>OU466863.1:38916911-40289411 GCA_911865555.2 Thlaspi arvense
TTAGGTTTTGGGTTATTTAAAGGTTTATAATGAATTGTTAGAACTACAAAACTGGAAGGATTTTTTAATTGATTCATCATCTAGATTGCTTTAATACTGATTTTAAGATTGATCACCTAGAAATCAGATCTTAGGTTGTTTAATAGATGTGGAAACATTGTTAATCACCATAACTATCTTAGATGAGCAAAATAACTAGTTGCAAAGGAATTTGGATTAGTGATTTTGTGAACATATCGAACCCGATCTATAATGCATGTTTAGGTTGTTAGAATTTGCAAAGGGATTTGGAATTCTGGAATCTGACCATAGTTAATCTCTGCGACGGAAGTCGATTGGTTTTACACTAGTGTTTCGAGTTCTAGAACGGTTTTAATAAATATTCCTTTCAGTCCGTAGTCTGCGATTTATGTTAACCTGCGAACTTTCCATTGTCTAGCGTCTTGTCTTCTGATTTTAAGAACCTACAATCCGCCCCTGACATCATTGCTTTCGTTGTTATTTTATTTTCATTTCATTATTTATTGCTTAGCTTTATTTGAATCTAAAATCTGTTAAGTGATAGCCTTAAGTCCTTGTGGATTTGATCCCTAAGTACTACAGTGATCTCTTAATTTGAGAGAGTAGCTCTAAGGGTTAATTTGAGCATATCAGCAGACCTTTAGTGGAGCCTTTGAACACTTAGAGAAAGCAATAAAAGAGAAAGAGAACTAATAATTTCGTGCTTTAGGTGAGAAGAAGAGTGAGTTTAAGTGTGAAGAGAAGTGAAGGAAATTGTTGCTTAAATAGAGAGAAAGGAGAGGAAACCAAAGGAATCAAAGGTTGGTGAGAGAACATAAGGAATCAAAAGTGTGGGGGACAAAACAAAAGTATTCATAAGCTAAGAAAGAGGTCAGAAAGAATCTCATTTGAAAATTTAAACTCCCTTGGCTCCAAACCAAAGGAGGTAAAATTTTTTGAAAGTTGAGGTACTTACCTCGGATGGAATATCGGTCACACATGACCGATATAACTGGCCGAAATGGCAGTCTCGGTCATGAGTGATCGATATTAGAGACTGATATGCTTTCTGGGATTAGTATCGGTCATCACTGATAGACACACTTGACCGAAATCCATCCGATGTGATTATGTCGGTCATGAGTGATCGATACTGGTGACCGATATGTTTCCAAGAACCTCATCGATCACCACTGATCGATACACTGGACCGAAAATCACACGATGATTTTATGTCGATCAAGTTTGATCGATGTGAATGACCGAAATGTGTCTTCCTTTCAAACTTCTTTCCATATCGATCACAAGTGACCGACATGTTGACTGGTGTAGACTGGCTCCACTAATATCGATCAAACATGATTGATACTGATGACCAAAAATATGTGTATCGGTCAGTCATGACCGATACAAATGATCGATATCAGCCAGAATACAGTTGTTCTTTGTTCCCTTCAGACTATCTCAAACCCCAGTTCGAAATCCTGTTTATATACACTATAACAAAGCATAAAAGATAAACTAGAAAGCATAATATATACAAAAAGATACCATGGGACTACCTCCCAAGTGTGCTTGTTTAAAGTCACTAAGCTTGACTTTGATTACCTCTTTAGTTGAGGTGAGGAGAAGGAGTCTTGGAACTCCTTGGTGTCATCTTGCTTCTCTTGACCTTGGTGGTGACTCCATTAATCTTGATCCTGGCAAAAGGTGTAGCATTCCCCTCTTGCTGAAGCTTGAAGCAAAACTCTCCCTTCTTAGAGACACTTGGCTGCAAAACCACTTCTCCCTTGCTAGTAACCAGCTTAACATCATTCAGATTCTTGTAACCAACCACTTCAAGGACCTCCTTTTCAGTGGTGTCTTCAAACAACTTGACCAAGCAGCAGCCATCAAAACTCTCTCCTTGGTAGCCTTCAAACTCTGGCCATATTCTTTCCAAGCTGCTTCAGCTTCTTGATATCCATTGAGAAGGCTTGCTCATTCTCCAGCTTATTCCCCTTGGAGTCAAACCTTAGAACCTTCTTCTTGGTCAGCTTCAGCTCAATAGTGCATTCCTTAGCATCAAACACTGCTCCAGCTGAGGCTAAGATAGGTCTTCCTAAATTGATAGCATTCTTTATATGCCCTTCCACATCAAGCACCAAGATATCAGTGGGAATGGTTACTCCTTCTATCATCATTGGCACATCCTTGAGACTCCCAAGTGGTTTCTTTACTGTCCCATCAGCTATAGTAAGGGATACATTACTATCCTGAAGTTGAGTGTAGCCAAGAGCTTTAGCAGTAGAGGATGGGAGAAGGTTGATACTTGCTCCAAGGTCACAAATATAGCTTTTGATGTCCTTGTATATCCTGAGCGCCTGCAGCTCCTGGAGGACCTTGAAATCTGATGTCATCCATGACTTGATCCTGATTGTTCATACCAACTCTTTGCAAGTGTTGCTGCCTTTCTTGCTGTCTCCTTGATCTCTCTCCTCTATCCAGCAGATTGATGTTGTCTATGAAGTCCACAAGATTGCTTGAACCTCTGGATCTCAAGTTAATATACCTGAAAGACAGAAATGAGAGTCAAAGAGAATTAGTAACCAAAGAAAAGTAAAAGCTTGATCTTAAAGATTCTACAAACTCTAATGATTCAAACTTAGATCCCAAATGGCAACGGCGCCAAATCGATACAAGTGTTATTGAGAATTGTTTCAATTACCCAAGCTTGTACTACTCAGTTGTAGTATGGGTTTAATTGTCAATCCAATTGGGAACAGTTGAAAACAGAAGAGCTAAGAGTGAAATCTCTAAGTCAAGCAAGCAGGAAAAGGTTTTTGTTGCCTAGGCAACTGTACTAACAACCTAGTGTGATCAATCAACAAAGATAGTGAAAACAAAAGCAAACTAAGCAGATTTAAGCAAGAAAAACAGAGCAAAACAGAGCAAATCCGAGATTCAAATAAGAGAAAGGCAAGTTCCTAGATGTGGTTATTGACTTTGGGGAATTTTAGACACTAACTAAGGCTGTTTCAAACTGCATTGATCAAGCAAGTAAGCAAGCAATGGTGATTCCTAGACATAGAGTTCACAATCAAGCAAGCTAGATCCAATCTCTTGGCAAATAGCCCTTTGCTAAACATCTTAACAAGAGCTAACTCTCATTAGTGCTAAAACATCAAGCATGCAATAGTAAACAACTCTATTTAAGTCAAAATGCTCCTTAAACCGTCAATCTCTTGAGCCAAGGCCAGCAAATCCTCTATTAAACAAGATCAGCATTTCATCAAACACTTGGTGGGCATAAGAGAAAGCTAACAACTTAGATAAGTTTGATCAAGACTAATCTAGCATGAATAACATATTAATAGAGAGGAACCCTAATCAAGTCTTAAATTCCTCTAATCTACCACATCTAGAAACTCTAACGAAACTACTCACTCATACTCATGTTTAACACCAAATCACAAAGGAAAAGGATGTTAATCATGATTAGAAGAGAGAATAAAGAAAGATTAAAGGCAAATACTCAAATATATTAAACAAAGCAAAGGATTTGTCTTACAAACTTGAAGAAAATGTTTAAGAACAGTATTTTGACAAGACATCTCAAAAATCTGGAAAAAGAAGCTATTTATAGCCTAGAGAAGAAAGTCCTAGAGTAATGGCAAAAGCGTAATTAAAACAGGTTCGGGCTGGGTCAGTACCGGTCAGTTACGTCGGTCTTTAGTGATCGATATGGATCCCCATCGGTCCGGAGTGATCGACACATATGACCGAAATCCACTCGTTGTGTTTGTGTCGGTCACCCTTGACCGATACTGGTGATCGATACTGCTCCGTATCGGTCATCCTTTTCACCGTGCTCTGACCGAAAACTTCTGCAGAGATTCTCTGCTGCGATCCTTCTTGCTCCCTTTTGCCCAGCTAGCATCCTGGATCGTCCCCAAAATTCCTCCAAGCTCCTTTTAGCTCCAAAAGCACCTAAAAACATCCAAAATGCAAGGAAAATGCAAACTATACTCTAAATGCAACCTAAGCCTAAAAGGAGAAGAAAATGGGACAAAAGCTAAGGGAAAACATGCAAAAGAAGACCAAAATATGTACTAAATGCAGTCCTAAATGGTGTAAATACAAGGGATATCAATGAGCTGTTGAGAAATATTGGACTGGAGGAATTTGCTAGTCTTGGCTATCCAACTTACAAGCAACTTTCTTGTGAGTTCTTTGTAAGCTTCAAGGTCTACTTCTACAAGTTTGATGCGGAATATGATGAAGGCGAAGAATATTTTGGAAATGGATTCATCAAGTTCAGAGCCAACAAAGCATGGTACACCATAGGGTTCACTCAACTTGAAGAAATCTTTGGATTTGATTAAGGCTCAAGAGCACAAAATCTGTGCTTCAAGCATGATGAGCTAAGGCATGTATGGGAGGAGATAGCGAATGATGCTTAATGAGCTGGTCATCTGAAGAGTGCTAGCATCCGCCACCCAGCTATCATATATGTTCATAGAGTCCTCACCAGCACACTCTTCTACATAAAAGAGCAAAGTATGGTCAAAGAAGAAGAGATGGAGTTGCTTGTGAATGGCTTGAAAGAGCTTCATCTTGTATCTCACTAGATCAAATATCCTGCCTCTAATCAGTTGTAGAATAGGGATCAGGTATCAATCCATTTGTGGGAGATGAGATGCAAACAATGCTATATGTTAAGCAATGATGGGGTTTTGACTGAACGAGGACAATTTCTATCAACCTAGCAATGCAATGGAAATAAATCATAAACTAAATGCAAGTGAACAAAACTAAGCAATAAACTTTAGGCAATGACTAAACAAGAACTAAGCAATAATTACTACTAAAGCAAGAACTAATCTTAAAGACAATTAATTAAAAGCAAGACTCAAGGTTCTAAGCAATTGTGGATTAGTGGTTTTCAAGAGTAGAAATGGGGATTTCTAACAAAGGCAAACATCAAGCATTCAAGGGCAAGCAATTCTCAATGTTGTACTCCTAGACAAGATATTTAAAAGGAACCAGCTTGGCGTCAGTAAGCAGTTCATATTCAACAAGATTGAAGTGTCAGACCCACTTGCGATGGCGTATCCTTCAACCATGAGTATAAAGATCAGAACCATTCTAGCCTAGGAGATGTACTAATCAGGCAATCATTCTCTCACCCAAACATGAATTCAGATCAACTTATCAATCTTGTGAACCAATAAGGATAATGCAAGAAAAAATTATTTAAAATTCAAAAAAATGCATGTGAGGGGGGAAAGAAAATATTCTATAACCAACCATCCATCAAGGCCCACAAAAAGGTTTTACTCGATTTACCCATGTAAAAATTTCAAAAAATTCTTACACGGATCATATCGAGCAAAACACTCGATGTGGTACCTCGATGTGTACCATATCAGGGACGGCGGGTCCTGTGGCTCGGCGATGATGCTCCTCTGCCTCAGGGGTTCCGTGTTCTGGTCAGCTTCTCCTTCAGGGTACCTTGCATCGAGCAGTCTCAGTAGATGTTCTGCTCGATGTTGTTGCTCGGTGTAGGGAGACACTCCGGCGTGCATGATGTTAATCAAGAAGGTATTTACTATTAACTAATTAATAGTTACATAGTAAATATAGTTACTTGAGTAATAAGGAAGTTTGTATTAGAAAGAAGAGGGAAAGGAGGATAAGAAAAGCTAAAGGATAAGGTGACCGTACGGTGATGAGTCACTTGTCCTATAGCGGCTGTACCTCCTTATCTTATCTCTTTGTTACCGTTATGAGCTGTAAAGGAGAGTGAGTCACACATGGTTTTAAAAGGTAGAATGAGGACGCAATTCAGGCTATGTGCGTAACCCTTTCTAACCTAGGGATTGTCCTATATATACCAAGTGTTTCTCTTCTTATGTAATCAACTTTTATCATCTAATACATTTTTCCCTTTATTCCTAAACATGAGAGTCGAGTCTTTATCTTATAATCTTCTATTATTTACATGGTATCAGAGCGGTTTTGTGATTCTTGAGTCTTAAATCTTGGTTTTCTTGTTCGATTCTTTTGTTTGAGAGAAGTTCTTGTGAGTTAATCCGTGGCAAAAGCTATCCTGGGTTGAAGCTGGTTCTTGTGGGTTAAGCTGAAGCATCAAACCGAGCTAAGAAGGTGAAGCAAGTCAGATCTGAAAAAAGTAAAGGTTTGAGCTTTATCTCTCTCTGGTTGAAAGGTTAGTCTAGAGGAATCAGTTTAAGGCAAAGGTTGTGGATAGATTAGTGTTGCGGTTTGGCTTGTGGTTTGAGTGAGGAAGGTTCAAAAGTTGAAACTTTGGTCTTGGAAAGTGTTAGTTTTTTTGGTGTTCAATCGGCAAAATACTTAAGCTTTGGTGATGGCTGCTCTTCAACAAGCTCATATGCCTGTTACGGTGTATGATGGCAAGATGAATGACACCTTCAAAGACTTGAGATTTGCGGTAACTCTGAATGGGAACAACTTTCTGTTGTGGAAGCGAACAACTCTGAATGTGTTGGGAGGAAGGAAGCTCACAAAACACATTGAGTTCACCTATGAAGAGCTAAAGGCAACTGATAGAGGTCTGGATGAGGATACTTGGAAGCAATATGATCTGAATGTGCTGACTGCTCTACACTGCTCACTAGAGGCGTCAATCCTAGAGGGCTATTCGTACTGTGAGACTGCTAAGGAGCTGTGGGATACTCTTACAAGTGTCTTCGGCAATGAGTCTAACTTGACTCGGGTCTATGGTATCAAGAAAGCTCTCGGTAATCTGAGCCAAGAAGAGAGTGACTTCAACACCCATTTCGGAAGGTATAGATCGTTGGTTGCTGAGTTAGATATGTTGAGACCCTTTACCACCGATGCTAAGACACTCAAGGAAAGAAGAGAGCAAGATCGTGTGTTTGGGTTGCTACTGTCTCTGAATCAAGGCTATACTGATGTAATCCAACACATCTTGAGAGAAGACAAGATCCCTACCCTAGAGCAAGTTTGTGCTAAGATACAAAAGGAGTATGGCAATCAGGAGCTGTTTGGCAACAAGAATGCAAGTCTACCCACGGCTAACAAGGTGGGAGTGGCGAAACATGGAGACAAGAAGACATGGGTTTGTGAGCATTGTGAGAAAAAGGGTCATCTCAAAGACAAATGCTGGATCCTACACCCTCATTTGAAGCCAGACAAGTTCAAGAAAGACAAGATGAAGGCGAATGTGGCAGAAGCAAGTGAAGGCTCCGAGAATGCTGAAAGAGCTATAGTGCAGTTCGGTCATCATGAGAAGGCGTTACAAGCTATACAAGACAAGAGCTCAGCTTCTACCTCTCAGGAGACCATTGTGATGAACAAAGCTGATCTAGAGAGCCTCCTTCAATCCATTGCATCTAAGTTACATCCAGGCGGTATATCTCTTTTATCTTCTAATTCTAGTGATTTAAACTCATTAGTATTAGACTCAGGAGCTTCTCACCATATGATTAGTAATCCTAAGTTGTTAGAGAACATTAAACCGGCTTTAGGGAATGTTAAGGTTGCAAATGGCCATAATGTGCCAATAGAAGGTATAGGTTATATTAATGTGTTCAACAAGAAGCTAAGTGCCTTTTATATGCCTAAGTTCACCTCTAATCTCCTTTCTGTAAAGAAAACTACTAAGGACTTAAACTGTTTAGCTATTTTCAGTCCTAATGATGTTAAGTTGCAGGATATTGAGAGTGGAAAAGTGTTTGGGCGAGGAAGCACCAAGGATGACTTATATGTGTTCCAAGACATCTCTTTAAATTCTGTTTCTAAGAATAAAGTTTCTTCTATCTTTGCAAACTCTGTTAAGACATCTGTTGTATTGTGGCATGAAAGACTTGGTCACCCTCATTCTAGAGCTTTAAGTTTATTAATGCCTGGTTTTTCTTATGATTGTGCAAATTGTGAAGCATGCATATTAGGCAAACATTGCAAAGCTGTTTTTCCTAAGTCTAGTGCGATTTATGAAAAATGTTTTGATCTTGTGCATTCTGATGTTTGGTCTTCACCTTGTGCATCTAGAGATAACCATAAGTATTTTGTCACATTTATAGATGAGAAATCTAAGTATACTTGGGTAACCTTGATGCCATCTAAGGATAGAGTTTATGATGCATTTATAAACTTTCAAAACTATGTGACTAACTACTTTGATGCAAAGATTAAGATTCTAAGAACAGATAATGGAGGTGAATATACAAGCAACAAGCTCAAAGAACACTTAGAGAAATGTGGAATTCTTCATCAAACCAGCTGCCCATATAACCCCCAACAAAATGGTGTTGCTGAGAGAAAGAATAGGCATCTAATGGAGGTGGCAAGAGCTATGCTATTTCAAAAACACATGCCTAAGCGGTTTTGGGGCGATGCAGTAATGACAGCTTGCTATCTCATCAACCGAACACCAACTCGTATCCTTGATGATAAATCGCCTTTCCAAATCCTAAATAACTCAAATCCTAGTATTGATCATTTAAGGGTGTTTGGTAGTCTGTGTTTTGTGTTTGTTCCAGGTGACTTAAGGAACAAGCTGGAGCCTAAGAGTAACAAGTGCGTATTCATTGGATACTCAACAACTCAGAGAGGTTACAAGTGCTTTGATCCAGTCACCAACCGGTATTAGGTGTCAAGGGATGTCAAGTTTATGGAAGACAAGGCCTACTTTGGGGAAAAGAGTTGGGAGAGTGTGAAAGACCTACCTAACTCAACCGCTGATAGAGCTTCAAGCCTCCGACGAATTCTGGAACACTTAGGGAATGCAAGCTCTCCTCAGGCAGAGAAGGAAGCTCCACCATCTCCAAATGAGGATGTGAATGAAGTTAGAGAGGATGAGAATGATGCATTTCAGGATCCTTTAGATGATCAACAAGAAAGTGATAGAGGAGAGAAGTCTAGTGAAGAAGTGGCAGAGGCGGGACAGTCTAGTGAAGGAGAGATTATTGAATCTTCAAGCGATGACAATGCCTATGAAGCTCCACAAGCTACATCAGATCCAGTCTACACTCGGGAGAATCCAAGGAAGAGTACAAGAGAGAAGAAATCACCTTCAAACTGGAAGAATACGAGAGTTTACTACAACTGCCAAGCTGTCGCTCATCCAATTCAAGCTACCTGTTCGATTGACCTTCTTCCGGAAGAACATCAAGCCTTTATCAGCAAGCTGGATGTAGAACTTATTCCACAAAGCTATGAGGAAGCCAAGGAAAGAAAGGAATGGACTAATGCTGTTGATGATGAGGTTCAAGCTATGGTCAGGAATCAAACGTGGGTTGAAGAAGAACTACCAAAAGGAAAGAAGTGTGTTAGCTCAAAGTGGGTATTCACCATTAAGTACAAGAGTGATGGTGAAATCGAGAGATATAAGGCAAGGCTGGTTGCAAGAGGGTTTACACAAACTTATGGGGATGACTATAGGGAAACATTTGCTCCAGTAGCTAAGCAACACACAGTGAAAGTGGTTCTCTCTTTAGCAGTTAATTTGGATTGGGAGTTGTGGCAAATGGATGTCAAGAATGCTTTCCTTCAGGGGGAGTTAGAAGAAGAAGTCTACATGTCACCTCCTCCGGGTTTAGAAGACATAGTGGCTCCGGGAAAGGTCTTAAGGCTTCGGAAAGCAATCTATGGGCTTAAACAATCTCCAAGAGCTTGGTATCACAAGTTAAGCTCTACACTACTGGCTAATGGCTTCAAGAGGTCACATTCTGATCACACTCTATTTACTAAGCAAGATATTCATGGCATAGTAGTAGTGTTGGTCTATGTGGATGATTTGATTATTTCAGGGAGTAACAAAGAGGGTATTCAAGCCATTAAGTCCTCTTTACACTCAGCCTTTGATATTAAAGATTTGGGTGTTTTGAAGTATTTCTTAGGGATTGAAGTGTGTAGATCCAAGGAGGGACTATTTCTCTCACAAAGGAAATATGCACTTGATCTTCTAAAGCTTACAGGAAAACTTGGAGATAAACCGGTGGACACACCACTAGAGCAAGGATACAAGGTCAATCGAAAGGGGGAGAAGGATGATACTCCATATCATTGCCCAGAACAGTACCGAAGACTCGTTGGTAAGCTCATATACTTAACATATACTCGGCCTGATCTTTCTTTTGCTGTGAATCAGGTGGCTCAACACATGCAAGTACCTACGGTATACCATTGGAGCCTGGTGGAAAGGATTCTGAGATATATCAAAGGGAGTCCTGGCAAAGGCATTTGGATGGGAAGAAACTCTAGCACGGAAATTGTGGGATACTGTGATGCAGATTACAATGGAGATCGCAACACAAGGCAGTCTACAACCGGCTTTTGCACCTTCATTGGTGGAAATCTTGTGACTTGGAAGACAAAGAAGCAGAAGGTGGTGTCTTGTTCGAGTGCTGAAGCAGAGTATAGGGCGATGAAGAAGCTCACAAATGAGCTAACATGGCTGAAGGCTCTACTTAAGGACTTCGGGATAGAGCAGAAGACGCCAATCACCTTCCATTGCGACAACCAAGCTGCCATCCATATAGCCACTAATCCAGTATTCCACGAGAGGACCAAGCACATAGAGACTGATTGCCACAAGACAAGAGAGAAGATCGAAGACGGTACAATTCTCCCTTGTTTTACTAAGAGTTCGGACCAATTGGCCGATATCTTTACCAAGGCAGCAAGTAACCAAAGTTTGCCAATTTATCCATGGTAAGCTTGGTCTTGTAGACCTAACACATCCTTGAGAGAGACTCTCCAACTTGTAGGGATAATACTCTTTTTCCCTAAGCTTGGTTTTGTCCCACGTGGTTTTCCAAGCTTAGGTTTTTAATGAGGTTATTCTTGCAAGTGCCAAGTTTATACACAATCAGTATTGTAGTATAAAACTTGAGGGGGAGTGTTAATCAAGAAGGTATTTACTATTAACTAATTAATAGTTACATAGTAAATATAGTTACTTGAGTAATAAGGAAGTTTGTATTAGAAAGAAGAGGGAAAGGAGGATAAGAAAAGCTAAAGGATAAGGTGACCGTACGGTGATGAGTCACTTGTCCTATAGCGGCTGTACCTCCTTATCTTATCTCTTTGTTACCGTTATGAGCTGTAAAGGAGAGTGAGTCACACATGGTTTTAAAAGGTAGAATGAGGACGCAATTCAGGCTATGTGCGTAACCCTTTCTAACCTAGGGATTGTCCTATATATACCAAGTGTTTCTCTTCTTATGTAATCAACTTTTATCATCTAATACATTTTTCCCTTTATTCCTAAACATGAGAGTCGAGTCTTTATCTTATAATCTTCTATAATTTACACATGATCCTTCCCATGGGTAGTGCATAGCATCGTCTGGATGCTTGTTTCTGGCTCGGCCATTGTGCATCGAGCAAACATGTTGGTGTTTTGCTCGATGCTACACCTCGATGTGGAACATCTCGTACTCGGTTGCTGTTCTCCTCGGTGGTTGTTGTACCGGACATCGTCTTGAATCGAATTGGCTGATAGCACCCATATCAAGCAGAACCTTGGATGTTCTGCTTGATGCAACTCCTCGGTGTGACTCCATCGAGCAATCTGGTCGATATACGGGCTATAGCTTCTCGATGTATGGACTGGTGTCACATCGAGCGGGCCTTTTGGTGTTCTGTTCGATGCTACACCTCGATGTGATCTCCACCGTGCGTCATGGTCGATGTACGGTCCATGCTCCTCGGTGTACGGACTGGGGCATTCAGGAGCGACCACATCGAGCAGGGCTTTTGGTATTCTGCTCGATGCTACACCTCGATGTGATCTCCATTGTGCAATCTGCTCTGTGTATGGACTACTCCTTCCCCGAGATAAGCTGTACCGAGCATTAATGACAGATTTTCTGCTCGATATGGTACCTCGATATGAAAATAGAGTCTTCTTTCCTTGGCCTTTAAAACATTCTACACATTCATGGACATGTTCTTTGACTTCTGAAACACTAAATAAAGACATTAGTAATAAAAATTAGCATATATTTACAAGGATAGTCATAGGATTACCTCCCAAGTGTGCTTGTTTAAAGTCACTAAGCTTGAATTTGATGGTTTGAGGACTAGTGAGAAGAGGTTGATGGAGCTGGGGCTCCTTCCTCTTTCTTCTTGTAAATTCAAGTGCCCACTGACATCAGTCTGTTCTTCTCACGAGCAGTTTTCCAGTTTCTCCTCTTCTTGACACTTGGTGTGATCAAAGGCTTCACTTCTTTGGTGAGCAAGCCTTCGTCCTCTTTCAAACCATCTTCAAGCTTCAACTCAGTGTCAAGCTTCTGCTCTGGCTCATCAGGGAGAGTGTCTCTCATCAACATACTCATTGTGAAGCTCATAGCATGCTCCACATGCTCTGAAATTTCCTGTTGCTCACTCTCTTCTTCAATAATTGTTCCACAAAAAGCTATGGAAGGAGAGACAATCTTGTAGACTTTGAACTCATCAACATTCTTCATAATCACAGAGCTTCTCTTGAAGTCTACTTGAGCTCCTGCAGTTGCCAAGAATGGTGTTCCTAGAAGAAGTGGCACCTCTCTTGAATATGTCTTCTCCATAACCAAAATATCTGTTGGTACTAAGCAATTCCCAATCTTCAAAGGAAAATCCTTTACCATGCCCAATGGTCTTGTTGAGGTGTTATCCACAAAAGTGATAGAGGATTTGCAGGGCTTAAACTCCGTGATTCCTAAGATTTGGCTTAAGTGGAGAGACATGACATTCATAGTTGAACCTGAATCACACAAAGCTCCAACATTGTCTAGCACCTCAAGCTCACAAGTGATGAGAAACTTTCCTGGATTGAGAAGCTTTGTCAATGTCTTCAGCTCCTTGTTTCTCTTTAGATTAGCCCCCACATTCTCTAGAATTGGCTCCACTACTTCCAGCTTGTCAAGGAATTCTTTGAGGAACCTGATTTGATCCTTCACTTCAAGCAAAGTGGTGCCATGATGATACAAGACTTGAAATGTGGTTCAAGTGATGCTTCCTTGAATCTTTGCTTCTAGCTTAAGGGGATGGAGGAATGACTTGTGATTTGATATTCAGGTTGAAGCTTGATGACCACAAACTCCAAAGATTAGACTCTACTAGCTGAAGGGCTAATCCTCACAAGAGCTTAGAAGACTCTACACATTCTATCAGCTTCTGAATCCCTCAAGAAACTAGATACAAAATGCAGGAACAATTTGATTCAAAAGACAAACTTTTCTTTGAAACAAAAATAAAATTTCATTGATTATAAATTGGGTAAATTTTAAAATACAAATGTTTGAGCTTATATAAGGCTCTAACTTAGGTAAATAAAACAGTAATAAGCTTTAAAAACAAAGCAAAGAAAGAGGCATAAGTGATGGGAAATGTTAACTAGTCATTTGGCTTAAATGGGGATGATCTTGACTTGGGCGCTGAAAGGGGGATTGTTGATGGGTCTTTAGATAATTGGTTCTAAGAAAGGAAACTTTCTTCTTGGTGAGATCTTCTTGGTTCTGGTTTGATTCAGATCGGCTATTGACTTGGTCTGGTGGTTTGAATCCTTTGGTATCTTCTGTGGACGTCAGGGAAGGCAAATGATAAGTGGTGATATAAGATATGCTCATGTTTTCCCTAAATGGCTCTGAATACACACATCTAGGTCCATGTGCATATATGAATGTCTTTATGGGTTTCTCCTGGTTTTTGGCGTGTTTTAATGATTCTGAATGTCTTGAAATGTCATCTGGTGTCTGAATATAATGGTGAGTCGAATATAATGGCATGTGGTTCCTCCTTTCCTTAGATAACTCCAATGTAGCTCCATTTGGTGGATTAAGGAAATTTGGTGCTTCTCCTTGGTTAAGTGACGACTTGTATTGGACCAGCTCGTCTTTGGATTGATCAGAAGGCTTCTTTTGATGATCAGAATGATGGCGTTTTGATATATACTCCTTAGCTTCTTCAAATACAACTACAAGCTTCTCCTTCTCCTCAGCTACAAGCAAGCATATCTCCAACTTTGTATGTGAATGCTCTTCAGCGCCTAAAGGGGTTTGTTTGCTATTGATGCTTACATCATACCCTCCCTCTTGAAGAGGTCTTTTCCTCAAAACATTAGTACCTGTATCAAACAAGGCTAAGTTAGTTTTTTGAAAACAATTAGAGTTTAGAAACTTACCTTGGTGATTGTTTTGTAAATGCTGCAAGAGTTGAATATATGGGGTGTCTTTGGCTTCAGCAAGTTCCAGGGTTGGTGTCAGCTCGTGTGCAGATGGTCTCTTCTTAACGAACACCAGGTTTTCTCCATTGTTTCTCACGTTCTCCTCTTGCACAAATTGAGTTTCTCTTTCTACTAATGGTGTAGTAGGCTTCACTTCTGGTGGCAAACTTCTTTTGAGAAAATCTTGTGCTACATGTATGGGGTCTGTTTCTTGAGGTGGAGATACATCAGGTGGCTTTGGCTCCTTGTAATGTTGTTATGGCTCGTTTAACAAACTAGTTGCTTCAGCCCTTCTTCTTTCAATTTGTGTAAGACGGTTGTTCATTGCCTTATGGTAAGCTTGAGTATTGATTTTCAGGGCATTGACATTATCAACAAGTGTTTGCATCAAGGCCATCATAGCTTGCATAGGATCGACTGGTACTTCTACCATGGTGTACCTTAAAAAGATTCAAACAAAACAAATCAAAGATACGTTCTAAATGAAAGCAAATGCAAGAACAC
The DNA here is from genome assembly GCA_911865555.2 of Thlaspi arvense. Lineage (NCBI taxonomy): Eukaryota > Viridiplantae > Streptophyta > Magnoliopsida > Brassicales > Brassicaceae > Thlaspi > Thlaspi arvense. The sequence goes on from OU466863.1 coordinate 38,931,610, forward strand.
ACAATTTAAGCAGTTTAGACCAGTTGGCAGAAAACTATTTTAAAATTTAGCAAATAATTCGAGAATTCAAAAAAAATATTTTTTTAAGGTTTTTAAGAGTTTAATAAATCAGAAACAAGAAACAAAATAATTTTTTGGATTTTTAAAAAAATTGTAAAAAAATTGCAAAAAACAGATGAACAAGAAAAACAATGTTTATAGGGGTTTTGGTTTTTATAAAGAATAGAATTCAAAACTGAATGAAATTAAAAACCTAAAACTTGAAATAGGAATCGAAATCACCTGGATAGGAGCTTTTAGCTATGATACCAATGATACAAGACTTGAATTGTTTAAGTGATGCTTCTTTGAATCTTTGCTTCTAGCTTAAGGGGATGGCGGAATGACTTGTGATTTGATAGTCAGGTTGAAGCTTGATGACCACAAACTCCAAAGGTTAGACTCTACTAGCTCAAGGGCTAATCCTCACAAGAGCTTATAAGACTCTACACGTTCTATCAGCTTCTGAATCCCTCAAGAAACTAGATACAAAACGCAGGAACAATTTGATTCAAAAGACAAACTTTTCTTTGAAACAAAAATAAACTTTTCTTTCAAACAAAAATAAACTTTCTTTGATTATAACTTGGGTAAATTTGAAAATACAAATTTTTGAGCTTATATAAGGCTCTAACTTAGGTAAATAAAACGGTAATAAGCTTTAAAAACAAAGCAAAGAAAGAGGATCTTTGGCTTAAATGGGGATGATCTTGACTTGGGCGTGAAAGGGGGATTGTTGATGGGTCTTTGGCACGAAATAAATGTGTTGAATATTCTAATGATGATGAATGTTTGGTATTAAGTGAGAGATGTGGTCGTTGGTCTTCAAGAATCCTTAAACCAAGATAATTGGTTTTAAGAAAGGAAACTTTCTTCTTGGTGAGATCTTCTTGGTTCTGGTTTGATTGAGCTCAGCTATTGACTTGGTCTGGTGGTTTGAATCCTTTGGTATCTTCTGTGGACGTCAGGGAAGGCAAATGATAAGTGGTGATATAAGATATGCTCATGTTTTCCTTAAATGGCTCTGAATACACACATCTAGGTCCATGTGCATATATGAATGTATTTATGGGTTTCTCCTGGTTTTTGGCGTGGTTTAATGATTCTGAATGTCTTGAAATGTCATCTGGTGGCTGAATATAATGGTGAGTCGAATATAATGGCATGTGGTTCCTCCTTTCCTTAGATAACTCCAATGTAGCTCCATTTGGTGGATTAAGGAAATTTGGTGGTTCTCCTTGGTTAAGTGACGACTTGTATTGAACCAGCTCCTCTTTGGATTGATCAGAAGGCTTCTTTTGATGATCAGAATAATGGCAATTTGATATATACTCCTTAGTTTCTTCAAATACAGCTACAAGCATCTCCTTCTCCTCAGCTATAAGCAAGCGTATCTCTAAATTTGTATGTGAATGCTCTCCAGCGCCTAAAGGGGTTTGTTTGCTACTGATGCTTCATCACATGAGGAAGCTTTATTCCAGCGTCTTGTATGTCTTTCCTGAACTTTAAATAGACTGCCATCTGAGCCTTTGTAAAGTGCATGGTGAGGTAAGGGATTGGTGGTTTATAAGCTTGAACTTTAGGAGCTTTACCCTTCTCATTGCTGCTTGAGGAGCTGCCCACTTTGCGATCTTACAACTCCTTGAAGTCTTCAGGAATTTCTCTAGCAAAGACTATCAAAACATGGTATGTCTCTACAAGCTCTTTATCAGCTCCACTGAGCTCTGGTTTGGCTTCTTCTTCTGGAGAAACTAAGGCTTTCTCAGCCTCTTCCTTCTCAGCAGCCTCTTTTGCGGCTCTTTCTTGCTCTTCTTCTTTGTTCAAGCTTTCATCTAGCCCTTGGAGGAACTTCTCTACGATATCAACAGCTTCTTGATCATCAATGGTGATGTTGATGACATTCCCCCCACACTCAGCCTTTAACATGTCCACATGTAACAGCATCTCTTGAAGCATAATGCCAAGGTCTTCCAATGAAGCATCTTCATCATCAAATTCTTCATCCTCTTCAGCAAGCAAGTGGCAGAATTCCTTAGGATTTGCTTCAATCTTTCCTGGTAACTGATTCTGAGGTTTTGAAGATGAAGCTCCTTTGCTTTCTAGAGACTTGACTCTTTGGTTCAGAGCATCTAACTTGCCATTCAGGTCACAAGTAGTGGCGTCTATCTTGTTGTGCACTTCAGCAAACTTCTTGTGCAGCTCTATAGTGGTGTTCGCTTGACCAGTCAACAACTGTTGCATCATCTGCTTCAAATCAACATCTTGAGTAATAGAAGAGGTTTGTGTATTGCCAAAACCTGGTGGGACAAAAGCTGGTCCTGGCTGAAAGTTAGCTTGTTTAAAACCGCCATGAAATGGTGGTCTTGGAGCAAAGTTGTTCTGCTGGTTGAAAGGAACAAAAGGTTTGGTTCCTTGGTTTTGTTGAGCAGCTTGTGATGGATAGACTTGATCATGAGGGTTAGCCACGTTGATGCTTCTATAAGAGAAATTGGGATGGTTCCGGTAGTTGTTAAAACCGCCTCCTTGTTGATTCATATTGAAGGCTTCTTCTTCTACAACTGTCACGTCCTTTTCTTGTGTAGCAACACTATCACGAACAAATCTGACATTCTTGAAAGACACACTCAGCAGCTTGTCTAACTTGTTATTCAAAGCTTTAATCTCCTTCTTTGTTGTGCTCTCACCTTCATCGCTTACAACAGCTCTCGATGTTCTGTCATATTCTTCACCATAGTTTCCATCAGAAAGTGCCAAGTTCTCCACAAGAGCTAGACCATCTACAACAGTATTGCCCATGAAATTTCAATTTGATGTTGTATCCAAGAGCATCCTGTACTTTGACGTCATTCCTCTATACAAAGTAGACAGCAAGCTTTCATTTGTGAAGCCATGGTGTGGGCACTGCAAAGTGTAAGACTTGAACCGCTCCCAAGCTTCAATGAATGTCTCATTATCATGCTGAGTGAAACTGCTTATGGTATTCCTCAGCTTTGCTGTTTTGGTATAGATAAAACATTTGTTGAGGAAAGCTGTCTTACATTCATTCCAAGTAGATATAAAGCCTTGTGGAAGTGTCTTCTCCCACTGATGTGCTCTATCACCTAAAACGAAAGGAAACACGCACAACTTCGAAGCATCTTCAGAGACTCCTTGAATCTTGGTCATACCACACATCTTATCAAACTGGTCAAGATGATCCAAAGGGTCTTCATTGGGCAGGCTATGGAATATGTTGCCTTGCACCATTTTGATCAACCCAAGCTTGATCTCGAAGTGGTTTTTGTGTACAGCTGGAGCATGAATGTCATTCCTGGTTTGGTGAGTATCAGGCGCATCACCAGCTCCTATTGGTCTTGCAGCTCTAGGTGCGTGAACTGGTACTTGCAATCCCTGAACTCCAGCCGCTAGGTTCAAAGCATCTTGTGCTTCATCTATGTGTGTTGCAGCTTGATGTAATGGTGCTTGTCTAACAACACCAATATGTGGTAACTGAGCCTCTTGCTCTGCCATCCTCTGTTCTTCCAACTCTTGAACTCTCTGTCTTACAGCTCTTCTCCTTTGAATGTTGTCAATGAAGTGAGTCAGATTTGATGAGCCTTTAGACCTCAAATTCATATAAGTACCTGAAAAAACAGAGCACAGAAAATATAGCAAATTAGTAACTTTTAAAGTAAAGAACTTAGTCTAACAGCAATGCTAAACTCAAACAATCCACAAACGGCAACGGCGCCAATTTGAAAAAGCTTGATTTTGTATCTCACTAGATCAAATATCCTGCCACTAATCAGTTGTAGAATAGGGATCTGGTATCAATCCATTTGTGGGAGATGAGATGCAAACAATGCCATAAGCTAAGCAATGATGGAGTTTTGATTGAAAAAGGACAACTCTATCAACCTAGCAATGCAATGAAAATAAAGCATAAACTAAATGCAAGTGAACAAAACTTAGCAATAAACTTAAGACAATGACTAAACAAGAACTAAGCAATGATGACTATTAAAGTAAGAACTAAGCAAGATGATCTTAAAGACAATTAATTAAAAGCAAGACTCAAGGTTCTAAACAATTGTGGGATAATGGTTTTCAAGAGTGAAAACGGGGAATTCTAACAAAGGCAAACATCAAGCATTCAAAGGCAATCAATTCTCAATGTTTCACTCCTAGACAAAGTATCTAAAAGGAACCAGCTTGGCGCTAATAAGCAGTTCATATTCAACAAGATTGAAGTGTCAGACCCACTTGTGATGGCGTATCCTTCAACCATGAGCATAAAAATCAGAACCATTCTAGCCTAAGAGATGTACTAATCAAGCAATCATTCTCTCACTCAAGTAAGAATTCAGATCAACTTATCAATCTTGTGAACCAATAAGGACCTAGTTAACTAAACACCAATCAAGAACATGGATTTAAGCACACATATGCAACATCCTAGCAATGCTTAGCAATGAACAGGAATGAAACAAATGAAAGATCTTTTGATGCATACTATCTAACCATCAAGCAAGAATCTCAAAACCAGCATTATCTAGCCCTGAGCGAATCATCTAGCAATGGTGAACTATCACTTTGGTGTCACTGAACAAAAGAAACATAGACCAAGCCAACTTATCAAGACAAATAAGCGAACCATACTTAGAGATGAGATAACAAGCTATTTGGTGAACCATATGCATCAATCAATACATATTCAATCAAAAGGAGCAAGCTTTATGAACAATAACCACTTTGCAACAGAATGAGACAACAGAGAATAGTTAAATATGCGTAATCATCCCCTAATCACATCTTAATCACCAATTTCTATACTTAGAACCCTAAATCTAAAGTAAACTACTCACTAATCATGTTTAATCCTATTGATTTGGAATTAAACATAACAAGATAAGGTTAAAATGCAAAGATGATAAATATAAACTACCAAGGTGCAAGAACAAAGATTAAGAGACAAGATTAAACCATAAATGCAAACTTTATTAACGATTAAGATCCTTAAGGCAAATTGCACTTTAACGTTTAGACAAGAGAGAGTTTTTGATAGAAAGCTAAACTTGCATCAAGATAATGTTTTATGGCTTTCCTATTAGGGAGCCTAAAGAAGCATAAAAAAACAAAAAAAATGGGATAAGGTTAACAAAAGTCAAGTGGTCAACGCGGATAAGTTGCATCGAGGTCGTACGGACAATGTTATGCTCGATATGCGACCTCGATATGGTCCGTGCAGCGTGCATCAGCTTCCTTCCTTGATGCTAGTCCTCGATGCAGACCAACGGCTTGGAATCCTCGTGATGATGCTCTTCCTCTCGTCCTGCTGCTTGCATCGAGGATACTCCAAGGGTGTTCTTCTCGATATGCTTGCTAGATATGGACCAGACCTTGCAAGAACTCCATTTTTGACATCTTCTTCGACCAGGAGCTGCTTCCATCTCCTTCCCAATTTCAAGAAACTTCAAAAACACCTGAAAACCACCACAAACATGCACATGTATGCAAATGTATGCAATCCTAAGCTAAATGCATGCCATGTTGATTCTAAGTAAAAATGATACTAAAATCCTAAACTATAATGCGAAAACAGAGGAAAAAATGCATGAAATACGGCCTAAAATGATATAAGCTATCAATCGGCATCTACACCTTGGAGCCAATCAAACCGAGGATTCAAAAAGCTACACCGGTGTACTGCACCGGCTTGTCCTCCTCCCTACAAGATGGCCAGATAACCCGAGCATCCACACCGGCCACTCGCAATGGCTTCTACTCCCCGGTGTGGATCCAGCGACCTTCTTCCTTTTGTATTTTCTCTAGTTTTGTCTTTGGTCAACATCCGAGATTGACCATTGACCAGCCCTAATCTTTTGACTATTTAAGCAAACCTTATCAACAATTAATCTTATCCTGCTTTTGATGCTTTTATCTGATCTAAACATTCTCTCTCTTGTATTAAGCTTTTTCCCAAAATATTTAAGATTTGTAAGCACAATTTGAGTTTTAATTAAGAGTTTAGAATTTTATCTTTTGATCATTTTTATATTGATTTTGATTGTTCAATTGTTCACTAACCCCTAAGCGAAATCTCTTTGCACTAAGTTTTTTTGCTCATCTAATGCTAGATCAGGTTATCAATAATGCTCTCACATCTATTAAACAACCTAATTTTTACGGATTTCTAGATGATGTGTCAAAGAAATCGATTTTCAAGCGACCAGAGATGATGAACCAAAAGATATTCCTAACAGATAGCAATTCTACAAACTCTTCATCAACATTTGAAAAGCTCTAACTTAACTAGCAAATTAGTCAGACATGATCATGGAATCACAAAAAATAACTGAATAAAATTGTATTAAGAGAATAGAATAAAAGACAAAGGGGGTTCGAAATCTTCTCCAAAAAGAGAGACCTGTCTCCCCAAAAGCTCTGAATAAAATTCTCTCTAAAGCTCTCTGAATTCTCAAATCTAAGATAAAAGCCAACAATGGCTGAAAACCTAATATATAGAAACTAAAACACGATCTTGGGTGTTCTTGCAAATACTGGAATTTCTGAGCCAATTCTGTAAATAATCTTCAATCTTTTAACAAATCAGCCACGAGCCTTCCTCTACGGGCGACGAGCGTCACCATAGTTGGTGACGAGCATCACCCAAATCTATACTTTTCTTCCGAGTTGCACACTTCGTGACTTCATCTTGCAATGCTCTAAAAGGCTTCAATATCTCCAATTATGCTCCAGACATGATATAACCTGCAAAGACTCTACTAGCACTCTAAAAAGACCAAAAAGACTCAATAAAAAAGACTTATACCATGGTTAAAAACCATGATATATCAACTCCCCTAGACTTAGCTTTTGCTTGCCCTCAAGCAAACATCAGCCAGAGAACAGGGTCGAGGTTTGAAAACAAAAAACAGTCAGCTAAACATCAGGAATACCACATTAGTTAACACTTTAGAATCCATATACCACAGAGTCAACACAAGATCAAAATTCAGTCTAAACATCATAAGCTTAGCAAATCTCTCAAGTCCAGCCAAAATCCTTTCAAGAAATCTGAAATCTCTGCTGTTAACTCCTTATTTTTATCTAAGTGTGAAATCTCATCAAAGATTTATCATCTTAATCACTTACAGATTCTTTTCCCTTCCTAAACAACTGAACAAAGCAATCTCAACACAGCTCTCCTATTTTCTCTTCCCGTGATCTTTTTCATTCTGATTTTTTTTCAATTTTTTAACTGTTTTTCTTATTTTTTTACAGTCTAAGATATGGTGCTACTCAATACTTGTGTTCCTTGTGAGGAGACAGGTTCTTGAGTGTGTTCATTACTGTTGTTCCTTGTGAGGAGACAGGGTCATGAATGCACCATTCTATGGACTTCAACTCTTAAAAGCTGTATTAGGGAAGATCAAAGAGAGACTGTATCTTAACCTTATTGTCAGTGCCAAAAGAGAAAATCAAGATCAATGAGAATCAATCCCCAAGATAAGAAGTTTAAATTTCATTAAGGTGGAGTTAACAGAAAATTTTCCAGATTCTCTAAGAACCTAAACTTTCATTGCTAGACTGATCTACGTATGACTTTCAACTTACTAAGACTTGTAATCAACTAGTGTGACAATGGTTCTTATAAGTATGAACGTTCTGTGGTTAGTTCCAAGGAAAATTGACAGTTTCAAAATTTTGACTCTATAAAAAAAAAAGGTTTTTGACTCAACTTTAAGACTCTATGGACATGACACAAAGCTAAGCCAAGAGTTGGTCAAAAAGAAGTATGTGAGCGTGTAAAACCAAGGTGGAAAAGTGGTACCTCGCGAAGGATCGGGTGAGGAGCATCACCCAGCTGTGGTGACGATCGTCACCATCTCTGATACTCCAGAATCGTCATGTTGAATGCCTAAATGATATGCAATCATGTGTACTCCAAAGTTAGACTGTTAGAGCACTCAAAACACACATCAAAAACATCCAAACAAAGCATAACCCATGGTTTTATAAGTTCACAACACATCCTCAAAGCAAACTGAACAAAATGACTCTCTTTTTTCAGTTTTTCTCATGTTTTTTGTTTTTTTACCTATGTAATAGAAAACGAAACTAAGTACAAGAAAACATACCAGTGGGTTGTCTCCCACTAAGCGCTTGTTTAAAGTTATTAGCTCGACTTTGAATGCTGCTCAGACAGCTGGTGCATCATCCAGAGACACAATGTGTCCTGTAGGAATCTCAGTTTGCGCTCAATAATGCTTCACCCTCTGTCCATTGACTGTGAACTCCTCTCCTTTGGAGTTAATCAGGACAATGGCGTCATGTGGTCTAGCCTCTTTGATAGTGAAAGGACCTGACCATCGAGAACGCAGTTTACCAGGAAAAAGCTGTAAGCGAGAGTTGTAAAGGAGTACCTGGTCATTGGGCTTGAAATGTCTGAAGATGATCTTTTTATCATGATATGCCTTTGTCCTCTCCTTGTATAACTTGGAGTTTTCATAGGCCAGATATATGATTTCATCCAGTTCATTGAGCTGAATCAAGCGCATCTCTGCAGCAGGCTTCAGATTGAAGTTCAGCTTCTTGATAGCCCATTCTGCTTTGAACTCTAGCTCCACTGGTAGATGGCACGCCTTGCCATAGAGCAGATGGAATGGTGTAGTTCCAAGAGGCGTTTTGTATGCAGTCCTGTAAGCCCATAGTGCATCATTCAGTTTTGCTGACCAATCCTTCCTTGTCTTCCCAACTGTCTTCTCCAGAATCTGGTTGATCTGTCTGTTGGAAACCTCAACTTGCCACTGGTCTGGGATGATAAGGCGTGGCCACTCTGTGCTGTACAACATACCTTTTCAGCAACTTGTCAAAGACCTTGTTAACAAAGTGAGAACTACCATCACTTATAACAATTCGCAGGACACCAAATCAGGGGAAAATAATGGTCTTAAACAGCTTCAAAACCATTGCAGCATCATTAGTGGGAGTAGCCAACACCTCTACCCACTTAGATACATAGTCAACAGCAACCAGAATGTATCTATTCCCATAAGATGAGGGAAAAGGGCCCATGAAGTCAATACCCCAACAATCAAAGACTTCAACTTCAAGGATGAAGTTCTGTGGCATCTCATGTCTTATACTGATCTTTCCTTTTCTTTGACAAGTATCACAGCTTGTAATAAATGCATGCGTGTCCCTGAACATAGTAGGCCACCAAAAACGAGCTTGAAGAACTTTGGAGACTATTTTGAATGTGGCAAAGTGTCCAGCATACTCTGAGCCATGATAGTGAAACAGGACGTCTTGGATTTCTTCTTCTTCTGCTATGCATATCCTGTAAATCCCATCAGCACAATGTCTGTAAAGATATGGCTCATCCCAATAGAATCTCCTAAGTTCTCTCAAGAACTTCTTCTTAGCATAGCCCTTGAAATCATGTGGTTCATCCTCTACAGCAAGATAATTGGCAATATCAGCATACAAGGGCCTCTTTGGATCATCCAAAGCATAAACTTGCTCTTGAAAAGCCGTTCCCAAGCTTGCACAAATCGCAGCCAGAGTCTGAGATTGGTGACGAGCATCACCGTCTTCGTACAGAACTTGGGTCGTGACTCTTCTTTGTTGGTGACGAGCGTCACCCCTCTGGTGTCGCTCGTCACTCCAGTTTCGTGAAAACTGCAGGTTTTCAACACTTTCTTCCTGCAGTCTGGTTTCTATCAAGTAAACGTTCTCTTCAGGCAATAAATCATTTATTGGGACATTGTCTTAAACCTGAATCCTGGATAAATGATCAGCAACTCCATTCTCAACTTCTTTCTTGTCCCTCACTTCAATGTCAAATACTTGAAGAAGCAGAATCCACCTCAACAATCTTGACTTTGCATCCTTTTCTGCATCAGATACTTCAGTGCTGAATGGTCAGTATGGACCATGACCTTGGAGCCAACAAGATACTGCCTGAATTTTTCAAATGTAAAAACCACAGCCAACAGTTCTTTCTCAGTTGTTGCATAGTTCTTATGAGCATCATCCAATGTCCTACTGGCATAGTAGATGGCGTGAAGCTTCTCGTCTTTCCTTTATCCTAACACTGCCCCAACTGCAAAATCGCTGGCATCACACATTACTTCATTGGGCAAGTCCCAATCTAGAGGTTGCACAACAGGAGCTGTAACCAAAGCTTGTTTGATCTGTTCAAAAGCAGACTTGCATTCTTCTGTGAACTCAAACTTCACATATTTGCAGAGGAAAGCACGAAGAGGTCTTGCAATCTTGCTGAAGTCCCTGATGATTCTTCTGTAGAATCCAGCGTGACCCAGAAAACTCCTCACTGCTTTGACTAAATCAGGTGCTTGCAGGCTTGTCATCACTTCAATTTTTGCCCTATCCACCTCTGTGCCATTTCCTGAGACCCTGTGACCAATGCCAATGCCATCTTATACCATAAAATGGCTTTCTCCCAGTTCAGAACCAAGTGCTTCTCTTCACATCTCTACAGAACTGCACACAAGTTGTCCAGGCAGCTCTTGAAGGATGACCCATAAACTGAGAAGTCATCCATGAAAACCTCCATAAACCTCTCAATCATGTCAGTGAAGATCGACATCATGCATCTCTGGAAGGTTGCAAGAGCATTACACAGTCCAAAAGGCATTATGCGATATACAAAGGTGCCATAAGGATAGGTAAAAGTGGTCTTCTCCTGATCATCTAGATGGATGGGAATCTGAAAGAAGCCTGAATAGCCATCAAGGAAGTAGTAATACTTGTGATTCGCCAGTCTCTCCAGCATCTGATCAATGAAAGGCAGAGGGAAGTGGTCTTTCCTTGTGGCTGCATTCAGCTTCCTGTAATTGATGCACATCCTGTGTTCTGTCACAGTTCTGGATGGAATCAGCTCATCCTTATCATTCTTCACCACTGTAACTCCTCCCTTCTTAGGGATCGCGTGCATTGGACTGACCAAGCACTGTCTAATATGGGATAGATGATCCCAGCTTTCAGCAACTTCATGATCTCCTTCTTGACCATATCCTGCAGATTCGGATTCAGTCTCCTCTAGTGCTCCACTGATGATTTCGATTCATCCTCCAAATGTATCCTATGCATGCATAAGTCTGGAGAAATCCCTGAAATATCATCAAGAGAATAGCCAAGAGCTTTACGAAATCTGTGCAGCTTACTTAGCAGAAGAGTGACCTCTGCATTGTTCAATGAAGCATTAACAATAACAGGATAAGTGGAGTTTTCATCAAGAAATACGTACCTTAGCCCTGCAGGGAGCTGTTTAAGCTCTACTTTTGGTGCTTTTGTTTCACTCCAGTCACCCATTGCAGCAGCTTTCGCATATGTGGTAACAAGCTTATCATGTGCAACCAGTTGCATCACATGTGCAATAACATCCATCATCTTTGTGTAGCCTGTAGCAGCAGCATCAAGATGCTCATACTCTACTGTAGAAGTGGTCAACGCCCTCTCCAAGGGATCTTCTGATCTCATCTCTTGAAAGATCTGATCAGCAATGTTGGTAAGAACATCTACATAGAAAGTCTGTCCATCTATGGTTGGCCTCTACATCAGCTTGTCCATTTCCAATTGCATCACCAAGTCACCAACATTCAGCTCTATTTTACCCTTCCTGACGTCAATGATAGCTCCAGCAGTAGCCAGGAAGGGTCTGCCAAGAATTAAAGGGTCTTTGGGTTCTTCTCCATACTCCAGAACCACAAAATCAGTAGGAATTATGCAATCTCCTATTTTGATAGGAACATCCTCTATCACACCTTCATGAACTCTGACTGATCTATCAGCTAGGACAAGAGATATCCTTGTAGCCTTAAAATCAGTCATCCCTAAGATCTTGGCAACATAATGAGGCATAAGGTTCACATTAGAATCAAGATCACACAATGATCTCTCAAACCTGTCAGAAAAGATTGTGCAGTCTATAACAAAGCTTCCAAGGTCTGAAAGCTTCTCTAGCACTCTGTTCTGAATCACTGCACTGACCTGTTCGTTGATCATCATAGCTCCAGCTTCTAAACACAAGTTGTTGGTCACCATCCTTTTCACATACCTCCTTATAACAGGAGTAATCCTCACAACATCAATCTACGGGATTTAATTGACCAACTTGTCCATGATAGCTTTGCATTTAGCATCTTCAAGCTCTTGTTTAGACTTCTTAGGATGCTTAGGATATGGTATCTTGGGCTTATACACTGTCTCCTTAGCATTATTTGAAGTCTCAGTCGAAACTGCAGTTTGTTGCAACGAATGACGAGCGTCACTGGATGGGTGACGAGCGTCACTCGTTTTGGACAAGTCGTGAAAGTTTGCTCGAATTGGGTGACGAGCGTCACCCTCCTGGTGACGGGCGTCACCAATTAGTGAAGAAGAGTCATTGCGGTTGTGCTCAGTGGGTGACGAGCGACACCCATCCTGGGTGACGAGCGTCACCCGTGGATTTTCAACACAGATTTCATTATCTTCATACTTTTCAAGTCCAACGAAATTTCTTGAGCTCAAATCTCTCTGCAGCACTGGTTGCAGGTTCTTTCTACTCCTCAATGTGATGGCATTCACATGGAGTTTGGGGTTAGCAACAGTCCTTCCTGGAAGGAATCCCTCTTGCCTCTGAACAGCTCCTGCAGTTTGGGCAACTTGAACATCAAGCTTCTTCATATGAGAGTTCAAACTCTCAATTTTCCCATTCAAGTCCTGGTAGAGCGAATCTATCTTGCCATTGAAGTCCACTGTCAGCTTCTGTTGTCCTTCTAGGATCTGTTCCAGCATAGCTTCCATCTTGTTCTCTTGTGGAGGTGCAGATTGGTAGGAAGAAGAACCATAGTTCCTGTTGAAGTTGCGGCTGTTCTGGTAAGGTTTCTAGTATTCTGTCTTCTGGAACTGAGGCTTGGATGTGTAACCAGGCGAGCTCTGATTTCCTGTGAATGTACTCTTCTGATTATTGTTGTTGTATCCTCTGTTCCACTGCTGATTCCCATACCTTTGACCCTGAAATCCTCCAGCATTGATGAAATTCACATCTTCCTGCTCAATCTCATATGGATTTTCAAAAGTCTCCACCTCTGCAGCAAAATGAATTGACTTCTTCCCCACCAAGAAGATGTGCATACTGTCCAGCTTAGCCTTGACTTCTGCAATCTGACTCCCATCATTCAAACCAGCTTGTTTTATTCTTTCTTGGTGCTGTTGCTGCAGGCCAAATTTTCAATCAATCTGATAGCTTCTTCTGGTCTATTTGTGTTGAAGTTTCCAGCACTAGCTGCATCCAGCGCCATCTGATACCTCCAGTCAATGCCTCTGAAGAAAATCCCAAGCAGCTGCACCTGACTGAAACCATGATGAGGACAGTCCCTTTGATAAGACTTAAATCTCAGCCAAGAAGCCTTAAAAGCTTCAGTAGGACCTCCGGGAGAAGGATGCAATCCTCAGGTCCTATGATCTAGCATCATCATAGAAATTTTTCAGAAAGGCATTCTTGGTGTCTTCTCAAGTGGTTAATGAACCACGCTCCAGTTGCTTCAACCAATATGCAGCATCTCCTCCAAGTGAGTAAGGGAAAAGCTTGCAGAACAGAAAGTTATAGCTAACTCCATTAGCTTTGACACTTGAAGCTAAATCATCAAACCTCTCAATATGATCCATGGGATGCTCATGAGGTAAGCCATGGAAAGGATACTGTCCCACCAGCTGATAATACGCAGGCTTGAGCTCAAAATCATTCCTCTGGAAAGCAGGAGGGCGGATTGCAGCTCTATTGGCATAGAACTGATCAGGTCTGTTGTAATCTCCTAGAGTCCTCTGTACAAAATGCCCAGCAGCATTGTTAGCAGCAACAAGGACTCCAGCGTCTTCGCCACTTGTTGAACCTGTTGTTCAACAATGACATTCCCATCTTGATCCAGTCTCTGCCCCTCTTCATTCCTCCTGTTTCCCTCTCTGTCAACCAAGTGACCTTCTGCATCTTCAACCAAGATCAGTGGATTAACCATTGTAGATTGCTTCTTAGCTTTCCTGATGGTCCTTTCCAACTTAGCTAACTCGTCAATGCCTAAGGTCAAAAGCTCCTTCTCTTTGTTGCTTCTGGTACTGCGACTAGGCATACACCTGAAACCAGCACAAAGAAAAGTAGCAGAAAGTTAGTAAAGAAATTAAAACTTAAACAAAATCGAAATACCAAGAATTGATAGGCAGCTATTACTCCCTGGCAATGGCGCCAAAAACATGATAGGGCTCAGGTTTTACCCAAATAAAACTACTGCAAGTGCACAGCAAAGCAATCGTAGTATAAGGGGTATCGAATCCCAAAGGAGTATGTAAACTACACTTTGATTATAGGTTCATATTAAGCTAAGCAGTAAATAGCGTATGTAATGCGAAATAACAAAATAAATGATAGCAGGCGAAATTTGTTTGATCAAAGACTCAGAAAACTAAAGCGCTAAGTCAGGATAATTTGCAGGTTGAATCCGAGAATGTAGAATGCATGAAATCAAGAATGATTAAGAACTGTCTTGAACATGAATCGCAAATATATAACTAATAGATTCACATTGCAGAAGTTAACTATGTCTAAATCACAGAGTTTCAAATCTCTTTGCAAACTCTAACAATCTATACATGTAGTAATGATCAAGTTCAATTGTTCACAAAACCCCTAAGCCAAATCTCTTTGCACTAAGTTGTTTTGCTCATCTAATGCTACACCAGGTTATCAATAATGCTCTCACATCTATTAAACAACCTAATAGTTTTGGATTTCTAGATGATGTGTCTAAGAAATCGATTTTCAAGCAAGCAGAGATAAAGAACCAAAATATATTCCTAACATATAGCAATTCAACAAACTCTTCATCAACCTTTGAAAAATCCTAACTTAACTAGCAAATTACTCAGACATGATCATGGAATCACAAAACATAACTGAATAAAATTACATTAAGAGAATAGAATAAAAGACAAAGGGGGTTCGAAATCTTCTCCAAAAAGAGTACAAGATCTGTCTCCCCAAAAGCTCAGAATAAAATCATCTCTAAAGCTCTCTGAATTTTTAAATCTAAGATAAAAGCCAACAATGGCTGAAAACCTAATATATACAAGCTAAAACACGATCTGGGGTGTTCTAGCAAACACTGGAACTTTTGGGCTAATTCTGCAAATAATCTTCAATCTTTTAACAAATCAGCCACGAGCCTTCCTCTACGGGTGACGAGCGTCACCATAGGTGGTGATGAGCATCACCCAATGGTGACGCTCGTCACCCAAATCTATACTTTTCTTCCGAGTTGCACACTTCGTGACTTCATCTTGCAATGCTCCAAAAGGCTTCAATATCTCCAATTATGCTCCAGACATGCAATAACCCGCAAAGAGTCTACTAGGACTCTAAAAAGACCAAAAAGACTCAATAAAAAGGACTTATACCATGGTTTAAAAGCATAAAAACAATGATATATCACATACTCCACGGGTGTTCTGCGGGATATGCTTGCTCGATATGGACCAGACCTTGCAAGAACTCTATTTCTGACATCTTCTTCGATCTTGAGCTGCTTCCATCTCCTTCCCAAGTCCAAGAAACTCCAAAAACACCTGAAAACCACCACAAACATGCACATGTATGCAAATGTATACAATCCTAAGATAAATGCATGCCATGTTGATTCTAAGTGCAAATGATACTAAAATGTTAAACTATAATGCAAAAACAGAGGAAAAGATGCATGAAATGCAGCCTAAAATGATCTAAAATAGCAAGCTGATAAACGGTTTCTTTGCTCGGTTTATAATGCAGAGAGGTTATCAAACTCAAATGCAAGCAATGTTGTTGTACAGCAAGCAAGAGAGAGTAATTCCACTTCTAGGAGATAGAGAATGCACAGAGAATGCAAGGACTAAAGAAAATCTAAGCAAAATGAGACAGTTTATGAGAAAATCTCTAAAAACTAGATGCAGCAACTTAAACAGAGTGAAACCTATTTTAAAAATACTAGAAAGGAACACACTACCACGAGAAACAAATAGATTAATTAAAGGAGAAAGCTTCGAATTATTAAAATTCGACTAGTGGATCGACCATGAGATCGACCACTAGATCGAGCAGTAACAATCGATCTCGTCTAAAATCGTAAGAACAGTAAAGCTAATGACCAGGATGCTATCAGATATCAAGCGAAAGATGAGATAAGACGTACAAATACTAAAAGAAAGGGCCTAGGGTTGAGATTCATGGTTAGGGGTTTCAAAGGTTCGACCTTGGCTTTAAAACTTTGAATCGACTCACTTGGTGAGGATCTCTAAGCCTTGAAAACAAAACAAGATCTATTCGTGGCTTTCGGTATAGATCACACTTTCATCCTCTCCTCCAAACCCATGGCTTTTGGTGGAAAGAGAGGTCGAAAGGCAAGGAAAACAGATTTCAAACGGATGGCTTAACTAATCTCCCAAACTTCCATGGCTTTTGGGAAGGGGTAACTAGTCTCTAAGGTGTGATCTTCTGAGGCTCCTGAATCCTGTCAAGGTAAGGAACCTCTCGGATCATGAAGCTCTTGGCGTGAGAGTCTTCAAGCTTTAAGATCTCAACACCTTAGAAGAGATAGCCCTTGAAAACGTTTTGAAAAACCCAAGATCGAAACCTTTTTAACCCCTTAATCCTCTCAACCCCGAACCCAAAGGAACTACTCGCTACACATAGAGTAAATCAAGAAAAGCATATGAAACAAGACGATGAACATGAAAAGAAAACTAGATTGAACAGAAACGATTCGAATACAAAAGCTTAAGAGAAAAACGAGTTTCAACAATGGTGTTCTTCACGAAAACAAGAGAGAAAACATAAGGAGAAAGATAAGGATCTGAAAAGTTCTGGGAAAAAGGACGTCGCCGCCTTCCCAAAACGTCGAAACAAGCCAATGGTCCCCCCTTCGCTAGCAGCCAAAAACGGTTGAAAGGACAGAGATCGATGTCAAGATCGAGTGGTTCTCTCGATCATATCCGGACATCGTGTCTTCGGCTCGATCTGGGTCTCGATCTTCATCGGCGAATCGAGTGTTGCATCCGATCTCGGTATTGATCTTCGGCTGGATCGAGTGGTGTACTCGATCTGGCTCTCGCTCTGCATGGCGTCATTTACGTCTGTACCGATTGATCGATTGCTTCACTCGATCTCCGTCTCGATCATTCTCCTTGAATCGCCTGGTTGGCTCGATCTTCTGGTCGATCAACTCCTAGATCGACCGGCCATGCTCGATCTGCTCCTCGATCTCTGGTCCTTAGCATATATCCGAGCTGCTACATCAGCCTCAACACGTCCACGAACCTCCACGACTCCAAAGCAGCCAGAAACAACCTGAATGTGATGCAAAATGCAAGGAAAATGCGTATGCTGATGCAAGAATGCTCTAGGACCCTAAGTGATGCAATCTTACCTAAAACATGATACAAATGCATGAAAAGCTAACTAATGAGTATGCAAAATGTATGCAATATGCAATAACATCAACTCCCCCAAACTTACTTCTTGCTTGCCCTTAAGCAACAGAAAATAAGTAAGGAAGAGAGGTTTTAAGAAAAATGAGTGGGGTTTTAAACTTTTTGCAAAGGTGCCTTTCAAATGAATCAATCTCAATATCCTAGTTAACAGTTCTAAAATGCTATAGTTATACTCATACTCCAAAGAACTTAGCCATACTCATCACACAAAGAAATTCAAATCATGACTCTCCTATTCCTAACAATCAAAGAAACTCATCTTTTAACATTCATTAACATTCGAACCATGAATCAAACTTATGCACTTTAAAGCAAAACACATTTGGCTAAGGGTTAAGGTTATGAGCATAGAATGATCTCATTTGAAAAGAGTTTATAATCAGAACAAGGGTTTCTCTCAAAAATAGATGAACTTGTGCATAATGCTAAAGGTAAAGACAATTTATGCATACATGATTAGATTCTTATCTACCCATGTAAACTATCAAATGATCCTATACCCCTCTCATTTAAGAAATTTTATCCTCACTCACCATTTAAGAGTCTACCATTTTCTTTACAAACTAAGCAATCCCCAATTCGAAACAAAGACATTTTTAAACTTTTTAGGCTAGTGAAAAAGTTTTGAAAAATACTTTTTCTCTTTAGAAATTTCTTATTAGTAGCTCTCTTATTATTTTTTTTTATTTTTTTATTTTTTATTTTTTTCTTTATTTGTCACTTAGGCTCTTTTTATTTCTTTTTCTTTTCTTTTCTCCTTTTTTTTTATTTTATTATGGGAGAGCTACCTCCTGAAATTAGAGCATACTTAGTTTTAAAAACAACCTTTTACTTAAAACCTCATTTCTTTCCTTAAAACACAAAGCTCTTTGAAACCGAGAGTAAATAGACAAGATAGCAACCCCAATGATCACCCAAACTTATCCTAAGCCTACACCTAGCTTCAAAATGCAAAGCTAGCAACAATATGAAAACCAAATCATGTCGCCTAAACCTAACACTTTATGCCAAGTTCAAACCGAAAGGAAGGCCTCACAAAGATGTCACACAAGAACATGTGGCTTCAAAGGAGGGTTAGGTTCAAGGAGGGAGTTCTACTTAGGCTCACAAAGAGTGGTAAAAAGGAAGAAGAGAGCCTAAATATTTTAAAACCATGTGTTCATTTTCAAATGCATAAGAATGATAATTAGAATTTCAAATTAAGGTTTTCACTTATTAGATTGAGTTTCAAATCATGAGAGTTCAATTCAAGCCACGAAAATCCTAACAAGTGATCCAAGCATGGTAAGAACTTACTTTCAAAGCATAGACAAAGCATTAGAGAACTACCAACTAGGGCATTGAAACAATTCATAAGTAAAAACACCTTTGTAAGAAATTCTAACCCCTTATGCAAAATGCAAACAACCTAGGTGATATGAGAAACTCTAGACTCAATCCTAACATGTTTTTAAAAAAATGAATGCAACTACATGAATCTTTGAAAAAAATTTTAAAAATTTTACCAATTTTTCATGACTAAAGACTCAAGGATGCAAAAAGGAAAATAAGATCAAAGAACACAAGTCAAACCACACATGTACTCCCCCAAACTTGCTTGACACCGTCCCGGTGGCAAACTCATCCGAAGGAGTATCAAAACACAATGCAAGAAACAAATATGAGCGGTTATATACAATGGAAGAAGGTTGTTACCTCTGGTCTAGGCTCGGCTGGAACTTGAGGATGTTCCAGAGGAGCTAGAGATTGTTGCTTTGCCTTTGTCAGCTGGTTCTTGGAGGGAGTGTCGCGCCAGCTGAATGTTGTCTCCTTGGGTCTCGCGGATAACAACTCCTCCGGTTGAGAGCCTTCTCTTCTCGGGTTGTTGCATCTCCTGACTTGCAGCTGGCTTAGGCGACCCTCCCTGAAGTGCTTTGACTTTCTTTCCAAGCTTCTTAAGCATCTTGCCTTGCCACTTGTTGATCTTCCTTTGCATCTCCACAACTGATGCTAGGAACTTCTCGGTTTTTGTCCTCGGTTCAAAGTCTAGCTTTGGAAGTGTGTAAGCTTCGGGCATCTCATCTTCCGTGCCTAGAGACTCTTGACCTTTGACGTGGGGCAATTGCTGAAGCAGGCGGTCCTCCTAAAGGGGCAAAGCATTCTTCCTCCGTGGGCAAGAACTCGATGTTCCCAACACCAAGCAGCTCGGTTTCATCTTTGTTGGGCAGGATGCACACTCTCTTCTTGTCTTCGTCATCTATGAAGAGGTAGGCATAGAACCCTTCCGCTGGCGTGCGTCCGAAGCTATCAGTATTCCTCATGTATGCTTCATCCATGAAAGCTCTGTTTGGGACGTGAGCAAAGTCATGAATGGGCACACCGGCTTGCATGAACAGAGGAGTAAGGAAGCCGCCAATGTAAGAGGAGGTTGCCTTGCACCGCAAGGCATAGGCCTTGTATTTCACCAAAGAAGCCGCGAGCACACACCCGTAGTTCACTTCATCGCCGAGTTCATCCTCTATGGGCTCTTCATTTGCATCCGGATCAGACACTAGGTGCTTCACACCTTGGAACAGGAAGCACAGCTCTGTCTTCGTGACCGTAGGAGCAACAGACCTTCCACTAAACGTGTTGGCAATCAGCTTCAGAGTGTACCTCAGCACCGGGCTCCTTACTCGCTTGATCTTGGCGGTGTTGGCCTTGTAGTCTTCATTGCTGATCAGATCCCAAAACTCGTCGGCTTTCTTGAAGGCTGGGAACTCGACCTTGTATGCATCCGCGTTGAGACCGTAGGCTTGACATAGCTCGGGGATGGAGAGTGTATAGGCTTGACGTCCAACTTTGAAGTAGAGGCGGCCTTGGGAAGGGACGGGTGCACTAGGATTCTCATACCGGAACTCCAAGGTGGCAAGGAAGTCTATTGTCACTTCAGGAATGGTTAGGCAATCCATCCGTGACAGACATCTTAAGCCAATGTTATGGAGGAGTTGGTCGAAGTCCCCAAGAATACCTAGCTTAGACAAAAGCTCTCGATCAACAAACTTTGTAGGCTCAAACCTAAGCCTCTCCAGCCGCTTCTTGTCCCTCTTCTCATCCTTACTCCACCGGACCCTCTCTTGAACTACCACTTCTTGTCCTTCTCATTCTTGTGCTTGCTCTTCTCTAGTTCTCTTTGGTGCCATTGTTCCTGAAACAAGATTCTAAAGAGATTGATAAGCAAGCGGCGATTTGATGAGAATGAGAGAAGAGAAGGAGAGAATTTATAAAAACCACCCTAGAATTTTGGGGAATAAATAAAAATCATAGCTAAATAAAGGAGAATCAAATCTTTAGATACTGAAAAATCTGGAATTATTCCTTTTACTTAGCTAGTTTTAAAAATTCAAAACCGATCCTATATTCTAAAACAAGATCTTGCGATATTAAAGGAGATGTTCTAAAATTAAACCATTAAATCTTTGAAAATACCTTTGCAAGAAATGCAGAATATCTTTGCTAGCTTTTGAAAATTGAAACTCTCACTCTCTTTGTTTAAAATTCTCGAGCAAAACAGGAATGAGAGGGTGAGAGGTTGTTTGAAATATTTAAAGACTTAGCAAAACCAAAACAATGGGTAGTCAAAGTGGTTTTTGACAAAGTCTTGGTCAAGGCACGTCTTTCATGGTCAAAGATGCTTGCCTTGACCAAGTTTTGAATTCAAAAGTTGGAGGGAAAAGAGTAAAGGAGGGAAAGAAAATGTTACCTCGGCATGAGATCGAGTCCATTTGGTCGACCTAGGACTCGATCTCATGCCCAAAATGGCTTAGATCGAGAGGGTTACTCGATTTGAGACTCGATCCATGATGAATCGAGTCTTGGATAGATTGGCTCTCTCGATCATTGAGATGTTGGCTTCTCGGCTAAGTCCTCATGATCGAGCTATGTCCTCGATTTAGGGGTCGATTTGGCACAGATCGAGTGATGGATCGAGTCGAGTGATCGATCTGTTTTCAACAGATTTTCCCGAGAGAAATTAGATCGGTCGATCCGATTTGGATCGATCGATCCTTTTTCGTCAAGGTCGATCTTGTCACTCGTTCTCGTCTAGATCGACTGGCTCCTCTCGATTCACTGACTCGATCTAGCAAAGATCGAGCCAGGATCAGTCGATCTAGTACTCGATCTCTAGCCTTATTCTAACCCCTATTGCCTCTTTAAGACCTCAAAGTCAAGGTTTATACTCCTTATACCTGTTCCTACACACTTGCAAGATAAAAACATAAAACTGAAAGAGAAATGAAGCAGAAATATGTACAAGATAAACATGGGAATGCCTCCCAAGTGCGCTTTCTTTAACGTCTTTAGCTAGACCTTACTTGGTCTAAGCGGATGGTGGGTCTTGGAGAAGCACTGAGGTACTCTCCTTGTCATAGCTATCTGCCAAGTAGGGCTTGACTCTGTGTCCGTTGACGGTGAATGCACTGCCACTTTTTCCCATCAGAGTAACAGCTCCATAAGGCAACACCTCTTGAATCATGAACGGTCCGCTCCACCTTGATTTCAGCTTGCCCGGGAAGAGTTTGAGCCTCGAGTTGTATAGCAACACCAGTCCTCCTTCCTTAAGCTCCTTGGCAACCAACTTCTTATCATGAGCCTCCTTAGTCTGCTCCTTGTATATCCGGGAGCTCTCGTAGGCGTTCAACCTCAACTCATCCAGTTCGTGTAGCTGAATAAGGCGTCTCTCCTGAGCAGTCTTGAGATCAAAGTTCAGCCTCTTCACAGCCCACAACGCACGGTGTTCCAGCTCAACCGGGAGGTGACAGCCCTTGCCATAGAGTAGGGTGAAAGGAGTTGTACCAATCGGCGTTTTGAAGGCGGTAAGGTAGGCCCAAAGAGCGTCATCCAGCTTCACTGACCAGTCTTTTCTTGTTGCCCCGACTGTCTTCTCTAGTATAGCCTTGATTTGCCTGTTAGAGACCTCCAATTGACCGCTTGTTTGAGGGTGATACGGTGTAGCCACCTTATGCTTAACCTCATACTTTCTCAAGAGGCTCTCAAAGACCTTGTTTATAAAGTGGCTTCCTCCATCACTTATAACAACCTTGGATACCCCAAACCTCGGGAAAATGATACTCTTGAACAACTTGATTACCACCTTAGAGTCATTTGTAGGGGAAACAACAGCCTCAACCCATCTGGAGACATAATCCACTGCTACTAAGATGTATTTGTTGCCATATGAAGTAGGGAATGGCCCCATGAAGTCAATCCCCCACGCGTCGAACACGTCAACCTCGAAGATGGGAACTTGAGGCATTTCGTTCCTCTTAGTTATATTCCCTGCTCGTTGACATGCCTCACAGCTCTTCACAAACTCGTGTGCATCTTTAAAAATGAAGGGCCACCAGAAACCGGCTTGCAGTACCTTCGTGGCAGTCTTGAATGAAGCGAAGTGTCCTCCGTAGGAAGAGCCATGGCAATGATAGAGGATGTCCCTGGCTTCTTCCTTTGTAACACATCTCCGGTACAAGCTGTCTACTCCTCTCTTGTATAAGTAAGGCTCGTCCCAAAAGTAGTCACTAGCCTCCCTCATAAACCGCTTCTTGTGATAGCTGTTGAGATGTGTTGGCTCCTCACCACACGCTAGATAGTTCACCACATCAGCATACCACGGTAGATCCTCCTCTTTGAAACTCAACACTTCCTCAAACCTCCCTTCTAGCTTCCCACAAACAGCCGTAGTAATCGCCATAAGTGCTCTTCTGGAAGAGAGTCATCTAAGGGGAGAGACTCGTTGATCCTTAGCCGTGAGAGGTGGTCAGTGACTCCATTTTCTATCCCCTTCTTGTCTTTAATCTCCATGTCAGACTCCTGGAGTAACAGAATCCATCTTAAGAGCCGAGGCTTAGTGTCTTTCTTCGAGTAGATGTATCGCAAGGCAGCGTGATCCGTGTATACAATAGCCTTGGAGCCAAAAAGATATGATCTGAACTTCTCAAAGGCGAAGACTACTGCAAGCAGCTCCTTCTCCGTAGTGGTGTATCGTGATTGCGTGTCATCTAAGGTTCTTGAAGCATAGTAGATCAAGTGTAGCTTCTTGTCTTTCTTCTGACCAAGGACGGCTCCTACAGCGTAGTCACTAGCATCACACATGATTTCAAAAGGGAGAGACCAGTCTGGTGCTTGGACTATGGGAGCTGATGTAAGGGCTTCCTTAATGGTCACGAAAGCCTTCAAACACTCCTCATCAAATATAAATTCAGCTTCCTTGCAAAACAGCCGTGTAAGAGGGCGTGCAATCTTGGAGAAATCCTTGATGAAGCGCCTATAAAATCCTGCGTGTCCCAAGAAGCTTCTGACTCCCTTGACATTAACCGGCGGCTCAAGACCCATCATGACCTCCACCTTAGCCTGATCAACCTCAATACCCTTCTCTGATATCTTGTGACCGAGCACGATCCCTTCCTTAACCATGAAGTGGCATTTCTCCCAGTTCAGCACCAGGTTTGTCTCTTCACAACGTTTTAGCACCCTGCAAAGATTCAACAAACACGCAGGAAAGGACGCACCATACACAGAGAAGTCATCCATGAACACCTCTACCATCTCCTCTATAAGATCAGAGAAGATCGACATCATACACCGCTGAAACGTAGCCGGTGCATTACACAATCCAAACGGCATCCTTCGATATGCAAAGGTACCGTAGGGACATATGAAGGTCGTCTTCTCTTGATCGTTTGGGTGAATAGGTATTTGAAAGAAACCACTATACCCATCGAGAAAGCAGTAGTAAGGGTGATTAGCAAGTCTCTCAAGCATTTGATCAATAAAAGGCAAAGGGAAATGGTCTTTCCTAGTCGCAAGGTTGAGTTTCCTATAGTCAATACACATCCTATGACCAGTGATGGTCCTAGTAGGGATAAGTTCATCCTTTTCATTCCTTATGACCGTGATCCCTCCCTTCTTAGGCACCACGTGTACAGGGGAAACCCACGTGCTGTCACTTATGGGATAGATCACGTCAGCCTCTAAAAGCTTAAGGATTTCCTTCTTAACAACCTCTTTCAAGTTAGGATTCAAACGCCTTTGATGTTCTATAGAAGAAGCGTTCTCATTATTCAAGTGAATCCTATGAGTGCATAGCATTGGTGAAAGGCCCTTGATGTCACTTAAAGAGTACCCAATGGCCTTCCTATACTTTCTCAGCTCAGTCAGGAGCGAGTGCAACTCATCATCACTAAGGTTTTCGTTCACAATCACGGGATAGGTAATATTAGGCCCTAAGAAAGCATACCTTAGCCCTTTTGGGAGCTCCTTAAGATCCACCTTTGGGGCTAACAGCTCACTACAGTCATCCTCGTGGCTGTTGTTGTTGCTTTCCTCCTTGGAACTCTCCCTTGAACCCGAGGTATTGCCCTTCAGACTGCTTTCCTCCATCGCTATCCCTTCTGAGATCCAGTCCTCCGGTCGATTCTCCTCTCGATGTCGTCTAGATCGAGCCATTTCACTCGATTCACTTACTCGATTTGATGTGGATCGAGTAAGGGATCGAGACGCTGAGTCGATCTCTTGATTGGACTCCAAAATGATCGGGAGGTCTCTCTCGATCGTCGACTCGATTGTTTTTCCTGATCGAGCATTTTTCTCGATCGGTCCATCGATTGTTGCACCGGATCGAGTTGTGTTCTCGATTGACTTGTCGATCTGACTCCTGGATCGAGTGATAGCGTCGATCTCGGGGTCGATCTCTAGGCAGCAACCTTCTTCATTCTTGATAATCCTCCTAGATTCCAGCAGGTTCACGTACTCTTGGGTTCTTTGGTCCACATAGCCAAACTCCCCTGGCTCCTTAGTTAGTGCTAGCTTCAGATGGTCTACTAGAGCTAGCTCTTCCAGCAACTCATCCGCCAAAGCATCCATCGTTTCAATATAGAAAGCTTGTCCTTCAATGGTCGGCTTCTTTAGAACTTTGTTGATGTCGAAGTCTAGCCTGATCTCTTTCCCCAAATGCAAGGCAATCTTCCCATTCTTCACATCTATGATAGCCCCGGCGGTTGCAAGGAACGGTCTCCCTAAGATGAGTGGGTCTTTAGGCTCCTCATCCATCTCCAACACTACGAAGTCCGTAGGGACGTTCACACCACTGATTCGCACAGGTAAATCTTCGAGCAGCCCCACTGGTAGCCTTACACTCCTATCAGCCAGCACCAATGAGATCCGGCAGTCTTTAAACCGAGTAAAACCAAGCTTCTTAGCCACGGAGTGAGGCATCAAGTTTATGCTAGCTCCGAGATCACACAAGCAACTCTTGAACTCTAGAGGACCCAAAGCGCAGGGTATAGAGAAGCTTCCAGGGTCTCCCAGCTTCTTAGGGACTATCTCCTTGTGTATAACCGCACTACATTCTTCACTTAGAACAAGTACATCCTTGCTTTCTTTATTCTTCTTCACGAGGGTGTCCTTGAAGAACTTGGCGCACTTGGGCATCATAGCTAGACATTCTACAAGAGGCAGGTTGATCTCCACGTCTCTCAGGTGCTTCTCAAACAAGATTATGTGCTTCTCGATGAGCTGCTTTTTGAAATGACCGGGAAATGGCAACTTCGGTACGTAAGGTGGGGGCACGTAAGAGTTCTTCTCCTTGGTGGTTTGCTCAGCTTTATTCTCGGCGACCGCCTTATCTCCTCTTCTCGGTCCTTGGATCCAAACGTTGTCAAAGTTAATCTCATCATCATCAGCCGAAGGTTTACCCTCCCCCTCTTGAATTACAACGTCCTCGTTGTTCTTTGTAGAGACCGGATGTTCGAGCTCTTTTCCGCTTCTCAACGTTATAGCATTGGCATACTCCTTGGGATTCTGCTCACACTTTCCCGGAAGACTGTTCTGACCACTCATACTTGCTTTTCCCTTCTCCAACTGCTTGATCTTGTTGTTTAGGTTGGTGATCTGAGTGGAGAAGTCGGTTAGAGATGAGTCTAGGCGAGTGTTCATTTCAGCGAACTTCTGGTTTGTGGAGGCTTGCCCTTGTATGAGCTGTTGAAACATTGCTTGAACCGGATCAACTTGTTGTTGCATCGGTTGTTGTTGCTGAGGTGCAAAGCCCCGAGGGTAGTTAGGAGTATAACCCTTGTTCTGTTGTTGTTGCCCTTGGAAGTTGCTCTGCCCTTGACCTTGGAAACCACTACTCGGTTGAAAACCTTTGTTGTAAAGGATGAAAGATTTTGCTTGCTGAGCAGGGTACACTTGATCTTTAGGGTTGGCTACGTTGGTGCTTCGGTAAGAGAGGTTGTTGTTCTGGTAGCCTTGGTTGTAGCCTTGAGACTTGTAGTTGTTCTGTCCAGCCACCCAATTTGCTTCTTCTTGGTTTAGCTCTAACTCCTCTTGGTTCTCATCAGCTTCACCAACAAAGTGAACATGCTTCTGATTTGCTAACACCAGCTTGTCAATCTTCTCATGCAAAGACTTGAGCTCCTTCTTGTGAGACTCTAACTCTGATCCTCTCGGTGCACGGTCATAATCTTCAGCATAGTTTCCATCACTCAACGCCAAGTTTTCTATCAGCTCCATACCCTCTTCTACCCCCTGACCGAGGAAGTTCCCTTTGCTAGCTGTGTCAAGCAACAACCTGATCTTTGGTGAGGCTCCACGGTATATGGTACTGAGTAGTGTCTCCTCGCTGAACCCGTGATGAGGACATTGGATCGTGTAGTCTTTGAAACGCTCCATTGCCTCGTTGAATGTCTCGTTGTTCCTTTGAGTGAAACCGCTGATTTCGCTTCTCAACCGTGCTGTCCTGGTGCTTGAAAAGAATTTTGAGAGAAAGGCCTTCTTACACTCGGCCCATGATGTGATGGTGCCTTGTGGGAGGGTCTTTTCCCAATGTCTAGCTTTTTCTCCGAGTGAAAAGGGAAAGAGACGCAGCTTGAAAGCATCTTCGGATATGCCATTGATCTTGATCATCCCACATACTTGCTCGAAGTTGTCTAGGTGCTCCAAGGGGTCTTCCATTGCTAAGCCGTGGAACTTGTTGTTTTGCACCATGGAGATGAAACCTGGCTTGATCTCGAAATTATTGTTTTGTACCGGAGGAGGAGTGATCCCAAACCTATTGTGGTGGGTATTGGGAGCATCTCCGGCTCCTATGATCCTTGGGGGTCTAGCCGCGTGTTGGGGGTTTCCATTGCCCCGTCCTGCTGCCCCGTGAGCTGGAGGAGGTCCTTCTGGATGCTCGTGTTCAGCCATAGCTTCAAAGTCAACCAAACCGTGCTGAACAATCTCCTCAAAGGCTCCTGTTTGTTCTCTGACTCTCCTTTGCCATGAGTGACCAAGTTGATGAATGTTGTCTAAGGGTTGTAGAAGATTGTTGTCTCCCCTTGAACGAGTACAAGATCTCTCTCCCCAAAAGCTCTGAATAAAATCATCTCTAAAGCTCTCTGAATTTTTAAATCTAAGATAAAAGCCAACAAGGGCTGAAAACCTAATATATACAAGCTAAAACACGATTTGGGGTGTTCTAGCAAACACTGGAACTTTTGGGCTAATTCTGCAAATAATCTTCAATCTTTTAACAAATCAGCCACGAGCCTTCCTCTACGGGTGACGAGCGTCACCATAGGTGGTGATGAGCATCACCCAATGGTGACGCTCGTCACCCAAATCTATACTTTTCTTCCGAGTTGCACACTTCGTGACTTCATCTTGCAATGCTCCAAAAGGCTTCAATATCTCCAATTATGCTCCAGACATGCAATAACCTGCAAAGAGTCTACTAGGACTCTAAAAAGACCAAAAAGACTCAATAAAAAGGACTTATACCATGGTTTAAAACCATAAAAACAATGATATATCACATACTCCACGGGTGTTCTGCGGGATATGCTTGCTCGATATGGACCAGACCTTGCAAGAACTCTATTTCTGATATCTTCTTCGATCTTGAGCTGCTTCCATCTCCTTCCCAAGTCCAAGAAACTCCAAAAACACCTGAAAACCACCACAAACATGCACATGTATGCAAATATATACAATCCTAAGCTAAATGCATGCCATGTTGATTCTAAGTGCAAATGATACTAAAATGTTAAACTATAATGCAAAAACAGAGGAAAAGATGCATGAAATGCAGCCTAAAATGATCTAAAATAGCAAGCTGATAAACGGTTTCTTTGCTCGGTTTATAATGCAGAGAGGTTATCAAACTCAAATGCAAGCAATGTTGTAGTACAGCAAGCAAGAGACAGTCAATCCACTGCTAGGTGATAGAGAATGCACAGAGAATATAAGGACTGAAGCAAATCTAAGCAAAATGAGACAGTTTATGAGAAAATCTCTAAAAACTAGATGCAGCAACTTAAACAGAGTGAAACCTATTTTAAAAATACTAGAAAGGAACACACTACCACGAGAAACAAACAGATTAATTAAAGGAGAAAGCTTCAAATTATTAAAATTCGACTAGTAGATCGACCATGAGATCGACCACTAGATCGAGCAGTAACAATCGATCTCGTCTAAAATCGTAAGAACAGTAAAGCTAATGACCAGAATGCTATCAGATATCAAG
Source organism: Thlaspi arvense (assembly GCA_911865555.2). Lineage (NCBI taxonomy): Eukaryota > Viridiplantae > Streptophyta > Magnoliopsida > Brassicales > Brassicaceae > Thlaspi > Thlaspi arvense. Next base: position 38,960,675 of record OU466863.1, read on the forward strand.
CGAAAGATGAGATAAGACGTACAGATACTAAAAGAAAGGGCCTAGAGGTTGAGATTCATGGTTAGGGGTTTCAAAGGTTTGACCTTGGCTTTAAAACTTTGAATCGACTCACTTGGTGAGGATCTCTAAGCCTTGAAAACAAAACAAGATCTATCTGTGGCTTTCGGTATAGATCACTCTTTCATCCTCTCCTCCAAACCCATGGCTTTTGGTGGAAAGAGAGGTCGAAAGGCAAGGAAAACAGATTTCAAACGAATGGCTTAACTAATCCCCCAAACTTCCATGGCTTTTGGGAAGCGGTAACTAGTCTCTAAGGTGTGATCTTCCGAGGCTCCTGAATCCTGTCAAGGTAAGGAACCTCTTGGATCATGAAGCTCTTGGCATGAGAGTCTTCAAGCTTTAAGATCTCAACACCTTAGAAGAGATAGCCCTTGAAAACGTTTTTTCAAACTGCCCTTCTAGCCTTCCACAAACAGCCGTAGTGATCATCATGAGTTGTTCTTCTGGAAGGGAATCATCTAAGGGCAGAGACTCATTTATTCTCATCCTAGAGAGGTGATCTGCCACGCCGTTCTCTATCCCTTTCTTGTCCTTAATTTCCATGTCGAATTCTTGGAGCAAAAGGATCCATCTCAAGTCTCGGTTTAGTGTCTTTCTTGGAATAGATATACCTCAGAGCTGCGTGATCTGTATAGACAACCACCTTAGAGCCTACGAGGTATGACCTGAACTTCTCAAAGGCGAATACAACTGCCAGCAACTCCTTCTCAGTCGTAGCATACTTAACTTGAGTGTCATCTAGGGTCCGGCTGGCATAGTAGATGACGTGCAGCCTTTTGTCTTTCCTTTGACCAAGAACGGCTCCTATGGTGTAGTCACTTGCGTCACACATGATCTCGAACGGTAGAGTCCAGTCCGGTGCTTGCACTATTGGCGCGGATACAAGAGCTTCCTTGATGGTCACGAAAGCACGGAGACAATCCTCATCAAACACAAAGTCAGCTTCCTTGCACAACAGCCTTGTGAGAAGGCGTGCAATCTTGGAAAAATCTTTGATGAAGCGCTTGTAAAAGCCAGCATGGCCTAGGAAACTCCTTACTCCCTTGACATTAACCGGCGGCTCAAGACTCATCATGACCTCAACCTTGGCTTTATCAACCTCTATGCCTTTCTCTGATATCTTGTGGCCAAGCACGATCCCTTCCTTCACCATGAAGTGACACTTCTCCCAGTTAAGCACAAGATTCGTCTCTTCACAACGCTTTAGTACCTTGCAAAGATTCAACAAATACGCAGAAAAACACGCATTATATACAGAGAAGTCATCCATAAACATTTCTAGCATCTCTTCTACTAGATCAGAGAAGATCGACATCATACACCGCTGAAACGTAGCCGGTGCGTTACACAACCCGAATGGCATCCTTCGATACATGAAGGTGCCATAAGGGAATGTAAAGGTCGTCTTCTCTTGATCGTTTGGATGGATTGGTATTTGAAAGAAACCACTATATCCATCAAGAAAGCAATAGTAAGGATGATTAGCAAGCCTCTCAAGCATTTGATCAATAAAAGGTAAAGGAAAATGATCTTTTCTAGTAGCAAGATTAAGCTTCCTATAATCTATACACATACGATGTCCTGTAATAGTCCTAGTAGGTATAAGCTCATCTTTATCATTCTTAATGACCGTGATCCCTCCCTTCTTAGGCACCACGTGTACAGGGGAAACCCACGTGCTGTCACTTATGGGATAGATCACGTCAGCCTCTAAAAGCTTAAGAATCTCTATCTTAACAACCTCCATTATATTAGGATTCAAACGCCTTTGGTGTTCTATAGAAGAGGCGTTCTCATTATCTATGTGAATCCTATGAGTGCAAAGCATTGGTGAAAGGCCCTTGATGTCACTTAGAGAGTACCCAATAGCCTTCCTATACTTTCTCAGCTCACTTAGGAGCGAGTGCAACTCGTCATCACTTAAGTTTTCATTCACAATCACGGGGTAGGTATCATTAAGCCCTAAGAAAGCATACCTTAGCCCTTTTGGGAGCTCCTTAAGGTCCACTTTTGGGGCTAGCAGCTCGCTCCAGTCCTCCTCGTGGCTCTTGTTGACGTTCCCATCCTCAATAGCCTCCTTAGAACCCGATAAATTACCCAAAAGACTGCTTTCTTGAACCATTGTCCCCTCCGAGATCGAGTCTTCCAGTCGATCTTGCACTCGTTCTGGTTCGGATTGAGCAATTCCACTCGATTCTCCTACTCGATTTGGTTGGGATCGAGCAGGAGATCGAGTCCCCGTCTCGTTCTCTGAACTGATCGATTGGCCTCCCTCGATCTTCCCATCGATTGTTTTGCTGGTCGACTGCACTCAGGTCGATCACTTACTCGATTTGATTGGGATCGAGTAGTAGATCAAGCGTCTGAGTCGTTCTCTTCTTTGGATCGACCAGTCTCCTCGATCTTCTTGTCGATTGCTGTCTTGGATCGAGTGATCTTCTCGATTGCCTGATCGATCTCTAAGCATCTGCTTTCATCTTCTAACACAACTTTCCTAGAGTCAAGGAGATTAACGTACTCCTGAGTCTTCCTACTCAGAAAACCGAACTCCCCTGGCTCCTTAGTCAGTGCCAGCTTCAAGTGATCCTCTTGTGCAAGCTCTTCTAGCAGTTCATCCGCCAAAGCATCCAACGTCTCTATATAGAAAGCTTGCCTTATATCCTTGCCCAAGTGTAGAGCTATCTTCCCATTCTTGACATCAATGATTGCTCCGGTGGTTGCAAGGAATGGCCTCCCAAGTATAAGCGGATCCTTAGGTTCTTCATCCATTTCAAGCACAACAAAGTCGGTTGGAACGTTCACACCGCTTACCCTCACTGGAAGATCCTCTAGCAAACCTACTGGAAGTCTCACACTTCTGTCAGCTAACACAAGGGAGATCCTACACTCTTTGAACCGTGTGAAACCTAGCTTCTTTGCTATAGAATGGGGCATCAGACTTATACTAGCACCAAGATCGCATAAACAGCTTTGAAATATTAAAGGACCGAGAGCACATGGTATAGTGAAGCTTCCTGGATCTCCCAACTTCTTGGGGACTATCTCCTTGTGTATAATGGCGCTACACTCTTCACTAAGCACCAACACTTCCTTGCTTTCCTTGTTTTTCTTTGCAAGCGTGTCCTTGAAAAATTTAGCACACTTAGGCATCATCGCTAGGCAATCCACAAGGGGTAGCTTGATCTCTACGTTCCTTAAATGCTTAAACAAGAGCCTATGCTTCTCTATAAGCTGTTTCTTGAAGCGGCCAGGAAAAGGAAGCTTAGGAACATAAGGTGGAGGTATGTAGTTATTCTTCTCATCGGTTGCTTTCTCCATTTGCTTCTCTACGGCTGCTTCTTTGCCCTTCGTTGGCCTCTCTATCCACACGTTGTGGAAGTTGATCTCATCATCAGCCGAAGGTTTACCCTCCCCCTCTTGAACGACAATGTCCTCATTGTCTATAGGTGTAACCCTCGGTAGAAGTTCTTTCCCACTTCGTAGTGTGATAGCATTGGCGTATTCCTTGGGATTTTGCTCACATTGGCCCGGTAGACTGCTTTGACCACTTGTACTTGCTTTACCTTTCTCTAACTGCTTGATCTTGTTGTTTAGAGTTGTAATCTGAGTAGAGACATCAGTGAGAGAGTAGTCTAAGCGGGTGTTCATTTCGGCGAACTTCTGGTTTGTTGAAGCTTGCCCTTGAAGCAGCTGCTGAAACATGGCTTATACAGGATCAACTTGTTGCGGTTGCATTTGTTGTTGAGGAACAAAGCCTGGAGGGTACATAGGAGTATAACCTTTGTTTCCTTGCTGCTGCTGCTGTCCCTGAAAGTTACCTTGTCGCTGACCTTGAAAACCACCACTCGGCTGAAAACCTTTGTTATAGGGCACAAACGGTTTAGCTTGTTGAGGAGGGTACACCTGATCCTTTGGGTTTTCAACGTTGGTGCTTCTATAAGACAAGTTGTTGTTGCCTTGGTAGCCTTGAGAGTAACCTTGAGGCTTGTAGTTGTTCTGACCGGCTACCCAATTAGCTTCTTCTTCCTGGCATTGCTCTAGCTCATCCAAGACATTCGCAGCTTCCCCAATAAAATGTACATGCTTTTGGTTTGCAAGCATGAGCTTATCGATCTTCTCATGGAGAGACTTCATTTCTTTCTTGTTGGCTTCAAGATCAGCTCCTCTTGGTGCACGGTCATAGTCTTCAGAATAATTCCCATCACTCAATGCTAGGTTTTCAATGAGCTCCATACCTTCCTCAACCTCTTGACCAATGAAGTTTCCTTTGCTTGTCGTGTTAAGTAGTAACCTGATCTTTAGAAGTGCTCCACGGTAGATAGTACTCAAGAGGGTCTCTTTGCTGAAACCATGGTGAGGGCAGGCTATTGTATAATCCTTAAAACGCTTCATAGCCTCATTGAAGGACTCATTCTGATGCTGAGTGAAACCACTGATCTCGCTTCTCAACCTTGCTGTCCGAGAGCTTGAGAAAAACTTGGAGAGGAAAGCTTTCTTACAGTCGGCCCAAGAAGTGATAGTGCCTTGTGGAAGAGTCTTCTCCCAATGTCGTGCCTTGTCTCCTAAGGAAAAGGAAAACAAACGCAGCTTGAAGCTATCCTCCGAGATGCCGTTTATCTTGAGCATTCCACAAAGCTGCTCAAAGTTGTCTAGGTGCGCCAATGGGTCCTCCAAAGCTAACCCATGAAACTTATTGTTTTGCACCATCTGAACAAACCCTGGCTTGATCTCGAAATTATTGTTTTGCACTGGAGGAGGAGTGATCCCAAACCTATTATGGTGAGTATTGGGAGCATCTCCTGCTCCAATGGTCCGTGGGGGTCTAGCCGCGTGGTGGGGGTTTCCATTACCCCTTCCCACTGCCCCGTGAGCTGGAGGAGGTCCCTATGGGTGCTCGTGCTCAGCCATTGCTTCAAAATCCACTGAACCTTGCTGAACAATCTCCTCAAAAGCTCTGGCTTGCTCTTTAACTCTTCTTGATCTTGCGTGTCCAAGCTGATGAATATTGTCCAAGGGTGTGAGTAAGGCGTTGTCACCCTTGGAACGCAGATTCATGTACCTGAAAGACACAAGTTTGAAAGTAGAGAAATCAGTAACCAACTTAAAGTAAAGGCTTAGTCTTTACTAAACCCCAAATCTTAATGCTTCTATCCCCTAAGATGGCAACAACGCCATTTGATAACTCATTTCTTACGGTGTAAATGCAACACGAGAGGTTATCGAAACTCTAATGCAGCACAGAGATGTAGTACAGTGAGCAAGAGAGTGTCAATCCACACCTAGGGGTAAGAAGTTCACTAAGAATGCAAAGGAATGAGCAAAGCTAAGCAGATTATGAAAATGATTGGTAAAATCCTTAAAACTTAAATGCAAGTGTCAAATGCAAAGCGAAACAATTTTCAAATCCCTGGAAGAGGGTTAACTACCACGAGGAACAAGCGGAATGACAAATATAAAAAACTAAAAATCAACTAGTGGATCGACCACTAGATCGAGCAATATGGATCGATCTCGTCTAATCAATTTAAAATGATGAATGATGCGATGGATTAATGAACAAGATGCAAACTTTATGATGACAGAATAATATGCAGAGATTTAAAACACTAAGAAAGAGGGTCTAGGGTTGAGGGTCATATTCATGGATCTCAAAGATTAAAGCTTGGTTTGAAAACTTTTAGATCTACTCATTTTGTGAGGTTCTCTAGGCCTTGAAAACAAAACAAGAACCATACATGGCATGTGATATGGTTCACTTCTTCAATCTCTTCTCCAAACCCATGGCGTTTGGTGGAAAGAGAGATCGAAGGGCAAGAAACACAGATTTCAAATATTGACCTAACTAATCCCCTAAACAACCATGGCATGTGGGAAAGGAAGGATTAGCCTCTAGGATCTGATTTTCGAGGACATCTGAATCCTGTCAAGGTAAGATAGCCTTTGGATCATAGAGATCTTGGCGTGAGACTCTCCAAGCCTTAAGTACTCAAGATCCTAGAAGAGTAGGTAATGAAGAACAAGAAAACACAAAACTTCAACCTCTTTGACCCTTTTGAATCACCTCAACCCATCAACCCAATGAAACTACTCGCTACTCATAAAGAAAACCGAACAAAACGCAATAAACAGAAAGCTAAGCATGATTAACGATTGATTAAAGCAAAAGATTCGATATTCAATGGTTTCAAAAGCAAGAAAAAGCTTGAAGTTCTACAATGGTGGAAATCGCCTAAAAACGAGAGAGAAGAGAAGGAAAAAGGTAAAGAGACCGAATGAAGATGATAAAAGGGATGACTGCGTTTTGCCAAAATGGCCAAACCGCAAATGGTCCCCCCTTCTTTAGAAGCCAAAAGCGGTTAAAGTTGCCTGGGATCGAGCACAAAGCTCGATCTGGCTCTCGATCTTTGTCTTGGATCGGATGGCTTTCGTCGATCTCTGAGTCGATTTTGTGCTGATCGGGTTGGAAGCTCGATCTGGTACTCGATCTGCATGGCGTCATTTACGTCTGTACTTCAGATCGATCTCTACACTCGATCTTGGTCTCGATCCATTTCCTTGCATCGACTTGGTCACTCGATGTTCTGGTCGATCTCATCTAGATCGACCTGCCTTGCTCGATCTGCTACTCGATCTCGGGTCCTTAGCATGCACTCCTGAGCTCTCCAAGTGTCCACGAGCTTCCTCACGAGCCTTAGCACGTCTACGCAACCTCCTCAACTCGAGAGTGCTTGAAACAACCTGGATTTGATGCATTTATGCAAGAAACATGCGAAGTGCGAATGCAATGGGACCTAGAACCTAAAATGCAACAAATAGAACAAACTAGCCTATAATGCAAGATGAATGCATGAAAAACTATCCTAAATGCATGCAAATTACACCAAATATATAGTAATATCACCTAACATGTACAAATAACTATGCAGCAACTTATAACTTTCTTCTGGACTACCACGAACATCACTAACAGCCTGGTTTTTCCGTCTCAAAGCGGTGGAATATGACACTTTCGCACCAAGTTTACCTTGAATAAGGGATATGAGACTCTTAGGAGTTGGAGTCACCATTTGTCCTGTATAATCTTCGTGTATAACAGATGCAACTAATTGTGGTGTGCCTTTTCCTTTACAGTTGCTTGTACTCGCACTAGCACGAGAGCATGTATGCATCTTTGTGTACACTCTAACCGAAAAATTTTTGAATTAGCACCAACCTTTGCAGCTCGTAAATGCCATTTGCAACTTCTTTGCCGACATTTTAGCACTAACCTCTTCTTATCCGACTTGACTACAGCAAAAGAAAAACAATTCTGAAATGCAGCTCTATCCACCAAATCTTGAACTGCCTTCTTATTGCGAAATTCCTGACCAATGACCACACCCATACCGTCTTCCCATGACTTAAACTGACTATCTTCTACATCACGTGGAAGATCACCATATGCATCATCCTCTTTAGTAACATCATCTTCTCTAGTAACATCATCCTCCCTGGTAACATCATCTTCCCTAGTAACATCATCCTCTATTCCTTTATCCTGTTGTTCATTGCCTACATAAAACGTAATGGCACCAGCATTACCAAAAATTTCATCATCATTTGGATGCAACTCCTCATAGTTCACACCATAAGAACTTCCTCCGACCTCTCTGTTAATAACCTCACTCTCCACATGCAACACACCTCTACGTTTCTCGTCATCCATGGTGGTTAGAAAAACATAAACCTCTTCATCATCAATAATATCTGTAAGTATCTGAGGTCCTATTAATAGTGGACTGAAACTCAGTTTCAATTTTTTGCACTTTCATCTATCCCAACTTTCTTACATATCCCAAATTAGAAGTTCAAAACAAATATGAAACCCTAACAGGAGCAGTCTGATTTCTATACGGACCTGGGTTTTCGAAGTTGTAGAGTACAATGGAGGCTGGTTGCAATGACAGAGGGAGAGCGGCGGAGAAGAAGACACGAATCGAAGCTCGCCAAGTGAAAGGGGAAAAGGGAGGAGGAGCTGGCTCGAGGAAGAAGAAGATGGTTTTTTTGCATTTTATTTATTCAAATTTTATTACAATTTTCTTTTAATGAATAAAGGTTAATTTCGGTATTTCACATTTCATTAAAATTATTGGGACCCATAAGGGGTATGTAGATTGCCCAAGGGTAGATTGGATTTGTCTCCAACAAATAAGGGTATATGAGACTGTGGCTCCAAAACTTTGGACCCCTCGATGAAATTGTGGGGTTAAATTGTGTGTTCTAATGTCGACCTCCTTTGCCGGAGCTTGAACATCGGAGATCTAGATTGTTTAGTAATTGGCTTTGGCTTTGTAATTAGAACGGCGCAGCAAGAGCTGGTGAATATAAGTGCTTGTCAGAGTTTGATTAGTTTATATTCGTTTTCGCCAGCAATGCTAATAAGTTGGAGTAACGTTGTGGCGAGATGTAGCTACCATTGATCGTGGAGCGTTAGTAATGGACAAGAACGTATTACATAAACCATGATAACCTTATGGCGGAGTGAAGGTCGCTATAGTCAGCTTAATCGACGTCCTGCAATTCAGTTGTGTTTCGTTGAGTTTTCGTTGTCCACTAGCAGTGTCCATTCGGTGTGAATATGTTTGCAGTATTGAATGGATGAGATTTATTAGGCACTCCTTTTGATGGTTTTGGTGGTAATTCAGTGGATTTGTCACCTCGAATTATTAAATGGACAGTATTGTAGGCCGCTGGAAATTAATGGAGAATGTACTTTGGGGTGTTTTGTGTGTACACGTGGGATGGTTAGGCGTGGGAAAAGTTGTGCAACTCAAAAGATGATTAGATGTCTAGTTTGCCTTAAATGCGGTTAGGTGTGAGTGTTAAATGCATTAGAAAATTTTTTTTTCCTGAGGAAAGTTTCGATGGAGGGGCATTGTCTGGTGCTTTGTGGAGAGTGGAGTTGTGGAGGCAACGGAAAATGGAATTTCATGATCGACAAGAACCGAATGTCTAGGGTTGTCCAAATAGAAGAGGGAATGATGGTGGCTGAGCTGAAGAAGAAAGTTATCGATGAGTTTTTCGGAGGCGGTTCTGCCGGTATCTCTGCCTCTCTTACTTATTGGCCGCCAAATACATCTGAGTTGGCGACAGGGATAACGACTCCGCCGGTGTTGGTCAGTAATGCTGGTGGGCTGGTATTTTTTTGTCACTTTAAAGTCTACCGCAACATGAACTTGTTCGTTACATTCGGTATGGAGGTTGAGGATATCGGTAGATCCCGAGTTTTGAAGACTATTCGTGGGTACATCACGCCATCGTCCGGTAGCAAGCGTCTTGTTGATAGTTGATATACCTATATATTTAGCATATTTAGCATGCATTTAGAGTAGTTTTCATGCATTCATCTTGCATTATAGGCTAGTCTCTACCATTTGTTGCATTTTAGGTCCTAGATCACTTTGCATTCGCATTTTGCATATTTCTTGCATCTTTTGCATCATTATCAGGTTGTTTGGGACACTCTGGAGTTGTGGAGATTGCGTGGACGTTCATAGAATCAAGAGGAGGCTTGTGGACACTTGGAGAACTCAGCCATGCATGCAAAGGACCCGAGATGGAGCAGCGGATCGAGCAAGGCAGGTCGATCTAGATGAGATCGACCAGAAGATCGAGTGTCTCAAGTCGTTTCAAGGAGAAGGATAGAGACCAAGATCGAGAGAGGTGATCGATTGTGAGTACGGACGTAGATGACGCCATGCAGAACGAGTGCCAGATCGAGACCATGATTCGATCATCCAAGGATCAAGTAGGAGATCGAAGGAAGTGCTTGATCTATCCAACCAAATCGACTTGAAGATCGAGCAGAAGAAGGCGATTCGTGGAGAAGATCGAGTGAGCTGATCGATCTATGGGACCTTATCCGGCCAGCTCATTTTTGGAGCGTAGTGAGGGGACCATTAGGGATGTTTGGCTATTTTAGGAAGGAGGCGGCGATCACTTTCACAACATACAACTTTGCTTTTATCTTTTCTGTTCTTTCTCTTAGGCGATTCCGCCATTGCAATATTTTGAAGCTTTTCTTGTTTTCAAACTTTGAATCTCGTTAATCATTAAGTCTTTTTCCATAATCGCTTGCTTAATAATGCTTAGTTTATCTTTCTTTGCATTTGAATCGATTTCAATCATGAGTAGTGAGTAGATTTCTTTGGGTAAAAGGTTGGGGCGATTCAAGGGTTTAAGGGTTTAAACTTTTGGATTTCTTTTTATTCTTAACTTATTCCTTTCTAGGATTTGGGGTCTTAAGGCTTAGAGAATCTTGGAAAAGATCTCTATGATTCCAGGTTTTCTCTTACCTTGACCGGATTCAGAGATCCTTGAAAACCAAATCCTAGAGACTAATCTATCCTCTCCCAAACGCCATGGATGTAGAGGGGGTTAGTTAAGCCACTATTTAGGATCTTTGCTTAATGTTCTTAGACCCATCTTTCCACTAAACACCATAGGTTTGGAGGAAGGGTCAGAGAAAGGGGTCTTACGACACGCCATGGAAGATCCTAGTTTAAGTTTCCTAAGGCTTAGGGAAAGCTCTTCAAATGAGTAGATCTAGGTGTTTTCAAACCAAAGCTTGAACCTTTGAATCTCTTGAACATGACCCTCGACCTTGAACCCTCTTTTTAGCATTTTAAAACCTCTGTTTATCATTCTCTTATCATAAAGTTGCATTCTTGATCATTAGAAGTCATTTGTCTTAAGTTGTTAGAATCGACCTGTTTTACCCGTGTTAGCTCTCGATTTTTAGTTATTAGTAGATTGCATTTTAGAGTCTCTTTTTTCTTTTGGTAGTTGTTAACCCTCTTCCAGAGATTTTAAAATAGTTTTCTTAGTAGTTTAATCGTTGCATTTAGTTTTCTTTGATTTTACCATCTATTTACCCGTTTCTGCTTAGATTTGCTTAGTACTTGCATTCTTAGTGTTCTTTCTTCACCCATGCTGGATTGATACCTCTTGCATACTATATTACAACTATAGGTTGCTTGAGCTTTGATATTTAGACTTGCAAAAATCCTTTTATCAATAGTGGCGAAGGCTCTGCGTCTTTAAAATCTGTTTCTGCAAAGGGGAGCATCTCGACTGTAGATAACGCCTATGCCACGCCAACTCTGTCTTTGAAGAGGCGTTGGAACTTTGACTGCGATAGCCGAGTAGCAAGCGGTAGTTCGAGTGCGATTGGGACATGCAACTTTGATTTTGATGACGACGAGCTACTAAATGTAGTCGATGAAGCTGAAGGCAATTTCCACCGTAGCAGTGGTTGTAAGGAGGTAGAATCCACTGGAGAGGAGTCTGACTCAGATGTATGTTGTGCTGAAGTAGGTGATGCTATGGAAGTAAGGGCTGTAGAGTATGACACAGAGTTTTGGGAGCCCCTAATAGACGGCGTACTTGGTTGATCTGATGCAGCTGATGTTATGTGTCCTAGTAGAGAAGGATTCGATGCTAAGGCTGTGGAGTTTGGGCTTAGGTGCGACATTCTGCGAGTTAGTGGTGGAAGAAGAGTAGCCGGCGTGAATAGTCTGGAAAATACACTGCTGGAAAGGGAAGCAGGGGGAAGGACCAGTGTACAGAAGTCCATGGACACCTCTCAAAGACTTGAAAACGTGGAGACAGCTGGACGCGGTGCTGGTGGACATGGTAGTGGTAGTGTGCTGACCGTGGACACATCTGAGGTCGTGGATGTTCAAGTTCTCGAGAGCATCGATGACGAGGAATTTGACACTCTTCCGCTGTTTGATGACACAAAGTACGATAACGAGGATATTCCTGATCTTGACATTAACTGTGCGGAGGAGGGAATTTACGAGGGGAGGATGTTTTCCAGCAAGGTTGAGTGCTGTATCGCCCTAGCGATATTTGCTATAAAAGGAACATTCACCTTCAAACAAACGCGTACGAAGAAGCACTACTTCATACTTAACTGCACGGATAAGCGGTGTGACTGGAGGGTGAAAGCGCAGGAAGTTGGTGATTTTGGGATCTATGTTATCAAGAAAGCTAATCTGGACCATACGTGTGATATTGACACAAGAAATGCGTACAAGAAGAAAGTAACTTCTCGTGTAATTGCAGCTGTTTTTAAATCCAAATATGGTAATGTGGAGTATGGTCCTTGGTCGGCGCAGCTGCAGGAGCTGGTGTTGGAGAACCTGCGGCTTGATACGTTTTACATGAAGTGTTATAGGGCGATAGGAATGGTTGAGGTGTCTCTGAGGGCTCTGCTGAGGACTCATACATGAAGCTCCCTATGCATTTGCATTTGTTGAAACTTGCTAATCCTAGAACGGTTGCAGATTTAGAGGTTGCAGTGGACGAGGACGGGCTGAATCGTTTTCTGTATGTCTTTGTAGCGTTTGGTGCCTCTATCCAGGGATTTAGTAAGCTTCGTCCTGTTGTGGTGTTGGATGGAACACACTTGTGGGGTAAGTACAAAGGCGTCCTCATTACTGCTTGCGATCAAGATGCAAATTTTCAAGTTTTCCTTTTAGCTTATGCTGTAGTGGATGGCGAGAACGACAATTCGTGGTGCTGGTTTCTGAAGAAGCTGGAGAGGATCCTCGCGGACAGTCCGAGTCTGACAATAATATCGGATCGGCATCCATCAATTTATAAAGGGTTGAAAGTTGCTTCTCCACGAGCACACCATGGATGTTACATTGTCCATTTAGGAGGAATGTAAATTCTCGTTTCTCGAACAAGGGTTTGGCGAAATTGGTGTTGATGGCTGTATTTGCGTGGCGTGTTGGGACATTTAAGGAGGTGTATGAGAAGATCAAGTCTAGCAAAAGCGAGTGCGCAAGGTATTTGAAGGCTATAGGCATGACTCATTGGACAAGAGTATATTACAAGGGTGAGCGTTATAACCTTATGACTAGCAATATTTGTGAGCATTTGAATAAGGCGCTGAAGAAAGGTAGAGGGTCTCCCATTATGGAGCTGCTGAGGTTCATACAGGAGATGATGACAAAATGGTTTGCAGCAAGGCGGAAGAAATCATTGCGGTGTCGTGGGGCTTTGCCGCCTGAGAAAGAGAAAGTTATAACTCAGCATTCGAAAGACGTTGTTGGGAGTAAGTTAAATGAGATAACGGACTGGAGTTGCCAGGTGGTTGGGAAGTTTGGTGAAAGGAACCATGTTAGTGTGACGGAGAAGAGGTGTTCTTGCAAGAAGTTTGATCGCCTATTGATCCCTTGTGGGCATGCGTTTCTGGTCGGTGATAAGCTAGGCTTGCCGCCTAGTTCACTAGTCGGGGCTGTCCATAAAACTGCGGTTTGGCAAGAGACGTATGCTGGTGTGATAAACCCAGTTGGTAACTTTGCAGACGTGGAGGTTCCTGCGGCCGTAACTGAAATGGTATTGCTACCACCTCGCACGCGTAGGCTGTCTGGGAGGCGTAAGGAGGGGAGGATTCCGTCAGTTGGAGAGATACCGGTTAGTTTGTTGAAACCTATTTGAAGAGATAACATGTACTTATCTTCTTTTTGAAATAAAAGAGTTTTGATTTGCTTGTAGGGGACGAGCTCTAAGAAGACGGAACCGAACATGTGTTCAAGATGCACGCAACCTGGGCATAATCGTACTAGTTGCACGAATCCGAAATGAGTTATTTACTTGGAAACTTTTTGTTTATGTAAGGGGGGATTGGTGAATGGTTATAAGGTTAGGTAGCCAGAATTTTAGATGAAGTGTTGTTTTTTTTGTTGTGGTATTTGTGTATTTGGTTGGATATGTCATTTACTTGTGAAACAGCTTCGTTGTTGGTTTTTGTTGCCGATTGTATGGCGTATACTTTTATTTTGTGTTCGTATATAATTGATTTGTATTGTATCAACTGGTTGTCTGTGGTGGACGTGGTCATGTTACTGTTTGGTAAAATTGTGCGAAGAGCAATTAAACTGCAAACAGTTCTGTTTTCAACACACATTTACGAAGACCGGTGAGGGAAATGCCAACATATGTTACCTTTCTTTGTACACGCTCCTAAGTCCATCAAACATATCCATCAACATTATCCTAGAGGGATAGGTGATTAAATTGCGCTGGAGGAAATACACCAATGTGGTGTAACTTTGTGTTGGTTGTGTACATATCTTTGCTAGGGTTTTGAAACTGATAGAGATTATTGTGGTGGACGTAATCTTGATGGACATTATATTGATGGCACATGTTAAAAGTGGTGGCTGATAGCGAGACCGAGAATGAGTTGCATTGTCGAGACAGATTGGGTTTTTTATTTACCTATGTGGTGTCACTGTTGTGATTAAATTGGGGGAAGTGTAAGTATACAGCAGTCGTTGCATATGGATGGGTAAGTTTGGTGGATAGGTGTGGTGGACATAGACGCGTGTACAATAAATAGTAACTTATTTTGATGTTTGCCTTAGTTGGATTCGTAAATGTGTGTTGAACACAGAACTACGGTGTGTAATGAAGTGTCTTCGAGTAGGGGAATGTGATTAATTTGCGGTGGAGACATTAGGCTAATGTGATTAAGCTGGTGTAGGTGACTGTGTTGGTCGTTGTCACGATAGACATAGGGTTGATGGACATATGGAGAGTGTCCAGTGGGATTGATAATGTTAATGTAGTTGATTACTGGAGGAAGGACGAGATGTACGAGTTGTTTGCTTGTGGACATATTTGTCAGTAGACGTAGTTGGATAGTTTGATGGACATATTATCCGGTGGACGCATTTTGATAGTTTGAAGTGGCCTACAGTTGGGAGGTGTAATGACATTAAACAACAGAAAGGGGCGTACATTTGGGAGATAGCGATGCAGTAAAATAGTCTTAGAATGGAGAATATTTGGTGGACGGTTATTCTCTTCAGGGTGTGGCAAGATGAAAAATAAGTAAACTTAAAGCTGTTAAAGCAAATAAGGGGAGTAGCATGAGTGAACGGAGGTTCCTATCGTTTTGATGCGTGGGTGAAGGTTGGGCTGTGATTGGTTGTTGTTGTTGGTGTTAGGAAGTAGGTGACATAACTGAATCCCCGTCGCTGCCGTAGTTCAACTGTTGTGGTGACGGTGGAGGGGGTACATGCTGAGCGTGATATCGCATGATGTCTTGGTGGTGGCGGTCGCAGATGGAGCTCCGAAGAGAAGTTATTTCTTGGTACTGGCGGCGTATTTTAGACCTGGCCTCTATGAGGCTTTGTTTTTGCCACGAACTCTGGGTTTAGGTGTCAGCCCAGCAATAGAAACCGTGTTTGAGGCATCTGTAAAACCGTCTTCCTGGGTTGTCGTCGGTCCAACATTTTGACTAGACGGTTAGGCGGTTGCAGAAGCAGATTGGGCCCTCAATATCTTCAATGTCGTATGATGTTTCGACGGAGTCAGAGCCCTCGTCGTGGCTTGTGGGCATGGTTTTGAGATCGGGTGAAGAAGTTTGTAAGTGTGAGAGTGATAGACATGATGAGGCTGTCTACTTTATAGGGGAAAGTGTGGCCGTCATTGGCAGGATGGGTAGATACCCCCTTTTAACCGATGGGTAACGTTCAATTTATGAGACCCACGTGGGCTGTGTGTATTGATAGTCGAGCCTTGCTAAACGCCTTCTGTGTGAGGTATTTCTTTCCAAATCGTAATTGTATGTGGGTGGGTTATGACGCGCTTATGGGATTGGTAGATGATGGATATCGCGGATGTACGTAGCCGTGTGGACGAAAACTGAACCAATTTTTTTGACATTTGTTTGTGTGGAATCGTGTGTGGAGGGACCATATAGCTATTGTGGACGTGTGTACAAACTAGTGACTGCGTGGACTAACGAAGAGGCATTATTATTGTTGCGAGGTTCACGGAATTTGCTGTTGGGCCAGAACGGATCCTGGCTGAGTAGTTGTAGTTTTCTGTATTGGCAGGAAGCGTTAATCGAAAGCTGAATGCTAGAAAGGTTGTTTGGTTGTTGGTAGTTGTCAAGCATTAGCCAGATGTGTGTATTCATTTGTAGTTGTCTATGCGGTGACGGCGTGTGTATACAGTACATTGGATAGTGTACATGGATTTCATTCTTAATCGTGTCTATCAAAGGTAGTGTGTTGTATTGAGCTAGCTCGAAGTTGTGTAAAGAAAGTTTGCTCGAAGTTGAAATCCCAAACATGTGTGGTTCCGGGTCTCTTGCGGCATGCATCTCCATGAATTTTATGGCCACTGGACCACAGTCACCTATGCATGCGTTGACATAGATATCCTGAACCACATGCCAAACATAGGGGGTAAGACCAGTACCTTGTGAAGCTTGTGGACATAAGCTACCTCGTATGGTAGCATCTCGCAAATGGGGCGCATCCAAGTAGCAATCTTGCGTTTGTCTTTCAGCGATGGGAGAGGGTCTAAGATTTCTATGCTACCAATGCTTATGTTAATGGCCAGACCCACCCAGTGTTTCTTCTCCCAGAACATGGGAACGTACAGCGTTTGCGTGTCCTTCACCCATCTCGAGCCAGGGGCCTCTGCGATGGGTCTAAGATCATCCCATCTTAGACGTTTGGGGGCCTTTACAGCTGAAAACTTACGTTGTTTGGCGAGAAAATATCCGATGAGACTGGGGTCGCAGAAAGAAACGACTTCTTCTTCTTCTATGCATGTTTGTTTAGTCCGAAGCCATGCCATGAGAACCTCGATGTGCTGTTGATGGGATAATGTTATGGTCCGTTTGGAAAGGGTATGTGTTATTATGGTTGGAGTTACTTACCCTTGTAGATGTCCAGGCTTTTGGTGCTGCAAGCTCGAGAAAGAAGTTGTTGTCGAAGGCCCCACAATCTTTGGTGTAGTGTGTGCTGTTATTGGAGAAAGATGTGTAAGCGGACCCGAGAAGTAGTAGCGTATTGATAGGAAAACAGAACTTACAGAGCTGGCGATGCAGAAAGTGTCTGGTGAAAAAGATTCCACAAGTCGCCGTCTATTTCACGGACTAGGTGGCGGGAGGGTACAGGCTAGGAGGGTCTCCATTTGAGATAGAAAGTGGGGCTGTCTCGTGGGTGGCTGATGTCACTACATATTGCATGCATTTTGCATACATATAAGTTAGCTTTTCATGATTTACATCACACTTTAGGCTAGATTGCATCACTTTAGATCCTAGAGCATTCTTGCACCAGCATACTCATGTTCCTTGTATTTTGCATCATATTCAGGTTGTTTCTGGCTACTTTGGAGTCGTGGAGGTTCGTGGACGTGCTGAAGCTGTTGTGGAGGTTCGTGGAACGTCGGATGTTTGCTAAGGGCCAGAGATCGGGGAGCAGATCGAGCATGGCAGGTCGATCTAGATGAGATCGACCAGAAGATCGAGAAGCATAGGCGATCCAAGGGAAATGATCGAGACGAAGATCGAGTGGAGAAATCGATCAAGTGGTACGGACGTAAATGACGACATGCAGGGCGAGAGCCGGATTGAGTCCACCACTCGATCCGACCGAAGATCGATACCAAGATCGGATGCAACACTCGATCCGCCGAAGAAGATCGAGACCCAGATCGAGTAGAAGACACAATGTCCGAAAGTGATCGAGAGAGCCGCTCGATCCCGAAGTCGATCTCTGTCCTTTCAACCGTTTTTGGCCGCTAGCGAGGGGGGGACCATCGAGCTGTTTTTCCCATTTTGGGAAGGCGGCGATGATCTTTTCCCACACACTTTATTTTTCTTATCTTTTTATGCTTTCTCTCTCTGGTTTTTGGAGACAATCCGCCATTGTTAGACTTTGAGCTTTGTTATTTAATATTTTGAATCGTTTAAGTTTAATCCATCGTTCTTATGTTTATCTTTTCATTCTTCATGCTTTGCTTAGTTGATTCAATGTGTAGTGAGTAGTTTCATTTTGGTCTCGGGGTTGAGAGGATTCACGGGGTCGAAAAGGTTTTTAAAGCTTGGTGTTTTCTTGTTCTTAATGGCTTTCTTTTCTAAGATGTTGAGTTCTTAAGGCTTAAAGAGTCGACAAGATCTTTATGATCAGAGAGAGCTCTTACCTTGACAGGATCCAGAGATCTCTGAAAATCACATCTTAGAGGCTAGTTACTCTTTCCCAAACGCCATGGTAGTGTAGAAGACTAGTTAAGCCGCGTGGTTGAAATCTGTTATCCTTGCCTCTCAATCACTTTTTCCGCCAAACGCCATGGGTCTGGAGGAGAGTATGAGAGAGTGATCCATACCACACGCCATGGATGGGTCTTGTTTTGTTTTCAAGGCTTAGAGAATCTCACAAAGTGAGTAGATCTAGAGTTTTCAAACCAAGCTTGGATCTTTGAAACCCCTAACATGAATCTCGACCCTAGACCCTTCTTTCTTAGCATTCTTACATCTTTGTTAGTCATTCGCTTGATATTCGCCGCATCCTGGTCATTAGTTTCTTCATACTTGCATTTTTAGACGAGATCGATCCAAACTGCTCGATCTAGTGGTCGATCCTGTGGTCGATCCACTAGTCGATTTTTGTTAAATCATAGCCTTGCATTTTAATTATTTTGTTTGTTCCTAGTGGTAGTTCAATCACTCTTGGTAATTTTAAAATAGTTTTGCATTCCATTCGGTCGTTACACATAGTTTTTAGGATTTTCACAATATCGCGTGTCATTCGCTTAGCTTTGCACTGCTCTTGCATTCTCTTTGATCTTCCTAGCTCCTAGAAATGGATTGACTCTCACTTGTATACTGTACTACAACCTAAGTTTTGCATTTGAGTTTGGTAGCCTCATTGCATCCTCACCCTTGCAAAGAAAGTTGTTATCAAATGGCGCCGTTCCCATTCTAGGAGTGTTAGAAAGCATAGAGATTTGGGGCTTAGTAAATACTAAGATTTACTTTGTTTAAGTTACTAATCTCTCTACTCTCAAACGTGTTTCTTCCAGGTACATGCATCTTCGTTCCAGGGGAGACAACCATCTACTTCAACGCTTGGACAACATCCATCAACTTGGTCATTCACGGCAAAGAAGAGTACGAGAACAAGCTAGAGCTTTTGAGGAGATTGTTCAGCACGGTTTGGTTGACTTTGAAGCTATGGCTGAACACGAGCATCCAGAGGGACCTCCTCCAGCTCACGGGGCAGTGGGAAGGGGCAATGGAAACCCCCACCACGCGGCTCGACCCCCAAGGATCATAGGAGCCGGAGATGCTCCCAATACTCATCACAATAGGTTTGGGATCACTCATCCTCCTGTACAAAACAACAACTTCGAGATTAAGCCAGGTTTCATCTCCATGGTGCAAAACAACAAGTTCCACGGTTTAGCAATGGAAGATCCCTTGGAGCACCTCGACAATTTCGAGCAAGTATGTGGCATGATCAAGATAAACGGCATATCCGAAGATGCTTTCAAACTGCGTCTCTTTCCATTCTCTCTTGGAGATAAGGCTAGACATTGGGAGAAAACACTTCCTCAAGGCACCATCACTTCATGGGCCGAGTGTAAGAAGACTTTCCTCTCAAAATTCTTCTCTAGCACCAGAACGGCAAGGCTAAGAAGCGAGATCAGCGGCTTCACGCAAAGGAATAATGAGACTTTCAATGAAGCCATGGAACGATTCAAGGACTATACTATCCAATGTCCTCACCACGGCTTCAGCGAAGAGACTCTTCTAAGCACTATCTACCGCGGAGCTTCACCAAAGATCAGGTTGTTGCTTGACACGACCAGTAAGGGGAACTTCCTTGGTCAAGAGGTAGAAGAAGGCATGAAGCTAATTGACATCTTAGCACTAAGTGACGGCAACTATGCTGAAGATTATGATCGTGCACCACGAGGTTCTGAGCTAGAGTCTCACAAGAAAGAGTTGAAATCATTACACGAGAAGATTGACAAGTTGGTTTTGGCAAATCAGAAGCATGTTCACTTTGTTGGTGAAGCGGATGAGAGCCAAGAGGAGCTTGAGTTGAGCCAAGAAGAAGCCAATTGGGTGGCGGGTCAAAACAACTACAAACCTCAAGGCTATTCACAAGGTTACAACCAGAACAACAATCTCTCATACCGCAGCACCAATGTAGCAAACCCTAAGGATCAAGTGTACCCTGCTCATCAAGCAAAGCCTTTCGTACCCTATAACAAAGGTTTTCAGCTGAGTGGTGGCTTCCAAGGGCAAGGGCAGAACAACTTCCAAGGACAACAGCAAGGAAACAAGGGTTATACGCCAATGTACCCTCCGGGCTTTGTACCTCAGCAGCAACAACCTATGGAACAACAAGTTGATCCTGTCCAAGCTATGTTCCAACAATTGATTCAAGGGCAAGCCTCTACTAACCAGAAGTTTGCCGAGATGAACACTCGTCTAGACTCGTCTCTCACTAACTTCTCTACTCAGATCACCAACTTAAACAATAAGATCAAGCAGCTAGAGATGGGGAAGGCGAGTACAAGTGGTCAGAATAGCCTACCGGGCAAGTGTGAGCAGAATCCTAAGGAATATGCCAACGCCATCACGTTAAGAAGCGGCAAAGAGCTAGCACCTACGGTTACTCCTAAGAACAACGAGGACGTTGTAGTTCAAGAGGGGGAGGGTAAGCTTTCCGCTGATGATGAGATCAACTTTGACAATGTCTGGATTCAAGGGCCAAGAAGAGGAGACAAAGCGGTTGTTGAGAAGAAAACGGAGCAAACTACTAAGGAGAAGGATGCTTATGTACCTTCACCGTATGTACCTAAGCTGCCTTTTCCTGGCCGTTTCAAGAAGCAACTCATAGAGAAGCATAGAGTCTTGTTTGAGAAGCATCTTAAGGGCGTAGAGATCAAGCTACCTCTCGTGGACTGCCTTGCAATGATCCCTAAATGCGCCAAATTCTTCAAAGACACTCTCGTGAAGAAGAATAAGGAAAGTAAGGAAGTGCTTGTTATAAGTGAGGAGTGTAGTGCGGTGATACACAAGGAAATAGTCCCTAAGAAGTTGGGAGACCCTGGAAGCTTCACTATACCCTGCGCTTTAGGTCCTTTGGAGTTCAAGAGTTGCCTTTGTGATCTCGGAGCTAGCATAAATCTATTTGGAGCTAAGAATGGTGCAGAAAGCTTGTAGCCGTGGGGAGTGAGGGCTTTGTAGCTGAGGATGGAGCAGCTAAGGGCCAAACACCAAAACGCCAGCGTTCTATATGTTTAGAGGGACCATTTGATCGAGCCAAAACCAAGTCGGTTCAAACTAATCCAGAAGATATTCCATCTAAACCGCAAAATCATTTACATGGACCAACATGTGCATCTATGGAGCCAGCTATGGAAACTATTATTACCAACATATTATGCGACCAATCTTTGTAGAATAATGAAGATAAAGAAGTTACAAACCGGAGTTATTTCATTCAAAATCAAGCCAGAACCGCCAAATCCCTTTAAACCACCAAAAGGAGCAACATTGGAACTAGTTAAGGAAACAAGGGATCATATGACATTATATTCGCCCCACCACCATATCCGACCACCAAGAAGCCTTTCAAGACATTCAAGACCAGGAAATCCATTCCTAAACCATCCCAAACCGAGTCAAAACCAAGAAGAATCAGCCATGAAGCCACCTTCCTTATTCAGAGATCATTACCTCACTTCTAAGGGAAAGTCAGACCAAAACCATCATTCATCAGTCAACCACGACCATACATCATCTCTGGAGGATTTCATACATTCATTTCGTGCCATAGAATCATCACAACTCCCCCATTCAGCGCTCAAGACAAAATCAAACACATTAATACCTAACGGCTAGGAAAATGGAGCCAAGAACAAATCCCATCTTTTATGCCTTTTATTACTTCTTGTTACCGTTTTATTTCCTAATTCTGAGCATTATATACGCTCTTTACCTCATGTATTTTGATGGACAAAATTATCAATCAAAAGAAAGTTATTTTGTTTCAAAGAAAAGTACCTCTTTATTTATAATCATGTTTCTGCTTTTTATTAAGTTCTTTTTAAGGGATTTAAAGAACTTGTGAGAAGTGTAGAATCTCCTAAGCTCTTGTGAAGATTAACCCTTGAGCTGAGAAGAATCTAACCTATGGAGTTTGTGGTCATCAAGTTTCAACCAGACTACAAAACCATTCAGTCTTTCCTCCATCATATCCAGCTTGAAGCAACAGATTCTAAGGCACATTCCTTGAAGCAATTTAAGGCTTGTATCAAATTACATTCTCAACAGGGGAAAAATGTAAGATCATATGGTATATACAAGAGGACTAAAGAAACATTGTACATCCGTTGCTAGACTAGTCGATGATAGTCGGTGGACAACTGTGTTCTCGACAGATGTTCAATCTCTCAGTCCATCCACACGTTGTTTTCTATGAACATATGTCCATTGATGATTGTCTATTGCATCTTAAACACATATCTACATGTAGTCTTCATCCACGGCAGAAAGAAACTCGACTATATTTATCAATTCCACTCTTCCCTTATTACCAAAAAGAAAGATAATCGAATCAATAATCAACAAAAGTCTATTATTCTTCGTAATCATGAGCTACACCAACCTAAATTTCATATCTGTTGACTTCTCTTCCGACATATCATTGACTAATCTCATACCTATATTACCACGAAATCTAGCTCTGGTTACCAATTATATTTCTCAAAACAACCTTAAACATAACATTTATCTAAAAAAGTTCCAATTTGTGGATGATGGTAATATGTATGATTACAGGCTCAATAAGTGGATGCGCATAAATGGATGAGTTAGATAAAAATTGAAAAATACATAAAAAAAGACAACAGTAAATCCAAGTCACCAATGGATGTTTACATGTGGATGGTAATTGTATGCATGGATGGATATGTATGACAAAACAGATAGATGCTCAAACATGGATGGCAAAGCTAATAATGCATACATTTTGGGAAATATACGAGAAGATCAAAGCAAAAATATATGGAAGGTAAGGGAAGTGCTGATCATCATATAGTTAATATACAAATGGACAATCTTGTATGGATATATTACAATGGACACTTTAATTCCAAACTAAGTCGAGATATATGGAAACACTTGTGTATACATATGACTCTCTATTAAACAAGCATAGGTACGTTAATACAAAGGCATTCAAAAGATCATATGGACAATTCGTTGTGGACAAAGACGTATATATAGGAAAATATGAAACTAAAACAAAGATATATGGACACACTTGTATATAGATATGGACCTATCCACATGGATATGTATGTGTGGACACACTAATGTTGGATGACTGCTATGGATGACTACAATGGATGCGTACAATGGATGACTAAAATGGATGAGTGCAATTGGTCTATGAAAAACACCTTCATATAATATTGGATGAGACAATAAATAGATTACTACAATGGATATTTAGATACTTGCTTATGCAATGTGTGTATGGTATACTGCCATCCACGATAGATGAGACAATAAATAGATTACTACAATGGATAACTAAAAGAATGTGGTCTCTATCCACGACAATTGATAGACTTTATCCTACAATATCATCTATGAAAATGTATCCATACCTTGGTCCATTCATCCGGTGTTTGTCTATGAACTATCCCGGAAGAAATTGGTTCCTTCTTTACTTCCACCATCTTCTCTGACCTGTAATTAGACGAAGAAGAAACCAATTGGAACTAAGAAATAGATGATTCAACGGAAATTTAGATTTGAAATTCATTGATCAAGTCTCCAAAACTTAAAATTGTTTTCTGGGAAAGAAAAAACCGATGATTAAAAAAAAAATGAGAATTTGAAAGGAAGTTTTCAACTTCTTTAATTGATCTATTGCATAATTAGCAATAATTGCTCTGAAAAGATACAGATCGTGCGAATAGAGAACGAGATCAAATCTGAGTTGGTTTCTTCTTCTTCTTAGATTTGGTTTTCCGGGTACGAAGTTGATGGTGGTTCTAGTATCCTTAAGCAGACGTGAGAGAGATTAGGCGATTTGCGATTTTACAGTCGATACAAATGAATCGAAATTGCTCATAAGTTTTGGGCCCATAAGAGAGAATAGCAAAATCAGGTGGTGGGGATTTGAAGGAGATGATTGTTGAGTGGCTAAAGTAGTCTGATTTGTTTTACAGAACATAAAACTGGTTTGTAATTAGATAAAAAAAAACTGAAGAAGGATAAAATTGTCATTTTAATTGATGAAAGTGCCTCAATATTGTGAAGTGCTTTATTTTGTAAATTTAGTTTGGCAAAAGTGTGTTCCTTCGTAAATTTCTATTTTTTATATAAGATTTTTTACAAATAAATTCTTCAAATGATTTTGAATTGCAAGTTTAACCTTAACTATTAAAAAATACAGGTCAACCCTTAAGATCTTGATCAACCCACAATATAATTCTCATCTCTAACTGACGTTATATTTATTACAGACATCAAAACTCGTCGTTTTAGAAATACTCTTAGAATCAAAAGTCTTGTTGTTTTTCATAGAACATGTGTTACAATTGTTTTTTTTTTAACTCAATTATAACAATTCAATCCAAACACAAAATATAAAATATTTTTTCTATTTTTTCTTTGTCCTCATTGTGTGATAATAATATTTGATTTCAGGCAAATGCAAAAAAGTATTGATTTCAATCAAAGCCAAATTTGTTCTTTTGTAAGCTAATGTAAGAAACGTAGAGCTCATGAAGACGAAGATAAGAAGTGAAACAAGCTCTAAAGAAAGATTCTACATTTTGATTGTTTAGAGTTATCAATTGTTTCAATTCCAAATGTATATGTTATAAAGAGGGTTGAATCTTTTTCTAAAACATATAAAAGATAAAAGTCCAGACCTGTAATTTTGCTTTCAATCTATTCATTAAAAACATTAAAAAAAAATTGAAAGGACATATTCAGACAAATATCGCAATCGCAGTGAAAAAAGATTTGCAGTCATATATTGTTATAGAAAATATAGAGATGAAGTGGACAGTTGAGATTAAAATGAGAGATGAATGGCTGAGATTAAAACTAGTTGATTTTATAGCTTTATAGGGATAAAAGTTATATTACTATATATTTCGTGTATTTTGCATACATATAAGGTAGTTTCTCACGCATTTACCTTGCAGAGTAGGCTAGTTTTCACCATTTTAGGTCCTAGAGCACTTTTGCATTAGCATTCGCACATTTCTTGCATTATGCATCACATTCAGGTTGTTTTTGGACACTTTGGAGCTTTGAAGGACTCGTGGACGTGCTAAGGCTCGTGAGGAAGCTCGTGGACACTTGGAAAACTCAGGAGTGCATGCTAAGGACCTGAGATCGAGTAGCAGATCGAGCAAGGCAGGTCAATCAAGAGAAGATCGACCAGAAGATCGAGTGCACCAAGTCGATTCAAGAGGAAGGATCGAGATCAAGATCGAGAAAGGAGATCGATCTGGAGCACAGGCGTAAATGACGCCATGCAGATCGAGAACCAGATCGAGCTTCCAACACGATCGACACAGGATCGACTCTGAGATCGACCGAAGTCATCCGATCCAAGAGAAGATCGAGCCAGAGATCGAGTGACCCGAGTCGATCCCAGACTAACCTTATCCGTCCAGCTGGATTTAGACTGTAGCGAAGGGGGGACCATTTGCGGTTTGGCCATTTTTGGCAAAACGCAGCCATCCCTTTCATGATCTTCATTCTGTCTCTTTACTTTTTTGTTCTCTCTCGTTTTTAGGTAAATCGGCCATTGTAGAACTTCAAGCTTTTCTTTCTTTTTCACTTTGAATATTGAACCTTTTACCTTTAATCAATCGTTAATCATGTTTAGTAGATCATCTTCTGCATTCTGTTCGGTTTTCTTTATGTGTAGCAAGTAGTTTCATTTGGGTTGATGGGTTGAGGTGATTCGAAAGGGTCAAAAAGGTTAAAGCTTTGAGTTTTCTTGTTCTTCATTACTTTCTCTTCTAGGATCTTGAGTACTTAAGGCTTAGAGACTCTCACGCCAAGATTCAGATGTCCTGGAAAATCAGATCCTAGAGGCTAATCCTTTCTTTCCCACATGCCATGGTTGTTTAGGGTATTAGTTAGGTCATTTGTTTGAAATCTGTGTTCCAAGCTCTTCAATCTCTTTTTCCACCAAACGCCATGGGTTTGGAGAAGAGATTGAGGAAGTGACCCATACCACATGCCATGGATGGATCTTGTTTTGTTTTCATGGCCTAGAGAACCTCTTAAAAGAGTAGATCCAACGTTTTCAAACCAAGCTTTAATCTTTGAGACCCACGAATATGACCCTCAACCCTAGACCCTCTCTCTTAGTGTTTTAAACCTTCGTTATCATTCTGTCGTCATAAATTTCGCACCTTGCTCATTAGTTCATCGCATCATTCATCATTCTAGGTTGTTAGACGAGACGATTCATATTTCTCGATCTAGTGGTCGATCCAGTGATCGATTCACTAGTCGATTTTTAGTTTTTTATAGCTTTGCATTTCTGTCATTCCGCTTGTCCCTCGTGGGAGTTAACCTTCTTCCAGGGATTTTAAAGTTGTTTCGCTTTGCATTTGACACTTGCATTTAGATTTTAAGGATTTTACCAGTCATTTATCATTTTCGCTTAGATTTGCTCATTCTCTTGCATTCTTAGTGAACTTGCTACCCCTAGGTGTGGATTGATACCTCACTTGCATGCTATACTACATCTTAGTCTTGCATTTAAGTTTTATAACCTCCCGTGCTTGCATTTACACTGTAAGAAACATGCTATGAAATGGCGATGTTGCCATCTTAGGGGATAGGAAGCATTAAGATTTGGGGTTTAGTAAAGACTAAGCCTTTACTTTAAGTTGGTTACTGATTTCTCTACTTTCAAACTTGTGTCTTTCAGGTACATGAATCTGCGTTCCAAGGGTGACAACGCCTTACTCACACCCTTGGACAATATTCATCAGCTTGGACACGCAAGATCAAGAAGAGTTTGAGAGCAAGCTAGAGCTTTTGAGGAGATTGTTCAGCAAGGTTCAGTGGATTTTGAAGCAATGGCTGAGCACGAGCGTCCAGAGGGACCTCCTGCAGCTCACGGGGCAGTGGGAAGGGGTAATGGAAACCCCCACCACGCGGCTAGACCCTCACGGATCATTGGAGCAGGAGATGCTCCCATGGGATCGCTCCTTCTCTAGTGCAAAACAATAATTTCGAGATCAAGCCAGGGTTTGTTCAGATGGTGCAAAACAATAAGTTTCATGGGTTAGCTTTGGAGGACCCATTGACGCACCTAGACAACTTTGAGCAGCTTTGTGGAATGCTCAAGATAAACGGCATCTCAAAGGATAGCTTCAAGCTGCATTTGTTTCCCTTTTCCTTAGGAGACAAGGCACGGCATTGGGAGAAGACTCTTCCACAAGGCACTATCACTTCTTGGGCCGACTGTAAGAAAGCTTTTCTCTCCAAGTTTTTCTCAAGCTCTCGGACAGCAAGGTTGAGAAGCGAGATCAGTGATTTCACTCAGCATCAGAATGAGTCCTTCAATGAGGCTATGTAGCGTTTTAAGGATTATACAATAGCCTGCCCTCACCATGGTTTCAGCGAAGAGACCCTCTTGAGTACTATCTACCGCGGAGCACTTCCAAAGATCAGGTTACTACTTGACACGACAAGCAAAGGAAACTTCCTTGGTCAAGAGGTTGAGGAAGGTATGGAGCTCATTGAAAACCTAGCATTGAGCGATGGGAATTATTCTGAAGACTATGACCGTGCACCAAGAGGCGCTGATCTTGAAGCCAACAAGAAAGAAATGAAGTCCCTACATGAGAAGATCGATAAGCTCATGCTTGCAAACCAAAACCACCTACATTTTGTTGGGGAAGCTGCGGATGTCTTGGATGAGCTAGAGCAATGCCAAGAAGAAGAAGCTAATTGGGTAGCCGGTCAGAACAACTACAAGCCTCAAGGTTACTCTCAAGGCTACCAAGGGAACAACAACTTGTCTTATAGAAGCACCAACGTTGAAAACCCAAAGGATCAGGTGTACCCTCCTCAACAAGCTAAACCGTGTGTGCCCTATAACAAAGGTTTTCAGCCGAGTGGTGGTTTTCAAGGTCAGCGACAAGGTAACTTTCAGGGACAACAGCAGCAGCAAGGCAACAAGAGCTATGCACCTATGTTTCCTCACGGCTTTGTCCCTCAACAACAACAGATACAACTGCAACACGTTGATCCTGTACAGGCCATGTTTCAGCAGTTGCTTCAAGGGCAAGCTTCAACAAACCAGAAGTTTGCCGAAATGAACAACCGCTTAGACCTCTCTCTCACTGATGTCTCTACTCAGATTACAACTCTAAACAACAAGATCAAGCAGTTAGAGAAAGGTAAAGCAAGTACAAGTGGTCAAAGCAGTCTACCGGGCCAGTGTGAGCAAAATCCCAAGGAATACGCCAATGCTATCACACTACGAAGTGGGAAAGCACTTCCACCGAGGGTTACACCTATAGACAATGAGGACATTGTCGTTCAAGAGGGGGAGGGTAAACCTTCGGCTGATGATGAGATCAACTTCCACAACGTGTGGATAGAGAGTCCAACGAAGGGCAAAGAAGCAGCCGTAGAGAAGCAAGTGGAGAAAGCAACCGAGGAGAAGGATAACTACATACCTCCACCTCATGTTCCTAAGCTTCCTTTTCCTGGCCGCTTCAAGAAACAGCTTATAGAGAAGCATAGGCTCTTGTTTGAGGGACGTAGAGGTCAAGCTACCCCTTGTGGATTGCCTAGCGATGATGCCTAAGTTTGCTAAATTTTTCAAGGACACGCTTGAAAAGAAGAATAAGGAAAGCAAGGAAGTGCTGGTGCGTAGTGAAGAGTGTAGCGCCATTATACACAAGGAGATAGTCCCCAAGAAATTGGGAGATCCAGGAAGCTTCACTATACCATGTGCTCTCGTTCCTTTAACATTTCAAAGCTGCTTATGCGATCTTGGAGCTAGTATAAATCTGATGCCCCATTCTATAACAAAGAAGCTAGGTTTCACACGGTTCAAAGAGTGTAGGATCTCCCTTGTGTTAGCTGACAGAAGCGTGAGACTTCCAGTGGGTTTGCTAGAGGACCTTCCAGTGAGGGTAAGCGGTGTGAGCGTGCCAACCGACTTCGTTGTGCTTGAAATGGATGAAGAACCTAAGGATCCACTTATACTTGGGAGGCCATTCCTTGCAACCGCCGGAGCAATCATTGATGTCAAGAATGGGAAGATAGCTCTACACTTGGGCAAGGATATAAGGCTGGATTTTGATATCAACGAGGTCCTGAAGAAGCCCACCATAGAAGGGCAAGCTTTCTATATAGAGACGTTGGATGCTTTGGCGGATGAACTGCTAGAAGAGCTTGCACAAGAGGATCACTTGAAGCTGGCATTGACTAAAGAGCCAGGGAAGTTCGGTTTTCTGAGTAGGAAGACTCAGGAGTACGTTAATGTCCTTGACTCTAGGAAAGTTGTGTTAGAAGATGAAGGCAGATGCTTAGAGATCGATCAGGCAATCGAGAAGATCACTCGATCCAAGACAGCAATCGACAAGAAGATCGAGGAGACTGGTCGATCCAGAGAAGAGAACGACTCAGACGCTCGATCTACTACTCTATCCCAATCAAATCGAGTAAGTGATCGACCTGAGTGCAGTCGATCCAGCAAAACAATCGATGGGAAGATCGAGGGAAGCCAATCGATCAGTTCAGAGAACAAGACGGGGGCTCGATCTCCTGCTCGATCCCAACCAAATCGAGTAGGAGAATCGAGTGAAATTGCTCGATCCGGACCAGAACGAGTGCAAGATAGACTGGAAGACTCGATCTCGGAGGGGACAACGGTTCAAGAAAGCAGTCTTTTGGGTCATATCTCGGGTTATAAGGAGGCTATTGAGGATGGGAACGTCAACAAGAGCCACGAGGAGGACTGGAGCGAACTGCTAGCCCCAAAGGTGGACCTTAAGGAGCTCCCAAAAGAGCTAAGGTATGCTTTCTTAGGGATTAATGATACCTACCCCGTGATTGTGAATGAGAACTTAAGTGATGATGAGTTGCACTCGCTCCTAAATGAGTTAAGAAAGTATAGGAAGGCCATTGGGTACTCTCTAAGTGACATCAAGGGCCTTTCACCAATGCTTTGCACTAATAGGATTCACTTGGATAAGGAGAATGCCTCTTCTATAGAACACCAAAGGCGTTTGAATCCTAATTTAAAGGAGGTTGTTAAGAAAGATATTCTTAAGCTGTTAGAGGCTGACGTGATCTATCCCATAAGTGACAGCACGTGGGTTTCCCCTGTACACGTGGTGCCTAAGAAGGGAGGGATCACAGTCATTAAGAATGATAAAGATGAGCTTATACCTACTAGGACTATTACAGGACACCGTATGTGTATAGACTATATGAAGCTTAATCTTGCTACTAGAAAGGATCATTTTCCTTTACCTTTTATTGATCAAATGCTTGAGAGGCTTGCTAATCATCCTTACTATTGCTTTCTTGATGGATATAGTGGTTTCTTTCAAATACCAATCCATCCAAACGATCAAGATAAGACGACCTTTACATGCTCTTAAGGCACCTTCGCGTATCGAAGGATGCCATTTGGGTTGTGTAACGCACCGGCTACGTTTCAGCGGTGTATGATGTCGATCTTCTCTGATCTAATAGAAGAGATGGTAGAAGTGTTTATGAATGACTTCTCTGTATATGGTGCGTCTTTTTCTGCGTGTTTGTTGAATCTTTGCAAGGTACTAAAGCGTTGTGAAGAGACGAATCTTGTGCTTAACTGGGAGATGTGTCACATCATGGTGAAGGAAGGGATCGTGCTTGGCCACAAGATATCAGAGAAGGGCATAAAGGTTGATAAGGCCAAGGTTGAGGTCATGATGAGTCTTGAGCCGCCGGTTAATGTCAAGAGAGTAAGGAGTTTCCTAGGCCATGCTGGCTTCTACAGGCGCTTCATCAAAGATTTTTCCAAGATTGCACGCCCTCTCACAAGCCTGTTGTGCAAGGAAGCTGACTTTGTGTTTGATGAGGATTGTCTTCGTGCTTTCGTGACCATCAAGGAAGCTCTTGTATCTGCACCAATAGTGCAAGCACCGGACTGGAGTCTACCGTTTGAGATCATGTGTGACGCGAGTGACTACGCCATACGAGCTGTTCTTGGTCAATGGAAGGACAAGCGGCTGCACGTCATCTACTTTGCCAGCCGGACCTTAGATGACACTCAAGTGAAGTACGCTACGACCGAGAAGGAGTTGCTGGCAGTTGTATTCGCCTTTGAGAAGTTCAGGTCATACCTCGTAGGCTCTAAGGTGGTTGTCTATACAGATCACGCAGCTCTGAGGTACATCTATTCCAAGAAAGACACTAAATCGAGACTCTTGAGATGGATCCTTTTGCTCTAAGAATTTGACATGGAATTAAGGACAAGAAAGGGATAGAGAACGGTGTGGCAGATCACCTCTCTAGGATGAGAATCAATGAGTCTCTGCCCTTAGATGATTCGCTTCCAGAAGAACAACTCATGATGATCACTACGGCTGTTTGTGGAAGGCTAGAAGGGCAGTTTGAAGAGGTTCCGAGTTTCAAAGAAGAAGACTTGCCTTGGTACGCTGACATTGTAAACTTCTTGGCATGTGGAGAGGAGCCAACTCACATTGATCATTACCACACGAAGAAGTTTATGAGAGATGTTGCCTACTACTTTTTGGACGAGCCCTACTTATACAAGAGAGGGGTTGATAGCTTGTACAGAAGATGTGTCTCGAAGGATGAAGCACAAGACATTCTACTTCACTGCCATGGATCTTCTTACAGAGGACACTTTGCTTCTTTCAAAACCGCTACAAAGGTGTTACAATCGGGTTTTTGGTGGCCATCTATCTTCAAAGACGCCCACGAGTTTGTTAAGAGTTGTGAAGCGTGTCAAAGGGCAGGAAACATCACCAAGAGAAACGAGATGCCTCAAGTTCCTATCTTTGAGGTTGATGTCTTTGACGCTTGGGGGATAGATTTTATGGGTCTATTCCCATCTTCTTACGGCAACAAGTTTATCCTAGTAGCGGTTGACGACGTATCTAAATGGGTTGAGGCCATTGCTTCCCCTACAAACGACTCTAAGGTGGTGATCAAGCTCTTTAAAACCATCATATTCCCAAGATTTGGAGTCCCTAAGGTTGTGATCAGTGACAGTGGCAGTCATTTCATCAACAAAGTATTTGAGAACCTCTTAAGGAAATATGGTGTGAAGCACAAGGTAGCTACACCTTATCACCCCCAAACGAGTGGGCAAGTAGAGGTCTCTAACTGGCAGATCAAGGCAATACTCGAGAGGACAGTAGGTACTACTCGGAAGGATTGGGCGGCTAAGCTAGACGATGCTTTGTGGGCTTACCGGACCACTTTCAAAACCCCCATTGGTACCACTCCTTTTACTCTTCTCTACGGCAAAGGATGTCACCTCCCGGTTGAGCTGGAACATAGAGCATTGTGGGCTGTGAAGCAGTTAAACTACGATCTCAAGACAGCTCAGGAGAAGCGCTTGATTCAGCTACATGAGCTTGATGAACTAAGGCTGGACGCCTACAAAAGCGCTAAGATCTACAAGGAGCGTACTAAGGCGGCTCATGACAAGAAGTTGGTTCATAAAGAACTTAAGGAAGGTAGTTTGGTGCTACTCTATGACTCGAGGCTGAAGCTGTTCCCGGGCAAGCTCAAATCAAGGTGGTGCGGACCATTTGAGATCAAGGAAGTATTGCCCTATGGAGCTGTTACGTTGGTTGGCAAGAGTGGGAATGCATTCACAGCTAACGGACACAGAGTAAAGCCATACATGGCCAGTACATTCAACAAGGAGAGCACTTCAATGCTTCTCCAAGACCCACCATCTGCCTAAACCAAGTAAAGTCTAGCTAAAGACGTTAAAGAAAGCGCACTGGAGAGGCATTCCCATGTCTATCTTGTATATATTTCTGCTTTCTTTCTATTTCAGTTTTATGTTTTTATCTTCTAAGTGTGTAGGAAAGGGTGTAAGGGACTGCAGGACATGATCTTGGAGTCTAAAAGAAGGGAGAAGGGTTAAGAATAAGCTAGAGATCGAGTGCTAGATCGACTCATCCTAGCTCGATCTTTACTAGATCGAGGTAGTGAATCGAGAGGAGTTAGTCGATCTAGACAAGATCGAGTAGACAAGGTCGATCTAGATGAGTTCGGATCGATTGATCCCATCTGGATCGACCGATCTAAAATATCTCGGGAAATTCTTTGAGTTTGGATCGATCGGTCCACATCTGGATCGACCGATCTAATTTCTCTCGAGAAGATCCTTCAAAGGCAGATCGATCATTCAACTCGATCTCCCACTCGATCTAGGCCAAATCGACCCTCAGATCGATCACGTAGCTCGATCCAAGGACCAGTGCCTGTTTACCAAAAGTCAAGGAACGAGAGGGACAGTCGATCTAAGACTCGATGCAAAATGAATCGAGTCCATGATCGATCAAACCTCTCGATCCAAGCCATTATGGGCATGAGATCGAGTCCTAGATCGACCAAATGGACTCGATCTCGTGTCGAGGTAACAATTTCTTTTCCCTCTTTTCTTCTTTCCCTCCATTTTTAAATTTAAAAAGTGGTCAAGGCAAGCATCTTTGACTATTAAAGATGTGCCTTGACCACACCTTTTGTCAGAAAACCACTTTCTTGCCCAAGGTTTTAGATTTTTTTTGTTGGCCTTTAAATTTTCAACAAACACACTCTCTCATTATTTGTGTTTTGAGTTTTTAAACCAGAGAGAGTGTAATTTTCTTTTTTTACTAAGGGCCAACAACATCCTCTTTCAACTTCGAAAAGGTATTTTCAAGTCTTTGTTTTGAATCTTATAGGAAAAATTCCTTTTCTTTGGATTGTTTGAATAATAAGATGTTATAGGTTTAGCGAATTTTTAAAACTAGCTAGATATCAGGAAAAATTCTAGATTTGGTTCTATCTCTAGATTCTCTTTTCTATTATCTTGCTAGAATTTTTATAAATTCCCCAAAAATCTAGGGCATTAGTTAAAACGTTATCTTTCTTGCTTGCTCTTTCTCTCAAAATTCGCCGCCTTTGGTCATTCTCTTGTTTGAGAATTGTGTTTCAGGTACTATGGCCCCAAAGAGAATGAGAGAGGAGACAGAAAAAGAAGGAGAAGGTCAAGAGGAGCAACAAGTGGTTCAACAAGAAGAAGCTCAACAAGTGGTTCAAGAGAGGGTTTGTTGGACGAAGGAGGAAAAGTTAGCAAAGAAGAGGTTAGAGAGGCTACACTTTGAACCTACTAAGTTTGCTAGTAGAGATCTCTTGGAGAGGATGGGACTTCTAGAAGACTTTGATTTTCTTCTCCAAGACATGGGGCTTGCATGCCTTTCACGGATGGATTGACCAACATATCCACAAGTCACTCTAGACTTCCTCTCTACCTTTGCGTTTTCCTATGAGAATCCGAGCCTCCCTACTCCCTCACAAGGTCATCTCACCTTCAAGGTCAAGAGGCGAGCTTATCATCTCTCCATTGAAGAGCTTTGCCAAGCTTATGGTCTTAATACCACGGCTAAACAAGTAGAACGCTCAAGACTGCCAACGAACTATGGGACCTGCTTTGTGATGAAGAATACAAGCCCAACACGGCTAAGATCAAGAAAGTGAGGAATCCCGTCCTGAGGTATGCTCTCAAGCTGCTAGCAAACACCTTCAATGGGCAATCAGTGGCTCATACCGTGACAAGGACCGAGCTGTGCTTTCTCATCCAAGGAATCAAGAGGGTACTTTGCAGTAGCGAAGAGGAGAACCACGAGCCGATGCAAGATGAGCTTGGGAATGATGTTAATTATGGATGTATCTTGGCGTCCTCTTTGGTGAAATCCAAGGCGTATGTTATGAGGTGCAAGGCGAGTTCAGCATTCATTGGCGGCTTCCTTACACCACTCTTCATTCAAGCCGGTGTACCTCTTCAAAGCTTCGAACCTTGCGCGGATAGAGCATACATGGACGAGATCTATTTGCGTAACACCGATAGCTTGGGACCTACGCCAGCTCCAGGATTCTTTGCATATCTGTTCTACAGTGATGACAAGAAGAAGAGCATATGCATCCTTCCTAATGTTGATGAAACACACGTGGGCAGCATAGGCACCATCGAGTTCTGTCCAAATCAAGAGGAGTGTTATGCACCACTTCGAGCAACCATGATGCCGCCTCAAGTCACCTGTGAGCCCTCAGAATCACCACCCCCAGACGCCGTGATGCCAGCTGATTTTGAGCTCCCGAAGATAGATTTTGAGCCAAGAACCAAAGCGGAGAAGTTCCTAGCTTCGGTTGTGGAGATGCAGCGCAAGATAACCAAATGGCAAGGCAAGATGATCAAGAAACTTGCCAAGAAGGTCAAGGCGTTTCAAGGGAACTCTCACGTGCAGTCTAAGCAGTCCATGAGTGTAGAGGTCGAGCAGCCCGAGTGAGAGCAGAGGAGGAGATCAACGGGTCACATAGTCATCTGTGAACCTCAAGGCAGCACGCAACAAGCACGTCACTCCGTCTATGGATTCCCGACCGCGGATAAAGGCAAGGGCATAGCACGACGCTCCTCTAGCAAGAGCGGCTCCGCTGGAGCATCCTCAAGTTTCAGCCGAGTCTAGCTCCAAGGTACCAACAACCGATCCTTGTAAATACCATCATCCGTTTTTGTTTTCTTTTGCTTTGTGTTTTGAACTCATTTGAATTTGTTTGCCACCGAGACGGTGTCATTCAAGTTTGGGGGAGTGTGTGTGTTATTTGACATTGTTTTCTTTCTTCTTATTTTCTCTTTGCATCCCTTGAGTCTTCATTGCATCTAAGGCATAGAAAAGAACAAAAAAATTGGTAAAAAGTTTAAAAATTTTCAAAGAAATTCATGTAGTTGCATTCACTTTGTTAAACATTTTAGAATTGAGTCTAGAATTTTTAAGCAGCTAGGTTGTTTACATTTGCATAAGGGGTTAAAGTTTTCTTTAAAAGGTGTTTTAAGCTCATGAATTGTTTCAAGGCCCTAGTTAGTAGCTCTTTGAAGCATTGTACACTCTTTGAAAGTAAGCTCTAACCATACTTGGATCATGTGTTTTGATTTTCGTGGCTTGACTTGAACATTCATGAACTGAATCTTGTCCTAATAAGTGAGAACTCTAATCTGAATTTTAATTATCATACTTCTGCATTTGAAAATGAACACATGGATCTTATACATATTTAGGCTCTCTTCCTCCTTTCACCACTCTTTTGTGAGCCTAAGTAGAACTCCCACCATAACCTTTACCTTTCTTTCAAGCCAAATGTTCTTGTGTGATATCATTGTGAGGCCTCTTTTCGGTTTGAACTTAGCATAAAGTGTTAGGTCTAGGCAACATGACTAGGCTCTCATTTGATTGCTAGCTTTGCATTTTGAAGCTAGTTTTTAGGCTTAGGTTAGGTTTGGGATTCATTGGGGTTGTTTATTTGCTTAATTGTTTACGGTTTCAAAAGAGTTTGGTGTTTGAAGTGTTTGAAGTAGTTTTAAGTGGAAGGCAATGTTTTCAAAATGAAAAGCTCTAAGTATATTTCAGAAGATAGCTCTCAAATAAAAGAAAAAAAGAAAAAAAAAAAAAAAAGAGCCTAAGTGCCAAATAAAAAGAAAAAGAAAAAAAATAGGTAGAGAGCTATCAATAAGAAAAGTAAAGAGCTAAAAATGTTTTCAGCCTTTCCACTAGCCTAAAAGAGTAAGGATGTTTTCTATTTTAACTTGGGTTTTTGCTAAGCGAATTGCTTGGGTGATAAGGGTAACATCTAGGAGGGTGAGTGAGCTAAAAGAAAAGAAATGAGAGGGGTTTTAGGATCATTGTTAGTGTACATGGGTAGATGAGAGTCTAGTTATGTATGCATCAATTGCCTTTACCTCAGAATCACCACCCCCAGACGCCGTGATGCCAGCTGATTTTGAGCTCCCGAAGATAGATTTTGAGCCAAGAACCAAAGCGGAGAAGTTCCTAGCTTCGGTTGTGGAGATGCAGCGCAAGATAACCAAATGGCAAGGCAAGATGATCAAGAAACTTGCCAAGAAGGTCAAGGCGTTTCAAGGGAACTTTCACGCGCAGTCTAAGCAGTCCATGAGTGTAGAGGTCGAGCAGCCCGAGCGAGAGCAGAGGAGGAGATCAACGGGTCACATAGTCATCTGTGAACCTCAAGGCAGCACGCAACAAGCACGTCACTCCGTCCATGGATTCCCGACCGCGGATAAAGGCAATGGCATAGCACGACGCTCCTCTAGCAAGAGCGGCTCTGCTGGAGCATCCTCAAGTTTCAGTCGAGTCTAGCTCCAAGGTACCAACAACCGATCCTTGTAAATACCATCATCCGTTTTCGTTTTCTTTTGCTTTGTGTTTTGAACTCATTTGAATTTGTTTGCCACCGAGACGGTGTCATTCAACTTTGGGGGAGTGTGTGTGTTATTTGACATTGTTTTCTTTCTTCTTATTTTCTCTTTGCATCCCTTGAGTCTTCATTGCATCTAAGGCATAGAAAAGAACAAAAAAATTGGTAAACATTTTAAAAATTTTCAAAAGAAATTCATGTAGTTGCATTCACTTTGTTAAACATATTAGGATTGAGTCTAGAATTTTTAAGCAGCTAGGTTGTTTACATTTGCATAAGGGGTTAAAGTTTTCTTTAAAAGGTGTTTTAAGCTCATGAATTGTTTCAAGGCCCTAGTTAGTAGCTCTTTGAAGCATTGTACACTCTTTGAAAGTAAGCTCTAACCATACTTGGATCATGTGTTTTGATTTTCGTGGCTTGACTTGAACATTCATGAACTGAATCTTGTCCTAATAAGTGAGAACTCTAATCTGAATTTTAATTATCATACTTTTGCATTTGAAAATGAACACATGGATCTTATACATATTTAGGCTCTCTTCCTCCTTTCCCCACTCTTTTGTGAGCCTAAGTAGAACTCCCACCATAACCTTTACCTTTCTTTCAAGCCAAATGTTCTTGTGTGATATCATTGTGAGGCCTCTTTTCGGTTTGAACTTAGCATAAAGTGTTAGGTCTAGGCAACATGATTAGGCTCTCATTTGATTGCTAGCTTTGCATTTTGAAGCTAGTTTTTAGGCTTAGGTTAGGTTTGGGATTCATTGGGATTGTTTATTTGCCTAATTGTTTATGGTTTCAAAAGAGTTTGGTGTTTGAAGTGTTTGAAGTAGTTTTAAGTGGAAGGCAATGTTTTCAAAATGAAAAGCTCTAAGTATATTTCAGAAGATAGCTCTCAAATAAAAGAAAAAAAGAAAAAAGAAAAGAAAAGAGCCTAAGTGCCAAATAAAAAGAAAAAGAAAAAAAATAGGTAGAGAGCTACCAATAAGAAAAGTAAAGAGCTAAAAATGTTTTCAGCCTTTCCACTAGCCTAAAAGAGTAAGGATGTTTTCTATTTTAACTTGGGTTTTTGCTAAGCGAATTGCTTGGGTGATAAGGGTAACATCTAGGAGTGTGAGTGAGCTAAAAGAAAAGAAATGAGAGGGGTTTTAGGATCATTGTTAGTGTACATGGGTAGATGAGAGTCTAGTTATGTATGCATCAATTGCCTTTACCTTTAGCATTACGCATAAGTTCTTACCCTTCTTGAGAGAAACCCTTTGCATTATAAAACCTTTTTTTTTAAACGAGATCATTCTAGTCTCATAGCCTTTGTCCTTAACCAAATGTGTTCGACTTTGAAATGCATAGGTGTGATTCACGGTTCTAATCTTAATGAATGTTAAAGGATAAGAATCTTTGATCGTTTGGAATAGGAGAGTCATGATTTGAAATTCATTGTGTGACGAGTATAGCTAAGTGCTTTGGAGTATGAGTGTGTGCATTGCATTTTAGAGTTAAGAACTAGGACCATTGAAATGATTCATTTGAAAAACACCTTTGCAAGAAGCTTAAACCCCCGTTTTTAAAACTTCTCTTCCTTTCTTGTTTTCTGTTTGCTTGAGGGCAAGCAAAAGGCAAGTTTGGGGGAGTTGATATTACTATATATTTCATGTATTTTGCATACATATAAGGTAGTTTCTCACGCATTTACCTTGCATAGTAGGCTAGTTTGCACCATTTTAGGTCCTAGAGCACTTTTGCATTAGCATTCGCACATTTCTTGCATTATGCATCACATTCAGGTTGTGTTTGGACACTTTGGAGCTTTGGAGGACTCGTGGACGTGCTAAGGCTCGTGAGGAAGCTCGTGGACACTTGGAAATCTCAGGAGTGCATGCTAAGGACCTGAGATCGAGTAGCAGATCGAGCAAGGCAGGTCGATCAAGAGAGGATCGACCAGAAGATCGAGTGCACCAAGTCGATTCAAGAGGAAGGATCGAGATCAAGATCGAGAAAGGGGATCGATCTGGAGCACAGAGGTAAATGACGCCATGCAGATCGAGAACCAGATCGAGCTTCCAACACGATCGACACAGGATCGACTCAGAGATCGACCGAAGTCATCCGATCCAAGAGAAGATCGAGCCAGAGATAGAGTGACCCGAGTCGATCCCAGACTAACGTTATCCGTCCAGCTGGATTTGGACTGTAGCGAAGGGGGGACCATTTGCGGTTTGGCCATTTTTGGCAAAACGCAGCCATCCCTTTCATGATCTTCATTATGTCTCTTTCCTTTTTTGTTCTCTCTCATTTTTAGGCGAATCCGCCATTGTAGAACTTCAAGCTTTTCTTGCTTTTTCACTTTGAATATTGAACCTTTTACCTTTAATCAATCGTTAATCATGTTTAGTAGATCATCTTTTGCATTCTGTTCGGTTTTCTTTATGTGTAGCGAGTAGTTTCATTTGGGTTGATGGGTTGAGGTGATTCGAAAGGGTCAAAAAGGTTAAAGCTTTGAGTTTTCTTGTTCTTCATTACTTTCTCTTCTAGGATCTTGAGTACTTAAGGCTTAGAGACTCTCACGCCAAGATTCAGATGTCCTGGAAAATCAGATCCTAGAGGCTAATCCTTCCTCTCCCACATGCCATGGTTGTTTAGGGGATTAGTTAGGTCATTTGTTTGAAATCTGTGTTCCAAGCTCTTCGATCTCTTTTTCCACCAAACGCCATGGGTTTGGAGAAGAGATTGAGAAAGTGACCCATACCACATGCCATGGATGGATCTTGTTTTGTTTTCATGGCCTAGAGAACCTCTTAAAAGAGTAGATCCAACGTTTTCAAACCAAGCTTTAATCTTTGAGACCCACGAATATGACCCTCAACCCTATACCCTCTCTCTTAGTGTTTTAAACCTTCGTTATCATTCTGTCGTCATAAATTTCGCACCTTGCTCATTAGTTCATCGCATCATTCATCATTCTAGGTTGTTAGACGAGATCGATTCATATTGCTCGATCTAGTGGTCAATCCAGTGATCGATTCACTGGTCGATTTTTAGTTTTTTATAGCTTTGCATTTTTGTCATTCCGCTTGTTCCTCGTGGTAGTTAACCCTCTTCCAGGAATTTTAAAATTGTTTCGCTTTGCATTTGACACTTGCATTTAGTTTTTAAGGATTTTACCAATCATTTATCATTTTTGCTTAGATTTGCTCATTCCCTTGCATTCTTAGTGAACTTGCTACCCCTAGGGGTGGATTGATACCTCACTTGCATGCTATACTACATCTTACTCTTGCA
Source organism: Thlaspi arvense (assembly GCA_911865555.2). Taxonomy (NCBI): domain Eukaryota; kingdom Viridiplantae; phylum Streptophyta; class Magnoliopsida; order Brassicales; family Brassicaceae; genus Thlaspi; species Thlaspi arvense. The sequence continues at coordinate 39,001,344 of OU466863.1, forward strand.
TTTGAGTTTGATAACCTCTCGTGCTTGCATTTACACTGTAAGAAATATGCTATCAAACAGTGCAGCAATGCTTGATGTTGGGAAGCTTATATGAACGAGCTCACCCACAGAAGAAGACTACATTTGATAAATTGCCGAAAACGACTGTTGAAACATCTATTGCCTTGTTGCTACCAAATGGAGAGGTTACGCCACAGGTTGGGAGTGGTTTCGAAGTTGACGCGATTGAGACAAATTCATCGGCTAAGGAGATTAAATCTAGTAGTGTGAAAGATATGGGAGTGATAAGCTTGATTCAAGTTGAAGAATCATATACCGAAAGGGAGTCGAAGCCATACCAAATGTCGCCTCAAACTGAAGGAGTTACATATCTTAAGGCAACTCTTAAGGATCCCTTGACATCAAATCATTTACATTTGCAACTTTGGTATGTTTCCAGAACTCTAGCATCATTGCTGATTTGGGTGCACACGAAGTGGATGGGGTTGAGATTTTTCAGAAGCTAACAAAATCATGGAAGTTCAAATTCAAAGGGGGATATGAGGCTAGCTTTTGCTCTGGGTCACATTCTGATTTGGCTTTTGCTGTTGATGCCACATCTGGTAAATCAGTGGCTTTGCTGTATGAGAACTTGATGTGCTATATTCATATCAAGCATGGATTTTAAGGAATTTCAGATAACAAGAAAGGTTCTTCACTTGAGGAGTTATTAGCTCAGTTCCAAGAACGTTACAACACTGGCAAGGAAATAGCTAATTCTGCTATACAGTACACTCCACTTAAAGCTTCAAAGAAGAGAAAGCTTGGCAAAAGTAGGTGGTGTAAGTACAAGACCATCATGTGGTTTAATGAAGCACTTCATTTCTGGAGGAAAAACAAATCTGCAGTTTGACATCGTTGGAAAAACAGGGCAGAAAACGTAAGGCAAAAGATTTTCATATAAACCTTGAGGTCAAGGTTTTTCAAACAGAGAGGATTTGTTATAGGAAATATAGAGATGAAGTGGACGGTTGAGATTAAAATGAGAGATGAAGAGCTGAGATTAAAACTAGTTGAGTTTGTGGCTTTATAGGGATATAAGAGAGAAGAGACAGACTCATTCAGAAATATCAGGTTTAATTTCATCTTCCTTTTCCTTAGATCTTCTTCTCTGTTCTGTGAAAATTAGTTCAACTTAGCCTGAGATTCTATTCTTCTTATTCGGAATCTCTGCAGTTGAACACCGAATTCGTGTTTTATAAACATCGATCTGGATTTTATTGGTTACTATGAATTGATTGGTTTTTTCTTAACAGATATTGGTGGTTGGATGGCTAACTATTTGCCGTCGTAGTGGTGGCCGTGGTGTTGAAAGAGACAGAGTGAGAAGGGGGAGGAGATGAGTAGCGAGACGTAACATGTTTCACTCTGGGTCATCTTTGTCCGCCATTGTTGGCTAGGGATTGAAGTTTCTCTTGTCGATCTCGATGTGGGTTTCTTGGGTTAGTGCTAGAAAATGTTGCAGCCACCATTATAGTGCCTCACAGAGAAAATAGAAACTATTGGCTTGTCTTCTTATTTGTTAATCCTCACATTGCATTGAAGAGATTCATCTCTTGATCCACCCAAACTGAATTTTTTTGAGTTTTTTTGTGCAAACCCAGAAATAGAAGATGAATTAAACAAGGACTTTTACAATTCCTGTTGCTTCACAGCCGAGGAGATCACCGGGAATTATGGAAGGAAGCGGCGTTATAATATTTCTATAGAGTTTTCTGTTTTTTGGGGCAAAAGAATTAATCTATTCTTTGTGCCTTTTTTTCTTTTAAAACTACGCTTAATTTTGAACTTTCTGTTTTTTTTTCACTAATTCAAACCATGCGTTTCACACTCCATTTATTTTTGAACGCCAATCCATATTTGCCACGTCATCGATACAACTCAGGGTTATATTGCGGATTGACTAAGATTTTGGGGTTGATTTGCATTTTTTGATAGTTGAGGTTAAATTTGCAAAAAAAAATCAGTTGATTTTTGAACAAAAAATAATCTCTAAAACATCTATAATATATAAAAGTTGATGGTATAGTGCATTGAGGGCGTCCACATGAGATAAAAAAACTCGATTTGATTGGTCCACATCAGCAATTTTCAATAAATAAAAAAATGTTAAGTATGATTAGGACAAAAAATCTCAATCTGATTAGTACACATCAGCGTTTTCATTAAAATACAAAAAATTATATTTGACTAGCAATTTAAATAAATTAAAATATACAAAAAACAAAAAAAACTTTCATAGTAGAGTTAAAAATTAAGATAAAAAATGTTTAATAAACTAAACAGATTAAATAAAATTATGTCACAAATCCAAATTTATAACGTCTATCAAAATAAAATAAAAATCTAATATCACAAACAAATATATGGAAATCAATAACAAAAATGTTGAATTTGAAAAATAAATTCAAAAAAAAATTTACAAGTTTTTAACTCATAAAAGTAAAACTTCTATAATATATAAAAATTGATGGCATAGTGCATTGAGGGCGTCTACATGAGATTAAAAAACTTGATCTAATTGGTCCACATCAATAATTTTCATTAAATAAAAAAATGTTAAGTATGAATAGGACAAAGAAACTCAATCTGATTGGTACACATCAGCGTTTTTATTAAAACACAAAAATTATATCTCACTAGCAATTTAAATAAATTAAAATATATAAAAAAAAACAAAAAAATTTCATAATAGAATAGAAAATTAAGATAAAAAATGTTTAATTAACTAAACAGATTAAATGATATTATGTCAAAAATCCAAATTTATAATGTCTATCAGAATAAAATAAAAATCCAATATCACAAAAAATATATGAAAATCAATAATAAAAAGGTTAAAAATCTGAAAAAAAATTCAAAAAAAAAAAATATTAAATCAAAAAAAAATTTACAAGTTTTTAACTCATAATAGTAAAACAAAAACTTAGCTAACCAAAAAATATGAAGCTTTAAGCTAACTATTTAAGAAACTAATATAAAAATAAAATTAAAATTAAAAGTTAATTATGTTTTACAAAATTTTCATACAATAAATATAAACAATAATATCGGAATTTTTTTAAATCATCTAAAAACTGATTATTTAAAAATTAATATAAAATAGTTTCATTAACAGAAAAATAAAATTATGTATGTAAAATGTCAATATTTTCAAAAACATATTTCAAAATAAAATAAGAATGAAAATTAAAAGAGGTATGTTAACCAAAAAAAAAGTATATAAAAGAAAACTAACTTGATATTTAGGCTAACATTCTTAAAAAATCAGCATAAAAAACTTAACTAAGAAAAACCAAATGATGTTATAAGCTTTTGAGAGAAGTCCGCATAAGATTTAAAATAAACAGTTATAGCATTTCAAATTAGTATTATAACTAAAATGAAAATTAATATGAAAAAGAAAATTTAACAAAGAAAAAGAATTCGTGTACAATAAATTAACTTGATGTATTTGCTACCTATTTTGAAATTGAACAATAAAAGAGCTTAATAAAAAACTAATATATATATATAAGTTCTAAGTATATTTACAAAAATTGTATAAATTAAATAAAATATAAAATTACTCCCAAAATATGTAAAGTATATATAAAAAATAAACAAAACTTATTTAAAATTAGATTCAAAATTTTTCTGATTTCTAAAATAGTGGTATCGAAAATGAATAACTATCTAAAGTTGCAATAGGTTTACATGAGTTTTTAAATCAAATATATTTAAATAATAAAGTATGACATATTTATGAATCAAACACAAATTAGTATATGGAGCTAAAATATTCAAATGAAACATGCAGAAAGCACACAAAAGAAATATTATGAAAAATAATGTGAAGACTCCACACCATCAATACTACAACTTTCAAAATTTAGTTTTCAAACTTGTAGGATCAGTTGTGTGATGTCTTCATATTATTTTTAACTGTTTTTATATTTTGTATGCTTTCTGCATATTTTGATTTGAATATTTTATTTAGATATATGAATTTGAGTTTGATTCAAAACTCTGTCATACTTTATTGTTTAAATAGAATTTTAGAAGATATTACTCATGTGTTATTAATGTTGGTTCAGATATAAGTGGTAACTATGTATAAAAATCAGATTTGCTACTTGTTAAATTTATAGTGTAAAGTTACTTATGTAATATTTTTCTTTGTTAGTTTTTAAATCAGAAGAATTCAGTGTATTAATCTTTGTATATTTAAAGAATATGTTTGATTTATAAACTTTTGTAAACCTATTGTAATTTTAGATAGTTATTCATTATCAATACCAATAATTTAAAAACTCTGATAATTTACATCTTTTGATAGTAAATTTATATTTTATTTTAATTTATACAAATTTGTTTTGTATTTTTAATATACTTAAGACTTATATTTTTTTTCTTCTGATTAAGCACTTTTGTTGTTGATTCTCAAAATAGGTAGCATAAATATCAAGTTAATATTTTTCACTTGAATGCTTTTTATTTTTTAATATTAATATTAATTTTAGTTATTATACTGATTTGACATGCTATAACTGTTTATTTTAAATATTATGTTGTCTAGTCTCAAAATATTACTGCATCATTTGTTTTTTTTTCGGTTAATTATTTTTATGTTGATTTTCAAAAATATTAGCATAAATATTAAGTTACTATATTCCTTTTATTAATCTACCTTTTTAATATTGATTCAAAAAAACTAAATATTTGAACAAGTAAACCTAAAAGAAAAAAAACTATATAAATCATATAGGAAACAAAAAAAAACACCAAGATCTTAGCAAGAAAATATTTTTCTAAATCAAATTTAGGTGTACCTCAAAGTTAGATTATTCAATAGGTCTCACTGATATTATTTTACTAAATAAGATTTAAAAAATTATAAATAAAAATAGGAGAAAAATATAAATTCTATTATATAAAAGAAATTTATATAATCTATTATAGTTTTGATAATTTAAAAGATAGTAGCAAAAAAAAATTTAAACAAAATTATTAATATAAACTCTCGCGTAGCGCAAATTATAGACTTAATTATTTATAAAAAAACGGAACGAGTATATGAATAGAGGAAGTCCTCTCTAGCCTTCCACCACATCATCGTTTATAGATTGGACACGTGTCCCATCTTTTTACTTTCCCTTATTTTCCTTTTCTCTAACTAAAATCCATACTGCCGTTATTCCGGTCGGCTTCTCACCTTCTACCTTCTGTCGTTTCTGTGAAATTACAATGCAAGGTTAAAGTAACCTTTAAATCTACGATAAGGAGGGATCACCAAAGAAACAATTTGTCTCTGTCCTCTCATCTTCTTTGTTTACATCGGAAAGTTTTCACCAACAACTCGAATCAAATTGTCATCTCCTTCTCGATTTTGTCGTGGCTGTTTCTATTCTCGCCTGAAACCTGCCTTTTGGATTCAGTTTTGCTCAAGTAATGACCCTTCCAATGTTCTAAGTTGCCTTCAATTTCACTCGAATTGCATTGTCCGATCTTGCTTGAATGATTAATTAGTCTTCAATTCTAGATATTTAATTTTACAGATGCTTGAAAAGATCGAAACTGCCGAGCCGATAAGCAAATAAGAGTGTCAGATTCACTGAAGAAGATAAGAACGCCGAGAATATCCCAAAGGGATTCAAATTAAAGAGAAGAAATACGACTTTCTAATTAACGAAGGTATCAAAACGACAAATGTTTTATTGTTATGATATTGGATTTGATTTTAGGATATTGGATCTGATATTGGTGCATTTGTCATTCTGTTCAAACAATTGTGTATCTGAAAGACAAATTGCTGCAACTACGGCAACTCGTGATGTGGAAATTGAATACGCTAAAACTGCTTGGTGTAAGCTAAAGGTCACCTCTTTATGCCTTAATTACATGTCAATGTCATTTTCAGGGATGGGTTCCACTCAGTTACATGTGAGATGTCAAAGGTCCGGAAAGTCCTCGCCACGAGATTAAGCCAAGGTCACCTGTTTGTGCCGTTTGCTCTCCGTTAACTCTTTCTGGGTTCTTGAATTCTTTGTGCTGATTCAGCAATTCCTTTTTTTTTGTTTTGATTCTTGTGCTGATGAGTACTCAAAATTACTATTTCTTTGGCTATGGTGTTTAGTAGTATTGTTAAGCCAAGAGAACAAATGGTGCGGATCCCCTAAGATCTATAAATACATAAACCATAAGCTTGCTAAACGTCATGGAGTGTGCAACGATAAGAAGAACACCATCAAAGGCCAAAAACTCAAACTCAACGAAAAATATGGCAATTGCTCCAGGAAGTATCAAAGCAATTTATGGTGGTAAGCATCTTTCCTTAATCTCATTGCATTACTAAGTTTGTTGATCGAACTGACTTATAAATTCAATACTTAGAGAATAACCCCTACAAAGCATGAAATCACAACTCTAAATAACCACTGTGTATCAAAACTCATTGGTTATGTATTATTCAAATCCCAAATTAAACCAAAGTCATCCAACGTTTTTCTCTCTTCCAACAAGGTTCCCACTCATACTCATTGGTTAATCACATATCTTCCCCACCTTATGCACTTAAGATTCCCAGGTATACTAACGCATGGTTAGGTAAACTCCATTTAAATGGAAAAATATGAGATTACTTTGTATTATTTGCAGTTTTGTTTAGGAGAAGTAAGGTTAAGCCATTGCATAAATCAAATCAATATCAGATTCAATGTACCTTATATGTTCTCTAGGTAATACAAATTGTTTCAATGTAGAGTTGAAGACTACATAATTGGTTCTCAGACTTCATAATGCTGAAAGATTGTTTCTATTTTTGGTCTAAAAGAATGTTTTCTTTCTTATAGTTACTGTATTTTAAACTATGAATGTATAGGTGCATGTATTTGGTCTCATGTCTTTCATCTTAGTGATGCTTTTCAGTACTCTTGCAAATCAAATGGAACGAAACGTGGCTGAAGAATTTAAGCTCTTTCATAAGCTGACTAAAAGTGATTCATATCTTTCCGAGATATCATTATCTTCACAAGAGAATCTAAACAGAGGTGAAGAATCAAGATCAAGAAGAAAATGACGGTGAGGTTCCTGAATCCAAATATGCTTGGCATCTTTGAACAAATAAAAAGTTTCTCAGTGTATAAACGGAACTGCTTTGGGTTTATTTTATTAGTGACGAATGATTGTAGCATTAGCACAATATCACTTTTAGGAATAGTAACAGTACAGAAGAGAGAAGAGAAACAATGTAATACCATCGCAAAATTTGAATTATGTCTTCTAAAATTGAATCAATTTGTCAAAAAGTTAATTGCCCAAGCACAAAAAAACTTGTCATAACCACCTAAATTCATATGCTCTCGAATAGGAGTGCTTACATGAAGATGGCATGTTAAGGTGCATTAACTTTCACCACAAGAAACCATTTGCTAGTTCATTGCCATTTTTATTCCCAAAGATCGTATTCAAAACGAAGGCCACTTTAACTTAATCAGTAAATTCGAATTTAAATAACGCCTTAAAAAATAAATAGCTAAAAATAAAGTCTGCATCTTCCCAAAACAATCACCAAGCCACAAGACTACTCCTGAATGTCTACACTCTCACCTGCAGAAGAAAGAGAGATGAGTATTCCAACACTACTCAGTGAGAGCAGGTCCTAGGGACCTACAATATACATTTCGCACATGCATAACCATTCCAGACAAAAGTCCTAAGCTAATACACACAAGCAAACACGTCCGTAGACACTCATAGATCAAGAAATGACATCACTAGACTTAACTGGTGCATCCACGCCTTCACCGGCGCACACCCAATGGCATATAGCGCCCACACGCTGTCCATCCTCAAGACACAAGGCTCGTCAAGCCGCCAACGATGAACTATGGAGTCCACACGCCTCCATATCCAATACCACTCACATCAAAAGAAATCCCTACATCTAATCCTAACCTGCAAGTGATTTTCCCCACATAATGCAAACACCCGCAAACATTATGCATAGATCAATCAACAGTATTCCGTTTAAAAACCTATGGTACTAAGTTCATCAATCATCAACCACAGGACAATAATAATTACAATAGTTTTATTAAGCGCTACTAGTCAGGTTTAACCAACAATCAAATACGTGTATTCATATACGAGTATGAATCTGAGAGAGATAGATCACGACCAGTCCTCACCTTAGTCTCAGATTGGAAGTGGAAAAATGGAAATAGAAGGAGATCTGGTTACTGCGGGTCCTCGCCGAACGGATCTGGGCATTACGATGACATGGGTCCGACCCCACAACAAACATAAGGAATATTAGAAAAAGACGGATCCATATCTGGAAAAAAGTAGATCTAGATCTGAGAAAGTATATCTAGATCTGAAAACGAAAAAGGCTCAGATCTGCTCACCAAGGCTTCTAACGCAAGAAATAACCACAGATTCGAGAAGAAGGCGCAAAGGAGAACGTTTCTGGTGACTGACAATTTTCCGGCGAATTTTCCGGCGGCAGCTCCAGTAATAACTCTGGCGACGCTGACGGCGGCTCTGACGACAACTCCGGCGGCGGCGGCGACTCCGTCAAAAACACCAGCGACGACAGCGGTGACTCCGGCGAGAGATTCCGACGGGAATAGGGCAGACCTTCACTAGTGAATTTTTGGCTGAAAACTCTGAAGGGGACAGCTCTATTTATATTGGGAGGGAGCTGCAACCCTAGGTTAGTTTTCGGATTAGAGCCTGAGCTGGTGGACTTTTGACTCCGAAAATAGGCCTTGCAGCACAATTTTCCTAGGTCTGGGCTAGAATGTCACAGTATGTTTGGTCCAATGTGGGAAGAAGATGTTTCTGATGATCATACAATTCATGATCTTTAGTCTTTGGCATAATGATTTGTCTTTTTCTGTAAGAGAATGGTATATGACGCTTTGCTCACTGGTGGTATCTCCATCGAGACTAATCGATGCGGATATCAAGTCATCATTAGCCATGGAGAACGGATCCAAGAGTCATGAACTGGAGAACATGAAACTGAGGAGAGCTAAAAAGACATGCGAATGGAGTTCAGCTCAAACAGAGGTTGATATCAGACATTTTGATAGCTAGATTCTTGCAGTGTGTATGCAATGATGTATCAAAGCTCAAATGCAACACTAAGTTGTAGTAAAGTATGCAAGTGAGTGTCAATCCACACCTAGGAGCTAGAAAGTGCAATGAGAATCTAAGGATCGAGTAAAGCTAGGCGATTGATGATCGATTTTGTAAAATTCTTAAAAACTACATGCAATGACAAAATGCAAGGCAAAAGTATTTTAAAAATACTAGAAGGGATTAAATTACTACTAGGAACAGACCAAACAATAAAAGTGCAAAGCTACAAATTTATAAAAATCGACTAGTGGATCGACCACAGGATCGACCACTAGATCGAGCAACAACGATCGATCTCGTCTAATGTTCAAATGCAACGAAACTAATGAGCAAGATGCAGCAGGTAACAAGGGAATGACTATCAAAGATGTAAGAATACTAGGAAAGAGGGTCTAGGGTTGAGATTCACGTTCAGGGGTTTCAAAGGTTCAAGCTTGGTTTGAAAACTCTAGATCTACTCACTTTGTAAGGTTCTCTAAGCCTTGAAAACAAAACAAGATCCATCCATGGCGTGTGGTATGGATCACTCTCTCATTCTCTCCTCCAGACCCATGGCGTTTGGCGGAAAAAGAGATTGAAAGGCAAGGAAATCAGATTTCAAACACGCGGCTTAACTAGTCTCCTAAACTACCATGGCGTTTGGGAAAGGGTAACTAGTCTCTAGGATGCGATTTTCAGAGATCTCTGGATCCTGTCAAGGTAAGAGCTCTCTCTGATCATAAAGATCTTGGCGTGAGACTCTTTAAGCCTTAAGAACTCGACATCCTAAAAGAGAAAGCCATTGAACAAGAAAACACCAAACTTGAAAACCTTTTCGACCCCATTGAATCCTCTCAACCCCAAAACCCAATGAAACTACTCACGACTCATGAAATAAACCGTAAGAAATGCAATAAACGAAGAACTAAACATGAAAGACGATTGATTTAAGTTAAACGATCCAATATTCAAAAGTAAAACAAGAAAAAGCTCGAAGTCTAACAATGGCGAATCGCCTAAAACGAGAGAGAAGATAGAAAAGTAGTCGACAAAACGAGATAATGAAAAGATTTGTTGGTCTTTGCCTAAAATGGCCAAACCGCAAATGGTCCCCCCCCTTCGCTACGGTCCAAAAACAGGTGGACGGATAAGGTTGGTCTGGAATCGATCACGAAGCTTGATCTGGCAATCGATCATGTCCTGAATCGAGCGGCTCTTCGTCGATCTCCGAGTCGATCTTGTGCTGATCGGGTTGGAAGCTCGATCCGGTCCTCGATCTGCATGGCGTCGTCTACGTCCGTACTCCAAATCGATCTCCATGCTCGATCTTCTGTTCGATCTTCTGTCTTGCTCGATCTGCTACTCGATCTCAGGTCCTTAGCGTGTAATCCTGATTTCTCCAAGTGTCCACGAACCTCCTCACGAGCCTCAGCACGTCCACGAACCCTCCAAGGCTTCAAAGTAGCCGAAAACAACCTGATTGTGATGCAAAATGCAGGAAACATGCAAATGCTGGTGCAAAAACACTCTAGGACCTAAAGTAATGCAAACTAACCTAATATGCAATGAAAATGCATGAGAAACTAAACTATATGCATGCAAAATGCACGGAATATGCAGTTATATCACATTCAAGCTCAAAAAACACTCTTAGAGCATACTCAACTCATCATGAGATCATCACGAAGAAGAATCACCCAAAAAGGAGTTCATATGAAGATGATATTGAAGATACAAGTTGGAAGATCTTCAATGGACCCGATGGAGATATGCGAGTACTAATTAAATCATTCCGGCCAAACCATGACGAATCAAGCCACGAAACCGAATGTTCTGGAAACCTAACTCATCAGAACACCGAGGAGAATTAGATTCATTCCAAAATTCGTCACGGTTTAAAAGTTATTCAACTTCTAAACCGGAGGGTGCTCAACTTGCCTTATACGGGAGATGGCGAGTTTAATCACTTGCAAACCAAACTTTGGCGACCAGGATAAGCATCAAACCATTCAGGAGAAATAATAGACCAATCAGGAGAATCAGCTAGCACCTTACCATACATCATCACTCACAGGATCAGGCGGATCCCATTGCTTACAAACTTTCCATATCAAGACATGTTCACACTTGGAGTAAAGGAGCACCAACGGCTACTTCTTCAAAGCTATAACGTTTTGGAGTTATTATCTACACATTCACACTTCTTAAGCCACACCAGACCACACCTGATCAGCCGGATCACATTCAAACCCACCTTACCATTCTTGGAGCAGAATTCCATCAAACTACAAAAGCTAGTTTCGAGCCAAGACTTCAGCCTTTTGACTGATTCTTTAAGAAGACAAATCGTCCCACAGAAGCTCACCTACACCCTCAAGCCATCCAGATACAAAGTCAGCATTGAATCCCTTGATTCTAGCCATTTCCCCCATCACTCATCAAATGGGTCAAAAATCCCTATAATCATTCTTTTTGATCTTTCTTTGCTTTTTGCTTAATTCTCTCTTTAAAGTTATTGTTTAGGACGAACTGAGCACTATATAAGCTCATAGTTGTTTAATTTGTAAGACACCACTTTTATCTAAGAAATTATAAAAACTTTGTTCTTTTTTATTCAAAGAGTGTTCTTAATTTGTTTAAACAACTTGTCTTTAGATTCAATTGAGTGATTCTTTTGTTTCTACTGATTCTTGGAATAGTTTTGTTTGTGTGATTCAGGCAAGGCTAGTTCCAACGGACCTAAAGTAATGCAAACTAACCTAATATGCAATGAAAATGCATGAGAAACTAAACTATATGCATGCAAAATGCATGGAATATGCAGTTATATCAACTCCCCCAAACTTACCTTTTGCTTGCCCTCAAGCAAACAAAATTAAAGAAGGGAGAGAAGTTTTAAAACAAACAGGGGTTTAAGCTTCTTACAAAGGTGTTTTTCAAATGAATCAATCTCAACGTCCTAGTTACTAGTTCTAAAATGCAATGCGCACACTCATACTCCAAAGAACTTAGCCATACTCATCACACAAAGAATTTCAAATCATGACTCTCCTATTCCAAACAATCAAAGAAACTCATCCTTTAACATTCATTAATGGCCGAACCATGAATCAAACTTATGCACTTTAAAGCAGAACACATTTGGCTAAGGGTAAAGGCTATAAGCATAGAATGATCTCATTTTTAAAGAGGGTTTATTTTAGGCAAATGGTTTCTCTCGAAAAATGGTAAGAACTTTATGCATAATGCTAAAGGTAAAGGCAATTTATGAGAGATGTTGCCTACTACTTTTTGGACGAGCCCTACTTATACAAGAGAGGGGTTGATAGCTTGTACAGAAGATGTGTCTCGAAGGATGAAGCACAAGACATTCTACTTCACTGCCATGGATCTTCTTACGGAGGACACTTTGCTTCTTTCAAAACCGCTACAAAGGTCTTACAATCGGGTTTTTGGTGGCCATCTATCTTCAAAGACGCCCACGAGTTTGTTAAGAGTTGTGAAGCGTGTCAAAGGGCAGGAAACATCACCAAGAGAAACGAGATGCCTCAAGTTCCTATCTTTGAGGTTGATGTCTTTGACGCTTGGGGGATAGATTTTATGGGTCCATTCCCATCTTCTTACGGCAACAAGTTTATCCTAGTAACGGTTGACTACGTATCTAAATGGGTTGAGGTCATTGCTTCCCCTACAAACGACTCTAAGGTGGTGATCAAGCTCTTTAAAACCATCATATTCCCAAGATTTGGAGTCCCTAAGGTTGTGATCAGTGACGGTGGCAGTCATTTCATCAACAAAGTATTTGAGAACCTCTTAAGGAAATATGGTGTGAAGCACAAGGTAGCTACACCTTATCACCCCCAAACGAGTGGGCAAGTAGAGGTCTCTAACCGGCAGATCAAGGCAATACTCGAGAGGACAGTAGGTACTACTCGGAAGGATTGGGCGGCTAAGCTAGACGATGCTTTGTGGGCTTACCGGACCGCTTTCAAAACCCCCATTGGTACCACTCCTTTTACTCTTCTCTACGGCAAAGGATGTCACCTCCCGGTTGAGCTGGAACATAGAGCATTGTGGGCTGTGAAGCAGTTAAACTACGATCTCAAGACAGCTCAGGAGAAGCGCTTGATTCAGCTACATGAGCTTGATGAACTAAGGCTGGACGCCTACAAAAGCGCTAAGATCTACAAGGAGCGTACTAAGGCGGCTCATGACAAGAAGTTGGTTCATAAAGAACTTAAGGAAGGTAGTTTGGTGCTACTCTATGACTCGAGGCTGAAGCTGTTCCCGGGCAAGCTCAAATCAAGGTGGTGCGGACCATTTGAGATCAAGGAAGTATTGCCCTATGGAGCTGTTACGTTGGTTGGCAAGAGTGGGAATGCATTCACAGCTAACGGACACAGAGTAAAGCCATACATGGCCAGTACATTCAACAAGGAGAGCACTTCAATGCTTCTCCAAGACCCACCATCTGCCTAAACCAAGTAAAGTCTAGCTAAAGACGTTAAAGAAAGCGCACTGGAGAGGCATTCTCATGTCTATCTTGTATATATTTCTGCTTTCTTTCTATTTCAGTTTTATGTTTTTATCTTCTAAGTGTGTAGGAAAGGGTGTAAGGGACTGCAGGACATGATCTTGGAGTCTAAAAGAAGGGAGAAGGGTTAAGAATAAGCTAGAGATCGAGTGCTAGATCGACTCATCCTAGCTCGATCTTTACTAGATCGAGGTAGTGAATCGAGAGGAGTTAGTCGATCTAGACAAGATCGAGTAGACAAGGTCGATCTAGATGAGTTCGGATCGATTGATCCCATCTGGATCGACCGATCTAAAATGTCTCGGGAAATTCTTGGAGTTTGGATCGATCGGTCCACATCTGGATTGACCGATCTAATTTCTCTTGAGAAGATCCTTCTAAGGCAGATCGATCAGTCAACTCGATCTCCCACTCGATCTAGGCCAAATCGACCCTCAGATCGATCACGTAGCTCGATCCAAGGACCAGTGCCTGTTGACCAAAAGTCAAGGAACGAGAGGGACAGTCGATCTAAGACTCGATGCAAAATGAATCGAGTCCATGATCGATCAAACCTCTCGATCCAAGTCATTATGGGCATGAGATCGAGTCCTAGATCGACCAAATGGACTCGATCTCGTGCCGAGGTAACAATTTCTTTTCCCTCTTTTCTTCTTTTCCTCCAGTTTTAAATTTAAAAAGTGGTCAAGGCAAGCATCTTTGACCATTAAAGATGTGTCTTGACCACACCTTTTATCAGAAAACCACTTTCTTGCCCAAGGTTTTAGATTTTTCTTGTTGGCCTTTAAATTTTCAACAAACACACTCTCTCATTATTTGTGTTTCGAGTTTTTAAACCAGAGAGAGTGTGATTTTCTTTTTTTACTAAGGGCCAACAACATCCTCTTTCAACTTCGAAAAGGTATTTTCAAGTCTTTGTTTTAAATCTTATGGGAAAAATTCCTTTTCTTTGGATTGTTTGAATACTAAGATGTTATAAGTTTAGCGAATTTTTAAAACTAGCTAGATATCAGGAAAAATTCTAGATTTGGTTCTATCTCTAGATTCTCTTCTCTATTATCTTGCTAGAATTTTTATAAATTCCCCAAAAATCTAGGGCATTAGTTAAAACGTTTTCTTTCTTGCTTGCTCTTTCTCTCAAAATTCGCCGCCTTTGGTCATTCTCATGTTTGAGAATTGTGTTTCAGGTACTATGGCCCCAAAGAGAACGAGAGAGGAGACATAAAAAGAAGGAGAAGGTCAAGAGGAGCAACAAGTGGTTCAACAAGAAGAAACTCAACAAGTGGTTCAAGAGAGGGTTTGTTGGACGAAGGAGGAAAAGTTGGCAAAGAAGAGGTTAGAGAGGCTACGCTTTGAGCCTACTAAGTTTGCTAGTAGAGATCTCTTGGAGAGGATGGGACTTCTAGAAGACTTTGATTTTCTTCTCCAAGACATGGGGCTTGCATGCCTTTCACGGATGGATTGCTCAACATATCGACAAGTCACTCTAGACTTCCTCTCTACCTTTGCGTTTTCCTATGAGAATCCAAGCCTCCCTACTCCCTCACAAGGTCATCTCACCTTCAAGGTCAAGAGGCGAGCTTATCATCTCTCCATTGAAGAGCTTTGCCAAGCTTATGGTCTTAATACCACGGCTAAACAAGTAGAGTTCCCTCGCTCAAGACTGCCAACGAACTATGGGACCTGCTTTGTGATGAAGAATACAAGCCCAACACGGCTAAGATCAAGAAAGTGAGGAATCCCGTCCTGAGGTATGCTCTCAAGCTGCTAGCAAACACCTTCAGTGGGCAATCAGTGGCTCATACCGTGACAAGGACCGAGCTGTGCTTTCTCATCCAAGGAATCAAGAGGGTACTTTGCAGTAGCGAAGAGGAGAACCACGAGCCGATGCAAGATGAGCTTGGGAATGATGTTAATTATGGATGTATCTTGGCGTCCTCTTTGGTGAAATACAAGGCGTATGTTATGAGGTGCAAGGCGAGTTCAGCATTCATTGGCGGCTTCCTTACACCACTCTTCATTCAAGCCGGTGTACCTCTTCAAAGCTTCGAACCTTGCGCGGATAGAGCATACATGGACGAGATCTATTTGCGTAACACCGATAGCTTGGGACCTACACCAGCTCCAGGATTCTTTGCCTATCTGTTCTACAGTGGTGACAAGAAGAAGAGCATATGCATCCTTCCTAATGTGGATGAAACACACATGGGCAGCATAGGCACCATCGAGTTCTGTCCAAATCAAGAGGAGTGTTATGCACCACTTGGAGCAACCATGATGCCGCCTCAAGTCACCTGTGAGCCCTCAGAATCACCACCCTCAGACGCCGTGATGCCAGCTGATTTTGAGCTCCCGAAGATAGATTTTGATCCAAGAACCAAAGCGGAGAAGTTCCTAGCTTCGGTTGTGGAGATGCAGCGCAAGATAACCAAATGGCAAGGCAAGATGATCAAGAAACTTGCCAAGAAGGTCAAGGCGTTTCAAGGGAACTCTCACGCGCAGTCTAAGCAGTCCATGAGTGTAGAAGTCGAGCAGCCCGAGCGAGAGCAGAGGAGGAGATCAACGGGTCAGATAGTCATCTGTGAACCTCAAGGCAGCACACAACAAGCACGTCACTCCGTCCATGGATTCCCGACCGCGGATAAAGACAAGGGTATAGCACGACGCTCCTCTAGCAAGAGCGGCTCCGCTGGAGCATCCTCAAGTTCCAGCCGAGTCTAGCTCCAAGGTACCAACAACCGATCCTTGTAAATACCATCATCCGTTTTCGTTCTCTTTTGCTTTGTGTTTTGAACTCATTTGAATTTGTTTGCCACCGAGACGGTGTCATTCAAGTTTGGGGGAGTGTGTGTGTTATTTGACATTGTTTTCTTTCTTCTTATTTTCTCTTTGCATCTCTTGAGTCTTCATTGCATCTAAGGCATAGAAAAGAACAAAAAAATTGGTAAACTTTTTAAAAAATTTCAGAAGAAATTCATGTAGTTGCATTCACTTTGTTAAATATTTTAGGATTGAGTCTAGAATTTTTAAGCAGCTAGGTTGTTTACATTTGCATAAGGGGTTAAAGTTTTCTTTAAAAGGTGTTTTAAGCTCATGAATTGTTTCAAGGCCCTAGTTAGTAGCTCTTTGAAGCATTGTACACTCTTTGAAAGTAAGCTCTAACCATACTTGGATCAGGTGTTTTGATTTTCGTGGCTTCACTTGAACATTCATGAACTGAATCTTGTCCTAATAAGTGAGAACTCTAATCTGAATTTTAATTATCATACTTTTGCATTTGAAAATGAACACATGGGTCTTATACATATTTAGGCTCTCTTCCTCCTTTCACCACTCTTTTGTGAGCCTAAGTAGAACTCCCACCATAACCCTTACCTTTCTTTCAAGCCAAATGTTCTTGTGTGATATCATTTTGAGGCCTCTTTTCGGTTTGAACTTAGCATAAAGTGTTAGGTCTAGGCAACATGATTAGGCTCTCCTTTGATTGCTAGCTTTGCATTTTGAAGCTAGTTTTTAGGCTTAGGTTAGGTTTGGGATTCATTGGGATTTTTTATTTGCTTAATTGTTTACGGTTTCAAAAGAGTTTGGTGTTTGAAGTGTTTGAAGTAGTTTTAAGTGGAAGGCAATGTTTTCAAAATGAAAAGCTCTAAATATATTTCAGAAGATAGCTCTCAAATAAAAAAAGAAAAGAAAAGAGCCTAAGTGCCAAATAAAAAGAAAAAGAAAAAAAAATAGGTAGAAAGCTATCAATAAGAAAAGTAAAGAGCTAAAAATGTTTTCAGCTTTTCCACTAGCCTAAAAGAGTAAGGATGTTTTCTGTTTTAACTTGGGTTTTTGCTAAGCGAATTGCTTGGGTGATAAGGGTAACATCTAGGAGGGTGAGTGAGCTAAAAAAAAAAGAAATGAGAGGGGTTTTAGGATCATTGTTAGTGTACATGGGTAGATGAGAGTCTAGTTATGTATGCGTTAATTGCCTTTACCTTTAGCATTACGCATAAGTTCTTACCCTTCTTGAGAGAAACCCTTTGCATTATAAAACCTTTTTTTTTAAACGAGATCATTCTAGTCTCATAGCCTTTGTCCTTAACCAAATGTGTTCGACTTTAAAATGCATAGGTGTGATTCACTGTTCTAATCTTAATGAATGTTAAAGGATAAGAATCTTTGATCGTTTGGAATAGGAGAGTCATGATTTGAAATTCATTGTGTGACGAGTATGGCTAAGTGCTTTGGAGTATGAGTGTGTGCATTGCATTTTAGAGTTAAGAACTAGGACCATTGAAATGATTCATTTGAAAAACACCTTTGCAAGAAGCTTAAACCCCCGTTTTTAAAACTTCTCTTCCTTTCTTGTTTTCTGTTTGCTTGGGGGCAAGCAAAAGGCAAGTTTGGGGGAGTTGATATTACTATATATTTCATGTATTTTGCATACATATAAGGTAGTTTCTCACGCATTTACCTTGCATAGTAGGCTAGTTTGCACCATTTTAGGTCCTAGAGCACTTTTGCATTAGCATTCGCACATTTCTTGCATTATGCATCACATTCAGGTTGTTTTTGGACACTTTGGAGCTTTGGAGGACTCGTGGACGTGCTAAGGCTCGTGAGGAAGCTCGTGGACACTTGGAAATCTCAGGAGTGCATGCTAAGGACCTGAGATCGAGTAGCAGATCGAGCAAGGCAGGTCGATCAAGAGAGGATCGACCAGAAGATCGAGTGCACCAAGTCGATTCAAGAGGAATGATCGAGATCAAGATCGAGAAAGGGGATCGATCTGGAGCATGGACGTAAATGACGCCATGCAGATCGAGAACCAGATCGAGCTTCTAACACGATCGACACAGGATCGACTCAGAGATCGACCGAAGTCATCCGATCCAAGAGAAGATCGAGCCAGAGATCGAGTGACCCGAGTCGATCCCAGACTAACGTTATCCGTCCAGCTGGATTTAGACTGTAGCGAAGGGGGGACCATTTGTGGTTTGGCCATTTTTGGCAAAACGCAGCCATCCCTTTCATGATCTTCATTCTGTCTCTTTACTTTTTTGTTCTCTCTCGTTTTTAGGCGAATCTGCCATTGTAGAACTTCAAGCTTTTCTTGCTTTTTCACTTTGAATATTGAACCTTTTACCTTTAATCAATCGTTAATCATGTTTAGTATATCATCTTCTGCATTCTGTTCGGTTTTCTTTATGTGTAGCGAGTAGTTTCATTTGGGTTGATGGGATGAGGTGATTCGAAAGGGTTAAAAAGGTTAAAGCTTTGAGTTTTCTTGTTCTTCATTACTTTCTCTTCTAGGATCTTGAGTACTTAAGGCTTAGAGACTCTCACGCCAAGATTCAGATGTCCTAGAAAATCAGATCCTAGAGGCTAATCCTTCCTTTCCCACATGCCATGGTTGTTTAGGGGATTAGTTAGGTCATTTGTTTGAAATCTGTGTTCCAAGCTCTTCGATCTCTTTTTCCACCAAACGCCATGGGCTTGGAGAAGAGATTAAGGAAGTGACCCATACCACATGCCATGGATGGATCTTGTTTTGTTTTCATGGCCTAGAGAACCTCTTAAAAGAGTAGATCCAACGTTTTTAAACCAAGCTTTAATCTTTGAGACCCACGAATATGATCCTCAACCCTAGACCCTCTCTCTTAGTGTTTTAAACCTTCGTTATCATTCTGTCATCATAAATTTCGCACCTTGCTCATTAGTTCATCGCATCATTCATCATTCTAGGTTGTTAGACGAGATCGATTCATATTGCTCGATCTACTGGTCAATCCAGTGATCGATTCACTAGTCGATTTTTAGTTTTTTATAGCTTTGCATTTTTGTCATTCCGCTTGTTCCTCGTGGTAGTTAACCCTCTTCCAGAAATTTTAAAATTGTTTCGCTTTGCATTTGACACTTGCATTTAGTTTTGAAGGATTTTACCAATCATTTATCATTTTCGCTTAGATTTGCTCATTCCCTTGCATTCTTAGTGAACTTGCTACCCCTAGGTGTGGATTGATACCTCACTTGCATGCTATACTATATCTTAGTCTTGCATTTGAGTTTGATAACCTTTCGTGCTTGCATTTACACTGTAAGAAATATGCTATCAAACAGTGCAGCAATGCTTGATGTTGGGAAGCTTATATGAACGAGCTCACCCACAGAAGAAGACTACATTTGATAAATTGCCGAAAACGACTGTTGAAACATCTATTGCCTTGTTGCTACCAAATGGAGAGGTTACGCCACAGGTTGGGAGTGGTTTCGAAGTTGACGCGATTGAGACAAATTCATCGGCTAAGGAGAATAAATCTAGTAGTGTGAAAGATATGGGAGTGATAAGCTTGATTCAAGTTGAAGAATCATATACCGAAAGGGAGTCAAAGCCATACCAAATGTCGCCTCAAACTGAAGGAGTTACATATCTTAAGGCAACTCTTAAGGAACATCAAATCATTTACATTTGCAACTTTGTTATGTTTCCAGAACTCTAGCATCATTGCTGATTTAGGTGCACACGAAGTGGATGGGGTTGAGATTTTTCAGAAGCTAACAAAATCATGGAAGTTTAAATTCAAAGGGGAATATGAGGCTGGCTTTTGCTCTGGGTCACATTCTGATTTGGCTTTTGCTGTTGATGCCACATCTGGTAAATCAGTGGCTTTGCTGTGTGAGAACTTGATGTGCTATATTCGTATCAAGCATGGATTTCAAGGAATTTCAGGTAACAAGAAAGGTTCTTCACTTGAGGAGTTATTAGCTCAGTTCCAAGAACGTTACAACACTGGCAAGGAAATAGCTAATTCTGCTATACAGTACACTCCACTTAAAGCTTCAAAGAAGAGAAAGCTTGGCAAAAGTAGGTGGTGTAAGTACAAGACCATCATGTGGTTTAATGAAGCACTTCATTTCTGGAGGAAAAACAAATCTGCAGTTTGACATCGCTGGAAAAACAGGGCAGAAAACTTAAGGCAAAAGATTTTCATATAAACTTGAGGCCAAGGTTTTTCAAACAGAGAGGATTTGTTATAGGAAATATAGAGATGAAGTGGACGGTTGAGATTAAAATGAGAGATGAAGAGCTGAGATTAAAACTAGTTGAATTTGTGGCTTTATAGGGATAGAAGAGAGAAGAGACAGGCTCATTCAGAAATATCAGGTTCAATTTCATCTTTTTTTTCCTTAGATCTTCTTCTCTGTTCTGTGAAAATTAGTTCAACTTAGCCTGAGATTCTATTCTTCTTATTCGGAATCTCTGCAGTTGAACACCGAATTCGTGTTTTATAAACATCGATCTGGATTTTATTGGTTACTATGAATTGATTGGTTTTTCCTTAACAGATATTGGTGGTTGGATGGCTAACTATTTGCCGTCGTAGTGGTGGCCGTGGTGTTGAAAGAGACAGAGTGAGAAGGGGGAGGAGATGAGTAGCGAGACATAACATGTTTCACTCTGGGTCATCTTTGTCCGCCATTGTTGGCTAGGTATTGAAGTTTCTCTTGTCGATCTCGATGTGGGTTTCTTGGGTTAGTGCTAGAAAATGTTGCAGTCACCATTATCATGCCTCACAGAGAAAATAGAAACTATTGGCTTGTCTTCTTCTTTGTTAATCCTCACATTGCATTGAAGAGATTCATCTCTTGATCCACCCAAACTGAATTTTTTGAGTTTTTTTTGTGCAAACCCAGAAATAGAAGATGAATTAAACAAGGATTTTTACAATTCCTGTTGCTTCACAGCCGAGGAGATCACCGGGAATTATGGAAGGAAGCGGCGTTATAATATTTGTATAGAGTTTTCTGTTTTTTTGGGCAAAAGAGTTAATCTATTCTTTGTGCCTTTTTTTCTTTTAAAACTACGTTTAATTTTGAACTTCCTGTTTTTTTTTCACTAATTCAAACCATGCGTTTCACACTCCGTTTATTTCTGAACGCCAATCCATATTTGCCACGTCATCGATACAACCCAGGATTATATTGCGGATTGACTAAGATTTTGGGGTTGACTTGCATTTTTTGATAGTTGAGGTTAAATTTGCAAAAAAAAATCAGTTGATTTTTGAACAAAAAATAATCTCTAAAACATCTATAATATATAAAAGTTGATGGCATAGTGCATTGAGGGCGTCCACATGAGATTAAAAAACTCGATCTGATTGGTCCACATCAGCAATTTTCAATAAATAAAAAATGTTAAGTATGATTAGGACAAAGAATCTCAATCTGATTGGTACACATCAGCGTTTTCATTAAAATACAAAAAGTTATATTTGATTAGCAATTTAAATAAATTAAAATATACAAAAAACAAAAAAAACTTTCATATTAGAATTAAAAATTAAGATAAAAAATGTTTAATAAACTAAACAGATTAAATAAAATTATGTCACAACTCCAAATTTATAACGTCTATCAAAATAAAATAGAAATCTAATATCACAAACAAATATATGGAAATCAATAACAAAAATGTTGAATTTCAAAAATAAATTCAAAAAAAAATTTACAAGTTTTTAACTCATAAAAGTAAAACTTCTATAATATATAAAAGTTGATGGCATAGTGCATTGAGAGCGTCTACATGAGATTAAAAAATTTGATCTAATTGGTCAACATCAACAATTTTCATTAAATAAAAAAATGTTAAGTATGAATAGGACAAAAAAACTCAATCTGTACACATCAGCGTTTTCATTAAAACACAAAAATTATATCTCACTAGCAATTTAAATAAATTAAAATATACATAAAACAAAAAACTTTCATAATAGAATAGAAAGTTAAGATAAAAAATGTTTAATTAACTAAACAGATTAAATGATATTATGTCAAAAATCCAAATTTATTATGTCTATCAGAATAAAATAAAAATCCAATATCACAAAAATATATGAAAATCAATAATAAAAAGGTTGAATCTGAAAAACAATTCAAAAAAAAATATTAAATCAAAAAAAAATTTACAAGTTTTTAACTCATAATAGTAAAACAAAAACTTAGCTAACAAAAAAATATGAAGCTTTAAGCTAACTATTTAAGAAACTAATATAAAAATAAAAATAAAATTAAAAGTTAATTATGTTTTACAAAATTTTCATACAATAAATATAAAAAATAATATCGGAATTTTTTTAAATCATCTTAAAAACTGATTATTTAAAAATTAATATAAAATAGTTTCATTAACAGAAAAATAAAATTATGTATGTAAAATGTCAATATTTTCAAAAACATATTTCAAAATAAAATAAGAATTAAAATTAAAAGAGTAAGTTAACCAAAAAAAATGTATATAAAAGAAAACTAACTTGATATTTACTAAGAAAATGAATAACCAAATGATGTTATAAGCTTTTGAGAGAAGTCCGCATAAGATTTAAAATAAACAGTTATAGCATTTCAAATTAGTATTATAACTAAAATAAAAATTAATATGAAAAAGAAAATTTAACAAAGAAAAAGCATTCGTGTACAATAAATTAACTTGATGTATTTGCTACCTATTTTGAAATTGAACAATAAAAAAGCTTAATAAAAAACTAATATATATATATATAAGTTCTAAGTATATTTACAAAAATTTTATAAATTAAATAAAATATAAAATTACTCCCAAAATATGTAAAGTATATATAAAAAATAAACAAAACCTATTTAAAATTATATTCAAAATTTTCCTGATTTCTAAAATAGTGGTATCAAAAATGAATAACTATCTAAAGTTGCAATCGGTTTACATGAGTTTTTAAATCAAATATATTTTTTAAATATACAAATATTAAAACACTGTGTGATTAAAAAATAACAAAGAAAGATACTACATAAGTAATTTTACACTTCAACTTTAACAACTAATAAAATTTGATTTCTATACATAGATACTACTAATTAATAACACATTTAACACATATTCTAAAATTCTATTTAAATAATAAAGTATGACAGATTTATGAATCAAACACAAATTAGTATATGGAGCTAAAATATTCAAATGAAGCATGCAGAAAGCACACAAAAGAAATATTGTGAAAAATAATGTGAAGACTCCACACCATCAATACTACAACTTTCAAAATTTAGGATCAGTTGTGTGAAGTCTTCATATTATTTTTAACTGTTTTTATATTTTGTATGCTTTCTGCATATTTTGATTTGAATATTTTATTTAGATATATGAATTTGAGTTTGATTCAAAACTCTGTCATACTTTATTGTTTAAATAGAATTTTAGAAGATATTACTCATGTGTTATTAATGTTGGTTCAGATATAAGTGGTAACTATGTATAAAAATCAGATTTGCTGCTTGTTAAATTTAGAGTGTAAAGTTACTTATGTCATATTTTTCTTTGTTAGTTTTTAAATCAGAAGAATTCAGTGTATTAATCTTTGTATATTTAAAGAATATGTTTGATTTATAAACTTTTGTAAACATATTGTAATTTTAGATAGTTATTCATTATCGATACCAATAATTTAAAAACTCTGATAATTTACATCATTTGATAGTAAATTTATATTTTATTTTAATTTATACAAATTTGTTTTGTATTTTTAATATACTTAGGACTTATATATTTTTTTTCTTCTGATTAAGCACTTTTGTTGTTGATTCTCAAAATAGATAGCATAAATATCAAGTTAATATTTTTCACTTGAATGCTTTTTATTTTTTAATATTAATTTTAATTTTAGTTATTATACTGATTTGACTTGCTATAACTGTTTATTTTAAAATTATTTCGACTTGTCTCAAAATATTACTGCATCATTTGTTTTTTTTTTGGTTAATTATTTTTATGTTGATTTTCAAAAATATTAGCATAAATATTAGTTACTGTTTTCCTTTTATTAATCTACCTTTTTTATATTGATTCAAAAAAACTAAATATTTGAACAAGTAAACCTAAAAGAAAAAAAAACTATAGAAATCATATAGAAAACAAAAAAAATACCAAGATCTTAGCAAGAAAATATTTCTCTAAATCAAATTTAGGTGTACGTCAAAGTTAGATTATTCAATAGGTGTCACTGATATTATTTTACTAAATAAGATTTAAAAAATTATAAATAAAAATAGGAGAAAAATGTAAACTCTATTATATAAAAGAAATTTATATAATCTATTATAGTTTTGATAATTTAAAAGATAGTAGCAAAAAAAAATTTAAACAAAATTATTAATCCAGACTCTCGCGTAGCGCGAATTATAGACTTAATTATATATAAAAAAATGGAACGAGTATAGGAATAGAGGAAGTCCTCTCTAGCCTTGCACCACATCATCGTTTATAGATTGGACACGTGTCCCATCTTTTTACTTTCCCTTATTTTCCTTTTCTCTAACTAAAATCCATACTGCCGTTATTCCAGTCGGCTTCTCACCTTCTACCTTCTGTCGTTTCTGCGAAATTACAATGCAAGGTTAAAGTAACTTTTAAATCTACGATAAGGAGGGATCACCAAAGAAACAATTTGTCTCTGTCGTCTCATTTTCTTCGTTTACATCGGAAAGTTTTCACCAACAACTTGAATCAAATTGTCATCTCCTTCTCGATTTTGTCGTGGTTGTTTCTATTCTTGCCTGAAACCTGCCTTTTGGATTCAGTTTTGCTCAAGTAATGACCCTTCCAATATTCTAAGTTGCCTTCAGTTTCACTCGAATTGCATTGTCCGATCTTGCTTGAATGATTAATTAATCTTCAATTCTAGATATTTAATCTTACAGATGCTTGAAAAGATCGAAACTGCCGAGCCGGTAAACAGATAAGAGTGTCAGATTCACTGAAGAAGATAAGAACGCCGAGAATATCCCAAAGGGACTTACGACTTTCTAATTAACGAAGGTATCAAAACGACAAATGTTTTATTATTATGATATTGGATTTGATTTTAGGATATTGGATCTGATATTGGTGCATTTGTCATTGTGTTCAAACAATTGTGTATCTGAAAGACAAATTGCTGCAACTACGGCAACTCGTGGTGTGGAAATTGAACACTCTAAAACTGCTTGGTGTAAGCTAAAGGTCACCTCTTTATGCCTTAATTACATGTCAATGTCATTTTCAGGGATGGGTTCCACTCAGTTACATGTGAGATGTCAAAGGTCCAGAAAGTCCTCGCCACGAGATTAAGCCAAGGTCACCTGTTTGTGCCGTTTGCTCTCCGTTAACTCTTTCTGGGTTCTTGAATTCTTTGTGCTGATTCGGCAATTCCTTTTTTTTGTTTTGATTCTTGTGCTGATGAGTACTCAAAATTACTATTTCTTTGGCTATGGTGTTTAGTAGTATTGTTAAGCCAAGAGAACAAATGGTGCGGATCCCCTAAGATCTATAAATACATAAACCATAAGCTTGCTAAACGTCATGGAGTGTGCAACGATAAGAAGAACACCATCAAAGGCCAAAAACTCAAACTCAACGAAAAATATGGCAATTGCTCCAGGAAGTATCAAAGCAATGTATGGTGGTAAGCATCTTTCCTTAATCTAATTGCATTACTAAGTTTGTTGATCGAACTGACTTATAAATTCAATACTTAGAGAATAACCCCTACAAAGCATGAAATCACAACTCTAAATAACCACTGTGTATCAAAACTCATTGGTTATGTATTATTCAAATCCCAAATTAAACCAAAGTCATCCAACGTTTTTCTCTCTTCCAACAAGGTTCCCACTCATACTCATTGGTTAATTACATATCTTCCCCACCTTATGCACTTAAGATTCCCAGGTATACTAACGCATGGTTAGGTAAACTCCATTTAATTGAAAAATATGAGATTACTTTGTATTATTTGCAGTTTTGTTTAGGAGAAGTAAGGTTAAGCCATTGCATAAATCAAATCAATATCAGATTCAATGGACCTTATATGTTCTCTAGGTAATACAAATTGTTTCAATGTAGAGTTGAAGACTACATAATTGGTTCTCAGACTTCATAATGCTGAAAGAGTGTTTCTATTTTTGGTCTAAAAGAATGTTTTCTTTCTTATAGTTACTGTATTTTAAACTATGAATGTATAGGTGCATGTATTTGGTCTCATGTCTTTCATCTTAGTGATGTTTTTCAGTACTCTTGCAAATCAAATGGAACGAAACGTGGCTGAAGAATTTAAGCTCTTTCATAAGCTGACTAAAAGTGATTCATATCTTTCCGAGATATCATTATCTTCACAAGAGAATCTAAACAGAGGTGAAGAATCAAGATCAAGAAGAAAATGACGGTGAGGTTCCTGAATCCAAACATGCTTGGCATCTTTGAACAAATAAAAAGTTTCTCAGTGTATAAACGGAACTGCTTTGGGTTTATCTTATTAGTGACGAATGATTGTAGCATTAGCACAATATCACTTTTAGGAATAGTAACAGTACAGAAGAGAGAAGAGAAACAATGTAATACCATCGCAAAATTTGAATTATGTCTTCTAAAATTGAATCAATTTGTCAAAAAGTTATTTGCCCAAGCACAAAAAAACTTGTCATAACCACATAAATTCATATGCTCTCGAATAGGAGTGCTTACATGAAGATGGCATGTTAAAGTGCATTAACTTTCACCACAAGAAACCATTTGCTAGTTCACTGCCATTTTTATTCCCAAAGATCGTATTCAAAACGAAGACCACTTTAATCTAATCAGTAAATTCGAATTTAAATAACGCCTTAAAAAATAAATAACTAAAAATAAAGCCTGCATCTTCCCAAAACAATCACCAAGCCACAAGACTACTCCTGAATGTCTACGCTCTCACCTGCAGAAGAAAGAGAGATGAGTATTCCAACACTACTCAGTGAGAGCAGGTCCTAGGGACCTACAATATACATTTCGCACATGCATAACCATTCCAGACAAAAGTCCTAAGCTAATACACACAAGCAAACACGTCTGTAGACACTCATAGATCAAGAAATGACATCACTAGACTTAACTGGTGCATCCACGCCTTCACCGGCGCACACCCAATGGCATATAGCGCCCACACGCTGTCCATCCTCAAGACACAAGGCTCGTCAAGCCGCCAACGATGAACTATGGAGTCCACACGCCTCCATATCCAATACCACTCACATCAAAAGAATTCCCTACATCTAATCCTAACCTGCAAGTGATTTTCCCCACATAATGCAAACACCCGCAAACTTTATTCATCGATCAATCAACAGTATTCCGTTTAAAAACCTATGGTACTAAGT
Organism: Thlaspi arvense; assembly: GCA_911865555.2. Classification (NCBI taxonomy): domain Eukaryota; kingdom Viridiplantae; phylum Streptophyta; class Magnoliopsida; order Brassicales; family Brassicaceae; genus Thlaspi; species Thlaspi arvense. The sequence goes on from OU466863.1 coordinate 39,029,212, forward strand.
TCATCAATCATCAACCATAGGACAATAATAATTACAATAGTTTTAGCGCTACTAGTTAGGTTTAACCAACAATCAAATACGTGTATTCATAGACGAGTATGAATCTGAGAGAGATAGATCACGACCAGTCCTCACCTTAGTCTCAGATTGGAAGTGGAAAAATAGAAATGGAAGGAGATCTGGTTACTGCGGGTCCTCGCCGAACGGATCTGGGCATTACGATGACATGGGTCCGACTCCACAACAAACATAAAGAATATTAGAAAAAGACGGATCCATATCTGGAAAAAAGTAGATCTAGATCTGAGAAAGTATATCTAGATCTGAAAACGAAAAAGGCTCAGATCTGCTCACCAAGGCTTCTAACGCAAGAAATAACCACAGATTCGAGAAGAGGGCGCAAAGGAGAATGTTTCTGGTGACTGGCAATTTTCCGGCGAATTTTCCGGTGGCAGCTCCGGCAATAACTCTGGCGACGCTGACAGCGGCTCTGACGACAACTCCGGCGGCGGCGGCGGCGACTCCGTCAAAAACTCCAGCGACGACAGCGCTGACTCCGGCGAGAGATTCCGACGGGAACAGGGCAGACCTTCACTGGTGAATTTTTGGCTGAAAACTCTGAAGGGGACAGCTCTATTTATATACTGGGAGGGAGCTGCATCCCTAGGTTAGTTTTCGGATTGGAGCCTGAGCTGGTGGACTTTTGACTCCGAAAATAGGCCTTGCAGCACAATTTTCCTAGGTCTGGGCTAGAATGTCGCAGTATGTTTGGTCCAATGTGGGAAGAAGATGTTTCTGATGATCATACAATTCATGATCTTTAACAGTCTTTGGCATAATGATTTGTCTTTTTCTGTAAGAGAATGGTATATGACGCTTTGCTCACTGGTGGTATCTCCATCGAGACTAATCGATGCGGATATCAAGTCATCATTAGCCATGGAGCACGGATCCACGAGTCATGAACTGGAGAACATGAAGCTGAGGAGAGCTAAAGAGACATGCGAATGGAGTTCAGCTCAAACAGAGGTTGATATCAGACATTTTGATAGCTAGATTCTTGCAGTGTGTATGCAATGATGTATCAAAGCTCAAATGCAACACTAAGTTGTAGTAAAGTATGCAAGTGAGTGTCAATCCACACCTAGGAGCTAGAAAGTGCAATGAGAATGTAAGGATCGAGTAAAGCTAGGCGATTGATGAAGCGATTTTGTAAAATTCTTAAAAACTACATGCAATGATAAAATGCAAGGCAAAACTATTTTAAAAATACTAGAAGGGATTAAATTACTACTAGGAACAGACCAAACAATAAAAGTGCAAAGCTACAAATTTATAAAAATCGACTAGTGGATCGACCACTAGATCGAGCAACAACGATCGATCTCGTCTAAATGTTCAAATGCAACGAAACTAATGAGCAAGATGCAGCAGGTAACAAGCGAATGACTATCAAAGATGTAAGAATACTAGGAAAGAGGGTCTAGGGTTGAGATTCACGTTCAGGGGTTTCAAAGGTTCAAGCTTGGTTTAAAAACTATAGATCTACTCACTTTGTGAGGTTCTCTAAGCCTTGAAAACAAAACAAGATCCATCCATGGCGTGTGGTATGGATCACTGTCTCATTCTCTCCTCCAGACCCATGGCGTTTGGCGGAAAAAGAGATTGAAAGGCAAGGAAATCAGATTTCAAACACGCGGCTTAACTGGTCTCCTAAACTACCATGGCGTTTGGGAAAGGGTAACTAGTCTCTAGGATGCGATTTTCAGAGATCTCTGGATCCTGTCAAGGTAAGAGCTCTCTCTGATCATAAAGATCTTGGCGTGAGACTCTTTAAGCCTTAAGAACTCGACATCCTAAAAGAGAAAGCCATTAAGAACAAGAAAACACCAAACTTGAAAACCTTTTCGACCCCTTTGAATCCTCTCAACCCCAAAACCCAATGAAACTACTCACGACCCATGAAATAAACCGTAAGAAATGCAATAAACGAAGAACTAAACATGAAAGACGATTGATTTAAGTTAAACGATCCAATATTCAAAAGTAAAACAAGAAAAAGCTCGAAGTCTAACAATGGCGAATCGCCTAAAACGAGAGAGAAGATAGAAAAGTAGTCGATAAAACGAGATAATGAAAGGATTTGTTGGTCTTTGCCTAAAATAGCCAAACCGCAAATGGTCCCCCCCTTCGCTACGGTCCAAAAACAAGCTGGACGGATAAGGTTGGTCTGGAATCGATCATGAAGCTTGATCTGGCAATCGATCATGTCCTGAATCGAGCGGCTCTTCATCGATCTCCGAGTCGATCTTGTGCTGATCGGGTTGGAAGCTCGATCCGGTCCTCGATCTGCATGGCGTCGTCTACGTCCATACTCCAAATCGATCTCCATGCTCGATCTTCTGTTCGATCTTCTGCCTTGCTCGATCAGCTACTCGATCTCAGGTCCTTAGCGTGTAATCCTGATTTCTCCAAGTGTCCACAAACCTCCTCACGAGCCTCAACACGTCCACGAACCCTCCAAGGCTCCAAAGTAGCCGAAAACAACCTGATTGTGATGCAAAATGCAGGAAACATGCAAATGCTGGTGCAAAAACACTCTAGGACCTAAAGTAATGCAAACTAACCTAATATGCAATGAAAATGCATGAGAAACTAAACTATATGCATGCAAAATGCATGGAATATGCAGTTATATCACATTCAAGCTCAAAAAATACTCTTAGAGCATACTCAACTCATCATGAGATCATCACGAAGAAGAATCACCCAAAAAGGAGTTCATATGAAGATGATATTGAAGATACAAGTTGGAAGATCTTCAATGGACTCGATGGAGATATGCGAGTACTAATTAAATCATTCCAGCCAAACCACGACGAATCAAGCCACGAAACCGGATGTTCTGGAAACCTAACTCATCAGAACACCGAGGAGAATTAGATTCAGTCCAAAATTCGTCACGGTTTAAAAGTTATTCAACTTCTAAACTGGAGGGTGCTCAACTTGCCTTATACGGGATATGGCGAGTTTAATCATTTGCAAACAAAACTTTGGCGACCAGAATATGCATCAAACCATTCAGGAGAAATAATAGACCAATCAGGAGAATCAGCTAGCACCTTACCATACACCATCACTCACAGGATCAGGCGGATCCCATTGCTTACAAACTTTCCATATCAAGACATGTTCACACTTGGAGTAAAGGAGCACCAACGGCTACTTCTTCAAAGCTATAACGTTTTGGAGTTATTATCTACACATTCACACTTCTTAAGCTACACCAGACCACACCTGATCAGGCGGATCACATTCAAACCCAACTTACCATTCTTGGAGCAGAATTCCATCAAACTACAAAAGCTAGTTTCGAGCCAAAACTTCAGCCTTTTGACTGATTCTTTAAGAAGACAAATCGTCCCACAGAAACTCACCTACACCCTCAAGCCATCCAGATACAAAGTCAGCAAAGAATCCCTTGATTCTAGCCATTTCCCCCATCACTCATCAAATGGGTCAAAAATCCCTATAATCATTCTTTTTGATCTTTCTTTGCTTTTTGCTTAATTCTCTCTTTAAAGTTATTGTTTAGGACGAACTGAGCACTATATAAGCTCATAGTTGTTTCATTTGTAAGACACCACTTTTATCTAAGAAATTATAAAAACTTTGTTCTTTTTAATTCAAAGAGTGTTCTTAATTTGTTTAAACAACTTTTCTTTAGATTCAATTGAGTGATTCTTTTGTTTCTACTGATTCTTGGAATAGTTTTGTTTGTGTTATTCAGGCAAGGCTAGTTCCAACGGACCTAAAGTAATGCAAACTAACCTAATATGCAATGAAAATGCAGGAGAAACTAAACTATATGCATGCAAAATGCATGGAATATGCAGTTATATCAACTCCCCCAAACTTACCTTTTGCTTGCCCTCAAGCAAACAAAATTAAAGAAGGGAGAGAAGTTTTAAAACAAACAGGGGTTTAAGCTTCTTACAAAGGTGTTTTTCAAATGAATCAATCTCAACGTCCTAGTTACTAGTTCTAAAATGCAATGCGCACACTCATACTCCAAAGAACTTAGCCATACTCATCACACAAAGAATTTCAAATCATGACTCTCCTATTCCAAACAATCAAAGAAACTCATCCTTTAACATTCATTAATGACCGAACCATGAATCAAACTTATGGACTTTAAAGCAGAACACATTTGGCTAAGGGTAAAGGCTATGAGCATAGAATGATCTCATTTTTAAAGAGGGTTTATTTTAGGCAAATGGTTTCTCTCGAAAAATGGTAAGAACTTTATGTATAATGCTAAAGGTAAAGGCAATTGATGCATACATGATCAGATTCTCATCTACCCATGTAAACTAACAATGATCCTAAATCCCTCTCATTTATTTTCTTTTAAGCTCACTCACCATCCTAGAGTTTACCCTTTTTTCCAAAGCAAAAGCTTAGCAATCCCCAAATCAAAATAGAAAACATCTTAGCTCTTTTAGGCTAGTGAAAAGGTTTTAAAAAATATTAAGCTCCTTATTTTTTTTTCTTATTGATAGCTCTCTTATTATTTTTTTTTCTTTTATTTTTTTCTTTTTCTTTTCTTTTTATTTTGGCACTTAGGCTCTTTTATATATATATTTATTTTATTTTTGAGAGAGCTATCTTCTGAAATTATTGGAGCATTATACTTCTTAAACACAAAACCTTTCACTTAAAACCTTTTTTCTCACATCAAATACCAAACTCTTTTGAAACCGAAAGCATATAAACATAAAAGCAACCCCAATGATCCCCCAAACTTATCATAAGCCTACATCTAGCTTCAAAATGCAAAGCTAGCAATCATATGAGAACCTAATCATGTCGCCTAAACGTAACACTTTATGATAAGTTCAAACCGAAAGAGGCCTCACAATGATATCACACACGGAAACTTGGCTTCAAAGAAAGGTAAGGGTCAAGGCGGGTGTTCTACTTAGGCTCACAAAGAGTGGTAAAAGGAAGAAGAGAGCCTAAATATTTTAAATTCCATGTGTTCATTTTCAAGTGCATAAGAATGATATTTAAAAATTCAAGCTAAGGTTTTCACTTAATAGGACAAGTTTCAAATCATGAGAGTTCAATTCAAGTCACGAAAATCAAAACTAGTGATCCAAGCATGGTAAGAACTTACTTTCAAAGTGTGAGAAAAGCATTAGAGAACTACCAACTAGGAGATTGAAACCATTCATAAGCTTAAAACACCTTTTTAAGAAAACTTTAACCCCTTCTGCAAATGTAAACAACCTAGATGCTTAAAAATTCTAGACTCAATCCTAAAATGCTTAACAAGATGAATGCAACTACATGAATTTTTCTTAAAATTTTTAAAACTTTTACCAATTTTTCATGCAATGAAGACTCAAAGATGCTAAAGGGAAAATAAGATCAGAATAAATATGTCAAACCACACACATACTCCCCCAAACTTGAATGACACAGTCCCGGTGGCAAACAAATTCAAAGGAGCTAAAAAACACAACGAAAGACAAAGAAAATATGAGTGGTATGTACAATGGAAGGTTGTTGGTACCTCGGAGCTAAACTCGGCTGGAACTTGAGGATGTTCCAGCGGAGCTGCTCTTGCAAGAGGAGCGTCGGGCTATGTCCTTTCCTTTATCCTCGGTGGGGAAACCATGAACGGAATGTCGAGCTTGTTGCGCGGTGCCTTGTTGCTCACGGATGACAATACCGCCAGTTGATCTCCTCCTCTTCTCGGGCTGGTTAACCTCTTCATTCTTGGACCCCTTAGACTTCGCAGATGAGCTCCCTTGAAGCGCCTTGACTTTCTTGGCAAGCTTCTTGATCATCTTCCCTTGCCACTTGGTTATCTTTCATTGCACCTCTACCACCGAAGCAAGAAACTTCTCAGCCTTGGTCCGCGGCTCAAAGTCCATCCTTGGAAGCTCAAAGTGGGCTGGCATTGCGTCATCTGATGGTGGTGACTCTGACTGCTCTCGCGTGGACTGAATGGGCATCATTGTTGTACCAAGTGGGGCATAACACTCCTCGTGGGTCGGGCAGAACTGAATCGTACCGATGCTATCCAAGTTAGTCTCCTCAGCATTGGGTAAGATGCACACGTTTTTCTTCCCCCCATTCGTAGAACTGATAGGCAAAGAATCCTGGAGCTGGCGTAGGTCCCAAGCTATCGGTGTTACGCATGTAGGTCTCGTCCATGAAGGCTTTATCCGCGCAGGGCTCGAACCTTTGAAGTGGTACACCGGCTTAGATGAAGAGCGGCGTGAGAAACCCTCCAATGTAAGCTGAGCTCGCCTTGCATCTCAGAGCGTATGCCTTGTACTTCACCAAGGAGGAGGCTAGAATGCACCCGTAGTTGACATCGTTCTCGAGGTCATCCATAAGCGGATCGTGGTTCTCCTCTTCGCTGCTGCATAGTATCCTCTTGATCCCTTGGAAGAGGAAACACAGCTCTGTCTTCGTCACCGTGGGAGACACGGCTCGTCCACTGAAGGTGTTCGCCAACAACTTGAGAGTGTACCTCAGAACGGGATTCCTCACCTTCTTGATTTTAGCCGTGTTGGCTTTGTACTCTTCATCGCAAAGCACGTCCCATATGATGCTGGCGTTCTTCAGAGGGGGAAACTCCACTTGTTTAGCCTCGGCGTTGAGTCTGTATGCTTGGCAAAGCTCCTCAATGGAAAGGTGATAGGACCGATTCTTGACCTTGAAGCTGAGATGCCCTTGAGAGGGAGTTGGGAGGCTCGGATTCTCTTAGGAGAACGTCAAGGTAGAGAGGAAATCCATTGTCGCTTGCGGATATGTTGGACAGTCCATCCTTGAAAGGCAAGTAAGCCCCATGTTTTGGAGAAGGGAGTCAAAATCCTTGAGGAGGCCCATCCTTGCCAGCAAGTCTCAGCTCGCGAACTTGGTAGGCTCGAAGCACAGCCTCGCTAACCTCTTCTTCGCCGCCTTTTCCTCTTTAGTCCAACGGGTCCTCTCATGAATTTGCTGAGGTTCCTCCTCTTGAAGTTGTTGAGTTCCCTCTTCCTGAACCACTCGTTGTTCATCCTCTCTCTGTGCAGCCTCTTCTCTGGTTCTATTAGGTGCCATTGGTGCCTGAAACACGATTCTCAAACAAAGAGTGAGCAAAGGCGGCGAGAAATCGAGAAAGAGACTAGCGAGAAGGAAAAATCTACAACTAACACCCTAGATTTTTGGGGGATTTATAAAAATTGTATCTAGATAAAGGAAAAGAAAATCTAGAGATAAGATTAAATCTAGATTATTTTCTGATTTTTAGCTACTTAAAAAAATCGATAAAACCCTTAGCAACTTAAATCGATCAAGCAGTGGCAAAAAGGAAATTTTGAAAAGATTTAATCAAAAATCTTGAAATACCTTTGCAAGATTGAAGACAAGAGCTAAATGCCTTTTGGAATGGAAGAAGAACACTCTCTCTTGATATAAAATTCGCAAGAACAGAATGAGAGAGTGTGAAATCGTTGAAAACATAAAGGCAACAAAAATCTAAAACCATGGGTGATGAAAGTGGTTTTCAGACAAAAGGTGGTCAAGGCACAACTTTCGTGGTCAAAGATTCCTGCCTTGACAACCATTCAAAATTAAAAAGCGAGGGAAAGGAGAAAGGGAGGGAAAATTTTTTGTTACCTCGGCATGAGATCGAGTCCCTTCGGTCGATCTAGGACTCGATCTCATGCCCATAATGGCTGGATCAAGATATTTGATCGATTAGTGACTCGATTGGGCTAAAATCCTCCCAAGTGCGCTTTCCTTAACGTCTTTAGCTAGACTTTACTTGGTTTAGGCAGATGGTGGGTCTTGGAGAAGCATTGAGGTGCTCTCCTTGTTAAACGCACTCGCCATCTATGGCTTAACTCTGTGTCCGTTCACTGTGAATGCATTCCCACTCTTGCCGACCAACGTTACAGCTCCGTAAGGTAATACTTCCTTGATCTCATAAGGACCGCTCCACCGTGACTTTAGCTTCCCTGGAAATAGCTTGAGCCTTGAGTTGTATAGCAGCACCAAACTCCCTTCCTTAAGCTCCTTAGGTACCAGCTTCTTGTCATGAGCAGCCTTGGTACGTTCCTTGTAGATCCTAGCGCTTTCGTAAGAGTCCAGCCTTAGCTCATCAAGCTCGTGCAACTGGATCAACCACTTCTCCTGAGCCGTCTTCAGATCAAAATTCAGCCGCTTCACAGCCCACAACGCCCTATGTTCCAGCTCAACGGGGAGATGACATTCTTTGCCGTAGAGAAGGGTGAAAGGAGTAGTACCAATGGGCGTTTTGAAAGCAGTCCGGTATGCCCACAAAGCGTCATCCAACTTCACCGCCCAATCCTTCCGAGTTGTCCCAACAGTTCTCTCGAGTATCGCCGTTATCTGACGGTTAGAGACCTCCACTTGGCCACTTGTTTGAGGATGGTAAGGCGTAGCTACCTTGTGCTTCACGCCATACTTCCTTAGCAGATTTTCAAACAGCTTGTTGATGAAATGGCTCCCTCCGTCGCTTATCACCACCTTGGGAACTCCAAACCTCGGGAAAATAATGCTCTTAAAGAGCTTGATCACCACCTTAGAGTCGTTTGTTGGGGAAGCAATGGCCTCAACCCACTTAGAGACGTAATCAACAGCTACTAGTATGAACTTGTTGCCGTATGATGAAGGAAACGGCCCCATGAAGTCTATGCCCCACGCGTCAAAGACGTCTACCTTAAATATGGGGACTTGAGGCATCTCATTCCTCCTAGTGATATTCCCTTCTCTTTGACAAGCTTCGCAACTCATCACGAACTCATGGGTGTCTTTGAAGATGGACGGCCACCAGAAGCCGGCTTGTAAGACCTTAGTGGCGGTTTTGAATGAAGCAAAGTGCCCTCCATACAAAGACCCGTGGCAATGAAAGATGATATCTCTTGCTTCCTCCTTTGTCACGCATCTTCTTTACAGGCTATCCACTCCTCTCTTGTATAAATAGGGCTCATCCCAATAGTAGTGTCTCACGTCCCTCATGAACTTCTTCCTATGGTAGTTGTCAAGATGAGAAGGCTCCTCCCCACATGCCAAGTAGTTCACAATATCTGCGTACAAAGGGAGATCCTCCTCTTTGAAACTCAGAACTTCCTCAAACCGCCCTTCTAGGCTCCCACAAACAGCCGTAGTGATCGCCATGAGTTGTTCCTCGGGGAGAGAATCATCTAAAGGAAGAGACTCGTTGATCCTTAACCGAGAGAGATGGTCAGCAACGCCGTTCTCTATCCCTTTCTTGTCTTTAATCTCCATGTCAAATTCTTGGAGTAAGAGGATCCATCTCACAAGCCACGGCTTAGTGTTCTTCTTGGAATAGATATAACGCAAAGCTGCGTGATCCGTGTAAACAATGGTCTTGGAACCTACGAGGGAAGCCCTGAACTTCTCAAAGGCGAATACAACCGCCAATAGCTCCTTCTCCGTAGTCGTGTACCTCGTTTGCGTGTCATCCAAGGTTCTTGAAGCATAATATATCACGTGCAGCTTCTTATCCTTCCTTTGGCCTAGAACGGCTCCCACGGCATAGTCACTAGCATCACACATAATCTCGAAAGGTAGAGTCCAGTCTGGTGCTTGCACTATAGGTGCGGATACTAGGGCCACCTTGATGGTCATGAAAGCTTGCAAACACTCCTCATCAAAGACGAATTCAGCCTCCTTGCACAACAGCCGCGTGAGAGGGCGTGCAATCTTAGAGAAATCTTTGATGAAGCGCCTGTAGGAGCCGGCGTGTCCCAAGAAACTTCTCACTCCTTTGACGTTAACTGGCGGCTCAAGGCTTGTCATTACTTCAATCTTTGCTTTGTCGACTTCAATACCCTTCTCTGATGTCTTATGGCCAAGCACGATCCCCTCCTTAACCATGAAGTGGTATTTTTCCCAGTTAAGCACCAAGTTTGCCTCCTCACAACGCTTTAATACCCTGCAAAGATTCAACAAACACGCAGAAAAGGACGCACCATAGACCGAGAAGTCATCCATAAACACCTCTACCATCTCTTCTATTAGATCGGAGAAGATCGACATCATACACCGCTGAAACGTAGCCGGTGCATTACACAACCCGAATGGCATCCTTCGATAAGCGAAGGTGCCATAAGGGCATGTAAAGGTCGTCTTCTCCTGATCATTGGGATGGATTGGTATTTGGAAAAATCCACTATATCCATCAAGAAGCAATAGTAGTGGTGATTAGCAAGTCTTTCAAGCATTTGATCAATAAAAGGCAAGGGAAAATGATCCTTTCTAGTTGCAAGATTAAGCTTCCTATAATCAATACACATACGGTGTCCAGTAATTGTTCTAGTAGGTATAAGCTCATCTTTGTCATTCTTAATGACCGTGATCCCTCCCTTCTTAGGCACCACGTGTACGGGAGAAACCCACGTGCTGTCACTTATGGGATAGATCACGTCAGCTTCTAGTAGCTTAAGAATCTCTTTCTTAACAACCTCTTTCAAATTAAGATTCAAACGCCTTTGATGTTCTATAGAAGAGGTGGTCTCATTATCCAAGTGAATCCTTTGAGTGCAAAGCATTGGTGAAAGGCCCTTGATGTCAGTTAGAGAGTACCCAATGACCTTCCTATACTTTCTCAACTCAGTTAAGAGAGAGCGCAACTCATCATCACTTAATTTTTCATCCACAATCACAGGATAGGTTTCGTTTAGCCCTAAGAAAGCATACCTTAACCCTTTTGGGAGCTCCTTAAGGTCCACCTTTGGGGCTAGCAGCTTGCTCCAATCATCCTCGTGGTTGTTGCTGTTGTTTTCCTGCTTGGAGCCTTCCTTAGAACCCGAGACATGGCCCTTGAAGCTGCTTTCTCCAACCGCTATCCCTTCTGAAATCGAGTCATCCAGTCGATCTTGCTCTTGATGTCGTCTAGATCGAGCAGTTTCGCTTGATTCACTCTCTGATTTAATGTGGATCGAGTGAGAGATCGAGACGCTGAGTCGATCTCTGGATTAGACCCCAAACTGATCGGAAAGCCTCTCTCGATCTTGGACTCGATTGTTTTCCTGGATCGATCACCCTCCTCGATCTAACTGTCGATTGCTGCACCGGATCGAGTTGTGCTCTCGATTGTCTTGTCGATTCGACCTCTGGATCGAGTAATGTCATCGATCTCTGAGTCGATCTCTAGGCTAACGCCTTCATCTTCTAGCATAACCTTCCTTGAATCGAGCAAGTTGACATACTCTTGAGTCCTCTGATCCACATAACCGAACTCTCCTGGCTCCTTAGTCAGTGCCAGCTTCAAATGATCTTCCTGAGCCAACTCTTCCAGCAACTCATCCACTAAAGCATCCAACGTTTTAATGTAGAAAGCTTGCCCTTCTATCGTAGGCTTCTTCAAAACCTCATTGATATCAAAGTCCAGCCTTATATCTTTACCTAAGTGCAAGGCAATCTTCCCGTTCTTGACGTCTATGATAGCTCCGGCGGTGGCTAAGAAAGGTCTAACGAGAATGAGTGGATCCTTTGGTTCTTCATCAATTTCCAACACAACGAAGTCCGTAGGCACGTTTACTCCAATGATCTTCACTGGCAAGTCCTCAAGCAAGCCCACGGGTAACCTCACACTTCTGTCAGCTAGTACCAACGAGATTCTACAATCCTTGAAACGGGTAAAGCCAAGCTTCTTTGCCACGGAATGAGGCATCAGATTTATGCTAGCTCCGAGATCACAAAGGCAACTCTTGAACTCCAAAGGACCTAAAGCGCAAGGTATAGTGAAGCTTCCAGGGTCTCCCAACTTCTTAGGGACTATCTCCTTGTGTATCACAGCACTACACTCCTCACTTAGAACAAGCACTTCCTTGCTTTTCTTATTCTTCTTCACGAGAGTGTCTTTGAAGAATTTGGCGCATTTAGGCATCATTGCAAGGCAGTCCATGAGAGGTAGCTTAATCTCTACGTCCTTAAGGTGCTTCTCAAACAAGACTCTATGCTTCTCTACGAGTTGCTTCTTGAAACGGCCAGGAAAAGGTAGCTTTGGTACATATGGTGGAGGTACATAAGCATCCTTCTCATTAGCAGCTTGCTCCACTTTCCTCTCTACAGCCGCTTTCTCACCTCTCCTTGGCCCTTGAATCCAGACATTGTCAAAGTTTATCTCATCATCAGCTGAAAGCTTACCCTCCTCCTCTTGAATTACAACGTCCTCGTTGTTCTTTGGAGTAACCGTAGGTGCTAGCTCTTTCCCACTCCTTAGCGTAATGGCATTGGCGTATTCCTTGGGATTTTGCTCACACTTGCCCGGTAAGCTATTCTGACCACTTGAGCTTGCCTTTCCCTTCTCTAGTTGCTTGATTTTGTTATTTAAGGTTGTAATCTGAGTAGAAAAATCCGTGAGAGACGAATCTAAGCGAGTATTCATCTCTGCAAACTTCTGGTTTGTAGAGGCTTGCCCTTGAATCAATTGTTGAAACATAGCTTGGACAGGATCAACTTGTTGTTGCATCGGTTGTTGCTGCAGAGGTACAAAGCCCGGAGGGTACATTGGCGTATAACCCTTGTTTCCTTGCTGTTGTCCTTGGAAGTTGTTCTGCCCTTGCCCTTGGAAGCCACCACTCGGCTGAAAACCTTTGTTGTAAGGTACGAAAGGCTTTGCTTGCTGAGCAGGGTATACTTCAATCTTTGCTTTTGACAAGGAGAGCACCTCAATGCTTCTCCAAGACCCACCATCTGCCTAATCCATGTAAAGTCTAGCTAAAGACGTTAAAGAAAGCGTACTTGGGAGGCATTTCCATGTCTATCCTGTATATATTTTTGCTTTATTTCTCTTCCAGTTTAATGTTTTTATCTTCTAAGTGTGTAGGAACAAGTATGAGGGATTGCAGGCCATGATCTTAGATCCAAAAGGTGTGAGAAAGGGCGAGTATAAGCTAGAGATCGAGTGCTAGATCGACTAATCCTGGCTCGATCTTTGCTAGATCGAGCTAGTGAAACGAGAGGAGTTAGTCGATCTAGACGAGATCGAGTACACAGATCGTGTGACATAGTCGATCATGAGAGGATGAACACCCTATACGTTTAGCTTGAAAAGCAAACGAGAGGTAAATCGACTGAGTCACTCGATTCTCAAGTCTAGATCGAGTAGTCTACTCGATCTTCCACTCGATCTAAGCTAAATCGACCCCTGAATCGAGAACCTGGCTCAATCACGAGGACTTAGCCGTTGTGCCAAAAACTCAAGGAACAAGAGGTGCAATCGATCCAAGACTCGATTCAATCCGAATCGAGTTCCAAATCGAGAAGCCCTCTCGATCCAAGCCATTATGGGCATGAGATCGAGTCCTAGATCGATCAAATGGACTCGATCTCCTGCCGAGGTAACCTTTTCTTTTCCCTTTTCTCCTCTTTCCCTCCAATTTTTAAATTCAAAACTTGGTCAAGGCAGGAATCTTTGACCATGAAAGATGTGCCTTGACCAAGACTTTTGGCAGAAACCACTTCTTTTACCCATGGTTTTGTTTTTGTTAGCCTTTAAATGTTTTCAACCACTTTCACACTCTCTCATTCTTGTTTTCTCGAGTTGTTATGCAAAAGAGAGTGTGAGTTCTTTGTTTTCTAAAGGCTAACAAGCATCTTTTTCAATCCTTGCAAAGGTATTTTCCAATCTTCAAGAATATCTTCAAGAAAAATTTCCTTTTTATTCGCTTTGATTGTTTTAGATGCTAGGGCGGTTTTGAATTTTTAAAAGTAGCTTAATAATAGGATAAATTCTAGATTTCACTGTATCTCTAGATATGATTCTCTATTATTTTGTTATGATTTTTATAAATTCCCCCAAAATCTAGGGTATTAGTTATAAGTTTTCTTCCTTGCTTCTCTATTTCTCTCAACATATCGCTGATTTGCTCATTGCTTTGCTTGAGAAACTTGTTTCAAGCGCAATGACTCCCAAAAGAACGAGAGAGGAGACAGCACAAGAGGGAGAAGGTCATGAAGTGGCTGTTCAAGAGAGGGTTCGATGGTCTAAAGAGGAAAAAAAGAGACAAGAAGCAGCTGGAAAGACTTCGGTTCGAGCCAACTAAGTTCGCGGACAGAGGTTTCCTGTCTAAGATGGGGATTTTGGAAGACTTTGACCAGCTCCTCCAGAGGATAGGGCTCAGGTGTTTGTCACGGATGGATTGCCCAACCTTTCCTGAAGTGACAATCGACTTCCTTGCCACTTTGGAGTTTGGGTACGAGAATCCTAGCGTCCTCATTCCTTCCCAAGGCCGCCTCTCATTCAAGATCAAACGTCAAGCCTTCAGCCTCTCAATCCCCGAGCTATTTCAAGCTTATGGCCTCGCTGCTGCTGCCACAAAGGTTGACTTTCCCTCCTTCACTCAAGCAAACGAGCTGTGGGACATCATCGCCGACGATGACTACAAGGCGAATACTGCAAAGATCAAGAGAGTGAGGAGTTCGGTGCTGCGTTACACGTTGAAGCTGATTGCCAACACCTTCAGCGGACGGTCAGTAGCCCCCACGGTGACTAAAACAAAGCTTTGTTTCTTGTTCCAAGGCATCAAGCACCTCGTGTGTGACCCGGATGAGAATGATGATCCGTTGGAAGACCAGTTGGGAGACGACGTGAACTACTGATGCATCCTGGTGGCTTCATTGGTGAAATACAAGGCGTATGCCTTGAGGTGCAAGGCAAGCTCTTCTCTCATTGGCGGTTTCCTCACTCCCTTGTTCGTGCAAGCTGGTGTACCGCTCCAAAACTACACCCCTGTTCCGGAAAGAGCCTTCATTGATGAGACATACCTAAGGAACACAGACAGCTTGGGACGCATGCCAGCTGAGGGTTTCTTTGCATACCTGTTCATGGACACGGAGAATGAGAAGAGGGTGTGTATCTTGCCAAACGGCGAGACCAAGCTGTTGGGAGTTGGGAACATCGAGTTTCTCCCAAGCGTAGAGGAGTGTTTTGCCCCTCTAGGAGCCACATCCGCCATCCGACAAGCTACTCGCCCAAGATCAGAGTCTCCTGCCACGGATGATGAGTTGCCCGACGCCTTTGTCCTCCCCAAGATTGATTTTGAGCCGCGGACTAAGACGGAGAAGTTCCTTGCTTCTGTTGTGGAGATGCAAAGCAAAATTAACAAGTGGCAGAGCAAGGTACTCAAGAAGCTCGCCAAGAAGGTCAAATCACTTCAAGGAGGCTCACCTAAGAAGGCTGCAAGTGAGGAGGTTCAACAGCCCGAGAAGAGGAGGCTTTCAACCGGAGGAGTTGTCATCCGTGAGACTCAAGGCAGCAACATTCAGCCGGCGCGTCTCTCTCTCCAAGAGCCAGCCTCCAAAGGCAAAGCTATAGTATCTAGCTCGTCTGGAACATCCTCAAGTTCCAGCCGAGACTAGACCCGAGGTAACAACAACCTTCCATTGTACATACCGTTCATGTTTTCTTGGTTTTTGTTTTGTGTTTTGAGCTCTCTCGAACATGTTTGCCATCGGGACGGTGTCATTCAAGTTTGGGGAAGTATGTGTGTGGTTTGACATGTTTATTTTGCTCTTATTTTATCTTTGCATCCCTTGAGTCTCGCATACATCTAAGGCATAGAAAAGAAAAGGAAAAAATTGGTAAAATTTTTAAAAAATTTTAAAAAAAATTCATGTAGTTGCATTCACATTGTTAAGCATTTTAGGATTGAGTCTAGAGTTTTTAAGCATCTAGGTTGTTTACATTTGCATAAGGGGTTAAAGTTTTTTTAAAAAGGTGTTTTAAGCTCATGAATTGTTTCAATGCCCTAGTTAGTAGTTCTCTAATGCTTTGCTCACACTTTGAAAGTAAGTCCTTACCATGCTTGGATCACTTGTTTTGATTTTTGTGACTTGAATTGAACATTCATGATTTGAAACTTGTCCTAATAAGTGATAACCCTAATCTGAACTTTAAAATATCATTCTTATGCATTTGAAAATGAACGCATGAATCTTAAAAATATTTAGGCTCTCTTCCTCCTTTTACCACTCTTTGTGATCCTAAGTAGAACTCCCGCCTTCACCCTTACCTTTCTTTCAAGCCAAGCTTTCGTGTGTGACATCATTGTGAGGCCTCTTTTCGGTTTGGACTTAGCATAACTTGTTACTTTTAGGCGACAAGATTAGGTTCTCATATGATTGCTAGCTTTACATTTTGAAGCTAGATGTAGGCTTAGGATAAGTTTGGGGGTTTGATGGGATTGCTTTCATGTTTATATGCGTTCGGTTTCAAAAGAGTTTGGTATTTGAAGTGAACAAAAGGTTTTAAGTGAAAGGCTTCGTTTTCAAAATGTATAATGCTCTAATTATTTCAGAAGATAGCTCTCTCAAAATAATAAAAAAAGAGCCTAATTGCCAAAATAAAAAGAAAAGAAAAAGAAAGAAAAGAATAAAAGAGCTATCAATAAGAAAAAAAAATATATATAGAGCTAAAATATTTTCAAGCCTTTTCACTAACCTAAAGAGTAAAAAATGTTTTCTATTTTTGTTTGGGTTTGAGCTTAATAAGGATAGTCTCTAGGAGGGTGAGTGAACTGAAAAGAAAAGGAAATGAGAGGGGTTTTAGGTTCATTGTTAGTGTACAAGGGTAGATAAGAATCTAATCATGTATGCATCAATTGCCTTTACCTTTAGCATTATGCATAAAGTTCATACCATTCGTGAGAGAAACCCATTGCATTGTGAAACCCTCTTTTAAATGAGATCATTCTATGCTCATAGCCTCCACCCTTAGCCAAATGTGTTTTGCTTTAAAGTGCATAAGTTTGATTCACGGTTCGATCATTAATGAATTTTAAAGGATGAGTTTCTTTGATTGTTTGGAATAATAGAGTCATGATTTGAAATTCTTTGTGTGATGGGTATGGCTAAGTTCTTTGGAGTATGAGTGTGTGCAATGCATTTTAGAACTAGTAACTAGGACGTTGAGATTGATTCATTTGAAAGACACCTTTGCAAGAAGCTTAAACCCCCGTTTGTTATTAAAACCTCTCTTCCTTCTTGAATGTTTTTTGCTTGAGGGCAAGCAAAAGGCAAGTTTGGAGGAGTAGATATTGCTGCATATTTCATGTATTTTGCATATATATAAGTTAGTTTCTCACGCATATACATTGCATTTTAGGCTAGTTTGCATCACTTTAGGTCCTAGAGTATTCTTGCACCAGTATATGCATGTTTTTTGCATTTTGCATCGCATTCAGGTTATTTTCGGCTACTTTGGAGTCTTGGAAGATTCGTGGACGTGCTGAGGCTCGTGAGGAGGTTCGTGGGAACTTGGAGAATTCCGGAATGCTTGTTAAGGACCAGAGATCAAGAAGCGGATCGAGCATGGCTGGTAGATCTAGATGAGATCAACCAGAAGATCGAGTAGTACATCTGATCCAAGGGAACTGATCGAGACGGAGATCGAGTGAAGCGATCGATAAAAGAGTACAGACGTAAATGATGCCATGCAAAGCGAGAGTCGGATCGAGTCCACCACTCGATCCTCCAAAGATCGACTCCAAGATCAAACGAAGCACTCGATTCACCGAAGAAGATCGAGACACAGATCGAGCTGAAGTCACGATGTCCGAAGACGATCGAGTGAGATGCTCGATCTCGAGGTTGATCTCAGTGCACTTTAACCGTTTTTGGCCGCTAGCGAGGGGGGGACCATCGAGCTGTTTGGCCTATTTCGGGAAGGCGGCGACTCCACCTTTTGGACAACTTTCATTCTGCTATTTTTCTATCCTTTTTTCTGGAGTTTTTCCTCCATTGTTGAACTTTGAGCTTTATCTTGCTTTTGTTGAATATTGAATCTTGGAAGATTATTGCAATCGTTATCTTTATGTTTAGTCTTCCTTTAATCGCGTCTGCTTGCGTTTCAATCATGTGTAGTGAGTAGTAACTTTGAGTTTTCGGGGTTGAGAGGATTCAAAGGGGTCGAAAAGGTTTTCAAGTTTGGTGTTTTCTTGTTTTTCATGGCTTTCTCTTCTCGGATGTCGAGTTCTTAAGACTTAGAGACTCTCACGCCAAGATCTTTATGATCAAAGGGACCTCTTACCTTGACAGGATCCAGAGGTCCTTGTAAGTCGAAGCATAGAGGCTAGTTTACCTTTCCCAAACGCCATGGTAGTTTAGGGGACTAGTTAGGCCGTGTGTTTGAAATCTGAGTTTTATGCCCTTCTATCTTTTTTCTGCCAAACGCCATGGGTCTGGAGGAGAGAATGAAGGAGTGATCCATACCACACGCCATGGATGGATCTTGTTTTGTTTTCAAGGCCTAGAGAATCTCACAAAGTGAGTAGATCTAAAGTTTTCAAACCAAGCTTGAACCTTTGAAACCCTTGAACATGAATCTCAACCATGGACCTTCCTTTTTAGTATTTTCAGTCTCTGTTAATCATTTTCTTGCTATCTGTTCGCACCTTGGTCGTTAGATTCATTTGTGTTTAACTTTTAGACGATATCGATCGTTGTTGCTCGATCTAGTGGTCGATCCACTAGTCAATTTTTATAAATTCATAGTTTTGCATTTTAATCATTCTGTTTGTTCCTCGTGGTAGTTAACTCGTTTCTAGTATTTTCAAAATAGTTTTGCTTTGCATTTAATCATTGCATCTAGTTTTTAGGAATTTCACAAAACCGTTCATCATTTGCTTAGCGTTACTTGATCCTTGCATTCTCATTGAACTTTGTAGCTCCTAGGTGTGGATTGACACTCACTTGCATACTATACTACATCTCAGTGTTGCATTTGAGCTTTGATACATCATTGCACTACAAAAGCTTGTTATCAGAGAGTCATGTTTTGAAATTCATTGTGTGATGAGTATGGCTAAGTTCTTTGGAGTATGAGTGTGTGCATTGCATTTTAGAATTAATAACTAGGACATTGAGATTGATTTATTTGAAAGACACCTTTGCAAGAAGTTTAAACCCCCATTCTTAAAACCTCTCTCCCTTCTTGAATTTTGTTTGCTTGAGGGCAAGCAAAAAGCAAGTTTGGGGGAGTTGAGATTGCTGCATATTTCGTGTATTTTGCATTCCTATAAGTTAGTTTCTCATGCATTTACCTTGCACATTAGGTTAGTTTGCATCATTTTAGGTCCTAGAGCACTTTTGCACCAGCATCTGCATGTTTCTTGCATTATGCTTCACATTCAGGTTGTTTTCGGCTACTTTGGAGTTTTGGAGGATTCGTGAACGTGCTAAGGCTCGTGAGGAGGTTCGTGGACACTTGGAGAATCCAGGAATGCTTGCTAAGGATCAGAGATAGAGAAGCGGATCGAGCATGGCCGGTCGATCTAGATGAGATCGACCAGAAGATCGAGTAGCCCATCCTATCCAAGGGAACTGATCGAGACCAAGATCGAGTGAAGAGATCGATCAAGGAGTACGGACGTAAATGACGCCATGCAGAGCGAGAATCAGATCGAGTCCACCACTCGATCCTCCAAAGATCGACTCCAAGATCGAAGGAAGCACCCGATCCATCAAAGAAGATCGATACACAGATCCAGCTGAGACCACGATTCCCGAAGACGATCGAGTGTGATGCTCGATCTCGAGGTCGATCCCAGGCTACTTTAACCGTTTTTGGCTTCTAGCGAGGGGGGGGGGGGGACCATTGAGCTGTTTGCCCATTTTGGGAAGGCGGCGGTCCAGCTTTCACACACGTTTTCACTTTATCTTTTTTTCGAGTTTTTCTCTCTGTTCGAAGGCGATTCCACCATTGTTAGACTTTGAGCTTTTCTTGCTCTGTTCTTGAATATTGAATCTTTTAAGTTTAAAGCAATCGTTTTTCATGTTTACGAGATCGTCTTCAATGTTTTTCTCGGTTGACTTTATGAGTAGTGAGTAATTTCATCGGGTTTTGGGGTTGAGAGGATTTAAAGAGGTTTAAAAGGTTTTAAAAGCTTGGTGTTTTCTTGTTCTTCATTGCCTTCTCTTCTAGGATTTCGAGTGCTTAAGGCATAGAGAGTCTCATGCCAAGATCTCTAAGATCCAAAGGGCCTCTTACCTTGACAGGATCCAAAAGTCCTAGAAAATCGAATCCTAGAGGCTAGTCTACCTTTCCCAAACGCCATGGTAGTTTAGGGCACTAGTTAGGCCGTGTGTTTGAAATCTATGTTTTATGCCCTTCAATCTCTTTTTCCGCCAAACGCCATGGGTCTGGAGAAGAGAATGAAGGAGTGATCCATACCACACGCCATGGATGGATCTTGTTTTGTTTTCAAGGCCTACGATATCTCACAAAGTGAGTAGATCTAAAGTTTTCAAACCAAGCTTGAACCTTTGAAACCCTTGAACATGAATCTCAACCCTGGACCCTCTTTCTTAAATTTCTTACATCTCTGTTAATCATTCGCTTGCTATCTGTCCGCATCCTGGTCATTAGATTCATTTGTGTTCGAACTGTTAGTAGATCGAGCGTTGTTGCTCGATCTAGTGGTCGATCCTGTGGTCGATCCACTAGTCGATTTTTATTAATTCATAGCTTTGCATTTTAATTATTTCGCTTGTTCCTTGTGGTAGTTCACTCGTTTCTATTATTTTTAAAATAGTTTTCTTTGCATTTGGCCGTTGCATCTAGTTTTTAGGGATTTTACAAATTCGTTCATCATTTGCTTAGCTTTGCATGACCCTTGCATTCTCATTGCACTTTCTAGCTCCTAGGTTGGATTGATTCCTCTTGCACTATACTACGACTGTGTGCTGCTTGAGTTTTGATAACCTCCTGCTTGCATTGCTTGCTTCTATAGACCTAAAAAGCTTGTTATCAATAAACAAGCACACTTGGAAAGTACTTCCATATTTATCCCTTGTCTATATATGCTTATTTTGCTTTTGATCTATTTTGTTTAGTGTTTCAAGGTTCTAAGATGGAACAAATGGTTCAACACAAGGTAGACAATGCCAAGGAGCTACAACAGCTTATTCATTGAGCTAGTGCATTGATTATGGCCAAGAAAAATTGGCTGGCAACATACTGAGTATAAACCAGACATTTCTTCTCAGTCTTATTGCCTGTCTATGCACCAAGCTACTCTCTCAATGGCAGTTACACCAAGAACCAAGAAGAAGGTGCACCTTGTCGAAATTGCCAGAAACTTACCTGACAAAACCGGCTCGGACAAAGCATCTCCAATCCGATTCAGCTTCAACAGTATTCATCAATGTGGTATCCCCGTGAGTAAGCTTACCTCTAAAGTTGGTTTCAGGTCATTCTCATCAGCGGTTAGAAAGTTACAGAAGTTTTCGTGATACCACTCAACCATCATCGGTCATTTGCATCAGTCAAGGAGTGACTGCTGAGAATCAAGCGAATGCTCCATCGATCAAGTGTATCGGTCAAGACTGACCGATAGAAGTCTATCGATCAAGCCTATCGATCAAGAAGTGACCGATGGAAACCAAACGAATGCTCCATCGATCAAACCTATTGATCACTGATGACTGATACAGATCCAGACTGAAGACCAGCTCTGATGAGGTGTTTCCATTCCGATTTGGCTCGGCGTTCTTCATCAATATTGTATCCCTGTGAGTTAACTTTCGTTTGGTATTGGTTTCGAGTCATTCCCATCAGTGGTTAAAGAGTTACGGCGAATAAAGTGATCACATATCCATCTGAAGTTTTGACCATTGATCTTGACCGACTTGAACATCAGCCTGGACGATGGGTTTGCGTCTCGATTCAGCCTCAGATGTCCTCATGTGAGTGATAGACAATTGAGTTAGGTTTCGTATTCAGCTGGTTTCGTATCACTTGGTGCAGTGGATCAAGAAATACTATTTCCGCAATTTTGGCAAAGGCGCTGCAAGAACCCCAAGAGTTACATCAAGCTAGATATCAGATGTTTTGGTCGATATGACTCTTTGATCTTGCTCGATATGGTGAAAAATGCTGGTTTCAAGGGATTAAAGGCTTTCTTCTTCACCATTCACCATCCAATCCATTCCTTAAAACATTTTCATTCCTCCTCTATTACAAGACCTAGAGGTATACTCCAAAACCTTTGCATTTTTCCGATCTCTTCTTCTCTTATTTTTTGAATTGTTTGTTGGATATTGGCTCCTCTTGCACTTTCATTACACAGTGGATTAAACAGGGACTGTGTAATTTAAGTGTGGGAGAGGGTGTGATACTAACAGTTCTCTTTCAAATTTTGGCATTCATCTTTTGCATATCTCTCATACTTGCAAAAATGTGAAAATTTTGAAAACTTTTCTAAATTTTTTTAAAAAAAGTTTTGAGTGATCATCTAGTTGCATCTTGCATTTTAGGATTGCATCTAGTTGCATTTGCATAGAGGTTTCATCAATTCGAAATTTTGAGCATGACGTTTGCCTTTGAGAGATGTTAAATTTTGAAATCACTTCATTGCCTAAGTTGTTAGTTCTTTGATGTTATGGTCTAGTTTGAATTGAAGTTTGAACCACACTTGGAATTCTTTGCATGATACTCTTGTCTTGATGAAGCTTGCATAATCTGAATTCAGTCTCTATTTACTAGAACCATAATTTGAATATTGAATTATCATGTCTTATGCATTGAAAGTATTTTCATGGATACCATACACATACTTGGACTTTCTTTTTCCCTTCTTTGTCTCCTCTTGCTAGTCCAAGTAGATTTCCCTGCCATTAACCAAACCTCCCTACAAACCAAAAATTATTTGTGAGTGATTGTAAGGCCTTTTCTTTAAAGAATGACCTTAGTAAAAAATGTTGGGTTAGAACTACAAAGAGACCCTTCCATTGTAGAACTAGCTCACCCTCTTGAGCTAGATAGGCTAGGATGTTTTGGTTAATAAGGGATGGTTTTAGGATTTAAATTTTGGGTTATCAAGTGAAGAAGGAAAAGAGAAAGCCAAGGAAAAGGAGTGCACATAAGTAACCTTGGGAAATTTGGCTAATCATTATAAGCATAATGCAAATGAAGAAGGTGTCCAAAGCTAGCAAAGAGAACACCAGCAAAGTAAACAAGAGCAAAGGCAAAGAAGAAATGGTCAAACCACCAAGAAGAATCAAAGAAGAAGATGCACTATCAAATAAGCTCAAAAGGAGAATGAAGAATGGGATCAAAGAAGCAAAAAGCTTCAAGAAAAAGAGTAGAATAGGATAATGTTTTGGGGAAGAAGCAAAGGAGTTTAGATCACTTATGGGTTTTTGGGGTAGATGGGAGTTTACCTTTGTATGCATAAGTTGTTCTTTATCTTTAGCATTTTACCCAAGCTCATTCCATTTTCTTTAGAAAACCCTTGCACTTAAATATAACCAGTTCAAAATTGTTTGAGGTCATCTTTGCCTCATAAGCCTTATCCTTAGCCAAATGAAAACACAAGATTTGCATGAGCATGATCCACTTGGTTGATGAGTTAATTGAATGTTAAAGAGATTGGATGATGTGATTGCTTGTATAAGATAGGCATGAGTTTTCTTGTAAATTCTTGTGATGAGTGTGGCTAGATTTTCAGTGAGAACAAACATCATTTGCATCTTAGAATCATTAACTTGGACAATGACTTGCTTTTTATTATTGGCATCTTTCAAATCAAATAGCTCATACTTTCAAACTTCTCTTCCACAAAGTTCATACTTTCTTGATGGCAAGCAAGATCTAAGTGTGGAGATTTTGATATCCTCATAATTTACCATGTTTTAGCTTGCATTTAGTTTAGGTTTTGGTCTCTTTCAAGCATTCATTCATCATTTTTTGTCACATTTGCATTCATATTAGACATAATAGGTTTTAGGTTAGATATTTGCATGCTTTGCATTGTTTGGAGTCTTTTTCAGATCTAAATAGAGCAAGGAAGACATTTGGAAAATGGTGAATGATGAGTACATGAAGAACCAAGTATAATAGCCAAGATGAGGGGTTCTAGGCTGCACCAAAGTCTTGTATCGACCAAAGCTGAGAGCAACCTATGGTACTAAGTTCATCAATCATCAACCACATGACAATAATAATTACTATAGTGTTATTAAGCGCTACTAGTCAGGTTCAACCAACAATCAAGTACGTGTATTCATATACGAGTATGAATCTGAGAGAGATAGATCACGACCAGTCCTCACCTTAGTCTCAGATTGGAAGTGGAAAAATGGAAATGGAAGGAGATCTGGTTACCGCGGGTCCTCGCCGAACGGATCTGGGCATTACGACGGCATGGGTCCGACCCCACAACAAACAGAAGAAATATTAGAAAAAGACGGATCCATATCTGGAAAAAATTAGATCCGAGAAAGTAGATCTAGATCTGAGAAAGTATATCTAGATCTGAAAACAAAAAAAGCTCAAATCTGCTCACCAAGGCTTCTAACGCAAGAAATAACCACAGATTCGAGAAGAGGGTGCGAAGGAGAACGTTTTTGGTGACTGGCAATTTTCCGGAAACATTTCCGGCGGCAGCGGCTTTGGCGAGAACTCCTGCAACGGTGGCGGTGGCTCCGGTGATAACTCAGGCGAGGAGTTTTGTGAAGAGTCAAAACCTGATCTTTAATGCTTGCTTAACTTGTTAAAATTTGCAAAGAGATTTGAAATTATGTGAATTAGGCATAAATAACTTTTACAATGAGAATTGATTAGCTATATCATTGAGTTTTGAGTTTAAGAAGGTTTAAATTATTCCTGCTTGAATGCATTCTACATTCTCGGATTTAACCTGCGAATTGACCTGACTTAGCGCTTTTAGTTTCCTGAATCTTAGATCAATCAATAAATCGCTTGCTTTCAATAATTTCATCATTTCCCATTACATACACTACTGATTGCTTAGCTTAATCCGAATTTAAATTATATAGTGCAGTTTACTTACTCCCTTGGAATTCGATAACCCCTTATACTATAACTGCTTTGCTATGCACTTGCAGTAGTTTTATTTGGGTATAACCTGAGCTCTATCAAGTTTTTGGCGCCGTTGCCGGGGAGTAATAGCTGCCTATCGATTTTTAGCATTAGGATTTTGTCTAAGTTTTTATTTGTTTACTAACTTTCTGCTACTTTTCTTTGTGCTGGTTTCAGGTGTATGCATAATCGCAGTACCAGAAGTAACGAAGAGAAGGAGTTTGTGACTTTAGGCATTGACGAGCTAGCTAAGTTGGAAAGGACCATCAGGAAAGCTAAGAAGCAATCTACAATGGTCAATCAGATTATCTTGGTTGAAGATGCAGAAGGTCACTCGGTTGACAGATATGGAAACAAGAGGAATGAAGCAGGGCAGAGGCTGGATCAGAATGGAAATGTCATAGCTGAACAGGTGATTCAACATGCACCAGATGAAGCTGTAAACGTTGCTGGGCGTTTTGTGCAGCGGACACTTGGAGATTACAACAGAACTGATCAGTTTTATGCTAACAAAGCTGCAATCCGCCCTCCTGCTTTTCAGAGGAACGATTTTGAGCTCAAGCCTGCTTATTATCAGCTGCTAGGACAGCATCCTTTCCATGGCTTACCACATGAGTATCCTATGGATCATATTAAGAGGTTTAAAGATTTGGCTTCAAGTGTCAAAGCTAATGGAGTTAGCAATGACTTCCTGTTCTGCAAGCTATTTCCTTACTCACTTGGAGGAGATGCTGCTTATTGGCTGAAGCAACTGGAGTCTGGTTCGCTGACCACTTGGGAAGATACCAAGAATGCTTTTCTTAACAACTTATATGATGATGATAGATCAGAAGACCTGAGGATGAAAATTGCTTCATTTTCCCAAGGTCTTACTGAAGCTTTTAAAGCTTCTTGGCTGAGATTCAAGTCTTATCAAAGGGACTATCCTCATCATGGCTTCAATCAAGTGCAGCTGCTTCGTATTTTCTTAAGAGGCATTGACTGGAAGTACGAGATGGCGTTGGATGCTTCAAGCAATGGCAACTTCAACACAAACAGACCAGAAGAAGCAATCAGACTGATTGAAAAGTTGTCCTGCAGTAACAGCACCAAGAATGCTGACTTTCAGAGGATGAAACAAGCTGGTTTGAATGATGGGAATCAGATTGCTGAAGTTAAGGCTAAGCTGGACAGTATGCATAGCCTTTTGGTGGGAAAGAAGTTTGTCCACTTTGCTGCATATGTAGAGACTTTCGAAAATCCTGAGGAGATTGAGTAGAAAGATGTAACTTTCATCAATGCTGGAGGATTTCAGGGTCAAAGGTTTGGGAATCAGCAGTGGAACAGAGGGTGCAACAGTAATAATCAGAAGAATACCTTACCAGGAAATCAGAATTTGCCTGATTAAATGCTCAAGCCTCAGTTCCAGAAGACATAGTTCCAATAACCTTACCAGAACAGCAGCAACTTCAACAGGGACTATGGTTCTTCTTCCTACCAATCTGCACCTCCACAAGACAATAAGATGGAAGCTATGTTGGAACAGATCTTAGATGGACAGAAGAAGATGGCAGTGGACTTCAATGGCAAGATAGATTTGCTGTATCAGGACCTGAATGGAAAAATTAAGAGTGAACTCTCTCATGAAGAAGCTGGATGTTCAGGTTGCTTAAACTGCATGAGCTGTACAGAGGCAAGAAGGATTCCTTCCTGGAAGGACTGATGCTAATACCAAACACCATGTGAATGCCATCACATTGAGGAGTGGAAATAACCTGCAACCAGTGTTGCAGAAGGATTTGAGCTCAGAGAAATTCATTGGACTTGAAGAGTTTGAAAATGATGAAATTCCTGCTGAAAGAGAAGGAGTGACAATCGTCACCCCTAAAGGGTGTCGCTCGTCACCCAATTTTCAAAGGCACGACACGACTTCGTCCCCTGTGGGTGACGATCGTCACCAACTCCGAATCACAGCTGCTTTGCCTGAGACTTCAAACAATGCTAAGGAAACGGTGTATAAGCCTAAGGTACCCTATCCTAAGCATCCTAAGAAGTCTAACAGGAGCTTGAAGATGCCAGATGCAAGGCTATCATGGACAAGCTGGTCATTGAGATTCCTTTGATTGATGTTGTGAGGATTACTCCTGTTGTAAGGAGATATGTGAAGAGGATGGTGGCCAACAACTTGAGCTTAGAGAAAGGAGCAAATGATGATCAACGAGCAGGTCAGTGCAGTGATTCAAAACAGAGTACCAGAGAAGCTTTCAGACCCTAGGAGCTTTGTTTTAGACTGCAAAATATTTTCAGACAGATTTGAGAGATCATTGTATGATCTTGGTTCTAGTGTGAACCTGATGCCTCATTCTTTTGCCAAGAGCTTAGGGATGACCGATTTTAAAGCTACCAGGATATATCTTGTCCTAGCTGATAGATCAGTCAGAGTTCCTGAAGGTGTGATAGAGGATGTTTCTATAAAAGTAGGTGACTGTATGATTCCTACTGATTTTGTTGTTTTGGAGTATGGAGAAGAACCCAAAGACCCTTTGATTCTTGGCAGAACTTTCCTGGCTAGTGCAGTAGCTAGATGTCAGGAAAGGAAGAATTGAGCTTAATTTTGGTTACTTGGTGATGAAATTCGAAATGGACAAGCTGATGAAGAGGCCAACCATAGATGGACAGACATTCTATGTGGATGTTCTTACCAACCTTGCTGATCAGATCTTTCAAGAGATGAGATCAGAAGATCCCCTAGAGAGGGCTTTGACCACTTCTACAGCAAAGGTTGAGCATCTAGAGGCAGCTGCTACTGGCTATACAAAGATGATTGACATAATATCGAGAATACCACCACCCTTGGAGCAGAGGATCAATGGACGTGATGGTCTAGCCACGGGTAAAGGAGAGACGATCTCCCTTGGAGAACATATCATGAAAAAGGAGAGACTATCTTTCATGATTTGTTCTTTCTAGATCTCAATCCCTCCGTGCATTCAGACTCAATCAAGACTTGGAAATCATACTCAACTCACCTAGAGTTCATCACGAAGAAGAATCAGCTAAAAAAGAGTTCATATGAGAAAGATATTGAAGGTAAAAGTTGGCCAGTGGACCCGATGGAGATATGCGAGTACTAAATAAATCATTCCGGCCAAACCACGACGAACCAAGCAACAGAACCGGATTTTTTGGAAACTTAACTCATCATAGAACCAAGGCGAATTGGATTCATGCCAAAATTTATTACGGTTTAAAAGTTATTCAACTTCTAAACCGGATGATGCTCAATCTGCAATATTTGGAAGCTCTTGGGATTATTCATTTATTAAGAAGACTTTGGCGACCAGGAGAGTTAATTAATCATCTAGACGCTACCCAATACGTCTTACCATGCTCCAGCCTCCAGAGGATTAGGCAAACAAATTCAAAACCAAGGAGAATCAACCAAAGAAGAAGTTTCCTTTTATAAGTTCATTAACTTTACCTCCAAAGGAAACTATGACCAAATGCCACTTTCATCAACTCATATCGATCCTCCATCCTCTCAAGATGATCCTGAACGTCCCTACAAGCTAGAAGAGTCAAATATTAACTCCATTTCGTCACCACCAATCAAGCCACCCCCCCCCCCCCCCCCCCCCCCCCCATTTCTCCATTATGATAATGGCTAGAAGATCAAATCAAGTCAAGACTAAAATCCCAAACTCTTTGCTTTTGTTTTATTTATTGTAAACGTTGCTTTTAATTGTATTTGAGCATAATATAAGCTCCACTCCATTGTATTTTCGCATACAGAATTATTAAAGAAATTAAACCCCCATTTGTTTTGTTTACAAAGAAAGTTCTTTACAACTAAACTTGTTCCTGCTTTTCTTCTAAGTGTTTGTGGAATCAGCCTTGAAGAATTGTGTAGAAACTCCTATACTCTTGCGTGGATTAGCCTTTGAGATAGCAGAATCTAACCTTTGGAGTTTGTGGTCATCATGCTCAACCTGACTTTCCATCATTCAAGTCATCATTCCATTCCCTGAAGCTAGAAGCAAATATTCAAAGAAGCTTTAATTGAACCACATTTCAAGTATTGTAAATGATATAAGATTGGAATCACTCCAACTTAAGATCACTCAATGATCAAGAGATTCCAAGCTTAAACTTGCGGAAGGTGGAAATGATGGTAGAGATGGAGGATGGAAGGTGACTGACTCGCTCAATCAGTGGTCGAACTAGATAGTTTGAATCACACAAACAATCTGATTTGTGGCTTCAATAGGACCAAAGTGAATCACACACTTAAGAACTAAAGAATAGAGAACAAGTTCAAAGACTTTACTTTGAAAAGAAAACTTATGTTTATTAAAAATATATATTCAAGGGTGCCTTGTACAGAGCTCACTCTTTTGCTAGTAAGCTTCGCTGATTTCGCAAAGTTCTTGGCTATTCTCTTGATGATATTTCAGGTATTTCTCTAGACTTGTGCATGCGTAGGATTCATCTAGAGGATGAATCGAAATCATCAGTGGAGCACCAAAGGAGACTGAATCCGAATCTGCAGGATGTTATCAAGAAGGAGATCATGATGCTGCTGCAAGCTGGGATCATCTATCCGATATCACACAGCGCTTGGGTCAGTCCTGTTCACATGGTCCTTAAGAAAGGAGGTGTCATAGTAGTAAAGAATGTCAAGGATGAACTGATTCCTACCAGAACAGTGAAAGGACACAGGATGTGCATCGATTACAAGAAGCTGAAAACAGCCACAACGAAAGATCACTTCCCTCTACCTTTCATCGATCAAATTCTGGAGAGGCTGGCAAATCACAAATATTACTGCTTCCTTGATGGCTATTCAGGCTTCTTTCAGATCCCCATCCATCCAGATGATCAGGAGAAGACCACCTTCACCTGTCCTTATGGCACCTTTGCATATCGCAGAATGCCTTTTAGACTGTGTAATGCTCCTGCAATCTTCCAGAGTTGCTCAATATTTGGAGACTGCGGACCTGAGGTTATGGTCACGAGTTCATTTCCCGGGAGACAGGTGCAACATAAAGACTAGCAACATCGCAGAATTGATCAATGCGGCTGTTAAGGAAGCCAAATGGTTTCCCATCACATTTATGTTGCATTTTATAAGAGCAAAGCTCGGGAGATGGTATCATAAAAGACGTGAAGATGCTCTAAGTCTCACAATGAGCCATACCCGTGGAGTAGAGTATCTATTGGTAATTCAGGAACATGAGGCAAGTGATTTGAAGGTAGAACCCATAGATGGCTAGCATTTATTTGTTAAGGGTGGAGCACGAGATTGTATTGTTGATTTAGATTAAAGGAAGTGTTCTTGTGGTGTGTATGATGTTGAAAAAATCCCTTGCTCACATGTTATTGCAGCCGCATAAGAGGCCAACGTGAAACAGTCAACAATTGTGTGTCCATCTTACTCACGGGAATCGTTATATGTGGCCTACTCCCATCCCATTAACCCTCCTATTTCTGATGAAAACGATGTCAAGAAGGAACCATATGGTGTTCCGGTCATGAAGATTCCTCCTGGAACAAAGAAAAAATCTAGATGGAAAACTTGGCTAGAAATGTCAAGGAAGACAGTGACAAGACCAAGAAAGATGCATAAGCAATACAGTTGCTCCAAGTGTAAGCAACATGGTCATACTCGCCTCTATTGTGTAAGTTAATCTTTACATTGTACTTGTTGTGTATTGTTTTATCTCCTGCCAAGTCGTTATATAGTCTTGTTTTATTTTGTAGAGATTCGATGATGGTGCTGATTGAATCTGAAGAGAAGTCTACTACGTACTAGAAGTCTACTGGAGAGAAGTCTACTTCAGAAGTCTACTGGAGACAAGAGAAGTCTACTCGGTTGACAAGTTATGTAATATAATGGGGGAAATGTCCCTCTGAATTGCCTTTAAGTTTTGTAAAATTAATGTCTTTAAGAAGTTTACTCTGGACAAGAGAAGTCTACTATAAAAGTCTACTGGAGATAAGAGAAGTCTACTCGGTTGACAAATTATGTAATATAAATGGGGGAAATGACACTCTGAATCACCTTTAAGTTATGTAATATTATTGTCTTTAAGAAGTATACTCGAGACAGGAGAAGTCTACTCGAGAAGTCTACTCGAGACAAGAGAAGTCTACTTGGTTGACAAGTTATATAATATAAATGGGGGAAATGTCTCTCTGAATCACCTTTAAGTTTTGTAAAATTAATGTCTTTAAGAAGTCTACTCAAGATAGGAGAAGTCTACTCAAGATAGGAGAAGTCTACTCGAGAATCCTACTCGAGAAGTCTACTCGGTTGACAACAGAAGTCTACTAAAGAATTCAACACAATCCATGTTATATTAACTTACAGATTATGTTATATTATTGGTTACACCAAAAACTTTCTAACCACATAACCTGTTACAAAAGATTACAAGTGGGGTACTTAAACCTCGTCCACCATAATTAGTTCGTTACAAAAAATAATACACTTCACCAACATAACTCAGGTGGCGTCATATAACCCCATATCCGCTCAGTCCTGGTTTGAAGGTTCGTGGCACTGGGTCTCGTGGTATATATCCACCGAAAGTTTATGTCTGATAACTTTTATGTTGGCGGCACACAATGACAAAGGAAATGGCAGTCCAAGAGCATGATATTCAATAAACTTAAGGCAATAATCACCACTTGGCCCTTGCTATGGCACCTCCTTTTCTTCTATTCGTGTGTGAGTGAAAGGGTCAGCTGGGAACTTCTCTTTATCTTCCCGGCTAGGCAGTTCCCAAAGCAGATAAGGCAGCATAACTGCAATAGGCTCAACAGCTTTCACTATTTCTTCAGCGCTAGAGTGACAACCCAATGATCATCCTTTACAATTAATGGTGTGTATATGTTATCGACCTCGATCCCCCATGTCTTGCCTGTTTTGCAGTACACCGGTGTCTCACCATTGTAATAATCATAGGCACCAAGTGGCAGCATTCTACCTAAGCCATCAGGATTCTGTTCGATGGCAAGAAAATCCCTGTATTTGCTACGCCACATCATGCTCAAAGCCGTATCAAGGAAGCAGATACGATCACTCCTAAACCATTGCGAATGTTTCGTGAATCGATATCTCAACATGTTGATGACGGTATCCATGTGCTACATAGCCAAATTGAGAAGTCATGAAAGTAAAACAATGAAGTCAAGTCTACTCCAGAAGTCTACTCAAGAAGATTTCTACTCCATAAGAAGTCTACTCAAGAAGAAGTCTACTCGAGAAGTCTATACGAGAAGAAGTCTAGTCGAGAAGTCTACTCGAGATGTCTACTCGAGAAGAAGTATAATCGGAAAGTCTACTCGAGAAGTATAACCAAAAAGTATGCTTCAAAATAAAGACTAACCGTGTCTGCGAGCCATTGGTGTGGCGTCCTCAGCAGCCACCACCAGTGGTTTATTGATAACTTCTTAGCATGTCTATTTGGCCAATTTCTGCAGACATAATTAGTACACAATAATCAGACTATATAGACCAGTACTGCTAAATATATAGTACAACTTGTTTCCATAGGGAGAACTTACGGAAGATGTTTGAGAAACTCATTTAGAGCTTTATTCTTCGCTGCATCAATGGGAGCAAAATGATCATATCCAGCGCCTAGTCTAGACAACCTCCTCATCTTGTCGGCGGTCTTGGCTCGTGACACAATTTGTGTGGCCTTCTTCTTTGACATCTGTTTTCTTAACTGCTCATCCACATCCTCTTTTGTTTTTTTCCGGTTCCATACATAGACGACACTTGGTTTTACATCCACATCTTCGCGGTTGACACTCTGACATGGTTTTTTCTGAAATAATGCATTATACATGTCACTGAGAAGAACAAGAACAACATTACAGAATAGACGACTTTATTTATCGGAATTGGTTCATGTAAACAAAACAAATGTGAAACGGTACAGGGTACAGGTAAAAAATTTTGAAAACATAAGAAAATACAACAACATCTAGTTCATTTTAGACTGCTTTCCCCTCACTCGTACCCTAGTAAGCGTAACGACTGGAGTCAACGAAGCCCTAGCAGTCTTAGCAGTCTTTTTCGTAGATTTGAGAGAGGGATCGGTACTAACCCGACCATCGTTTGACTTGACATGCTCCTTATCCCTTGCCTCTTTAATCTTGGCAATAGTATGCTCCACGGCGACAACCTTTTCAGAGAGGAGGTCAAACTTCTTATCGCATGCCTCAAACCCAGCCTTCATTTCCCTAGACAATGTTTTGCAACATTCTGATAAATGTTGTTTCATCGCCTCGCCAGACTCTTCCAACCCTCCTCTTCTATGGTAGAAGGAGGCACTTGACAAGTCTTCTTCCGGATTTAATCGTCTGGGGAAACGTGGCGGCTTTCATCATCTGATTTAACGCTTCTTTTTTGACCCTTTGTGGCCTCTAACTTCATGACGATAAACTCCTTAACACCTTTGGACCACCAATCACTGGGCTTCCACTTCCAACCACCAGCACCAAACTCCCCAAACATGGCTTTTATAACATTCTCGGTAAGAACATCATCTACCACATTATCCCAGGTAGGGAACATCTCCTTCCGTTCTTTAACAGCAAAGTTCTTGAAGTTACCCTGCAAACAATTAGGATTATATGTTACAGAGGTCTACACAAAGAATTATACAAAAATAAGTCTACTCAAGAAGTCTACTCGAGAAGTTTTCTCGAGAAGAAGTCTACTCGAGAAGTCTACTCAAAATGTCTACTCAAGAAGTCTACTCGAGAAGAAGTCTACTCGAGTAGAGGTCTACTCGAGAAGTGATATAAGACTCGAAGGAGGCTTATATGAGCCAGATGGGGGATGATAAGCACAAGCTGGCGGTCGCTCTCTCTTGTACTCGTTTGATGGTCGTTGATGGGGATCTAACACGTTGGCGGTCGCTCTCTCGTGTGGGATCAAGGTAAACGTGGTTTGTTGGCGGAACGAAGTGTACCACAGAGTTGTGATGAGACTCTGATACAACACAGCTTAACCTCACAAGAATTCACTCACGAAATCAAGCAAAAGATGAGAAAACTCTCTGGAACTCTTTGAAGAAGTTCGGCGTTTTTATTGATAATCAAAGGTAACCAAAAATACACGGCTGCAAGGGGACCTCATAAATGGTCCTATCAGCTAGCCCTAGGGCCAAAGTAAAACGCAAAAGAAACAAAACAAAACACAAAAGAAACGACACAAAACTAAGCGTACAAAGCAAAGATACTATAAAAGGAAAGTTCTCTTAAACTAAAAAGAAAGAAAGAATAACTAAGCCGCTTCTTCTTGACTCTAGCTGGGACTCGAACGTGGGTGCTTTGGAAGCTTCTTGGAACCGCTGGGACGTGTCATTCAACCTGCATGATGTTATAAATTGAAAGTACCTTAGTGAAATAGCCGCAGTCATGGTAGGTGGTGATGATGTTTTCCTCAGGTGCCGAGGTGTTCTTGAGCTCTTGTTGTTTCAACCAATGTGCTGCATCTCCTCCCAAAGAGTGAGGGAAAAGCTTGCAAAATAGGAAATCATTGCTGACTCCATTGGCTTTAACACTTGTAGCCAGGTCCTCAAACCTCTCTATATGGTCCATAGGGTGCTCATGTGGAAGCCCATGGAAAGGATGCTGACCCACAAGCTGGTAGTAGGTAGGTTTCAGCTCAAATTCATTCCTCTGAAAGGCAGGAGGGCGGATTGCAGCTCTATTTACATAGAACTGATCAGGCCTGTTGTAATCTCCCAGGATCCTCTGTGGAAAACGCCCAGCAGCATTTCCAGCAGCTTGTTGTTGCACATCCTGTTCCTCAATTACAACACCATTCTCATCAATCCTCTGTCCATCCTCATTTCTTCTGTTCGCTTCTCTGTCAACTAAATGACCCTCAGCATCTGTCCTCAAAACAAGTGGTCCAACCATCTTAGTCTGCTTTTTGGCTTTTCTGATGGTTCTCTTTAGCTTGGCGAGTTCGTCGATGCCTAAAGTCACAAGTTCTTTGTCTTTGTTGCTCATGGTACTGCGATTATGCATGCACCTGAAACAGACAGCAGAGAAGTAATGAAAGTTAGTAAACAGAAAATAAAAGTTTAGTCAAAATTCTAAAACTAAAAATCTGAAAGTAATATCTAAGTCCCCGACAACGGCGCCAAAATTTGATATGCTCAAATTAACCCTTAGAGCTAATATCTCAAATTAAGAGATCACGGTAGTACTTACGGATCGAATCCACGAGGACTTAAGACTATTACTCAACAGATTTTAGATTGAAATGAGGCTAAGCAATCAATAACAAATAAAACTAAAATAGTAAATAAAAGTGACAAGATCAGGAACGGATTATGAGTTCTTAAAATCAGTTGAGGCAAGGTGCTAGGCAATGGGAAATTCGCAGGTTGACATAAATCGCAGACTACAGACTGAAAGGAATATTTATTAAAACCGTTCTAGAACTCGAAAACACGATTGTAAAACCAATCGACTTCCGTTGCAGAGATTAATTATGATCAGATTCTAGAATTCCAAATTCCTTTGCAAATTCTAACAACCTAAACAAGCATTATAGTTCAGGTTCGATATGTTCACAAAATCACTAATCCAAATTCTTTTGCAATCAATTATTTTGCTCATCTAAGATAATTATGGTAATTAACAATGTTTCCACATCTATTAAACAACCTAAAATCTGATTTCTAGGTGATCAATCTTAAAACCAGTGTTAAAGCAATCTAGATGAAGAACCATATGATTTATCCTTCTAGTTTTGCAATTCTAACAACTCATTATCAACCTTTGAATAACCCAAAACCTAACTAGCAGATTACTCAGACATAGCAGGTGAAACACAAATCATGACTGAATAATATTGCATTAAAAGATAGAGTAAAAGATGAAGGGGGTTCGGAATTCTTCTCTACAGAGTATGGATTTGTCTCCCCAAAAGCTCTCTCAATCAAATCTCTCTCTCAGGTCTCAGTGAAAACAAGATAATCGCCAAAACAATAGCTTAGAAAACCTAAATACAACTCTAAACACGACTGGGGCAAGTTTGCAAATAATAGAAAACTTCTGGGCCAAGTTTCAATTCTTAAAAAAAGAGTTTTTAATGCTCCTTCTCGCGACCACGATCGGTGTCGATCGACACCCTATGGTTGGTCTCGATCAACACCATACTCTAGAATGCTCTCCGACTTGGTCTTTTCGGCATCAGCTTCAACATAGCTCCAAAAAGCTCCAAAACTCACAGTTATGCTCCAGACGTACCTAGACCTGCAAAGACTCTATTGGACTCGAATTATACCAAAAAGACTTTATAAATAAGACTTAAATCATGGTCAAAAACCAGTAAAAACCATGATATATCAACCAAAACACAAGTCTTAAATCATAAACACCCAATTCCCGGTCCATCTATGTTCATCACTACCGTCTGTCTCGTTCCCTTTACTGCTTAGTACCTGCACACTCAAAATAAGAAGCATAAGTATTTGATAAAAACTTAGTGAGTACGGTCATCCCATAACACCTTGGTCAATACCATTCACGTATTCATACTATCGGATTCAACATCCCACACAATCAATTCGCAATAGACATAACATATATCAAACAGCCATGATCATCTAACCTAACCACCAAAGATCAATCCCTTTTTAAGATCCATGTCTACTTCAGCGAGAATCCCACATCCCCTAAGCTAGTACATGACCCGGATTACCCTGAGGTTAGCTAGATATCATCTATGCCACGGTAAACACCTCACAACACCATAACATCTAATCGCTTAACAGTTCTAAACACACAACATGAAAATCACACAATCAAACATGCAAAACATCAAACCCTAGCAATCCAACGATCCTAGACACCAACCACAGTTACGCACTCACGTTAGACAAGGTTGGAAACAGATTGGTCAGAAGAAATC
Source organism: Thlaspi arvense (assembly GCA_911865555.2). Classification (NCBI taxonomy): domain Eukaryota; kingdom Viridiplantae; phylum Streptophyta; class Magnoliopsida; order Brassicales; family Brassicaceae; genus Thlaspi; species Thlaspi arvense. The sequence continues at coordinate 39,066,015 of OU466863.1, forward strand.
CTGATGAAATCTGTGTGGAAACAAAGATATCCAATCACCCTAGGAATCTCTCGGCTCTCGGTACGATCCGATTCCTTTCTCCTCGGCTATCTCTCTATCCATTCACCTTTCTCTCGATCCATTCATCTTTCTTTGAGCCAAACTCTGTTTACCCTCGGAAACCCCACAAAACAAGGCTATTAGCTCAAGGTTATCCGATGGAAACTCGACACTTATTGAACTATTCAGTCGCTTACCGATTTATCTCGGTGATGATCGAATCTGCTCGGCGATGGTTCAAGCTCTCTCGGCAGTCCTCGGGATAAACTGATTTTCTTAGCGTTTTCTCTCGATTAAACTCTCTTTTTGCCTTATTTATCTCAAAAGAACGCAACATCCTCGAGTTAAGTCTCAAAAATCCTTATATACTCGCAAAACCCTAGGTAACTCGGACTTAACCGATGTTTCCTGCTTCGAGTATGACTTTATCCCAAACCAATCCTATTTCTCTCGGCTATCACCCATACCGACTGACCATCCTCGCGATAAACCACCAAAATATCCGACATAACACTTAGCCCACGGCCTAATTCCCTTCCCTCGTCTGTTTTCCATTTTTCACCCGGATATTTCTTTTTCTCTCAGACATCCCGTCCCACCTCGGCTAATCCTCATTTTCTCTCTGAGGTTTTCCTTTTTCTCTCTGATACAGTCCACTGTCACTATGACTAACCCCACTTCACTCGGATAAATCCCATTTTCTCACGGGCTGGACCATTTTCTCTCGGATATGGTTCATCCGGCTCGGCTATCCCAGCCATCCGCCTGACTATTTTCCAGTCATCACCCGACCATAGTCTGAACCGCCATTTTCCAAGCCAATATCCATCCTTGGCTCGATCATTCCTCGGACAATGCCCTGTCCGGCTCGATCATTCCGAATTTTCTTGGATACAGATGCTACATTTTTGTTCTCAGATCTTCAGACCTTGCATCATCAAAGAAATTGTTCAAGAATGTATTCTTTATGTCCTCCCAAGTTGTAAGTGATCCTAGTTGTAACTGCTTCAGCTAGTAAGCTGCATCTCCACCAAGAGAGTATGAGAAGAGCTTGCAAAGAAGGTAGTTATTGCTGACTCCATGAGCCTTAATGCTTGTAACCAAGTCCTCAAACCTCTCAATTTGGTCCATGGGATGCTCATGAGGAAGACCATGGAAATGATGTTGAGCCACAATTTTGTAGTATGCAGGCTTCAGCTTAAATTCATTCTTATGAAAGGCAGGAGGGCGGATGGCAGCTCTATTAGCATAGAACTGATCAGGTCTGTTGTAAGTTCCTAGAGTGCGATGAAGAAAACGCCTAGCAACGTTTGCTGCGCCATTCCCTGTGACTGCAGGCTGCCGATTCTGCACTGGTAACACTGCTTGCTCGACTATCACAGTCCCATCACCAGCAAGTCGCTGTCCTTCTTCATTTTGATTGTTACCCTCTGCATCATACAGCAGACCATCTCCACCTTGTATCAGCACCAGTGGAGGAACAATCTTAGCAGGTTTATTTGCTTTCCTGTTTGTTCGCTCTAAATGTGCTAGTGTCTGGTTGTCCAAATCAACCAGATCTTTTTCCTTGTTACTTCTGGTACCACGATTAGGCATGCATCTGAAACAGAGACAAGAAAAATTTGTAAAAAGATAGTAAACAAAATAAAACTTAGTTAAAATCCTAATACTAATAATCTGTAAACAGCTATTACTCCCCGGCAACGGTGCCAAAAACTTGATCGGGGTCTAGTTTTACTCAATTTATAATACTACTGTAAGTGCACATCAATGCACTTGTAGCACAAAGGGTTATCGAGTCCTAAGGGAGTAAGCTACTACACTATAAATTTTAGATTCATATTATGCTAAGTCAAACCAGATGAATGTAAATCGAAACAACTAAATTAAAACGAAGCAAGCGGTTTTTGGATGTTCTTAAGATTCAAGAGACTACAACGCTAGGCCACGATAATTCATAGATTGAATCTGAGAATGTAAAATGTAAACTATCAGGATATTATTAAAACCGTCTATAACTCGAGACACTGGTTTAAAACCAATCAACTCTCACTGCAGAAGTTATCTATGCCTAAATTTCAGAATTTCAAATCTCCTTGCCAATTCTATTAATTCAAACAAGCATTACGATGAGGTTCGATTGTTCACAAAATTCCTAAATCAAATCTCTATGCAGATAATAATTTTGCTTATTAGAGACTAGTTCTGGTGATTAACAAAGCTCTCACATCTATTAAAACAACCTAGAATGCGATTTCTGGATAACTAATCATAGAATCAAGATATGCACAAATCAAGATGAAGAACCAATTGATTATTCCTGATAGTAAAATAAATTTACAAACTCATCATCAACCTTTAAATTATTCTAACATAACTAACAAACTATCCAGACATGGTGAATTGAGAAAACATCATGAATAAAATAGATTGCATAAGAGAAATAAGTATAGAGACAAAAAGGGTTTGAATTCTTCTCTAAGAAGAAACAAATTCTCAAAATTATCTCTCCAAAAGCTCTGGTACAAATCTCTCTTTTTGTCTCTCTAGAAAATAAGAAACCCACCAAAAAGTTGCTGAAAAACCTAAAAGATAGGCTAAAAACAAATTGGGGTCTTTTTGCAATTAATAAAACTTCTGGGCTAAAATTTTAATTTTTTCTTTAACTTTTAGTTAGTCTGCGATGCTTCCTACAGTAATGAGTGACGAGCATCATAGTAGTAACGATCTTCACCATGGTATAACCACGTCTTCTTATTGTTCTCATCAGGAAAAACTCATGTTTTGCTCCATAATGCTCTAGAATCTCCAATTATGCTCCAAACACCTATTAACCTGTAACGACTCTAATAAGATTCTAAAAAAACCAAAAAGACTCTATAAATATGACATATATCATTATTAAAAACCATAAAAACCATGATATATCAATCTTCATTTTGTATATGGTTTTGCTTTGTGGATACGATCTGGATTTCATAACTGGTTTTTTTTAGAAACATGATCTAAATTAGTTTTTCGTTGTCTCTGGTTTTACTTTTGTTTCTTATCGATTTAGTTTTATCATAATGCAGGCATTTTTTCAGTGGTATTACAAAATATTATGCTGTTTTTCAGTAGGATTTTGATGTTGCAATTCAGAATTATCTACCCCAAATTAGGATTTTCATGTTTTTTTGGGGTTTTTATGTTTCAGATTTTTAATGAATAGGATGTTCAAATTTGATTTTTACAACAGGTTTTGTAGCATCCGTATCCGAGAAAATGTGGAATGATCGTACCAGACAGGGCAGTGTCCGAGGAATGACCGAGCCAAGGGTCGGATATTAGCTGGGAAAGGGAGGTTCGGACTATGGTAGGATGATGACCGAGGGAATAGTCGGGTGGTGGCTGGATAGCCGAGCCGGACGGACCATATCCGAGGAAAACAGGGTCCAGTCCGTGGGAAATGGGGTTTATCCCGGTGCAGTGGGATTTATCCGAGAGTCTAGGAGGTTAGTCCGAGTGTCAGTGGACTGTCTTCGAGGGAGAAAAGGAAACTTCCGAGAGAAATAGAGGATTAGCCGAGGCAGGACGAGTTGTCCGAGAGGAAAAGGAAAATCCGGATGAAAAATAGAAAACACCTCGGATAAGGGCGGTTTATCCGAGTGGGAAGGGATTTAGGCCGTGGGCCAAGTGTTTGATCGGCTGTTTATCGAAGGAATGGTCGAGCCGGTACAGGGAATAGCCGAGAGAATCGAATCGGGCCGGGATAAAACCTACTAGAACCAGGAAAACATCGGATAAGTCCGGGTTACCTAGGGTTTTGCGAGTATTTAAGGGATTTTGAGACTTTTTTCGAGAGAGTTGTGTTTATTCGAGAGCAATAAAGCAAAGAAAGAGAATAGCCGAGAGAAAACCCTAAGAAAAACAGTTTATCCCGAGGACATCCGAGAGAGATCAGGTTATCACCGAGCAGATCCGACCAACGCCGAGATAAATTGGTAAGCGATCGGATATTTCCCTAAGTGTTGAGTTTTCATCGGATAACCTCGAGCTAATAGCCTTGTTTTGTGGGGTTTCTGAGGGAAAACAGAGTTTGGATCGAAGAAAGGTGAACGGATCAAGAGATAGCCGAGGAGATAAGGATCGGATCGTACCGTGAGCCGAGAGATTCTTAGGGAGATCGGATATCTTCGTTTTGGTGCGGTTTTCATCGGGATTTCTTCTGACCAATCTGTTTCCAACCTTGTCTAAGGTGAGTGCGTGACTGTGGTTGGTGTCAAGGACCGTAGGATTGCTAGGGTTGAATGTTTGCATGTTGATTGTGTGATTTTCATGTTATGTGTTTAGAACTGATAAGCAATCTTTATGTTATGATATATTGTGGAGTTTACCGTGGCATATATGATGTTAGCTAACCTCAGGGTAATCTGAATCATGTACTAGCTTAGGGGATGTGGGATTCTCGCTAAAGTAGACATGATTCTTAAAAAGGGATTGATCTTGGTTGGTTAGGCTAGATGTTCATGGCCGTTTGATATTGTTATGTCTGTTGCGAATTGATTGTGTTGAATGTTGAATCCGAAAGTATGATTGCGTGTTTGGTACTGACCAGGTGTTACGGGATGACCGTAATCACTAAGTATTTATGAAATACTTATGCCTCTCATCTTGAGTGTGCAGGTACTAAGCAGTAAAGGGGCGAGACCAGGCGGCAGTGATGGATATGGATGGATCGGGACTGGGTTTTATTTATGCTTAAGACGTTGTTCTTTGTCTTATGGCTTTGGTGTTTGACTATTTAGGTTGCTAAATGATCGTTTGTATTCATTAGCGAACCATTGTGATTTGTGTAAGTTAGCCCTGAATCATGTTTAAGTGTTTTATGAAAGTTAAATGAATGAAATGAGTTGATCTATTTTCTGCTGTGTATTGATAAGAAAGAATAAGAATGAAGAAAAAAGTTTAAAAATATGGCTAAGTATATAAACGGACTTAGAGGATGTAGTGGGACACAGCCGCAGTACGGTTTACCGGGCTGGGTTACCACAAGTTGGTATCAGAGCGTTTTAATGCTTCTAGGACTGAAATTGGTGACTGATGTTGTTTGTTTGTTTGGGGTTTAAGGGGGTCTGATCCATTCTTCACTGCCAAGGTCTCGCGGTAAGTTGTTGTGTGGTGTTGTGAAACACGTTTTGAGTTGGCTTCGGCTAACTGGAATTGTGTACTTGCAGATGGTTGATACCAGAAGAACCGTGAGAAACAATGGGGACAACCAGGCCGCTGGATCTGTGAACTCAGTCAACGGTGATGTTGCTGAGAGGGCAAAGGAAGCCGAGAGACAGGCAGCTGCGGTTGCAAATGAGGCGGCTAGAGTGGCAGCCGTGGAAGCAGCAAGGAATGCTGCGGATGCTGAGAACGTGGCTAGGAATGCTGCGGGTGCAGCTGGGGTTGCTGCGAATGTGGCACCAGTGGGGTTAGAGGCTGTGCTTGGGATGTTAGCACAGGTACTAGCTAGGCTACCTGCGGTGGCTCCTGCTCCGGCGGTTGCAGCAGCACTACATGTAGTACCACCGGTGGGGGTTCACGCGGATGTGATTGGGGAGGAAGCGGACCAAGTGGAGAGGGTTTCGAGTTACCTCAAGGTTTTGGATCACATGGTGCGGTTGGAAACCAAGTTCTTTGCTGGAGGTTCTGCACCGATTGAGGCAGATGAGTGGAGGATGAGACTGGAACGGAATTTTGAGTCTATCCGATGTCCAGAGGGTTACAAGAGAGACATTGCCGTACACTACTTGGAGGGTGATGCACAAACATGGTGGAAAGAAATTGTTGGAAGGCTGGTAAATGCGGATTGTTCTTATGAGACATTTTCAGCTATGTTCAGGAGTAAGTACTTCTCACAGGAAGCTTACAACGAGTTGGAGAAGGCGTTTATGTACCTTAGTCAGGGGACGCTTACAGTGAGGCAGTATGAGACTCAGTTTAATCAGCTGAGGAAGTATGTGTCTCATGAGTTTGACACGGAGGAGAAGCTGATTCGCAGGTTTATGAGTGGACTGCGAGTTGAGCTAAGGAATGGGTGTGTGGTTCGTGACTTCAGGACAGTCGCTGAGCTTGTTGAGAAGGCGGCATTGTTGGAGTCAGGACAGGCGGAAGCTGCGTTGATGTCAGCTGGGGCTAGTACAGCCGTGACCAAGGCGGGTCAGTCCAGTGGACAGAACCAGAAGTTTGGGAAAGGAGTACCAAACAAAGGATCTGGGGGACGCAGCGTGTGCAGCAAGTGTGGCAAGGCTCACGTTGGCGAGTGTAGGCGCGGTGGTAGTGGATGCCACAGGTGCAGGAGTTTAGAGCATCGGATATGAGACTGTCCGGAGGAGGATCAGAGAGTGGTCCGTGTGTCCGGCAGTGATGGTGCGGTTCGGGTATGCTACGGTTGTGGAGAACCCGGGCATTTCAAGCGTGAGTGTCCTAAGGCAGGAGTGGTGGAGCAAGCCGTGGCTCAAGGGAAGAGAGCAGGGGAGGCGCTTGCATCACAGGCCAAGAGATAGGCCATTATGCCGAGGGTGTACACGACGAGTGCAGCAGCAGCCGAGGAACCGAGCACTTCTCATCTGATTACTGGTACGGGTGGTACTTAGTATTTTCTAAACTTGCTTTTGTGTAATGTGTGTTAGTATAGAGTCTTAGCATTCTAGGGAATGAATGTGTAGGGACCTTGCTAATGGGTGAGGTTGAAACCCATGTTCTGTTTGACTCGGGAGCGAATCATTGTTTTGTTAATCCGGACATGATCGGAAAGGGACAGTTCCGGAAGGAACCCGGAGAGGACTTTGGGTTAGTTCAGGCGGCTGGAGGCCAAGTGATGTTTTCACTAAGAACGGTCAAGAATGTTCCAGTGATGTTTGGCGAAGTGAACATGCCAGCGGATCTAGTGATCTGTAGGGTTAAGTCCTACGATGTCATTTTGGGAATGGACTAGTTAGGCAAGCACAGAGCTCACTTGGATTGTCACCGTGGAAGGGTGCGGTTTTAGAGAGACAGAGAGGTCTTGGTTTATCAGGGAGTTAGGCCAACCTCGGGAAGTTTGGTGGTTTCAGCTATTCAAGCAGAACGGCTGATAGAGAAGGGTTGTGAGGCGTATCTAGCAACGATCACTACCACAGAAGGAGGACCGGAGGTAGACTTGGGCAGTATACTGGTGGTGCAGGAATTTGAGGATGTTTTTCAGGCGTTGGCAGGACTGCCACCAGCTTGTTCAGATCCATTCACGATTGAATTTGAGCTGGGGACAGCTCCATTGTCCAAAGCACCATATCGGATTGCGCCAGCGGAGATGGCTGAACTGAAGAAGCAGCTAATGGAGTTGTTGGACAAAGGCTTCATTAGACCTAGTAGTTCACCGTGGGGAGCACCAGTGTTGTTCGTAAAGAAGAAGGATGGGAGCTTCAGGCTTTGCATTGATTACCGTGGATTGAACCGTGTGACCGTGAAGAACAAGTATTCACTTCCCAGGATAGACGAGTTGTTGGACCAACTCAGGGGAGCTACTTGGTTCTCTAAGATCGATTTGGCATCAGGGTACCATCAAATACCCATAGAGGAGACAGATGTGTGTAAGACTGCCTTTAGGACAAGGTATGGTCATTACGAGTTTGTGGTCATACCATTTGGTTTGACGAATGCGCCAGCTGCATTCATGAAGTTGATGAATGGCGTATTCAGAGAGTACCTAGATGAGTTTGTGATCATTTTCATAGATGATATTCTAGTATACTCAAAGGATGAGGAAGAGCATAAGAGTCATTTGCGGACTGTTATGGAGAAGTTGAGAGAACAGAAGTTATATGCCAAGCTCAGTAAGTGTAGCTTTTGGCAACGGCATATAGGGTTCTTGGGTCACATTGTTTCGGATAAGGGAGTGTCCGTGGACCCAGAGAAGATTCAGGCTATTGCGGATTGGCCCATACCAGAGAATGCTACAGAGATAAGGAATTTTCTCGGACTAGCTGGTTACTACAGGCGGTTTGTCAAAGGTTTTGCAAGCATGGCTCAACCAATGACAAAGCTGACTGGTAAAGACGTGGAGTATCTCTGGACGGATGACTGTGAAGAGTGCTTCTCGAAGTTAAAGGAGTTACACACTAGTGCACAAGTATTGGCGTTACCAGAACCGGGTGAGCCATACGTGGTATACACGGATGCATCAAGGAAAGGACTAGGGTGTGTTCTGATGCAAAATGGAAAGGTGATAGCTTATGCTTCGCGGCAGCTACAGAAGCATGAAGGAAACTACCCTACGCATGATTTAGAGATGACGGCTGTGGTATTTGCACTTAAGATATGGAGATCTTACTTGTATGGGGAAAAGGTGCAGATATACACGGACCATAAGAGTTTAAAGTACATCTTTACTCAACCGGAATTGAACTTGAGACAGCGTAGATGGATGAAGTTGGTAGCAGACTATGACTTGGAGATAGCATACCATCCAGGAAAGGCCAACTTGGTGGTGGATGCGTTGAGTAGGAGAAGGGCTAGCGTATCATCTGAACAGAATGTTGGAAGCATTGTGAACATGCTAAGGACATTGCAGCTGAATGCAGTAACGGATGGGGTTGAACCGTTGGGTTTGAAAGCTGCGGATTGAGCTGACTTGTTGACTAGAATTCGGATTGCTCAGGAGCAGGATGAGAATCTGAAAAAGGTGTCACAGAATGACAAGACAGAATATCAGACTTCAAACAATGGGACTATTGTTGTGAACGGACGGGTCTGTGTTCCAGATGTGAAGGAGTTAAAGGATGAGATCCTTAAGGAGGCACATCAGTCAAGGTTTTCTATTCATCCGGGAATGACCAAGATGTATTAGGATTTGAAACGGTACTATCATTGGGTTGGGATGAAACGGGATGTGGCTAAGTGGGTAGCCAGATGTGAGACGTGCCAATTGGTTAAGGCAGAGCATCAGTTTCCGAGTGGTTTGTTGCAAACGTTGCCAATGCCAGAATTGAAATGGGACATGATCACCATGGACTTTGTACTGGGATTGCCTAAGACTAAGAAGCTGCATGACGGGATATGGGTCATTGTGGATCGTTTGACCAAGTCTGCTCACTTCTTAGCAATGAAAAAGACTGATGGAGTACCCAAGTTGGTGGACATGTATATTGATCAGATCGTGAAGTTGCATGGAGTGCCAGTGAGTATCATCTCAGATCGTGATCCGAAGTTTACTTCAAGGTTCTGGAAAGAATTCCACGAAGCGTGTGGAACGCGGTTGCATATGAGTACAGCGTATCATCCACAGAATGATGGGCAATCAGAACGGACGATCAGGACATTAGAGGACATGTTGAGAGCGTGTGTACTGGACTGGGGTGGTAGTTGGGAAGACTACTTACCGTTGGCTGAATTTTCATACAACAATAGTTACCAAAGGAGCATAGAGATGTCTCCGTACGAGGTGTTGTATGGCAGGCCGTGCAGGACACCATTGTGTTGGACACAAGTGGGGGAGCGTAGCGTAATGGGGCCAGCAGTGGTCGAGGCTACTATATAAAAGATCAGATTGTTAAAGGTTAAGCTGAAAGAGGCTATGGACAGGTAGAAAAGTTATGCGGACAGGCATCGCAGGGATCTGGAGTTCAGTGTGGGTGATATGGTTTATCTTAAGGCACTGACTTATAAGGGAATGGACAGGGCAGCTAAGAGTGCCAAATTGAATCCGAGGTACTACATGGGGCCGTACCGGATACTGGAGAGAGTTGGCGCAGTGGCTTACAAGTTGGACTTGCCATCAGAAATGGGAGCGTTCCACAATGTATTCCATGTGTCGCAGCTGAGGAAGCACATTACCGAACAGGAAACGGTTAGGAACCACCAGCAGACTTGCAAGAGGACCTTGCAGTAGTGGCTAGACCGGTTCGGGTGTTAGATCGGAAAGAAGAGACTATGCGTGAGAAGCTGGTCAGAATGGTTAAGGTCGTATGGGACTGCGACGGACAGGAACAGGTTACTTGGGAAAATGAGGCTAGGATGAAAGCTGAGTATCCCAAATGGTTTGACAAGTTGCAAACGGATGAGTCGGATTCAAGGACGAATCCTGAACGGGTGGGGGAGAGTTGTAGCATCCATATCCGAGAAAATGTGGAATGATCGTACCGGACAGGGCAGTGTCCGAGGAATGACCGAGCCAAGGGTCGGATACTGGCTGGGAAAGGGAGGTTCGGACTATGGTCGGGTGATGACCGAGGGAATAGTCGGGTGGTGGCTGGATAGCCGAGCCGGACGGACCATATCCGAGGAAAACAGGGTCCAGTCCGTGGGAAATGGGGTTTATCCCGGTGCAGTAGGATTTATCTGAGAGTCTGGGAGGTTAGTCCGAGTGTCAGTGGACTGTCTCCGAGGGAGAAAAGGAAACCTCAGAGAGAAATAGAGGATTAGCCGAGGCGGGACGAGTTATCCGAGAGGAAAAGGAAAATCCGGATGAAAAATGGAAAACACCTCGGATAAGGGCGGTTTATCCGAGTGGGAAGGGATTTGGGCCATGGGCCAAGTGTTTGGTTGGCTATTTTGTGGTTTATCGAAGGAATGGTCGAGCCGGTATAGGGAATAGCTGAGAGAATCGAATCGGGCCGGGATAAAACCTACTGGAACCAGGAAAACGTTAGAAATGTTCGGGTTACCTAGGGGTTTGTGAGTATTTAAGGGATTTTGAGACTTTTCTCGGGAGAGTTGTGTTTATTCGAGAGCAATAAAGCAAAGAAAGAGAATAGCCGAGAGAAAACCCTAAGAAAAACAGTTTATCTCGAGGACATCCGAGAGAGATCAGGTTATCGACGAGCAGATCCGACCAACGACGAGATAAATTGGTAAGCGATCGGATATTTCCCTAAGTGTTGAGTTTTCATCGGATAACCTCGAGCTAATAGCCTTGTTTTGTGGGGTTTCTGAGGGAAAACAGAGTTTGGCTCGAAGAAAGGTGAACGAATCAAGAGATAGCTGAGGGGATAAGGATCGGATCGTACCGTGAGCCGAGAGATTCTTAGGGAGATCGGATATCTTCGTTTTGGTACGGTTTTCATCGGGATTTCTTCTGACCAATCTGTTTCCAGCCTTGCCTAAGGTGAGTGCGTGACTGTGGTTGGTGTCTAGGACCGTAGAATTGCTAGGGTTGAATGTTTGCATGTTGATTGTGTGATTTTCATGTTATGTGTTTAGAACTGATAAGCAATCTTTATGTTATGATATATTGTGGAGTTTACAGTGGCATATATGATGTTATCTAACCTCAGGGTAATCTAGATCATGTACTAGCTTAGGGGATGTGGGATTCTCGCTGAAGTAGACAAGAGTCTTAAAAAGAGATTGATCTTGGTTGGTTAGGCTAAATGTTCATGGCCGTTTGATATTGTTATGTCTATTGCGAATTGATTGTGTTGAATGTTGAATCCGAAAGTATGATTGCGTGTTTGGTACTGACCAGGTGTTACAGGATGACCGTACTCACTAAGTATTTATGAAATACTTATGCCTCTCATCTTGAGTGTGCAGGTACTAAGCAGTAAAAGGGCGAGACCAGGCGGCAGTGATGGATATGGATGGATCGGGACTGGGTTTTATTTATGTTTAAGACGTTGTGCTTTGTCTTGTGGCTTTGGTGTTTGACTATTTAGGTTGTTAGATGATCGTTTGTATTCATTAGCGAACCATTGTGATTTGTGTAAGTTAGCTCCGAATCCTGTTTAAGTGTTTTATGAAAGTTAAATGAATGAAATGAGTTGATCTATATTCCGCTGTGTATTGATAAGAAAGAATAAGAATGAAGGAAAAAATTTAAAAATATGGCTAAGTATAGAAACGGACTTAGAGAATGTAGTGGGACATAGCCACGGTAAGGTTTACCGGGTTAGGTTACCACGTGTTTGGTCTGCTTTAAAACTGAATTTAGAATAAAGACATTATTTAAATTTGACAAATCATAAGACACAAAACTTGCTTTACTTTGTCTTTGAAATAAAATAATTACTCAAATGACAACAACAACAAATAGAAAAGTCACAAACAGTATCAAAACCGACAACCATCATTTCTAAAACGTAACCGAATAACATCACTTCTAAAACGTAACCGAACAACATCAAAACCGACAAATTCACTCTATCATCTCACATATTTCTTTCTTCTTGTCAGAATGCTTTATTTGAATGAATCAAATCGATTTTTCAAGCAACCACAACTGAACACTGAATCTCTACTCATTTTGACCATCTCTTTTGAAATGGAGAACTGCTGGGTAGAATCAAGATAACTGAGCTTAGTTGTAGCAAACATCGTAGTCTGAAATCTGAAGTGAAGAGCCTTATCTTTCAATTTCGACTAATTTCGTATATGAAATCAATTTGTGGATTTTTCAAATCTCCCCGTGTCGGTTTTTGGCAAAATCAAAACGATGTAGTTTGATTTAACGCCGATTAATCAAGTATTAGCGATATCTCTATAGAAAGAGTTTATACGTCAAAAAAACATTACTTGAGGTTTTTTTATATTAGCTGTTTAGTTGAGGGATTTTTATCCGAACCATCTTTAATTCAGAGATTTTATCATTAATAACCCTTTAAACTAACACTCTAACCTGATATTTCCTTGTTCTTCCCCTTAGTCTTTTAACATCAGGTTCAACAGCCGATTTAGAACATGATAGCCTATTGTGCCCTTCTTCCCTATAGTTCAAGCATGTCATGATTTGCTTCTCACGACTTAACTTGGTCTTCTTAGCAGATTCATAAGGCTTTTACGTATAACTAGTTATTTTGCATACCAGGTTTACCTAATCTATTTGGTAGTGTGAAGATGGGTAATCTATTCATTATCGGCCACGACTTCGTACCTTATACATGCTTAATACTATGTTCATATGATTTCCTCTACACCACCAACCTTCTCCTTCTTTGCTAGGATTACACACACAACTATAAGAAAATAGTGAAATTGCAACAAACTTTTTGCAAAATTCATTTTTGTTAGGAATTTGCAACAGTTTTTATGATATTTTTGCAATAATAAATAGCTGCTACAGATTTATTGCAAATTTATGTGATGAAAAAAATATGTTGATATTTTTACAAAATTTCAACTTTCTTACAACATAGAAGTATTTCTTCCAAATTTTACAATAAATATTCAACGTTTAAGAGTAATGGCTAATTTTTAAGAAACGTTTTGTACAAATATGTAACAAAATATGTGAGACACTTAAAATGATATTTGCAACATTATAGTAACTGTTTTTACAACACTTTCTGTTCATGAAAATTGTGTATATATAATATAATAAAGTATATTAGATTATTCTTTCAATAATAATCCAAAAAGGAAAATATTCTTTAAAAAATAGTTAAAATCATTATATTTAAATAAAAAATAAAGATTAAATAATAAAGATTTAATTGATAAAGAAAAAGAAAAAAACAGAATTACTCTAGAAAACATGTAACCCATATACTCGCTGTTATCTTCGTCGAGTCTTTTAAATCTTCTGCGTTCTTAAATTAAAAACCATAAATCTGAAAAAAATAAGGTCTAATTGATATAAGACTCGGATGAGCTTATATGAGCCGGTTGGTGATGGTGAGTACAAGCTGGTGGTCGCTCTCTCTTGCACTCGTTATGGTCGATGATGAAGATCTAACACGTTGGCGGTTGCTCTCTCGTATGGGATCAAAGTAAAAGGGTTTGTTGGCGGAACGAAGTGTACCATAGAGTTGTGATGAGACTCTGATACAACACGGACTTAACCTCAAGAGAATCCACTCAATAAATCAAGCAAAAGATGAGAAAAGCTCTATAGAACTCTTTGAAGAAGTTCAGCGCTTTTATTAATAATCAAAAGGTAACCAAAAATACACGGCTGCAAGGGAACCTTATAATTGGTCATATCAGCTAGCCCTAAGGCCGAAAGTAAACCGCAAAAAGAAACAAAGCAAATGACACAAAACTAGCTAAAACATACAAAGCAAATAAACTATAAAAGGAAAGTTCACTTAATCTAAAAAGAAAGAAAATAACTAAGCCGCTTCTTCTAGAATCTTGCTGGAACTCGAACGTTGGTGCTCTTGAAGCTTGTTAGAACTGCTGGGACGTGTCACTCAACCTGCATGATGTTATAAATTGAAAGTACCTTACTGAAGTAGCCGCGGTCATGGTTGGTGGTGATGATGCTTGCTTCGGGTACGGGAACGTTCTTGAGCTCTAGTTGCATCCTCGTTGTGAAGCCTGATGAGTCTTGAACCGTAGCTTGCTTGCTATCCTTGACCGAATCTTCACAGCTCTCTTGTATCTCCTTGCTTAGGATTGATATGGTGTGGTCTTAGTGTATAAGTGGATCCTCCAACGTGTTCACTCCTGCATGGTTAGCTCGTGATGTAGTGTGTATAAAGGGGTTCGTGAGCTTACCTTGGTGTGGCAAAGTGATGGCAAGGCGAGTAAAACCATCTATAATGTCATCGTGTGAGGCTTGGTTGGTCTGACCCGCGGTACGTCCCGTCATGTTGGCATTACGACCCGCGGTACAATTCTCTGTACCGTCATTACGACCTGTGGTACGACCCGTCGTACCATCATGTTCCCTTTCAAGTGAGAGAAGTTCCTCTGGTCTGAATGATTGCATGATGTTTTCTATGGCCAAATTGAACCTCTTTCTTAGTTTTTTCGTCCTTGATCGTGTCATGGGGGTCTCACGAACCTCGGGTACTTGGCTAATGTCATCGTTTGGCTCGATGTCCTCATCATTCCCTCCATCTTCCGAAGGTTTTGACCACAAAACTGAGTCACCTGTGTCACAAACAGAAAAAACAGCTACGTTAAACGTCTGAGAAATGTTGTACTCACCTGGCAGCTCCAAGCGGTAAGCATTGTCGTTGATCTTAGAGATGACTTTGAACGGCCTGTCGCCTATTGGAGATAGCTTAGAGGCTCGCTTGTGTGGGAACCGCTCCGTTCTCATGTGAAGCCACATCCAATCTTCGGGCTCAAAGGTCAGTTGCTTCCTCCCCTTATCCGCTCTCTTCTTATATTCTTCCGTCTTCTTCTCCATGTTCTCCTTTGCCTTTAGATGAAGCTTCTTTATGATTTCTCCTCGGTTTAGACCATCTAAGATAGCTTGCTCCGTTTGTGGGATAGGTATGAGATCCACTGGTGACAAAGGGTTAACTCCATAGAAAACTTCAAAAGGGGACAACTTAGAAGCGGAGTGAGTAGCACGGTTATATGTAAATTCAATGAATGGAATGCAATCTAACCAAGTTTTCATGTTTCTACCAAGTGTTGCTTTAAGTAAAGTAGATAAGGTATGGTTTACCACTTCGGTTTGGCCATCCGTTTGAGGGTGACAAGTGGTGGAAAACAACAGTTTGGTACCTAAATTCCTCCACAAGGTTCGCCAAAAATGACTAAGGAACTTGGTGTCATGGTCAGATACAATGGTACGGGGAATGCCATGCAAGCGCACCACCTCTTTGAAGAATAGGTCAGCTATTTTTGTAGCATCGTTGGTCTTCTCACATGGGATGAAATGGGCCATCTTAGAGAACCGGTCAACAACAACAACGATAGAATCCTTGTGTTTGATCTTGGGCAAACCTAAGACAAAATCCATAGAGATATCCTCCCAAGGAGCGTTAGGTATAGGTAATGATAAGTATAAGCCGTGAGGGTGTAACCTGGACTTAGCCTTATGACAAGTGATGCATCGGCTACAGAACCGCTCCACGTCTCTCTTAAGATGGGGCCAATAGAAGTGCTCCACAACGACGGCTAAGGTCTTATCCACTCCGAAATGCCCCATCAACCCGCCACCGTGAGCTTCACTAAGCACTAGCTCTCTCATAGACCCTTGAGGAATGCATAGCCGCTTGTCTCTGAATAAAAAGCCCTCGTGTATATAGAACTGCTTGAAAGCTTCCGTACCGTTTTCCTTGTAAGCTTCACATAGCTCCGGGTCAGTGTCATATAACGTCTTGATGTGCTCAAACCCGAGAACTTTGGCCTCCATGGTGGATATTAAGGCATGTCTTCTTGATAAGGCGTCGACTACCACATTCTCCTTGCCTTTGTTGTACTTGATCACGTACGGAAAGGTCTCTATGAACTCCAACCATTTGGAATGTCTCCTCTTCATTGCTGTTTGCCCTCGTAAATGCTTCAAGGTTTCATGGTCAGTGTGAATGATGAACTCCTTGGACAGTAGATAGTGTTGCCACGTCTCTAAAGCTCTAACCAACGCATACAACTCCTTGTAGTAGGTAGGATAGTTCAGCGTAGCTCCACTTAGCTTCTCACTGAAAAATGCCACGGGCTTCTTGCGTTGATGTAGTACTGCTCCAATGCAACCTCCAGAAGTATCACACTCGACTTCAAACATCTCGTCAAAGTCAGGAAGGGCCAGTACTGGTGCTTGTGTAAGCCGGTCCTTAAGCGTGTTAAAAGCTGCATCTTGAGCTGACCCCCAACTGAATGGTGCATTCTTCTTGATCACAGCGGTGAGTGGTGCTGCTATGGAGCTAAAATCTCGCACAAAACATCTATGCCAGCTCGTGGAAGCTTCGCACTTGCCCGATGGTAGCTGGTGTTGGCCATTCTCTTATAGCTTTGATCTTTTCCTCATCAACTTGTAGCCCCTGCTCACTTACTATAAAGCCTAAGAAAACAAGTTTGTTAGTACAAAATGAGCACTTCTAGAGGTTCGTAAATAAGCCTTCTTTTCGAAGTGTTTTTAAAACAAACTCAAGATGTTTAATATGGTTCAAATAGTTCTTACTGTATACTAGTATATCATCGAAATATACTACCACGAATTTACCAATGTGAGACCTTAGAACCTGATTCATCAATCGCATGAAGGTGCTCGGTGCATTGGTCAAGCCGAATGGCATGACTAGCCACTCGTACAGCCCCTACTTGGTTTTGAAAGCCGTCTTCCATTCGTCTCCCTCTCGCATCCTAACTTGATGATACCCACTCTTAAGGTCAACTTTGGAGAAGATGATGGCTCCACTCAGCTCGTCAAGCATGTCATCTAAGCGTGGGATCGGGTGCCGGTACTTGATCGTGATATTGTTGATGGCACGGCAGTCCACGCACATTCGCCACGTACCATCTTTCTTGGGAACAAGTAACACAGGCACGACACACGGGCTGAGGCTCTCTCGAATGTAGCCCTTGTCCATGAGGTCTCTTACTTGCCGCTCAAATTCCTTAGTTTCCACCGGGTTCATACGGTAAGCCGACTTGTTTGGTAGGGCAGCCCCCGGTATTAGATCAATCTGGTGCTCTATGTCGCGTAATGGGGGTAAGCCTAGCGGTATATCACTTGGGAGCACATCCTTGAACTGATCTAGAAGTACTTGTACCTGCACGGGTAGCTCTTCTTCACCTATTCATGAACTTAAATATTCTTTGTAGAACATTAGTATCACGGTGCATTTGGCACTCATGGTTTTATGAATAGCATTAGTGGATAGAAATAAGTTTGAGCCACTTACCTCAACCTCTTTGTTCATATGAGTTTGTAACTCATGTACCTCGAAAGGGCTCAAAGGAGCAAGGTTGAACTTTCAGTCATTATGAGTGAAGGAGTACCGGTTAGTACGACCGTTATGGAATGTAGCTCGGTTAAACTGCAACGGCCGGCCAAGTAACAAGTGCCCCGCTTGCATATGGACAACATCACATAGCACTTGGTCTTGGTACTTGCCTACATTGAACGGTACGGTGACCTGCTCGGAGATTTTGAGCTTCGTTTGATCATTCAACCACTGCAGCTTATACGGTCTTGGGTGCTTGATCCGTTCCAGTCCTAGCTTCTCCACCATGTACCTGCTTTCCACGTTAGTACATGAACCGTCATCTATGATGAGGTTACATACCTTGCCCTTGACGGTACACCTCGTATGGAAGATGTTCTCGCGTTGAACCTTCTCCTCGTGGTTAACCATCACGCTTAACACTCGGCGCATCACTAGCAGCTCTCCCGTGTCAGGGAACTCCAGCTCCTCATCTTCCTCATCTTGGCCACAGTCTTGCTCCTCTTGAGACTCATACTCGCCGCTTGGCTTGAGGATCATCACTCGTTGGTTCGGGCATTCGCGAGCCATGTGTCCCCTGCCTTGACACTTAAAACAAGTTATATCCCGAGTCCTTGTTTGGTTACTAGGGAACTTACCTTGCTCAGCACGGTTGAATTTGGAGGGTTTGGGTGGCTTGCTTTTGAACCGTGAATCAATCTCAATCGCTTTACCCTTATCTAGTGGATTAGAACCGCTTGCTGCCCACGGTTTAGTGGCTCGGCTCTGGCCACTGTACGATGTTTTCCGCTTGATTTGCTGCTCCACATGAACTGATAAGTGTAGTAGTTTGTGTAGCCCGCTGTACTGAGCTCGTTCCACCTTTCTAGCTATCCTCTCTTGAAGCCCATTTATAAACTGCGCCATTAGAGCTTCCTCAGACTCCTCTAGCTCTAACGAGTTCATCAGCTTCTCAAACTCCTCGAACTACTCCTCAACGCTCCTAGTGCCATGTGCCAACTTACGAAAACGCTTCTGTAAGTCTCTATGGTAGTGTTCTGGCACATACCTTTGGCGGAGAAGAAACTTCATGTCACTCCAAGCCGAGACAGGCCCGAACCGCTGGCGTCTCCTCTCGGCTACACTCCTGTCCCACCACGCGAGGGCATTCTCCGTGAGGTTGGCAGCACCTACGGCCACCTTCTTGCGCTTGGCGTATCCATAACACGCGAAGATGTGGTCCATCCTTCGCTCCCATTCCATGTAAACCTCCGGGTTTGATTTTCCTGCAAAAGTGGGAGGGGTTAGCTTAATGTCATGGTTTTGATCTCTAGGGTCTACCTCACGCGCAGGGTTTCTTTGGAGGGGATCTTGTCGCCTCGGCTGTGGACGTCGTATGGGGTCACGTATGTCCTCATCTATATCGGTCATGTCATCATCAGGCTCCGGGGGAATGGGATCTCCGCGTATGTGAGCTCTCCGTGGCCGTGCCTCCATTTGGTCAATTCTAGCACCAAATTCTTGGCGCATAGTCCCTACGGTCTCGGTCATGGTCCTGAAATCTTCCATCCGTCATTGTGTTTCTAAATGATTTCCTTTGCAAACACGTAACAAACGGTCACGATACCAACGAAAAGAGACAAGACTTACTACTACTATTACTTGACTAGAGAAACAATAAATGGATCAATAGGCGAGACTAGTAAAGCGTGAAACACAAAGAAAACTTTTTATGGGTTTTTATGAAAGATGTTTTAAGATTCAAATAAGAGAAAGAAATAAGCAAATCAGATCTAATATTTTTGGGGTTTTCTTTTTATGAAACTTTAAAACAAAAGACTAAAAAGGAATAAGCAAAAGATTTTTTTATGGGATTTTGGATAAACAAAGCAAAGAAACGCAAGCAAACAATAAAATAACTAAAACTATCAAGCGGATCTATAAAGCAAAAGGGATAGAAAAACCAAAGGTAGGAACCTTTGGCTCTAATACCAGATGATATAAGACTCGGATGAGCTTATATGAGCCGGATGGTGATGGTGAGTACAAGCTGGCGATCGCTCTCTCTTGCACTCGTTTGATGGTCGATGATGAAGATCTAACACGTTGGCGGTCGCTCTCTCGTGTGGGATCAAAGTAAAAGGGTTTGTTAGCAGAACGAAGTGTACCGCAGAGTTGTGATGAGACTCTGATACAACACG
The DNA here is from genome assembly GCA_911865555.2 of Thlaspi arvense. Lineage (NCBI taxonomy): Eukaryota > Viridiplantae > Streptophyta > Magnoliopsida > Brassicales > Brassicaceae > Thlaspi > Thlaspi arvense. Next base: position 39,085,801 of record OU466863.1, read on the forward strand.
GACTTAACCTCAAGAGAATACACTCAAGAAATCAAGCAAAATATGAGAAAAGCTCTCTAGAACTCTTTGAAGAAGTTCGGCGTTTTTATTGATAATCAAAAGGTAACCAAAAATACATGGCTGCAAGGATACCTTATAAATGGTCCTATCAGCTAGCCCTAAGGCCGAAAGTAAAACGCAAAAAGAAACAAAGCAAACGACATAAAACTAGCTAAAACATACAAAGCATAGAAACTATAAAAGGAAAGTTTACTTAATCTAAAAAGAAAGAAAATAACTAAGCCACTTCTTCTTGACTCTAGCTGGGACTCAAACGTGGGTGCTCTTGAAGCTTGTTGGAACCGCTGTGACGTGTCACTCAACCTGCATGATGTTATAAATTGAAAGTACCTTAGTGAAGTAGCCGCGGTCATGGTTGGTGGTGATGATGCTTGCTTCGGGTACGGGGACGTTCTTAAGCTCTTGTTGCATCCTCGTTGTGAAGCCTGATGAGTCTTGAACAGTAGCTTGCTTACTATCCTTGAACGAATCATCACAGCTCTCTTGTATCTCCTTGCTTAGGTTTGATATGGTGCGGTCTTGGTGTATAAGTGGATCCTCCAACGTGTTCACTCCTGCATGGTTAGCTTATGATGTAGTGTGTATAAAGGGGTTCGTGAGCTTACCTTGGCATGGCGAAGTAATGGCAAGGCGAGTAAAACCATCTATGATGTCATCGTGTGAGGTTTGGTCAGTCTGACCCGTGGTATGTTCCGTCATGTTGGCATTACGACCTGCGGTACGATCCTCCGTACCTTCATTACGACCTTTGGTACGACCCATCGTACCATCATGTTCCGTTCCAAGTGAAAGAAGTTCCTCTGGTCCGAATGATTGCATGATGTTTTCTATGGTCAAATTGAACCTCTTTCTTAGCTGTTTCGTCCTTGATCGTGTCATGGGGGCCTCACAGATACTTGGCTAATGTCATCGTTTGGCTCGATGTCCTCATCACTAATTTTTTCTCCTTCTTTATTTGATTTTTGTTTTAATTTTTTTTCTTATTATCGTAGGTTTTGAAATTTCGATATTTTTCCGAAATCTCATAAGGATTTCAGTTTTGAAATTGACTAATTTGTTTGACTGATTAAGTTAATAGTAGGTTTTTGATTATGTCTGGTGTTGGGAACTTCATAGTCAAAGCATGTTGTTATTGTTTTCGTATCTTGTGTATATATATAATCGTGTATGTTTTATTTTTATATTATGGTTGCAGAGTTATATGATTTATAATGTCTTCGTCAACAAGTAATGATCTGTATGCACTGAGGCGATGGATGTATGCAAGAATTTGTCTAAAAACCAAATCTCAGATGCATTCATAGTAGGATTGAAATATTTCATGATAGTAGATATATTTTTGTCCATGCTCTAAGTGTGAGAATCGAAAGTTTCTTGATAAAGATACAGTAGCTGGTCACTTATATAACATAGGGTTTCTTGCTAGCTATTTTGTTTGTGTTGAACATGGAGAAAATTATGAGGCTGACAATAACCTATGCATTGAGGAAAATACATGCATATCGAGAGATTTATCCATGCATGTGCCAAACTCTTAAAGAATTCGCCATGACTGATCTGGGATTGATGAAATTCTTCTTGGGGGTTGAAGTAGCACAAGATGAGCAGGGGATTTTCATCAACCAACAGAAGTATGCAGTCGAAATACTGAAGAAGTATGGGATGGAAAACTGCAACTTAGTCAGGAATCCAATGGTCCCGGGTCAGAAGTTGTCTAAGGAAGGAAAAGAAAGCTTGCGGATCCAACCTCGTTCAAACAACTCATAGGGAGCCTGGGGTATTTGACTGCAACCAGACCTGATTTAATTTATTCTGTGAACATGGTTCAGATATATGGAGAAACCGTATGAGGAGCACATGATGGCAGCAAAAAGAATGCTGAGATATGTTCAGGGCACGACTGAGTACGGAATACAGTATAAACGAGGTGGAGAAGGAAAACTGGTGGGGTTTGCTGATAGCGACTACGCAGGAGACGTAGATGACAGAAAGAGTACATCGGGGTATTTGTTTATGCTGGGAGGAGGAGCAGTGTCTTGGGCATCGAAGAAGCAGGCTATAGTAACTCTGTCCACAACTGAAGCAGAATTTGTAGCTGCAGGCTTTGGTGCTTGCCAAGGAGTGTGGTTGCGAAACGTTCTTGAGGAGGTTGTAGCAACTCAAGGCGACGGAACAGTGCTGTATTGTGATAACAGCTCCACAATTATGCTGTCCAAAAACCCGGTGTTGCATGGGAGAAGCAAACATATATTCATGTCAGATTTCACTTCCTGCGTGAGTTAGTGAATGAAGGGACAATACAGCTTGATTACTGTTCGACACAAGAACAGTTAGCCGATTTCATGACAAAAGCGGTCAAACTCGAGACCTTTGAGAAGTTAAGAAGCAGAGTGGGGGTTATGTTGAAGGAAGTATAAACTGGAAAGGAGCCATTCCAGTTTAGGGGAGGTATTGAAGAATAAAAGAGCCGTTAGAATGGTTGAATAAGATTGAGGACTTAGTCTTGGTTGTTGAAGTGTCCGAGATTATAGGAGGAAGACTCGTTGTTTTTGATTCAGTTTTATTAGGGAGTTTGTTTCGGTAACAAGTTGTAACAAAAGGTCTATTTAAAAGACTGATCTCTTTCTCAATAATTCAAGTTGTACATTCCAGATTCCATCGTTCTCAAACAGTTCTCAGATAAACAGATAACAAGACAAAGGTCTAGAGAGTTGTAAGTTTTGTGGAGCTGGCAGATTCAAAATAATAAAGACCTGGAAAAAACCATGTTCTGTTTTGAAGAATGTTTTATTTTCTAATAGGTGACAGGCTGAAAAGATTATATTAATCAAAGAAAACAGCTTCGTTAATGAGATAGTACGAAGAACATTATTCAACACATGGTAGTGATGTAATGTGCCATTCATCAGATGGTGAAATATGAAATCACTTCAATCAGGTATATCCTGATTTTGCTAATGAGGCTAGAAATGTTTATATAGGTTTATGCACATATGGATTTAATATCTCAGTTCACTTCTTCATACGATAGTTAGATCTTTAAAGTAATACTTCTTTTCAGAGATAATTACATTTTGGTTTTGCTTTACTGTTCTTTTCTCGTTATGTTTAGTATCAACTATTTACTTCTTCTTATTTACTTTTCAGATTAAGATGAATTCAATGTAAAATGACAATCAGCATCATGGAGAAGTGCAACCATCACATGTTTTAGGTGTCCTCAATCTAGCTAAACCGAATGGAAATCTCTGGTAGTCAAAAATACAAATTTTACAAAATAATATTTACCATCAATTATGTGATATTTTTTATTTCTTTTTATAGGTTCAAGCGTGATTTCATAATCACTAATGAGATCCGAACAATCATTCGATCTGATTATTCTGGTCCATATCGTAAATGGTCAACTACACTGACACATGTAAGAGACCCATGGTGGTACACATTTAAGGTATGTTTTATAAACACTTCTACCACATTATGAATCCACTTTGGTTCTACTTACATGAATCCTAAATTGTTTATAACGTTTTTTCAGTGCAAATTCTATTGGAATCCAGCATTTGAATCTGAAGTGAAAAAAAATATTTAACAAATGTGCTGCAACTAAGATTATGGATATGATTAGCCGAGTCAATGAAAGAGGTAAGTAGTCATATTGGATCCTTGATGATTACTATAAGGATTTGGTTGACTACTAGGGAACAGATAAAGCTAAGGAGTATTAAACATGAATGAATTGTATATTGAATTGTGTTTAATCAATGTTCAAAAAATCGTTAGGTGGTATCGAAACGGTTGATAGGGGACTAGTGCCTTGAACGATTAGTCGGGGCTTAATCGGGGAGTTTAAATTATAAAATTTATTTTTTATATATATATTTTAGTTTTATATATTACTAATTACATATTTACATTTATTTTTTAAAATTTTTTTAAAAAAAACTAACAATGCATTAATTTATTATATTATATTATAATTAAATATTATAAAGTTTAGATCTAAAAACATAAAATAAAAATCTCTTCACCTGGAATAATTAGAAAAAAATGAAGAAAAAAAGGTTTGGCGTTGAAGTGACTAATTAAACTCTAAGTGACGTGCTTTTAATCTTCTTTTTCTAACATTTTTTAACATTTTTTGTTTAGTTTTATGAAACGAAGTCGTATCATACTACTTGACCAAAAATAACAAAAGAATCAAACTAAATATAGAACCGGAAATTAACCGACTTGCCTGATTTTTACCGGTTTGAACAGCCTGGACAGGTCTACCGATGTTACTCACCGAATTAATGTAAATCGTTTCGCTTAAAGTCATCTAGCCGTCTTATCGTCTGTCCGTCTAGGCGACGTTAAGAGCGATTTTTTGAACATTGGTTCAAATGATGAGATTACATAGCTATATATAGGAGCTATTTGAATCATATATTAAATGAGAGAATCATACAATAAGTGAGAAGAATATATGATTGAGTGATCATAAAAATTGTGATGATATTGTAAGGATATCGACTGAATAATTCTATTAGATGATCATGTATACTTTATATATAGGAGATTACAAGAGGATACTAGGTTAAAAGTAATTACATATCAATTACATATTGATTCCATATCAATCACTTCCTTATATATTCTACATGCCCCCCTCAAGATCAAGGGGCTTTTGTCACGCCAATCTTGTTGAAGAGTTCACTGAATCTGGCGTGAGAGAGAGGCTTTGTTAAGCCATCCACGAGTTGATCCTTGGTGTTCACGTGTGATACGCGTACTACCCCTGACTGAACATTATCCCAGACAAAATGATAGTCGAGGGCCAGATGTTTCATTCGAGAATGAAATACCGGATTAGCGCTGAGGTAAGTTGCCCTGACATTATCACAGTATATGACCGGATCTGTAGGCAATTGAATTCCAAGCTCAGTAAGTAAGGAGCAGACCCATCGGAGCTCTGCAGCCGTGTTGGCTACTGCCCGATACTCCACCTCCATTGAAGAGCGGGAGATCCCACGCTGTTTCTTTGAAGACCACGAGATAGGGGTGGTTCCGAGATATAGGATGTAAGCATTAGTTGACACATAGTCATCTATATCGCCGGCCCAATCAGCATCTGAGAATGTGTGTAAGGTGAGAGGAGTGTGTGCTCGTATGAAGATTCCATGCGAAGGCGTGCCTGCGAGGTAACGTAGAAGTAGTTTGGCGGCCTGCTAGTGGTCATCCGTCGGAGTATGCATAAACTGGGAGAGTTTATTGACAGCAAACGCAATATCTGGTTTTGACGAGGAGCAGAAGCCGGCTGCCAGTTATTGGTGTTGCTGCGATGAGAGGACTTGTGATGCTGATTATGATTGGAGCTTTTGTAATTAACAGCATTCGCAAAGACTGGTATGGAGGAAGAGGAGATGATCTGGTTTTGAAGTTTTGCCTCTTGGTTAAGTAACTTCTCATGAATCTCGGTCAACAATGGTGGAGAGTCCTGAGCTTCTACTAGGTCGACGACGGACTTGTAGTCTTCAGGGGCCCATCAAGAATAAACTCGATCTGATCTTCAGCATCGATTGCTTTGCCAAGGAGGGCCATCTGGTCAAACCTGGTGGTGAAACCTTGATAGTATTCATCAATAGTTTTGTTGCCTTTGGTCCACTGTTTTTTTGTTGTTACAGCTGCTTGATATGCCCGCGACTCGGTTTCGCATAAGTAGATGTCATAGTGTTCCAGATCTCGGCTGCAGTAGTTGTTTTGGAGAGCAGAGGCTGGAGCGTGTTGGTGACAGCACCAAGAAGGGCACTATATATGAGCCGATCTTGGCGTTTCCATAGAACAAAGGCGTTGTTCGGTGTGACCACTCCATCAACAGTGAGAAGAGGTGGCGGCGTGATGATTGACCCATCCAAATATCCGGCAAGGCCATATCCATCAAGGAGAGCGTGTACCTGAAGGCTCCACATCAAAAAATTTGAAGAGGTGAGTTTGGTGACATTCGTCATGTTGATACTTAGAAGTGTGGGAGATTCTGAAATGGTGACTGATTCAGCAGCGTTGATTTGTGTGTTTGGAGCAGCCATGCTGAAAAGACGAAGGGAATAGCGGCGAAAAAGAGAAGGGTTAGGTATAGAGGATTGTTACTGCTCTGATACCATGTAAGGATATCGACTGATTGATTCTATTAGATGATCATGTATACTCCATATATAGGAGATTACAAGAGGATACTAGGTTAGAAGTACTTACATATCAATTACATATTGATTATATATATATCAATCACTTCCTTATATACTCTACAGATATCCTTTCCTTAATATGCTCCCTCAAGCTCAAGACAACAGAATCAACATCTTGAGATTGACATGTTTAAAGAATTTGATAGGAGTGAAGAAGAAGCATTGTGCTTAACCATTTTGGACGGATTTACCGTAAAAGCCTCGGAAAACTCATGTATGTAGAGGCTAGGAAGCATATAGTTTGAAGAAGTTATAAGGACTTAAAACACGAGATAAACTTAGATCTGGAATGACAAAAGTCATTGAGAAACATATAGCTTGATGGAGGAGTGATAAGAACACAGGCGTATTATCATGTTATGATGGCGGCGGCATATTTCTCAGATATATCTGGTTGCAGATTTGAACTGAATTATTGGTGGCCAGAGGAGGTCGTTGATGGACTGAAACATTGCAGAAGGGTGTGAGGCTTGTGTTAGCTGGAGTTATGAACATCAAGATGTGGCAGTAGAGATGTAGTTGTTGACGTTGAGAAGAAGGTGCAAGAGAGAGGTATGGGATATCATCTTGAAATGCTTAGTATCATAATGTGTAATGAAAGCAAGAAGCTTATACCATGATGTTGGAAGCATGAAAAATAAATGGAAGAAAAACTTTAACGAAAAATAAGAAAAATGTGTGTGTGTTGTTTTTTTTTTAAACACAAAATAGAAAAATTATTTGAATTTCATTGGTGGATCAAAACTCTCAAAAATAATTTGTTCTAATACCATATTAAACATGAATGAATTGTATATTGAGTTGTGTTCAAATGATGAGATAACATAGCTATATAGGAGCTATTTGAATCATATATTAAATAAGTGAATCTTACAATAAGTGAGAAGAATATATGATTGAGTGATCATAGAAATTGTGATGATATCATTTTCTTAATAAAGAGAATAGTAAAAAAGCTTCCAAAAGTCATAAACACCGAGCATGCTCACGCTCATATGCAAAGTTGCAGATATTTTATTAGGCAATTGTAAAAGGGAAAATGAGCATATTTCTTAAAAGGCTTTTTCTAGCAATAACCTAAGCCCATTAAGACCAAGAAGACCGCGCCGATCTAGCTCGGATAAAAGGAAAACTCTTAAAGATCATCTTTGAAGTCCGAAAGCATCGGATCAACTGAAAGGAAAAAGGAGAATCTTCATATTCCTCGGAGAATAAGGGATATTTCCATATCGCAAATATAGAAATATTCACCTAAGGGGGAAAGGAAAAGGAGCTCGGAGCAACCGACCTTCTATCCCTATAAATAAGAAGACCCTGAAGCACAAGAGGACAACTCATACAATCTAGAGAGCAGCAGAGCTGAAACCAAGAACTCTAACGCTTTCTAGTTTACTTCACAAACACTTTCTTTTCACTTCGGCATAACCTCTCGGTTAAGCCATCTCTTGTAATCGCTTCATCTTTGAGCTATTAATAAAAGATCTTATTCTCTACCCACAACTGTTAATTAAATCCTTAGTGGTGATTTTCTGGTTCAACAGTTGGCGTCGTCTGTGGGGACTAAGAGAATAAATTTTGAAAACTAGCAAAAAGATCCAAAGCAATGAGCCTCCCGACAGATAACAGCAATATCACCTCTAACACAGAGGATACCACCACTACGTGTACTAAAACGCCTGCCCATAACGAGCACGGCAACCATATCACCGTGATCCTACCACCCACGAGAGAACACGCGACATTCAACGATTCCTACATGATCTTAGGAGGGATGTTCAACGACCCCATTTTGCTTAAAGAAATTAAGCATTACGAAGAAAAAGCAGTAGAAGCAAAGCGCAATCCGACCATTCAAAAAAACGAAGCACCAGTGGATTTCACAGCAAAAGTTCTGCGCAGCTTGCACACATCGCATGTCGATCCATTGGTTAAAACTTTACAAATTCACGAAAGCACAGTTGCAAAAGCTTTGGTTGACAGTGGGAGCACCGTCAACATTGTCTTCAAAGATACATTGGCGAGAATGACCATCAATGAAAGAGAGATAGCAACGATGGCAAAACCACTGACAGGATTCACAAGCAACACCTCCTAATGTATCAGCTCGATACATCTACTCACCTACCTTGGCAGCGTAACCAAAAAGGCAAAATTTACAGTCATCGACTGCCCAAATATCTATAACATCATACTCGGAACCTCGTGGATCCACAGCATGAAAGCCGTCATCTCAACCTACCATTAATGCATCAAGTTCCCAACATCTACAGGCACGTTCACTTTGTATGGCGATCAGTCGACAGCAAGAATGTGCCTCCTTAGCGAGAGAAAAATCAGGACGGCGACTACATACATGGTAAACGAGGACTTAGACCCACGCATTCCTTTCCACGAAAGACCAAAGCCCTAGCGGGTTATACAGGTAGGCATTGACGGGCAACATCCAGAAAGAACCGTTAGCATCAGCGGAGATCTCACAGAAGACATAAAAACAGAGCTCGTCAAACTTTTGCGAGACAACGTGCACTTATTTGCTTGGTCTATGGAGGACATGAAGGGAATCGACACCAGAATCACGTCGTATAAGCTAAATATAGACCCGACATTCAAACCAATTAAACAAAAATGCTGGAAGCTCGGCCCCGAAAAAGCACAAGCAGTAACCGATGAAGTGGAAAAATTACTCGGAGCCGGATCAATTACCGAGGTTCAATATCCCGATTGGCTAGCCAACCTCGTTGTCGTTAAAAAAAAGAACGGCAAGTAGAGAGTCTACGTAGACTTCACCGATCTCAATAAAACCTGCCTAAAGGACTGCTTTCCGCTCCCTCACATCGACCGACTGGTCGAATCAACAGCTGGAAATTAACTGCTGTCCTTTATGGACGCCTTTTCCGGGTACAATCAAATCTTCATGCATCCCGATGACAGAGAGAAGACGACATTCAACACCGATCGCGGAACATATTGCTACAAAGTGATGCCTTTCGGACTAAAAAATGCATGAGCCACCTACAAACGGTTACTCAACAAGATCTTCGCAAGTCAGCTCGGCTGCACCATGGAGGTCTACATCGACGATATGCTCATAAAATCTGCAGTCGCTAAAGATCATGTCAGCCATCTCAGAGACTGCTTTAAAACTCTCGAGAAGTACGGGATGAAATTAAATCCGGCCAAATGCACGTTCAAGGGTCACTTCAGGAGAATTCCTGGGCTACGTCGTCACCTAAAGAGGAATGGAAGCAAACCCGAAACAAATCTCGGTAATACTGGATCTCCCATCGTCCAAAAACACACATGAAGTACAATGGTTAACCAGGAGAATTGCCGCGCTGAATAGATTCATCTCGCGCTCCACAGATAACTGTCTCCCCTTTTATCAACTTCTTCGGAGTAATAAGCGTTTTGACTGGGATGACAAGTGCGAGGAGGCTTACACACAGTTGAAGAAGTACCTGACCACTCCGCCGATATTAACCAAATCAGAGGATGGCGAGACAATGTATCTCTACATCGCAGTTTCAACGGCGGCAGTAAGCGGCGTCCTTGTCAGGGAAGATCGTGGCGGGCATAAACCAATCTTCTACATAAGCAAGACCTTGAATGGAGCCGAAACTCGTTATCCGGCTCTAGAAAAACTCGCCTATGCAGCAATCGTCTCGGCACAGAAATTTCGACCCTACTTCCAGTTTCACACTATTGCCGTCTTCACCAGTCAACCACTTCGGAGCATTTTGCACAGTTCGAGTCAGACCGGCCGAATGGCTAAATGGACAATAGAATTGTCCAAGTACGATATCGAGTACCGTGCTCGCACTAGCGCCAAGTCTCAAGTTTTAGCAGACTTCATGATCAATATATCACCAGATCTACTAAATGATGAAGCACCCACCGAAAACTGCTGGAACCTGTACATCGACAGCGTGTCCTCAAAGCGAGGTTCAAGAGTCGGTATCTGTTTAAAATCGAACAATCATTCAAGCTCGGCTGCCCTGTCTCGAACAATGAAGCCGAATACGAAGCTTTGCTCGCAGTAAATCAGCTCGCCAAAGAAGTAATAGCGAAAAATATTCACGCTTTTTGCGATTCCCAGCTCGTCGCGAAGAACGAGCGAATGGATGCTTACCTGAAGCAGGTCCAAGAAATAACAAGGCAATTCGACTCTTTCGAACTAACGAAAATCCCGTGAACTGAAGACACCGCCGCCGACGCGCTGGCAGCATTGGCATCAACAACAGATCCCGTACTTCGCCGAACAATTCCTGTAGAAATCATCGAGCAACCTAGCATCTAGTTATTCAAAGGATCTTGCAACATGGTTCTGCACCAGGAGGATGAAGCGGACGACCCAATGGAAGTAGATGTCGAATATGAAAAGCAGCCTTGGCAGGATGAGATTAAGTCCTACCTATCCAAGGGAACAGTCCCACAGGATAAATGGACAGCTAGACGTCTGCGGAGGAAAGCAGCGCAATACTTTATTCAGGACGGCAACCTGTTCTGATAGACGGCAAACAAAGTAATACTACGATGCTGCGACGAAGCACAAGCAAAGAAGGTAATGGTAGAAACTCATGAAGGAGCTGGTGGCATCCATTCAAGAGGAAGAGCATTAGCCTTAACAATAAAGAAGCATGGATTATTCTGGCCTAGAGTGATCCAGGATTGCGAACAATTTGTACTATGGTGCGAACAATGTCAGAAACACGCGCCCATCATCAACGCACCCACCGAGCTCCTTCAAACCGCCGTCCCGCCATATCCCTTCATGAGGTGGTCAATAGATGCGATCGGCCTGATGCCTAAGTCAGGTCGAAATCCCCTTAGCCACCCTTGAAAACCTCTTGACCATTATTGCTTAGTACCTTAGATCTTGCTTTCTTTTAATTGTCTTAAAACCGTTTTGCTTAGTTCCTTTTGCTTGCTTAATTTAAGTATTCATCTTGTTTAGTTCTCATCTTGCTTAGTTATTGCTTAGTAATTACTTTAGTTTCATTTTTCTCTATCTTTGTTAGTTGCATTTCAGTTCTGTTTTCTCTTTGTTGCATTGCTTAGTTGTTAAAGTTACTCATGCATAATCAAACCCCCATCATTTCTTAGCTTATAATTTTTTTTGCATCTTAAATCCACAAGTGTGTTTGACACCTGAAGCCCTATACTAAAACTGAGTAGGAGGTTAGGAATATTAGCTTTAAGGCCTAAAAACCTTTGTTTCAAATTGGCGCTATTGCCACTTGTGGATTCTTTGAGTTTGACGTTTCTGTTAGACTAAGTTCTTCTCTTTTTCATTACTAATTAACTCTGTTTTCTCAGGTAATTGTATGAATTTGAGGTCCAAAGGCTCATCAAATTTGATTCCTTGTATAGACAACATCCATAGAAGAAGGGCTGTAAGACAGAGAGTTCAGGAGTTAGTAGAGCAGATAATGGCAGAGCAACAAGGTGGCCAGTTGCCACATGTGGGTGTTGTAGGACAAGCACTTTTACAACAAGCTGCATCAAACATAGACGAAGCACAAGATGTTTTGAACCAAGCGGCTGGAGTACAGGGTTTGAGAGCACTGGTTCATGCACATAGAGTCCAGAGACCTATAGGAGCTTGTTATGCGCCTGATACACACTATACAAGAAATGGTATTCATGCTCCAGTTGTGCACCAAAATCACTTTAAGATCAAGCTAGGCCTCATCAACATGGTGCAAGGAAACATATTTCATGGTTTGCCCAATGAGGATCCTTGGAATCATTTAGATTAGTTTGACAAAGTGTGTGGTATGACTAAGATTCAGGGAGTCTCTGAAGATGCTTTAAAGCTGCACTTGTTCCCTTTCAGTTTAGGAGACCAAGCACATCAGTGGGAGAAGACACTTCCACAAGGATCAATATTTACATGACATGAGTGCAAAACAGCATTCCTCAACAAGTTCTTTAGCTCAACAAGAACAGCAAAGCTCAGAAATACCATCAGTAGTTTTACTCAACATGGGAATGAGACATTTGCTGAAGCATGGGAGCGCTTTAAGTCCTACACTTTGCAGTGCCCTCACCACGATTTTACCAATGAGAGTTTGCTGTCTACGCTATATAGAGGAGTGACGCCCAATTACAGGATGCTTCTAGACATAACCTCAAATGGAAACTTTATGGGGAGCACAGTAGTTGATGGCCTTGCTCTTGTGGAAAACTTGACACTTTCTGATGGTAATTATGGTGAAGAATATGACAGAACATCTAGAGCTGTTGGAAGCGCTGAAAGTGAGAACACAACTAAGAAGGAGATTAAAGCTTTGAATGACAAGCTTGATAAGCTGTTGAGTGTGTCTTTCAAGAATGTGAGCTATGTTGATGATAGTGTTGCTGCATAAGAAGAAGATGGGACTGTTGTAGAGGAAGAATCCTTCTACATGAATCAACAAAGCTTTGGAGGCTTCAACAACAATCACAACCATCATAACTTCTCCTATAGAAGCGACAACGTGGCCAATCCTCAAGACCAAGTATATCCCTCACAAGGTACTCAACAGCCAAGGAGCTAAGCTATTTGTTCCTTTCAACTAGCAGCAAAACTTTGCTGCTAGACCAGCTATTGTGCCTTCAAGTTTTGGCAATGCACAAAGCTCCTCTAGTGCACCAGATGGTGAGATGAAGCAGATGATGCGGCAGCTGTTGACTGGTCAAGCAAACACAACTACAGAGCTACACAATAAGTTTGTTGAAATGCATAACAAGATAGACGTCACCACTTGTGATTTGAATGGAAAGCTTGATGCTTTAAACCAAAGAGTTAAGTCACTAGAGAGCAAATGAGCTTCATCTTCCAAACCTCAGAACCAATTTCCTGGTAAGAGTGAAGCTAATCCCAAAGAATTATGCCATTTGATTGCTGAAGAGGATGAATTGTTGTATGATGATGAAGATGCCTCCTTAGAAGATCTTGGTATAATGCTTCAAGAGATGTTACTCCATATGAACATGGTGAAAGCTGAGTGTGTGGGGAATGTTTTGAATGTCACCATTGATTATCAAGAAGCTGTTGAAATTGTAGAGCAGTTCCTTCAGGGGTTAGAGAGAAGCTTGGATAGAGAAGAAGTGCTTGCTTTAGAGCAAGAGAGAGCTGAAAGGGAAAGTGCTGAGAAGCAAGAGGCTGAGAAAGCTTTAGTTGCTCCAGAAGAAGAAGCAAAGCCAGAGCTCAGTGAAGCTGATAAGGAGCTTTTAGAAACATATCATGCTTTGATGGTTCTTGCTAAAGAGAGTCCTGAAGACTTCAAAGAGCTGTATGAGCGCCAAGTGGGTACTTCTTCAAGCAACAATGAGAAAGGTAAAGCTGCTGAGGTTCAAGCCTACAAGCCACCAATTCCTTACCCCACAATACACTTTACAAAGGCTCAAATGGCAGTCTACTCTAAGTTTAAGAAAGACATTGAATATACTGGCATAAAACTTCCTCATGGCACCACATTACTTGAAGTGAAGGATCAAATCCGCTTTCTCAAAAAAGTCTTTGGCAAGCTAGAGGTGGTGGAGCCAATACTAGAGAATGTGGGGGCTAATCTAAAGAGAAGCAAAGAAGTGAAGACCTTATCCAAGCTGCCCAATCCAGAAAAGTTTCCGATCACTTGTGAGCTTGAGATGTTAGACAATGTGGGAGCCCTATGCAATTCTGGCTCAACAGTCAATGTTATGTCTCTCCACTTAAGCCAAACCTTTGGAATCAAAGAACTCAAGCCCTGCAAAGCCTCTGTTATGTTTCTGGATAATTACTCAATAAGACCCCAAGGGATGGTGAAGGATTTACCTCTGAAGATTGGTTGCTGCATGGTGCCAACAGATTTTGTGGTTATAGAGAAAAAACATACTTAAGAGAGGTACCACTTTTTCTAGAAACACCATTTTTAGCAATAGCAGGAGATCAAGTCGGCTTAAAAAGAGGCTTTGTGATTCTGAAAAATGTGGATGAGTTCAAAGTCTACAAGATAGTGTCACCTTCTATTGCTTTTTGTGGCACTATTGTTGAGGAAGAGAATGAACAGCAGCACCTTCCTGAGCGTGTAGAGCAAGCCATGAGCTTTACTATGAAGATGCTGATGAGAGACAACTTTCCTGAAGAGCCAGAGAAGAGGACAGACACTGAGCCATAGTTTGGAGATAGTTTGAAATAAGAAGATGTCTTGATGACTAAAGAGGTGAAGCTTTTGTGCATCACACAAAGTGTCAAGAAGAAGAGAAACAACAAGACAGCTCATGATAAGAAGAAGCTGCTATCAGTTGGTACTTGGGTTTACATGAAGAAGGGAGAAGGAGCTTCTGCTCCATCAACTTCTTCTTACTAAGTCTCCAACCATCAAAGTCAAGCTGAGTGACTTAAAACAAGCACACTTGGGAGGTAATCCCATGACTATCCTTGTAAATATATGATTTTTTTATTACTAATGTCTTTATTTAGTGTTTCAGAGGCCAATGAAACAAGTCTATCGTTGTGTAGGGTCGTTTAAAGGCCAAGGAAAAAAAACTCTGTTTCTATATCGAGGTACTATATCGAGCAGAACATCTATCATTGCTGCACGATACAGTTTATCTCGGGTTGCATGATGGAGATTGCATCAGGGTATTACATCGAGCAAAACCTACAAAGCCTTGCTCGATGTAATCGCCCATGGAGCCCCAGTCCGTAAACCGAGGAGGAAGCAGCCGTACACCAAACAAAATGCATGGTGGAGATCATATCGGGATGCTACATCGAGCAGAGCCTCGCGAACTCTAGCTTGATACAATCACCCCGCCCGTACATCGAGACGCCAGTCCGTAGATCGATGAAGTTTCCCAATGAAGCTGCATTGAGGCCCAACATCGAACAAACATCTCAGTTTTGCCCGATACAGACACCATCGGATGAATCATGCAAATGATGATGGCCAGTACAAAAATCACCGACGAGCATCCCAGTTGAGTGCGAGAGGACCCATATCGATGTGCAGCATCAAGCAAAACACCAATATCTTTGCTCGATGCGTACCATGAAGGAGGTTTTCATCGAGCAGCTTCATAATCCCCTCGGAGGGAATCATCAGAATAACAGAGGACCTATATCGGGATATAGCATCGTGCAAAACAACAATTTTATGCACTGCCCACGAGAAGAATCATGCAAGCCAAAGTGTCTCCCTACATCGAGCAACAACATCGAGCATAACATCTTCTGAATCTGCTCAATGCAAGATGTCCCGGAGGAGAAGCTGATCAGAACATTGGAGCCCCGAGGCAGAGAAGCATGATCGCCGAGCCACAGGACCCAACGTCCCCGAAATGGTACACACCAGGGTGTTTTGCTCGATATGACCCGTGTAAAGAAAATTTCAAAATTTTACATAGCTAAATCAAGTAAAACCCTTTTATAGACCTTGGTAGATTATAAAATAATCTTTTCTTTCCCCCTCACAAGCATTTTTGAATTTGAAAAAAGATTTTCTTCCATTTTGATTTATTTTATTTAGATTTTCCCATCTTATCTCTTGCCTTTAAAGCTTATCCTCATCTCTCTCTACACATCCATATCGAGCTAAACACCATTGCAAAACACATCTTTCTTCTCTTTTGCATTCCCTGTCCTAGAACTTCATTTTTCTTGTCAAGAATTAAGGTAAAGTTTGCTAGAATTTTTGTTTCTTGAGTTAAACTTTGCAAGCTGGATTAAGATGAATTAGAATACATGTTGAGATTTTTTTGCATGATTTTGATGTGGTTTTGAACTGCATGTCACCATTGTTGCATCTCTCTTTGATTATTTATGGTTGAAATGTTTGGGAAAAGCTCATTTTGTTCTTAATTTGACATATTGTTTAGATTTTGGTCAAATCTAGGCATTTTATTGTTTTCCAGCATATTCCATATTTAGATGCTTCATATTTAAGCAACAATATTGAATTTTGTGAATGTTTATAATTTGGTGGAGAGAAGATGACATTTTTGCTGCATATGCTTGAATATGGTTAAATCACTGCTTGATGCCTTTTGAATTTTAATTTTCATTGTGATCATCCTTTTGAGCTGAAATATTTTGCTAAATTTACTTATGTTTGTTGCCATTAAGTGAGAATTGTCATATAATTTTCTTGTGCATGCTTGATTTTTGCAAAACATCTTTGTGCATAATGGTCTAAAGAAACAACACACTAATTTTTGCTTCGAGCTTTGTGTTTTTAGGTACTATGTCGAGCAGTGGACGAGATGAAGAAATTTTGGACTCAAGTGCAGATGCAAGAACCAGAGCAGAGCGTAAAAGGCCAGTGGTTGAAGAAGAGCAAGTTCAAGATGCAGCACCTAAGCTTAAGGACTACATGAAGGCGATGAGAAGAGTAGACTTTGCTCCAACTAGATATGTTTGCCCTGGTCTGTTGGAAGAGCTAGGATTCAAGTCTGAGGTGGATGAGCTGTTAAGCAACATTGGGCTTGAGAAATTCACTAGCCTTGGGTATCCCACCTATAAGCAGCTCTCTTGTGAATTCCTTGCAAGCTTTAAAGTCTACTTCTATAAGTATGATGATGGAGAAGAAGATTATGGCAATGGGTTCATCAAATTCAGATCCAACAGAGCATGGTACGCTATCGTATTCACTCAGCTAGAGGAGATATTTGGCTTTGATCAAGGCTCAAGAGCACAAGCTATGAGTTTCAAACATAATGAGCTCAGGCATGTTTGGGAGGAGATAGCGAATGATGTTTACAAGGCTGGTCATCTCAGAAGTGCAAGCATCCGCCATCCAGCTATCAGATATGTTCGTAGGGTCATCACAAGCACACTAATTTATCTAAGCAGATTTTCATAACGCTTTTTAATTTATATATTCTATCTATATAATGGATTGGTTCTTGCCCCCTGTGCCCGCCCAAAAGGCGTTCCTCGGGCGAGTTCGGTTGGAGTCTTGATCAAGTGCTGACCACACTGAGAGACACGAAAGCGCGGGTAACGCTAGTTGGCGAAGTGGCTAGTCTATCTTTGTCTCTTTTTTCTTTCTCTTCCTGCTCTTCGATTAACGAGGAAAGGGGGACTGGTTCAACCTCAGGAATGAGAGCAAGCAAGTCCAGATTTGTTGTGCAAGATAGAACTTGCTCCGCTAAGCGACTAGCTGCAAGGTTACATCGACGAGTGAGAAAAGGAACGAGAGACCTAAAAACTCGTGATTGGTGTGGAGGGGAAGATCAGTTTATGATATAGTTCAAGAAAAAGTCGTCGGACAAGCTGGCTTTGAATACAAAGAAGATACAGTTCACTCAACGATTGCCTTTGGGTTCCGAGAGATTGATGAAAGAACCCCCCGGAAAGGAGCCCCGTTCGCCTTTTTTGTTCAGTAGATCTTCAAAAAAAATCAAGACCTATCTAGTTAACGGCGGCGTGATCTTGCTGTAGGGTCAGAGCTGCACCGAAGAACAGTTATTATCGACTCGATGGCTCTGATCCGCGTGAATCAGACCACGCCTTATGACGAAAGGAGAGTCGGCGCCAGCTACGCTCCTTGCCCTGTCATATTGTTCGGTCCTCCCTTCTCTAAAACTGCGCTACGTTCAAGGATGCTCATGGGTTTGTTTCTTCTTGCGACGCTTGCCAAAGGAAGGGCTCATCTGTAAATCATGGCATGGGTAGAGAAGAATGGCTAGCTATCCTTGAATGACTTGCTGTGCAGTGACAGTACCAATATCCACTAATCGTTGTTTCCAGATACGGTTGCCGGTTGACATCTCTTCTAATTCATCGATACGAGAAGCAAAGAGCCTCCAATGTTCCATGGATATAGGAAGAATAAATTCTTGCGAGATGTAGTCAACCGCAGACCGCATCCAATCAGTAAAAATAGTCGTAGCAGTAAGAATCAGTAATTACAGCGTGGCCTTCTTTTCTTTCTGATACGTTTCCAATTCAAAAAAATCTGAAGCTTTTTCCAATCTTAATTGACTACTACATCTTTATTTGGGTGTATAGCACCACATTTGGAATCAAAAATTCCTTCTCCACATGGTGAAAAGTAAGCAAACCAACCTACGTAGAACGTAAGAGAGGAGGGAGTCAATAGTAAGGCGAGGAAGGAGGAACCCCCCCCCGGACGGGAGCCCCGTTCGCCTTTTTTGTTCAGTAGATCTTCAAAAAAAAATCAAGACCTATCTAGTTAACGGCGGCGTGATCTTGCTGTAGGGTCAGAGCTGCACCAAAGAACAGTTATTATCGACTCGATGGCTCTGATCCGCGTGAATCAGACCACGCGTTATGACGAAAGGAGAGTCGGCGCCAGCTACGCTCCTTGCCCTGTCATATTGTTCGGTCCTCCCTTCTCTAAAACTGCGCTACGTTCAAGGATGCTTATGGGTTTGTTTCTTCTTGCGACGCTTGCCAAAGGAAGGGCTCATCTGTAAATCATGGCATGGGTAGAAAAGAATGGCTAGCTATCCTTGAATGACTTGCTGTGCAGTGACAGTACCAATATCCACTAATCGTTGTTTCCAGATACGGTTGCCGGTTGACATCTCTTCTAATTCATCGATACGAGAAGCAAAGAGCCTCCAATGTTCCATGGATATAGGAAGAATAAATTCTTGCGAGATGTAGTCAACCGCAGACCGCATCCAATCAGTAAAAATAGTCGTAGCAGTAAGAATCAGTAATTACAGCGTGGCCTTCTTTTCTTTCTGATACGTTTCCAATTCAAAAAAATCTGAAGCTTTTTCCAATCTTAATTGACTACTACATCTTTATTTGGGTGTATAGCACCATATTTGGAATCAAAAATTCCTTCTCCACATGGTGAAAAGTAAGCAAACCAACCTACGTAGAACGTAGAGAGGAGGGAGTCAATAGTAAGGCGAGGAAGGAGGAACCCTTCTTTCTTTCCTTGGTCTCTCGTTCTGTCATATTCCTAATAGCTTATCCAATTACAACGTATTAACCGCATTCTTTCAACTCTGTGTTGGAGCGCTCTGTTTTCTTTTTGCTGGTTTTTGTACCAGCCGAAACTCAAAGGAATTGATGGGGGCCTGCACAAGCGGTGGAGCATGATGGGAGTACCTATTGATGGAAAAGGGGCTCTATGCGATCATGAGCAAAGACGTGTCGAAGTAAAAGCCCCTGGGATTTGCTTTCTGCCTTGATTGAGAACCTCTTATCGTTGTTATCGTTTTTAGTAGAATTGGGTTCTTAATAATAGGCATGCTGTCTCCTCTTTTGATTATTCCTACACGCACGAGAGGAGCAGACGGTTGAGCCTCTTCTACAGAAAAAGAGCAGAATATGGTCAAGGAGGAAGAGATGGGATTGCTAGTGAATGGCTCGAAGAATATCATGATGGAGATAAGGCATGGCAAGATACATGGAGAGCGCTTAGGAGTTGGGCTTGTCACTATATTGATGAAGCAGTTCCTTGCATGTCAACATTGGGCTTTCAACACCAGTGAGAAGAAACACAAGATAGCCATTGGAGGCTTGATCACTACCATTCTGCTTAGTGCTGGTGTTGAGCTTGGAACACCTGATGTAAGCATGATATTCATTGATGTTCCCTACCTCAACAAGATCGGCTATCTCTCAGGAGCTGTGGAAACTAGATTTGCTTATCAGTTGGAGCTTAAAGACTAGAAGAAGAATATCTTATTACTCAAACCACGCCTTACATGTTTCACTTCTTATGAGAACATTCAATCCATGCCTACTGAACATGAGCTTTATGATCGTAGGACTGATGCACCCTTGATGAGACCTAGCAAGGTGAAGAACATGAGCACTATTAGAGACTCGGATGTTGAAGATGACATTGAAGAGAACCAAGATGCTCAAGTTCAAGGAGAGGAGGCGGTGAACATCAAGACTATGATAGCCGCCCTTACACCTTTGAGCCTGACCAAGTCATATGCACATCTGAAGCACAAAGGACTGCTCAGGACCACATCAGACTTCTCCAAAGATGGAATCATTTCCAAGACAAGGCCATCAAGAGCTTGATGAAGTCGATAAAGGCTAGCAAAAAGTCTGTTGAATCCCTTAAGAAGAAGGTGAAGAAGCTAAAGAAGAATTGGGTGGATCTTCATCAGCCAAGAGAACTGATCATGGGGTTCAAACAGAGCCAGAAGGAGGAGGATCAGAGAATGTCAGCATGTCAGAAGATGAGCCTGGTGTAGCGGTTCAGGAGAGACATTCCTTTCAGCTTGTTGAGCGCCCAAGAGAGCACTTAGAAAAACCGGCAAAACACTCTTCTCATTTGCCATCTTCAGTGCGCAATGGAAAGAAGAGAAGGGCCAGGAGACAAACTCCATCTGAGGAAGAAGCCTCTCCCTCCCATGTCATTGAGAGTTCAGACTCTCACCACTCCTCCACCTGAAGTAAGGTACACCACTCTAGACCATTATAAATACGACACATTTTTTTTTATTTTTATGCGATTGCTTCTTGATGTTTATGAGCATTCTCCTCAGCATTTTTATTACATAGCCACTGTGTAATTTAAGTGTGGGGAGGGGGGGGGGGAGTGTATGATGGACTGATATTTGCCACTGCATTTGCATTATAGATTAGAAACCATGCAGCACATTTGCATAGCATCTAAGGCATAGAAAAAACTAAATTGAAATTTTTTTGAAAAATGCTTCGCAAAAAAGTTTAATTTTTATGCATTCAATTAGGATTTACACTTCATGCATTCGTACAGGACTAGCTTGCTTGTTTAATTTGAGAATAATGATAGTACATCTTGTTTAATGCTAGTAGTTTATCAAAATGAAGCCCTTGTTTTTAATCCTATAATGCATTTGATGTTGAAGTAGAAATAAAGCTGAACAGCTTTTGGAATTTGCAATTGTGTGGACCTTGTTTGAAACAGAAGCATGGTTTGAAATGATTTCAATATTTGTTTAAGTGGAACCTAATTTGAATTTGCAATTATCATGTCTTATGCATTTTTGATTGATGTCATGTATAGCTTAAAATATTTGGACCTTCTTATTCTCTTTTGCCACTCTTTGAAAGGTCCATTTAGATCTCTTCACCCTTAACTAAACCTTCTTTCAAGCCAAGCCATTAATAATGTGTGATTTGTGAGGCTTCTTTCCTTCATGGCTGTTGCTTAGCAAAAAGTGTTGGGTTGGAACTACAAGAGAAGTATTTCCATTGTAGAACTACCTCACTCTTGTGTTAGATAGGCTAGGATGTTTGGGGAATGGTTTGGGATTTATTTTGGGTTTGGTTTAAAGAGATGCAAAGAAGAAAAGAAAGCAAGGCAAAATGAAAAGTAGTGTGACATAAGCAATGCTGGAAATGGCGGTTGTAAGTTCAAAAAAAAAAGAAGGTTCATGTTCAAAGAAGAAAACATTTGCATTTACATAAGCATGATTCACAGTTAGAGCTTAATTGAATGTTAAAAAGGTTGTTTGATTTGATGAGTATGAGTAGGTTGATAGCATTGTGATCATTATTGCTTTGTGATGAAAGTGGCTAAGTGTTAAAAGTATTCTTCCATCAAGTGCATTATAGTATGGAAAATGGACTTCATTTTGATTCAATGTTAGCAATTTTAGAGATATGAGTTCCTATTTTAAAACCTCAACACCATGTTAAGTGTTTGTTTGCTTAAGGGCAAGAAAAAGCTAAGTGTGGGGGTGTTGATAGCTTGTTATATTAGAGCATTTTAGGCTGAGTTTCATGCATTTTTTCTCTTGTTTTTGCATGTTAGTTTAGCATTTTAGTCTCATCTGCATTTAAAATCATCATTGCATGTATTTAGTTTTGGGATTGCATACATTTGCATGTTTATGGTGTTTCTCAGGTGCTTTCGGAGGTTCTTGGAGTCTGGAGAGGAGATGGAAGCAGCCCATGTTCGAAGAGATGTCAAAGAAGGAGATTTGCCAAGTCTGGTCCCAAATCGAGATGGAATATCGAGCAAAATCTCCATGGAGTCTGGCCAATGCAAGCCAAAATGCGTGAAGAAGTGGGCTGGATCGTGGATCCTAAGGCACAGTCTACATCGAGGTAGTGCATCGAGCAGGGAAAGCATGGACAAGCTGATACAAGCTGCACAAACCATATCGGAGTGGTGGATTAAGCAGAACACCGTCCGTACCACCCGATACAACTTATTTGCGTGTTTGACCGGATTTTATCATTGATCTTATCTTATTTTTAGGGCTTTCCTTCCTTTTTGGTTCCCTACTATAAAAGAGAAGCCACAAAACTTTGTCATTATGTCTTATCTTACCTAGACCCTTATCTCATCTTGTTCATCACTAAAAAGGCGATTTGCCTAAGTTTGTAAACACTTTTATTTTCTTCAATTAAGTTTGCATTTTTATGGTTTAATCTTGTCTTCTGATCTTTGATTTAGCACCCTGGTAGTTTAGTATTTATTATCTTTCATTTGATCTTATCTAATCATGTTTAACTCTAATAGGATTAAACATGAATAGTGAGTAGTTTACATTAGATTTGAGGTTCTAAGTAGGGAAAGTTCTGATTAAGGGGTGTTTAGGCTTGTTTAGTTTATTTTCTGTTGTTTCCTTATTTTGCAAAGTGCTTATTGTTCATAAAGCTTCTCCCTTTTGATTGAATATGGTATTGGTGATGAATATGGTTCACATGATGGTTTGAAGTCTTGCTTCTATGCATGATTCGCTTATTTGGTTTGATAGTCTAGCTTAGTCTATGTTTCCTTTGTTCAGTGACACCAAAGTGATAGTTCACCTAGCTAGATGATTTGCTTAGGGCTTGATAGTGCTTGTTATGAGACTCTTGCTTGATGGTTAGATAGTATGCATTAGAAGAGCATGCTTTTGCCTAAATCCTGTTCATTGCTTAGCTATGTTAGGATTGCAATTATGAGCTTGAATCCATATTCTTCATTGGTTGAGTTAGCTGCATAGGTCCCTATATGGTTCAAAAGATTGAAAGGTTGATCTGAATTCTTGTTTGAGTGAGAGATGTTTACTTGATTAATTCATCTCTTAGGCTTTATGGTTTTGTTCTTTATGCTCATGGTTAGAGAATACACCACCAAAAGTGGGGTCGACACTCCAATCTTACTGAATATGAATTGCTTAGTGATGCCAAATTGATTCCTTTTAGATACCTTGTCTAGGATTGCAATATTGAGAATCACTTGCTTATGAATGCTCTGTGTT
This sequence comes from Thlaspi arvense, assembly GCA_911865555.2. Lineage (NCBI taxonomy): Eukaryota > Viridiplantae > Streptophyta > Magnoliopsida > Brassicales > Brassicaceae > Thlaspi > Thlaspi arvense. Next base: position 39,109,236 of record OU466863.1, read on the forward strand.
TGCCTTTGTTTAGAAATCCCCTTAGTCACTCTTGAAAACTACTTGACCATTATTGGTTAGTATCTTAGATCTTGATTTCCTCTAATTGTCTTAAAACCACTTTGCTTAGTTCCTTTTGCTTGCTTAATTTAAGTATTCATCTTGTTTAGTTCTCATCTTACTTAGTTATTGCTTAGTATTTGGTTTAGTTTCAATTTTATTTATCATTGTTAGTTGCATTTCAGTTCTGTTTTCTTATTGTTGCATTGCTAAGTTGTTAGAGCTAGTCTTGCATAATCAAACCCCCATCATTGCTTAGCTTATAACATTGTTTGCATCTCAATATCCACAAGTTTGTTTGACACCTGAAGCCCAATATTACAACTGATTAGGGGTTAGGAATATTAGCTTCAAGGGCCTAAAACGCCTTGTTTCAGTTATACTTACCAGATCAACAAGAGGTTGTTTAGGAAGAACAAGGTTGTGCGTTTCCCTCCACCCTTTCATCATTCAGGCAATGATTTGTATGAGGAGAGTGAATACTCTAATGCACAGGAAACTTGTAAAATTGAGGGAAATTGGTACACACCGACTAATATGCATGGCAGATATACCATATTTGGCACAAAAAGTATATTTTGGAAGCTTCCTCATTGGCATAATCTCATTTTAGGACATAATCTTGATGTGATGTATATCGAGAAAACTTTTTTCGATAACATTGCGAATACAATTTGGAATGTCAAGGGGAGGGGCAAAGACAATTGGAAATCAAGGTTGGACTTCACTGAAGTATGCATTAGACCCGAGTTGCATGTTACAAGGGAGGGGAAATTACATGTTTCAAACTTTCGATTGTCCAGAGAGGCGGAGCAGGCACTTTTGGAGTGAGTTGATTCTGATGTAACGATTCCAGATGGATATGTGTCCGAATTCTCAAGATGTGTTGAGCAAGGACAAAAATTTTTAGGCATGAAGAGCCATGACTGCCATGTATTCATGCAGCGACTTTTACTCTTTTTATTAACTGAGCTCTTGCCGAAACAAAGGCACAAAGCTATTTCAGGTAAAATAAAAAAAAATAATATTTTTTTATTATGAGTCAGTTATTAACATATATAAATAAAGTTGTAGGCATTAAAACATTTTTCAGGGACTTATGCACACATGCATTGACTAAGGACGACATCGTCCAGCTAGAAAATAATATCTTTGTGTTGCTTTGTAACTTAGAAAAGGTTTTCCCTCCATTTTTTTGATGTCATGGAACATCTCCCATTCCGTCTACCACATAAAGCAGCGTTAGGAGGGCCTGTGCAATTCCGATGGATGTAGCTGTTTGAGCGATTTATGGAACATCTTAAAAGGAAGGCTAAAAATAATGCCAAGGTGGAGGGATCGATTGTTGCATGAAGCTTGACCAATGAAACTTCTCACTTCACATCGTACTACTTCAGTTCAACAGTGCAAACGAAAAAGACTGCCACCAAGAGATACGATGATGAAAGGGTACCACTGACTTATTTTGTTAACTTGCTACATACGTTTGCCCAGATAGGCAGACTTGCTGGAAAGATCAAAGAAGTTTGGTGGCAGGATAATGATTATTGTTGGCGGCTCACAATTACATATTGCGGAACTGTGAGTATGTACAGCCATTTGAGGTATATAAGTTAATTACTTACTACGTTCTTTACTGAAATCATTTTGAATTCATGATTTGCTCAATCTAATTTGTGAGTAATTTAGCTTATTTGACTCTCAGCTTCGAGAACACTATCCTGGCTTAAAAGAAAAAAGTACAAGAAGTTGAACGAACGGGGTTTTGCTGAACGGCTAAAATACTATATAAGATCTACACACATTTTAAGCAGCTATGTTACACAAATTTTAAAAATTATATTAATAACATAAAATTTAAATCTATATATAATTTACCTTAATGTGTTAATTTGTTCAGGTTAAGGAATGTCTGACAGAGCCTTGTCCACTATGGTTGCAGAACTTGTTGAGAATCCTATAGCAATGATCTTTCTACTCTGATGTACTTCACCCATGGATACATATTTCATACGTATAAATAAGGATCGAAGAGGTCAACCACAAATAATGGAATTCACGTTAAAGGTGAAACTGACTTCTACGATGTATTGCATGACATAATAGAAGTCTAAGTATCCAGGAACCATCAATTTGAGATGAATTTTATTCAAATGTGACTGGTTTGATCTGAGTGCTCGAGGGGTCTGTTTGATCCGTGTGCTCTAGGGGCCCGTGCGAAGAACTTAGGAGTGATCGACGTTAATACAAACAAACATTTTTCAAAGTTTGAACCCTTTTGTCTAGCCTCGCAAGCGGAGCAAATGGGATTTATTCCATATCCCTGGATTAAGGTCAAGCATGAAAAATGGTTATCAGTAATATACGTAAATCCGCGTGGTCATATTATCGCGCAGAATGATGATGTCCCAATGCAAGCTGAATGAGCAGAAGGAATCTCCATCCCAATTGCAACAACAGAAGGCATAAGATCATATGAGTTTGATGAGACCGATGAAGCAGAAGACAGTGACGACCAAATTTCAGACGACGATCAATCTGAATAAAAACCATTTCATTTACTAGTATCTTCAATTTATTATGTTTTTTTAATAAAATAACTAACAAAAATTGCGACTTTAATATACATGAAGGGCTGGGGTTAGGGTTTAGGGTTAAAGTTAACAAAACAAAACTTTTGAACTCCATAATGTTTCTAATGTATAATTTTTGTAAAATATCATTTTATTTCTACATTCATATTCCATATCGCAGGAGCAATATATTGAAATGAAACACATATAGTAGTGCAACCTTAAAGTGTAGTGATATAGAATGAATATGCTAAGTATAAGAGTTATATGAGAATCGGTTTATAAAGTTATAAGTTATATGAAAATGCATATTTAACTATCTACTATTAAACTATAAGATATATCACCAATCTTAGTATCAAACTGGATGCATTTCTTATCTATTTTGGAAAATATAAAATATTTGTAATTGTGACGGGCTGTCACAGAGCCAACTCTTATTGCGACGAGTACTCGCAAACCTGTCGTAAACTCCTCGCACTTTAAAATATGTTCTACAATAACCCTACGAAGTCCAACCCCAAATTCTAATGTATGATGCGTGTAAAAAATCCATTCATTCCTAAAATCATATTTCATTTCACTACAGCAATGTATAAATTGTTGAAGGGTTTGGGTGTAGGTTAGGGTTTAGGGTTTAGGGTTAAAGGTTTACGATACCAAACTTTTGAACTCAATAATGTTTCTAATGTATAATGTTTGTAAAAGATCTTTTAATTAATACACTCATATATCCTATCGCAGGAGAAACATATTGTAATGAAACACTTATGGTAGTGCAACCTTATAGTGTAGTGATATAAAATGAATTTTTTAAGTATGAGAGTTATATGATAATCGGTTTATAAAGTTATAAATTATATGTAAATGCATATTAAACTATCAACTATTTAACTATAAGATGTATTACCAATCTTAGTATCAAACCGGATGCATTTCTTTATTTATTTTGGAAAATATAAGATATTCGTAACGGCAACTGATTTGCGACGAGCTGTCACCAAACCATCGCAAATTATGATGAGATTGCGACGAGTACTCGCAAAACCGTTGCAAACTCCTTGCATTTTAAAACTTGTTCTACAATTACCCTAAGGAGCCCAAACCCAAATTTTATAATATAAAACGGATTTGCAACGCATATTCCATGGTCCGTCGCTAAGTCCTCTCATTGTCTAATTTATTTAAACGTTTCATCAAAATTTTGCGATCAGTTAAAATATTTAGACCAAAAATTTTAAAACATTTGTGAACACTGCAAGGGATTTGTATGCACCATTGCAAAGTAGTCGCAATACGAGGCGAAATTTTTTATTAGACCATTGATATAGCTGCATATTCCATGCATTTTGCATACATATAAGTTAGTTTCTCACGCATATACATTACATTTTAGGTTAGTTTGCATCACTTTAGGTCCTACAGTGTTCTTGCATCAGCATATGCATATTTCTTGCATTTTGCATCGCATACAGGTTGTTTTCGGCTACTTTGGAGTCTTGGAGGGTTCATGGATGTGTTAAGGCTCGTGAGGAGGTTCGAGGGACTTGAAGAATTTGGGAATACTTGCTAAGGACCAGAGATCGAGAGGAGGTTCGAGCATGGCCGGTCGATCTAGACGAGATCGACCAGAAGATCGAGGTGCCCAGCCGATCCAAGGGAAATGATCGAGACGGAGATCGAGTGAAGCGATCGATCAAGGAGTACGGACGTGAATGACGCCATGCAGAGCGAGAGCCGGATTGAGTCCACCACTCGATCCTCCAAAGATCGACTCCAAGATCGAACGAAGCACCCGATCCACCGAGGAAGATCGAGACAAAGATAGAGCTGAAGACACGATGTCCGAAAGTGATGGAAAGAGCTGCTCGATCCCGAAGTTGATCTCAGTGTACTTTAACCGCTTTTGGCCGCTAGCAAAGGGGGGACCATCGGATTGTTTGGGCTGTTTTGGCAAGGCGGCGAGCATGCTTTTGGAGACACTTTTCATTTTTTATCTCTTTATCATCTTTTTCTCTCTGTTCGAAGGCGATTTCGCCATTGTTGGATTTTGAAGCTTTTCTTGCTTTCTATCGAATCGTTTAAGCTTAATCTATCGTTTTTCATGTTCATCGTTTCATTCTTCATGCCTTGCTCGGTTTACTTAATGTGTAGTGAGTAGTTTAATCGGGTTTTGGGGTTGAGAGGATTTGAAGGGGTAGAAAAGGTTTTCAAGTTTGGAGTTTTCTTGTTCTTAATGGCTTTTTTTTCTAAGATGTTGAGTTCTTAAGGCTTAAAGAGTCTCACGCCAAGATCTTTATGATCAGAGAGAGCTCATACCTTGACAGGATCCAGAGATCTCTGAAAGTCACATCTTATAGGCTAGTTACTCTGTCCCAAACGCCATGGTAGTTTAGAGGACTAGTTAAGCCGCGTGTTTGAAATCTGTTTTCCTTGCCTCTCAATCTCTTTTTCCGCCAATCGCCATGGGTCTGGAGGAGAAAATGAGAGAGTGATCCATACCACACGCCATGGATGGGTCTTGTTTTGTTTTCAAGGCTTTGAGAACCTCACAAAGTGAGTAGATCTAGAGTTTTCAAACCAAGCCTGAACCTTTGAAAACCCAGAACGTGAATCTCAACCCTAGACCCTCTTTCTTAGTATTCCTACATCTTTGCTAGTCATTCACTTGTTACCTGTTGCATCCTGGTCATTAGTTTTGTTGCGCTTGAACTTTTAGACGAGATCGATCCAAACTGCTTGATCAAGTGGTCGATCCTGTGGTCGATCCACTAGTCGATTTCTATAAATTCATAGCTTTGCATTTTAATTATTCTGTTTGTTCGTCGTGGTAGTTCACTCTTTCCTAGTAATTTTAAAATAGTTTTGCCTTGCATTTAGTCGTCGCATTTAGTTTTTAGGAATTTTACAAAATCATTCATCATTTGCCTAACTTTACTCGATCCTTGCATTCTCACTGATCTTTCTAGCTCCTAGGATTGGATTGATACTCGCTTGCATACTTTACTATAACTAAGTGTTGCATTTGAGCTTTGATACATCATTGCATACACTCTAAGCAAAATCTTGTTATCAAATGGCACCGTTGCCGTTCTAGGAGTGTTAGAAAGAATTGAGATTTGGGGTTTAGTAAAGACTAAGCCTTTACTTTGTTTAAGTTACTAATATCTCTACTCTCAAACGTGTGTCTTTCAGGTACATGAATCTTCGTTCAAGGGGAGACAACAAGCTACTTCAACCCTTGGACAACATTCATCAACTTGGTCATTCACGAGAAAGAAGAGTACGAGAACAAGCTAGTGCTTTTGAGGAGATTGTTCAGCACGGTTTTGTTGACTTTGAAGCTATGGCTGAACACGAGCACCCAAAGGGACCTCCTCCAGCTCACGGGGCAGTGGGAAGGGGCGATGGAAACCCCCAACACGTAGCTAGACCCCCAAGGATCATAGGAGCTGGAGATGCTCCCAATACTCATCACAATAGGTTTGGGATCACTCCTCCTCCTGTACAGAACAACAACTTCGAGATTAAGCCGGTTTTAATCTCAATGGTGCAAAACAATAAGTTTCACGGGCTAGCAATGGAAGATCCCTTGGAACACCTTGATAACTTCGAACAAGTATGTGGGATGATCAAAATTAACGGCATATCCGAAGATGCTTTCAAGCTGCGTCTCTTTTCCTTTTCTCTTGGAGACAAGGCTACACATTGGGAGAAGACACTTCCACAAGGCACCATTACATCTTGGGCTGAGTGTAAGAAGGCTTTCCTCTCAAAGTTTTTCTCTAGCACCAGAACGGCAAGGCTAAGAAGCGAGATCAGCGGCTTCACGCAAAGGAACAATGAGACTTTCAATGAAGCCATGGAACGGTTCAAGGACTATACTATCCAATGTCCTCACCACGGCTTCAGCGAAGAGACTCTTCTAAGCACTATCTACCGAGGAGCTTCACCAAAGATTCGCTTGTTTCTTGACACGGCTAGTAAGGGGAACTTCCTTGGTCAAGAGGTAGAAGAAGGCATGAAGCTGATTGAGAACTTGGCACTAAGTGACGGCAACTATGCTGAAGATTACGACCGTGCACCGAGGGGTTCTGAGCTAGAGTCTCACAAGAAAGAGTTGAAATCCTTGCATGAGAAGATTGACAAGTTGGTTTTGGCAAATCAGAAGCATGTTCACTTTGTTGGTGAAGCGGATGAGAGCCAAGAGGAGGTTGAGTTGAGCCAAGAAGAAGCCAACTGGGTGGCGGGTCAAAACAACTACAAACCTCAAGACTATTCACAAGGCTACAACCAAAACAACAATCTCTCATATCGTAGCACCAATGTCGCAAACTCTAAGGATCAAGTGTACCCTGCTCTGCAAGCAAAGCCATTTGTACCTTACAACAAAGGTTTTCAGCCGAGTGGTGGCTTCCAAGGGCAAGGGCAGAACAACTTCCAAGGACAACAGCAAGGAAACAAGGGTTATACGCCAATGTACCCTCCGGGCTTTGTACCTCTGCAGCAACAACCGATGCAACAACAGGTTGATCCTGTCCAAGCTATGTTTCAACAATTGATTCAAGGGCAAGCCTCTACAAACCAGAAGTTTGTCGAGATGAATACTCGCTTAGATTCATCTCTCACGGATTTCTCTACTCAGATTACAACCTTAAATAACAAAATCAAGCAACTAGAGAAGGGAAAGGCAAGCTCAAGTGGTCAGAATAGCTTACCGAGCAAGTGTGAGCAAAATCCCAAGGAATACGCCAATGCCATTACGCTAAGGAGTGGGAAAGAGCTAGCACCTGCGGTTACTCCAAAGATCAATGAGGACGTTGTAATTCAAGAGGAGGAGGGTAAGCTTTCAGCTGATGATGAGATCAACTTTGACAATGTCTGGATTCAAGAGCCAAGAAGAGGAGACAAAGTGGTTGTTGAGAAGAAAGCGGAGCAAACTACTAAGGAGAAGGATGCTTATGTACCTCCACCTTATGTACCTAAGCTACCTTTTTCTGGCCGTTTCAAGAAGCAAATCATTGAAAAGCATAGAGTCTTGTTTGAGAAGCATCTTAAGGACGTAGAGATCAAGCTACCTTGCAATAATGCCTAAATGCGCCAAATTCTTCAAAGATACTCTCGTGAAGAAGAATAAGGAAAGCAAGGAAGTGCTTGTTCTAAGTGAGGAGTGTAGTGCTGTGATACACAAGGAGATAGTTCCTAAGAAGTTGGGAGACCCTGGAAGCTTCACTATACCTTGCGCTTTAGGTCCTTTGGATTTCAAGAGTTGCCTTTGTGATCTTGGAGCTAGTATAAATCTGATGCCTCATTCCGTGGCAAAGAAGCTTGGCTTTACCCGTTTCAAGGATTACAGAATCTCGTTGGTACTAGCTGACAGAAGTGTGAGGTTACCCGTGGGATTGCTTGAGGACTTGCCAGTGAAGATCAGTGGAGTAAACGTGCCTACAGACTTTGTTGTGTTGGAAATGGATGAGGAACCAAAGGATCCACTCATTCTCGGTAGACCTTTCTTAGCCACCGCCGGAGCCATAATAGACGCCCAGAACGGGAAGATTGCCTTGCACTTGGATAAATATATAAGGCTAGACTTCGATATCAATGAGGTTTTGAAGAAGCCTACGATAGAAGGGCAAGCTTTCTACATTGAGACGTTGGATGCTTTAGCGGATGAGTTGCTGGAAGAGTTGGCTCAGGAAGATCATTTGAAGCTGGCACTAACTAAGGAACCAAGAGAGTTTGGTTATGTGGATCAGAGAACTCAGGAGTACGTTAACTTGCTTGATTCGAGGAAGGTTGTGCTTGAAGATGTAGGCGTTTGCTTAGAGATCGACTCCAAGATCGATGACATTACTCGATCCATGGCTCAAATCGACAAGACAATCGAGAGCACAACTCGATCCGGTGCAGAAATCGACAGTCAGATCGAGGAGGGTGATCGATCCTGGAAAACAATCGAGTCCAAGATCGAGAAAGGCCTTCCGATCAGTTTGGGGTCTAATTCGGAGATCGACTCAGCGTCTCGATCCCTCACTCGATCCACATTAAATCGATTGAGTGAATCGAGCGAAACTGCTCGATCTAGACGACATCGAGAGCAAGATCGACTAGACGACTCGATTTCAGAAGGGATAGCGGTTGGAGAAAGCAGCCTCAAGGGCCATGTCTCGGGTTCTAAGGAAGGTTCTAAGGAGGAGAACAACAGCAACAGCCACGAGGATGACTGGAGCGAGCTGTTAGCCCCAAAGGTGGACCTTAAGGAGCTCCCAAAAGGGCTAAGGTATGCTTTCTTAGGGCTTAACGAAACCTATACTGTGATTGTGAATGAAAACTTGAGTGATGATGAGTTGCAATCGCTCTTAACTGAGTTGAGAAAGTATAGGAAGGCCATTGGGTACTCTCTAAGTGACATCAAGGGCCTTTCACCAATGCTTTGCACTCATAGGATTCACTTGGATAATGAGAACGCCTCTTCTATAGAACATCATAGGCGTTTGAATCCAAATTTGAAAGAGGTTGCTAAGAAGGAGATTCTTAAGCTTTTAGAGGCTGACGTGATCTATCCCATAAGTGACAGCACGTGGGTTTCTCCCGTACACGTGGTGCCTAAGAAGAGAGGGATCACGGTCATTAAGAATGACAAAGACGAGCTTATACCTACTAGAACAATTACTGGACACCGTATGTGTATTGATTATAGGAAGCTTAATCTTGCTACTTGAAATGATCATTTTTCCTTGCCTTTTATTGATCAAATGCTTGAAAGACTTGCTAATCACCCCTACTATTGCTTTCTTGATGGATATAATGGATTTTTCCAAATACCAATCCATCCCAATGATCAGGAGAAGACGACCTTTACATGCCCTTATGGCACCTTCGCGTATCGAAGGATGCCATTCGGGTTGTGTAACGCACCAGCTACGTTTCAGCGGTGTATGATGTCGATCTTCTCCGATCTAATAGAAGAGATGGTAGAGGTGTTTATGGATGACTTCTCGGTCTATGGTGCGTCCTTTTCTGCGTGTTTGTTGAATCTTTGCAGGGTACTAAAGCGTTGTGAGGAGACAAACTTGGTGCTTAATTGGGAAAAATGCCACTTCATGGTTAAGGAGGGGATCGTGCTTGGACATAAGATATCAGAGAAGGGTATTGAAATGGATAAGGCAAAGATTGAAGTAATGACAAGCCTTTAGCCGCCAGTTAACGTCAAAGGGGTGAGAAGCTTCTTGGGACATGCCGGTTTCTACAGGCGCTTCATTAAAGACTTTTCTAAGATTGCACGCCCTCTCACGCGGCTGTTGTGCAAGGAGGCTGAATTCGTCTTTGATGAGGAGTGTTTGCAAGCTTTCGTGACCATCAAGGAGGCCTTAGTATCCGTGCCTATAGTGCAAGCACCAGACAGGACTCTACCTTTCGAGATTATGTGTGATGCTAGTGATTATGCCGTAGGAGCCGTTCTAGGCCAAAGGAAGGATAAGAAGCTGCACGTGATATACTATGCTTCAAGAACCTTGGATGACACACAAACGAGGTACACCACTACAGAGAAGGAGCTATTGGCGGTTGTATTCGCCTTTGAGATGTTCAGGTCTTACCTCGTGGGATCCAAGACCATTATATACACGGATCATGCAGCTTTGCGTTATATCTATTCCAAGAAGGACACTAAGCCGAGGCTTTTGAGATGGATCCTCTTACTTTAAGAATTCGACATGGAAATCAAGGACAAGAAAGGGATAGAGAACGGCGTTGCTGACCATCTCTCTCGGTTAAGGATCAACGAGTCTCTTCCTTTAGATGATTCTCTCCCCGAAGAACAACTCATGGCAATCACTACGGCTGTTTGTGGGAGCTTAGAAGGGCGGTTTGAGGAAGTTCTGAGCTTCAAAGAGGAGGATCTCCCTTGGTACGCGCTTATTGTGAACTACTTGGCATGTGGGGAGGAGCCGTCGCATCTTGACAACTACCATAGGAATAAGTTCATGAGAGACGTGAGCCACTACTATTGGGATGGCCCATATATATACAAGAGAGGAGTGGATAGCCTGTACAGAATATGCGTGATAAAGGAGGAAGCGAGAGACATCATCTTTCATTGCCACGGGTCTTTGTATGGAGGGCATTTTGCTTTGTTCAAAACTGCTACTAAGGTCTTGCAAGCCGGCTTCTGGTGGCCGTCCATCTTCAAAGACACCCATGAGTTCGTGATGAGCTGCGAGGCATGTCAAAGAGCAGGGACTATTACTAAGAGGAATGAAATGCCTCAAGTTCCCATATTTGAGGTAGACGTCTTTGACGCGTGGGGTATAGACTTCACGGGGCCATTTCCTTCATCATACGGCAACAAGTTCATACTAGTAGCTGTAGATTACGTCTCTAAATGGGTTGACGCCATTGCTTTCCCAACAAACGACTCTAAGGTGGTGATCAAGCTCTTTAAGAGCATTATTTTTCCGAGGTTTGGAGTTCCCAAGGTGGTGATAAGCGACGGAGGGAGCCATTTCATCAACAAGCTGTTTGAAAATCTGCTAAAGAAGTATGGCGTGAAGCATAAGGTAGCTACGCCTTACCATCCTCAAACGAGTGGCCAAGTGGAGGTCTCTAACCGTCAGATAAAGGCGATACTCGAGAGAACTGTTGGGACAACTCGAAGGATTGGGCAGTGAAGTTGGATGACGCTTTATAGGCCTACCAGACTGCTTTCAAAACGCCTATTGGTACCACTCCCTTCACTCTTCTCTACGGCAAAGGATGTCACCTTCCTGTTGAGCTGGAACATAGGGCGTTGTGGGCTGTGAAGCGGTTGAATTTTGATCTGAAGACGGCTCAGGAGAAGCGGTTGATCCAGTTGCACGAGCTTGATGAGCTAAGGCTAGACGCTTACGAAAGCGCTAGGATCTAGAAGGAGCGTACAATGGCTGCTCATGACAAGAAACTGGTGCCTAAGAAGCTTAAGGAAGGGAGTTTGGTGCTGCTTTATGACTCGAGGCTCAAGCTCTTTCCAGGGAAGCTGAAGTCACGGTGGAGCGGTCCGTATGAAATCAAGGAAGTATTACCTTACGGAGCTGTCACGTTGGTCGGCAAGAGTGGGAATGCATTCACAGTGAACGGACACAGAGTTAAGCCTTACATGGCGAGTGCATTTGACAAGGAGAGCACCTCAATGCTTCTCCAAGACCCACCATCTGCCTAAACCAAGTAAAGTCTAGCTAATGACGTTAAAGAAAGCGCACTTGGGAGGCATTCCCATGTCTATCCTGTACATATCCTTGCTTTATTTCTTTTCCAGTTTTATGTTTTTGTCTTATGAGTGTGTAAGAACAAGTATGAGAGACGCATGCCATGATCTGTGTACCAAAAGGAGTAAGAAGGGGGTGAGTATAAGCTAGAGATCGAGTGCTAGATCGACTCATCCTGGCTCGATCTTTGCTAGATCGAGCTGGTGAATCGAGAGGAGCCAGTCGATCTAGATGAGATCGAGTAGACAGATCGAGTGACGAAGTCGATCTAAAATGTCTCGGGAAATTCTTGGAGTTTAGCTCGATCGATCCAAAAATAGATCGACCGATCTATTTTCTCTCGGGAAAGTCCTTCATAGACAGATCGATCAGTCAACTCGATCCACCACTCGATCCAAGCTATATCGACCCCTGAATCGATAGCATAGCTCGATCACAATACTTAGTCGCGATTTCAAAAACTCAAGGATTGAGAGAGCCAATCGATCCACGACTTGATTCAAATCGAACCGTGTCCCAAATCGACTAACCCTCTCGATCCAAGCCATTATGGGCGTGAGATCGAGTCCCAGATCGACCAAAATGACTCGATCTCGTGCCGAGGTAACATTTTCATTTCCCTCTCTCTCTCTTTCTCTCCACTTTTTAAATTCAAAACTTGGTCAAGACAGGAATCTTTGACCATGAAAGATGTGTCTTCACCAAGACTTTTGTCAGAAACCACTTCTTTTACCCATAGTTTTGTTTTTGTTAGCCTTTAAATATTTTCAACAACTTCACACTCTCTCATTTTTCTTTCTCGAGTAGCTATAAGTAAAAGAGAGTGAGAGTTCTTTGTCTTCTAAAGGCTAACAAGCATTTTTAACAATCTTTGCAAAGGTATTTTCGGATCTTTGAGTAAATCTTTAGGAAAATTCCTTTTATTTCGCAATTGATTGTTTTAGATGCTAGGGCGGTTTTGAATTTTTAAAACTAGCTTAATAATAGGAAAAATTCTGGATTTTCTAGTATCTTTAGATTTGATTCTCTATTATTTTACTATGATTTTTGTAAATTCTCCAAAATTCTAGGGTATTAGCTATCGATTTTCTTCTTTGTTTCTCTCTTTCTCTCAACATATCGCCTATTTGCTCATAGCTTTGCTTGAGAACTTTGTTTCAGGCGCAATGGCCCCCAAGAGAACGAGAGAAGAGACAGCACAAGAGGGAGAAGGTCAGGAGATAGCTGTTCAAGAAAGGGTTCGCTGGAGTAAGGATGAGAAAAGGGACAAGAAGCGGCTGGAGAGGCTTCGGTTCGAGCCTACCAAGTTCGCGGACAGAGGGCTACTCGCTAAGCTAGGGATTCTTGGGGATTTCAACCAACTCCTCAAGAACATTGGCTTAAGATGTCTGTCACGAATAGATTGCCCAACCATTCCAGAAGTGACAATAGACTTCCTTGCCACGTTGGAGTTTGGATACGAGAACCCTAGCGTCCCTGTTCCTTCACAAGGCCGTCTCTCTTTCAAGGTCGGACGTCAAGCTTTCATCCTCTCAATCCCCGAGCTGTGTCAAGCATATGGTCTCAACGCAGCCGCCACCAAGATCGAGTTCCCCTCCTTCACGCGCGCAAACGATTTTTGGGACCTGATCAGCAACGATGACTACAAGGCCAACACCGCCAAAATCAAGAGAGTGAGAAGCCCAGTGCTGAGGTACACCTTGAAGCTGATCGCCAACTCATTCAGCAGACGGTCAGTTGATCCCACGGTTACGAAGACCGAGCTTTGCTTCTTGTTCCAAGGCGTGAAGCATCTGTTGTGTGATCCGGCGGAGAATGATGAGCCTATGGAGGATGAACTCGGTGATGACGTGAACTACGGATGCGTACTTGCTGCTTCTTTGGTGAAGTATAAAGCGTATGCCTTGCGGTGCAAGGCAAGCTCCTCATTCATCGGCGGCTTCCTCACTCCTCTGTTCGTGCAAGCCGGCGTACCAATACACGACTTCACACCTGTCCGGGCTAGAGCTTTTATGGATGAGATCTACATGAGGAATACCGACATCTTGGGACGCACGCCAGCAGAAGGGTTATACGCTTACCTTTTCATCGACGCAGATAATGAGAAGAGAGTGCATCCTGCCAAACAAAGACGAGACCGAGCTGCTTGGTGTTGGGAACATCGAGTTCTTGCCAACCGTAGAGGAGTGCTTTGCTCCTCTAGGAGGAACGCCTGCCCCAGCGATTGGTCCACGTCCAAGGTCTGAGTCCCCTGCCACGGAAGATGAGATGCCCGAGGCTTACACCCTTCCCAAGATCGATTTCGAGCCGAGAACCAAGACGGAGAAGTTCCTAGCATCTGTTGTGGAGATGCAAAGGAAAATTAATAAATGGCAAGGCAAAATGCTCAAGAAACTTGCCAAGAAGGTCAAATCGCTTCAAGGAGGCTCGCCTAAGCAAGCTGCAAGTGAGGAGGTTCACCAACCCGAGAAGAGGAGGCTTTCAACCGGTGGAGTTGTCATCCGAGAGACTCAAGGCAGCAACATTCAACCGGTGCGCCTCTCTCTTCAAGAGCCAGGCTCCAAAGGCAAGGCCTTAGTATCTAGCTCCTCTGGAACATCCTCAAGTTCCAGCCGAGACTAGACCCGAGGTAACAACCACCTTCCACTGTATATACCATTCATGCTTTCTTGATTTTGCTTTGTGTTTTGAGCTCTCTCGAACATGTTTGCCACCGGGACGGTGTCATTCAAGTTTGGGGGAGTATGTGTGTGGTTTGACTTGTTTATTTTGATCTTATTTTATCTTTGCAGAACTTGAGTCTTGCATGCATCTAAGACATAGAAAAGAAAAGGAAAAAATTGGTAAAATGTTTAAAATTTTTCAAAAATATTCATGTAGTTGCATTCCTCTTGTTAAGCATTTTAGGATTGAGTCTAGAATTTTTAAGCATCTAGAGGTTAATAGTTTTCTTAGAAAGGTGTTTTAAGCTTATGAATGGTTTCATTCTCCTAGTTGGTAGTTCTCTAATGCTTTGCTCATACTTTGAAAGTAAGTTCTTACCATGCTTGGATCACTAGTTTTGATTTTCGTGACTTGAATTGAACTCTCATGATTTGAAACTTGTCCTATTAAGCGAAAACCTTAACTTGAATTTTTAAATATCATTCTTATGCATTTGAAAATGAACACATGGGTTTTAAAATATTTAGGTTCTCTTCTTCCTTTTACCACTCTTTGTGAGCCTAAGTAGAACTCCCACCTTGACCCTTACCTTTCTTTGAAACCAAGTTTTCGTGTGTGACATCATTGTGAGGCCTCGTCCGGTTTGAACTTAGCATAAAGTGTTACGTTTAGACGACATGATTAGGTTCTCATATGTTTGCTAGCTTTGCATTTTGAAGCTAGATGTAGGCTTAGGATAAGTCTGGGGGATCATTGGGGTTGCTTTCTTGTTTATATGCTTTCGGTTTCAAAAGAGTTTGGTTTTTGAAGTAAGAAAAAGGTTTTAAGTGAAAGGTTTTGTGTTTAAAAAGTATAATGCTCCAATAATTTCAGAAGATGGCTCTCTCAAAAAAAAAAAAAAAAAAATATATGTAAAAGATCCTAAGTGCCAAAAAAAAATAAAAGAAAAAGAAAAAAAAAATAAGAGAGCTATCAATAAGGAAAAAAAAATGAGCTTAATATTTTTAAAAACCTTTTCACTAGCCTAAAAGAGTTAAGATGTTTCCTATTATAATTTGGGGATTGCTAAGCTTTTGCTTTGGGAAAGAGGGCAGACTCTAAGTGGTGAGTGAGCTTAAAAGAAAATAAATGAGATGGGTTTTTAGGTTCATTGTTAGTTTACATGGGTAGATGAGAATCTGATCATATATGCATCAATTGCCTTTACCTTTAGCATTATGCATAAAGTTCTTACCATTTTCGAGAGAAACCCTTTGCTTAAAATAAACCCTCTTTAAAAATGAGATCATTCTATGCTCATAGCCTTTACTCTTAGCCAAATGTGTTTTGCTTTAAAGTGCATAAGTTTGATTCATGGTTCGGTCATTAATGAATGTTAAAGGATGAGTTTCTTTGATTGTTTGGAATAAGAGAGTCATGATTTGAAATTCTTTGTGCAATGAGTATGGCTAAGTTCTTTGGAGTATGAGAGTGTGTATTGCATTTTAGAACTGGTAACTAGGACAATGAGATTGTTTCATTCGAAAAGCACCTTTGCAAGAAGCTTATACCCCCGTTTGTTTTAAAACCTCTCTCCCTTCTTTAATTTTGTTTGCTTGAGGACAAGCAAAAGGTAAGTTTGGGGGAGTTGATATAGCTGCATATTCCATGCATTTTGCATACATATAAGTTAGTTTCTCACGCATATACATTACATTTTAGGTTAGTTTGCATCACTTTAGGTCTTAGAGTGTTCTTGCACCAGCATATGCATATTTCTTGCATTTTGCATCGCATACAGGTTGTTTTCGGCTACTTTGGAGTCTTGGAGGGTTCGTGGATGTGTTAAGGCTCGTGAGGAGGTTCGAGGGACTTGAAGAATTTGGGAATGCTTGCTAAGGACCAGAGATCGAGAGGAGGTTCGAGCATGGCCGATCGATCTAGACGAGATCGACCAGAAGATCGAGTGGCCCAGCCGATCCAAGGGAAATGATCGAGACGGAGATCGAGTGAAGTGATCGATCAAGGAGTATGGACGTGAATGACGCCATGCAGAGCGAGAGCCGGATCGAGTCCACCACTCGATCCTCCAAAGATCGACTCCAAGATCGAACGAAGCACCCGATCCACCGAGGAAGATCGAGATAAAGATCGAGCTGAAGACACGATGTCCAAAAGTGATCGAGAGAGTTGCTCGATCTCGAAGTCGATCTCAGTGTACTTTAACCGCTTTTGGCCGCTAGCGAAGGGGGGACCATTGGATTGTTTGGCCTGTTTTGGCAAGGCGGCGAGCATGCTTTTGGAGACACTTTTCATTTTTATCCTTTTATCATCTTTTTCTCTCTGTTCGAAGGCGATTTCGCCATTGTTGAATTTTGAAGCTTTTCTTGCTTTGTATCGAATCGTTTAAGCTTAATCTATCGTTTTTCATGTTCGTCATTTCATTCTTCATGCCTTGCTCGGTTTACTTAATGTGTAGTGAGAAGTTTAATCGGGTTTTGGGGTTGAGAGGATTTGAAGGGGTAGAAAAGGCTTTCAAGTTTGGAGTTTTCTTGTACTTAATGGCTTTTTTTTCTAAGATGTTGAGTTCTTATGGCTTAATGAGTCTCACGCCAAGATCTTTATGATCAGAGAGAGCTCTTACCTTGGCAGGATCCTGAGATCTCTGAAAGTCACATCTTAGAGGCTAGTTACTCTTTCCTAAACGCCATGGTAGTTTAGAGGACTAGTTAAGCCGCGTGTTTGAAATCTGTTTTCCTTGCTTCTCAATCTCTTTTTCCGCCAAACGCCATGGGTCTGGAGGAGAGAATGATAGAGTGATCCATACCACACGCCATGGATGGGTCTTGTTTTGTTTTCAAGGCTTAGAGAACCTCACAAAGTGAGTAGATCTAGAGTTTTCAAACCAAGCTTGAACCTTTGAAACCCCAGAACGTGAATCTCAACCCTAGACCCTCTTTCTTAGTATTCCTACATCTTTACTAGTCATTCGCTTGTTACCTGTTGCATCCTGGTCATTAGTTTCGTTGCGCTTGAACTTTTAGACGAGATCGATCCAAACTGCTCGATCTAGTGGTCGATCCTGTGGTCGATCCACTAGTCAATTTTTATAAATTCATAGCTTTGCATTTTAATTATTCTGTTTGTTCGTCATGGTAGTTCACTCTTTCCTAGTAATTTTAAAATAGTTTTACCTTGCATTTAGTCGTCGCATTTAGTTTTTAAGAATTTTCGAAAATCATTCATCATTTACCCAGCTTTACTCGATCCTTGCATTCTCACTGATCTTTCTAGCTCCTAGGATTGGATTGATACTCGCTTGCATACTTTACTAAAACTAAGTGTTGCATTTGATATTTGATACATCATTGCATACACTCTAAGCAAAATCTTGTTATCAACCACCCTGTTGCTACGCACTTGCGACGGTTCATTATTATAGATCCAACAGTTTGTTTTCTTCCCCTGCGAGCACCTTGTCAATCAGTCTCGTGAGCTCTCTCTCCCTCCCTCTGTGACCTCTTCTAACTCTCTCCCTCCGTTGCCACTGCCGCTCTCTCACTCTGCTGCAGCTCTCTCTCTCCCTCCACCGCTCAGCTCTGTCTTTCCCTCCACTGCCGCAGATCTGTCTCCCTCTCTCTCTCTCTTCTTCCAAAGGTACATTTGATAATTGTTAGTATTATAATTTTAGGTTGTTAGAATTTATTTGATTAGATTTTTAGAATAAGATTTGACAATTTTTTTAAGATTTATTGAATTGTTAGATTTAAAATCTTGGTGAAATTTTTGTGTGAAATTAGTGGCGATAATTAGTGTGAATTGTTAGATAAATATGGAATATTTTTGTGGAATTATTGTGAATTTTTAGATTTGAAATTTAAGATATCTTGAATTTGTTTTAATTTTTGCTATTTGATTTTATTTGTTTAGGAGGTTAGATTTTTGTATATGTTTTTCAGTTATTTTGGTTTTAGTGTTTTTGTAAAATGTTAATATACAAGGATTTTTTGAAATTAGTTGATTTATAATAAAAATTTATGTTTGCTTTTTGCAATTTCTAAAATTTAAATTTATTTTTGTACATTTATAAATTTTGTGTTTGAATTTTTATTAATATCTTTTTCGTATGCATTTTTTTCCGATGACAGAAAATACCAATTCTCGTTTTGCGTTTCAAGCTTAATTTACATCTGGTGGTTCCAGCTCGCAGAGGACATCCAGCGCTATTCCTAAGACGCAATTAACTCCAGAGGCACCCGCTCCAGTTGGACCCAAAGAGGAACGAGCTCATGATTTGCGTGTTCGAGATCTTTTGAAGAGCCTCGATCATGACAAACTCCACACCCACGGCCTGGTTAGTTATGGTATAATTTATTTTTCTTTTTTAAACAATTTTTTATTTTATAATTTATTGATATATCATGATATTTACGGGTTTTAACCATGATATAAGTTCTTTTTATTTAGTCTTTTTGATATTTCTAGAGTCCTAGTAATATCTTTAGAGGTCATAGCATGATTGGAGCACAATTGGAGGTGTTGGGCATTTTGGATCAAAGCAAGAATCCTTTCCCAATGAAGCAACTAAGAAAAGCGTTATTCTGCACTGGTGACGATCGTAAACACTCAAGAGTGACGCTCGTCACCCACATATGAGGAAGGGTCACGCGGTTTTATTAAAAGATGGAGAAGAATTTACACTTTTGGCACATAAGTTTTATTATTCACAAAAGTGTCCCACTTGTAGCTTGTATATTAGGTTTTTCAGCCATTCTTTTGCTAGTATCTTATTTTCTAGAGAACTATTGAAAGAGATTGATTTCAGAGCATTGAGGGAGACAAATTCCATACTCTTTTAGAGAAGATTTTGAACCCTTGTATATCTACTTTTATCTATTTTATGCATTGTTATTCAATTATGATTTGTGTTATCATCTCCATGTTTGAATAATCTGTCATTTATGTTAGGATGATTTAAAGGTTGATGAAAAGTTTGTAGAATTATGAAACTGTTAGGAAAATCCATTGGTTCTTCATCTAGACTCGCATTTTTATCGATTTTTAGAACTAATCATCTTGAAAATCAAACCCTAGGTTGTTTAATAGATGTGAGAACATTGTTAATCACCTGAAATCGCATTGGTTCTTCATCTAGACTCGCATTTTTTATCGATTTTTAGAACTAATCATCTTGAAAATCAAACCCTAGGTTGTTTAATAGATGTGAGAACATTGTTAATATCCTGAACTAGTATTAGATGAGAAAAACTACTATTTGCAAAGAGATTTGGCTTAGGAGTTTTGTGAACAATCGAACCTGATCGCAAATGCTTGCTTGATTGGTTAGAATTTGCAAAGAGATTTGAAATTCTATGAATTAGGCATATGTAACTTCTACAATCAAGATTAATTAGTTATATTATTGTGTTTCGAGTTCTAGACGGTTTTAATTGTTTCCTGATTGCATGCATTGTACATTCTCATATTCAACTTGCGAATTATCCTAGCTTAGCGTTTTTAGCTCTCTGAACTTTAGAACAATCACAAATTTTGCCTGCTCTGATTTACTTTGTTATTTTCGCATTACATTCACTTATTATTGCTTAGCTTAATCTGAACCCAAATTCTATAGTGTAGTAGCTTACTCTCTTGGGATTCGATAGCCTTTTGTGCTACAACTGCATTGCTGTGCACTTTTAGTAGTAATATAAATTTGGTAAGACGATACCCCGATTAAGTTTTTGGCGCTGTTGCTAGGAGGTAATAGCTGGCTATAGAATTTTAGTATTAGGATTTTGACCAAGTTTTATTTTGTTTACTAACTTTCCGCGACCTTTCTTGTCTTTATTTCAGGTGTATGCATAATCGCAGTACCAGAAGCAACACAGAGAAGAAGCTTGTGACTTTGAGCATCGACGAACTCACTAAATTGGAAAGGACCATTAAGCAAGCTAAGAAGCAATCTGTAATGGCTAATCAGATTGTCTTGATCACAGATGATGAAGGTCACTTTGTTGACAGAGAAGGGAACATGAGGAATGAAGAGGGACATAGACTGGATTAGAATGGCGATGTTATAGTTGAACATGCGGTTCAACAAGCTGGGAATGATGTTGAGCATTTTGTTCAGCGCACTCTGGGAGATTACAACAGACTGGACCGGTTATATGCCAACAGAGCTGCAATCCACCCTCCTGCATTCCAGAGAAACAATTTTGAGCTGAAGCCTGCCTACCACCAGCTTGTGGGTCAGCATCCTTTTCATGTCCTTCCACATGAGTATCCTATGGACCACATAGAGAGGTTTGAGGATCTAGCTATAAGTATTAAGGCCAGTGGAGTTAGAAATGACTTCCTGTTCTGCAAGCTGTTCCCCTACTCTCTTGGAGGAGATGCAGCTTACTGGCTGAAGCAACTTGAGCCTGGATCGCTGACTACTTGGGAGGACAGCAATAACACTTTTCTCAACAACTTCTATGATGATGCAAGGTCAGAAGAGTTGAGAAAGAAAATTGCTCCATTCTCCCAAGGACCCACTGAGGCATTCAAGGCTTCCTGGTTGAGATTCAGGTCTTATCAATGGGACTATCCTCATCATGGTTTCAATCAGGTGTAGCTACTTGGCATTTTCTTTAGAGGCATTGAATGAAAATATCAGATGGCGCTGGATGCTGCTAGCAATGGAACTTCAACACCAGGATTCCATAATATGGAATCACATTGATTGAAAACTTGGGATCCAGTAACAGCACCAAGAATACTGACTTTCAAAGGATGAAGCAAGCTGGTGTGAATGATGGAAACCAAATTGCTGAAGTCAGGGCTAAGTTAGACAGCATGCATAGCTTTTTGGTGGGAAAGAAATCAGTCCAGTTTCCTGCAGAGGTGGAGGATTTTGAAAATCCTGAAGAGTATGAGCAAGAGGATGTAAATTTCATTAGTGGAGGAAGTTCTTAGATTCAAAAGTTTGGAAATCAGCAGTGGAACAGGGTGTTACAATGGCAATAATCAGAAGAGTACCTACACAGGAAACCAGAACTCTTCTGGTTATACTCCAAAGCCACAGTTCCAGACGACTGAGTTTCAGAAACCATATCAGAACAGCATCAACTTCAATTGGAACTATGGTTCTTCTTCCTATCAAACTCCACCTGCACAAGATAATAAAGTGGAAGCTTTGTTGGAGCAGCTTCTAGAAGGACAGCAGAAGATGATTGTGGACTTCAATGGGAAGATTGATTCGCTGTACCAGGACCTGAATAGGAAGATTGAGAGTTTGAACTCTCATATGAAGAAGCTGGATGTTCAGGTTGCTCAAACTGCAGTAGCTGTTCAAAGGCAAGAGGGATTCCTTCCTGGAAGGACTGATATCAATCCCAAGCACCAGGTGAATGCCACCACACTGAGGAGTGGAAGATGATGAGTTTCCTGCTGAGAAAGAAGGGGTGGCGATCGTCACCCCTGATGGGTGTCACTCGTCACTAGATTTACAAAGAGATAATTTACATTTCGACGGAGTGGTGAGGAGGGGAGTCGTCACCCTGGGCTCGTCACCGATCAGTGACAATCGTCACCAGGAGGGTGACGCTCGTCACCAACCCCGAGACAAGGCTGCTTTGCCTGAAATTGCAGATAATGGCAATGAGAAGGTGTATAAACCCAAAATACCATATCCTAAGCATCCTAAGAAGTCTAAACAGGAGCTTCAATATGCCAAATGCAAGGCTATCAGGGACAAGTCGTTGATTGAAATCCCATTGATTGATGCTGTGAGGATTACTCATGTGATTAAAAGGTATGTGAAGAGAATGGTCACAAACAATATGAGTCTGGAGCAGGGAGTCATGATGATCAACAAATAGGTCAGTGCAGTGATTCAAAACAGAGTACCTGAGAAGCTTTCAGACCCTGGAATTTTTGTTCTAGACTACACCAGCTTTTCAGACAGGTTTGAGAGAGCATTGTGTGATCTTGGTTCCAGCGTGAAACTGATGCCACATTCAGTTGCTATTAGCCTTAGGATGACTGATTTTAAAGCTACTAGGATCTCTCTTGTCCTAGCTGATAGATCACTACGAATCCCTGAAGGTGTGATTGAGGATGTGCCTATCTAAGTGGGAGATTGTATGATTCTCATTGACTTTATGGTTCTGGACTATGGAGAAGAACCATAAGATCCTCTGATTCTTGTAGACCTTTCTTGGTCACGGCAAGAGCTATCATTGATGTCAGGAAAGGAAGAATAGTACTGAATGTTGGTGACATGGTGATGAATTTCGAAATGGACAAGCTGATGAAGAGGCCAACCATTGATGGACAGACATTCTATGTGGATGCTCTCACCAACCTTGCTGAGCAGATCTTCCAAGACAAGAGTCCAGAGGACCCTTTGGAGAGAGCATTGACTAGGTCTACAGCAGAAGTAGAACGCCTGGATGAAGCTGATGTTGGATACACCAAGATGATTGATGCTATTGCCCAGGTCATGCAACTGGTAACACAAGATGAGATAGTCAGCATCTCTACAAAAGCTGCAACAATGGGAGACTGGAGTGCAGCTAAAGCTCCAAAAGTTGAGCTAAAACAGCTACCTGTAGGGCTAACATATGCTTTCCTTCGAGAGAACTCCACTTATCCTTTTATTGTTAATGCTTCATTGAACAATGCGGAGTTCACCCTTTTGCTAAGTAAGCTGCATAGATTTTTCAAAGCTCTTGGCTACTCTCTTCTGATATTTCAGGTATCTCTCCAGACTTGTGCATGCACAGGATACACTTAGAGGATGGGTTGAAGTCATCGATTGAGCATCGGAGGAGGCTGAATTCGAATCTGAAGGATGTTGTCAAGAAGGAGGTCAGTCCGACTCATGTGGTTACTAAGAAAGGAGGAGTCACAGTGGTGAATAACGACAAGGATGAGCTGATTCCTATAGAAAGGAGGAGTCACTATAGCTTGCCCTCATCATGGCTTCAGTGAAGAGACTCTATTGAGCACAACCTATAGACGAGCACTCCCCAAGATTCGCATGTTGCTAGATACAACAAGTAAGGGAAACTTTCTTGGGCAAAATGTTGAAGAAGGAATGGAGTTCACAGAGAATTTGGCTTTGAGTGATAGGAACTATTCTGAGGATTAAGACCGAGCACCAAGAGGAGCTTATCTAGAAGCTAACAAGAAGGAGCTGAAGTCTCTCCATGAGAAGATTGCTAAGCTAGTGCTTACGAATCAAAAACAAGTGCATTATGTAGGAGAAACTGCGGATGTATTAGATGAGCTAGAGCAATGCCAAGAAGAGGTCAATTGGGTTGGAGGCAACAACTACAACAAGCCACAAGGCTATGCTCAAATTTATCAGGGAAACAACAACCTTTCATACAGAAGCACTAACGTGGAGAACCCTAAAGATCAGGTGTATCCTCCACAACAAGACAAACCCTTTGTCCCTTATAACAAAGGCGGGTTTACAAGCAACAGCGGATATCAAGGGCAGAGACAGGGCAACTTTCAAGGTCCTCAAAAGCAAGGAAACAAGAGTTACTCTCCTGTGTTTCATCCTGGTTTCATGCCTCAACAGCAACAAGCTCCACCGCGACCTCAAGATCCGGTTCAAGCAATGTTTCAACAATTGCTTCAGGGACAAGCAAGCACAAATCAGAAGTTTGTTGACATGAACAACAGGCTGGACTCTTCTCTAACTGACGTGTCTACTCAGACCACCAACCTGAACAACAAGATCAAACAATTATAGAAAGGCATAGCCAGTTCAAGCGGTCAAGGCTGCTTACCCGGGAAGTGTGAGCAAAACCCCAAAGAGTATGCAAATGCTATTACCTTGAGAAGTGGGAAAGAGCTACCACCGAGGTCTGCACCTGAAGACAATGAGGACATTGTTGTTCAAGAGGAGGAGGGTAAGCTTTCGAATGATCAAGGGATCACCTTTGACGATGTGTGGATTGCAAGACCTAAGAAGGGCAAAGAAGCGGTTGTAGAGAAGAAGGTAGAGGAGGTTAGCAAAGAAAAAGAAGCTTATGTGCCTTCACCCTACAAACCGAAGCTTCCTTTCCCTGGATGGTTGAAGAAGCAGTTGCTTGAGAAGCATAGAGCAGTCTTTGAGAAACAAATAAAGGATGTTGAGATCAAACTGCCTTTAGTTGATTGTTTGGCCATGATGCCAAAATGCGCCAAGTTTTTCAAGGATACCCTTTCTAAGAAAAGCAAGAAGAGTGAAGAGGTCTTGGTGTTGATTGAATAGTGCAGTGAAATCATCCACAAGGAGATAGTTCCTAAGAAGTTAGGAGATCCAGGATCGTTTACCATCCCTTGTGCTCTTGGACCTTTGAAGTTTGATAGTTGCTTGTGTGATTTAGGAGCAAGTATCAATCTTATGCCTCAATCCATTGCAAAGAAGCTAGGCTTTACAAAGTTTAAGGAGTTTATGATCTCTCTCGTGCTGGCTGATAGAAGTATAAGGCTCCATGTAGGCATGCTTGAAGACTTACCCGTGAGGATCAGTGGTGTGAATGTGCCAACAGATTTTGTAGTGCTAGAAATGGATGAAGAGCCAAAGGACCCTCTTATCCTTGGTAGACCGTTTCTAGCAACTGCTGGAGCCATCATTGACGTGAAGAATGGCAAGATTTCTCTACACTTGGGTAAAGACATCAAGCTAGATTTTGATATCAATGAAGTTTTGAAGAAGCCAACCATTGAAGGACAAGCTTTCTACATTGAAACGTTAGATGAGTTAGCCGATGAGTTGCTTGAGGAGTTGGCACAAGAAGATCACCTTCAGCTGGCATTGACAAAATAGTGTGGAGAGTATGGTTTTCTGAGTGAGCAGACCCAGGAGTACGTGCACATCCTTGATTCTCGCAAGCTTGTGAAAGAAGATGAAGGCGGATGCCTAGAGATCGACCAGAAAATCGACGAGATCACTCGATCCAGGACAACGATCGACAAGAGAATAGAGAAGGTTGGTCGATCCAGAAAAGAAATTGATGGGAAGATCGAGAGGGATAACTCGATCAGTTCAGAGAACCACTCAGCAACTCGATCTCCTGCTCGATCCATATCAAATCGAGTAAGTGAATCGAGAGAGTGCAATCGATCCGGACCAGAACGAGGCGAAGATCGACAAGATGACTTGATCTCTGAGGAAGCAACGGTTCAAGATAGCAGCCTGAAAGCTCATGACTCGGGTACAAAGGAGGCGAATGAGGACGGAAACGTCAACACATGCCTCGAGGAGGACTGGAGTGAGCTGTTAGCCCCAAAGGTGGACTTAAAGGAGCACCTGAATGGGCTAAGGTACGCTTTCTTGGGATCTAATGACACTTATCCCGTCATTGTGAATGAAAATCTAAGTGATGATGAGTTAAACTCACTCCTTAAGGAGTTGAGGAAGTATAGAAGGACCATTGGGTACTCTCTAAGTGACATCAAGGGCCTTTCACCAATGCTTTGTACTCACAGGTTTCACTTAGAGAATGAAAACACTTCTTCTATTGAACATCAAAGACGCTTAAACCCGAATTTGAAAGAAGTAGTGAAGAAAGAGATCTTAAAACTGTTAGAGGCTGACGTGATATACCTTATCAGTGATAGAACATAGGTTTCTCCGGTTCATGTGGTACCAAAGAAAGGGGGTATCACGGTCATTAAAAATGAAAAAGAGATGAGTTGATTCCTACAAGAACCATAACCGGACATCGAATGTGTATAGATTATAGGAAGCATAACTCAGCTACTAGAAAAGATCATTTTCCTCTTCCCTTTATCGATCATATGCTTGAAAGATTAGCTAATCACCCATACTACTGCTTTCCTGATGGTTATAGTGGTTTCTTTCAAATACCAATTCATCCTAACGATCAAGAGAAGACAACTTTCACATGCCCTTATGGTACTTTTGCATATCGAAGGATGCCTTTTGGGTTCTGTAATGCACCAGCAACCTTTCAAAGGTGCATGATGTCTATCTTCTCTGGTCTCATAGAGGAAATGGTGGAAGTTTTTATGGATGATTTTTCTGTCTATGGTGCTTCTTTTTCTGCTTGTTTGTCAAATCTTTGCAAGGTACTCAAGAGATGTGAGGAGACAAACTTGGTGCTGAATTGGGAAAAGTGTCACTTCATGGTGAAGGAAGGCATTGTACTTGGGCACAAGATCTCTGAGCAAGGCATTGAGGTTGACAAAGCAAAGATAGAGGTCATGATGAGCTTAGAGCCGCTGGCTAATGTAAAGGGGATAAGGAGTTTCTTGGGTCACGCAGGCTTCTACAGGCGGTTTATCAAGGATTTCTCCAAGATAGCACGCCCCCTTACAAGGCTATTATGCAAAGAAGCGGAGTTCGTGTTTGATGATGAGTGTCTTCAAGCCTTCAAGACCAACACAGAAGCTCTAGTCACCGCGCCTATCGTTCAAGCTCCTGATTGGGACCTGCCGTTTGAGATAATGTGCGACGCGAGTGACTACGCCGTGGGAGCTGTTCTAGGTCAGAGGAAAGACAAGAGGCTGCATGTAATCTACTATGCCAGCCGTACCTTGGATGACACGCAAGTGAAGTATGCAACCACCGAGAAAGAGCTACTGGCCGTTGTCTTTGCTTTTGAGAAGTTCAGATCATACTTGGTGGGTTCTAAGGTCATTGTATACACTGATCACGTTGCTTTGAGGTACATCTACTCCAAGAAAGACACCAAGCCGAGACTGCTAAGGTGGATCCTTCTCTTCCAAGATTTTGATATGGAGATGAAGGATAAGAAGGGGATAGAGAATGGTGTTGCTGATCATCTTTCAAGAATGAGGGTGAATGAAGTCTTACCTTTAGATGATTCACTTCCTGAGGAGCAGCTCATGATGGTCAACACTGTTGTATGTGCACGGCTAGAGGATCAGTTTGAAGAAGTTTTGAGTTTCAAGGAAGAGAACCTGCCTTGGTATGCGGATATAGTCAACTTCTTGGCTTGTGGAGAAGAGCCTACTCACCTTGACTACTACCACAAGAAGAAGTTCATGAGGGACATCTCTCATTACTTTTGGGACGAGCCTTATCTGTACAAAAGGGGAGTAGATAGCTTATACATAAGATGTGTTTCAAGAGAGGAAGCAAAAGACATCCTTCTCCATTGCCACGGTTTGTCATATGGAGGGCACTTTGCCTCTTTCAAGACGGCTACAAAGATTCTACAAGCCGGGTTTTTGTGGCCAACCCTTTTAAAGACGCTCATGAGTTTGTAAAGGCGTGTGAGGCTTGCCAAAGAGCTGGAAACATCACCAAGAGAAATGAGATGCCTCAGGTGCCAATCTTTGAAGTTGATGTGTTTGATGCTTGGGGAATAGACTTTATGGGACCGTTTCCATCTTCATACGGCAACAAATACATCTTGGTGGCTGTAGACTATGTGTCTAAGTGGGTTGAGGCTATAGCTTCCCCAACTAATGACTCAAAGGTGGTGGTTAAACTCTTTATGACTATCATCTTCCCACGGTTTGGAGTACCAAAGGTAGTGATCAGCGATGGGGACAGCCACTTCATCAACAAGGTCTTTAAAAGTCTTTTGAAGAAGTATGAGGTTAAGCACAAGGTAGCTACGCCCTATCACTCTCAAACCAGCGGGCAAGTGGAGGTCTCGAATAGACAGATAAAGGCTTCCTAGAGAGGACCGTAGGAGTAACTCGGAAGGATTGGACAAACAAACTGGATGATGCCCTTTGGGCGTACAGAACCGCATTCAAGACTCCTATAGGTACCACTCCCTTCACTCTCCTCTACGGCAAGGCATGTCACCTCCCTGTGGAGCTGGAGCATAGAGCACTTTGGGCCCTGAAGCAAATGAACTTCAGTCTCAAGACGGCACAGGAGAGAAGGTTGATTCAACTCCACGAGCTTGATGAGTTAAGGCTAGACGCTTATGAGAGTGCCAAAATCTACAAGGAAAGGACCAAGGCGGTTCATGATAAGAAGCTGGTACTAAAGGATCTTAATGAGGGAGATCTGGTCTTGCTTTACAACTCACGCTTGAAGCTGTTCTCTGGAAAGCTCAAGTCTAGATGGAGCGGACCTTTTGAGATTAAGGAAGTTCTACCCTTTGGAGAGGTTACTTTGGTTGGCAAGAGTGGAAAGGCTTTCACGGTGAATGGGCATAGAGTCAAGCCCTACATGACGAGTGAATGCAGCAAGGAGAGAACTACATTGCTTCTCGAAGACCCACCTCTAGCCTGAACCAAGTAAAGTCAAGCTTAGGATGTTAAACAAGCGCACTTGGGAGGCATTCCCATGTCTATCTTGTACATATTTTTGCTTTATTTCTATTTCAGTTTTATGCTTTTTATGTCTAAGTGTGTAGGTGAAAGGATAAGGGACTGGATATCATGATCTTGGAGTAAAAAAGGGCAAGGAAATGAGAGTTAAAGGCAAGAGATCGAGTGCTAGATCGACTTATCCTGGCTCAATTTTTACTAAATCGAGCTAGTGAATCGAGTGGAGTCACTCGATCTACATGAGATCGAGTAGACAATCGAGTGAGTCAATCGATCATGAGAGGATAACCCACCCATGTGATTAGCTTGAAATGCAAATTGGGTGTGGATTGACTGGTCTCACTCGATCCTCGAATTAGATCGATCAGTTCACTCAATCAGTCACTCGATCCTTGCCAAAACGACCTCCAAATCGATCAAGGGACTCGATCCAAGGAGTAAGGCCAATATCACGTAGGATCTTGGAACAAGGGGGCACACTAGATTAAGGACTCGATTCAAGTCGAATCGAGCCCCTAATCGATCATCCCTCTCGATCCTAGCCAATATGGGCATGAGATCAAGTTCAAGATCGACCAAATGAACTCGATCTCATGCCGAGGTTAGTTAAATTTTTCCCTCCTCTTTTTCTTTCCCCCCTGTTTTAAATTTGAATTGTGGTCAAGGAAAGCATCTTTGACCATGAAAGATGTGCCTTGACCACACTTTTTCAGAAACCACTTGTTTTTGCCCATAGTTTTCTTGGTTTTTATAAACACATGCATCCACACTCGCTCTCATTTGTGTTCGAACTGTTTTCTAAAAGTAAACAGAGAGTGTGAGCTTTGTTTTAAGACTAAGAACTTCTTGCTTTCATCCTTTTCAAAGGTATTTTCGGTTTATTGCATTGCTTGTTTTAAAATTTTAGAAAATTTCCTTTTGTTTGATTAGGATGAATGTTAGTTGTTAAGGGATTAGGATAATTTTTAAAAGTATCTAAATATTAAGGAAAATTGTTCGATTTGATCCTATCTACATATATTTTCTTCTAGTATTTAGATATACTTTTTATAAATTCCCTAAAAATCTAGGGCGTATGCTATTAATTTTTCTCTATTACCCTCTCTTTCTCTTTAAAATATCCGCCTATACTCATTCTTCTCTTTGAGAATTTGTATCTCAGGTACCAATGGCACCAAAGAGAAGGAGAGATGTGGCAACACAAGGAGAGGAAACTCAAGAAGTGGTTCAGGAGAGGGTTAGATGGAGTAAGGAGGAGAAAAAGGCTAAGAAGAGGCTGGAAAGGTTGAGGTTCGAACCCACAAAGTTTGCAAGCCGAGACCTCTTGGAGAAGCTTGGTTTGCTGAAGGAATTCGACCTGTTGCTCAAGGACATGGGGCTAGCGTGTTTGTCAAGGATGGATTGCCCCACTTACCCCGAGGCAACTCTAGACTTCCACTCAACCTTGGACTTCTCCTATGAAGATCCAAGCCTTCCAGCTCCTTCCAAGGGTAATCTCACTTTCTAGATAAGGAAGCAAGCTTACCACATGACCATAGCCGAGCTCTGCCAAGCCTACGGCCTCAACGCAGCAGCCAAGCAAGTGGACTTCCCTCAGCTCAAAGCCGCCAATGATCTATGGGTCCTGATCTGTGATGATGACTACAAAGTCAACACCACCAAGATCAAGAAGGTCCGCAACCCCGTGCTGAGATACTCCCTAGAGCTCCTTGCCAACACATTCAGTGGGCGATCAGTGGCTCCAACAGTGACAAGGAATGAGCTGTGCTTTCTCTTTCAAGGCGTTAAAAGGGTAGTATGCGACCGAGAGCTGAATGATGAGCCGATGGAGGATGAGCTTAGCAATGACATCAACTATGGTTGCATCTTGGCCTCTTCTTTGGTCAAGTACAAGGCGTGGGCCTTGAGATGCAAGGCGAGCTCAGCACTGATTGGAGGCTTCCTCACGCTGCTGTTCACACAAGCCAGAGTCCATCTTCAAGACTTTGAGCCTTGCGCAGAGAGAGCCTACATGGACGAGCAGTACATGCGCAACACTGACTCCTTGGGTCCTACGCCAGCTCCAGGTTTCTATGCTTACCTGTTCACCAACTGTGAGAATGAGAAGAAGGTGTGCATCTTACCCAACCAAGAAGAGACGACCCTAGACTGCATGGGAGCCGTCGAGTTCTTGCCGAGTGATGAGGAGTGTTTTGCACCACTTGGACCCGTGGCTGCACCACGTCAAATCCCTCGTGCGCCTTCAGAGTCGCCACCTTCATATGTCGTGACGCCAGCGAGCTTCGATCTTCCAAAGCTTGATTATGAACCGAGGATAAAAGTCGAGAAGTTTCTTGCATCCGTGGTGGAGATTCAGCGGAAGGTGAATAAGTGGCAGAGAAAGATGATTAAGAAGCTTGCTAAGAAGATCAAGGACCTACAAAAGAGCTCATCTGAGGCGTCTTCAAGCGAAGAGGTCGAGCAGCCCGAGAAGAGAAGAAGATCAACTGGTGGGATAGTGATCCATGAGCATCAAGGAAGCAACCAAGCTGCACACCACTCTGTCCAGGAAGGCACAAGCAAGGAGAAAGGCAAGGCGGTCACCCACGACGCTCCTAAGAAGAGCAGGAAGTCTGGAGCATCCTCAAGCTCCAGCCGTGCCTAGCTCCGAGGTACCAACACACAACCTTGTAAATATCATGCATCTTTTTCATTTTTTGCTTTGTGTTTTGTCTCCTCTTGAATTTGTTTGCCACCGAGACGGTGTCATTCAAGTTTGGGGGAGAGTGTGTGCTATTTGACATGTTTTATTTGCTCTTACTTTGTGTTATCATCCCTTGGGTCATCATGCATCATGTAAGGCATAGAAAAGAACAAAAAAAATCATAAAAGATTTACAAATATTTTCAAAAAAATTATGTAGCTTGCATTTGAATTGTTAAACATTTTAGGATTGAGTCTAGAATTTTAATCATTTCGGTTGTTTGCATTTGCATAAGGGGAAAAAGTTTTTCTTGAAAAGTGTTTTAAGCTCATGAATTGTTTCAAAGCCCTAGTTAGTAGTTCTTTGATGCATTGTACATACTTTGAAAGTAAGCTCTAACCATATTTGGATCATTTGTTTTGATTTTCGTGGCTTAAGTTGAACATTTATGAATTGAATCCTTTCCTATAAAGTGAGAACCTTAATTTGAATCTTTTAATTATCATACTTATGCATTTAAAAAAGGATACGTGGATCACTTATACATATTCAAGCTTTCTTATCCATTTCACCACTCTCATGTAAGCCTGAGTAGACTTCCCACCTTGACCCTTACCCTCCTTTCAAGCCAATTTTCTTGTGTGACATCTTTGTGATGCCTTATTTTTGGTTTGAACTTAGCATAAAGTGTTAGGTTTAGGCGACATGATTAGGCTTTTATATTGATGCTAGCTTTGCATTTTGAAGCTAGTTTTAGGCTAAGTTTGGGGGCGGGGATTCATGGGAGTTGTGTTGCTTTGGTTTCGGTTTGAAAAGATTTTTTGTGTTTGGGGTTTGAACAAAAGGGAAATGAATGGTTTTAAGTGGTAGGCCTTGTATTTAAAAATGAATGTTCTTGTTTAAAAAGAAGGTAGCTCTCAAAGAAAAGAAAAAGAAAAAAAAAATCAGAAAACAAAAGAGCCAAAAGGCCAAGTTTAAAAAGAAAAAAAAAAATAAGAGAAGAGAGCTAGCAAAAGTATCTGAAAGAGCTTAATATATTTTTGGCCTTGCCACTAGCCTCAAAAAGGGTTTAAAAATGATGTTTTTATTTGGGTTTTGCTTGGCGTATTGCCTTGTTGATGTGGATAGTCTTTAGGAGGGTGAGTGAGCTTAAAAAGAAAAGAAAAAAATGACAGGGGTTTAGGATCATTGTTAGTATATATGGGTAGATGAGAGTCTAGTCATGTATGCATCAATTGTCTTTACCTTTAGCATTATGCATAAGTTCAACTTTCTTTGAGAGAACCCTCTGATTGAATTACCCCTTATAAATGAGATCATTTTTGTCTCATGACCATGTCCCTAGCCAAATGTATTCGGTTTTAAATGCATAAGTGTGATTCACGGTTTGATCTTAATGAATGTTAAAGGTTAGGATTCTTAGATTGTTTGGGATATGAGAGTCATGATTTGAGATTCAACATGTGATGAATATGGCTAAGTTCTTTGGAGTATGAGTGTGTGCATTGCATCTTAGGATTAAGAACTAGGACCATTGAATTGATTCATTTGAAAAACACTTTTGCAAGGAATTTGAGCCCCCGTTTTTAAAACCTCTCTTCCTTTCTTGAATTTTGTTTGCTTGAGGGCAAGCAAAAGGCAAGTTTGGGGGAGTTGATATACTCATATATTTAGCATATTTATCATGCATTTAGTGTAGTTTTCATGCATTCATCTTACATAATAGGCTAGTTTGCACCATTTTAGGTCCTAGAGCACTTTTACATTAGCATTTGCATGTTTCTTGCATTCTTGCATCATATTCAGGCTGTTTTGGACACATTGGAGCTGTGGAGAGTTCGTGGACATGCTAAGGATCAAAGAAGAGCTCGTGGACACTTAGGAGAAATCAGCCTTGCTACAAGGGAACCGAGATCGAGAGGTAGATCGAGCTAAGCAGGTCGATCTAGATGAGATCGACCAGAAGATAGACCAATCCCGGATCGTTTCAAGGAAGAGATCAACCGAGGTGATCGATCGTGTGTACGGACGTGGATTAAAGCCATGCAGAACGAGAGCCTGATCGAGACCCACGACACAATCAACCGAGAATTGACCCAAAGATCGAGCGAAGGAGGACGATCCATGAAGAAGATCGAGTGATCAGATCGACTACACAGCTCGATCCCTACACTTTATCCGGCCAGCTCACTTTTGGACTTTAGTGAGGGGGCCATTTCTCTTGTTCGCCTATTTTGGGCAAATTTGTATGAACCATTCATTTTGTCTCGGATTACTTTTAGCTTTTCATACTCTCGAAGGCGAATAGCCATTGTTATCTCTTTTCAAGCTTTTCTTGTTTTGAACCGTTGAATCAAGTTTAATCATTGAGTATTTCCTTAATCTTTCTTCTTTAATCATGTTTAGCTTTTTATCCTTCGCATTTCCATCGGTTTTAATCATGAGTAGCGAGTAGTTTCTCTTTGGGTTTAAGGTTGGGGCGATTTAAGGGGTTTAAAGCTCTAAGGTTTGGTCTTTTTCTTGTTCTTAATCTTTTCTCTTCTTGGATTTGGGGTCTTAATGCTTAGGGAGTCTTGGAAAAGATCACTATGATTCCAGGGCTTTTTTACCTTGACCGGATTCAGAAATCCCTTAAAGCCAAATCCAAGAGACTAGCTCATCCTATCCCAAACGCCATGGACGCTTAGGGAGCTAGTTAGGCCAGTATTTGAGATCTTTACTTAATGTTCTTTGACCCATCTTTCCACTATACGCCATAGGTTAGGAGGAAGGGTCGAAGAAAGGGGTCATACCATACGCCATGGATGATCCTAGCTTAGGTTTCTCAAGGGTTAGAGTTAGCTAATCAAATGAGTAGATCTATTGTTTTCAACCCCAAAGCTTGAATCTTTGACCCTCTTGAATATGACCCTCAACCTTAGATCCTCTTTTAGCATTTTTAAACCTTAAGTTATCATCTTTTAGTTATAAAGTTTGCATCTTCATTCCTTTAAAGTCATTACTTTAAGTTGCTAGAAGTTTTCTGTTTTTCTGCCTTTAGATATCGATTTTTAGTAATTAGTAGTTTTGCTTTTTTAAATTCTCAGTTTTCTTCTAGTAGTTGTTAACCTTCTTCCAGAGATTTTAAAATAGTTTTCTTGTTCATTTCGCATTGCATTTAGTTTTTGTAGAATTTCTGATATTGCTGCATATTTCATGTGTTTTGCATGCATATAAGATAGTTTCTTATGCATTTACCTTGCACTTTAGGCTAGTTTGCATCACTTTAGGTCCTAGCGTACTTTTGCACCAGCATTTGCATGTTTCTTTCATTTTGCATTGCATTCAGGTTGTTTTCGGCTACTTTGGAGCTTGGGAGGATTCATGGACGTGCTAAGGCTCGTGAGGAGGTTCGCGGACACTTGGAGAATCCAGGAATGCTTGCTAAGGATCAGAGATCGAGAAGCGGATCGAGCATGGCAGGTCGATCTAGATGAGAATGACCAGAAGATCGAGTAGCCGAGTCGATGCAAGGAAATAGATCGAGACCAAGATCGAGATAGGAGATCGATCTGAAGTACGGACGTAAATGACGCCATGCAGATCGAGGACCGGATCGAGCCTTCAACCCGATCAGCACAAGATCGACTCAAAGATCAACCGAAGTCACCTGATCCCAGCCAAAGATCGAGAGCCAGATCGAGTCTCCTACCCGATCCCAGACTTACCTTATCCATCCAGCCTGTTCTTGGACGCTAGCGAGGGGGGGACCTGTACACGCCTTTAGCCAATTTTGGCTAAAAACGGCGATTGCTTTTTCCACCTTCATTCTGTCTTTTTCATGTTATCTTTTTGCTTAGGCGATTATCTCCGCCATTGTTAGACTTTGAGCTTTTCTTGCTTTGTTCTTGAATATTGAATCGTTTAAGATTAAAGCAATCGTTTTTTCATGTTTACTAGCTCATCTTCTATGCTTGGTTCGGTTTACTTTATGTGTAGCAAGTAGTCTTTTCAGGTTTTGGGGTTGAGAGGATTCAAAGGGGTTGAAAAGGTTTTCAAGGCTTGGTGTTTTCTTGTTCTTCATGGCTTTCTCTTCTAGGATATCGAGTTCTTAAGGCTTAGAGAATCTCACGCCAAGATCTCTAAGATCCAAAGGGCCTCTTACCTTGACAGGATCCAAAGGTCCTGGAAAATCGAATCCTAGAAGCTAGTCTACCTTTCCCAAACGCCATGGTAGTTTAGGCCGGGTGTTTGAAATCTATGTTTATTGCCCTTCAATCTCTTATTCCGCCAAACGCCATGGGTTTGGAGAAGAGAATGAAGGAGTGATCCATACCACACACCATGGATGGATCTTGTTTTGTTTTCAAGGCCTCGAGAATCTCACAAAGTGAGTAGATCTAAAGTTTTCAAACCAAGCTTGAACCTTTGAGACCCTTGAACATGAATCTCAACCCTGGACCCTCTTTCTTAGGCTTTTCTCATCTCTGTTAATCATTCGCTTGTTATCTGTTCGCATCCTGGTCATTTCTGTTGAACTTTTAGACGGGATCGATCGTTGTTGCTCGATCTAGTGGTCGATCCACTAGCCGATTTTTAATAATTCATAGCTTTGCATTTTAATCATTCTGTTTGTTCCTCGTGGTAGTTCACTCGTTTCTAGTATTTTTAAAATAGTTTTGCTTTGCATTCGACCATTGCATCTAGTTTTTAGGATTTTTACAAAACCGTTCATCTTTTGCTTAGCTTTGCATGATCTTTGCATTCTCATTGCACTTTCTAGCTCCTAGGTTGGATTGATTCCTCTTGCACTGTACTACAATTGTGTGCTGCTTGAGTTTTGATAACGTTCTGTATTGCTTGCTTCTATAGACGATAAAAGCTTGTTATCAAATGGCGCCGTGGCCATCTTAGGAGTGTTTAGGAGGCATTGAGATTTGGGGTTTAGTAAAGACTAAGCCTTTGGCTTTTCTTTTGGTTACTGATTTCTCTACTCTCACTCTTGTGTCTTTCAGGTACATGAATCTACGTTCAAGGGGAGAAAACAATCTACTTCAACCCTTGGACAACATTCACCAACTCGGCCATTCAAGACAAAGAAGAGTTAGAGAGCAAGCTAGAGCTTTTGAGGAGATTGTTCAGCAAGGTTCAGTGGATTTTGAAGCAATGGCTGACCACGAACATCCTGAGGGACCTCATGAAGCTGTGGGAAGGGGCAATGGAAACCCCCACCACGCGGCTAGACCCCCACATATCATTGGAGCGGGAGATGCTCCCAATACTCACCGTAATAGGTTTGGGATCACTCCTCCTCCAGTGCAGAACAATATTTTCGAGATCAAGCCAGAATTTGTTGAGATGGTGCAAAACAACAAATTTCATGGGTTAGCTTTGGAGGACCCATTGGCGCATCTTGACAACTTTGAGCAGCTTTGTGGAATGCTCAAGATAAATGGCATCTTGGAAGACAGCTTCAAGCTGCGCTTGTTCCCCTTTTCCTTAGGCGACAAGGCACGGCATTGGGAGAAAACTCTTCCACAAGTCACTATCACTTCTTGGGCAGATTGTAAGAAAGCTTTACTCACCAAGTTTTTCTCCAGCTCTCGGACAGCAAGGTTAAGAAGCGAGATCAGTGGCTTTACTCAGAGACAAAATGAGTCATTCAACGAGGCTATGGAGCACTTTAAGGATTACACAATCGCTTGCCCGCACCACGGTTTCAGTGTGATAGCTAGATTTTTGCAGAGTGTATGCAATGATGTATCAAAGCTCAAATGCAACACTTAGTTGTAGTAAAGTATGCAAGAGAGTATCAATCCAATCCTAGGAGCTAGAAAGGTCAGTGAGAATGCAAGGATCCTGTAAAACTAAGCAAATGATGGACAATTTTGTGAAATTCCTAAGAAACTAGATCCAGTGATTAAATGCAGGGCAAAATTATTTTAAAATTACCAGGAACGAGCTAGCTGCCATGAGGAAAATGCAGAACTATTAAAATGCAAAGCTACGAATTACTAAAATTCGACTAGTGGATCGACCACAGGATCGACCACTAGATCGAGCAAAAGCAATCGATCTAAAATGCAGTTTAAGCAAAAGTAAATCTAATGACCAGGGTGCAAGCAAGCAACAGGCGAATGATCAACAGAGACTAAGAAATACTAAAAGGCAGGTCCAGGGTTAAGATTCATGTTCAGGGGTTTCAAAGGTTTCAGTTTGGTTTGAAAACTTTAGATCTACTCACTTTATGAGGTTCCCTAAGCCTTGAAAACTAAACAAGTTCCATCCATGGCGTGTGGTATGGATCTCTCTCTCTCATTCTCTCCTCCAGACCCATGGCGATTGGCGGAAAAAGAGATTGAGACGCAAGGAAAACAGATTTCAAACACGCGGCTTAACTAGTTCCCTAAACTACCATGGCGTTTGGGAAAGGGTAACTAGTCTCTATGATGCGATTTTCAGAGATCTCTGGATCCTGTCAAGGTAAGAGCTCTCTCTGATCATAATGATCTTGGCGTGACACTCTTTAAGCCATAAGAACTCGACATCCTAGAAGAGAAAGCCTATAAGAACAAGAAAACACCAAACTTGAAAACCTTTTCGACCCCTTGAATCCTCTCAACCCCAAAACCCAATAGAACTACTCGCGACTCATGAAATAAACCGTACGAAATGCAATAAACGAAGAACTAAACATGAAAGGCGATTGATTTAACTTAAACGATTCAATATTCAAAGCAAAAACAAGAAAAAGCTCGAAGTCTAACAATGGCGAATCGCCTAAAAAAACGAGAGAGAAGATAGAATAGTAGTCGACAAAACGTGATAAAGAAAGGGATCGTTGGTCTTCGCCAAAAATGGCCAAACCGCAAATGGTCCCCCCCTTTCGCTACAGTCCAAAAACAGGCTGGACGGATAAGGTTAGTCTGGGATCGATCACGAAGCTCGATCTGGCAATCGATCATGTCCTGAATCGAGTGGCTCTTGGTCGATCCCGGAGTCGATCTTGTGCTGATCGGGTTGGAAGCTTGATCCGGTCCTCAATCTGCATGGCGTCATCTACGTCCGTACTCCAAATCGATCTTCATGCTCGATCTTCTGGTCGATCTCATCTAGATCGACCTGCTTTGCTCGATCTGCTGCTCGATCTCAGGTCCTTAGCGTGCAATCCTGATTTCTCCAAGTGTCCAAGAACCTCTTCACAAGCCTCAGCACGTCCACGAATCTTCCATAGCTCCAAAGTAACCGAAAGCAACCTGATTGTGATGCAAAATGCTCGAAACATGCGAATGCTGGTGCAAAGACACTCTAGGAACTAGAATGATGCAAACTAACCTAATATGCAATGTAAATGCATGAGAAACTAAACTATATGTATGCAAAATGCATGGAATATACAGTTATATCAACTCCGCCAAACTTACTTCTTGCTTGCCCTCAAGCAACAGAAAATAAGAAAGGAAGAGCAGTTTTAAAAACAAACGGGGGTTTAAACTTCTTGCAAAGATGTTTTTCAAATGAATCAATCTCAACGTCCTAGTTACTAGTTATAAAATACAATACACACACTCATACTCCAAAGAACTTAGCCATACTCATCGCACAAAGAATTTCAGATCATAACTCTCCTATTCCAAACAATCAATGAAACTCATCCTTTAACATTCATTAATAACCGAACCATGAATCAAACTTATGCACTTTAAAGCAAAACACATTTGGATAAGGGTATAGGCTATGAGCATAGAATGATCTCATTTGAAAAATGGTTTTTATTTAAGGCAAGGGTTTCTCTCAAAAATGGTAAGAACTTTATGCATAATGCTAAAGGTAAAGGCAATTGATGCATACATGATCAGATTCTCATCTACCCATGTAAACTAACAATGATCCTCAAACCCCTCTCATTCATTTTTATTTAAGCTCACTCACCACTTAGGCTCGCTCTTTTATTTTTGGCACTTAGGCTCGCTCTTTTATTATTATTATTTTTTTATTTTTTATTTTATTTTGAGAGAGTTATCTTCTGAAATTATTAGAGAATTATACATTTTAAGTACAAAACCTTTCACTTAAAAAACCTTTTTTTCACTTCAAATACCAAACTCTTTTCGAGACCGAAAGCATAAAAGCATGAAAGCAATCCCAGTGATCCCCCAAACTTATCCTAAGCCTACATCTAGCTTCAAAATGAAAAGCTAGCAGTCATATGAGAACCTAATCATGCCGCCTAAACGTAACACTTTATGTTAAGTTCAAACAGGAAGAGGCCTCACAATGATGTCACACACAAAAACTAGGCTTCAAAGAAAGGTAAGGGTCAAGGTGGGAGTTCTACTTAGGCTCACAAAGAGTAGTAAAAGGAAGAAGAGAGCCTAAATATTTTAAAATCCATGTGTTCATTTTCAAATGCATAAGGATGATATTTAAAAATTCAAGTTAGGGTTTTCATATAATAGGACAAGTTTCAAATCATGAGAGTTCAATTCAAGTCACGAAAATCAAAACTAGTGATCCAAGCATGGTAAGAACTTACTTTCAAAGTATGAGCAAAGCATTAGAGAACTACCAACTAGGAGATTGAGACCATTCATAAGCTTAAAACACCTCTTTAAGAAAACTTTAACCCCTTATGCAAATGTAAACAACCTAGATGCTTAAAAATTCTAGACTCAATCCTAAAATGCTTAACAAGATGAATGCAACTACATGAATTTTTCTTAAAATGTTTAAAAATTTTACCCATTTTTCATGCAATGAAGACTCAGGGATGCTAAAGGGAAAATAAGATCAGAATAAACATGTCAAACTACGCACATACTCCCCCAAACTTGAATGACACCATCCCGGAGGCAAATAAATTCAAAGGAGCTCAAAACACAATGCAAAAAGAAAGAAAATATGAACGGTATATACAAGGGTAGGTCGTTTGGTACCTCGGAGCTAGACTCGGCTGGAACTTGAGGATTTTCCAGTGGAGCTGCTAGTGCTAGAGGAGTGTCGGGCTATGTTCTTGCCTTTATCCTCGGTGGGGAAACCATGAACGAAATGTCGAGCTTGTTGCGCGGTTCCTTGCTGCTCACGGATGACAATACCGCCAATTGACCTCCTCCTCTTCTCTGGCTGGTTAACCTCTTCACTCTTTGACCCCTTAGACCTCGCGGATGAGCTTCCTTGAAGCGCCTTGACTTTCTTGGCAAGCTTCCTGATCATCTTTCCTTGCCACTTAGTTATCATCCGCTGCATCTCCACTACTGAGGCAAGAAACTTCTCAGCTTTGGGTTGCGGCTCAAAGTCCATCCTCGGAAGCTCAAAGTGGGCCGGCATTGCTCCATCTGATTGTGGTGACTCTGACGGCTCTCGCGTGAACTGAATGGGCATCATTTTTGTTCCAAGCGGAGCGTAGCACTCCTCGTGGGTTGGGCAGAACTGAATCGTACTGATGCTATCCAAGTTAGTCTCCTAAGCGTTAGGTAAGATGCACACGTTCTTCTTCCCTCCATCATCGTAGAACTGATAATCAAAGAATCCTGGAGCTGGCGTAGGTCCCAAGCTATTGGTATTTCGCATGTAGGTCTCGTCCATGAAGGACCTGTCCGCGTAAGGCTCGAACCGTTGGAGTGGTACACCGGCTTGGATGAAGAGCGGCGTGAGAAACCCTCCATTGTAGGCTGAGCTCACCTTGCATCTAAGAGCATAAGCCTTGTACTTCACCAAGGAGGAGGCGAGAATGCACCCGTAGTTGACATCGTTCCCGATGTCATCCATATGCGGATCATGGTTCTCCTCTTCGCTGCTGCATAGTATCCCTTTGATCCCTTGAAAGAGGAAACACAGCTCGGTCTTCGTCACCGTGGGAGACACGGCTCGTCTGCTGAAGGTGTTCGCCAATAACTTGAGCGTGTACCTCAGAACGGGATTCCTCACTTTCTTGATTTTAGCCGTGTTGGCTTTGTACTGTTCATCGCAAAGCACGTCCCATATGATGCTTGCGTTCTTGAGAGGCAGAAACTCCACTTGCTTAGTCGCGGCGTTGAGTCCGTATGCTTGGCAAAGCTCCTCAATGGAAAGGTGATAGGACCGCTTCTTGACCTTGAAGCTGAGATGCCCTTGAGAGGGAGTTGGGAGGCTCGGATTCTCATAGGAGAACACCAAGGTAGCGAGGAAATCCGTCGTCACTTGCGGATATGTTGGACAGTCCATCCTTGAAAGGCAAGCAAGCCTCATGCTTTGAAGAAGGGAGTCAAAATCCCCCAGGAGACCCATCCTTTCCAATAAATCTCTGCTCGCGAACTTAGTAGGCTCGAAGCGCAGCCTCTCTAGCCTCTTCTTCGCCGCCTTTTCCTCCTTAGTCCAACGGGTCCTCTCATGAATTTGCTGAGGTTCCTCCCCTTGAACTTGTTGAGTTCCTTATTCCTGAACCACTCGTTTTTCATCCTCTCTCTGTGCAGCCTCTTCTCTGGTTCTCTTAGGTGCCATTGGTACCTGAAACACGATTCTCAAACAAAGAGTGAGCAAAGGCGGCGAGAAATCGTGAAAGAGACTAGTGAGAAGGAAAAATCTACAACTAACACCCTAGATTTTTGGGGGATTTATAAAAATTGTATCTAGATAAAGGAAAATAAAATCTAGAGATAGGATTAAATCTAGAATATTTCCTGATTTCTAGCTACTTTAAAAAAAATTGATAAAACCCTTAGCAACTTAAATCAATGTAGCGGTTATAAAAGGAAATATTGAAAAGATTTACATAAAACTCTTGAAATACCTTGCAAGATCGAGGATAAGAGCTAAATGCCTTTGGGAAAAGAGGAAGAACACTCTCTCTTAATTAAAAACTCGTAGGAATAGAAATGAGAAAGTGTAAAATTGTTGAAAACTTAAAGGCAACAAAAATCTAAAACTATGGGTGGTGAAAGTGGTTTTCTGACAAAAGGTGGTCAAGGCACAACTTTCGTGGTCAAAGATTCCTGCCTTGACCACCATTCAAAATTAAAAAGCGAGGGAAAGAAGAAAGAGAGGGAAAATTTTTTATTACCTCGGCATGAGATCGATTCCCTTCGGTCGATCTAGGACTCGATCTCATGCCCATAATGGCTGGATCGAGAGATTTGATCGATCAGTGACTCGATTGGATTGGAATCGAGTCTTAGATCGATTATACTCCCTCGCTCCTTGACTTTTGGTCAACTAGGCTGAGTCCGCGTGATCGAGCCATGATCTCGATTCAGGGGCCGATTTGATTTAGATCGAGTGATGGATCGAGTCGAGTGATCGATCTGTCTTTGAAGGATTTTCCCGAGAGAAAATAGATCGGTCGATCCATTTTTGGCTCCATCGATCTAAAATCCAAGAATTTCCCGAGACATTTTAGATCGGTCGATCTAGATGGGACTGATCGATCCGTGCTCATCTAGATCGACCTTGTCACTGGATCTCGTCTAGATCGACTGACTCCTCTCAATTTACTAACTCGATCTAGTAAAGATCGAGTTAGGATTAGTCGATCTAGCACTCGATCTCTAGTCAATATTTGCCCTTTCTCACTCCTTTTGGATCTAAGATTTTTGCCTGCAATCCCTTATACCTGTTCCTACACACTCAGAAGATAAAAACATAAAACTGAAAGAGAAATAAAACAGAAATATGTACAAGATAGACACGGGAATGCCTCCCAAGTGCGCTTTCTTTAACGTCTTTAGCTAGACTTTACTTGGTTTAAGCAGAAGGTGGGTCTTGGAGAAGCATTGAGGTGCTCTCCTTGTCAAATGCACTCGCCATGTATGGCTTAACTCTGTGTCTGTTCACTGTGAATGCATTCCCACTCTTGCCCACCAATGTAACAGCTCCGTAAGGTAATACTTCCTTGATTTCATACGGACCGCTCCACCGCGACTTTAGCTTCCCTGGAAAGAGCTTGAGCCTTGAATTGTAAAGCAGCACCAAACTCCCTTCCTTAAGCTCCTTAGGTACCAGCTTCTTGTCATGAGCAGCCTTGGTACGCTCCTTGTAGATCCTAGCGCTTTTGTAAGAGTCCAGCCTCAGCTCATCAAGCTCGTGCAACTGGATCAACCGCTTCTCCTGAGCCGTCTTCAGATCAAAATCCAACCGCCTCACAGCCCACAACGCCCTATGTTCCAGCTAAACGGGGAGGTGACATCTTTTGCCGTAGAGAAGAGTGAAAGGAGTAGTACTGATGGGTGTCTTGAAAGCAGTCTGGTAGGCCCACAAAGTGTCATCTAACTTCACCGCCCAATCCTTCCGAGTTATCCCAACAGTTCTCTCGAGTATCGCCTTGATTTGACGGTTAGAGACCTCCACTTGGCCACTCGTTTGAGAATGGTAAGGTGTAGCTACCTTGTGCTTCACGTCATACTTCCTTAGAAGATTTTCAAACAGCTTGTTGATGAAATGG
The DNA here is from genome assembly GCA_911865555.2 of Thlaspi arvense. Taxonomy (NCBI): domain Eukaryota; kingdom Viridiplantae; phylum Streptophyta; class Magnoliopsida; order Brassicales; family Brassicaceae; genus Thlaspi; species Thlaspi arvense. The sequence continues at coordinate 39,153,072 of OU466863.1, forward strand.
CTCCTTCCGTCGCTTATCACCACCTTGGGAACTCCAAACCTCGGGAAGATAATGCTCTTAAAGAGCTTGATCACCACCTTAGAGTCGTTTGTTGGGGAAGCAATGGCCTCAACCCATTTAGAGACGTAGTCAACAGCTACGAGTATGAACTTGTTGCCGTATGATGAAGGAAACGGCCCCATGAAGTCTATGCCCCACGCGTCAAAGACGTTTACCTCAAATATGGGGACTTGAGGCATCTCATTCCTCCTAGTGATATTCCCTGCTCTTTGACAAGCTTCACAACTCATCACGAACTTATGGGTGTCTTTGAAGATGGACGGCTACCAGAAGCCGGCTTGTAAGACCTTAGTGGCGGTTTTAAATGAAGCAAAGTGCCGTCCATACAAAGACCTGTGGCAATGGAAGATGATATCTCTTGCTTCCTCCTTTGTCACGCATCTTGTGTACAGGCTATCCACTCCTCTCTTGTATAAATAGGGCTCATCCCAATAGTAGTGGCTCACGTCCCTCATGAACTTCTTCCTATGGTAGTTGTCAAGATGCGAAGGCTCCTCCCCACATGCCAAGTAGTTCGCAATATCCGCGTACCAAGGGAGATCCTCCTCTTTGAAGCTCAGAACTTCCTCAAACCGCCCTTCTTGGCTCCCACAAACAGCCGTAGTGATCACCATTAGTTGTTCCTCGGGGAGAGAATCATCTAAAGGAAGAGACTCGTTGATCCTTAACCGAGAGAGATGGTCAGCAACGCCGTTCTCTATCCCTTTCTTGTCTTTGATCTCCATGTCAAATTCTTGGAGTAAGAGGATCCATCTCAAAAACCTCGGCTTAGTGTCCTTCTTGGAATAGATGGAGCGCAAAGCCGCGTGATCTGTGTAAACAATGGTCTTGGAACCCACGAGGTAAGCCCTGAACTTCTCAAATGCGAATACAACCGCCAATAGCTCCTTTTCCATAGTGGTGTACCTCGTTTGCGTGTCATCCAAGGTTCTTGAAGCATAGTAAATCACGTGCAGCTTCTTATCCTTCCTTTGGCCTAGAACGGCTCCCACGGCATAGTCACTAGCATCACACATAATCTCGAAAGGTAGTGTCCAGTCTAGTGCTTGCACTATAGGTGCGGATACTAGGGCCTCCTTGATGGTCTCGAAAGCTTGCAAACACTCCTCATCAAAGATGAATTCAGCCTCCTTGCACAAAAGCCGCGTAAGAGGGCATGCAATCTTAGAGAAGTCTTTGATGAAGCGCCTGTAGAAGCCGGCGTGTCCCAAGAAGCTTCTCACTCCTTTGACGTTGACTGGCGGCTCAAGGCTCGTCATTACTTTAATCTTTGATTTGTCGACTTCAATATCCTTCTCTGATATCTTATGGCCAAGCACGATCCCCTCTTTAACCAAGAAGTAGCATTTTTCCCAGTTAAGCATCAAGTTTGTCTCCTCACAAAGCTTCAATACCCTGCAAAGATTCATCAAACATGCAGAAAAGGACGCACCATAGACCGAGAAGTCATCCATAAACACCTTTACCATCTCTTCTATTAGATCGGAGAAGATCGACATCATACACCGCTGAAACGTAGCCGGTGCATTACACAACCCGAATGGCATCCTTCGATAAGCGAAGGTGCCATAAGGGCATGTAAAGGTCCTCTTCTCCTGATCATTTGGATGGATTGGTATTTCAAAAAATCCACTATATCTATCAAGAAAGCAATAGTAGGGGTGATTAGCAAGTCTTTCAAGCATTTGATCAATAAAAGACAAGGGAAAATGATCCTTTCTAGTTGCAAGATTAAGCTTCCTATAATCAATACACATACGGTGTCCAGTGATTGTTCTAGTAGGTATAAGCTCATCTTTGTCATTCTTAATAACCGTGATCCCTCCCTTCTTAGGCACCACGTGTACGGGAAAAACCCACGTGCTGTCACTTATGGGATAGATCATGTCAGCCACTAAAAGCTTAAGAATCTCTTTCTTAACAACCTCTTTCAAATTAGGATTCAAACGCCTTTGATGTTCTATAGAAAGGGTGTTCTCATTATCCGAGTGAATCCTATGAGTGCAAAGCATTGGTGAAAGGCCCTTGATGTCACTTAGAGAGTACCCAATGGCCTTCCTATACTTTCTCAACTCAGTTAAGAGCGAGTGCAACTCATCATCACTTAAGTTTTCATTCACAATCACATGATAGGTTTTGTTAAGCCCTAAGAAAGCATACCTTAGCCCTTTTGGGAGCTCCTTAAGGTCCACCTTTGGGGCTAACAGCTCGCTCAAATCATCCTCGTGGCTGTTGCTGTTGTTTTCCTCCTTGGAGCCTTCCTTAGAACCCGAGACATGGCCTTTGAGGCTGCTTTCTCCAACCGCTATCCCTTCTGAAATCGAGTCGTCAGGTCGATCTTGCTCTCGATGTCGTCTAGATCGAGCAGTTTCACTCGATTCACTCACTCGATTTAATGTGGATCGAGTGAGAGATCGAGACACATAGTCGATCTCCAGATTAGACCCCAAACTGATCGGAAGGCTTCTCTCGATCTTGGACTCGATTGTTTTCCTGGATCGATCACCCTCCTCGATCTGACTATCGATTTGACTCCTGGGTCGAGTAATGCTGTCGATCTCTAGGCTAACGCCTTCATCTTCTAGCACAACCTTCCTTGAATCAAGCAGGTTGACGTATTCTTGAGTCCTCTGGTCCACATAACCGAATTATCCTGGCTCCTTAGTCAATGCTAGCTTCAAATGATTCTCCTGAGCTAACTCTTCCAGCAACTCATCCGCTAAAGCATCGAACGTTTCAATGTAGAAATCTTGCCCTTCTATCGTAGGCTTCTTCAAAACCTCATTGATATCGAAGTCCAACCTTATATCTTTTCCCAAGTGCAAGGCAATCTTCCCGTTCTTGACGTCTATGATAGCTCCGGCGGTGGCTAGGAAAGGTCTCCATTTCCAACACAACGAAGTCCGTAGGCACGTTTACTCCACTGATCTTCACTGGCAAGTCCTCAAGCAAACCTACGAGTAACCTCACACATCTGTCAGCTAGTACCAATGAGATTCTGCAATCCTTGAAACGGGTAAAGCCAAGCTTCTTTGCCACGGAATGAGGCATCAGATTTATGCTAGCTCCAAGGTCACAAAGGCAACTCTTGAACTCCAAAGGACCTAAAGCGCAAGGTATAGTGAAGCTTCCAGGGTCTCCCAACTTCTTAGGGACTATCTCCTTGTGTATCACAGCACTACATTCCTCACTTAGAACAAGCACTTCCTTGCTTTCCTTATTCTTCTTCACGAGAGTGTCTTTGAAGAATTTGGCACATTTAGGCATCATTGCAAGGCAGTCCACGAGAGGTAGCTTGATCTCTACGTCCTTAAGGTGCTTCTAAAACAAGACTATATGCTTCTCTATGAGTTACTTCTTGAAACGGCCAGGAAAAGGTAGCTTTGGTACATACGGTGGAGGCACATAAGCGTCCTTCTCCTTAGTAGTTTGCTCCGCTTTCTTCTCAAAAACCGCTTTATCACCTCTCCTTGGTCCTTGAATCCAAACATTATCAAAGTTTATCTCATCATCGGCTGAAAGCTTAGCCTCCCCCTCTTGAATCACAACGTCCTCGTTGATCTTGGGAGTAACTGTAGGTGCTAGCTCTTTCCCACTCCTTAGCGTAATGGCATTGGCGTATTCCTTGGGATTTTGCTCACACTTGCCCGGTAAGCTATTCTGACCACTTGAGCTTGCGTTTCCCTTCACAAGTTGCTTGATTTTTTATTCAAGGTTGTAATATGAGTAGAGAAATCCGTGAGAGACGATTCTAGGGGAGTATTCATCTCGGCAAACTTCTGGTTTGTAGAGGCTTGCCCTTGAATCAGTTGTTGAAACATAGCTTGGACAGGATCTACTTGTTGTTGCACCGGTTGTTGCTGCTGAGGTATAAAGCCCGGAGGGTACATTGGCGTATAACCTTTGTTTCCTTGCGGTTGTCCTTGGAAGTTATTCTGCCCTTGCCCTTGGAAGCCACCACTCGGCTGAAAACCTTTGTTGTAAGGTACGAAAGGTTTTGCTTGCTGAGCAGGGTACACTTGATCCTTAGGGTTCACGACATTGGTGCTACGGTATGAGAGATTGTTGTTTTGGTTGTAGCCTTGTGAATATCCTTGCGGTTTGTAGTTGTTTTGACCCGCCACCCAATTGGCTTCTTCTTGGCTCAACTCAAGCTCCTCTTGGCTCTCATCCGCTTCACCAACAAAGTGAACATGCTTCTGATTTGTCAAAACCAACTAGTTAATCTTCTCATGCAAGGATTTCAACTCTTTCTTGTGAGACTCTAGCTCAGAACCTCTCGGTGCACGGTCGTAATCCTCAGCATAGTTGCCGTCACTTAATGCTAAGTTCTCAATCAGCTCCATGCCTTCTTCTACCTCTTGACCAAGGAAGTTTCCCTTACTAGCCGTGTCAAGCAACAAGCGAATCTTTGGTGAAGCTCCGCGGTAGATGGTGCTGAGTAAGGTCTCTTCACTGAAGCCGTGATAAGGACACTGGATTGTGTAATCTTTAAACTGCTCCATGGCTTCGTTGAACGTCTCATTGTTCCTTTGAGTGAAGCCGCTGATTTTGCTTCTCAACCGTGCTGTTCTGGTGCTAGAGAAGAATTTTGAGAGAAACGCATTTTTACACTCGGCCCAAGAGGTAATGGTGCCTTATGGAAGTGTTTTCTCCCAATGTCTAGCCTTGTCTCCGAGAGAAAATGGAAAGAGACGAAGCTTGAAAGCATCTTCGGATATGCCGTTTATCTTGATCATCCCACATACTTGTTCGAAGTTATCAAGATGTTCCAAGGGATCTTCCATTGCTAGCCCATGAAACTTATTGTTTTGCACCATTGAGATGAAACCCGGCTTAATCTCGAAGTTGTTGTTCTGTACAGGAGGAGGAGTGATCCAAAACCTATTGTGATGAGTATTGGGAGCATCTCCGGCTCCTATGATCCTTGGGGGTCCAGCCGCGTGTTGGGGGTTTTCATTGCCCCTTCTCACTGCCCCTTAAGCTGGAGGAGGTCCCTCTGGATGCTCGTGCTCGGCCATAGCTTCAAAGTCAACCAAACCGTGCTGAACAGTCTCCTCAAAAGCTCTAGCTTGTTCTCGTACTCTTCTTTGCCGTGAATGACCAAGTTGATGAATGTTGTCCAAGGGTTGAAGTAGATTGTTGTCACCCCTTGAACGAAGATTCATGTACCTGAAAGACACACGTTTGAGAGTAGAGAAATTAGTAACTTAAACAAAGTAAAAGCTTAGTCTTTACTAAACCCCAAATCTCAATGCTTTCTAAACACTCCTAGAATGGCAACGGCGCCATTTGATAGCTAGATTTTTGCAGTGCGTATGCAATGATGTATCAAAGCTCAAATGCAACACTTAGTTGTAGTAAAGTATTGATATCTCTTGTATTTACATCATTTAGGCCTGCATTTAGTGCATGTTTTGGTTCTCTTTTGCATGTTTTCCTTATCATTTGTCCCATTTTCTTCTCTTTTTAGACTTAGGTTGCATTTAGGATGTAGTTTGTATTTTATTTGCATAAAAGATGTTTGTAGGTACTCATTGAGCTACAAAGAGCATGGGAGATGATGGAGGGTGCAGCACAAGACACGAAAAGACCCAAGAAGAAGGTGCACCTCGTTGAAGCGGCCAAAAACTTCACCTGGCAAAACTGGCTCGGAAAAAGCATCTCCAAGACGATTCAGCTTCAACAGTCTTCACTAATGTTGTAGCCCCGTGAGTCAGCTTTCATCTGGAGTTGGTTTCAGGTTATTCCCATCAGTGGTTAGAAAGTTACAGAAGTTTTCGTGAAACCGCTCAACCCCTATCAGTCAGAGCCTGGTGAATTTCGGTCTTGGGTGACCGAAATGGTGCAGTTTCGATCACCAGTATCGGTCAGATGTGGTCGACACAAACTCACCGTGTTAATTTCGGTCACCAGTATCGATCAGAAGTGATTGACATAAACCCAGCGGATGAATTTCGGTCACCAGTATCGGTCAGGAGTGACCGATAGGATTCATATCGACTGAAGATCAGCTCAGATGAGGTGATTCCATTCTGATTTGGCATCGGTGTCCTTCATCAACTTTGTAGCCACTTGAGTTAGCTTTCGTTTGGAATTAGTTTTGAGTCATCCCCATCAGTGGTTAAAGCGTTACGGCGAATAAAGTGAGCACATGTCCATCTGGAGTTTTTACCGTTGATCTTGACCGACTTGAAGATCAGCTCGGACGAGTAGCCTCTGTCCATATTCAGCATCTTCACTCTTCACAAAAGTTGTAGCCACGTGAGTTAGCTTTTTGGAGAATTTGGTTTCAGGTCATTCGGATATGCCGTTCAACAGATATCGCAATTTTTGTGAAACCGCTCAATCCATTTCGGTCACTGAAGACCGATACAACTGACCGATACACAGCCAGACTGAAGACCATTTATTTACAATTTTGCCATTTTCGCTTAGACTCCTATAAATACTTAAAATCTCTAATTTCTGGGGACACATCTCTTTATCCAGCAGTCTCTTCTTCTTTGTTTTATGTTTTTGGTTTTGTAATTTGAATCTTTGCTTATTTCAATAATAGTTTGCATTTTCCTTAATCTTTTATCTTCCTAATCATGATTAACTATCTTTTCTTCATAGATTTGATAGTTTTCACCATGATTAGTGAGTAGTTTGCTTTAGGTTTGAGAATAGGGCAGATGGAGTGATTTTAGTGATTGTTTAGGTTAATTAGGGCTTAGATCTTCTCATTCCCTTTCTTAAATAATTATGATTAATGCTTAGTACCTCTTTGTTGGAGAAGTTGATTTCAGGGTTTTCCCATGCACACCAAGTGTTTGATGAAATTTCTGAATGAAATTCAATGATTGAAAATGGTGTTTTGATAATCATGAGTCTTTGCATCTATCATTTCTTGCTTGAATGTGCTTATTGCTTAGTACCATATTGATGAGAAATTGCCTTTTGACATTGATTATGCATGAGAATGTGAGTTGATGGAGATTAGTAAACCTAGCCTATGAGATTAGATGTCTAGCATGCTAATTGGTTTTATGGAACTTGATTTTAATGCTTGATGATTATGTGTTTGAGTAAAGAGATTTATCTTGAATATGTGATTAGAAAAGGGATTAATGCCAAGAAATTGGATTAGTCTATATTAGTGTTCCTTACCTAAGGTTGAGTGTTTAGAATTGCTTGTTTTGATCACCCTAGACATGAACATGAATCACCCTATCAACATTGCCTTGATCTTGAACCATCTTTTAATCTTTGAAGTTTAGTTTTACTTTGCTTTAGTTCAGTTTTTACTCTGTTTTTGCTCTGTTTTTCTTTGCCATTACTGCTCTTTAATTGCTTTCTTTTGCTTTCTTTTACTTCTTTGCTTGCTCACTTAGGTTGTTAGACATCAAAACTATCTATATCTGCTTGAATTAGGATCTCTATTGCATTCTTACTGCTTCATTCTCCCCTTTTGGATTGATAAAACCCTATGCTATACTACAACTGATTAGTACAAGCTTGGGTAATTGAATCAAGTCCCAAAAAGTGTTGTATCAAGTATGCAAGAGAGTATCAATCCAATCCTAGGAGTGATGTTACTGCATATTGCATACATTTTACATACATATTAGTTAGCTTTTCATGCATTTACATCATGCTTTAGACTAGATTGCATCACTTAGGGTCCTAAAGCATTCTCGCACCAGCATACGCATGTTCCTTTCATTTTGCATCACATTCAGGTTGTTTCTGGCCACTTTGGAGTCGTGGAGGTTCGTGGACGTGCTGAAGCTGTTGTGGCGGTTCGTGGAAGGTCGGATGTTTGCTAAGGATAAGAGATCGAGGAACAGATCGAGCATGGCAGGTCGATGTAGATGAGATCGACCAGAAGATCGAGAAGACCAGGTGATCCAAGGAAACTGATCGAGACGAAGATCGAGTGGAGCAATCGATCAAACGGTACGGACGTAAATGACGCCATGCAGAGCGAGAGCCGGATCGAGTCCACCACTCGATCCGACCGAAGATCGATACCAAGATCGGATGCAACACTCGATCCACCGAAGATGATCGAGACCCAGATCGAGTTGAAGACACGATGCTTGAAAATGATCGAGAGAACCGCTCGATCCCGAGGTCGATCTCTGTCCTTTCAACCGCTAGCGAGGGGGGGACCATCGAGCTGTTTTCACCATTTTGGGAAGGCGGCGATGTCTCTTTCCACACACACTTTTTCAATCTTATCTTTTTATGTTTTTTCTCTATGGTTTTGAGATTATCCGCCATTGTTGAACTTGAAGTTTTTTCTTGCTTTTGTATTCTAATCGTTTGAAGTTAAATCTAGTTCTTTTTCATGTTCATCGTTTGTTTCTCCATGCTTTGCTTGATTTATCTTATGTGTAGTGAGTAGTTTCATTAGGGTTTCAGGGTTGAGAGGATTCAAGGGGTCAAAAAAGTTTTCAATCTTGGAGTTTTCTAGCGCTTAATGGCTATCTCTTCTAGGGTGTTGAGTTCTTAAAGCTTAAAGACTCTCACGCCAAGAGCTTTATGATCCGAGAGGTCTCTTACCTTGACAGGATCCAGGGACCTCTGAAGATCACACCCTAGAGACTAGTTACCCCTTCCCAAAAGCCATGGAAGTTTGGGGGACTAGTTAAGCCATGTGTTTGAAATCTGTTTTTCCTGCCCTTCGACCTCTCTTTCCACCAGAAGCCATGGGTTTGGAGGAGAAGATGAAGGAGTGATCTATACCGAAAGCCACGGATAGATATTGTTTCGTTTTCAAGGCTTAGAGATTCTCACAAAGTGAGTCGATTTAAAGTTTTCAACCCAAGCTCGGACCTTTGAAACCCCTGACCATGAATCTCAACCCTAGACCCTCATTCTTAGCATTTCTACATCCTCTCTCGTCATTAGCTTGATGTTTGATAGCATCTTGGTCGTTAGTTTTGCTGTACTACTTGACACGGCAAGCAAAGGAAACTTCCTTGGTCAAGAGGTTGAGGAAGGCATGGAGCTAATTGAAAACTTGGTGTTAAGTGATGGAAATTATCCAGAGGACTATGACCGTGCCCCAAGCTCGGACCTTTGAAACCCCTGACCATGAATCTCAACCCTAGACCCTCTTTCTTAGCATTTCTACATCCTCTCTCGTCATTCGCTTGATCTTTGATAGCATCATGGTCGTTAGTTTTACTGTTCTTACATTTTTAGATGAGATCGATCATTGTTGCTCGATCTAGTGGTCGATCTCATGGTCGATCCACTAGTCGAATTTTAGTAATTCGTAGCTTTGTTCTTTAATTATTTTGTTTGTTCCTCGTGGTAGTTTGATCATTCCTGGTAATTCTAAAATAGTTTTGTATTCCATTTAGTTTCTGCATCTAGTATTTAGGGATTTTCTCAAAACCGATCTTTATTCGCTTAGATTTGCAAAGCCCTTGCATTCTCTTTGCTCTTTCTATCATCCTAGGTGTGGATTGACTCTCTCTTGCATACTGTGCTACAACCTGTCTTGCATTTGAGTTTTGATAGCCTCATTGCATACTCACCCTTGCAAAGATCATAGTTATCAAGGAGCTAGAAAGGTCAGTGAGAATGCAAGGATCCTGTAAAACTAAGCAAATGATGGACAGTTTTGTGAAATTCCTAAAGAACTAGATGAAATGATTAAACGCAGGGCAAAACCATTTTAAAAATACCAGGAACGTGCTAGCTACCACGAGGAAAAGACAGAACTATTAAAATGCAAAGCTACGAATTACTAAAATTCGACTAGTGGATCGACCACTGGATCGAGCAAAAGCAATCGATCTAAAAAGTAGTTTAAGCGAAAGTAAATCTAATGACCAGGGTGCAAGCAAGTAACAGGCGAATGATCAACAGAGACTAAGAAATACTAAAAGGAGGGTCCAGGGTTGAGATTCATGTTCAGGGGTTTCAAAGGTTTCAGCTTGGTTTGAAAACTTTAGATATACTCACTTTGTGAGGTTCCCTAAGCCTTGAAAACTAAACAAGATCCATCCAAGGCATGTGGTATGGATCGCTCTCTCCTCCAAACCCATGGCGTTTGGCGGAAAAAGAGATTGAGAGACAAGGAAAACAGATTTCAAACATGCGGCTTAACTAGATCCCTAAACTACCATGGCGTTTGGGAAAGGGTAACTAGTCTCTAGGATGCGATTTTCAGAGATCTCTGGATCCTGTCAAGGTACGAGCTCTCTCTGATCATAAAGATCTTGGCGTGAGACTCTTTAAGCCTTAAGAACTCGACACCCTAGAAGAGAAAGCCTTTAAGAATAAGAAAACACCAAACTTGAAATCGACCCCTTGAATCCTTTCCACCCCAAAACCCAATAGAACTACTCGCGACTCATGAAATAAACCGTACGAAACGCAATAAACGAAGAACTAAACATGAAAGGCGATTGATTTAACTTAAACGATTCAATATTCAAAGCAAAAACAAGAAGAAGCTCGAAGTCTAACAATGGCGAATCGCCTAAAAAAACGAGAGAGAAGATAGAAAAGTAGTCGACAAAACGTGATAAAGAAAGGGATCGTTGGTCTTTGCCTAAAATGGCCAAACCGCAAATGGTCCCCCCCCCCCCCCCCCCCCCCCCCCCCCCCCCGTCGCTACGGTTCAAAAACAGGCTGGACGGATAAGGTTGGTCTGGGATCGATCACGAAGCTCGATCTGGCAATCGATCATGTGCTGATCGGGTTGGAAGCTCGATCCGGTCCTCAATCTGCATGGCGTCATCTACGTCCGTACTCCAAATCGATCTTCATGCTCGATCTTCTGGTCGATCTCATCTAGATCGACCTGCCTTGCTTGATCTGCTGCTCGATCTCAGGTCCTTAGCGTGCAATCCTGATTTCTCCAAGTGTCCAAGAACCTCTTCACAAGCCTCATCACGTCCACGAATCTTCCATAGCTCCAAAGTAACCGAAAGCAACCTGATTGTGATGCAAAATGCTCGAAACATGCGAATGCTGGTGCAAAGACACTCTAGGACCTAGAATGATGCAAACTAACCTAATATGCAATGTAAATGCATGAGAAACTAAACTATATGTATGCAAAATGCATAGAATATACAGTTATATCACAGTGAAGAGACCTTATTCAGTACTGTCTACTGCGGAGCACTTCCAAAGATCAGACTACTACTTGACACGGCAAGCAAAGGAAACTTCCTTGGTCAAGAGGTTGAGGAAGGCATGGAGCTAATTGAAAACTTGGTGTTAAGTGATGGAAATTCTTCAGAGGACTATGACCGTGCACCAAAAGGAGCTGATATTGAAGCCAACAAGAAGGAAATGAAGTCTCTACATGAGAAGATCGATAAGCTCATGCTTGCTAACCAAAAGCATGTCCATTTTGTTGGTGAAGGCGCAGATGTCTTGGATGAGCTAGAGCAATGCCAAGAAGAAAAAGCTAATTGGGTAGCCGGTCAGAACAACTATAAACCTCAAGGGTATTCACAAGGCTACAACCAGAACAACAATCTCTCATATAGAAGCACCAATGTCGCGAACCCTAAAGATCAGGTGTACCCTGCTCAACAAGCAAAACTAGTCATTCCCTACAACAAAGGTTTTCAGCCGAGTGGTGGTTTCCAAGGGCAAGGGCAAGGCAACTTCCAAGGGCAACAGCAAGGAAACAAGGGTTATACACCAATGTACCCTCCGGGCTTTGCTCCTCAACAACCGATGCAACAACAACAAGTTGATCCTGTCCAAGCCATGTTTCAACCTGAAGTTTGCCGAGATGAACACTCGCTTAGACTCCTCCTTCACTGACTTCTCTACTCAGATTACAAACTTGAATAACAAGATCAAGCAGCTAGAGAAAGGAAAGGCGAGTACAAGTGGTCAAAATAGCTTACCGGGCAAGTGTGAGCAGAATCCCAAGGAATACGCCAACGCCATTACACTAAGGAGTGGGAAAGAGTTTGCACCTACGGTTACTCCTAAGAACAACGAGGATGTTGTGATTCAAGAGGAGGAGGGTAAGCTTTCAGCTGATGATGAGATCAACTTCCACAATGTTTGGATTGAGAGACCAAGAAAGGGTAAGGAGGTTTCTGTAGAGAAGAAAGTGGAGCAAGCTGCTAAGGAGAAAGACGCTTATGTACCTCTACCGTATGTACCCAAGCTACCTTTTCCTGGGCGCTACAAGAAGCAACTTATAGAGAAGCACAGAATCTTGTATGAGAAGCATCTAAAAGACGTAGAGATCAAGCTACCTCTCGTAGACTGCCTTGCCATGGTGCCTAAATGTGCAAAAATGTAGCGCCGTAATAAGGAAAGAGGAATAAGGAAAGCAAGGAAATGCTAGTACTTAGTGAAGAATGTAGCGCCGTAATACACAAGGAGATAGTTCCTAAGTATTTGGGAGATCCTGGAAACTTCACTATACCTTGCGCCTTAGGTCCATTGGAGTTCAAGAGTTGTCTTTGCGATTTGGGAGCTAGTATAAATTTGATGCCTCATTCTATAGCAAAGAAGTTGGGATTCACGAGATTCAAAGATTGTAGAATCTCCTTGGTGCTAGCTGACAGAAGCGTGAGGTTACCCGTGGGTTTGCTTGAGGACTTGCCAGTGAGAATCAGCAGTGTAAACGTGCCTACGGACTTCGTTGTGTTGCCAGTGAGAATCAGCAATGAAGAACCTAAGGATCCGCTCATTCTTGGTAGACCGTTCTTAGCCACCGCTGGAGCCATCATCGACATCAAGAATATGAAGATAGCTCTGCACTTAGGTAAAGATATAAGGCTGGACTTTGATATATCATGGTTTTTATGGTTTTTAACCATGATATAAGTCCTTTTTATTGAGTCTTTTTGGTCTTTTTAGAGTCCTAGAAGAGTCTTTGCAGGTTATAGCATGTCTGGAGCATAATTGAAGATTTTGGAACCTTTTGGAGCATTTTTGTAATATATTTTGTTGCTTCTCTCTTCCATTGCTTTCATTACACAAGGGACTGTGTAATTTAAGTGTGGGGGAGAGATTTGGGGCTTGATTTTGTTTTCTGTTTTCTTAGTTTTTCTTTTTCTTTTCACTTTGAGTCCCATGCATATCATGCATAAATGTAAGGCATAGAAAAACACATACAAATCGAAAAAATTTTTTTTAAATTTTTTGCATTTTTGCAAACCAAAAAGAGAGCAGGTAGTTGCATTTCATTCTTCTAGGATTGAGTCTAGTGTTGACATGTAGGTTGCATTGCATTTGCATAGGGCATTATGATGAGTTTTCCTTGTAAAGTGCTTAGTGTTTAGAGATGATTTCAGTTTTTAAGTGCTTAGTTGTTTGATGCATCATTTGATTGCTAGAAGTTAAGACTGAACCATGCTTAGATTGCTAGATTTGGTCTTCTCATCTCATTCTGAAAGCATTTGTTCTCTGAAAATCAACTCTATCAACTTGAACTTTAATTTGGACTTTTAATTATTATGTCTTATGCATTGAAAAGTGAATTCATGGCTACCATTTACATATTTGGATCATCTTTCTCCTTTCTACCACTCTTGTTGATCCAAATAGCTGATCCTCATAATTATGGGACAGTTACATCCTCACCCTTAACCAAAACCTCCTTTTGAGCCTAAACACTATTGTGAGAGCTGTGAGGCCTTTGCATTTCATTTTCGATTTTGTTTTAGCAAAAAGTGTTAGGAATAAGGCTGGCAATGATTAGCTCTCTTGTAGATATCAGCTTGCATTTTGAGCTAGATTCTAGGATAGGAGTTTTGGGGTTTAAAAAGGGTAGAGTAAGTGGTTTGAACTTCAATTTTTTTATGTTTTGAAAGAAAAGGAAAAGATCTGAAATGGTAGTAAAGGGGAAACAGTTTGGTATTGTCGTTAAGTAAAGGGAATAAAAGCTCTAAGTTTAAAAAGAAGGTTTGGCGCCAACAACAATGCTTAGAAAGGTCCAAAAGAAGAAAAATCTGACCAAGAAGCAATCCACCAAAGGTGTTGAAGGTGCCAACACAACAAAGAAGAGCAAGTCCCAACCAAAAAGAAGCAGCCACACAAGCAAAAGAAGAAGTTTCCCCAGCCATGAAGATGGGTAAAGGGTAGAATTTAGGAAAGGGTAGACTTAGAGGGTTCACTCTTGGGTTTAGAAATGCTTAGGACTTATCTTTGGGAAGTAAGGGTAGAAGAGAGCTTTGAATTGCATGCATAAGTGTGCTTTTACCTTTAGCATTTTGCCTTAGATGAAGTTATTTCATTGAGTGATCCTTTATGTTTTTGAACCCTTGTGCTTAAATGAGATCATTCTTAAATCATAACCTTACCCTTTTCAACCAAATGTCTTCACTTGATTTGCATAAGCATGATTCATGTTCTGAAATTAATTGAATGTTAAAGAGTTGATTGATTTGAGCATCTGCCTAAGTTGGGATTTGAGATCATTTTGAAACATGATGAGCATGGCTAGGATCTTTAAAGTATAGCTGATTACGTTTGCATCCTACAAGTAGGCACTTGAGCATTGAAACCATCTATTTACCTTTGCACTTTTGGAATCTGAATGCCCATTTGCAAACCTCACTCTCCCATTTGTTCTTGATTGCTTGAGGACAAGCAAAAAGCAAGTGTGGGGGTGTTGATATCCCTTGTATTTACACCATTTAGGGCTGCATTTAGTACATATTTTGATCCTCTTTTGTATGTTTTCCCTTTGTTTTTGTCCTATTTTCTTCTCCTTTTAGACTTAGGTTGCATTTTGAGTATAGTTTGCATTTTCTTTGCATTTTAGATGTTTTTAGGTGATTTTGGAGCTTAAAGGAGCTTGGAGGAGTTTTGGGAATAATACAAGATGCTAGCTGGGAAAAAGGGAGCAAGAAGGATCACAGCAGAAGATCTCTGCGGAAGTTTTCGGTCAGAGCACAGAGAGTTTTGGTCAAGAGTGATCGATACGGAGCATATCGGTCACCAGTATCGGTCAAGTGTGATCGACACAAACACATCGGATTAATTTCAGTCATCGATCACTGAAGACCGATAGGGACCCATTTCGGTCACTGGAGATCAACACGACTGACCGATACTGACCCAGCCCGAACCTGTTTTTAATTACAACTATGCCATTACTCAAGGGTTTTCCTTTCTAGGCTATAAATAGCCTCTTTTTCCAGATTTTCGACAAGTCATGTCAAAATACTGGTCTTGAGCATTTCTTTTAAGTTTGTAAGACAATTTCTTTGCTTTGTTTAATATAATCAAGTATTTGCTTTAATTTTTCTTTAAT
Organism: Thlaspi arvense; assembly: GCA_911865555.2. Classification (NCBI taxonomy): domain Eukaryota; kingdom Viridiplantae; phylum Streptophyta; class Magnoliopsida; order Brassicales; family Brassicaceae; genus Thlaspi; species Thlaspi arvense. Next base: position 39,168,376 of record OU466863.1, read on the forward strand.
CATTCTTTTAATCATGATTAGCATTCTTTTCCTTTGTGATTTGGTGTTAAATATGATTATGAGTGAGTAGTTATCTTAGGGTTTCTAGATGTGGTAGATTAGGGGAATCTAAGGCTTGATTAGGGCTTGTTATGTTCTTCATTTTATGGGTTCCTATCTATTAATCTGTTATTCATGGTAGATTAGTCTTGATCAAACTTGTCTAAATTGTTAGGTTTCTCTTATGCCCACGAAGTGTTTGATGAAATGCTGATCATGTTTAATAGAGGATTTGCTAGCCTTGGCTCAAGAGATTGACTGTTTGAGGAGCGTTTTGACTTGAATAGAGTTGTTTAATCATGTTTGCTTAATGTTTTAGCACTAATGAGAGTTAGTTCTTGTTAGAATATTTTGCAAAGGGTTATTTGCCAAGAGATTGAATCTAACTTGCTTAAGTGTGAACTCTATATCTAGGAATCACCATTGCTTGCTTGCTTGCTTGATCAATGTAGTTTGAAACAGCCTTAGTTGATGCTTGAAATTCCCCAAAGTCAATAACCACATCTAGAGACTTGCCTTTCTCTTATTTGAATTTCGGATTTGCCCTGTTTTGCTCTGTTTTCCTTGCTTAGAATTGCTTAGTTTGCTTCTGCTTTTACTTCGGTTGCTGCTTGCTTCACTTAGGTTGCTAGAACTGTTGCTTACGCAGCAAAACCAATTCTCTGCTTGCTTGACTTAGAGATTTTACTCTCAACTCTTCTGTTTGCAACTCTTCCCAATGGATTGACATAAAACCCTTACTACAACTGACTAACACAAGGGTGATTGAGCATAAGAGAGTCAAAAACTCTTGTGTCAACGGACCAAGGAGGTTCATGACAAGAAGCTTGTTCACAATGAGTTAAGGGAAGGCAGTCTGGTGCTACTCTACAACTCGAGGTTGAAGCTGTTCCCGAGCAAGCTCAAATCAAGGTGGTGTGGACCGTTTGAGATCAAAGAAGTTCTACCCTATGGAGCGGTTACTTTGGTTGGCAAGAGTGGAAAGGCTTTCACGGTCAACGGGCACCGGGTTAAGCCTTACTTGGCGGGTGACTACAGCAAGGAGGGCACTACAATGCTCCTCCAAGACCAACCTCAGGCCTAAACCAAGTAAAGTTTAGCTAAAGACGTTAAAGAAAGCGCACTTGGGAGGCATTCCCATGTCTATCCTGTACATATTTTTCCTATCTTTCTATTTCAGTTTTATGCTTTTTATTATTTTATTTTTTTTACATCAAAGACACCATTTAGTTTTATGCTTTTTATGTTTAAGTGTGTAGGTGAAAGGATAGGTGATTGGATATCATGATCTTGGAGTCAAAAGAGGCGAGAAGGGTTAAGTATAAGGTAGAGATCAAGTGCTAGATCGACTTATCCTGGCTCGATCTTCACTAGATCGAACTAGTGAATCGAGAGGAGTCAGTCGATCTAGACGAGATCGAGTAAACAATCGAGTGAGTCAATCGATCATGGGAGGATAAACCACCCATACGTTTAGCTTGTAATGCATACGAGTTGCGGATCGACTGACCTCACTCGATCCTCGAGGTTAGATCGATCAGTCCACTCGATTTTAGCCCAAACGACCCCCAAATCGATCATGTGGCTCGATCCATGGAGCATAGCCTTGGTGACCAAAAATCATGGAACTAGGGGGCATAATCGATCTAGGACTCGATGCAATCTGAATCGAGTCCCTGATCGATCAAACCTCTTGATCCTAGCAAACATAGGCATGAGATCGAGTCCTAGATCGACCAAATGGTCTCGATCTCGTGCCAAGGTAAGTAAATTTTTTCCCTTCTGTTTTTAAATTTGAATTGTTGTCAAGGCAAGCATCTTTGACCATGAAAGATGTGCCTTGACCACACTTTTGTGAGTAACTACTTGTTTTGCAACATGGTTTTGTTAGCCTTTATATTCACATGCATCCACACTCTCTCATTTTTATGTTCGAAACCGTTTTCATAGTAAAAAGAGAGTGTGAGTTCTATCTTTAAGGCTTTTAGCATCTGCATTCTTCCTTTTAAAAAGGTATTTTCGATTTATAGATTTCTTGTTTAAAGTTTTTTGGAAAATTGCCTTTTTAGATGTTTAGGATGATTGTAGTTGTTAGGGAGTTAGGATAATTTTAAAAGATAGCTAGATATTAGGAAAATTTCTAGATTTAATTCTATTTCTAGATTTTCTTCTCTATTATCTAGCTATAATTTTTATAAATTCACCAAAAATCTAGGGTTATTGTTAGAAGTTTTTCTTTCTTAGCTTGTCTTTCTCTCAATTTCGCCGCCTATACTCATTCTCCTCTTTGAGAATTGTGTTTCAGGTACCAATGACACCAAAAAGAAGTAGAGAAGAGACAACACAAGAAGTGGTTCAGGAGAGGGTCAGATGGACAAAGGAGGAGAAACAAGCCAAGAAAAGGCTAGAGAGGCTCCGGTTTGACCCCACGAAGTTCGCAAGCAGGGATCTATTGGCAAATATGGGGATATTGGGAGACTTTGATCAGCTTCTCAAGAACATTGGGCTCCGGTGCTTGTCAAGAATGGATTGCCCAACCTATCCCGAGGCGACCCTAGACTTCTTAGCAACTTTGGAGTTCACTTATGAGAATCCAAGTCTTCTTACTCCTTCTCAAGGTCACCTCACCTTCAAGATTAGGAGACAAGCCTACCATCTCTCCATCCAAGAGCTTTGCCAAGCCTATGGTCTGAAGGCTGATGCCAAGCTCGTTGAGTTTCCTGCTTTCACTCAAGCCAACGACTTGTGGGATCTGATCAGCAACAATGATTACAAGGCTAACACGGCGAAGATCAAGAGAGTCCGCAGCCCCGTTTTGAGATACACGCTCAAGCTCATCACCAATACCATTAGTGGAAGGTCTGTGGCTCCTACAGTCACCAAGAATCAGCTGTGTTTCTTGTTCCAACGCGTTAAGCATCTTCTATGCGATCCTAAGGAGAATGACGAGCCGATGGAAGACGAGCTTGGGGATGATGTCAATTATGGATGCATTCTGGCTTCCTCTCGACTCAAGTACAAGGCGTGGGCTATGAGGTGCAAGGCAAGCTCGGCGCTTATAGGAGGCTTCCTTACACCGATGTTTGTTCAAGCGGGTGTACCTCTTCCTGATTTTGTTCCTTGCGCAGATAGAGCCTATATGTATGAGGTTTACATGCGAAACACGGATAGCTTGGGACGCACGCCAGCTGAGAGATTCTTTGCTTAGCTGTTCATTAATTGTGAGAATGAGAAGCGAATGTGCATCTTGCCAAACAAGGAAAAAACGGAGCTGCTAGGTGTTGGCAATGTTGAGTTTCTGCCAAGTGTTGAGGAATGCTATGCACCTCTACGAGCTAAAGCCGCACCTCAAGGAGTTGCTCGCCCATGTTCAGAGTCACCTACATCCGATGCTGAGATGCCCGAGAGTTTTGTTCATCCCACGCTTGACTTCGAGCCAAGAACGAAAACCGAGAAGTTCCTTGCTTCAGTCGTTCAGATGCAGCGCAAGATCAACAAATGGCAGAGCAAGTTAATTAAAAAGCTTGCCAGGATGATTAAGGACATGAAGAAGAAATCATTCGAGGCATCTTCAAGCGAAGAGGTTGAGCAACCCGAGAAGAGGAGGAGATCAACTGGTGGGATAGTGATCCGTGAGCCCCAAGGTGACAACCAAGCAGCACGCCGCTCTCGACATGATATTGCTGCATATTTCGTGTGTTTTGCATACATATAAGATAGTTACTCATGCATTTACCTTGCACTTTAGGCTAGTTTGCACCATTTTAGGTCCTAGAGCACTTTTGCATTAGCATTTGTATATTTCTTGCATTATGCATCACATTCAGGTTGCTTTCGGATACTTTGGAGCCTTGGAGGATTCGTGGACGTGCTATGACTCGTGAGGAGCCCATGGACACTTGGAAGACTTAGACGTTCTGCAAAGGGATCTGAGATCGAGTAGCGGATCAAGCAAGGCAGGTCGATATAGACGAGATCGACCAGAAGATCGAATGACCAAGTCGATGCAAGGAAACGGATCGAGACCAAGATCGAGTGAGAAGATCGATCTGATGTCCGGACATAAATGACGCCATGCAGATCGAGTATCAGATCGAGCTTCCAACCCGATCAGCATAAGATCGACACGGAGATCGACCAAAGCCATCCGATCCAAGATAAAGATCGAGAGCCAGATCGAGCCTCCTGCTCGATCCCAGACTACTTTAACCGTTTTTGGCTTCTAGCGAAAGGGGGACCATCGAGCTGTTTGCCCTTTTTGGGAAGACGGCGATCCTGCTTTCTCACACACGTTTTCACTTTATCTTTTTTCGTTCTTCTCTCTGGTTTTAGGCGATTTCCGCCATTGTAAAACTTCAAGCTTTTTCTTACTTTTGCACTTTGAATATTGAACCTTTTGCTTTTAATCAATCGTTGATCATGTTTAGTAGATCATCTTTAGCATTCTGTTCGGTTTTCTCTATGTGTAGCGAGTAGTTTCATTTGGGTTGATGTGTTGAGGTGATTCAAAAGGGGTTGAAAATGTTAAAGCTTTGAGATTTCTTGTTCTTCATTACCTTCTCTTCTAGGATCTTGAGTACTTAAGGCTTAGAGAGTCTCACGCCAAGATCTCTATGATCCGAGGGATATCTTACCTTGATAGGATTCAGATTTCCTGGAAAATCAGATCCTAGAGGCTAGTCTTTCTTTTCCCACACGCCAAGGTTGTAAAGGGGACTAGTTAGGTCATTGTTTGAAATCTGTGTTCCTTGCCCTTCGATCTCTTTTTCCACCACACGCAATGGGTTAGGAGAAGAGGTTGAAGGAGTGAATCATACCACACGCCATGGATGGTTCTTGTTTTGTTTTCAAGGCTTAGAGAAACCTCCTAAAGGAGTAGATCTAAATGTTTTCAAACCAAGCTTTAATCTTTGAAACCCATGAATATGACCCTCAACCCTAGACCCTCTTTTTTAGTGTTTTAAATCTCTGTTAATCATACGCTTGCCATACAGTTGCATCCTGTTCATCAAAAGTCATTTCTTTTCAAGTTACTTGTAGATCGAACCATTCTGCTCGATCTAGTGGTCGATTCACTAGTCATTTTTTAGTTTTTAGTAGCCTTGCATTTCTAATCATTTGCTTGTTCCTCGTGGTATTTAACCCTCTTCCAGGGATTTTAAAATTGTTTTGCTTTGCATTTAGTTTTTAGGGATTTTACCAATCATTTATCATTTTCTCTTAACTTTGCTCATTCCCTTGCATTCTTAGTGAACTTGCTACCCGTATATGTGGATTGACACTCTCTTGCATGCTATACTACATCTCAGTGTTGCATTAGAGCTTTGATAATCATTGCATTGCAAAAACCTGTTATCAAATGGCGCCGTTGCCATCTAAGGGGATAGAAAGCATTAAGATTTGGGTTTTGGTAAAGACTAAGTCTTTACTTTAAGTTGGTTACTGATTTCTCTACTTTCGAACTTGTGTCTCTCAGGTACATGAATCTGCGTTCCAGGGGTGACAACAACTTATTTACACCCTTGGACAATATTCACCAGCTTGGACACGCAAAATCAAGAAGGGTTAGAGAGCAAGCTAGAGCCTTTGAGGAGATTGTTCAGCAAGGTTCAGTGGATTTTGAAGCAATGGCTGAGCAAGAACATCCAGAGGGACGTCCTCCAGCTCATGGGGCACTGGAAAGGGGTAATGGAAACCCCCACCACGCGGCTAGACCCCCACAGATCATTGGAGCAGGAGATGCTCCTAATACTCACCATAATAGGTTTGGGATCACTCCTCCTCCAGTGCAAAACAACAACTTCGAGATCAAGCCAGGGTTTGTTCAGATGGTGCAAAACAACAAATTTCATGGGTTAGCTTTGGAGGACCCATTGGCGCATCTAGACAACTTTGAGCAACTTTGTGGAATGCTCAAGATAAACGGCATCTCGGAAGACAGCTTCAAGCTGCGTTCGTTTCCCTTTTCCTTAGGAGACAAAGCACGACATTGGGAGAAGACTCTTACACAAGGAACTATCACTTCTTGGGCTGACTGTAAGAAAGCTTTCCTCTCAAAGTTTTTCTCAAGCTTTCGGACAGCAAGGTTGAGAAGTGAGATCAGTGGCTTCACTCAAAAACAGAATGAGTCATTCAATGAGGCTATGAAGCGTTTTAAGGATTATACAATAGCCTGCCCTCACCATGGTTTCAGCGAAGAGACCTTTTTGAGTACTATATACCGCGGAGCACTTCCAAAGATAAGATTACTACTTGACACGGCAAGCAAAGGAAATTTCCTTGGTCAAGAGGTTGAGGAAGGTATGGAGCTCATAGAGAATTTGGCGTTGAGTGATGGGAATTATTCTGAAGACTATGACCGTGCACCAAGAGGAGAAGATCGATAAGCTCATGCTTGTAAATCAAAAGCATGTGCATTTTGTTGGGGAAGCTGCGGATGTCTTGGATGAGCTAGAGCAATGCTAAGAAGAAGAAGCCAATTGGGTAGCCGGTCAGAACAACTACAAGCCACAAGGTTACTCTCAAGGCTACCAAGGCAACAACAACTTGACTTATAGAAGCACCAACGTTGAAAATCCTAAGGATCAGGTGTACCCTCCTCAGCAAGCTAAACTTTTGTGCCCTATAACAAAGGTTTTCAGCCGAATGGTGGTTTTCAAGGTCAGCAACAAGGTAACTTTCTGGGACAGCAGCAGCAATATGAAAACAAAGGTTATACTCTTATGTACCCTCTCGGCTTTGTTCCTCCACAACAACAGATGCAACCGCAACAAGCTGATCCTGCACAAGCCATGTTTCAGCAGTTGCTTCATGGGCAAGCTTCAACAAACCAGAATTTTGCCGAGATGAACAACCGCTTAGACTCCTCTCTCACTGATGTCTCTATTCAGATAACAACTCTAAACAACAAGATCAAGCAGTTAGAGAAGGGTAAAGCAAGTACAAGTGGTCAAAGCAGTTTGCCGGGCAAGTGTGAGCAAAATCCCAAGGAATACGCCAATGCTATCACACTAAGAAGTGGAAAAGAGCTTCCACCGAGGGTTGCACCTAAGGAAAATGAGGACATTGTGGTTCAAGGAGGGGAGGATATACCTTCGGCTGATGATGAGATCAACTTCCACAACGTGTGGATAGAGCGGCCAACAAAGGGTAAAGAAACAGCTGTAAAGAAGCAAGCGGAGAAAGCAACCGAGGAGAAGGATGACTACATACCTTCACCTTATGTTCCTAAGCTTCCTTTTCCTGGCCGCTTCAAGAAACAGCTTATAGAGAAGCATAGGCTCTTGTTTGAGAAGCATATAAGGGACATAGAGATCAAGCTACCCCTTGTGGATTGTCTAGCAATGATGCCTAAGTGTGCAAAGTTTTTCAAGGACACGCTTGCAAAGAAGAACAAGGAAAGCAAGGAAGTGCTGGAGCTTAGTGAAGAGTGTAGCGCCATTATACACAAGGAGATAGTCCCCAAGAAGCTGGGAGATCCAGGAAGCTTCACTGTACCATGTGCTCTCGGTCCTTTAACATTTCAAATCTGTTTATGCGATCTTGGTGCTAGTATAAATCTGATGCCCCATTATATAACAAAGAAGCTAGGTTTCACACGGTTCAAAGAGTGTATGATCTCCCTTGTGTTAGCTGACAGAAGCGTGAGACTTCCAGTGGGTTTGCTAGGGGATCTTCCACTGAGGGTAAGCGGTGTGAACGTGCCAACCGACTTTGTTGTGCTTGAAATGGATGAAGAACCTAAGGATCCGCTTATACTTGGGAGGCCATTCCTTGCAACCGCCAGAGCAATCATTGGTGTCAAGAACGGGAAGATAGCTCTTTATCTTGGCAAGGATATAAGGCTGGATTTTGATATCAACGAGGTCCTGAAGAAGCCGACCATAGAAGGACAAGCATTCTACATTGAAATGTTGGGTGCTTTAGCCGATGAACTGCTGGAGGATTTGGCACAAGAGGATCACTTGAAGCTGGTATAGACTAAGGAGCCAGGGGAGTTTGGTTTTTTAAGTGAGAAGACTCAAGAATACGCCAACCTCCTCGATTTGCCTTTTCTAAGTGACACTCAAGATGAAGGTGGCTGCCTTGAGATCGATCTGGAAATCGAGGAGATCATTTGATCCAGGACAGCAATCGACAAAGAGATCGAAAGGACTGTTCCTTCCAGAGAAGAGAACGACTTAGACACTCGATCTATTACTCGATCCCACTCAAATCGAGTAAGTGATCGACCTGAACGTAGTCGAACCAGCAAGACAATCAATGGGAAGATCGAGAGAAGCCAATCGATCAGTTCAGAGAACGAGAAGGGGACTCGATCTCCCACTCGATCCACATCAAACCGAGTGGGTGAATCGAGTGAAAATGTTCGATCCGAGCCAGAACGAGTGCAAGATCGACTGGAGGACTCGATCTCAGAGGGGACAGAGGTTCAAGGAAGCAGTATAAAGGCTCATGTCTTGGGTTCTAAGGAGGCTACTGAGGATGGGAACGTCAACAAGAGCCACGAGGAGGACTGGAGCGAGCTGCTAGCGCCAAAGGTGGACCTAAAGGAGCTCCCAAAAGGGCTAAGGTATGCTTTCTTAGGGCTTAATGATACCTACCCCGTGATTATGAATGAAAACTTAAGTGATGATGAGTTGCACTCGCTTCTAAATGAGCTGAGAAAGTATAGGAAGGCCATTGGGTACTCTCTAAGTGACATCAAGGGCCTTTCACCAATGCTTTGCACTCATAGGATTCACTTGGATAATGAAATTGTCGCTTCAATAGAACACCAAAGGCGTTTGAATCCTAATTTAAAGGATGTTGCTAAGAAACAGATTCTTAAGCTGTTAGAGGCTAACGTGATCTATCCCATAAGTGACAGCACGTGGGTTTCTCCTGTACATGTGGTGCCTAAGAAGGGAGGGATCACGGTCATTAAGAATGATAAAGATGAGCTTATACCTACTAGGACTATCACAGGTCACCGTATGTGTATAGACTATAGGAAGCTTAATCTTGCTACTAGAAAGGATCATTTTCCTTTACCATTTATTGATCAAATGCTTGAGAGGCTTGCTAATCATCATTATTATTGCTTTCTTGATGGATACCAATCCATCTGAATGACCAAGAGAAGATGGCCTTTACATGCCCTTATGGCACCTTCGCTTATCGAAGGATGCGATTCGGGTTGTGTAATGCACCGACTACGTTTCAGCGGTGTATGATGCCGATATTCTCTGATCTAAAATAAGAGATGGTAGAAGTGTTTATGGATGACTTCTCTGTATATGGTACGTTATTTTCTGCGTGTTTGTTGAATCTTTGCAAGGTACTAAAGCGTTGTGAAGAGACGAATCTTGTGCTTAACTCGGAGAAGTGTCACTTCATGGTGAAGGAAGGGATCGTGCTTGGCCACAAGATATCAGAGAAAGGCATAGAGGTTGATAACTCCAAAGTTCAGGTCATGATGAGTCTTGAACCGCCGGTAAATGTGAAGGGAGTGAAGAGTTTCTTAGGCCACACTGGCTTCTACAGGTGCTTCATCAAAGATTTTTCCAAGATTGTTGTGCAAGGAAGCTGACTTTGTGTTTGATGAGGATTGCCTTCGTGCTTTCGTGACCATCAAGGAAGCTCTAGTATCTGTGCCTTTAGTGCAAGCACCAGACTGGACTCTACCTTTCGAGATAATGTGTGATGCGAGCGACTAAGCCGTGGGAGCTGTTATTGGTCAGAGGAAAGACAAGCGGCTGCATGTGATTTACTCTGCTTCACGTACCTTGGATGACACACAAGCCAGATAAACTACAACAGAGAAGGAGTTGCTGGCAGTTGTATTCGCCTTTGAAAAGTTCAGGTCATACCTTGTAGGCTCTAAGGTGATTGTGTATACAGATCACGCAGCTCTGAGGTACATCTATTCCAAGAAAGACACTAAACCGAGGCTCTTGAGATAGTTCCTTTTGCTCCAAGAATTCGACATGGAAATAAAGGACAAGAAGGGCACTGAGAATGGGGTAGCTGATAACCTTTCCACGTTGAGGGTCAATGAAGCTTTGCCTCTAGATGATTCGCTTCCGGAAGAACAACTCATGATGATCACTACGGCGGTTTGTGAGAAGCTTGAGGACAAGTTTGAGGAGGTTTTGAGCTTCAAAGAAGAGGATCTTCCTTGGTACGCTGACATTGTAAACTTCTTGGCATGTGGAGAGGAGCCAACTCACCTTGATCATTACCACAAGAAGAAGTTTATGAGAGATGTTGCCTACTACTTTTAGGACGAGCCCTACTTATACAAGAAAAGAGTTGATAGCTTGTACAGAAGATGTGTCTCGAGGGATGAAGCTCAAGACATTCTACTTCACTGCCATGGATCTTCTTACGGTGGACACTTTGCTTCTCTCAAAACCGCTACAAAGGTGTTGCAAGCCGGCTTTTGGTGGCCATCTCTGTTCAAAGTCGCCCATGAATTTGTCAAAGCTTGTGAAGCATGTCAAAGAGCTGGAAACATCACGAAGAGGAACGAGATGCCTCAGGTTCCTATCTTTGAGGTAGACGTGTTTGACGCATGGAGCATAGATTACATGGGGCCTTTCCCATCTTCTTACGGCAACAAGTTTATCCTAGTAGCGGTTGACTACATTTCTAAATGGGTTGAGGCCATTGCTTCCCCTATAAACGACTCTAAGGTGGTGATTAAGCTCTTCAAAACCATCATATTCTCGCGGTTTTGAGTCCTTAAGGTAGTATTCAGCAACAGTGGAAGCCATTTCATTAACAACGTGTTTGAAAGCCTCTTAAGGAAGTATGGTGTGAAGCACAAGGTGGCTACACCGTATCATCCTCAAACGAGTGGGAAAGTGGAGGTCTCTAACCGACAGATCAAGGTTATACTCGAGAGGACAGTTGGTACTACTCGGAAGGATTGGGCAGATAAGCTAGACGATGCTTTGTAGGCTTACCGGACCGCTTTTAAGATCCCCATTGGTACCACTCCTTTCACTCTTCTATACGGCAAGGCATGTCATCTTCCTGTTGAGTTGGAGCATAGAGCATTGTGGGCTGTGAAACAGCTGAACTTTAATCTCAAGACAGCTCAGGAGAAGCGCTTGATTCAGCTACATGAGCTTGATGACCTAAGGCTGGACGCCAACGAAAGTGCTAGGATTTACAAGGAGCGTACTAAGGCGGCTCATGACAAGAAGCTGGTTCAAAAAGTGCTTAAGGAAGGCAGTTTGGTATTGCTCTACAACTCGAGGTTGAAGCTCTTTCCAGGAAAGCTCAAATCAAGGTGGTGCAGACCGTTTGAGATCAAGGAGGTATTGCCATATGGAGCGCTAGATCGACTCATCCTGATCGAGCTAGTGAATCGAGAGGAGTCAGTCGATCTAGACGAGATCGAGTAGAAAATCGAGTGGAACGGTCGATCATGAGAGGACAACCCGCCAATGCGTCCAGCTTGAAAAGCGAACGAGGTATAGATCGACCGGGTCACTCGATCTGTCACTCGATCAAAGCTTAAATCAGCCCCCGAATCGATGACGTGGCTCGATCAAGAGTACTTAGCCAACATGCCAAAAATCAAGGAACGAGAGGTGCACTCGATCCAAAGCTCGATTCAATTTGAATCGAGTCTTAAATCGAGCAACCTTATCGACCCTAGCCATTATGGGCATGAGATCGAGTCCTAGATCGACCAAATGGAATCGATCTCGTGCCGAGATAACAATTTCTTTTCCCTATTTTCTTCTTTCCCTCCTGTTTTTAAATTCAAATCTTGGTCAAGGCAGGAATCTTTGACCATGAAAGATGTGCCTTGACCAAACTTTTTGTCTAGAAAACCACTAAATCTTGCCCATGGTTTTAAACCTTTGTTGGCTTTTATATTTTCAAATGCACACTCTTTCATTATTGTGTTTCGAGAGTTTTAAAGCAAAGAGAGAGTGATTTTTCTTCCTAAAGGTTAACAACATCTTCTTTCAAAACCTTGCAAAGGTATTTTCGGGTTTTAGGTTTAAATCTTTTGGAAAATTTCCTTTTCATTGCATTGTTTGAATAATAGATGTTAGGAGTTTAGCGAATTTTTAAAACTAGCTAGATATTAGGAAAAATTCTAGAATTTATTCTATGTCTAGATTCTTTTCTCTATTATCTTTCTAGAATTTTTATAAATTCCCCAAAAATCTAGGGAATTAGTTAAAACTTTTTCTTTCTTGCTTACTCCTTCTCTCAATTTTCGCCGCCTTTGCTTATTCTCTTGCTCGAGAATCTTGTTTTAGGTACTATGGCCCCCAAGAGAACACGAGAGGAGACATCACAGGAAGGAGTACGTCAAGAAGTGGTGGTTCAGGAGAGGGTCAGATGGTCTAAAGAGGAAAAGCAAGCCAAGAAGAGGCTAGAGAAGTTCCGGTTCAAACCAGCAAAGTTCGCGGATAGAGGTTTGCTGGATAAGATGGGGATTTTGGGAGATTTTGATCAACTCCTCAAGAACATAGGGCTCAGGTGTTTGTCAATGATGGATTGCCCAACCTTTCCCAAAGTGACAATCGATTTCCTCGCCACTTTGGAGTTTGCATACGAAAACCCGAGCGTCCCTACTCCCTCTCAAGGCCGCATCTCTTTCAAGATCAAGGGTCAGGCCTTTAGTCTCCCAATCCCGGAGCTTTGTCAAGCCTATGGCCTCGATGCTGCTGCCACCAAGGTTGAGTTCCCCTCTTTCACGCAAGCGAACGATCTGTGGGACCTCATCAGCAACGACGACTACAAGGCGAATACTGCAAAGATCAAGAGAGTGAGGAGTCCGTTCTGAGGTACACGCTTAAGCTGATTGCCAATACCTTCAGTGGACGGTCAGTAGCCCCTACAGTCACCAAGACGGAGCTTTGCTTCTTGTTCCAAGGCGTTAAGCATCTCGTGTGTGATCCCGATGAGAATGATGAGGCGTTGGAAGACCAACTAGGAGACGACGTGAACTACGGATGTATCCTGGCTGCTTCATTGGTGAAATAGAAGGCATACGCCTTGAGGTGCAAGGCAAGCTCGTCGCTTATTGGAGGCTTCCTCACGCCCTTGTGTGTGCAAGCTCGTGTACCGCTTCAAGACTTCACTCATGTTCCAGAAAGAGCTTTCATGGATGAGTTATACCTAAGGAACACGGACAGCTTGGGACGCACGCCAGCTGAGGGCTTCTTTGCGTATCTGTTCATTGATGAGGAGAATGAGGAGAGGGTGTGTATCTTGCCAAACAAGGATGAAACCGAGCTGTTGGGAATTGGGAACATCGAGTTTCTCCCAAGCGTATAGGAGTGCTTTGCTCCTCTAGGAGCCACAGCCGCCATTCAACAAGCTACTTGCCCAAGATCAGAGTCTCCTGCCACGGATGTTGAGATCCCCGAAGCCTTTGTACTCCCTAAGATTGACATTGAGCCGCGGACTAAGACAGAAATGTTCTTTGCTTCTCTTGTGGAGATGAAAGGAAGATCAACAAATGGCAAAGCAAGGTCATCAAGAAGCTTGCCAAGAATGTCAAGGCGCTTCAAGGGGCTTCGCCAAAGCAGGCTGCAAGTGAGGAGGTTCAACAGCCCGAGAAGAGGAGGCTTTCAACCGGTGTAGTTGTCATCCGTGAGACTCAAGGAAGCAACATCCCGCCGGCGCGTCTTTCCCTCCAAGATTCAGCATCCAAAGGCAAAGCCATAGCATCTAGCTCGTCTAGAACATCCTCAAGTTCCAGCCAAGGCTAGATCCGAGGTACCAACAACCTTCCCTTGTACATACCGCACATCTTTTCTTTGTTTCTGCTTTGTGCTATTGAACTCCTTTGAATTTGCCTGCCACTGGAACGGTGTCATTTAAGTTTGGGGGAGTGTGTGTGTTATTTGACATTGTTTTATTTCCTCTTATTTTCTATTTGCATCTTTTGAGTCTTGCATTACATTTCATTGCATCTAAGGCATAGAAAAGAACAAAAAAATTGGTAAAATTTTTAAAAATTTTCAAAAAAATTCATGTAGTTGCATTCACTCTGTTAAACATTTTAGGATTGAGTCTAGAATTTTTAAGCATCTAAGTTGTTTACATCTGCATAAGGGGTTAATGTTTTCTGTAAAAGGTATTTTAAGCTCATGAATTGTTTCAAAGCCTTAGTTAGTAGTTCTTTGATAAATTGTGCACTCTTAGAAAGTAAGCTCTAACCATACTTGGATCATGTGTTTTGATTTTCGTGGCTTGAACATTCATGAACTGAATCTTGTCCTAATAAGTGAAAACCTTAATCTGATATTTAATTATCACACTTATGCATTTGAAAATGAACACATGGATCATATACATATTTAGGCTCTCTTCCTCCTTTCACCACTCTTTTGTGAGCCTAAGTAGAACTCCCACCATAACCCTTGCCTTTCTTTCAAGCCAAATGTTCTTGTGTGATATCATTGTGAGGCCTCTTTTCGGTTTGAACTTAGCATAAAGTGTTAGGTCTAGACGACATGATTAGGCTCTCATTTTATTGCTAGCTTTGCATTTTGAAGCTAGTTTTAGGCTTAAGATTAAGTTCGGGGTTCGCTGGGGTTGTTTGTTTTGCCTAATTGTTTGCGGTTTCAAAAGACTTAGACGTTCAGCAAAGGGATCTGAGATCGAGTAGCGGATCGAGCAAGGCAGGTCGATCTATACGAGATCGACCAGAAGATCGAATGACCAAGTCGATGCAAGGAAACGGATCGAGACCAAGATTGAGTGAGAAGATTGATCTGATGTACAGAAGTAAATGACGCCATGCAGATCGAGTACCAGATCGAGCTTCCAACCCGATCAGCAGAAGATCGACTCAGAGATCGACCAAAGCCATCTGATCCAAGATGAAGATCGAGAGCCAGATCGAGCCTCCTGCTCGATCCCAGACAACTTTAACCGTTTTTGGCTTCTAGCGAAGGGGGGACCATTGAGCTGTTTGCCCTTTTTCGGAAGGCGGCGATCCTGCTTTCTCACACACGTTTTCACTTTATCTTTTTTAGTTCTTCTTCCTGGTTTTAGGAGATTTCCGCCATTGTAGAACTTCAAGCTTTTTCTTACTTTTGCACTTTGAATATTGAACCTTTTGCTTTTAATCAATCGTTAATCATGTTTAGTAGATCATCTTTTGCATTCTGTTCGGTTTTCTTTATGTGTAGCGAGTAGTTTCATTTGGGTTGATGGGTTGAGGTGATTCAAAAGGGGTTGAAAAGTTTAAAGCTTTGAGTTTTCTTGTTCTTCATTACCTTCTCTTCTAGGATCTTGAGTACTTAAGGCTTAGGGAGTCTCACGCCAAGATCTCTATGATCCGAGGGATATCTTACCTTGACAGGATTCAGATGTCCTGGAAAAGGAGATCCTAGAGGCTAGTCTTTCCTTTCCCACACGCCATGGTTGTAAAGGGGACTAGTTAGGTTATTGTTTGAAGTCTGTGTTCCTTGCCCTTCGATCTCTATTTCCACCACACGCCATGGGTTAGGAGAAGAGATTAAAGGAGTGAATCATACCACACGCCATGGATGGTTCTTGTTTTGTTTTCATGGCTTAGAGAAACCTCCTAAAGTAGTAGATGTGAATGTTTTCAAACCAAGCTTTAATCTTTGAGACCCATGAATATGACCCTCAACCCAAGACCCTCTTTCTTAGTGTTTTAAATATCTGTTAATCATTTGCTTGCCATTCAGTTGCATCATGTTCATCAAAAGTCATTTCTGTTCAAGTTACTTGTAGATCGAACCATTCTGCTCGATCTAGTGGTCGATCTAGTGGTCGATTCACTAGTCGGTTTTAGTTTTTAGTAGTCTTGCATTTCTAATCTTTTGCTTGTTCCTCGTGGTAGTTAACCTTCTTCCAGTGATTTTAAATCCCATTCTGAAAGCATTTGTTCTCTGAAAATCAACTCTATCAACTTGAACTTTAATTTGGACTTTTAATTATCATTTCTTATGCATTGAAAAGTGAATTCATGGCTACCATATACATATTTGGATCATCTTTCTCCTTTCTACCACTCTTGTTGATCCAAATAGCTGATCCTCATAATTATGGGACAGTTACATCCTCACCCTTAACCAAAACCTCCTTTTGAGCCTAAACACTATTGTGAGAGCTGTGAGGCCTTTGCATTGCATTTTCGATTTTATCTTGGCAAAAAGTGTTAGGAAGAAGGCTGGCAATGATTAGCTCTCTTGTAGATATCAGCTTGCATCTTGAGCTCGATTCTAGGATAGGAGTTTTGGGGTTTAAAAAGGGTAGAGTAAGTGGTTTGAACTTCAAATTTTTTTATGTTTTGAAAGAAAAGGAAAAGATCTGAAATGGTAGAAAAGGGGAAACAGTTTATTATTGTGGTTAAGTAAAGAGAATAAAAGCTCTAAGTTTAAAAAGAAGGTTTGGCGCCAACAACAATGCTTAGAAAGGTCCAAAAGAAGAAAAATCTGACCAAGAAGCAATCCACCAAAGGTGTTGAAGGTGCCAACACAACAAAGAAGAGCAAGTCCCAACCAAAAAGAAGCAGCCACACAAGCAAAAGAAGAAGTTTCCCCAGCCATGAAGATGGGTAAAGGGTAGAATTTAGGAAAGGGTAGACTTAGAGGGTTCACTCTTGGGTTTAGAAATGCTTAGGACTCATCTTTGGGAAGTAAGGGTAGAAGAGAGCTTTGAATTGTATGCATAAGTGTGCTTTTACCTTTAGCATTTTGCCTTAGATGAAGTCATTTCATTGAGTGATCCTTTATGTTTTTGAACCCTTATGCTTAAATGAGATCATTCTTATATCATAACCTTACCCTTTTCAACCAAATGTCTTCACTTGATTTGCATAAGCATGATTCATGTTCTAAAATTAATTGAATTTTAAAGAGTTGATTGATTTGAGCATCTACCTAAGTTGGGATTTGAGATCATTTTGAAACATAATGAGCATGGCTAGGATCTTTAAAGTATAGCTGATTATGTTTGCATCCTACAACTAGGCACTTGAGCATTGAAACCATATCTTTACCTTTGCACTTTTGGAATCTGAATGCCCATTTTCAAACCTCACTCTCCCATTTGTTCTTGATTGCTTGAGGACAAGCAAAAGGCAAGTGTGGGGGTGTTGATATCCCTTGTATTTACACCATTTAGGGCTGCATTTAGTACATATTTTGATCCTCTTTTGCATGTTTTCCCTTTGCTTTTGTCCCATTTTCTTCTCCTTTTAGACTTAGGTTGCATTTAGAGTATAGTTTGCATTTTCTTTGCATTTTGGATGTTTTTAGGTGCTTTTGGAACTTAAAGGAGTTTGGAGGAGTTTTGGGAATGATACAAGATGCTAGCTAGGCAAAAGGGAGCAAGAAGGATCACAGCAGAAGATCTCTGCAGAAGTTTCCGGTCAGAGCACAGAGAGTTTCAGTTAAGAGTGACCGATACAGAGCATATCGGTCACCAGTATCGGTCAAGTGTGATCGACACAAACACATCGAATTAATTTCAGTCATGTGTGTCGATCACTGAAGACTGATAGGGACCCATTTCGGTCACTGGAGATCGACACGACTGACCGATACTGACCCAGCCCAAACCTGTTTATAATTACAACTATGCCATTAATCTAAGGTTTTCCTTTCTAGGCTATAAATAGCCTCTTTTCCAGATTTTCGACAAGTCATGTCAAAATACTGTTCTTGAGCATTTCTTTTAAGTTTGTAAGACAATTTCTTTGCTTTGTTTAATATAATCAAGTATTTGCTTTAATCTTTCTTTAATCTTTCTTTTAATCATGATTAGCATCTTTTCCCTTTTTTATTTGGTGTTAAACATGATTATGAGTGAGTAGTTATCTTAGAGTTTCTAGATGTGGTAGATTAGGGGAATCTAAGGTTTGATTAGGGCTTGTTATGTTCTTCATTTTATGGGTTCCTCTCTATTAATCTGTTATTCATGCTACATTAGTCTTGATCAAACTTGTCTAAGTTGTTAGCTTTCTCTTATGCCCACCTAGTGTTTGATGAAATGCTGATCATGTTTAATAGAGGATTAGCTGGCCTTGGCTCAAGAGATTGACTGTTTGAGGGGCATTTTGACTTGACTAGAGTTGTTTAATCATGCTTGCTTGATGTTTTAGCACTAATGAGAGTTAGTTCTTGTTAGAATGTTTTGCTAAGGGTTATTTGCCAAGAGATTGGATCTAACTAGCTTAAGTGTGAACTGTATGTCTAGGAATCACCATTTCTTGCTTGCTTGCTTGATCAATGTAGTTTGAAACAGCCTTAGTTGATGCTTGAAATTCCCCAAAGTCAACAACCACATCTGGAGACTTGCCTTTCTCTTATTTGAATTTTGGATTTGCCCTGTTTTACTCTGTTTTCCTTGCTTAGAATTGCTTAGTTTGCTTCTGCTTTTACTTTGGTTGCTGCTTGCTTCACTTAGGTCGCTAGAACTGTTGCTTAGGCAACAAAACCAATTCTTTGCTTGCTTGACTTAGCGATTTTACTCTCAACTCTTCTGTTTTCAACACTTCCCAATGGATTGACATAAAACCCTTACTACAACTGACTAACACAAGGGTGATTGAGCATAACAGAGTCAAAAACTCTTGTGTCAACGGACCAAGGCGGTTCATGAAAAGAAGCTTGTTCATAACAGTGGAAAGGCTTTCACGGTTAACAGGCACCGGGTTAAGCCTTACTTGGCGGGTGACTACAGCAAGGAGGACACTACAATGCTCCTCCAAGACCAACCTCAGGCCTAAACCAAGTAAATTCTAGCTAAAGACGTTAAAGAAAGCGCACTTGGGAGGCATTCCCATATCTATCTTTTACATATTTTTCCTATCTTTCTATTTCAGTTTTATGCTTTTTATTATTATTATTTTTTTGACATCAAAGACACCATTTAGTTTTATGCTTTTTATGTTTAAGTGTGTAGGTGAAAGGATAGGTGATTGGATATTATGATCTTGGAGTCAAATGACGCGAGAAGGGTTAAGTATAAGGTATAGATCGAGTGCTAGATCGACTTATCCTGGCTTGATCTTCACTAGATCGAGCTAGTGAATCGAGAGGAGTCAGTCGATCTAGACGAGATCGAGTAGACAATCGAGTGAGTCAATCGATCATGGGAGGATAAACCACCCATACGTTTAGCTTGTAATGCATACGAGTTGCGGATCGACTGACCTCACTCGATCCTCGAGGTTAGATCGATCAGTCCACTCGATTTTAGCCCAAACGACCCACAAATCGATCATGTGGCTCGATCCAAGGAGCATAGCCTTGGTGACCAAAAATCATGGAACGAGGGGGCATAATCGATCTAGGACTCGATGCAATCTGAATCGAGTCCCTGATCGATCAAACCTCTTGATCCTAGCAAACATAGGCATGAGATCGAGTCCTAGATCGACCAAATGGTCTCGATCTCGTGCCGAGGTAAGTAAATTTTTTCCCTCTTTTCTTCTTTCCCTCTGGTTTTTAAATTTGAATTGTTGTTAAGGCAAACTTCTTTGACCATGAAAGATGTGCCTTGACCACATTTTTGTCAGAAACCACTTGTTTTGCCCATGGTTTTGTTAGCCTTTATATTCACATGCATCCACACTCTCTCATTTTTGTGTTCGAAACCGTTTTCAAAGTAAAGGGAGAGTGTGAGTTCTATCTCTAAGGCTTTTAGCATCTGCATTCTTCCTTTTAAAAAGGTATTTTCGGTTTATAGATTTCTTGTTCAAAGTTTTTTGGAAAATTGCCTTTTTAGATGTTTAGGATGATTGTAGTTGTTAGGGAGTTAGGATAATTTTAAAAGATAGCTAGATATTAGGAAAATTTCTAGATTTAATTCTATCTCTAGATTTTCTTCTCTATTATCTAGCTATAATTTTTATAAATTCCCCAAAAATCTAGGGTTATTGTTAGAAGTTTTTCTTTCTTAGCTTGTCTTTCTCTCAATTTCGCCGCCTATACTCATTCTCCTCTTTGAGAATTGTGTTTCAGGTACCAATGGCACCAAAAAGAAGCAGAGAAGAGACAGCACAAGAAGTGGTTCAGGAGAGGGTCAGATTGACAAAGGAGGAGAAACAAGCCAAGAAAAGGCTAGAGAGGCTCCGGTTTGACCCCACGAATTTCGCAAGCAGGGATCTGTTGGCAAAGATGGGGATATTGGGAGACTTTGATCAGCTTCTCAAGAACATTGGGCTCTGGTGCTTGTCAAGAATGGATTGCCCAACCTATCCCGAGGCGACCCTAGACTTCTTAGCAACTTTGGAGTTCACTTATGAGAATCCAAGTCTTCTTACTCCTTCTCTAGGTCACCTCACCTTCAAGATTAGGAGACAAGCCTACCATCTCTCCATCCAAGAGCTTTGCCAAGCCTATGGTCTGAAGGCTGATGCCAAGCTCGTTGAGTTTCCTGCTTTCACTCAAGCCAACGACTTGTGGGATCTGATCAGCAACGATGATTACAAGGCTAACACGGCGAAGATCAAGAGAGTCCGCAGCCCCGTTTTGAGATGCAGGCTCAAGCTCATCACCAATACCATTAGTGGAAGGTCCGTGGCTCCTACAGTCACCAAGAATGAGCTGTGTTTCTTGTTCCAAGGCATTAAGCATCTTCTATGCGATCCTAAGAAGAATGACGAGCCGATGGAAGACGAGCTTAGGGATGATGTCAATTATGGATGCATTCTGGCTTCCTCTCTACTCAAGTAGAAAGCGTGGGCTATGAGGTGCAAGGCAAGCTCGGCGCTTATAGGAGGCTTCCTTACACCGCTGTTTGTTCAAGCGGGTGTACCTCTTCCTGATTTCGTTCCTTGTGCAGATAGAGCCTATATGTATGAGGTTTACATGCGAAACACGGATAGCTTGGGACGCACGCCAGCTGAGAGATTCTTTGCTTACCTGTTCATTGATTGTGAGAATGAGAAGCGAGTGTGCATCTTGCCAAACAAGGAAGAAACGGAGCTGCTAGGTGTGGGAAATGTTGAGTTTCTGCCAAGTGTTGAGGAATGCTATGCACCTCTAGGAGCTACAGCCACACCTCAAGGAGTTGCTCGCCCACGTTCAGAGTCACCTACATCCGATGCTGAGATGCCCGAGAGTTTTGTTCTTCCCATGCTTGACTTCGAGCCAAGAACTAAAACCGAGAAGTTCCTTGCTTCAGTCGTTCAGATGCAGCCAAGATCAACAAATGGAAGAGCAAGATGATTAAAAAGCTTGCCAAGATGATTAAGGACATGAAGAAGAAATCATTCGAGGCATCTTCAAGCGAAGAGGTTGAGCAACCCGAGAAGAGGAGGAGATCAACTGGTGGGATAGTGATCCGTGAGCCCCAAGGTGACAACCAAGCAGCACGCCACTCTCGACATGATATTGCTGCATATTTCGTGTGTTTTGCATGCATATAAGATAGTTTCTGATGCATTTACCTTGCACTTTAGGCTAGTTTGCACCATTTTAGGTCCTAGAGCACTTTTGCATTAGCATTTGCATATTTCTTGCATTATGCATCACATTCAGGTTGCTTTCGGATACTTTGGAGCCTTGGAGGATTCGTGGACGTGCTTTGACTAGTGAGGAGCCCATGGACACTTGGAAGACTTAGACGTTCAGCAAAGGGATCTGAGATCGAGTAGCGGATCAAGCAAGGCAGGTCGATATAGACGAGATCGACCAGAAGATCGAATGACCAAGTCAATGCAAGGAAACGGGTCGAGACCAAGATCGAGTGAGAAGATCGATCTGATGTACGGACGTTAATGACGCCATGCAGATCGAGTATCAGATCGAGCTTCCAACCCGATTAGCACAAGATCGACTTGGAGATCGACCAAAGCCATCCGATCCAAGATGAAGATCGAGAGCCAGATCGAGCCTCCTGCTTGATCCCAGACTACTTTAACCGTTTTTGGCTTCTAGCGAAGGGGGGACCATCGATCTGTTTGCCCTTTTTGGGAAGACGGCAATCCTGCTTTCTCACACACGTTTTCACTTTATCTTTTTTCATTCTTCTCTCTGGTTTTAGGCGATTTCCGCCATTGTAGAACTTCAAGCTTTTTCTTACTTTTGCACTTTGAATATTGAACCTTTTGCTTTTACTCAATCGTTGATCATGTTTAGTAGATCATCTTTTGCATTCTGTTCGGTTTTCTTTATGTGTAGCGAGTAGTTTCATTTGGGTTGATGGGTTGAGGTGATTCAAAAGGGGTTGAAAAGGTTAAAGCTTTGAGTTTTCTTGTTCTTCATTACCTTCTCTTCTAGGATCTTGAGTACTTAAGGCTTAGAGAGTCTCACGCCAAGATCTCTATGATCCGAGGGATATCTTACCTTGACAGGATTCAGATGTCCTGGAAAATCAGATCCTAGAAGCTAGTCTTTCCTTACCCACACGCCATGGTTGTAAAAGGGACTAGTTAGGTCATTGTTTGAAATCTGTATTCCTTGCCCTTCAATCTCTTTTTCCAGCACACGCCATTGGTTAGGAGAAGAGGTTGAAGGAGTGAATCATACCACACGCCATGGATGGTTCTTGTTTTGTTTTGAATGCTTAGAGAAACCTCCTAAAGGAGTAGATCTAAATGTTTTCAAACCACGTTTTAATCTTTGAAACCCAAGAATATGATCCTCAACCCTAGACCCTCTTTCTTATTGTTTTAAATCTCTGTTAATCATTCGCTTGCCATTCAGTTGCATCTTGTTCATCAAAAGTCATTTCTGTTCAAGTTACTTGTAGATCGAACCATTCTGCTCGATCTAGTGGTCGATTCACTAGTCAATTTTTAGTTTTTAGTAGCCTTGCATTTCTAATCATTTGCTTGTTTCTTGTGGTAGTTAACCTTCTTCCAGGGATTTTAAAATTGTTTTGCTTTGCATTTAGTCTTTGCATTTAGTTTTTAGGGATTTTACAAATTATTTATCATTTTTGCTTAGCCTTGCTCATTCCCTTGCATTCTTAGTTAACTAGCTACCCGTAGGTGTGGATTGACACTCTCTTGCATGCTATACAACATCTCAGTGTTGCATTAGAGCTTTGATAATCATTGCATTGCAAAAACCTGTTATCAAATGGCGCCGTTGCCATCTTAGGGGATAGAAAGCATTAAGATTTGGGTTTTGGTAAAGACTAAGCCTTTACTTTAAGTTGGTTACTGATTTCTCTACTTTCGAACTTGTGTCTCTCAGGTACATGAATCTGCGTTCCAGGGGTGACAACAACTTACTTACACCCTTGGACAATATTCACCAGGTTGGACACGCAAGATCAAGAAGGGTTAGAGAGCAAGCTAGAGCCTTTGAGGAGATTGTTCAGCAAGGTTCAGTGGATTTTGAAGCAATGGCTGAGCAAGAACATCCAGAGGGACCTCCTCCAGCTCATGGGGCACTGGAAAGGGGTAATGGAAACCCCCACCACGCGGCTAGACCCCCACGGATCATTGGAGCAGGAGATGCTCCTAATACTCACCATAATAGGTTTGGGATCACTCCTCCTCCAGTGCAAAACAACAACTTCGAGATCAAGCCAGGGTTTGTTCAGATGGTGAAAAACAACAAATTTCATGGGTTAGCTTTGGAAGACCCATTGGCGCATCTAGACAACTTTGAGCAACTTTGTGGAATGCTCAAGATAAACGGCATCTCGGAAGACAGCTTCAAGCTGCGTTTGTTTTCTTTTTCTTAGGAGACAAAACACGACATTGGGAGAAGACTCTTCCACAAGGAACTATCACTTCTTGGGCTGACTGTAAGAAAGCTTTCCTCTCAAAGTTTTTCTCAAGCTCTCGGACAGCAAGGTTGAGAAGTGAGATCAGTGGCTTCACTCAAAAACAGAATGAGTCATTCAATGAGGCTATGAAGCGTTTTAAGTATTATACAATAGCCTGCCCTCACCATTGTTTCAGCGAAGAGACCTTTTTGAGTACTATATACCGCGGAGCACTTCCAAAGATAAGATTACTACTTGACACGGCAAGCAAAGGAAATTTACTTGGTCAAGAGGTTGAGGAAGGTATCGAGCTCATAGAGAATTTGGAGTTGAGTGATGGGAATTATTCTGAAGACTATGGCCGTGCACCAAGAGGAGCAGATCTTGAAGCCAACAAGAAAGAACTAAAGTCTCTACACGAGAAGATCGATAAGCTCATGCTTGCAAAAGCATGTGCATTTTGTTGGGGAAGCTGCGGATGTCTTGGATGAGCTAGAGCAATGCCAAGAAGAAGAAGCCAACTGGGTAGCTGGTTAGAACAACTACAAGGCACAAGGTTACTCTAAAGGCTACCAAGGCAACAACAACTTGACTTATAGAAGCACCAACGTTGAAAATCCTAAAGATCAGGTGTACCCTCCTCAGCAAGCTAAACTTTTGCGCCCTATAACAAAGGTTTTCAGCCAAATGGTGGTTTTCAAGGTCAGCGACAAGGTAACTTTCTGGGACAGCAGCAGCAGTAAGGAAACAAAGGTTATACTCTTATGTATCCTCCCGGCTTTGTTCCTTCACAACAACAGATGCAACTGCAACAAGCTGATCCTATACAAGCCATGTTTCAGCAGTTGCTTCATGGGCAAGCTTCAACAAACCAGAAGTTTTCCGAGATGAACAACCGCTTAGACTCCTCTCTCACTGATGTATCTACTCAGATAACAACTCTAAACAACAAGATCAAGCAGTTAGAGAAGGGTAAGGCAAGTACAAGTGGTCAAAGCCGTTTACCGGGCAAGTGTGAGCAAAATCCCAAGGAATACGCCAATGCTATCACACTAAGAAGTGGAAAAGAGCTTCCACCGAGGGTTGCACCTAAGGACAATGAGGAAATTGTGGTTCAAGGAGGGGAGGATAAACCTTCAGCTGATGATGAGATCAACTTCCACAACGTGTGGATAGAGCGGCCAACAAAGGGTAAAAAAGCAGCTGTAAAGAACAAGCGGAAAAAGCAACCGAGGAGAAAGATGACTACATACCTCCACCTTATGTTCCTAAGCTTCCTTTTCCTGGCCGCTTCAAGAAACATCTTATAGAGAAGCATAGGCTCTTGTTTGAGAAGCATCTAAGTGACGTAGAGATCAAGCTACCCCTTGTGGATTGTCTAGCAATGATGCCTAAGTGTGCAAAATTTTTCAAGGACACGCTTGCAACGAAGAACAAGGAAAGCAAGGAAGTGCTGGTGCTTAGTGAAGAGTGTAGCGCCATTATACACAAGGAGATAGTCCCCAAAAAGTTGGGAGATCCAGCAAGCTTCACTTTACCATGTGCTCTCGCTCCTTTGACATTTCAAAGCTGTTTATGCGATCTTGGTGCTAGTATAAATCTGATGCCCCATTCTATAGCAAAGAAGCTAGGTTTCACACGGTTCAAAGAGTGTAGGATCTCCCTTGTGTTAGCTGAAAGAAGCGTGAGACTTCCAGTTGGTTTGCTAGAGGATCTTCCACTGAGGGTAAGCGGTGTGAACGTGCCAACCGAGTTCGTTGTGCTTGAAATGGATGAAGAACCTAAGGATCCGCTTATACTTGGGAGGCCATTCCTTGCAACCGCCAGAGCAATCATTGGTGTCAAGAACAGGAAGATAGCTCTTCATCTTGGCAAGGATATAAGGCTGGATTTTGATATCAATGAGGTCCTGAAGAAGCCAACCATAGAAGGACAAGCATTCTACATTGAAACGTTGGATGCTTTAGCCGATGAACTGCTGGAGGAGTTAGCACAAGAGGATCACTTGAAGCTGGCATTGACTAAGGAGCCAGGGGAGTTTGGTTTTCTAAGAGAGAGAACTCAAGAATACGCCAACCTCCTCGATTCTAGGAAGGTTGTGATGGAAGATGAAGGCGGCTGCCTTGAGATCGATCAGGAAATCGAGGAGATCATTCGATCCAGGACAGCAATCGACAAAGAGATCAAAAGGACTGGTCGTTCCAGAGAAGAAAACGACTCAGACACTCGATTTATTACTCGATCCTAATCAAATCGAGTAAGTGATCGACCTGAATGCAGTCGATCCAGCAAGACAATCGATGGGAAGATCGAGAGAAGCCAATCGATCAGTTCAGAGAACGAGAAGGGGACTCGATCTCCCACTCGATCCACATCAAACCGAGTTGGTGAATCGAGTGAAAATGTTCGATCCGAGCCAGAACGAGTGCAAGATCTACTGGAGGACTCGATCTCAGAGGAGACAGAGATTCAAGGAAGCAGTATAAAGGCTCATGTCTCGGGTTCTAAGGAGGCTACTGAGGATGGGAACATCAACAAGAGCCATGAGGAGGACTGGAGCAAGCTGCTAGCCCCGAAGGTGGACCTAAAGGAGCTCGCAAAAGGGCTAAGGTATGCTTTCTTAGGGCTTAATGATACCTACCCCGTGATTATGAATGAAAACTTAAGTGATGATGAGTTGCACTCGCTTCTAAATGAGCTGAGAAAGTATAGGAAGGCCATTGGGTACTCTCTAAGTGACATCAATGGCCTTTCACCAATGCTTTGCACTCATAGGATTCACTTGGATAATGAAAATGCCGCTTCAATAGAACACCAAAGGCGTTTGAATCCTAATTTAAAGGGTGTTGTTAAGAAAGAGATTCTTAAGCTGTTAGAGGCTAACGTGATCTATCCCATAAGTGACAGCACGTGGGTTTCTCCTGTACATGTGGTGCCTAAGAAGGGAGGGATCACGGTCATTAAGAATGATAAAGATGAGCTTATGCCTACTAGGACTATCACATGTCACCGTATGTGTATAGAACATAGGAAGCTTAATCTTGCTACTAGAAAGGATCATTTTCCTTTACCATTTATTAATCAAATGCTTGAGAGGCTTGCTAATCATCATTATTATTGCTTTCTTGATGTATATAGTGGCTTCTTTCAAATACCAATCCATCTGAATGATGAAGAGAAGACGACCTTTACATGCCCTTATGGCACCTTCGCTTATCGAAGGATGCCATTCGGGTTATGTAACGCACCGGCTACGGTTCAGCGGTGTATGATGCCGATCTTCTCTGATCTAAAATAAGAGATGGTAGAAGTGTTTATGGATGACTTCTCTGTATATGGTACATCTTTTTCTGCGTGTTTGTTGAATCTTTGCAAGGTACTGAAGCGTTGTGAAGAGACGAATCTTGTGCTTAACTCGGAGAAGTGTCACTTCATGGTGAAGGAAGGGATCGTGCTTGGCCACAATATATCAGAGAAGGGCATAGAGGTTGATATAGCCAAAGTTGAGGTCATGATGAGTCTTGAGCCGCCGGTAAATGTGAAGGGAGTGAGGAGTTTCTTAGGCCACGCTGGCTTCTACAGGCGCTTCATCAAAGATTTTTCCATGATTGCACGCCCTCTCACAAGGCTGTTGTGCAAGGAAGCTGACTATGTGTTTGATGAGGATTGCCTTCGTGCTTTCGTGACCATCAAGGAAACTCTAGTATCCGCTCCTATAGTGCAAGCACCGGACTGGACTCTACCTTTCGAGATAATGTGTGACGCGAGCGACTACGCCGTGGGAGCTGTTCTTGGTCAGAGGAAAGACAAGCGGCTGCATGTGATTTACTATGCTTCACGTACCTTAGATGACACACAAACCAGATAAACTACAACCGAGAAGGAGTTGCTGGCAGTTGTATTCGCCTTTGAGAAGTTCAGATCATACCTCGTAGGCTCTAAGGTGGTTGTGTATACAGATCACGCAGCTCTGAGGTACATCTATTCCAAGAAAGAAACTAAACCGAGGCTCTTGAGATGGATCCTTTTGCTCTAAGAATTCGACATGGAAATAAAGGACAAGAAGGGCATTGAGAATGGGGTAGCTGATAACCTTTCCACGATGAGGGTCAATGAAGCTTTGACTCTAGATGATTCGCTTCCAGAAGAACAACTCATGATGATCACTACGGCGGTTTGTGAGAAACTTGAGGACAAGTTTGAGGAGGTTTTGAGCTTCAAAGAAGAGGATCTTCCTTGGTACGCTGACATTGTAAACTTCTTGGCATGTGGAGAGGAGCCAACTCACCTTGATCATTACCACAAGAAGAAGTTTATGAGAGATGTTGCCTACTACTTTTGGGACGAGCCCTACTTATACAAGAGAGGAGTTGATAGCTTGTACAGAAGATGTGTGTCGAGGGATGAAGCTCAAGACATTCTACTTCACTGCCATGGATCTTCTTACGGTGGACACTTCGCTTCTTTCAAAACCGCTACAAAGGTGTTGCAAGCCGGCTTTTGGTGGCCATCTCTGTTCAAAGTCGCCCATGAATTTTTCAAAGCTTGTGAAGCATGTCAAAGAGCTGGAAACATCACGAAGAGGAACGAGATGCCTCAGGTTCCTATCTTTGAGGTAGACGTGTTTGACGCATGGGGCATAGATTTCATGGGGCCTTTCTCATCTTCTTACGGCAACAAGTTTATCTTAGTAGCGGTTGACTACATTTCTAAATGGGTTGACGCCATTGGTTCCCCTATAAACGACTATAAGATGGTGATTAAGCTCTTCAAAACCATCATATTCTCGCGGTTTGGAGTCCCCAAGGTAGTAATCAGCGACGGTGGAAGCCATTTCATCAACAAGATGTTTGAAAGCCTCTTAGGGAAGTATGGTGTGAAGCACAAGGTGGCTACACCGTATCATCCTCAAACGAGTGGGAAAGTGGAGGTCTCTAACCGACAGATCAAGGTTATACTCGAGAGGACAGTTGGTACTACTTGGAAGGATTGGGCAGATAAGCTAGACGATGCTTTGTAGGCTTACCGGACCGCTTTCAAGACCCCCATTGGTACCACTCCTTTCATTCTTCTATAAGGCAAGGCATGTCATCTTCCTGTTGAGTTGGAGCATAGAGCATTGTGGGATGTGAAACGGCTGAACTTTAATCTGAAGACAGCTCAGGAGAAGCGCTTGATTCAGCTACATGAGCTTGATGAGCTAAGGCTGGACGCCTACGAAAATGCTAGGATCTACAAGGAGTTGATGTTATTGCATATTGCATACATTTTGCATACTCATTAGTAAGCTTTTCATGCATTTGTATCATGTTTTAGGTTAGATTGCATCACTTAGGGTCCTAGAGCATTCTTGCATCAGCATATGCATTTTCCTTGCATTTTGCATCACATTCAGGTTGTTTCTGGCTGCTTTGGAGTCGTGGAGGTTCGTGGACGTGTTGAAGCTGATGTAGCAGTTCGTGGGAGCTCGGAAATATGCTAAGGACCAGAGATCGAGGAGCAGATCGAGCATGGCCGGTCGATCTAGGAGTTGATCGACCAGAAGATTGAGCCAACTAGGCGATCCATGGAGAATGATCGAGACAGAGATCGAGTGAAGCAATCGATCAATCGGTATGGACGTAAATGACGCCATGCAGAGCGAGAGCCAGATCGAGTACACCACTCGATCCAGCCGAAGATCGATACCGAGATCGGATGCAACACTCGATTCGCCGATGATGATCGAGACCCGGATCGAGCCGAAGACACGATGCTCGGATATGATCGAGAGAACCACTCTATCTTGGAGTCGATCTCTGTCATTTCAACCGTTTTTGGCTGCTAGCGAAGGGGGGACCATTGGCTTGTTTGGGCATTTTGGGCAAGGCGGCGACGTGCTTTTTCGATAACTTTTAGATTCTTATCTTTTTCCTAATGCTTTTCTCTCTCGTTTTTTTCGTGAAGAACACCATTGTTGAAACTCAGTTTTTCTCTTAAGCTTTTGTATTCGAATCGTTTCCGTTTAATCCAGTTTTCTTTCATGTTTATCGTCGCGTTTCTTATGCTTTGCTTGATTTACTCTATGTGTAGCGAGTAGTTTACTTTGGGTTCGGGGTTGAGAGGATTAAGGGGTTAAAAAGGTTTCGATCTTGGGTTTTTTAAAACGTTTTCAAAGGCTATCTCTTCTAAGGTGTTGAAATCTTAAAACTTGAAGACTCTCACGCCAAGAGATTCATGATCCGAGAGGTTCCTTGCCTTGACAGGATTCAGGAGCCTCGGAAGATCACACCTTAGAGACTAGTTACCCTTTCCCAAAAGCCATGGAAGTTTGGGGGATTAGTTAAGCCATTTACTTGAAATCTGTTTTCCTTGCCTTTCGACCTCTCTTTCCACCAAAAGCCATGGGTTTGGAGGAGAGGATGAAAGAGTGATCTATACCGAAAGCCACAGATATATCTTGTTTTGTTTCCAAGGCTTAGAGATCCTCACCAAGTGAGTCGATCTAAAGTTTTAAAACCAAGGTCGAACCTTTGATACGCCTAACCATGAATCTCAACCCTAGGCACTTTCTTTTTGCATCTTTACGTCTATTCTCATCATTCGCTTGTTATCTGATAGCATCCTGGTCATTAGTTTCACTGCTCTTACGGTTTTAGACGAGATCGATAGTTACTGCTCGATCTAGTGGTCGATCTCGTGGTCGATCCACTAGTCGAATTTTAATAATTCGAAGCTCTTTCCTTTAATTAATCTGTTTGTTTCTCGTGGTAGTTGCTTCCTTTCTAGTATTTTTAAAATAGGTTTCACTCTGTTTAGGTTGCTGCATCTAGTTCTTTGATATTTTCTCATAAACTGTCTCATTTTGCTTAGATTTGCTCTAGTCCTTGCATTCTCTGTGCATTCTCTATCTTCCTAGAAATGGATTGACACTCTCTTGCTTGCTATACTACAACATTGCGTGCATTAGAGTTTGATAACCTCTCTGCATCATAACCCTCGCGAGAAACCGTTTATCAAATGGCGCCGTTGCCATTCTAGGACTGTTTAGAGAACATAGAGATTTGGGTCTTAGCAAAGACTAAGTCTTTACCTTTTTCAAGTTACTAATACATCTACTCTCAAACGTGTGTTTTCAGGTACATGAATCTTCGTCAAGAGGAGACAACAATCTTCTACAACCCTTAGACAACATTCATCAACTTGGTCACTCACGGCAAAGGAGAGTCAGAGAGCAAACAAGAGCCTTTGAGGAGATTGTTCAGCACAGTTGGGTTAACTTTGAAGATATGGGTGAACACGAGCATCCAGAAGGACCTCCTCCAGCAGGACGGGGCAATGGAAACCCCCAAAGCGTGGCTAGACCCCCGAGGATCATAGGAGCCGGAGATGCTCCCAATACCCACCACAATAGGTTTGGGATCACTCCTCCTCCGGTACAAAACAATAACTTCGAGATCAAGCCAGGTTTCATCTCCATGGTGCAAAACAACAAGTTCCACGGCTTAACAATGGAAGACCCCTTGGAGCACCTAGATAATTTCGAGCAAGTATGTGGGATGATAAAGATCAATGGCATATCCGAAGATGCTTTCAAGCTGCGTCTATTCCCCTTTTCACTCGGAGACAAAGCTAGACATTGGGAGAAGACCCTCCCAGAAGGCACCATCACATCATGGGCTGAGTGTAAGATGGCCTTTCTCTCACAGTTCTTTTCAAGCACCAGGACAGCTCGGTTGAGAAGCGAAATAAGCGGTTTCACTCAAAGGAACAACGAGACATTCAACGAGGCAATGGAGCGTTTGAAAGACTACACGATCCAATGTCCTCATCACGGGTTCAGTGAGGAGACACTACTCAGTACCATATACCGTGGAGCTTCACCAAAGATCAGGTTATTGCTTGACACAGCTAGCAAAGGGATCTTCCTCGGTCAAGAGGTAGAAGAGGGTATGAAGCTGATAGAAAACTTGGCGTTGAGTGATGGAAACTATGCTGAAGATTATGACCGAGCACCAAGAGGATCAGAGTTAGAGTCTCACAAGAAGGAGCTCAAATCGTTGCATGAGAAGATTGACAAGCTGGTGTTAGCAAATCAGAAGCATGTTCACTTTGTTGGTGAAGCTGATGAGAACAAGAGGAGTTAGAGCAAAGCCAAGAAGAAGCAAATTGGGTGGCTGGACAGAACAACTACAAGTCTCAAGGCTACAACCAAGGCTACCAGAACAACAACCTCTCTTTCCGAAGCGCCAACGTAGCCAACCCTAAAGATCAAGTGTACCCTGCTCAACAAGCAAAACCATTCATCCCTTACAACAAAGGTTTTCAACCGAATGGTGGTTTCCAAGGTCAAGGGCAAAGCAACTTCCAAGGGCAACAACAACACAACAAGGGTTATACTCCTAACTACCCTCCGGGCTTTGCACCTCAGCAACAACAACCGATGCAACAACAAGTTGATCCGGTTCAAGCAATGTTTCAACAGCTAATACAAGGGCAAGCCTCTACCAACCAGAAGTTCGCTGAAATGAACACTCGCCTAGACTCATCTCTAACCAACTTCTCCACTCAGATCACCAACCTAAACAACAAGATCAAGCAGCTGGAGAAGGGTAAAGCAACTACGAGTGGTCAGAACAGTCTTCCGGGAAAGTGTGAGCAGAATCCCAAGGAGTATGCCAATGCTATAACTTTGAGAAGCGGCAAAGAGCTCGAACCTCCGGTCTCTACCAAGAACAACGAGGACGTTGTGATTCAAGAGGGGGAGGGTAAACCTTCGGCTGATGATGGTGAGATTAACTTTGACAACGTTTGGATCCAAGGGCCGAGGAGAGGAGATAAGGCGGTCGCTGAGAAGAAAAGTGAGCAAACCACCAAGGAGAAGAACTCTTACGTGCCCCCACCTTACGTACCAAAGTTGCCATTTCCCGGTCGTTTCAAAAAGCAGCTAATAGAGAAGCATCGGATCTTGTTTGAGAAGCACCTGAGAGACGTGGAGATTAAGCTTCCTCTTGTAGATTGTCTTGCTATGATGTCCAAGTGTGCCAAGTTCTTCAAGGACACCCTCGTGAAGAAGAACAAAGGAAGCAAAGAGGTACTTGTTCTAAGTGAAGAGTGTAGTGCGGTTATTCATAAGGAGATAGTGCCTAAGAAGCTGGGAGACCCTGGAAGCTTCACTATACCATGTGCTTTGGGTCCTCTAGAGTTCAAGAGTTGCTTGTGTGATCTCGGAGCTAGCATAAACTTGATGCCTCACTCCGTGGCTAAGAAGCTTCGTTTTACTCGGTTTAAAGACTGTCGGATCTCATTGGTGCTGGCTGATAGAAGCGTGAGACTACCAGTGGGGCTGCTTGAAGACTTACCGGTGCGAATCAGTGGTGTGAACGTACCTACAGACTTTGTAGTGTTGGAGATGGATGAAGAGCCAAAAGATCCACTCATCTTAGGGAGACCGTTCCTTGCAACCGCCGGGGCTATAATAGATGTGAAGAATGGGAAGATTACCTTGCATTTGGGGAAGGAGATCAGGCTAGACTTCGACATCAACAAGGTTCTAAAGAAGCCGACCATTGAAGGACAAGCTTTCTATATCAAAACGATGGATGCCATGGCAGATGAGTTGCTGGAAGAGCTAGCTCTAGAAGACCATCTGAAGCTAGCACTAACTAAGGAGCCAGGGGAGTTTGGCTATGTGGACCAGAGAACCCAAGAGTACGTGAACCTGCTGGATTCTAGGAGGATTATCAAGAATGAAGAAGGTTGCTGCCTAGAGATCGACCCCGAGATCGACGCTATCACTCGATCCAGGAGTCAGATCGACAAGTCAATCGAGAACACAACTCGATCAGGTGCAACAATCGACGGACAGATCGAGAAGAATGCTCGATCAGGAAAAACAATCGAGTCGACGATCGAGAGAGACCTCCAGATCATTTTGGAGTCCAATCAAGAGATCGACTCAGCGTCTCGATCCCTTACTCGATCCATATCAAATCGAGTAAGTGAATCGAGTGAAATGGCTCGATCTAGATGACATCGAGAGGAGAATCGACCGAAGGACTCGATCACAGAAGGGATAGCGATGGAGGAAAGCTGTCTGAAGGGCCATGCCTCGAGTTCAAGGGAGAGTTCCAAGGAGAAAAGCAACAACAACAGCCACAAGGATGACTGGAGTGAGCTGTTAGCCCCAAAGGTGGACCTTAAGGAGCTCCCAAAAGGGCCAATGTATGCTTTCTTAGAGCCTAATAACACCTATCCCGTGATTGTGAATGAAAACCTTAGTGATGATGAGTTGCACTCGCTCCTGACTGAGCTGAGAAAGTATAGGAAGGCCAAAGGGTACTCTTTAAGTGACATCAAGGGCCTTTCACCAATGCTTTGTACTCATAGGATTCACTTGGATAATGAAAACGCCACTTCTGTAGAACATCAAAGGCGTTTGAATCCTAACTTGAAAGAGGTTGTTAAGAAGGAAATCCTTAAGCTTTTAGAGGCTGACATGATCTATCCCATAAGTGACAGCACGTGGGTTTCCCCTGTACACGTGGTGCCTAAGAAGGGAGGGATCACGGTCATAAGGAATGAAAAGGATGAACTTATCCCTACTAGGACCATCACTGGTCATAGGATGTGTATTGACTATAGGAAACTCAACCTTGCGACTAGGAAAGATCATTTCCCTTTGCCTTTTATTGATGAAATGCTTGAGAGACTTGCAAATCACCCTTACTACTGCTTTCTCGATGGGTATAGTGGTTTCTTTCAAATTCCTATTCACCCAAACGATCAGGAGAAGACGACTTTCACATGTCCCTACGGTACCTTTGCATATCGAAGGATGCCGTTTGGATTGTGTAATGCACCGGCTACGTTTCAGCGGTGCATGATGTCGATCTTCTCTGATCTTATAGAGGAGATGGTACAGGTGTTCATGGATGACTTCTCTGTGTATGGTGCGTCCTTTCCTGCGTGTTTGTTGAATCTTTGCAGGGTACTTAAACGTTGTGAAGAGACAAACCTGGTGCTGAACTGGGAGGCATGCCACTTCATGGTTAAGGAAGGGATCGTGCTCGGTCACAAGATATCAGAGAAGGGTATTGAGGTTGATCAGGCTAAGGTGGAGGTCATGATGGGTCTTGAGCCGCCGGTTAATGTTAAAGGAATCAGAAGCTTCTTGGGGCACGCAGGGTTCTATAGGCGCTTCATCAAAGATTTCTCCAAGATTGCACGCCCTCTTACACGGCTGTTGTGCAAGGAAGCTGAGTTTGTATTCGATGAGGAGTGTTTGAAGGCTTTCGTGACCATCAAGGAAGCCCTTACATCAGCCCCTATAGTCCAAGCACTAGACTGGTCTCTCCCCTTTGAGATCATGTGTGATGCTAGTGACTACGCCGTAGGAGCCGTCCTTGGTCAGAAGAAAGATAAGAAGCTACACGTGATCTATTATGCTTCAAGGACCTTGGATGACACGCAATCACGATACACCACTACGGAGAAGGAGCTGCTTGCAGTAGTCTTCTCCTTTGAAGTTCAGATCATATCTCGTTGGTTATAAGGCTATTGTATACACGGATCACGCTGCCTTGCGATACATCTACTCGAAGAAAGACACTAAGCCTCGGCTCTTAAGATGGATTCTGTTACTCCAGGAGTTTGACATGGAGATTAAAGACAAGTAAGGGATAGAAAATGGAGTCGCTGACCACCTCTCACAGCTAAGGATCAACGAGTCTCTCCCCTTAGATGACTCTCTTCCAGAAGAGCAGCTTATGGCGATTACTACGGCTGTTTGTGGGAAGCTAGAAGGGATGTTTGAGGAGGTGTTGAGTTTCAAAGAGGAGGATCTACCATGGTATGCTGATGTGGTGAACTATCTAGCGTGTGGTGAGGAGTCAACACATCTCAACAGCTATCACAAGAAGCGGTTTATGAGAGAGGCTAGTGACTATTTTTGGGACGAGCCCTACTTATATAAAAGAGGAGTAGACAGCTTGTACCGGAGATGTGTTACAAAGGAAGAAGCCAGAGGCATCCTCTATCATTGCCATGGCTCTTCCTACGGAGGACGCTTCGCCTCATTCAAGACAGCCACGAAGGTGTTGCAAGCCGGTTTCTGGTGGCCCTCCATTTTTAAAGATGCACACGAGTTTGTGAAGAGCTGTGAGGCATGTCAACGAGCAGGGAATATAACCAAGAGGAACGAAATGCCTCAAGTTCCTATCTTCGAGGTTGACGTGTTCGACGCGTGGGGGATTGACTTCATGGGGCCTTTTCCTTCTTCATACGGCAACAAATACATCTTAGTAGTAGTGGATTATGTCTCTAAATGGGTTGAGGCTGTTGCTTCCCCTACAAATGACTCTAAGGTGGTAATCAAGTTGTTCAAGAGTATCATCTTCCCGAGGTTTGGGGTACCCAAGGTTGTTATAAGTGATGGAGGAAGCCACTTCATAAACAAGGTCTTTGAGAACCTCTTGAGAAAGTATGGGGTTAAGCATAAGGTGGCTACACCGTATCATCCTCAAACAAGCGGTCAAGTGGAAGTCTCCAACAAGCAAATCAAAGCTATTCTAGAGAAGACTGTCGGAGCAACAAGGAAAGACTGGTCAGTGAAGCTGGATGACGCTCTTTGGGCCTACCGTACCGCCTTCAAGACGCAGATTGGTACAATTCCTTTCACTCTACTCTATGGCAAGGGCTGTCACCTCCCGGTTGAGCTGGAACACCGTGCGTTGTGGGCTGTGAAGAGGCTGAACTTTGATCTCAAGACGGCTCAGGAGAGACGCCTTATTCAGCTACACGAACTGGATGAGTTGAGGCTGAATGCTTACGAGAGCTCCCGGATATACAAGGAGCAGACTAAGGAGGCTCATGACAAGAAGTTGGTTGCCAAGGAGCTTAAGGAAAGAGGATTGGTGTTGCTGTACAAATCGAGGCTCAAGCTCTTCCCGGGCAAGCTGAAATCAAGGTGGAGCGGACCGTTCGTGATTCAAGAGGTCTTGCCGTATGGAGCTGTTACTCTGATGGGAAAAAGTGGCAGTGCATTCACCGTCAACGGACACAGAGTCAAGCCCTATTTGGCAGACAGCTTTGACAAGGAGAGTACCTCGATGCTTCTCCAAGACCCACCATCCGCCTAGGCCAAGTATGGTCTAGCTAAAGACGTTAAAGAAAGCGCACTTGGGAGGCATTTCCATGTTTATCTTGTACATATTTTTGCTTCATTTCCCTTTCAGTTTTATGTTTTTATTTTACAAGTTTGCTGATCGAGAGCTGGAGAAGAGGGATGAGAAGAGGGATAAGAAGAGGCTGGAGAGGCTCCGGTTTGAGCCTACAAAGTTTGCTGATCGAGAGCTGTTGTCTAAGCTTGGGATACTTGGGGACTTCGATCAACTCCTCCATAACATTGGCTTAAGATGTCTGTCACGGATGGATTGCCCAACATTCCTGAAGTGACAATAGACTTCCTTGCCACCTTGGAGTTCCGGTATGAGAATCCTAGTGCACCCGTCCCTTCCCACGGCCACCTCTACTTCAAAGTTGGACGTCAAGGCTATACACTCTCCATCCCTGAGCTATGCCAAGCCTATGGTCTCAACGCCGATGCATACAAGGTCGAGTTCCCAGCCTTCAAGAAAGCCGACGAGTTTTGGGATCTGATCAGCAATGAAGACTACAAGGCCAACACCGCCAAGATCAAGCGAGTAAGGAGCCCGGTGCTGAGGTTTACTCTGAAGCTGATTGCCAACACGTTCAGTGGAAGGTCTGTTGCCCCTACGGTCACGAAGACGGAGCTGTGCTTCCTGTTCCAAGGTGTGAAGCACTTGGTGTCCGATCCAGATGCAAATGAAGAGTCCATAGAGGATGAACTCGGCGATGAAGTGAACTACGGGTGTGTGCTCGCGGCTTCCCTGGTGAAGTACAAGGCTTATGCCTTACGGTGCAAGGCAACCTCCTCTTACATTGGCGGCTTCCTTACTCCTTTGTTCGTGCAAGCCGGTGTGCCCATCCATGACTTTGCTCACGTCCCAAACAGAGCTTTCATGGATGAAGCATACATGAGGAACACTGATAGCTTGGGACGCACGCCAGCAGAGGATTCTATGCCTACCTCTTCATAGATGACGAAGACAAGAAGAGAGTGTGCATCCTTCCCAACAAAGATGAAACCGAGCTACTTGGTGTTGGGAACATCGAGTTCTTGCCCACGGAGGAAGAATGCTTTGCCCCTTTAGGAGGACCGCCTGCTTCAGCCATTGCCCCGCGTCAAAGGTTAGAGTCTCCAGGCACGGAAGACGAGATGCCCGAGGCTTACACACATCCCTAGCTAGACTTTGAGCCGAGGACAAAAACCGAGAAGTTCCTAGCATCAGTTGTGGAGATGCAACGGAAGATCAACAAGTGGCAAGGGAAGATGCTAAAGAAGCTGGGGAAGAAAGTTAAAGCACTTCAGGGAGGCGCGCCTAAGCCAGCTGCAAGTCAAGAGATGCAACAACCCGAGAAGAGAAGACTCTCAACCGGAGGAGTTGTTATCCACGAGACCCAAGGAGACAACATTCAGCCGACGCGCCACTCTCTCCAAGAACCAGCTGACAAAGGCAAAGCAACGATCTCTAGCTCCTCTGGAACATCCTCAAGTTCCAGCCGAGCCTAGACCAGAGGTAACAACATTCTTCCATTGTATATAACCGCTCATGTTGTTTCTTGCATTGTGTTTTGATGCTCCTTTGGATGAGTTTGCCACCAGGACGTTGTCAAGCAAGTTTGGGGGAGTATATGTGTGATTTAATCTTGTGTTCTTTGATCTTATTTTCCATTTTGCATCCTTGAGTCTTAGTCATGAAAAATTGGTAAAATTTTTAAAAAATTTTCAAAGATTCATGTAGTTGCATTCATCTCTTTAAAACATATTAGGATTGAGTCTAGAGTTTCCTGATGTCATTGCATTTTGCATACATTTTGCATACTCATTAGATAGTTTTTCATGCATTTGTATCATGTTTTAGGTTAGATTTGCATCACTTAGAGTCCTAGAGCATTCTTGCATCAGCATTTGCATTTTCTCTGCATTTTGCATCCATTCCAGGTTGTTTATGGTTGCTTTGGAGACACGGAGGTTCGTGGAGGTGTGGAGACCAATGTAGCGGTTCATGGAAGCTCGGGAAAATGCTAAGGACCAGTGATCGAGGAGCAGATCGAGCATGGCCGGTCGATCTAGGAGTTGATCGACCAGAAGATCGAGCCAACTAGGCGATCCAAGGATAATGATCGAGACGGAGATCGAGTGAAGCAGTCGATGCATCGGTACGGACGTAAATGACGCCATGCAGAGCGAGAGCCGGATCGAGTACACCACTCGATCCTCCCGGAGATCGATACCGAGATCAGATGCAACACTCGATTCACCACAGAAGATCGAGACCCGGATCGAGCCGAAGACACGATGGCCGGATATGATCGAGAGACCAACTCGATCCCATGGTCGATCTCTGTCCTTTCAACCGTTTTTGGCTGTTAGCGACGGGGGGGACCATTGGACTGTTTTGGCATTTTTGGCAAAGGCGGCGACTACTTTTCGATAACTTTTGAGATTTTTACCCTCTCTCTAAGTTTTTTTTAGTTTTTCTCTCTGGTTTTTCGGAAGAACACCATTATAGAACAGTTTCAAGCTTATGTATTTTCGAATCTTTATCGTTTTTAATCCAGTTTATCTTTTATGTTTATCGTTTCTTCTCTTCGTCCTTGCCTGATTTCCTTTATGTGTAGTGAGTAGTTCATTCAGGGTTAAGGGTTGAGAGGATTAAGGGGTAGAAAAGGTTCGATCTTGGTTTGTTTTCTAAACGTTTTAAATCTATCTCTTCTAAGGTGATGAAAGCTTAATGCTTGAAGACTCTCACGCCAAGAGCTTCACGATCCGAGAGGTCCCTTACTTTGACAGGATCCAGGGACCTCGGAAGATCTCACCTTAGTGATTAGTTACCCCTTCCCAAAAGCCATGGTAGTTTGGGGGACTAGTTAAGCCATTGTTCGAAATCTGTCTTCCTTGCCTTTCAACCTCTTTTTCCACCAAAAGCCATGGGTTTGGAGGAGAGGATGAAAGAGTGATTTATACCGAAAGCCACGGATAGATCTTGTTTTGTTTTCGGGGCTTAGAGACCCTCACCAAGTGAGTCGATCTAAAGTTTCAAACCCAAGATCAACCTTTGAAACCCCTTATATGAATCTCGACCCTGAAACCCTTCTCTTTAGCTTATTTGCGTCGCATATCACCTTTTGCTTTTTGTTTGATAGCTTCCTGGTCTTTAGATTCCTTGTTCTTACGATTTTAGACGAGATCGATCGTTTCTGCTCGATCTAGTGGTCGATCTTGTGGTCGATCCATTAGTCGAATTTTAACAATTCGAAGCTCTTCCCTTTAATTTATCTGTTTGTTCCTCGTGGTAACTGCTTGCTTTCTAGTATTTTTAAAATAGGTTTCACTCTGTTTAGGTTGCTGCAATTAGTTTTCAAGATTTTCTCAACAAACTGTCTCATTTCACTTAGATTTGTCCTAGATCTTGCATTCTCTGTGAATTCTCTATCACCTAAAACTGGATTGACACTCTCTGCTTGCCTTACTACAACGTTGCATGCATTAGAGTTTTGATAAGTTCTCTGCTGGATTAGACCGTAAAGAAAAACCATTATCAAATGGCGCCGTTGCCATTCTAGGTTGCTTAGAGAACATAGAGATTTGGGTCTTAGCAAAGACTAAGTCTTTACCTTTTTTTCAAGTTACTAATACTATTCTAAACCGTGTACTTTCAGGTACATGAATTTACGTTCACGTGGAGATAACAACCTTCTTCAACCGCTTGACAACATACATCAACTCGGACACTCACGTCAAAGGAGAGTCAGAGATCAAACAAGAGCATTTGAAGAGATAGTTCAGAACGGTCAGGTCAACTTTGAAGACATGGCTGAGAATGAGCATCCTGAAGGTCCTCCTCTAGCAGGACAGGGCAATGGTATCCCCCAACACGCGGCTAGACCTCCGAGGATCATAGGAGCCGGAGATGCTCCCAATACCCACCACAATAGGTTTGGGATCACTCCTCCTCCGGTACAAAACAACAACTTTGAGATCAAGCCGGGCTTCATATCTATGGTGCAAAACAACAAGTTCCACGGCTTAGCAATGGAAGACCCGTTGGAACACTTGGACAATTTTGAGCAAGTGTGTGGAATGATCAAGATCAACGGTATATCAGAAGATGCTTTCAAGCTGCGTCTCTTCCCCTTTTCCCTCGGAGACAAAGCTAAACATTGGGAGAAGACCCTACCACAAGGCACCATCACATCATGGGCTGAGTGTAAGAAGGCTTTCCTCTCTAAGTTCTTCTCAAGCACCAGGACTGCTCGGTTGAGAAGCGAAATCAGCGGTTTCACTCAAAGGAACAATGAGACTTTCAACGAGGCTATGGAGCGTTTCAAAGACTACACGATCCAATGTCCTCATCACGGGTTCAGTGAGGAGACTCTACTCAGCACAATCTACCGTGGAG
The DNA here is from genome assembly GCA_911865555.2 of Thlaspi arvense. Classification (NCBI taxonomy): domain Eukaryota; kingdom Viridiplantae; phylum Streptophyta; class Magnoliopsida; order Brassicales; family Brassicaceae; genus Thlaspi; species Thlaspi arvense. Next base: position 39,209,607 of record OU466863.1, read on the forward strand.
CTTCACCAAAGATACGGTTGTTGCTTGATACAGCTAGCAAAGGCAACTTCCTCGGTCAAGAAGTAGAAGAGGGTATGGAACTAATAGAGAACCTTGCGTTGAGTGATGGAAACTATGCCGAGGATTATGACCGAGCACCAAGGGGATCAGAACTAGAGTCTCACAAGAAGGAGCTCAAATCGTTGCATGAGAAGATTGACAAGTTGGTCTTAGCTAATCAGAAGCATGTTCACTTCGTTGGTGAAGCTGAGTACAACCAAGAAGAGTTAGAGCTAAGCCAAGAAGAAGCAAATTGGGTAGCCGGTCAGAACAACTACAAGTCTCAAGGCTACCACCAAGGCTACCAGAACAACAACCTCTCTTACCGAAGCACCAATGTAGCCAACCCTAAAGATCAAGTGTACCCTGCTCAACAAGCTAAGCCTTTCATCCCTTACAACAAAGGCTTTCAATCAAGCAGTGGATTCCAAGGTCAAGGGCAAGGCAACTTCCAAGGGCAACAACAACAAAACAAGGGTTATACTTCTAACTACCCTCCGGGCTTTGCACCTAAACAACAACAACAACCGATGCAACAACAAGTTGATCCGGTTCAAGCAATGTTCCAACAGCTAATACAAGGGCAAGCTTCTACAAATCAAAAGTTCGCTGAAATGAACACTCGGCTGGATTCATCCTTAACCGACTTCTCTACTCAAATAACAAACCTCAACAACAAGTTCAAGCAGCTAGAGAAGGGCAAAGCAAGCACGAGTGGACAGAACAGCCTTCCGGGAAAGTGTGAACAAAATCCAAAGGAGTAAGCCAATGCTATTACGTTGAGAAGTGGCAAAGAGCTTGATCCTCCGGTTTCTACAAAGACCAACGAGGACGTTGTAATTCAAGAGGGGGAGGGTAAACTTTCAGCTGATAATGAGGAGATAAACTTTGACAACGTATGGATCCAAGGACCGAGGAGAGGTGACAAGGCATTCGTTGAGAAGAAAGCTGAGAAAACCACCAAGGAGAAGGATGAATACGTGCCCCCACCTTACGTACCAAAGTTGCCATTCCCGGGTCGGTTCAAAAAGCAGTTAATAGAGAAGCACCGAATCCTATTTGAGAAGCATTTGAGAGACGTGGAGATAAAGCTGCCTCTTGTAGACTGTCTCGCCATGATGCCCAAGTGCGCCAAGTTTTTCAAGGACACCCTTGCCAAGAAGAACAAAGAAAGCAAAGAAGTGCTTGTACTAAGCGAAGAGTGTAGCGCGGTTATTCATAAGGAGATAATGCCTAAGAAGCTGGGAGATCCTAGAAGCTTTACCATACCGTGTGCTTTGGGTCCCCTTGAGTTCAAGAGCTGCTTGTGTGATCTCGGAGCCAGCATAAACTTGATGCCTCACTCCGTGGCTAAGAAGCTTGGTTTCACTCGGTTTAAGGAATGTCGGATCTCATTGGTGTTGGCTGATAGGAGCGTGAGACTACCAGTGGGGTTGCTTGAAGACTTGCCGGTGCGAATCAGTGGAGTAAACGTATCTACAGATTTTGTAGTGCTGGAGATGGACGAGGAGCCGAAAGACCCACTCATCTTAGGGAGACCATTCCTAGCAACCGCCGGAGCCATAATAGACGTGAAGAATGGGAAGATTGTCTTGCATTTGGGGAAAGAAATCAGACTAGACTTTGACATCAACAAGGCTCTAAAGAAGCCAACCATTGAAGGACAAGCTTTCTATATCGAAACGATGGATGCCTTGGCGGATGAGTTGCTGGAAGAGCTAGCTATAGAAGACCATTTGAAGCTAGCATTCACTAAGGAGCCAGGAGAGTTTGGCTATGTAGACCAGAGAACTCAAGAGTACGTAAACCTGCTAGATTCAAGGAGGATCATCAAGAATGAAGAAGGATGTTGCCTAGAAATCGACCCCGAGATCGACGCCATCACTCGATCCAGGAGTCAGATCGACAAGCCAATCGAGCACTCAACTCGATCCGGTCCAACAATCGACCAACAGATCGAGAAGGCCGCTCGATCAGGAGAAATAATCGAGCTGACGATCGAGAAAGACCTTCCGATCATTTTAGAGTCCAATCAAGAGATCGACTCAACGCCTCAATCCCTTACTCAATACATATCAAATCGAGTAAGTGAATCGAGTGAAATGGCTCGATCTAGACGACATCGAGAGGAGAATCGACCGGAAGACTCGATCACAGGAGGGATAGCGATAGAGGAAAGCAGTCTGAAGGGCCATGCCTCGAGTTCAAAGGAGAGTTCCAAGGAGGAGAACAACAACAACAGCCACGAGGATGACTGGAGTGAGCTGTTAGCCCCAAAGGTGGAACTTAAGGAGCTCCCAAAAGGGCTAAGGTATGCTTTCTTAGGACCTAATGACACCTATCCCGTGATAGTAAACGAGAACCTTAGTGATGATGAGTTGCACTCGCTCTTAACTGAGCTGAGAAAGTATAGGAAGGCCATTGGGTACTCTTTAAGTGACATCAAAGGCCTTTCCCCAATGCTATGCACTCATAGGATTCATTTGGATAATGAAAACGCCACTTCTGTTGAACACCAAAGGCGTTTGAATCCTAACTTGAAAGAGGTTGTTAAGAAAGAAATCCTTAAGCTTTTAGAGGCTGACGTGATCTATCCCATAAGTGACAGCACGTGGGTTTCACCTGTACACGTGGTGCCTAAGAAGGGAGGGATCACGGTCATAAGAAATGAAAAGGATGAACTTATCCCTACTAGGACCATTACTGGTCATAGAATGTGTATTGACTATAGAAAGCTTAACCTTGCGACAAGAAAAGACCATTTCCCTTTGCCTTTTATTGATCAGATGCTTGAAAGACATGCAAATCACCCTTACTACTGTTTTCTCGATGGGTATAGCGGTTTCTTTCAAATACCTATTCACCCAAACGATCAGGAGAAAACGACTTTTACATGTCCCTACAGTACCTTTGCATATCGAAGGATGCCGTTTGGATTGTGTAATGCACTGGCTACCTTTCAGCGGTGTATGATGTCGATCTTCTCAGATCTTATAGAGGAGATGGTAGAGGTGTTTATGGATGACTTCTCTGTGTATGGTGCGTCCTTTCCTGCGTGTTTGTTGAATCTTTGCAGGGTACTTAAACGTTGTGAAGAAACAAACCTGGTGCTGAATTGGGAGAAATGCCACTTCATGGTCAAGGAAGGGATAGTACTCGGTCACAAGATTTCAGAGAAGGGTATTGAGGTTGATCAGTCTAAGGTTGAGGTTATGATGGGTTTGGAGCCGCCGGTTAATGTTAAAGGGATCAGAAGCTTCTTGGGACACGCGGGGTTCTATAGGCGCTTCATCAAAGACTTCTCCAAGATTGCACGCCCCCTTACGCGGCTGTTGTGCAAAGAAGCTGAGTTTGTATTCGATGAGGAGTGTTTGAAGGCTTTCGTGACCATCAAGGAAGCCCTCACGTCAGCCCCTATAGTCCAAGCACCAGACTGGTCTCTCCCTTTTGAGATCATGTGTGATGCTAGTGACTACGCTGTAGGAGCAGTCCTTGGTCAGAAGAAGGACAAGAAGCTGCATGTGATCTACTATGCTTCAAGGACCTTGGATGACACGCAATCACGATACACCACTACGGAGAAGGAGCTGCTTGCAGTAGTCTTCGCCTTTGAGAAGTTCAGATCATATCTCGTTGGCTCCAAGGCTATTGTATACATGGATCATGCTGCTCTACGGTACATCTACTCAAAGAAAGATACCAAACCTCGGCTCTTAAGATGGATTCTTTTGCTTCAGGAGTTTGACATGGAGATTAAAGACAAGAAGGGGATAGAAAATGGAGTCGCTGACCACCTCTCAAGGCTAAGGATCAACGAGTCTCTCCCTTTAGACGACTCTCTTCCAGAAGAACAACTTATGGCAATTACTACCGCAGTTTGTGGGAAGCTAGAGGGAAGGTTTGAGGAAGTGTATAGATTCAAAGAGGAGGATCTACCATGGTATGCTGATGTGGTGAACTACCTAGCATGTGGTGAGGAGCCAACACATCTCAACGGCTATCACAAGAAAAAGTTTTTGAGGGAGGCTAGTGACTACTTTTGGGATGAGCCCTACTTATACAAAAGAGGAGTAGACAGCTTGTACCGGAGATGTGTTACAAAGGAAGAAGCCAAGGATATTCTCTATCATTGCCACGGCTCTTCCTACGGAGGACATTTCGCTTCGTTCAAAACAGCCACGAAGGTGTTGCAAGCGGGTTTATGGTGGCCGTCTATATTCAGAGATGCACACGAGTTTGTGAAGAGCTGTGAGGCATGTCAGCGAGCAGGGAACATTACCAAAAGGAATGAAATGCCCCAAGTTCCTATCTTCGAGGTTGACGTGTTCGATGCGTGGGGTATTGACTTCATGGGGCCTTTCCCTTTTTCGTATGGCAACAAATACATCTTGGTAGCTGTGGATTATGTCTCCAAATGGGTTGAGGCTGTTCCCTCCCCTACAAACGACTCTAAGGTTGTGATCAAGTTGTTCAAGAGTATCATCTTTCCAAGGTTTGGGGTACCCAAGGTTGTTATAAGCGATGGAGGAAGCCATTTTGTAAACAAGGTTTTTGAGAACCTCTTAAGAAAGTATGGGGTTAAGCATAAGGTGGCTACACCGTATCATCCTCAAACGAGCGGTCAGGTGGAAGTCTCTAACAGGCAGATCAAAGCAATTCTGGAGAAGACCGTTGGTGCAACAAGGAAGGACTGGTCAGTAAAGCTAGACGATGCTCTTTGGGCAAACCATACCGCTTTCAAAATGCCGATTGGTACAACTCCTTTCACTCTACTATATGGAAAGAGTTGTCACCTCCCGGTTGAGCTAGAACACCGTGCATTATGGGCTGTGAAGAGGCTGAATTTTGATCTCAAGACGGCTCAGGAAAAGCGTCTCATTCAGCTACATGAACTGGACGAGTTGAGGTTGAATGCTTACGAGAGTTCCAAGATCTACAAGGAGCGAACTAAGGAGGCTCATGACAAGAAACTGGTTGCCAAGGAGCTTAAGGAAGGAGAACTGGTGTTGTTGTACAACTCGAGGCTGAAGCTCTTCCCGGGCAAGCTAAAATCAAGGTGGAGCGGACCGTTCGTGATTCAAGAGGTCTTGCCTTACGGAGCTGTTACTCTTATGGGAAGAAGCGGTAGTGCATTCACCGTCAACGGGCATAGAGTCAAACCCTACCTAGCAGACAGCTTCGACAAGGAGAGTACCTCGGTGCTTCTCCAAGACCCACCATCCGCCTAGCCAAGTAAAGTCTAGCTAAAGACGTTAAATAAAGCGCACTTGGGAGGCATTCCCATGTCTATCTTGTACATATTTTTGCTTTCATTTCTCTTCTAGTATTATGCTTTTATGTTTTTAGTGTGTAGGAGCAGGTCTAAGGAATCTAAACCTTGTCTTTGAGGTCCAAAAGGAGCAATAGGGGCTACCATAAGGCTAGAGATCGAGTGCTAGATCGACTGAACCTGACTCGATCTTTGCTAGATCGAGTCAGTAAATCGAGAGGAGCCAGTCGATCTAGATGAGAACGAGTGACAAGATCGACCTTGACGAAAAAGGATCGATCGATTCAAACCGGATCGACCGATCTAATTTCTCTCGGGAAAATCTGTGGGAACTTGATCGATCACTCGACTCGTTCCAAGCCAAATCGACCCCTAAATCGAGGACTTAGCTCGATCAGAGGGACTTAGCCGAGGAGCCAACATCTCATTGATCGAGGGAGCCAATCGATTCAGGACTCGATTCACTTTGAATCGAGTCCCAAATCGAGTAACCCTCTCGATCTAAGCTATTTTAGGCATGAGATCGAGTCCTAGATCGACCAAAAGGACTCGATCTCATGCCGAGGTAACAAATTTCTTTCCCTCTTTATTGCTTTTCCCTCCAGTTTTTAAATTCAAACTTGGTCAAGGCAAGCATCTTTGACCATGAAAGATGTGCCTTGACCAAGACTTTTGTCAGAAAACCGCTTTGATCACCCATTGTTTTGGTTTTGTTAAACTCTTTAAATGTTTCAACTTGCTTCTCACTCTCTCACTTCTGTTTGCTCGAGTTTTCCTACAAAGAGAGTGAGAATTTTTAAAAGCTTTAAGGTTTAACAAAGTATCCTTCACACTTGCAAAAGGTATTTTCGGATTTTAATGATTTTATTTCAAGAAAATCTCTTTAAAAATTGCAAGTTCTTGTTTTAGGATATAGGATCAGATTTGAATTTTTAAAATTAGCTAAGTATTAGGAAAAATTCTGGATTTTCAGTATCTCAAAGATTTGATTTCCTTTTATTTAGCTAATATTTTTGCTTGATCCCCAAAATTCTAGGATAGTCTATATAAATCTTCTTCTCTTATCCTCTTATTCTCATCAAATCGCCCTTTGCTAAACATTCTCTAGAAATTTTTTTCAGGAGCAATGGCACCAAAGAGAACGAGAGAGGAGCAAGTACAAGAAGGAGAAACTCAAGAGGTGGTTGCTCAACAGAGGGTCCGGTGGAGCAAAGAAGAGAAGAGGGATAAGAAGAGGTTGGAGAGGCTCCGGTTTGAACCCACGAAGTTTGCTGATCGAGGGCTTCTATCCAGGCTCGGGCTTCTTGGAGACTTCGATCAACTCCTCAACAACATCGGTCTGAGGTGTTTGTCGCGGATGGACTGCCCTACTATCCCCGAGGTGACAATTGATTTCCTTGCAACCTTGGAGTTCCGGTATGAGAATCCGAGTTCTCCTGTTCCTTCTCAAGGCCGTCTCTACTTCAAGGTTGGCCGCCAAGCTTACACGCTATCCATCCCCGAGCTATGCCAAGCCTACGGTCTCAAGGCTGATGCACACAAGGTGGAGTTCCCTGCCTTCAAGAAAGCCGACGAGTTGTGGGATCTCATCAGCAAGGAGTATTACAAAGCCAACACCGCCAAGATCAAGAGAGTCAGGAATCCAGTGCTGAGGTATACCTTGAAGCTGATTGCTAATACATTCAGTGGAAGGTCAGTTTCTCCTACTGTCACGAAGACAGAGCTGTGCTTCCTTTTCCAAGGTTTGAAGCATTTGCTGTCCGATCCGGATGAGAATGAAGATCCCATTGAAGATGAACTCGGCGATGAAGTGAACTACGGCTGTGTACTCGCGGCTTCTCTGGTGAAGTACAAGGCTTATGCCTTACGGTGCAAGGCAACATCATCCTACATTGGCGGCTTCCTTACTCCCTTGTTCGTGCAAGCCGGTGTGCCCATCCATGACTTTGCTCACGTCCCAAACCGAGCCTTCATGGATGAAGCATACATGAGAAACACTGATAGCTTGGGACGCACGCCAGCAGAGGGGTTCTATGCTTATCTCTTCATTGATGATGAGGACAAGAAGCGAGTGTGCATTCTTCCCAACAAGGATGAAACGGAGCTACTTGGTGTTGGGAACATCGAGTTCTTACCGACGGAGGAGGAGTGTTTTGCTCCTTTAGGAGTGGTGGAGATGCAGCGGAAGATCAACAAGTGGCAAGGGAAGATGCTTAAGAAGCTGGGGAAGAAGGTCAAACAACTCCAAGGAAGCCAGCCTAAGCCAGCTGCAAGCCAGGAAATACAACAACCCGAGAAGAGGAGACTCTCAACCGGAGGAGTTGTGATCCGCGAGACCCAAGGAGAAAACATTCAACCAGCTCGCCACTCCCTCCAAGAATCAGGCAACAAAGGAAAGGCAACAATCTCTAGCTCCTCTGGAACATCCTCAAGTTCCAGCCGAGCCTAGACAAGAGGTAACAACCTTCCTCCATTGTATATAACCGCACATCTCTTATTTCTTGCATTGTGTTTGATTGCCCCTTCGGATGAGTTTGCCACCGGGACGGTGTCAAGCAAGTTTGGGGGAGTATTTGTGTGATTTAATCTTGTGTTCTTTGATCTTATCTTTCTTTTGCATCCTTGAGTCTTAGTCATGAAAAATTGGTAAAATTTTTAAAAATTTTTTTCAAAATTCATGTAGTTGCATTCATTTCTTTAGAAACATGTAGGATTGAGTCTAGAATTTCTCATATCACTTAGGTTGATTGCATTTGCATAAGGGGTTAGGATTTTTTTAAAAAAGGTGTTTTAGTTATGAATCATTTCAATGCCCTAGTTAGTAGTTCTCTAATGCTTTGTTTATACTTTGAAAGTAAGTTCTAACCATGCTTGGATCACTAGTTAGGATTTTCGTGACTTGAATTGAACTCTCATGATTTGAAACTCATCCTACTAAGTGAAAGCCTTAATTTGAAAATCTAATTATCATTCTTATGCATTTGAAAACGAACATATGGTTTTAAAATATTTAGGCTCTCTTCTTCCTTTTTACCACTCTTTGTGAGCCTAAGTAGAACTCCCTCCTTGAACCTTACCCTCCTTTGAAGCCAAATGTTTTTGTGTGACATCTTTGTGAGGCCTTATTTTCGGTTTGAACTTGGCATAAAGTGTTAGGTTTAGGCGACATGATTCGGTTTTCATAATTGATTGCTAGCTTTACATTTTGAAGCTAGGGATAGGCTTAGGATAAGTTTGGGGGATCATTGGGGTTGCTTTCTTGTGTATTTGTTCTCGGTTTCAAAGAACTTTGTGTTTTAAAGAAAAAAATGGGTTTTAAGTGAAAGGTTGTGTTCTAAAAACTAAGTATGCTCTAATAAATTTCAGGAGGTAGCTCTCCCAAAAAAAAAAAAAAAAAAAAAAAAGAGAGAGAAGAGAAAAAGAAAAGAAAAATAAATAAAAGAGCCTAAGTGTCAAATAAAAATAAAAAGAAAGAAAAAAATAAGAGAGCTACCAATAAGAAATATCTAAAGAGCAAAAATTATTTTCAAAACCTTTTCACTAGCCTAAAAAGTTTAAAAAATGTTCTTGTTTTGAATTGGGGATTGCTGAGTTGAGAAGAAAGGGATAGACTTTTAAGTGGTGAGTGAGGATTAAATTTCTTAAATGAGAGGGGTATAGGACTGTTTGATAGTTTACATGGGTAGATGAGAATCTAATCATGTATGCATAAATTGTCTTTACCTTTAGCATTATGCATTAGTTCAAACCATTTTTGAGAGAAACCCTTGTCTAATTATAAACCCTTTTCAAATGAGATCATTCTATGCTCATAACCATAACCCTTAGCCAAATGTGTTTTGCTTTAAAGTGCATAAGTTTGATTCATGGTTCGAATTTTAATGAATGTTAAAGGATGAATTTCTTTGATTGTTAGGAATAAGAGAGTCATGATTTGAATTTCTTTGTGTGATGAGTATGGCTAAGTCCTTTGGAGTATGAGTGTAAGCTTAGCATTTTAGAATTGTTAACTAGGACACTGAGATGATCTATTCGAAAGGCACCTTTGCAAAAAGTTTAAAACCCCTTTGATTTTTCTGAAAACCTCTCTTCCTTACTTATTTTTTTTTGCTTGAGGGCAAGCAAGGAGTAAGTTTGGGGGAGTTGATGTCATTGCATTTTGCATACATTTTGCATACTCATTAGATAGTTTTTCATGCATTTGTATCATGTTTTAGGTTAGATTTGCATCACTTAGAGTCCTAGAGCATTCTTGCATCAGCATTTTCATTTTCTCTGCATTTTGCATTCATTCCAGGTTGTTTATGGTTGCTTTGGAGACACGGAGGTTCGTGGAGGTGTGGAGACCAATGTAACGGTTCATGGAAGCTCGAGAAAATGCTAAGGACCAGTGATCGAGGAGCAGATCGAGCATGGCCGGTCGATCTAGGAGTTGATCGACCAGAAGATCGAGCCAACTAGGCGATCCAAGGATAATGATCGAGACGGAGATCGAGTGAAGCAGTCGATGTATCGGTACGGACGTAAATGACGCCATGCAGAGCGAGAGCCGGATCGAGTACACCACTCGATCCTCCCAGAGATCGATACTGAGATCGGATGCAACACTCGATTCACCACAGAAGATCGAGACCCGGATCGAACCGAAGACACGATGGCCGGATATGATCGAGAGACCAACTCGATCCCATGGTCGATCTCTGTCCTTTCAACCGTTTTTGGCTGTTAGCGACGGGGGAGACCATTGGACTGTTTTGGCATTTTTGGCAAAGGCGGCGACTACTTTTCGATAACTTTTGAGATTTTTACCCTCTCTCTAAGTTTTTTTTAGTTTTTCTCTCTGGTTTTTTGGAAGAACACCATTGTAGAACAGTTTCAAGCTTTTGTATTTTCGAATCTTTATCGTTTTTAATCCAGTTTATCTTTTATGTTTATCGTTTCTTCTCTTCGTCCTTGCCTGATTTCCTTTATGTGTAGTGAGTAGTTCATTCAGGGTTAAGGGTTGAGAGGATTAAGGGGTAGAAAAGGTTCGATCTTGGTTTGTTTTCTAAACGTTTTAAATCTATCTCTTCTAAGGTGATGAAAGCTTAATGCTTGAAGACTCTCACGCCAAGAGCTTCACGATCCGAGAGGTCCCTTACTTTGACAGGATCCAGGGACCTCGGAAGATCTCACCTTAGTGATTAGTTACCCCTACCCAAAAGCCATGGTAGTTTGGGGGACTAGTTAAGCCATTGTTCGAAATCTGTCTTCCTTGCCTTTCAACCTCTTTTTCCACCAAAAGCCATGGGTTTGGAGGAGAGGATGAAAGAGTGATCTATACCGAAAGCCATGGATAGATCTTGTTTTGTTTTCGAGGCTTAGAGACCCTCACCAAGTGAGTCGATCTAAAGTTTCAAACCCAAGATCAACCTTTGAAACCCCTTATATGAATCTCGACCCTGAAACCCTTCTCTTTAGCTTATTTGCGTCGCATATCACCTTTTGCTTGTTGTTTGATAGCTTCCTGGTCTTTAGATTCCTTGTTCTTACGATTTTAGACGAGATCGATCGTTTCTGCTCGATCTAGTGGTCGATCTTGTGGTCGATCCATTAGTCGAATTTTAACAATTCGAAGCTCTTCCCTTTAATTTATCTGTTTGTTCCTCGTGGTAACTGCTTGCTTTCTAGTATTTTTAAAATAGGTTTCACTCTGTTTAGGTTGCTGCAATTAGTTTTCAAGATTTTCTCAACAAACTGTCTCATTTCACTTACATTTGTCCTAGATCTTGCATTCTCTGTGGATTCTCTATCACCTAGAACTGGATTGACACTCTCTGCTTGCCTTACTACAACATTGCATGCATTAGAGTTTTGATAAGTTCTCTGCTGCATTAGACCGTAAAGAAAAACCATTATCATTTCTCATATCATCTAGGTTGTTTGCATTTTGCATAAGGGGTTAGAATTTCTTAAAAGGTGTTTTTACTTATGAATTGTTTCAATGCCCTAGTTAGTAGTTCTCTAATGCTTTGTCTATGCTTTGAAAGTAAGTTCTTACCATGCTTGGATCACTTGTTAGAATTTTCGTGGCTTGAATTGAACTCTCATGATTTGAAACTCATTCTAATAAGTGAAAACCTTAATTTGAAATTCTAATTATCATTCTTATGCATTTGAAAATAAACACATGGTTTTAAAATATTTAGGCTCTCTTCTTCCTTTTTGCCACTCTTTGTGAGCCTAAGTAGAACTCCCTCCTTGAACCTTACCCTCCTTTGAAGCCAAATGTTCTTGTGTGACATCTTTGTGAGGCCTTTCTTTCGGTTTGAACTTGGCATAAAGTGTTAGGTTTAGGCGACATGATTTGGTTTTCATATTGTTGCTAGCTTTGCATTTTGAAGCTAGGTATAGGCTTAGGATAAGTTTGGGGGATCATTGGGGTTGCTTTCTTGACCATTTGTTTTTGGTTTCAAAGAGCTTTGTGTTTTAAGGAAAGAAATGAGGTTTTAAGTGAAAGGTTGTTTTTAAAGCTAAATATGCTCTAATTTCAGGAGGTAGCTCTCCCAAAATAAAATAAAAAAAGAGAAAAGAAAAGAAAAAGAAATAAAAAGAGCCTAAATGCCAAATAAAGAAAAAAATAAAAAAATAAAAAAAATAATAATATGAGAGCTACTAATAAGAAATTTCTAAAGAGCAAAAGTATTTTTCAAAACCTTTTCACTAGCCTAAGAAGTTTAAAAATGTCTTTGTTTCGAATTGGGGGTTGCTTAGTTTGTGAAAGAAATGGGTAGACTCTTAAGTGGTGAGTGAAGAAAAAATTTCTTAAATGAGAGGGGTATAGGATCATTTGATAGTTTACATGGGTAGATGAGAATCTAATCATGTATGCATAAATTGTCTTTATCTTTAACATTATGCACAAGTTCATCCATTTTTGAGAGAAACCCTTGTTCTGATTATAAACCCTTTTCAAATGAGATCATTCTATGCTCATAACCTTAACCCTTAGCCAAATGTGTTTTGCTTTAAAGTGCATAAGTTTGATTCATGGTTTGAATGTTAATGAATGTTAAAGGATGAGTTTCTTTGATTGTTAGGAATAGGAGAGTAATGATTTGAATTTCTTTGTGTGATGAGTATGGCTAAGTTCTTTGGAGTCTGAGTGTAAGCATAGCATTTTAGAACTGTTAACTAGGACATTGAGATTGATTCATTTGAAAGGCACTTTTGCAAAAAAATTAAAACCCCACTCATTTTTTTCTGAAAACCTCTCTTCCTTTCTTATTTTCTGTTGCTTGAGGGCAAACAAGAAGTAAGTTTGGGGGAGTTGATGTTATTGCATATTGCATATATTTTTCATACTCATTAGTTAGCTTTTCATGCATTTGTATCATGTTTTAGGTTAGATTTGCATCACTTAGGGTCCTAGAGCATTCTTGCATCAGCATATGCATTTTCCTTGCATTTTGCATCACATTCAGGTTGTTTCTGGCTGCTTTGGAGTCGTGGAGGTTCGTGGACGTGTTGAAGCTGATGTTGCAGTTCGTGGGAGCTCAGAAATATGCTAAGGACCAGAGATCGAGGAGCAGATCGAGCATGGCTATACCGAAAGCCATGGGTTTGGAGGAGAGGATGAAAGAGTGATCTATACCGAAAGTCACGGATAGATATTGTTTTGTTTTCAAGGCTTAGAGATCCTCACCAAGTGAGGTTATCTAAAGTTTTAAAACCAAGGTTGAAGCTTTGATACCCCTAACCATGAATCTCAACCCTAGGCCCTTTCTTTTAGCATCTTTACGTCTATTCTCATCATTCGCTTGTTATCTGATAGCATCCTGGTCATTAGTTTCACTGCTCTTACGGTTTTAGACGAGATCGATAGTTACTGCTCGATCTAGTGGTCGATCTCGTGGTCGATCCACTAGTCGAATTTTAATAATTCGAAGCTCTTTCCTTTAATTAATCTGTTTGTTTCTCGTGGTAGTTGCTTCCTTTCTAGTATTTTTAAAATAGGTTTCACTCTGTTTAGGTTGCTGCATCTAGTTCTTTGATATTTTCTCATAAACTGTCTCATTTTGCTTAGATTTGCTCTAGTCCTTGCATTCTCTGTGCATTCTCTATCTTCCTAGAAATGGATTGACACTCTCTTGCTTGCTATACTACAACATTGCGTGCATTAGAGTTTGATAACCTCTCTGCATCATAACCCTCGCGAGAAACCGTTTATCAGGAGCGTACTAAGGTGGCTCATGACAAGAAGCTGGTTCAAAAAGAGCTTAAGGAAGGCAGTTTGGTATTGCTCTACAACTCGAGGTTGAAGCTCTTTCCAGGAAAGCTCAATTCAAGGTTGTGCAGACCGTTTGAGATCAAGGAGGTATTGGCATATGGAGCGGTTACTTTGGTTAGCAAGAGTGGGAATGCATTCACAGTCAACGGACACAGCGTAAAGCCATACATGGCCAGTGCATTCAACAAGGAGAGCACTTCAATGCTTCCCCAAGACCCACCATCCGCCTAAACCAAGTAAAGTCTAGCTAAAGACGTTAAAGAAAGCGCACGTGGGAGGTATTCCCATGGTTATCTTGTATATATTTCTGTTTTCTTTCTCTTTCAGTTTTATGTTTTTATCTTCTAAGTGTGTAGGAAAAGGTATAAAGGATTGCAGGCCATGATCTTGGATCCAAAGGAGTAAGGAGAGGCGAATATAGGGTAGAGATCGAGTGCTAGATCGACTCATCCTGGCTCGATCTTTGCTAGATCGAGCTAGTGAATCGAGAGGAGTCAGTCAATCTAGACGAGATCGAGTAGAAAATCGAGTGGAATGGTCGATCATGAGAGGACAACCCGTTAATGCGTTCAGCTTGAAAAGCGAACGAGGTATAGATCGACCGAGTTACTCGATCTGTCACTCGAGCAAAGCTTAAATCGACCCCCGAATCGATGATGTGGCTCGATCAAGAGGACATAGCCAACATGCCAAAAATAAAGGAACGAGAGGTGCACTCGATCCAAAGCTCGATTCAATTTGAATCGAGTCTTAAATCGAGCAACCTTATCGATCCTAGCCATTATGGGCATGAGATCGAGTCCTAGATCGACCAAATAGACTCGATCTCGTGCCGAGGTAACAATTTCTTTTTCCTATTTTCATCTTTCCCTCCTGTTTTTAAATTCAAATCTTGGTCAAGGCATGAATCTTTGACCATGAAAGATGTGCCTTGACCAAGCTTTTTGTCTAGAAAACCACTAAATCTTACCCATGGTTTTAAACCTTTGTTGGCCTTTATATTTTAAAATGCACACTCTTTCATTATTGTGTTTCGAGAGTTTTAAAGCAAAGAGAGAGTGTGATTTTTCTTTCTAAATATTAACAACATCTTCTTTCAAAACCTTGCAAATGTATTTTCGGGTTTTAGTTTTAAATCGTTTGGAAATTTTCCTTTTCATTGCATTGTTTGAATAATAGATGTTAGGGGTTTAGCGAATTTTTAAAACTAGCTAGATATAAGGAAACTTTCTAGATTTTATTCTATCTCTAGATTCCTTCCTCTATTATCTTGCTAGAATTTTTATAAATTCTCCAAAAATCTAGGGCATTAGTTAAAACTTTTTCTTTCTTGCTTACTCCTTCTCTCAATTTTTGCCGCCTTTGCTTATTCTCTTGCTCGAGAATATTGTTTCAGGTACTATGGCCCCCAAGAGAACACGAGAAGGAGACAGCACAAGAAGGAGAAGGTCAAGAAGTGGTGGTCCAGGAGAGGGTCAGATGGTCTAAAGAGGAAAAGCAAGCCAAGAAGAGGCTAGAGAAGCTCCGGTTCGAACCATCAAAGTTCGCGGATAGAGGTTTGCTGGCTAAGATGGGGATTTTGGGAGACTTTGATCAACTCCTCAAGAACATAGGGCTCAGGTGTTTGTCACAGATGGATTGCCCAACCTTTCCCGAAGTGACAATCGATTTCCTTGCCACTTTGGAGTTTGCATACGAAAACCCGAGCGTCCCTACTCCCTCTCAAGGCTGCATCTCTTTCTAGATCAAGGGTCAGGCCTTTAGTCTCCCAATCCCGGAGCTTTGTCAAGCCTATGGCCTCGATGCTGCTGCCACCAAGGTTGAGTTCCCCTCTTTCACGCAAGCGAACGATCTGTGGGACCTCATCAGCAACGACGACTACAAGGCGAATACAGCAAAGATCAAGAGAGTGAGGAGTCCGTTGCTGAGGTACACGCTCAAGTTGATTGCCAATACCTTCAGTGGATGGTCAGTAGCCCCTACAGTCACCAAGACGGAGCTTTGCTTCTTGTTCCAAGGCGTTAAGCATCTCGTGTGTGATCCCGCTGAGAATGATGAGTCGTTGGAAGACCAACTAGGAGACGACGTGAACTACAGATGTATCCTGGCTGCTTCATTGGTGAAATAGAAGTCGTATGCCTTGAGGTGCAAGGCAAGCTCGTCGCTTATTGGAGGCTTCCTCACGCCCTTGTGTGTGCAAGCTAGTGTACCGCTTCAAGATTTTACTCCTGTTCCGGAGAGAGCTTTCATGGATGAGTTATACCTAAGGAACACGGACAGCTTGGGACGCATGCCAGCTGAGGGCTTCTTTGCGTATCTGTTCATTGATAAGGAGAATGAGAAGAGGGTGTGTATCTTGCCCGAGCTGTTGGGAATTGGGAACATCGAGTTTCTCCCAAGCGTAGAGGAGTGCTTTGCTCCTCTAGGAGCCACAGCCGCCATTCAACAAGCTACTCGCCCAAGATCAGAGTCTCCTGCCACGGATGATGAGATCCCCGAAGCCTTTGTACTCCCTAAGATTGACATTGAGCCGCAGACTTAGACAGAAATGTTCTTTGCTTCTGTTGTGGAGCTGAAAAGGAAGATCAACAAATGGCAAAGCAAGGTCATCAAGAAGCTTGCCAAGAAAGTCAAGGCGCTTCAAGGGGCTTTGCCAAAGCAGGCTGGAAGTGAGGAGGTTCAACAGCCCGAGAAGAGGAGGCTTTCAACCAGTGGAGTTGTCATCCGTGAGACTCAAGGAAGCAACATCCAGCCAGCGCGTCTTTCCCTCCAAGAGCCAGCGTCCAAAGGCAAAGCCATAGCATCTAGCTCGTCTGGAACATCCTCAAGTTCCAGCCGAGGCTAGATCCGAGGTACCAACAACCTTCCCTTGTACATACCACACATCTTTTCTTTGTTTCTGCTTTGTGCTATTGAACTCCTTTGAATTAGTCTGCCACCGGAACGGTGTCAATCAAGTTTGGGGGAGTGTGTGTTTTGACATTTTTTTCTTTCCTCTTATTTTCTATTTGCATCTTTTGAGTCTTGCATTACATTTCATTGCATCAAAGGCATAGAAAAGAACAAAAAAATTGGTAAAATGTTTAAAAATTTTCAAAAAAAATCATGTAGTTGCATTCACTTTGTTAAACATTTTAGGATTGAGTCTAGAATTTTTAAGCATCTAAGTTGTTTACATCTGCATAAGGGGTTAAAGTTTTCTGTTAAAAGTGTTTTAAGCTCATGAATTGTTTCAAGGCCCTAGTTAGTAGTTCTTTGATAAATTGTGCACTCTTAGAAAGTAAGCTCTAACCATACTTGGAACATGTGTTTTGATTTTCGTGGCTTGGCTTGAACATTCATGAACTGAATCTTGTCCTAATAAGTGAAAACCTTAATCTGATCTTTAATTATCATACTTATGCATTTGAAAATGAACGCATGGATCATATACATATTTAGGCTCTCTTCCTCCTTTCACCACTCTTTTGTGAGCCTAAGTAGAACTCCCACCATAACCCTTGTCTTTCTTTCAAGCCAAAAGTTCTTGTGTGATATCACTGGGAGGCCTCTTTTCGGTTTGAACTTAGCATAAAGTGTTAGGTCTAGACGACATGATTAGGATCTCATTTGATTGCTAGCTTTGCATTTTGAAGCTAGTTTTAGGCTTAAGATTAAGTTCGGGGTTCACTGGGGTTGTTTGTTTTGCCTAATTTTTTGCGGTTTCAAAAGAGTTTGGTGTTTGAAGTGTTTGAAAAGGTTTTAAGTGGAAGGCAATGTATTCAAAATAAAAAGCTCTAAGTATATTTCAGAAGATAGCTCTCAAATAAAAGAAAATGAAAAAGAAAGAAAAGAGTCTAAGTGCCAAATAAAAAGAAAAGAAAAAAAATAAGTAGAGAGCTATCAATAGGAAAAGTAAAGAGCTAAAATGTTTTCAGCCTTTCCACTAGCCTAAAGAGTAAGGATGTTTTCTATTTTGACATGGGTTTTTGCTAAGCGAATTGTTTTGGTGATAAGGGTAGTATCTAGGAGGGTGAGTGAGCTAAAAAGAAAAGAAATGAGAGGGGTTTTTAGCGGATCGAGCAAGGCAGGTCGATCTAGACGAGATCGACCAGAAGATCGAATGACCAAGTCGATGCAAGGAAACGGATCGAGACCAAGATTGAGTGAGAAGATTGATCTGATGTACAGAAGTAAATGACGCCATGCAGATCGAGTACCAGATCGAGCTTCCAACCCGATCAGCAGAAGATCGACTCAGAGATCGACCAAAGCCATCTGATCCAAGATGAAGATCGAGAGCCAGATCGAGCCTCCTGCTCGATCCCAGACTACTTTAACCGTTTTTGGCTTCTAGCAAAGGGGGGGACCATCGAGCTGTTTGCCCTTTTTGGGAAGGCGGCGATCCTGCTTTCTCACACACGTTTTCACTTTATCTTTTTTCGTTCTTCTCTCTGGTTTTAGGAGATTTCCGCCATTGTAGAACTTCAAGCTTTTTCGTACGTTTACACTTTGAATATTGAACATTTTGCTTTTAATCAATCGTTAATCATGTTTAGTAGATCAGCTTTTGCATTCTGTTCGGTTTTCTTTAAGTGTAGCGAGTAGTTTCATTGGGGTTGATGGGTTGAGGTGATTCAAAAGGGGTTGAAAAGGTTAAAGCTTTGAGTTTTCTTGTTCTTCATTACCTTCTTTTCTAGGATCTTGAGTACTTAAAGCTTAGAGAGTCTCACGCCAAGATCTCTATGATCCGAGGGATATCTTACCTTGACAGGATTCAGATGTCCTGGAAAAGCGTATCCTAGAGGCTAGTCTTTCCTTTCCCACACACCATGGTTGTAAAGGGGACTAGTTAGGTCATTGTTTCAAATCTGTGTTCCTTGCCCTTCGATCTCTTTTTCCACCACACGCCATGGGTTAGGAGAAGAGATTGAAGGAGTGAATAATGCCACACGCCATGGATGGTTCTTGTTTTGTTTTCATGGCTTAGAGAAACCTCCTAAAGGAGTAGATGTGAATGTTTTCAAACCAAGCTTTAATCTTTGAGACCCACGAATATGACCCTCAACCCTAGACCCTCTTTCTTAGTGTTTTAAATATCTGTTAATCATTCGCTTGCCATTCAGTTGCATCCTGTTCATCAAAAGTCATTTCTTTACAAGTTACTTGTAGATCAAACCATTCTGCTCGATCTAGTGGTCGATTCACTAGTCGGTCTTAGTCATTAGTAGTCTTGCATTTCTAATCTTTTGCTTGTTCCTCGTGATAGGTAACCTTCTTCCAGGGATTTTAAAATTGTTTTGCTTTGCATTTGGTCTTTGCATTTAGTTTTTAGGGATTTTACCAATCATTTATCATTTTCGCTTAACTTTGCTCATTCCTTTGCATTCTTAGTGAACTTGCTACCCCTAGGTGTGGATTGACACTCTCTTGCATGTTATACTACATCTCAGTGTTGCATTAGAGCTTTGATAATCATTGCATTGCAAAAACCTGTTATCACTACACGAAGGAGCAAGCAAGGAGAAAGGCAAGGCGGTCACTCAAGACCTTCTAGCAAGAGCAAGAAGTCTGGAGCATCATCAAGCTCCAGCCGAGCCTAGCTCCGAGGTACCAACAACCAAACCCTTGTATATACCACGCATCGTTTGATTTTTGCTTTGTGTTTTGACTCCTCTTGGATTTGTGTACCACCGAGACGGTGTCATTCAAGTTTGGGGGAGTGTGTGGTGTGTTTGACGTGTTTTCTTTGATCTTATTTTCTGTTATCATCTTTTGAGTCATCATGCATCATGTAAGGCATAGAAAGCACCAAAAAAATGATAAAAATTTTAAAAATTTTAAAAACATTCATGTAGTTGCTTTCGAATTGTTAAACATTTTAGGATTGAGCCTAGAATTTTTAAGCATTTAGATTGTTTACATTTGCATAAGGGGCAAAAGTTTTTCTTGAAAAGTGATTTAAGCTCATGAATTGTTTCAAAGCCCTAGTTAGTAGTTCATTGATGCATTGTACACTCTTTGAAAGTAAGTTCTAACCATGCTTGGATCATTTGTTTTGATTTTCGTGGCTTAAGTTGAACATTCATGAATTGAATCCTTTCCTAATAAGTGAGAACCTTAATTTGAATCTTTTTAATTATCATACTTATGCATTTGAAAAAGGATACATGGATCACTTATACATATTTAGGCTTTCTTCTTCCTTTCACCACTCTCTTGTAAGCCTAAATAGACTTCCCCACCTTTACCTTACCCTCCTTTCAAGCCAATGTTCTTGTGTGATGAATCTTTGTGAGGCCTCTTTTCGGCTGAACTTAGCATAAAGTGTTAGGTTTAGGCGACATGATTAGGTTTTCATATTGGTACTAACTTTGCATTTTGAAGCTAGTTTTAGGCTTAGGATATTGCGGGTATTCATGGGAATTGCTTTGTTTTGCTTCGGTTTAAAGAGTTTGAAGTTTGGAAATAGAATAAAAAGGGTTTTAATGGTTTTAAGTTGAAGGCTTATTGTTTTAAAAATGAAAGCTCTAGTTTAAATAAGAAGGTAGCCCTCAAAAGAAAAGAAAAAGAAAAGAAAAGAGCTAAAAGGCCAATGTTTGAAAAAAAAAATGAGTAGAGAGCTATCAAAGTAAAAAGAAAAAAGCTAAGTATGTTTTCAGTCTTACCACTAGCCAAAAGAGTTTTAAAATGTTGCTTTTATATGGGTTTTTGCTTGGCGAATTGCCTTGATGATAAGGGTAGTCTTTAGGAGGGTGAGTGAGCTTAAAAAGAAAAGAAAAATGAGAGAGGGTTCTAGGATCATTGTTAGTGTATATGGGTAGATGAGAGTCTAGACATGTATGCATTAATTGTCTTTACCTTTAGCATTGCATAAGTTCGACCATTCTTTGAGATAACCCCTTGTTTGAATCGCCCTTATAAGTGAGATCATTTTTATCTCACAACCCTTGTCCTTTAGCCAAATGTATTCGGTTTTAAAGTGCATAAGTGTGATTTACGGTTTTGAGCTTAATGAATGTTAAAGGTTAGGATTCTTGGACTGTTTGGGATATGAGAGTCATGATTTGAGATTCAGTATGTGATGAGTGTGGCTAAGTTCTTTGGAATATGAGTGTGTGCATTGCATCTTAGGATTAAGAACTAGTACCATTGAATTGATTCATTTGAAAAACTCTTTTGCAAGGAATTTGAGCCCCCGTTTTAAAACCTCTCTTCCTTTCTTGAATTTTGTTTGCTTGAGGGCAAGCAAAAGCCAAATTTGGGGGGAGTTGATATTACCATATATTTTGCATATTTTGCATGCATTTAGGATAGTTTTTCATGCATTCATCTTGCATTATAGGCTAGTTTGTTCCATTTATTACATTTTAGGTCTTAGGTCTCTTTGCATTCGCATTTTGCATATTTCTTGCACTTTTGCATCATTATCACGTTGTTTGGAGCAGCTGTTAGGCTATTTTAGGATAAGGCGGCCATCACTTTATTGATACAATTTTCAGTCTTATCTTTTCTGTTCTGCGTTTATAGGCGATTAGATATTGTTGAACTTTTGAAGCTTTTTTGTTTTAGAACTTCTTAATATTGCATTAATTAAAGTCTTTTTCCTCTAATCAATCTTTCAATCATGTTTAGTTCATCTTTCATTGCGTTTCAGTCGGTTTCAATCATGAGTAGCGAGTAGTTTTTCTTTGGGTAAAGGGTTGAGGCGATTCAAGGGTTTAGGAGGTTTAAGTTTTGTGTTCTTCTTGTTCTTCATTCCTTCTCTTCTAGGATCTCGGGGTCTTAAGGCTTAGAGAGTCTTGGAAAAGATCTCTATGATTCCAAGGCTATCTTACCCTGACCAGATTCAGATATCCTAGAAAACCAGATCCTAGAGACTAATCGACCCTCTCCCAAACGCCATGGATGTAGAGGAGGTTAGTTAGGCTGTTAGTTGAAATCTTTTTTTTCTTGCTCTTCAATCTATTTTTCCGCCAAACGCCATGGGTTTGGAGAAGAGATTAAGGAAGTGAATCATACCACACGCCATGGATGGTTCTAGTTTTGTTTTCAAGGCTTAGGGAAAGCTCATCATTGAGTAGATCTATGTGTTTTCAAACCAAAGCCTGAGCCTTTGAACACTCTTGAATATGACCCTCGACCCTGGACCCTCTTTTAGCATTTTAAAACATCTGTTCATCGCTCTCTTATCATAAAAGCTTGCATCTTTGTTCATTTGAAGTTGTTTGCCTTTAAGTTGTTAGATCGATCTGTTTTACCCGATTTAGCTCTCGATTTTTAGTTATTAGTAGATTTGTATTTTTAATCTTCTGGTTTCTCCTAGTAGTAGTTAACCCTCTTCCAGAGATTTTAAAATAGTTTTGCATTTCCTTTGGTTATCGCATTTAGTTTTCCTCAATTTTACCAATCATTTTCCTGATTTTCTTAGATTTGCTTTACACTTGCATTCCTAGTGTTCTTCCTGCTTCCTAGGTTGGATTGACACCTTTACTGCTATACTACATCAATACAGTGGTTTGGGTTTTGATATTTCACCTTGCTAACAATCTGTTTATCACTAGACAACCATGCATTGCACCTAAGAACAGAGTGTTCATGTGCATTCATATAGGACGTAGACTTCATGCATTCACTTAGGTTGTAGCTTGCTTGTTTAAAATCGGTGCCATGATAGTACATCTTTGCTAATGCTAGTGATTTATGAAAATGAAGCCCTTGTTTTTAATCTTTTGGTGCATTTGATGTTGAGCTAGAAATAAAGCTGAACCACTTTTGGAATTTGCATTTGTGTGAGCTCTGTTTGAGACCAAAGCATGCATTGAAATGATTTCAACCTTTATATAAGTGGAACCTTAATTTGAGCTTTGAATTATCTTGTTTGTGCATTGAAAGTGATTGCATGGCTACCAATATACATACTTGGATCATCTTCTTCCTTTTCACCACTCTTGTTGATCCAAGTAGCTGATCCTCATCACTAAGGGACAGTTAACCATACCTTGAACCAATCCTTCCTTCTAAACCCAAACACTATTTTGAGAGTTTGTGAGGCCTTGCATTATCATTTTCGAACTTATCTTGGCAAAAAGTGTTAGGAATAAGGCTGGCAAGGAGAAGCTCTCTTGTAGACATCAGCTTGCATTTTTAGCTTGATACTAGGTTAGGAGTTTTGGGAAAGGGTAGAGATAAGTGGTTTAAGCATTAAATATTTGCATCTTTTGAGAAGAAAGGAAGAGTGGGAATGGTTTCAAGAAGAGAATGATATTGTGGGAAGATGACTGCATCTTGTGGTTAAGTGAAAAAGAAGAAAGCTCTAGAAGATGACTGCATATTGTGGTTAAGTGAAAAAGAAGAAAGCTCTAAGTTACAAAGAAGAAGAGGCGCCAGCAACAACAAGCTTACAAAAGTCATCCAAAAGAAGAAAAATCAGACCAAGAAATCCACCAAAAAGGTGATGAAAATTGGCGCCTATACAACATAGAAGAGCAAATTTCTAAAAGAAGCCAGCCACACAAGCAAAAGAAGAAGAAGTCCCCCACATTTCAAGAAGAAAAAGATCTAAAGAGCTTTGGGAAAGGGTAGATTTAGGGGAATATCTTGGGACTTAGACTTAATTAGGATCATCTTTGGAAAAGGGTAGATGAGAGTTTTGACTTACTTGCATAAGTGTGCTTTTATCTATAGTATTTTGTCTAAGATAGATTCATTTCATATGAGAGATCCCCAATTTTCTTTGAGCCATTGATGAATGAGATTATTTTTATAACATAACCATGTCCCTTGAACCAAATGCTTTCACTTGATTTTGCACAAACTTGATTCATTGGTTACTTGCTTAATTGAATGTGAAAAAGGTTGTTTGATTTGAAG
The DNA here is from genome assembly GCA_911865555.2 of Thlaspi arvense. NCBI lineage: Eukaryota > Viridiplantae > Streptophyta > Magnoliopsida > Brassicales > Brassicaceae > Thlaspi > Thlaspi arvense. The sequence goes on from OU466863.1 coordinate 39,233,036, forward strand.
ATCATGTGTAGGTTGAGTGATGATCCTTGCTTTGCAATGAAAGTGGCTAAGTTTTAAAGTATTCTCTAAAATTAGGAATGTGGACTTCATTTTGATTTACTGTTAGCATTCCAATGATATGAGTTCCCATTTTAAAACTTCATAATCATGTTTAATCTTTTATTTGCTTGAGGGCAAGCAAAGACTAAGTGTGGGGGTGTCGACAGCTTGCTAGTGTAGATAATTTTAGGCTGCATTTCATGCTTCCTTTTCTCTGTTTTTGCGTTATAGTTTAGCATTTAGGTATCATTTGCACTTAGAATCAACATAGCATGCATATAGCTTATGACTGCATACATTTGCATACATGTGCTTGTTTGTGGTGGTTTTCAGATGTTTTTTGGAGTTTCTTGAAGCTGTGGAGGAGATAGAAGCAGCTCATGATCAAAGAAGATGTCAAAAGTGGAGTTCTTGCAAAGTCTGGTCCGTATCGAGCAAGCATATCGAGCAGAACACCCGTGGAGTGTGCTCGATGCAAGCAGCAGGACGAGAGGAAAAGGATCAGCACGAGGATTTGATAACAAGCTTTTTATCAGGGTGATGCAATGCAACAGGAGGTTATCAAAACTCAAGCAGCACTTAGTTGTAGTACAATGCAAGAGGAATCAATCCAATCCTAGGAGCTAGAAATTTCAATGGGAATGCAAGGACCGAGTAAAGCTAGGCAAATGATGAATAATTTTATAAAAATCCAAAAAACTAAATGTAAAGACTAAATGCAAGGCGAAACTATTTTAAAATTACTAGGAAAGAGTGAACTACCACGACGAACAAACAGAATGATTAAAATGCAAAGCTATGAATTTATAAAAATCGACTAGTGGATCGACCACAGGATCGACCACTAGATCGAGCAACAACGATCGATCTCGTCTAAAAGTTCAAATGCAACGAAACTAATGACCAGGATGCAACAGGTAACAAGCGAATGGCTAGTAAAGATGTAAGAACACTAAGAAAGAGGGTCTAGGGTTGAGATTCACGTTCAGAGGTTTCAAGGGTTCAAGCTTGGTTTGAAAACTCTAGATCTACTAACTTTGTGAGGTTCTCTAAGCCTTGAAAACAAAACAAGATCCATCCATGGCGTGTGGTATGGATCACTCCTTCATTCTCTCCTCAAGACCCATGGCGTTTGGCGGAAAAAGAGATTGAAGGGCAAGGAAATCAGATTTCAAACACGCGGCTTAACTAGTCCCCTAAACTACCATGGCGTTAGGGAAAGAGTAACTAGTTTCTAGGATGTGATTTTCAGAGATCTCTGGATCCTGTCAAGGTAAGAGCTCTCTCTGATCATAAAGATCTTGGCGTGAGACTCTTGAAGCCTTAAGAACTCGACATCTGATAAACTCATAATTTAGCATATTTTAGCACTCATTTAGGATAGATTTTGCATTCATATTGCATTCATATTTAGATTATTTGTAACTTTTGCTCCATTTTAGGTTCTAGACATGTTTGCATTAGCATTTGCAAATTTCTTGCATATATGCATTGTTTTTAGGTAATATGGAGTACATGGACCTGTTGTTGGACGCTGAGCATGGTCAAGGAGTCAAAAGAAGAGCTTGGGAGTTGCTGGGAGTCAAGAAAGAGTTCGGCCAAAAAGAATTAGGCAGAGATCGACCACCAGATCGACCATCCCACTCGTTTCAGCCAGAGATCGACCACCAGATCGACCATCCCACTCGTTTCAGCCAGATATCGACCACCAGATAGACCAACCCACTCATTTCAGCCAGAGATCGACCACTAGATCGACCAGGCCACTCGTTTCAGCTCAGATCGACCACTAGATCGACCAGGCGGGTCGATCTTCGGCACAGATTTCTGCTTCCTTCCTTGGACAGCTCAGACTTTGTCTTTTAGTGAGGGGACCAGTTGTGTGGTCCATTATGAACACTCTAAACCTAAAATTTTGGGGGATCCACGAATTTTACAGCCTCCATCCCTATTTTTGGGTTTTGTGGATCACCATTAAAACATCTTTTTCCATTTTCAAGCTTTATCTTTTGTAAAAACTTTGATTTTGAATTTAAGAACTTCTCTTTAAGCTTTAATCTTTCTTTCTTGTTATCTTAATCATGCTTAACTCCTCTTATCTCATGATTAAGAGGGGTTTGAAAATGATAATAGAATAGTTCTTTAGGATTTAAGGATGAGGTGATTAGGAAGGTTTTAAAGGTTAGATCTTGGTATTTTCTTGCTCTTAACTTTATCCTTTCTTTGTTTGGAGTATCAAATGCTTAAAGACCTTGAGAGAGGCTTTATGATCCAAGAGATTTCCTTTTCTCATAAGAACTTAGGAGATCTCTTATGTCCAAACCAAGAGACTAGTATGCCTTAAAGACCACGGAAGTGGCAAGTAAGGACTAGTTAAGCCATGCTAAGATCCGTGCTTCAGCTCCATCAACCATCCTTTTCCACCACAAGCCATGGGTTTGGAGAGGATGAATGATGAGAGGAACTTATCTTACCCACAAGCCATGGGAAGATTGCATCTTAGGCTTAAGGATAGCTCATTTAGAAATGTGTAGATTTACTTCTTGCAAACCAAGATCGAACCTTGAGCTTCCCTAAGCATGAACCTCATCCTTGAATCTGTTATTTATCATTTAAGTAATTTCAAAAGCTTTCTCCTTTAGATTTAAAGTTTGCTCCTTTCATTTTGCTAGAAATAGCTTTATTTGCCTGTTTTCAGATTCGAATTTTCATAATCAGTAGTCTTGAAGTTTAAATTCCTAATTTTCTTCTAGTAGTTGCTAACCCTTAAGAGTGGATTTTAAAATTGTTTTCTTCCTCATTTCATATTGCATTTAGTTTTTGTTGAATTTCTCCCTCATTTACCCGAATTTGACTTAGCTTTACTTGCTCTTGCATTCCTAGTATCTTTCATCATCCTAGGCTGGATTGACACCTAAAGTACTACAGCAACACCAAGAGGCTTTAGGATTGATATTTAGAACTGTGAAAAAAAAGCTCTCTATCAATTGGCGCCGGGTTTTGCTGAAATTACTAGGATTTGGAGCTTAGTATAGACTAAATTTTTATTTTTCATTTTGGTTACTCACTCTCTTTCAAGTCTTTATTCTTTTTGCAAGGCACAATCACAAGGAAGACAGTATGGATTCGGATATAGCATCAATGTCTGAGGCCTTATTAGCGAATCAAGAGAGAATGCTGGCTTGGGACCCAACTAGCAACCATGGTTTTGAAAGGTCATCCACTTATCAAAGAGGGATTATGGATGAACATTCTTCTCCAGAGAATCACTATGGATATGTTGAGGAATACCAATCCTGGGACATGGAGTATGAGCAATGAGCAGCCTATTCTTCCCACATCTCTAAGGAGGAAGAAAATCTCAACATGATGAAGTTGCTTTTGGAGCAGCAAGGAGCAGCCTATTCTTCCCACATCTCTAAGGAGGAAGAAACTATCAACATGATGAAGTTGCTTTTGGAGCAGCAAGAACAGCTTAATGAGAGCATTAGCATGCTTGACTTTACACTAGGCTCTCCTGCTCCATTTTCAAGAGTTGCTGCAACAACACATGTAGAGTCTATCAACACCGAAATCACACAAGGGAGTGAGGAACAAGAGGATAAAGCTCTCACCAATGATGAATTCCAACAAGAAGCTGAAGAACTTGAAGCTCTTCTTAGGTACATTGTTGATGAAAATCTTGAGCAAAGATTTGAAGATCCTTGTGAAGAAAGTTTGGTAGTTGATTGTTTAGAGGATGCTAGTGAGAGCTCATTTGTTGAGCAAGAGCCCTCCACCAAGAAAGAAACACATCTGCAACTCATTCCCAAGAAGGAGACAAAGGAGAATCCCATTGCATTAGCCTCCAAGGAGGGTGAACAAGAATATCCAATGCAACAACCTTTTGCCAAGCACCTCGGTTTCACCCTCACCAATGAAGAGAGCATTGAGGATCCACGGCAGTTACACTTTGAGGAGATAAGGATGCACACATTTGGGGGATGGTTCTATGATGAGTATGAGCCTGGTGATACAAGCCTCAACATGACCGAAGAAGAGAGCCTTGAGGATCCATGGAAGTTACCCTTTGAGGAGATAAGGATGCACACATTTGAGGGATGGTTCTTTGATGAGTATGAGCCTGGTGATACAAGCCTCAACATGACCAAGGAAGATGGAGATTCAAAGGCACGCTCTTGGAAGCTCTTAAATCCAGGAAAACTGAAGCATGTCCAGTAGATCGATGGCTAGATCGAGTGACAAGGTCGATCTAGATGAGAACGGATCGATCGGTCCAAAAATGGATCGACCAATCTAATTTCTCTCGGGGAATTCTCAGAGTTTGGACTGATCGGTCCTATCTAGATCGACCTCTTGATCAAGCATGATCCTCGATCTTCTGCCCAGAACGACCCTCAGATCGATCCACTAGCTCGATCCACAACACAGCCCGAGGTACACCATTCCAAAACCTTGTATATATCATGCATTTTTGGATTTTTAAATTTTATTTCTTGTTGTTGGTCTCTCTTGAACTTTTATTACACAAGAGACTGTGTAATTTAAGTTTGGGGGAGAGGTTGAGAGATTTAATTTTTTGTTTTGTTTTCTTATTTTTCCTTTAAGCATATTTGAGTCTTCATGCATATACATTTGCATAGAAAATCAGAAAAATTTTCAAAGTTTTTGAAAAAATTCATGTAGCTTGCACTTGCATTGGTAAATATTTTAGGATGGAGTCTAGATATTATCATATAGGTTGCTTGCATTCACGTGCATATGGGGCAATTTTTCTTAAAAAAAGTGTTTTATGCTCATGAATTAGTTCAAGACCCTAGTTAGTAGTTCTTTGATGCTTGTGCAAACTTAAAGTTAAGTTCTAACCATATTTGGATCATTTGTTTTGATTTTCGTGGCTTAAGTTGAACAGACATGAATTGAATCCTTTCCTACTAAGTGAGAACTTTAATCTGAATTTGAATTATCACACTTGTGCATTTGAAATGAAATACATGGATCACATATACATATTCAGGCTTTCTTACCCCTTTCTACCACTCTTTGTAAGTCTGAATTGAACTCCACACCCTGGACCTTGCCTTCCTTTCAAGCCAAATATTTCTTGTGTGATGTGAGGCCTTATTTTCATATTGAACTTGGCATAAAGTGTTAGGTTTAGGCGACATGATTAGGCTTTCATATTGATGCTAGCTTTGCATTTTGAAGCTAGTTTTAGGTTTGTTTTGGGGCAGGGATTCGCTGGTGTTAAAAGAATTTTGCTTATGTGTTTTCAGTTTAAAAATAAATGGTGTTTGGGGTTTGAAAATAAAAGCTCAGTTTTAAAAGAGAAGGAGGTAGCTCTAAAAAAAAAAATAATAAAAAAATAATAATAGAAAATCAGAAAGAAAAGAGCCTAAGGCCAAAGTTTAAAAAGAAAAAAAAATAAGAGAAAAGAGCTACCAAGATTTAAAGAAAGAGGTTTAAGTTTGTGTTTGACCACCACTAGCCTAAGAAGAGTAAAGATGTCTTCTGTTTTTGTGGGTTATGTTTGGCTTCTTGCCTTGTTGTTTGGGAAGTTTCTAGAGGGTGAGTGAGCTTGAAAAAGAAAGAAAATGAGAGAGGTTTAGGATCATTGTTAGTGTATATGGGTAGATGAGAGTCTAGTCATGTATGCATCAATGATCTTTACCTTTAGCATTATGCATAAGTTCAATCCTTTTTGAGATAACCCATTGTTTGAATTACCCACTTGAATGAGATCATCTTTGTCTCATAACCTTGTCCTTAGCCAAATGTATTCTGTTCTACGTGCATGAGTGTGATTCACGGTTTGATCATTAATTGAATGTTAAAGGTTAGGATTCTTGGATTGTTTGGAATATGAGAGTCATGATCTGAAATTCAACATGTGATGAATATGGCTAAGTTCTTTGAAGTAGAGTTTGTATACTGCATCCTAGAATTAAGAACAAGGACCAATGAGATAATTCATTTGAAAAACACTTTTTCAAGAAATTTGAACCCCCATTTTTTTTTATTAAACCTCTCTCTCGAAATTGTCTTTGTTTGCTTGAGGACAAGCAAAAAGGCAAGTTTGGAGGAGTTGATAAAATCATAATTTAGCATATTTTAGCACTCATTTAGGATAGATTTTGCATTCATATTGCATTCATATTTAGATTATTTGTAACTTTTGCTCCATTTTAGGTTTTAGACATGTTTGCATTAGCATTTGCAAATTTCTTGCATATATGCATTGTTTTTAGGTAATATATAGTACATGGAGCTGTTGTTGGACGCTGAGCAAGGACAAGGAGTCAAAAGAAGAGCTTGGGAGTTGCTGGGAGTCAAGAAAGAGTTCGGCCAAAAAGAATTAGGCAGAGATCGACCACCAGATCGACCATCCCACTCATTTCAGCCAGATATATCGACCACCAGATCGACCATCCCACTCCCTTCAGCCAGAGATCGACCAACAGATCGACCATCCCACTCGTTTCAGCCAGAGATCGACCACTAGATCGACCAGGCCACTCGTTTCAGCTCAGATCGACAACTAGATCTACCAGGCGGGTCTATCTTCGGCCCAGATTTCTGCTTCCTTCCTTGGACAGCTCAGACTTTTTCTTTTAGTGAGGGGACCAGTTGTGTGGTCCTTTATGAACACTCTAAACCTAAAATTTTGGGGGATCCACGAATTTTACAGCCTCCATCCCCAATTTTGGGTTTTGTGGATCACCATTAAAACATCTTTTTCCACTTTCAAGCTTTATCTTTTGTAAAAACTTTGATTTTGAATTTAAGAACTTCTCTTTAAGCCATGGGAAGATTGCATCTTAGGCTTAAGGATAGCTCATTTAGAAATGTGTAGATTTACTTCTTGCAAACCAAGATCGAATCTTGAGCTTCCCTAAGCATGAACCTCATCCTTGAATCTGTTATTTATCATTTAAGTAATTTCAAAAGCTTTCTCCTTTAGATTTAAAGTTTGCTCCTTTCATTTTGCTAGAAATAGCTTTATTTGCCTGTTTTCAGTTTTCGAATTTTCATAATCAGTAGTATTGCAGTTTAAATTCCTAATTTTCTTCTAGTAGTTGCTAACCCTTTAGAGGAGATTTTAAAATTGTTTTCTTGCTCATTTCATATTGCATTTAGTTTTTGTTGAATTTTTCCCTCATTTACCCGAATTTGACTTAGCTTTACTTGCTCTTGCATTCCTAGTATCTTTCATCATCCTAGGCTGGATTGACACCTAAAGTACTACAGCAACACCAAGAAGCTTTAGGATTGATATTTAGAACTGTGAAAAAAAAGCTCTCTATCAATTGGCGCCGTTGCCGGGGAGACTCTCTCTGATCATAAAGATCTTGGCGTGAGACTCTTGAAGCCTTAAGAACTCGACATCCTAGAAGAGAAAGCTATTAAGAACAAGAAAACTCCAAACTTTAAAACCTTTTCGACCCCTTTGAATCCTCTTAACCCCATAACATAATTAAATTACTCACTACACATTAAGTAAACAAAGCAGAGCATGAAAAACGAAACGATAAACATAAAAAACGATGGATTAAACTTAAGCGATTGGATACAAAGCAAGAAAAGCTTCCAAGTCTAACAATGGCGAAATCGCCTGAGAGAAAGATGATAAAAACATAAAAATGAAAACATCCCGTCAAAAGCATGCTCGCCGCCTTGCCAAAACAGGCCGAACAGCTCGATGGTCCCCCCTTCGCTAGCGGCCAAAAGCGGTTATAGTACACTGAGATCGACTTCGGGATCGAGCATCTCTCTCGATCATTTTCAGACATCGTGCCCCTAGCTCGATCTTCGTGTTGTTCTTCCTCGGTGAAGCGAGTGCTTCGTTCGATCTTGGAGTCGATCTTTGGAGGATCAGGTGATTGACTCGATCCGGCTCTCGCTCTGCATGGCGTCATTCACGTCCGTACTCCTTGATCGATCGCTTCACTCGATCTCCATCTCGATCAGTTCCCTTGGATCGGCTGGACTACTCGATCTTTTGGTCGATCTCATCTAGATCGACCGGCCATGCTCGAACCTCCTGTCGATCTCTGTTCCTTAGCAAGCATTCCTGAATTCTCCAAGTCTCACGAACTTCCTCACGAGCCTCAACACGTCCACAAACCCTCCAAGACTCCAAAGTAGCCGAAAACAACCTGTATGCGAATGGAAAATGCAAGAAATATGCATATGCTGGTGCAAGAACACTCTAGGACCTAAAGTGATGCAAACTATCCTAAAATGCAATGTATATGCGTGAGAAACTAACTTATGTGTATGCGAAATGCATGGAATATGCAGCTATATCAACTCCCCCAAACTTACCTTTTGCTTGCCCTCAAGCAAACAAAATTAAAGAAGGGAAAGAGGTTTTAAAACAAACGGGGGTTTAAGCTTCTTGCAAAGGTGTTTTTCGAATGAATCAATCTCAACGTCCTAGTTACCAGTTCAAAAATGCAATACACACACTCATACTCCAAAGAACTTAGCCATACTCATTGCACAAAGAATTTCAAATCATGACTCTCCTATTCCAAATAATCAAAGAAACTCATCCTTAAACATTCATTTATGACCGAACCATGAATCAAACTTATGCACTTTAAAGCAAAACACATTTGGCTAAGGGTAAAGACTATGAGCATAGAATGATCTCATTTTATATTTTAAGCAAAGGTTTCTCTCAAAAATGGTAAGAACTTTATGCATAATGCTAAAGGTAAAGGCAATTGATGCTTACATGATCAGATTCTCATCTACCCATGTAAACTAACAATGATCCTAAAACCCCTCTCACTTATTTTCTTTTAAGCTCACTCACCATCCTAGAGTTTACCCTTTTTCCCAAAGCAAAAGCTTAGCAATCCCCAAATCAAAATAGAAAACATCTTAACTCTTTTAGGCTAGTGAAAAGGTTTTAAAAATATTAAGGTCCTTATTTTTCTTTCTTATTGATAGCTCTCTTTTTTTTTTTCTTTTTTTTTTCTTTTTTTTGGCACTTAGGCTCTTTTATACATATAATTTTTTTTTTTTTTTGAGAGAGCTATCTTCTGAAATTATTGGAGCATTATATTTTTTAAACACAAACCTTTCACTTAAAAACTTTTTTCTTATTTCAAATACCAAACTCTTTTGAAACTGAAAGCATATAAACATGAAAGCAACCCCAATGATCCCCCACACTTATCTTAAGCCTACATCTAGCTTCAAAATGCAAAGCTAGCAATCATATGAGAACCTAATCATGACGCCTAAACGTAACACTTTATGCTATGTTTAAACCGGAAGAGGCCTCACAATGATGTCACACACAAAAACTTGGCTTCAAAGAAAGGTAAGGGTCAAGGTGGGAGTTGTACTTAAGCTCACAAAGAGTGGTAAAAGGAAGAAGAGAGCCTAAATATTTTAAAATCCATGTGTTCATTTTCAAATGCATAAGAATGACCCTTACCTTAATAGGACAAGTTTCAAATCATGAATGTTCAAATTCAAGTCATGAAAATCAAAGCTAGTGATCCAAGGATGGTAAGAACTTACTTTCAAAGTGTAAGCAAAGCATTAGAGAACTACCAGCTAGGATATTGAAACCATTCATAAGCTTAAAACACCTTTTTAAGAAAACTTTAACCCCTTATGCAAATGTAAACAACCTAGATGCTTACAAATTCTAGACTCAATCCTAAAATGCTTAACAAGATGAATGCAACTACATGGATTTTTTTTTAAAAAATTTTAAAAATTTTACCAATTTTTTCCTTTTCTTTTCTATGCCTTAGATGCATGCAAGACTCAAGTTATGCAAAGATAAAATAAGATCAAAATAAACAAGTCAAACCACACACATACTCCCCCAAACTTGAATGACACTGTCCCGGTGGCAAACATGTTCGAGAGAGTTCAAAACACAAAGCAAAAATCAAGAAAACATGAATGGTATGTACAATGGAAGATGGTTGTTACCTCGGGTCTAGTCTCGGCTGGCACTTGAGGATGTTCCAGAGGAGCTAGATACTACGGCTTTGCCTTTGGAGCCTGGCACTTGAAGAGAGAGACGCGCCGGTTGAATGTTGCTGCCTTGAGTCTCACGGATGACAACTCCACCGGTTGAAAGTCTCCTCTTCTCGGGCTGTTGAACCTCCTCGCTTACAGCCTTCTTAGGTGAGCCTCCTTGAAGTGATTTGACCTTCTTGGCAAGCTTCTTGAGCATTTTGCCTTGTAATTTGTTGATCTTCCTTTGCATCTCCACAACAGATGCAAGGAACTTCTCCGTCTTGGTTCTAGGCTCGAAATCGATCTTGGGAAGGGTGTAGGCCTCGGGCATCTCATCTTTCGTGGCTGGGGACTCAGACCTTGGACGTGGAGCGATGGCTGGGGCAGGTGTTCCTCCTAGAGGAGCAAAGGACTCCTCTACAGTTGGCAAGAACTCGATGTTCCCAACACCAAGCAACTCGGTCTCGTCTTTGTTTGGCAGGATGCACACTCTCTTCTCATTGTCCGCGTCAAGGAAAAGGTAAGCGTAGAACCCTTCTGCTGGCATGCGTCCCAAGCTGTCGGTATTCCTCATGTAGATCTCATCCATGAAAGATCTAGCCGGGACGGGTGTGAACTCATGTATTGGCACGTCGGCTTGCACGAACAGAGGTGTGAGGAAGCCGCCAATGAATGAAGAGCTTGCCTTGCACCGCAAGGCATATGCTTTGGACTTCACCAAGGAAGCAGCAAGTACGCACCCATAGTTAAAGTCATCACCGAGTTCATCCTCCATAGGCTCATCATTCTCCTTCGGATCACACAACAGATGCTTCACGCCTTGGAACAAGAAGCAAAGCTCGATCTTTGTGACCGTGGGAGCAACTGACCGTCCGCTGAATGTGTTGGCGATCAGCTTCAGGGTGTACCTCAGCACCGGGCTTCTTACTCTCTTGATTTTGGAAGTGTAGGCCTTGTAGTCATCGTTGCTGATCAGGTCCCAAAAATCGTTCGCATGCATGAAGGAGGGGAACTCGATCTTGGTGGCGGCTGCATTGAGACCATAAGCTTGACACAGCTCGGGGATTGAGAGGCTGAAGGCTTGACGTCCGATCATGAAAGAGAGACGGCCTTGAGAAGGAACAGGGACGCTAGGGTTCTCGTAACCAAACTCCAGCATGGCAAGGAAGTCTATAGTAACTTCTGGAATGGTTGGGCAATCCATCCGTGACAGACATCTTAAGCCAATGTTCTTGAGGAGTTGGTCGAATCCTCCAAGAATCCCCATCCTAGCGGGCAGCCCTCTGTCCGCGAACTTGGTAGGCTCAAACCGAAGCCTCTCCAGCCGCTTCTTGTCCCTCTTTTCATCTTTGCTCCAGCGAACCCTTTCTTGAACAGCTACCTCTTGATTCTCTCCCTCTTGTGCTGTCTCCTCTCTTGTTCATTTAGGTGCCATTGTGCCTGAAACAAGTTTCTCAAGCAAAATATGAGCAAATCGGCAGTTTGTAGAGAGAAAGAGAGAAGCAAAGGAGGAAATTTGTAACTATTAACCTAGAATTTTAGGGGATTTATATAAATTATAACAAAATAATAGGGAAGCAAATCTAGGATCAATAAAAAATCTAGAATTATTCCTATTATCAAGCTATTTTTAAAAAATAAAACTGCCCCTAGTTACTAAAACAATCAAGCGAAATAAAAGGAGATTTTCTTGAAGATATTCTTGGAAAATTGAAAATACCTTTGCAAGATTGAATTTAGAATACTTGTTGGCCTTCAGAAAACAAAAATCTCACACTCTAATTGCTTTTAACTCGAGAAAACAAAAGTGAGAGAGTGTGAAAGTGATTTAAAACATTTAAAGGCCAACAAAACACAAAACCATGGGCAAGAGAAGTGGTTTCTGACAAAAGTCTTGGTCAAGGCACATCTTTCATGGTCAAGATTCCTGCCTTGACCAAGTTTTGAATTTAAAAAGTGGAGGGAAAGAGTGAGAGAGGGAAAAGAAAATGTTACCTCGGCACGAGATCGAGTCCTTTTGGTCGATCTGAGACTCGATCTCATGCCCATAATGGCTTGGATCAAGAGGGTTACTCGATTTGGCACACGATTCAATTTGAATAGAGTCTTGGATCAATTGGCTCTCTCGTTCCTTGAGTTTTTGGAACCACGGCTAAGTCCTCGTGATCGAGCCATGCTCTCGATTCAGGGGTCAATTTGGCTTAGATCGAGTGAGAGATCGAGTTGACGGATCGATCTGTCTATAAAGGACTTTCCTGAGAGAAAATGGATTGGTCGATCTAGATGGGACCGATCGATACACGCTCATAATGATCGACCTTGTCACTCGATCTGTCTACTCGATCTCGTCTAGATCAACTGACTCCTCTCGATTCACTAGCTCGATCTAGCAAAGATCGAGCCAGGATGAGTCGATCTAGCACTCGATCCCTAGCTTACACTCGCCCATTTTTACTCCTTTTGGAACCAAGATTATTGCCTGCACTCCCTCATAATTGTTCCTACACACTCACAAGATAAAAACATAAAACTGGAAAAAAATTAAAGCAAGAATATTTACAGGATAGACATGGGAATGCCTCCCAAGTGCGCTTTCTTTAACGTCTTTAGCTAGACTTTACTTGGTTTAGGCAGATGGTGGTCTTGGAGAAGCATTGAGGTGCTCTCCTTGTCAAACGCACTCACCATGTATGGCTTAACTCTGTGTCCATTCACTGTGAATGCATTCCCACTCTTGCCCACCAACGTGACAGCCCCGTAAGGTAGTACTTCCTTGATTTCATACGGACCGCTCCACCGTGACTTCAGCTTCCCTAGAAACAGCTTGAGACTTGAGTTGTAAAGCACCAAACTCCCTTCTTTAAGCTCCTTAGGTACCAGCTTCTTGTCATGAGCAGCCTTGGTACGCTCCTTGCAGATCCTAGCGCTTTCGTAAGCGTCCAGCCTCAGCTCATCAAGCTCGTGCAACTGGATCAACCGCTTCTCCTGAGCCGTCTTCAGATCAAAATTCAGCCGCTTCACAGCCCACAACGCCCTATATTCCAACTAAACGGGGAGGTGACATCCTTTGCCGTAGAGAAGAGTGAAAGGAGTAGTACCAATGGGCGTTTTGAAAGCAGTCCGGTACACCCACAAAGCGTCATCCAACTTCACCGCCCAATCCTTCCGAGTTGTCCCAACAGTTCTCTCGAGTATCGCCTTTATCTGACAGTTAGAGACCTCCACTTGGCCACTGGTTTGAGGATGGTAAGGCGTAGCTACCTTATGCTTCACCCCATACTTCCTTAGCAGATTTTCAAATAGCTTGTTGATGAAATGGCTCCCTCTGTCGCTTATCACCATCTTGGGAACTCCAATCCTTGGGAAAATAATGCTCTTAAAGAGCTTGATTACCACCTTAGAGTCGTTTGTCGGGGAGGCAATGGCCTCAACCCACTTAGAGACGTAATCAACAGCTACTAGTATGAACTTGTTGCCGTATGATGAAGGAAACGGCCCCATGAAGTCTATGCCCCACGCGTCAAAGACGTCTACCTCAAATATGGGAACTTGAGGCATTTCATTCCTCTTAGTGATATTCCCTGCTCTTTGACAAGCTTCGCAACTCATCACGAACTCATGGGTGTCTTTGAAGATGGACGGCCACCAGAAGCCGGCTTGTAAGACCATAGTGGCGGTTTTGAATGAAGCAAAGTGCCCTCCATACAAAGACCCGTGGCAATGAAAGATGATATCTCTTGCTTCCTCCTTTGTCACGCATCTTCTGTACAGGCTATCAACACCTCTCTTGTATAAATAGGGCTCATCCCAATAATAGTGGCTCACGTCCTTCATGAACTTCTTCCTATGGTAGTTGTCAAGATGCGAAGACTCTTCCCCACATGCCAAGTAGTTCACAATATCCGCGTACCAAGGGAGATCCTCCTCTTTGAAGCTCAGAACTTCCTCAAACCTCCCTTCTAGGCTCCCACAAACAGTCGTAGTGATCACCATGAGTTGTTCCTCAGGGAGAGAATCATCTAAAGGAATAGATTCGTTGATTCTTAACCGAGAGAGATGGTCAGCAACGCCGTTCTCTATCCCTTTCTTGTCCTTGATCTCCATGTCGAATTCTTGGAGTAAGAGGATCCATCTCAGGAGCCTCGGCTTAGTGTCCTTCTTGGAATAGATATAACGCAAAGCTGCGTGATCTGTGTAAACAATGGTCTTGGAACCCACGAGGTAAGCCCTAAACTTCTCAAAGGCGAATACAACCGCCAATAGCTCCTTCTCCGTAGTGGTATACTTCGTTTGCGTGTCATCCAAGGTTCTTATCCTTCCTTTGGCCTAGAACGGCTCCCACGGCATAGTCACTAGCATCACACATAATCTCGAAAGGTAGAGTCCAGTATGGTGCTTGCACTATAGGAGCGGATACTAGGGCCTCCTTGATGGTCACGAAAGCTTGCAAACACTCCTCATCAAAGACCAACTCAGCCTCCTTGCACAACAGCCGTGTAAGAAGGCGGGCAATCTTAGAGAAATTTTTGATGAAGAGCCTGTAGAAGCCGGCAATGCCCTTTCTGATATCTTATGGCTGAGAACGATCCCCTCCTTAACCATGAAGTGGCATTTTTCCTAGTTAAGCACAAGTTTGTCTCCTCAAAACGCTTTAATACCCTGCAAAGATTCAACAAACACGCAGAAAAGGACGCACCATAGACCGAGAAGTCATTTATAAACACCTCTACCATCTCTTCTATTAGATCGGAGAAGATTGACATCATACACCGCTGAAACGTAGCCGGTGCGTTACACAACCCGAATGACATCCTTCGATACGCAAAGGTGCCATAAGGGCATGTAAAGGCCGTCTTCTCCTGATCATTATGATGGATTGGTATTTGGAAAAATCCACTATATCCATCAAGAAAGCAATAGTAGGGGTGATTAGCAAGTCTTTCAAGCATTTGATCAATAAAAGGCAAGGGAAAATGATCCTTTCTTGTAGCAAGATTAAGCTTCCTATAATCAATACACATACGGTGTCCAGTAATAGTCCTAGTAGGTATAAGCTCATCATTGTCATTCTTAATGATCGTGATCCTTCCCTTCTTAGGCACCACGTGTACGGGAGAAACCCACGTGCTGTCACTTATGGGATAGATCACGTCAGCCTCTAAAAGCTTAAGAATCTCTTTCTTAACAACCTCTTTCAAATTAGGATTCAAACGCCTCTGATGTTCTATAGAAGAGGCGTTCTCATTATCCAAGTGAATCCTATGAGTGCAATGCATTGGTGAAAGGGCCTTGATGTCACTTAGAGAGTACCCAATGGCCTTCCTATACTTTCTCAACTAAGTTAAGAGCGAGTGCAACTCATCATCACTTAAGTTTTCATTCACAATCACAGGATCCCTAAGAAAGCATACCTTAGCCCTTTTGGGAGCTCCTTAAGGTTCACCTTTGGGGCTAACAGCTCGCTCAAATCATCCCTGTGGCTGTTGCTGTTGTTTTCCTCCTTGGAACCTTCCTTTGAACGTGAGACATGGCCCTTGAGGCTGCTTTCTTCAACCGCTATCCCTTCTGAAATTGAGTCGTCCAGTCGATCGTGCTCTCGATGTCGTTTAGATCAAGCAGTTTCACTCGATTCACTCACTCGACTTAATTGGGATCGAGCGAGAGATCGAGGCGCTGAGTCGATCTCCGGATTGGACCCCAAACTGATCGGAAGGTCTCTCTCGACCTTGGACTCTATTGTTTTCCCTGATCGATCACCCTCCTCGATCTGACTGTCGATTGCCTTGTTGATCTGACCCCTGGATCGAGTAATGTCATCGATTTCGGAGTCGATCTCTAGGCAAACGCCTTCATCTTCTAGCACAACCTTCTTTGAATCAAGCAAGTTGACATATTCTTGAGTTCTCTGATCTATGTAGCTGAACTCTCCTGGTTTCTTAGTCAATGCCAGCTTCAAATGATCCTCCTGAGCTAACTCTTCTAGCAACTCATCCGCTAAAGCATCCAACGTCTCAATGTAGAAAGCTTGCCCTTCTATCGTAGGCTTTTTCAAAACCTCATTGATATCGAAGTCCAGCCTTATATCTTTACACAAGTGCAAGGCAATCTTCCCGTTTTTGACGTCTATGATAGCTCCGGCGGTGGCTAAGAAAGTGATATTGCTGCATATTGCATGTATTTTGCATACATATAAGTTAGCTTTTCATGCATTTACATCACACTTTAGGCTAGATTGCATCACTTTAGGTCCTAGAGCATTCTTGCACCATCATACGCATGTTCCTTGCATTTTGCATCATATTCAGGTTGTTTTCTGGCTACTTTGGAGTCGTGGAGGTTCGTGGACGTGCTGAGGCTAGTGTGGAGATTCGTGGGAACATTGGATGTTTGCAAAGGACCAGAGATCGGGGAGCAGATCGAGCACGGCCGGTCGATCTAGATGAGATCGACCAGAAGATCGAGTAGTCCTTCCAATCCAAGGAATCTGATCGAGACGGAGATCGAGTGAACCGATCGATCAAGTGGTACGGACGTAAATGACGCCATCCAGAGCGAGAGCCGGATCGAGTCTACCACTCGATCCGCCGAAGATCGATACCAAAATCGGACGCAACACTCGATCCACCGAAAAAGATCGAGACACAGATCGAGTTGAAGACACGATGTCCGAAGATGATCGAGCAGCATGCTCGATCTCGAGGTCGATCTCAGTCCTTTGAACCGTTTTTGGCCGCTAGCGAGGGGGGGGACCATCGAGCTGTTTGGCCTACTTTGGGAAGGCGGCGATCACATTTTCACACACGCTTTCACTTTTGCTTTTTTATCATCTTTCTCTCTGGTTTTCAGGCGATTCCGCCATTGTTGGATTTTGAAGCTTTTGTTCTTGGATTTTTTGAATCGTTTAAGCATTAAGTAATCGTCTTTTATGTTTATCGTTTCATCTTTCATGCTTTTATTGGTTTACTTAATGTGTAGTTAGTAGTTTAATCGTGTTTTGGGGTTGAGAGGATCCTAAGGGGTGGAAAAGGTTTGCAAAGCTTGGTGTTTTCTTGTTTTTAAAGGCTATCTCTTCTAGGATGTTGAGTTCCTAAGGCTTAAAGAGTCTCACGCCAAGATCTTTAAGATCAGAGAGGTCTCTTACCTTGACAGGATCCAGAGATCTCTGAAAATCACATCCTAGAGACTAGTTACCCTTTCCCAAACGCCATGGTAGTTTATTATTTCGCTGCATCTAGTTTTTGATGCAGAAAATCCCTATTAGGTTTCTGATTTCGGATTGAACTTTCTTCATCACTCGAGGGTTTCTTGCGAGTTCCGCCATTGCCCATGCCATGGTTATTGCAGAAGTATTGATTCCCCCTAGGAGAATGTTCTACAGACAAAAAGATAGTTCATATCAAAACATGACTAGTTAAGCCATGTTATTGAAATCTGAGTTCATTGCCCTTCAACCTCTCTTTCCACCAAACGCCATGGGTTTGGAGGAGAGGATGAAGGAGTGATCCATACCGCAAGCCACGGATGGGTCTTGTTTTGTTTTTAAGGCGTATAGAATCTCACAAATTGAGTAGATCTAGAGTTTTCAAACCAAGCTTGGACCTTTAAAACCCATAAACATGAATCTCAACCCTAGACCCTTCTTTTTTAGCATTCTTACATCATCGTTAATCATTCGCTTGATCTTCGTCGCATCCTGGTCATTAGTTTCATTGCAGTTGCACTTTTAGAAGAGATCGATCGTTGTTGCTCGATCTAGTGGTCGATCCCGTGGTCGATCCACTAGTCGATTTTTATAAATTCATAGCCTTGCATTTTAATCATTCTGTTTGTTCCTAGTGGTAGTTTAATCACCTCTGGTATTTTTAAAATAGTTTTGCATTCCATTTTACTGCTGCATCTAGTTTTTAGGAATTTCACAAAATCGCTTACAATTTGCTTAGCTTTACACTGCCCTTGCATTCTCTCTGACCTTTCTAGCTCCTAGGATTGGATTGATACTCGCTTGCATACTTTACTACAAGTAAGTGTTGCATTTGAGCTTCGATACATCATTGCATACACTCTTCACCAAAAATCTTGTTATCAAATGGCGACATTGCCTTTCTAGGAGTGTTAGAAAGCATAAAGATTTGGGGTTTAGTAAAGACTAACCCTTTACTTTGTTTAAGTTACTAATTTCTCTAATCTCAAACGTGTGTCTTTCAGGTACATGAATCTTCGTTCAAGGGGAGACAACAAACTACTTCAACCCTTGGACAACATTCATCAACTTGGTCATTCACGGCAAAGAAGAGTACGAGAACAAGCTAGAGCTTTTGAGGAGATTGTTCAGCACGGTTTGGTTGACTTTGAAGCTATGGCTGAACACGAGCATCCAGAGGGACCTCCTTCAGCTCACGGGGCAGCGGGAAGGGGCAGTGGAAACCCCCAACACGCGGCTAGACCCCCAAGGATCATATGAGCCGGAGATGCTCCCAATACTCATCACAATAGGTTTGGGATCACTCCTCCTCCTGTACAGAACAACAACTTCGAGATTAAGCCAGGTTTCATCTCCATGGTGCAAAACAATAAGTTTCACGGGCTTACAATGGAAGATCCCTTGGAGAACCTTGATAACTTCGAACAAGTATGTGGGATGATCAGGATAAACGGCATATCCGAAGATGCTTTCAAGCTGCGTCTCTTTCCATTCTCTCTTGGAGACAAGGCTAGGCATTGGGAGAAAACACTTCCACAAGGCACCATCACCTCATGGGCCGAGTGTAAAAAGGCGTTTCTCTCAAAATTCTTCTCTAGCACCAGAACAACACAGTTGAGAAGCGAAATCAGTGGTTTCACTCAGAGGAACAATGAGACGTTCAATGAAGCCATGGAGCGTTTTAAAGATTACACAATCCAATGTCTTCATCACGGCTTCAGTGAAGAGACCTTACTCAGCACCATCTACCATGGAGCTTCACCAAAGATTCGCTTGTTGCTTGACACGGCTAGTAAAGGGAACTTCCTTGGTCAGGAGGTAGAAGAGGGCATGGAACTTCCTTGGCATTAAGTGACGGCAACTACGTTGAGGATTATGACCGTGCACCGCGAGGTTTTGAGCTAGAGTCTCACAAGAAAGAGTTGAAATCAATGCATGAGAAGATTGACAAGTTGGTTTTGGCAAATCAGAAGCATGTTCACTTTGTTGGTGAAGCGGATGAGAGCCAAGAGGAGCTTCAGTTGAGCCAGGAAGAAGCCAATTGGGTGGTGGGTCAAAACAACTACAAACCTCAAGGCTATTCACAAGGCTACAACCAGAACAACAATCTCTCATACCGTAGCACCAATGTCGCAGACCCTAAGGATCAGGTGTACCCTGCTCAACAAGCAAAGCCATTCGTACCTTACAACATAGGCTTTCAGCCGAGTGGTGGCTTCCAAGGGCAAGGGCAGATCAACTTCCAAGGGCAACAGCAAGGAAACAAGGGTTATACGCCAATGTACCCTCCAGGATTTGTACCTCAGCAGCAACAACCGATGCAACAACAAGTTTATCCTATCCATGCTATGTTCCAAAAATTGATTCAAGGGCAAGCCTCTACAAACCAGAAGTTTGCCGAGATGAACAATCGTTTAGACTCGTCTCTCACTGGCTTCTCTACTCAAATCACCAACTTAAACAACAAGATCAAGCAGCTAGAGAAGGGAAAGGCGAGTACAAGTGGTCAGAATAGCCTATCGGGCAAGTGTGAGCAGAACCCTAAGGAATATGCCAACGCAATCACGTTAAGAAGCAGAAAAGAACTTGCACTTAAGGCTACTCCCAAGTACAACGAGGACGTTGTAATTCAAGAGGGGGAGGGTAAGCTTTCAGCTGATGATGAGATTAACTTTGACAATGTCTGGATTCAAGGGCCAAGAAGAGGAGACAAAGCGGTTGTTGAGAAGAAAGCGGAGCAAACTACTAAGGAGAAGGATGCGTATGTACCTCCACCGTATGTACCTAAGCTACCTTTTCCTGGCCCTTTCAAGAAGCAACTCATAGAGAAGCATAGAGTCTTGTTTGAGAAACATCTTAAGGACGTAGAGATCAAGCTACCTCTCGTGGACTGCCTTGCAATGATGCCTAAATGCGCCAAATTATTTAAAGACACTCTTGTGAAGAAGAATAAGGAAAGCAAGGAAGTGCTTGTTCTAAGTGAGGAGTGTAGTGCTGTGATACATAAGGAAATAGTCCCTAAGAAGTTGGGAGACCCTGGAAGCTTCACTATACCTTGCGCTATAGGTCCTTTGGAGTTCAAGAGTTGCCTTTGTGATCTCGGAGCTAGCATAAATCTGATGCCTCATTCCGTGGCGAAGAAGCTTGGCTTTACCCGTTTCAAGGATTGCAGAATCTCGTTGGTACTAGCTGACATAAGTGTGAGGTTACCCGTGGGATTTCTTGAGGACTTGCCGGTGAAGATCAGTGGAGTTAACATGCCTACAGACTTCGTTGTGTTGGAAATGGATGAAGAACCCAAGGATCCACTCATTCTCGGTAGACCTTTCTTAGCCACCGCCAGAGCCATAATAGACGTCAAGAACGGGAAGATTGCCTTGCACTTGGGTAAAGAGATAAGGCTAGACTTCGATATCAATGAGGTTTTGAAGAAGCCTACGATAGAAGGGCAAGCTTTCTACATTGAGTTTGCTGGAAGAGTTGGCTCAGCAAGATCATTTGAAGCTGGCACTGACTAAGGAGCCAGGAGAGTTTGGTTATGTGGATCAGAGGAATCAAGAGTACGTCAACTTGCTCGATTCAAGGAAGGTTGTGCTTGAAGATGTAGGCGTTTGCCTAGAGATTGACTCAGAGATCGATGACATTACTCGATCCAGAGGTCGAATCGACAAGACAATCGAGAGCACAACTCGATCCGGAGAAGCAATCGACAGTCAGATAGAGGAAGGTGATCGATCCAGGAAAACAATCGAGTCCAGGATCGAGAAAGGCCTTCCAATCAGTTTGGGGTCCAATCCGGAGATCGACCCAAAGTCTCATTCCCTCACTCGATCCACATTAAATCGAGTGAGTGAATCGAGTGAAACTGCTCGATCTAGACGACATCGAGAGCAAGATCGACCTGACGACTCGATTTCAGAAGGGATAGCGGTTGGAGAAAGCAGCCTCAAGAGTCATATATCGGGTTCTAAGGAAGGTTCTAAGGAGGAGAACAACAGCAACAACCACGAGGATGATTGGAGCGCTTGGATAATGAGAACGCCTCTTTTATAGAACATCAAAGGCGTTTGAATCCAAATTTGAAAGAGGGTGTTAAGAAGGAGGTTCTTAAGCTTTTGGAGGCTGACGTGATCTATCCCATAAGTGACAACATGTGGGTTTCTCCCGTACACGTGGTGCCTAAGAAGGGAGGGATCACGGTCATTAAGAATGACAAAGATGAGCTTATTCCTACTAGGACTATTACTGGACACCGTATGTGTATTGATTATAGGAACCGTAATCTTGCTACTAGAAAGGATCATTTTCCCTTGCCTTTTATTGATCAAATGCTTGAAAGACTTGCTAATCACCCCTACTACTGCTTTCTTGATGGATATAGTGGATTTTTCCAAATACCAATCCATCCCAATAATCAGGAGAAGACGACCTTTACATGCCCTTATGGCACCTTTGCGTATCGAAAGATGCCATTCGGGTTGTGTAACACACCGGCTACGTTTCAGCGGTGATCGAGTCCTTGCAACCGTTTTTGGCCGCTAGCGAGGGGGGGACCATCGAACTGTTTGGCCTACTTTGGGAAGGCGGCGATCACATTTTCACACACGCTTTCATTGTTGATTTTTTTTTATCATCTTTCTCTCTGGTTTTTAGGCGATTCTGCCATTGTTGGATTTCGAAGCTTTTGTTCTTGGATCTTTTGAATCTTTTAAGCATTAAGTAATCGTCTTTTATGTTTATCGTTTCATCATTCATGCTTTTCTTGGTTTACTTAATGTGTAGTAAGTAGTTTAATCGGGTTTTGGGGTTGAGAGGATCCTAAGGGGTGGAAAAGGTTTTCAAAGCTTGGTGTTTTCTTGTTTTTAAAGGCTATCTCTTCTAGGATGTTGAGTTCCTAAGGCTTAAAGAGTCTCACGCCAAGATCTTTATGATCAGAGAGGTCTCTTACCTTGACAGGATCCAGAGATCTCTGAAAATCACATCCTAGAGACTAGTTACCCTTTCCCAAACATCAAACTGATACAAGAGATTCGCAAGAACAAACTGAACCGATGCTGTCCCCATGTACACAGCCGGACAAATTCTCCGACCACTCCCAAACGGTAACAGCTCAAAGTGTTGCCCTTTTACATCAGTGTCACAATCCATAAACCTCTATGGGATAAACTCTTCTGGATCTTTCCATACATCTGGATCGCGCCCAATAGCCCATACGTTGACGTGAAGCCTTGTCTTGGGCTGAATCGTGTAGCCGTTTATCTTAAATTCAGATATTACTTCTCTTGGCACTAGAAGAGGTGATACCGGATGTAACCGCCACGTTTCTTTGATCACCATTTTCAGGTAATTTAGTTGATCTGTCTCATCTAAGCTTATGGTTCTTGCTTTGTTGTTTTTCCCTATTAGGTTTCTGATTTCGGATTGAACTTTCTTCATCACTCGAGGGTTTCTTGCGAGTTCCACCATTGCCCATGCCATGGTTATTGCAGAAGTATTGATTCCCCCTAGGAGAATGTTCTACAGACAAAAAGATAGTTCATATCAAAACATGGCTAGTTAAGCCATGTTTTTTAAATCTGAGTTCATTGCCCTTCAACCTCTCTTTCCACCAAATGCCATGGGTTTGGAGGAGAGGATGAAGGAGTGATCCATACCGCAAGCCACGGATGGGTCTTGTTTTGTTTTCAAGGCTTAGAGAATCTCACAAAGTGAGTAGATCTAGAGTTTTCAAACCAAGCTTGGACCTTTAAACCCCCTAAACATGAATCTCAACCCTAGACCCTTCTTTCTTAGCATTCTTACATCATCGTTAATCATTCGCTTGATCTTCCTCGCATCCTGGTCAATAGTTTCATTGCACTTGCAACTTTAGACGAGATCGATCGTTGTTGCTCGATCTAGTGGTCGATCCCGTGGTCGATCCACTAGTCGATTTTTATAAATTCATAGCCTTGCATTTTAATCATTCTGCTTGTTCCTAGTGGTAGTTTAATCATCTTTCTTATTTTTAAAATAGTTTTGCATTCCATTACTACTGCATCTAGTTTTTAAGAATTTCACAAAATCGGTTACAATTTGCTTAGCTTTACACTGCCCTTGCATTCTCTCTGACCTTTCTAGCTCCTAGGATTGGATTGATACTGATAGACACTTTCTTAGCAAGGGTTAAATTGCAGTGAGGTTATCAAACTGAAATGCAAGACATGTTGTAGTACAGCAAGCAAGAGAGAATCAATCCATGCCTAGAATGATAGAGAATGCAAAGAGAATACAAGGACTAATGCAAATCTAAGCGAAACGAGATGATTTATGAGAAAATCTCTAAAAACTAGATGCAACAACTTAAATAGAATGAAACCTATTTTAAAAATACTTGAAATGAAGAAACTACCACGAGGAACAAACAGATTAATTAAAGGACAAAGCTTCGAATTACTAAAATTCGACGAGTGGTCGACCATGAGATCGACCACTAGATCGAGCAATAACAATCGATCTCGTCTAAAAATGCAAGAACAGTAAAACTAATGACCAGGATGCTATCAAAGATCAAGTTAATGATGAGATAAGATGTAAAGATGCTAAAAGAAAGGGCCTAGGGTTGAGATCCATGGTCAAGGGTTTCAAAGGTTCGACCTTGGGTTGAAAACTTTAAATCGACTCACTTTGTGAGGATCTCTAAGCCTTGAAAACTAAGCAAGATCTATCTGTGGCTTTCGGTATAGATCACTCCTTCATCCTCTCCTCCAAACCCATGGCTTTTGGTGGAAAGAGAGGTCGAAGGGCAAGGAAAGCAGATTTCAAATGAATGGCTTAACTAAACCCCCAAACTTCCATGGCTTTTGGGAAGGGGTAACTAGTCTCTAAGGTGTGATCTTCCGAGGTTCCTGAATCCTGTCAAGGTAAGGAACCTCTCGGATCATGAAGCTCTTGGCGTGAGAGTCTTCAAGCATTGAGATCTTAACACCTTAGAAGAGATAGCCATTGAAAATGTTTAGAAAAACCTCAAGATCGAAACCCTTTAGACCCCTTAATCCTCTCAATCCCGAACCCAAATAAACTACTCACTACACATAGAGTAAATCAAGCAAAGCATGTAAAATGAGACGATGAACATGAAAAGAAAACTAGATTAAGACGGAAATGATTCGATTACAAAGCTTAAGAAAAACGCAAGTTCAACAATGGTGTTCTTCACGAAAAACAGAGAGAAAACATAAAGAAAAAGATAAGGATCTAAAGTTGTGTGGGAAAAGGACGTCGCCGCCTTCCCAAAATGCCGAAACAAGCTGATGGTCCCCCCCTCGCTAGCGGCCAAAAACGGTTGAAAGGACAGAGATCGACTCCAGGATCGAGCGGTTCTCTCGATCATATCCGTACATCGTGTCTTCGGCTCGATCTGGGTCTCGATCATCATCGGTGAATTGAGTGTTGCATCCGATCTCGATGTCGATCTTTGGCTGGATCGAGTGGTGTACTCGATCTGGCTCTCGCTCTGAATGGCGTCATTTACGTCCGTACCGTTTGATCAACTACTTCACTTGATCCTTGTTTCGATCATTCTCCTTGGATCGCCTGGTTGGCTCGATCTTCTGGTCTATCAACTCCTAGATCGACCGGCCATGCTCGATCTGCTCCTCGATCTCTGATCCTTAGCATATATCCGAGTTCCCACGAACTGCTACATCAGCCTCAACATGTCCACGAACCTCCACGACTCCAAAGCAGCCAGAAACAACCTGAATGTGATGCAAAATGCAAGGAACATGGTATGTTGGTGCAAGAATGCTCTAGGACTCTAAGTAATGCAATCTAACCTAAAACGTGATACAAATGCATGAAAAGGTAACTAATGAGTATGCAAAATGTATGCAATATGTAGTAACATCAACTCCCCCAAACTTACTTCTTGCTTGCCCCCAAGCAACAGAAAATAAGTAAGGATGAGAGGTTTTCAGAAAAACAAATGGGGGTTTAAACTTCTTGCAAAGGTGCCTTTCAAATGAATCAATCTCAATGTCCTAGTTAACAGTTCTAAAATGCTATGCTTACACTCATACTCCAAAGAACTTGGCCATACTCATCACACAAAGAAATTCAAATCATGACTCTCCTATTCCTAACAATCAAAGAAACTCATCCTTTAACATTTATTAACATTCGAACCATGAATCAAACTTATGCACTTTAAAGCAAAACACATTTGGCTAAGGGTGAAGGTTATGAGCATTGAATGATCTCATTTGAAAAGGGTTTATAATTAGAACAAAGGTTTCTCTCAAAAATGGTTGAACTTGTACATAATGCTAAAGGTAAAGACAATTTATGCATACATGATTATATTCTCATCTACCCATGTAAACTAACAAACGATCCTATACCCCTCTCATTTAACAAATTTTATCCTCATTCACCACTTAAGAGTCTACCCTTATTCTTCACAAACTTAACAATCCCCAATTCTAAACAAAGACATTTTTAAACTTTTTAGGCTAGTGAAATGGTTTTGAAAATAATTTTGCTCTTTAGATATTTCTTATTGGTAGCTCTCTTATTTTTTTCTCTCTTTTTTTTTTCTTTTTATTTTTATTTGGAACTTAGGCTCTTTTATTTCTTTCTCTTTTCTTTTCTTTTCCTCTTTTTTTTTTATTTTATTATGGGAGAGCTACCTCCTGAAATTTATTAGAGCATACTTAGTTTTAAACACAACTTTTCACTTAAAACCCATTTCTTTCTTTAAAACACAAAGCTCTTTGAAACTGAGAACAAATAGGCAAGAAAGCAACCCCAATGATCTCCCAATCTTATCCTAAGCCTATACCTAGCTTCAAAATGCAAAGCTAGCAATTATATGAAAACCAAATCATGTCGCCTAAACCTAACACTTTATGTCAAGTTCAAACCAAAAGGAAGGCCTCACAAAGATGTCACACAAGAACATTTGGCTTCAAAGAAGGGTAAGGTTCAAGGAGGGAGTTCTACTTAGGCTCACAAAGAGTGATAAAAAGGAAGAAGAGAGCCTAAATATTTTAAAACCATGTGTTCATTTTCAAATACATAAGAATGATAATTAGAATTTCAAATTAAGGTTCTCACTTATTAGGACAAGTTTTAAATCATGAGAGTTCAATTTAAGCCATGAAAATCCTAACAAGTGATCCAAGCATGGCAAGAACTTACTTTCAAAGCATAGACAAAGCATTAGAGAACTACTAACTAGGGCATTGAAACAATTCATAAGTAAAAACACCTTTTTAAGAAATTCTAACCCCTTATGCAAAATGCAAACAACCTAGATGCTATGAGAAACTCTAGACTCAATCCTAACATGTTTTGTCAAGATGAATGCAACTACATGAATCTTTGAAAATTTTTTAAAAATTTTACCAATTTTTCATGAACTAAAGACTCAACGATGCTAAAGGAAAATAAGATCAAAGAACACAAGTCAAATCACACATGTACTCCCCCAAACTTGTTTGACACCGTCCTGGTGGCAAACTCATCCGAAGGAGTAACAAAACACAAAGCAAAAGGAAGCAAATATGAGCGGTTATGTACAATGGAAGAAGGTTGTTACCTCTGGTCTAGTCTCGGCTGGAACTTGAGGATGTTCCAGAGGAGCTAGAGACTATGGTCTTGCCCTTGTCGGTTGGTTCCTGGAGGGAGTGGCGCGCCGGCTGAATGGTGCTTCCTTGGGTCTCACGGATGACAACTCCATCGGTTGAGAGCCTTCTCTTCTCTGGTTGTTGCACCTCTTGACTTGCTGCTTTCTTAGGTGAGCCTCCCTGAAGTGCCTTGACTTTCTTTCCAAGCTTCTTGAGCATCTTCCCTTGCCACTTGTTGATCTTCCTTTGCATCTCCACAACAGATGCTAGGAACTTCTCTATTTTTGTCCTCGGCTCAAAGTCTATCTTGGGAAGTGTATAGGCCTCGGGCATCTCATCTTCCGTGGCTGGAGACTCGGACCTTTGACGAGGGGCAATCGCTGAAGCAGGAGGTCCTCTTAAAGGGGCAAAGCATTCTTCCTCCGTGGGTAAGAACTCGATGTTCCCAACACCAAGCAGCTCGGTTTCATCTTTGTTGGGCAGGATGCACACCCTCTTCTTGTCTTCATCGTCTATGAAGAGGTAGGCGTACAACCCTTCCGCTGGCGTGCGTCCCAAGCTGTCAGTATTCCTCATGTATGCCTCGTCCATGAAAGGTCTGGTTGGTACATGAGCAAAGTCGTGAATGGGCACACCAGCTTGCACAAACAGAGGAGCAAGGAAACCGCCAATGTAAGAGGAAGTTCCTTGCACCGCAAGGCATAAGCTTTGTATTTCACCAAGGAAGCCACGAGCACACATCCATAGTTCACTTCATCGCTTGGACAACAACTCTCGATCAGCAAACTTGGTGGGCTCAAACCGAAGCCTTTCCAGCCGTTTCTTGTCCCTCTTCTCATCCTTACTCCATCTGACCCTCTCTTGAACTGCCACTTCTTGTCCTTCTCCTTCTTGTGCTGTCTCTTCTCTTGTTCTCTTTGGGGTCATTGTTCCTGAAACAAGTTTCTAAAGAAATTTGATTAGCAAACAGCGGTTTTGATGAGAATGAGAGAGGAGAAGGAGAGAACTTATAAAAACTACCCTAGAATTTTGGGGAATATATAAAAATTATAGCTAAATAAAGGAGAATCATATCTTTAGATTCTGAAAAATTTAGAATTATTCATTTTACTTAGCTAGTTTTTTAAAAATCAAAATCGACCCTATATTCTATAACAAGATCTTGCGAATTTAAAGGAAATTTTCCTAAAAATAAATCATTAAATTTTGAAAATACCTTTGCAAGAAATGCAGAATATCTTTGCTAGCTTTTGAAAACCGAAACTCTCACTCTCTTTGTTTAAAATTTTCGAGAAAAACAGGAATGAGAGGGTGAGAGGTTGTTGAAATATTTAAAGGCTAGCAAAGAACAAAACAATGGGTAGTAAAAGTGGTTTTTCTGACAAAGTCTTGGTCAAGGCACATCTTTCATGGTCAAAGATGCTTGTCTTGACCGAGTTTTGAATTCAAAAGTTGGAGGGAAAAGAGTAAAGGAGGGAAATAAAATGTTACCTCGACATGAGATCGAGTCTTGGATCGATTGGCTCTCTCGATCATTGAGATGTTGGCTCCTCGGCTAAGTCGTCACGATCGAGCTATGTCCTCGATCTAGGGGTCGATTTGGCACAGATCGAGTGATGGATCGAGTCGAGTGATCGATCTGTTTTCAACAGATTTTCCCGAGAGAAATTAGATCGGTCGATCCGTTTTGGATCGATCGATCCTTTTTCGTCAAGGTCGATCTTGTCACTTATTCTCGTCTAGATCGACTGGCTCCTCTCGATTCACTGACTCGATCTAGCAAAGATCGAGCCAGGATCAGTCAATCTAGCACTCGATCTCTAGCCTTATCTTAACCCCTATCGCCTCTTTTAGACTTCAAGATCAAGGTTTAGACTCCTCATACCTGTTCCTACACACTTGCAGAATAAAAACATAAAACTGAAAGGGAAATAAAGCAGAAATATGTACAAGATAAACATCGGAATGCCTCCCAAGTGCGCTTTCTTTAACGTCTTTAGCTAGACTTTACTTGGTTTAGGCGGATGGTGGGTCTTGGAGAAGCACCGAGGTACTCTTCTTGTCATAGCCGTCTGCCAAGTAGGGCTTGACTCTGTGTCCGTTGACGGTGAATGCACTGCCACTTTTTCCCATCAGAGTAACAGCTCCATAAGGCAACACTTCTTGAATCACGAACGGTCTGCTCCACCTTGATTTCAGCTTGCCCGGGAAGAGTTTGAGCCTCGAGTTGTACATCAACACTAAACCTCCTTCCTTAAGCTCCTTGGCAACAGACTTCCTGTCATGAGTCTCCTTAGTCCGCTCCTTGTATATCTGAGAGCTCTCGTAAGCGTTCAGCATTAACTCATCCAGTTCGTGTAGCTGAATAAGGCGCCTCTCCTGAGCAGTCTTGAGGTCAAAGTTCAGCCTCTTCACAGCCCATAACGCACGGTGTTCCAGCTCAACCGGGAGGTGACAGCCCTTGCCATTGAGTAGAGTGAAAGGAGTTGTACCAATCGGCGTTTTGAAGGCGGTACGGTAGGCCCAAAGAGCGTCGTCCAGCTTCACTGCCCAGTCTTTCCTTGTTGCTCCAACAGTCTTCTCTAGTATGGCCTTGATTTGCCTGTTGGAGACTTCCACTTGACCGCTTGTTTGGGGATGATACGGTGTAGCCATCTTATGCTTAACTCCATACTTTCTCAAGAGGTTCTCAAAGACCTTGTTTCTGAAGTGGCTTCCCCCATCGCTTATGACAACGTTGGGTACCCCAAACCTCGGGAAGATGATACTCTTGAACAGCTTGATTACCACCTTAGAGTCATTTGTAGGGGAAGCAACAGCCTCAACCCATTTAGAGACATAATCCACTGCTACTAAGATGTATTTGTTGCCATATGAAGAAGGAAATGACCCCATGAAGTCTATCCCCCACGCGTCGAACACGTCAACCTCGAAGATGGGAACTTGAGGCATTTCGTTCCTCTTAGTGATATTCCCTGCTCGTTGACATGCCTCACAGCTCTTCACAAACTCGTGTGCATCTTTAAAAATAGATGGCCACCAGAAACCGGCTTGCAAAACTTTCGTGGCAGTCTTGAATGAGGCGAAGTGTCCTCCGTAGGAAGAGCCATGGCAATGATAGAGGATGTCCCTGGCTTCTTCCTTTGTAACACATCTCCGTTACAAACTGTCTACTCCTCTCTTGTATAAGTAGGGCTCGTCCCAAAAGTAGTCCCTAGCCTCTATCATAAACCGCTTCTTATGATAGCTGTTGAGATGTGTTGGCTCCTCTCCACACGCTAGATAGTTCACTACATCAGCATACCACGGTAGATCCTCTTCTTTGAAACTCAACACCTCCTCAAACCTCCCTTCTAGCTTTCCACAATCAGCTGTGGTAATCGCCATATGCTGCACTTCTAGAAGAGAGTCATCTAAGGGGAGAGACTCGTTGATCCTTAGCCGTGAGAGATGGTCAGCGACTCCGTTTTCTATTCCTTTCTTGTCTTTAATCTCCATGTCAAACTCCTGAAGTAAGAGAATCCATCTTAAGAGCCGAGGCTTAGTGTCTTTCTTCGAGTAGATGTATCGCAAGGCAGCGTGATCCGTGTATACAATAGCCTTGGAACCAACGAGGTATGATCTGAACTTCTCAAAGGCGAACACTACTGCAAGCAACTCCTTCTCCGTAGTGGTGTACCTTGTTTGCGTGTCATCCAAGGTTCTTCAAGCATAGTAGATCACGTGCAGCTTCTTGTCTTTCTTCTGACCAAGAACGGCTCCTACGGCGTAGTCACTAGCGTCACACATGATCTCAAAGGGGAGAGACCAGTCTGGTGCTTGGACTATAGGAGCTGATGTAAGGGCTTCCTTGATGGTCACGAAAGCTTTCAAACACTCCTCATCAAACACAAACTCAGCTTCCTTGCACAACAACCATGTAAGAGGGCGTGCAATCTTCGAGAAATCTTTGATGAAGCGCCTATAGAACCCTGCGTGTCCCAAGAAGCTTCTGACTCTCTTGACGTTAACCGGCGGCTCAAGACCCATCATGACTTCCACCTTAGCCTGATCAACCTCAATACCCTTCTCTGATATCTTATGACCAAGCACGATCCCTTCTTTAACCATAAAGTGGCATTTCTCCCATTTCAGCACCTAGTTTGTCTCTTCACAACGTTTTAGTACCCTGCAAAGATTCAACAAACACGCAGGAAAGGACGCACCGTAGAGAGAGAAGTCATCCATGAACACCTCTACCATCTCCTCTATTAGATCGGAGAAGATCGACATCATACACCGCTGAAACGTAGCCGGTGCATTACACAATCCAAACGGCATCCTTCGATATGCGAAGGTACCGTAGGGACATGTGAAAGTCATCTTCTCCTGATCATTTGGGTGAATTGGTATTTGAAAGAAACCGCTATACCCATCGAGAAAACAGTAGTAAGGGTGATTAGCAAGTCTCTCAAGCATTTGATCAATAAAAGGCAAAGGGAAATGGTCTTTCCTAGTCGCAAGGTTAAGTTTCCTATAGTCAATACACATCCTATGACCAGTAATGGTTCTAGTAGGAATAAGCTCATCCTTTTCATTCCTTATGACCGTGATCCCTCCCTTCTTAGGCACCACATGTACAGGAGAAACCCACGTGCTGTCACTTATGGGATAGATCACGTCAACCTCTAAAAGCTTAAGGATTTCTTTCTTAACAACCTCTTTCAAATTAGGATTCAAATGCCTCTGAGGTTCTATAGAAGAGGCGTTCTCATTATCCAAGTGAATCCTATGAGTGCAAAGCATTGGTGAAAGGCCCTTGATGTCACTTAAAGAGTACCCAATGGCCTTCCTATACTTTCTCAGCTCAGTCAGGAGATAGGTGTTATTACCCCTTCCTATCACTAAGGTTTTCATTCACAATCACGGGATAGGTGTTATTAGGCCCTAAGAAAGCATACCTTAGCCCTTTTGGGAGCTCCTTAAGGTCCACCTTTGGGGCTTACAGCTCACTCCAGTCATCCTCGTGGCTGTTGTTGTTGTTTTCCTCCTTGGAACTCTCCTTCGAACCCGAGGCATGGCCCTTCAGACTGCTTTCCTCCATCGCTATCCCTTCTGAAATCGAGTCCTCCAGTCGATTCTCCTCTCGATGTCGTCTAGATCGAGCCATTTCGCTCGATTCACTTACTCGATTTGATGTGGATCGAGTAAGGGATCGAGACGCTGAGTCGATCTCTTGATTGGACCCCATAATGATTGGGAGGTCTGATATATCATGGTTTTTATGGTTTTTAACCATGATATAAGTTCTTTTTATTGAGTCTTTTTGGTCTTTTTAGAGTCCTAGAAGAGTCTTTGCTGGTTAAAGCATGTCTGGAGCATAATTGGAGATATTGGAGCTTTTTGGAGCATTCTGAGTTGAAACCACGAAGCACCTAGCTCGAAGAAGAAAGTATGCCATATGGTGACGCTCGTCACCAAGCTGGTGACGCTCGTCACCCACCAAGGAAGGAGGTCGTGGCCTGTTTTTAAAAGATTAGGAAGAAATTGCAGTTTTGGTCCAAAAGTTCCAGTATTTGCAAAAAGACCCCAGATCGTGTTTTAGCTTGTATATTAGGTTTTTCAGCCATTCTTTTGGCATATATCTTGTATCTTATTATTTTGGAGAGCTTTAGAGAGAGATTTGTAGAAGAGCTTTTGGAGAGACAAATCAGACTCCTCCAGAGCAGATTTTGAACTCCTTTATTTCTACTTCTTAATTTTTTTATGCAATCTATTCTTTTCATGATGTTTTCTCAAATCACCATGTCTAAGTAGTTTGTTAGTTAAGTTAGGGCTTTTCAAAGGTTGAAGAAGAGTTTGTAGAATTGCTAAAAACTTTTAGGAAATTCATTGGTTCTTCATCTGTGCTTGCATTCATATCGATTTCTTAGACACATCATCTGGATTTCGAAACCCTAGGTTGTTTGATAGATGTGAGAGCATTATTAATCACCTGAACTAGTATTAGATGAGCAAAACGCCCTAGTACAAAGAGATTTGGCTTAGGAGTTTTGTGAACAATTGAACCTGATCATTACTGCATGTTTAGGTTGTTAGGGTTTGCAAAGAGATTTGAAACTCTGTGATTTAGACATAGATGACTTCTGCAATGAGAATTGATTAGTTATATCTTTGCGATTCATGTTCAAGACAGTTTTAATTCATTCCTGATTGCATGCATTCTACACTCTCAGACTCAACCTGCGAACTGTCCTGACTTAGCGCCTTTAGCCTTCTGAACTTTAAGAACAAGCATAAAAACGCCCTCTTGCATTTATTTTACTGTTTTGTATTACATTCATTATTTATCGCTTAGCTTAATCTGAATCTATAATCGCTAGTGTGGTTTACATACTCCCTTGGGATTCGATAACCCCTTGTACTACAACTGCTTTTGCTGTGCACTTGCAGTAGTTTTATTTGGGTAAAACCTGACCCTATCAAGGTCTCTCTCGATCGTCGAGTCGATTGTTTTTCCTGATCGAGCATTCCTCTCGATCTGTCCGTCGATTGTTGCACCGAATCGAGTTGTGTTCTCGATTGCCTTGTCGATCCGACTCCTGGATCGAGTGATAGCGTCGATCTCGGAGTCGATCTCTAGGCAGCAACCTTCAGCATTCTTAACAATCCTCCTGGAATCCAGCAGGTTGACGTATTCCTGGGTCCTCTGGTCCACATAGCCAAACTCCCCTGGCTCTTTAGTCAGTGCTAGCTTCAGATGGTCTTCTAGAGCCAGCTCTTCCAGCAACTCATCCGCTAAGGCATCCATCGTTTCATTGTTGAAAGCTTGCCCTTCAATGGTCGGCTTCTTCAAAACCTCGTTTATGTCGAAGTCAAGCCTGATCTCCTTTCCCTAATACAAGGCAATCTTCCCATTTTTCACATCTATGATAGCCCCGGTGGTTGCAAGGAACGGTCTCCCTAAGATGAGTGGATCCTTAGGCTCTTCGTCCATCTCCAACACTACGAAGTCCGTAGGCACGTTCACACCACTGATTCGCACCGGTAAATCTTCAAGCAGCCCCACTGGTAGCCTCTCACTCCTATCAGCCAGTACCAATGAGATCCGACAGTCTTTGAAACGAGTAAAACCAAGCTTCTTAGCCACAGAGTGAGGCATCAGGTTTATACTAGCTCCGAGATCACATAAGCAACTCTTGAACTCTAGAGGACCTAAAGCGCAGGGTATAGTGAATCTTCCAGGGTCTCCCAACTTCTTAGGGACTATCTCCTGATGTATCACAGCACTACACTCTTCACTTAGAACAAGTACCTCCTTGCTTTCCTTATTCTTCTTCACGAGAGTGTCTTTGAAGAATTTGGCGCATTTAGGCATCATTGCAAGGCAGTCAACGAGAGGTAGCTTGATCTCCACGTCCTTAAGATGCTTCTCAAAGAGGATTCTATGCTTCTCGCTTCTTGAAGCGGCCAGGAAAAGGCAGCTTAGGTCCATACGGTGGTGGCACATAAGCATTCTTCTCCTTATTAGGTTGCTCAGCTTTCTTCTCAGCAACTGCTTTGTCTCCTCTTCTGGGCCCTTGGATCCAAACGTTGTCAAAGTTAATCTCATCATCATCAGCCGAAGGTTTACCCTCCCCCTCTTGAATTACAACGTCCTCGTTGTTGTTTGTAGAGACCGGAGGTTCGAGCTTTTTCCCGGAAGACTATTCTGATCACTCGTACTCGCTTTCCCTTTCTCCAGCTGCTTGATCTTGTTGTTTAAGTTGGTGATCTGAGTGGAGAAGTCGGTGAGAGATGAGTCTAGACGAGTGTTCATCTCGGCGAACTTCTGGTTTGTAGAGGCTTGCCCTTGTATCAGCTGTTGAAACATTGCTTGAACCGGATCAACTTGTTGTTGCATCGGTTGTTGCTGCTGAGGTGCAAAGCCCGGAGGGTAGTTAGGTGTATAACCCTTGTTGTTTTGATGTTGCCCTTGGAAGTTGTTCTGCCCTTGACCTTGGAAACCACCACTCGGTTGAAAAGCTTTGTTGTAAGGGATGAAAGGTTTTGCTTGCTGAGTAGGGTACACTTGATCTTTAGGGTTTACTACGTTGGTGCTTCGGTAGGAGAGGTTGTTGTTTTGGTAGCCTTGGTTGTAGCCTTGAGGTTTGTAGTTATTCTGTCCCACCACCCAATTGGCTTCTTCTTGGCTCAACTCTAACTCCTCTTGGTTCGCATCAGCTTCACCAACAAAGTGAACATGCTTCTAATTGGCTAACACCAGCTTATCTATCTTTTCATGCAAAGATTTGAGCTCCTTCTTGTGAGACTCTAGCTCTGATCCTCTCGGTGCACGGTCATAATCCTCATCGTAGTTGCCATCACTCAACGCCAAGTTTTCTATCAGCTCCATACCCTCTTCTACCTCCTGACTGAGGAAGTTCCCTTTGCTAGCTGTGTCAAGCAACAACCTGATCTTTGGTGAAGCTCCACGGTATATGGTACTGATTAGTGTCTCCTCGCTGAACCCGTGATGAGGACATTGGATCGTGTAGTCTTTGAAACGCTCCATTGCCTCGTTGAATGTCTCATTGTTCCTTTGAGTGAAACCGCTGATTTTGCTTCTCAACCGTGCTGTCCTGGTGCTTGAGAAGAACTTTGAGAGAAAGGCCTTCTTACACTCGGCCCATGATGTGATGGTGCCTTGTGGGAGGGTCTCCTCCTAATGTCTAGCTTTGTCTCCGAGTGAAAAGGGGAAGAGACGTAGCTTGAAAGCATCTTCGGATATGCCATTGATCTTTATCATTCCACATACTTGCTCGAAGTTGTCAAGGTGCTCCAAGGGATCTTCCATTGCTAAGCCGTGGAACTTGTTGTTTTGCACCATGGAGATGAAACCTGGCTTGATCTCGAAGTTGTTGTTTTGTACAGTAGGAGGAGTGATCCAAAACCTATTGTGATGAGTATTGGGAGCATCTCCGGCTCCTATGATCCTTGGGGGTCTAGCCGCGTGTTGGGGGTTTCCATTGCCCCTTCCTGCTGCCCCGTGAGCTGGAGGAAGTCCTTCTGGGTGCTCGTGTTCAGCCATAGCTTCAAAGTCAACCAAACCGTGCTGAACAATCTCCTCAAAGGCTCTTGTTTGTTCTCTGACTCTCCTTTGCCGTGAGTGACCAAGCTGATGAATGTTGTCCAAGGGTTGTAGTAGATTGTTGTCTCCCCTTGAACGAAGATTCATGTACCTGAAAACACACGTTTGAGAGTAGAATGATTAGTAACTTGAAAAAGGTAAAGACTTAGTCTTTGCTAAGTCCCAAATCTCTATGTTCTCTAAACAGTCCTAGGATGGCAATGGCGCCATTTGATAGACACTTTCTTAGCAAGAGTTAAATTGCAGTGAGGTTATCAAACTCAAATGCAAGACATGTTGTAGTACAGCAAGCAAGAGAGAATCAATCCATGCCTAGAATGATAGAGAATGCAAAGAGAATACAAGAACTAATGCAAATCTAAGCGAAACGAGATGATTTATGAGAAAATCTCTAAAAACTAGATGCAGCAACTTAAATAGAATGAAACATATTTTAAAGATACTAGAAATGAAGAAACTACCACGAGGAACAAACAGATTAATTAAAGGACAAAGCTTAGAATTACTAAAATTCGACTAGTGGATCGACCATGAGATCGACCACTAGATCGAGCAATAACAATCGATCTCGTCTAAAAATGTAAGAACAGTAAAACTAATGACCAGGATGCTATCAAAGATCAAGCCAATGATGAGATAAGATGTAAAGATGCTAAAAGAAAGGGCCTAGGGTTGAGATTCATGGTCAAGGGTTTCAAAGGTTCGACCTTGGGTTGAAAACATTAAATCAACTCACTTTGTGAGGATCTCTAAGCCTTGAAAACTAAGCAAGATCTATCTGTGGCTTTCGGTATAGATCACTCCTTCATCCTCTCTTCCAAACCCATGGCTTTTGGTGGAAAGAGAGGTCGAAGGGCAAGGAAAGCAGATTTCAAATGAATGGCTTAACTAATCCCCCAAACTTCCATGGCTTTTGGGAAGGGGTAACTAGTGTCTAAGGTGTGATCTTCCGAGGTTCCTGAATCCTGTCAAGGTAAGGAACCTCTCGGATCATGAAACTCTTGGCGTGAGAGTCTTCAAGCATTGAGATCTCAACACCTTAGAAGAGATAGCCATTGAAAAATGTTTAGAAAAACCTCAAGATCGAAACCCTTTAGACCCCTTAATCCTCTCAATCCCGAACCCAAATAAACTACTCACTACACATAGAGTAAATCAAGCAAAGCATGTAAAACGAGACGATGAACATGAAAAGAAAACTAGATTAAGACGGAAATGATTCGATTACAAAGCTTAAGAAAAACGCAAGTTCAACAATGGTGTTCTTCACGAAAAACAGAGAGAAAACATAAAGAAAAAGATAAGGATCTAAAGTTGTGTGGGAAAAGGACGTCGCCGCCTTCCCAAAATGCCGAAACAAGCTGATGGTCCCCCCCTCGCTAGCGGCCAAAAACGGTTGAAAGGACAGAGATCGACTCCAGGATCAAGCGGTTCTCTCGATCATATCCGGACATCGTGTCTTCGGCTCGATCTGGGTCTCAATCATCATCGGTGAATCGAGTGTAGCATCCGATCTCGGTGTCGATCTTCGGCTGGATCGAGTGGTGTACTCGATCTGGCTCTCGCTCTGCATAGCATCATTTACGTCCGTACCGTTTGATCGACTGCTTCACTCGATCCTTGTCTCGATCATTCTCCTTGGATCGCCTGGTTGGCTCGATCTTCTGGTCGATCAACTCCTAGATCGACCGGCCATACTCGATCTGCTCCTCGATCTCTGATCCTTAGCATATATCCGAGCTCCCACGAACTGCTACATCAGCCTCAACATGTCCACGAACCTCCACGACTCCAACGCAGCCAGAAACAACCTGAATGTGATGCAAAATGCAAGGAACATGCGTATGCTGGTGCAAGAATGCTCTAGGACTCTAAGTAATGCAATCTAACCTAAAACGTGATACAAATGCATGAAAAGCTAACTAATGAGTTTGCAAAATGTATGCAATATGTAGTAACATCAGATACTCGCTTGCATACTTTACTACAAGTAACTGTTGCATTTGAGCTTTGATACATCATTGCATACACTCTGCACCAAAAATCTTGTTATCAGAAAGGTCTACCGAGAATGAGTGGATCCTTTGGTTCTTCATCCATTTCCAACACAACGAATTCCGTAGGCTCGTTTACTCCACTGATCTTCACTGGTAAGTCCTTAAGCAATCCCACGGGCAACGTCACACTTCTGTCAGCTAGTACCAATGAGATTCTACAATCCTTGAATCGGGTAAAGCCAAGCTTCTTTGCCACGGAATAAGGCATCAGATTTATGCTAGCTCCGAGATCACAAAAGCAACTCTTGAACTCCAAAGGACCTAAAGCGCAAGGTATAGTGAAGCTTCCAGGGTCTCCCAACTTCTTAGGGACTATCTCCTTGTGTATCATAGCACTACACTCCTCACTTAGAACAAGCACTTCCTTCCTTTCCTTATTCTTCCTCACGAAAGTATCTTTGAAAAATTTAGCGCATTTAGGCATCATTGCAAGGCAGTCCACGAGAGGTAGCTTGATCTCTACGTCCTCAAGGTGCTTCTCAAACAAGACTCTATGCTTCTCTATGAGTTGTTTCTTGAAACGGCCAGGAAAAGGCAGCTTAGGTACATACGGTGGAGGTACATAAGCATCCTTCTCCTTAGTAGTTTGCTCTGCTTTTTTCTCAACAACCGCTTTCTCACCTCTCCTCGGTCCTTGAATACAAACATTGTCAAAGTTTATCTCATCATCGGCTGAAAGCTTACCCTCCCCCTCTTGAATCACAACGTTCTCGTTGATCTTGGGAGTAACCGTAGGTGCTAGCTCTTTCCCACTCCTTAGCGTAATGTCATTGGTGTATTCCTTGGGATTCTGCTCACACTTGCCCGGTAAGCTATTCTGACCACTTGTACTCGCCTTTCCTTTCTATAGCTGCTTTATCTTGTTGTTCAAGTTGGTGATCTGAGTAGAGAAATCCGTGAGAGACGAGTCTAAACGAGTATTCATCTCGGCAAACTTTTGATTTGTAGAGGCTTGCCCTTGAATCAATTGTTGAAACATAGCTAGGACAGGATCAACTTGTTGTTGCATCGATTGTTGTTGCTGAGGTACAAAGCCCGGAGGGTACATTTGCGTATAACCCATGTTTCCTTGCTGTTGTCCTTGGAAGTTGTTCTGCCCTTGCCCTTGGAAGCCACCACTTGGCTGAAAACCTTTGTTGTATGGTACGAAAGGCTTTGCTTGCTGAGCAGGGTACACTTGATCCTTAGGGTTTGTGACGTTTGTGCTACGGTATGAGAGATTGTTGTTTGGGTTGTAGCCTTGGTAAAAGCCTTGAGGTTTGTAGTTGTTCTGTCCCGCCACCCAATTGGCTTCTTCCTGGCTCAACTCAAGCTCCTCTTGGCTCTCATCCGCTTCACCAACGAAGTGAACATGCTTCTGGTTGGCTAACACCAACTTGTCAATCTTCTCATGCAATGATTTAAGCTCTTTCTTGTGAGACTCTAGCTCAGAACCTCTTGGTGCACGGTTGTAATCTTCAGCATAGTTGCCGTCACTCAATGCCAAGTTCTCAATCAGCTCCATGCCTTCTTCTACCTCTTGACCAAGGAAGTTTCCCTTACTAGCTGTGTCAAGCAACAAGCGAATCTTTGGGGAAGCTCCACAGTAGATAGTGCTTAGAAGAGTCTCTTCGCTGAAGCCGTGGTGAGGACACTGGATAGTATAGTCCTTGAACCGTTCCATGACTTCATTGAAAGTCTCATTGTTCCTTTGAGTGAAGCCGCTGATCTCGCTTCTTTGCCTTGCTGTTCTGGTGCTAGAGAAAAAATTTGAGAGGAAAGCCTCCTTACACTCAGCCCAAGATGTAATGGTGCCTTGTTGAAGTGTCTTCTCCCAATGTCTAGCCTTGTCTCCAAGAGAAAATGGAAAGAGACGCAGCTTGAAAGCATCTTCGGATATGCCGTTTATCTTGATCATCCCACATACTTGTTCGAAGTTATAAAGGTTTTCCAAGGGATCTTCCATTGCTAGCCCGTGAAACCTATTGTTTTGCACCATTGAGATGAAACCCGGCTTAATCTCGAAGTTGTTGTTCTGTACAGGAGGAGGAGTGATCCCAAACCTATTATGGTGAGTGTTGGGAGCATCTCAGGCTCCTATGATCCTTGGGGGTTTAGCCGCGTGTTAGGGGTTTCCATTGCCCCTTCCCACTGCCCCGTGAGCTGGAGGAGGTCCCTCTGGATGCTCATGCTCGGCCATAGCATTAAAGTCAACCAAACCATGCTGAACAACCTCCTCAAAAGCTCTAGCTTGTTCTCGTACTCTTCTTTGCCGTGAATGACCAAGTTGATGAAAGTTGTCCATGGGTTGAAGTAGATTGTTGTCTCCCCTTGAACGAAGATTCATGTACCTGAAAGACACACGTTTGAGAGTAAAGAAATTTGTAACTTAAACAAAGTAAAGGCTTAGTCTTTACTAAACCCAAAATTTCAATGCTTTCTAAGCACTCCCAGAATGGCAACAGCGTCCTTTGATAACAAGCATTTTATCAAGGTGATGCAATGCAACAGGAGGTTATCAAAACTCAAGCAGCACTTAGTTGTAGTACAATGCAAGAAAGTTCAATGAGAATGCAAGGATCGAGTAAAGCTAGGCAAATGATGAACAGTTTTATAAAAATTCTAAAAACTAAATGCAAGGAGAAACTATTTTAAAATTACTAGGAACGAGTGAACTACCACGACGAACAAACAGAATGATTAAAATGCAAAGCAATGAATTTATAAAAATCGACAAGTGGATCGACCACAGGATCGACCACTAGATCGAGCAACAACGATCGATCTCTACAACGAAACTAATGACCTGGATGCAACATGTAACAAGCGAATGACTAGTAAAGATGTAAGAACACTAAGAAAGAGGGTCTAGGGTTGAGATTCACGTTCAGGGGTTTCAAAGGTTCAAGCTTGGTTTGAAAACTCTAGATCTACTCACTTTGTGAGGTTCTCTAAGCCTTGAAAACAAAACAAGATCCATCCATGGCGTGTGGTATGGATCACTCCTTCATTCTCTCCTCCAGACCTATGGCATTTGGCGGAAAAAGAGATTGAAGGGCAAGGAAATCAGATTTCAAACACGCGGCTTAACTAGTCCCCTAAACTACCATGGCGTTTGGGAAAGGGTAACTAGTTTCTAGGATGTGATTTTCAGAGATCTCTGGAACCTGTCAAGGTAAGAGCTTTCTCTGATCATAAAGATCTTGGCGTGAGACTCTTTAAGCCTTAAGAACTCGACATCCTAGAAGAGAAAGCCATTAAGAACAAGAAAACTCCAAACTTGAAAACCTTTTCGACCCCTTTGAATCCTGTTTACCCCAAAACCCGATTAAACTACTCACTACACATTAAGTAAACAAAGCAGAGCATGAAAAACGAAATGATAAACATAAGAAACGATGGATTAAACTTAAACGATTTGATACAAAGCAAGAAAAGCTTCCAAGTCTAACAATGGCAAAATCGTCTTTGAACAGAGAGAAAGATGATAAAAAGATAAAAATGAAAACGTCCCGTCAAAAGCATGCTCGCCGCCTTGCCAAAACAGGCCAAACAGCTCGATGGTCTCCCCTTCGCTAGCGGCCAAAAGCGGTTAAAGTACACTGAGATCGACTTCAGGATCGAGCATCTCTCTCGATCATTTTCAGACATCGTGCCCCTAGCTCAATTTTCGTCTCAATCTTCCTCGGTGAATCGTGTGCTTCGTTCGATCTTGGAGTCGATTTTTGGAGGATCGGGCGATAGACTCGATCCAGCTATCGCTCTGCATAACGTCATTCACGTCTGTACTCCTTGATCGATCGCTTCACTCGATCTCCATCTCGATCAGTTCCCTTGGATCGGCTGGACTACTCGATCTTCTGGTCGATCTTATCTAGATCGACCGGCCTTGCTCGAACCTCCTCTCGATCTCTGGTCCTTAGCAAGCATTCCTGAATTCTCCAAGTCTCACAAACTTCCTCACGGGCATCAACACGTCCACGAACCCTCCAAGACTCCAAAGTAGCCGAAAACAACCTGTATGCGAATGCAAAATGCAAGAAATATGCATATGCTGGTGCAAGAACACTCTAGGACATAAAGTGATGCAAACTATCATAAAATGCAATGTATATGCGTGAGAAACTAACTTATGTGTATGCAAAATGCATGGAATATGCCGCTATATCAGGATTCCAAGCCATTGGTCTGCATCGATGACCAGCATCGAGGAATGACGTCGATACATGCTGCACAGGGCATATCAAGGTGTAGCATCGAGGAGAACACCAAAAACCCACCTCGATATCGAGCTGACAGCATCGAGCAGAACACCTTCCTTTGCCCCTCGATGTGTCAAAGCCGAGAGTTGACCAGGATTTTTTCTACTATTTGTCAAACCTTATCTTCTTAGCTTATTTAAGCTAAACCTTATCTTTCTAGCATCCTATCTTCTTTTTTACCCTAATTTCGACCTGTGGGGAAACCACAAAGAGATTTTTATGGGACTTTGGTCACGATCACCTTTTCAATAAAGTTTTGCACTTCCTTTGTCGTTTTTCTTCTACTTCTTGTTTCATCATGTTTGATCTATAATCTCTGCTTATTTCTGTTGATTTTTCTATGTGTTGTGAGTAGTTCCATATGGTTTGAGGTTGGAGCAGATTTGGGGATGATTGGTTGAGAACTTAGGGTGTTTTGGTTTGATTAATGCTTAGATCACTTAGCTTAGTTGTTCTTAAGGCTTGAGTAACTTTTTTAAGTGAAATAGATTATAGGTGTTTGCTGCATCACAAGTGTTTGTTTAAATGCCTGAAAGAACTTTGCTAGGAACAATCGCTTAGATGATTATATTGCGTTAGGTTGTTTGTTTGGTCTTTAAGAGCCTTGTGTTTTCATGCTGGTTTTGCACAGATACGCCATCACAAGTAGGTCTGACATGTGCTTAACTTAGACATCTCTGTTCTTGTTATGGGCTGGTTTTGCACAGATACGCCCTCACAAATGGGTCTGACATGTGCTTAACTTAGACATTTCTGCTCTTGATACGGATTGATTGATTTTGTGGCTTAATCATGTTCTTTGCTTGTTATCAGTCGTGACCACCCTAGGTTTGATACTAAGTAATCCCCAAGACATCATTGCTCTAGCCTTAAACACAGCTTCATTGTCCTTTGCTTTTTGTCATTTTGTGTTCTGTTTTCCTCTGTTTTTAGTTTCTTTGCTTTTGTAGTTTCTGCTGCATTTAGTTTCTTTGCATTGCATTCCTTGCTTAAGTCTTGTTAGTATTGCTTTTCACATCTGTATTTCATGTTTGTCCACTTAGGTTGTTAGAATCATCCTTCTTCATCAAACATGGTTAAGCTAAGTTAGTTCCTTGCATCTCTTTTATTCTAGCTTCTAGATGGATTGATTAAACCTCATCAATACTACATCTGATTTAGAGAGGGATTGACTTAATACTTGCAAAAGTCCTTCTTCATCTGGCGTCTCGATGGTCCAGCCTGTGTAGCAGCAGCAGAAGAGGAAGCGCCAGTAGTGGCTCCTCTAGGACGCTGTGAAGAAGGTGCAGCAAACTCGGATCAGGCTGTAAACGCAGCTGGCGTCTATTGCCCTGGATCGTGGTGAGCTCCCGGTTTGGCAACTGTATGCCAACATACTCTCCAGTTCGAGTAGTGAAAGTCCAGACTAATCGCTGCTTGGACCAAGTAGCATTACACAGATGTGTCTCATCTATGAGATCCCTCTCAATGATAATGCTGCAAGGTGATGTATCAATCTGGAAGTGCTGGAAGATGGGTGTGAGAAGGCTGCCAACGCTCTCACTCTTCTCCCCCGTACTGGTAAATGGCTTGGTCTTCAGAGAGACCCAGTGTTTAGCAAAAATGGCACCAAAGTTGGCGCGGACCATGCTATCCATGGGTATCTCATCAGCCAGCATGTCAGCGAAACCGTAGTAGAGCAAAACCAGCTCTCTGACACGCATCTTGCTCGCCACAAACTTTCACAAGATGGTGTTGCCTAGATGGCGCAAAATGTACCTCATAACGGGATGTCGAACGTCCGTCTGCGTGCTTGTCTTGCTCTCATAGACTCCATTCCCGAACTTGGACCAGAATGTCCGCATGTGGGTCCACTACGATAGAAGGAGAATGCATGTAGGGTGGTCAGAAAAACCATAGATCCCGCAAAGCTCAAACAGACTGATCCTGTAGCGAATCCTGCGGATCAGAAAGGTCAGAGTGCCCTCCTGTGCTCCCTTGGCCCTCTCGTTTGGGTAGTACACGCGAACGGTAGAGAGGAACTGTCTAACCAGATCGGGGTACAGATCGTACTGCTGTAACGCCATTGTGCCCATCCCGATCCTCTGGAAAATCTGCAAAACCGCATCCAGAATACCCATCTTCCACAGCACTGTGGTGTCCGCGAATCTGGTCGGAATGATCTTCACCTCTTGCCATGCATTGTAGAACAGCGTGTCGTACTCATCCCACTCCTTCTGAATCTCGCGGAACACACAAGTATCCCGCGCCACTTCAAACCAAGCTTTAATCTTTGAGACCCATGAATATGACCCTCAACCCTATACCCTATTTCTTTGTGTTTTAAATCTCAGTTAAT
This sequence comes from Thlaspi arvense, assembly GCA_911865555.2. Classification (NCBI taxonomy): domain Eukaryota; kingdom Viridiplantae; phylum Streptophyta; class Magnoliopsida; order Brassicales; family Brassicaceae; genus Thlaspi; species Thlaspi arvense. The sequence continues at coordinate 39,277,619 of OU466863.1, forward strand.
CATTCGCTTGCCATTCAGTTGCATCATGTTCATCAAAAGTCATTTCTGTTCAACTTACTTGTAGATCGAACCATTCTGCTCGATCTAGTGGTCGATCTAGTGGTCGATTCACTAGTCGGTTTTAGTTTTTAGTAGTCTTGCATTTCTAATCTTTTGCTTGTTCCTCGTGGTAGTTAACCCTCTTCCAGGGATTTTAAAATTGTTTTTCTTTGCATTTGGTCTTTGCATTTAGTTTTTAGGGATTTTACCAATCATTTATCATTTTCGCTTAACTTTGCTCATTCCCTTGCATTCTTAGTGAATTTGCTACCCCTAGGTGTGGATTGACACTCTCTTGCATGCTATACTACATCTCAGTGTTGCATTAGAGCTTTGATAATCATTGCATTGCAAAAACCTGTTGTCAGTACACGAAGGAGCAAGCAAGGAGAAAGGTAAGGCGGTCACTCAAGACCTCCTAGCAAGAGCAAGAAGTCTAGGGCATCATCAAGCTCCAGCCGAGCCTAGCTCCGAGGTACCAACAACCAAACCCTTGTATATACCACGCATCGTTTGATTTTTGCTTTGTGTTTTGACTCCTCTTGGATTTTTGTGCCACCGAGACGGTGTCATTCAAGTTTGGGGGAGTGTGTGGTGTGTTTGACGTGTTTTCTTTGATCTTTTTTTCTGTTATCATCCTTTGCGTCATCATGCATCATGTAAGGCATAGAAAACACCAAAAAAATGATAAAAAGTTTAAAAATTTTCAAAACAAATCATGTAGTTGCTTTCGAATTGTTAAACATTTTAGGATTGAGTCTAGAATTTTTAAGCATTTAGGTTGTTTACATTTGCATAAGGGGCAAAAGTTTTTCTTGAAAAGTGTTTTTAGCTCAGGAATTGTTTCAAGGCCCTAGTTAGTAGTTCTTTGATGCATTGTACACTCTTTGAAAGTAAGCTCTAACCATGCTTGGATCATTTGTTTTGATTTTCGTTGCTTAAGTTGAACATTTATGAATTGAATCCTTTCCTAATAAGTGAGAACCTTAATTTGAATCTTTTTAATTATCATACTTATGCATTTGAAAAAGGATACATGGATCACTTATACATATTTAGGCTTTCTTCTTCCTTTCACCACTCTCTTGTAAGCCTAAATAGACTTCCCCACCTTTACCTTACCCTCCTTTCAAGCCAATGTTCTTGTGTGACGAATCTTTGTGAGGCCTCTTTTCGGCTGAACTTAGCATAAAGTGTTAGGTTTAGGCGACATGATTAGGTTTTCATATTGGTACTAGCTTTGCATTTTGAAGCTAGTTTTAGGCTTAGGATATGGCGGGTATTCATGGGAATTGCTTTGTTTTGCTTCGGTTTAAAGAGTTTGAAGTTTGGAAGTTGAATAAAAAGGGTTTTAATGGTTTTAAGTTGAAGGCTTTTTGTTTTAAAAATGAAAGCTCTAGTTTAAATAAGAAGGTAGCTCTCAAAAGAAAAGAAAAAGAAAAGAAAAGAGCCAAAAGGCCAATGTTTGAAAACAAAAAAAATGAGTAGAGAGCTATCAAAGAAAAAAGAAAAGAGCTAAGTATGTTTTCAGTCTTACCACTAGCCAAAAGAGTTTTAAAATGTTGCTTTTATATGGGTTTTTGCTTGGCGAATTGCCTTGATGATAAAGGTAGTCTTTAGGAGGGTGAGTGAGTTTAAAAACAAAAGAAAAATGAGAGAGGGTTCTAGGATCATTGTTAGTGTATATGGGTAGATGAGAGTCTAGACATGTATACATTAATTGTCTTTACCTTTAGCATTATGCATAAGTTCGACCATTCTTTGAGATAACCCCATGTTTGAATCGCCCTTATAAGTGAGATAATTTTTATCTCACAACCCTTGTCCCTTAACAAAATGTATTCGGTTTTATAGTGCATAAGTGTGATTTACGGTTTTGAGCTTAATGAATGTTAAAGGTTAGGATTCTTGGACTGTTTGGGATATGAGAGTCATGATTTGAGATTTAGTATGTGATGAGTGTGGCTAAGTTAGAATGAGTGTGTGAATTGCATCTTAGGATTAAGAACTAGGACCATTGAATTGATTCATTTGAAAAACTCTTTTGCAAGGAATTTGAGCCCCCGTTTTAAAACCTCTCTTCCTTTCTTGAATTTTGTTTGCTTGAGGGCAAGCAAAAGGCAAGTTTTGGGGGAGTTGATATTACCATATATTTTGCATATTTTGCATGTATTTAGGATAGTTTTTCATGCATTCACCTTGTATTATAGGCTAGTTTGTTCTATTTATTGCATTTTAGGTCTTAGGTCTCTTTGCATTCGCATTTTGCATATTTCTTGCATTTTTGTATCATTATCACGTTGTTTGGAGCACCCTGGAGTTGTGGAAGTTATGTGGACGTGAGGAGGGTCAAAACGAAACTCGTGGACACTTGCAAAGCTCAACCATGCATGCAAAGGACCTGAGATCATACCACACGCCATGGATGGTTCTAGTTTTGTTTTCAAGGCTTAGGGAAAGCTCGTCATTGAGTAGATCTATGTGTTTTCAAACCAAAGCTTGAACCTTTGAACACTCTTGAATATGACCCTCGACCCTGAACCCTCTTTTAGCATTTTAAAACATCTGTTCATAGCTCTCTTATCATAAAGCTTGCATCTTTGTTCATTTGAAGTTGTTTACCTTTAAGTTGTTAGATCGATCTGTTTTACCCGATTTAGCTCTCTATTTTTAGTTATTAGTAGATTTGCATTTTTAATCTTTTGGTTTCTCCTAGTAGTAGTTAACCCTCATCCAGAGATTTTAAAATAGTTTTGCATTTCCTTTGGTCATTGCATTTAGTGTTCCTCGATTTTATCAATCATTTTCCCGATTTGCTTAGATTTGCGTTACACTTGCATTCCTAGTGTTCTTCCTGCTTCCTAGGTTGGATTGACACCTTTACTGCTATAGTACATCATTACAGTGGTTTGGGTTTTGATATTTCACCTTGCTAACAATCTGTTTATCACTAGACAACCATGCATTGCACCTAAGAACAGAGTGTTCATGTGCATTCATATAGGACGTAGACTTCATGCATTCACTTAGGTTGTAGCTTGCTTGTTTAAAATCGGTGCCATGATAGTACATCTTTGCTAATGCTAGTGATTTATGAAAATGAAGCCGTTGTTTTTAATCCTTTGGTGCATTTGATGTTGAGCTAGAAATAAAGCTGAACTACTTTTGGAATTAGCATTTGTGTGAGCTCTGTTTGAGACCAAATCATGCTTTGAAATGATTTCAACCTTTCTATAAGTGGAACCTTAATTTGAGCTTTGAATTATCTTGTTTGTGCATTGAAAGTGATTGCATGGTTACCAATATACATACTTGGATCATCTTCTTCCTTTTCACCACTCTTGTTGATCCAAGTAGCTGATCCTCATCACTAAGGGACAGTTAACCATACCTTGAACCAATCCTTCCTTCTAAACCCGAACAATATTTTGAGAGTTTGTGAGGCCTTGCATTATCATTTTCGAACTTATCTTGGCAAAAAGTGTTAGGAATAAGGCTGGCAAGGAGAAGCTCTCTTGTAGACATCAGCTTGTATTTTTAGCTTGATACTAGGTTAGGCGTTTTGGGAAAGGGTAGAGATAAGTGGTTTAAGCATTAAATATTTGTATCTTTTGAGAAGAAAGGAAGAGTGGGAATGGTTTCAAGAAGAGAATGATATTGTGGGAAGATGACTGCATCTTGTGGTTAAGTGAAAAAAAAGAAATCTCTAAAAGATGACTGCATCTTGTGGTTAAGTGAAAAAGAAGAAACCTCTAAGTTACAAAGAAGAAGAGGCGCCAGCAACAACAAGCTTACAAAAGTCATCCAAAAGAAGAAAAATCAGACCAAGAAATCCACCAAAAAAGTGATGAAAATTTGCGCCTATACAACAAAGAAGAGCAAATTTCTAAAAGAAGTCAGCCACACAAGCAAAAGAAGAAGAAGTCCCCCACATTTCAAGAAGAAAAAGATCTAAAGAGCTTTGGGAAAGGGTAGATTTAGGGGAATATCTTGGGACTTAGACTTAATTAGGATCATCTTTGGAAAAGGGTAGATGAGAGTTTTGACTTGCATGCATAAGTGTGCTTTTATCTATAGCATTTTGCCTAAGATAGATTCATTTCATATGAGAGTTCCCCTATTTTCTTTGAGTCATTGATGAATGAGATCATTTTTATCTCGTAACCATGTCCCTTGAACCAAATGCTTTCACTTGATTTTGCACAAACTTGATCCATTGGTTACTTGCTTAATTGAATGTGAAAAAGGTTGTTTGATTTGAAGAGCATGTGTAGGTTGAGTGATGATCCTTGCTTTGCAATGAAAGTGGCTTAGTTTTAAAGTATTCTCTAAAATTAGGAATGTGGACTTCATTTTGATTTACTGTTAGCATTCCAATGATATGAGTTCCCATTTTAAAACCTCATCACCATTTTTAATCTTTTATTTGCTTGAGGGCAAGCAAAGACTAAGTGTCGGGGTGTCGATAGCTTGCTAGTGTAGATAATTTTAGGCTGCATTTCATGCTTCCTTTTCTCTGTTTTTGCGTTATAGTTTAGAATTTAGGTATCATTTGCACTTAGAATCAACATAGCATGCATATAGCTTAGGATTGCATACATTTGCATACATGTGCATGTTTATGGTGGTGTTCAGATGTTTTTTGGAGTTTCTTGGAGCTGGGGAGGAGATAGAAGCAGCTCATGATCAAAGAAGATGTCAAAAGTGGAGTTCTTGCAAAGTCTGGTCTGTATCGAGCAAGCACATCGAGCAGAACACCCGTGGAGTGTGCTCGATGCAAGCAGCAGGACGAGAGGAAAAGGATCAGCACGAGGATTTGATAACAAGCTTTTTATCAGGGTGATGCAATGCAACATGAGGTTATCAAAACTCAAGCAGCATTTAGTTGTAGTACAATGCAAGAGGAATCAATCCAATCCTAGGAGATAGAAAGTTAAATGAGAAGGCAAGGATCGAGTAAAGCTAGGCAAATGATGAACAGTTTTATAAAAATCCTAAAAAATAAATGCAATGATTAATGCAAGGCGAAACTATTTTAAAATTACTAGGAAAGAGTGAACTACCAAGACGAACAAACAAAATGAATAATATGCAAAGCTATGACTTTATAAAAATCGACTAGTGGATCGACCACAGGATCGACCACTAGATCGAGCAACAACGATCGATCTCGTCTAAAAGTTCAAATGCAACGAAACTAATGACCAGGATGCAACAGGTAACAAGCGAATGACTAGTCAAGATGTAAGAACACTAAGAAAGAGGGTCTAGGGTTGAGATTCGAGTTAAGGTGTTTCTAAGGTTCAAGCTTGGTTTGAAAACTCTAGATTTACTCACTTTGTGAGGTTCTCTAAGCCTTGAAAACAAAACAAGATCCATCCATGGCGTGTAGTATGGATCACTCCTTCATTCTCTCCTCCAGACCCATGGCGTTTGGCGGAAAAAGAGATTGAAGGGCAAGGAAATCAGATTTCAAACATGCGGCTTAACTAGTCCCCTAAACTACCATGGCGTTAGAGAAAGGGTAACTAGTTTCTAGGATGTGATTTTCAGAGATCTTTAGATCCTGTCAAGGTAAGAGCTCTCTCTGATCATAAAGATCTTGGCGTGAGACTCTTGAAGCCTTAAGAACTCGACATCCTAGAAGAGAAAGCCATTAAGAACAAGAAAACTCCAAACTTGAAAACCTTTTCAACCCCTTTGAATCCTCTCAACCCCAAAACCCGACTAAACTACTCACTACACATTATGTAAACAAAGCAGAGCATGAAAAACGAAATGATAAACATAAAAAACAATGGATTAAACTTAAACGATTCGATACAAAGCAAGAAAAGCGTCCAAGTCTAACAATAGCGAAATAGCCTTTGAACAAAGAGAAAGATGATAAAAAGATAAAAATGAAAACGTCCCGTCAAAAGCATGCTCGCCGCCTTGCCAAAACAGGCCAAACAGCTCGATGGTCCCCCCTTTGCTAGCGGCCAAAAGCGGTTAAAGTACACTGAGATCGACTTCGGGATCGAGCATCTCCCTCGATCATTTTCAGACATCGTGCCCCTAGCTCGGTCTTCGTCTCGATCTTCCTCGGTGAATCGAGTGCTTCGTTCGATCTTGGAGTCGATCTTTGGAGGATCGGGTGATAGACTCGATCCGGCTCTCGCTCTGCATGGCGTCATTCACGTCCGTACTCCTTGGTCGATCGCTTCACTCGATCTCCGTCTCGATCAAGTCCCTTGGATCGACTGGACTACTCGATCTTACTAGGAAAGAGTGAACTACCAAGACGAACAAACAGAATGATTTATATGCAAAGCTATGAATTTATAAAAATCGACTAGTGGATCGACCACAGGATCGACCACTAGATCGAGCAACAACGATAGATCTCGTCTAAAAGTTCAAATGCAACGAAACTAATGACCAGGATGCAACAGGTAACAAACGAATGACTAGTAAAGATGTAAGAACACTAAGAAAGAGGGTCAAAGGTTGAGATTCACGTTCAGGAGTTTCAAAGGTTCAAGCTTGGTTTGAAAACTCTAGATCTACTCACTTTGTGAGGTTCTCTAGGCCTTGAAAATAAAACAAGATCCATCCATGGCGTGTGGTATGGATCACTCCTTCATTCTCTCCTCCAGACCCATGGCGGTTTGGCGGAAAAAAAGATTGAAGGGCAAGGAAATCAGATTTCAAACATGCGGCTTAACTAGTCCCCTAAACTACCATGGCGTTAGGGAAAGGGTAACTAGTTTCTAGAATGTGATTATCAGAGATCTCTGGATCCTGTCAAGGTAAGAGCTCTCTCTGATCATAAAGATCTTCGCGTGAGACTCTTGAAGCCTTAATAACTCAACATCCTAGAAGAGAAAGCCATTAAGAACAAGAAAACTCCAAACTTGAAAACCTTTTCAACCCCTTTGAATCCTCTCAACCCCAAAACCCGATTAAACTACTCACTTCACATTAAGTAAAAAAAGTAGAGCAAGAAAAACGAAATGATAAACATAAAAAACAATGGATTAAACTTAAACGATTCGATACAAAGCAAGAAAAGCTTCCAAGTCGAACAATGGCGAAATAGCCTTCGAACAGAGAGAAACATGATAAAAAGATAAAAATGAAAACGTCCCGTCAAAAGAATGCTCGCCGCCTTGCCTAAACAGGCCAAACAGCTCGATGGTCCCCCCTTCGCTAGCGGCCAAAAGCGGTTAAAGTACACTGAGATCGACTTCGGGATCGAGCATCTCCCTCGATCATTTTCAGACATCGTGCCCTCAGCTCGATCTTTGTCTCGATCTTCCCCGGTGAATCGAGTGCTTCGTTCGATCTTGAAGTCGATCTTTGGAGGATCGGGTGATAGACTCGATCCGGCTCTCGCTCTGCATCGCATCATTCACGTCTGTACTCCTCTATCGATCGCTTCCCTCGATCTCCGTCTCGATCAGTTCTCTTGGATCGGCTGGACTACTCGATCTTACTAGGAAAGAGTGAACTACCAAGACGAACAAACAGAATGATTAATGTGCAAAGCTATGAATTTATAAAAATCGACTAGTGGATCGACCACTAGATCGAGCAACAACGATCGATCTCGTCTAAAAGTTCAAATGCAACAAAAATAATGACCAGGATGCAACAGGTAACAAGCGAATGACTAGTAAAGATGTAAGAACACTAAGAAAGAGGGTCTAGGGTTGAGATTCACGTTCAGGGGTTTCAAAGGTTCAGGCTTGGTTTGAAAGCTCTAGATCTACTCACTTTGTGAGGTTCTCTAAGCCTTGAAAACAAAACAAGATCAATCCATGGCGTGTGGTATGAATCACTCCTTCATTCTCTCCTCCAGACCCATGGCGTTTGGCGGAAAAAGAGATTGAAGGGCAAGGAAATCAGATTTCAAACATGCGGCTTAACTAGTCCCCTATACTACCATGGCGTTAGGGAAAGGGTAACTAGTTTCTAGGATGTGATTTTCAGAGATCTTTCGATCCTGTCAAGGTAAGAGCTCTCTCTGACTATAAAGATCTTGGCGTGAGACTCTTGAAGCCTTAAGAACTCGACATCCTAGAAGAGAAAGCCATTAAGAACAAGAAAACTCCAAACTTGAAAACCTTTTCAACCCCTTTGAATCCTCTCAACCCCAAAACCCGATTAAACTACTCACTACACATTAAGTAAACAAAGCAGAGCATGAAAAACGAAATGATAAACATAAAAAACAATGGATTAAACTTAAACGATTCGATACAAAGCAAGAAAAGCTTCCAAGTCTAACAATGGCGAAATAGCCTTTGAACAAAGAGAAAGATGATAAAAAGATAAAAATGAAAACGTCCCGTCTAAAGCATGCTCGCCGCCTTGCCAAAACAGGCCAAACAGCTCGATGTTCCCCCTTCGCTAGCGGCCAAAAGCGGTTAAAGTACACTGAGATCGACTTCGGGATCGAGCATCTCTCTCGATCATTTTCAGACATCGTGCCCCTAGGTCGATCTTCGTCACGATCTTCCTCGGTAAATAAGAGTGCTTCGTTCGATCTTTGAGTCGATCTTTGGAGAATCAGGTGGTAGACTCGATCCGGCTCTCGCTCTGCATGGCGTCATTCACATCCGTAATTCTTGATCGATCGCTTCACTCGATCTCCGTCTCGATCAGTTCCCTTGGATCGGCTGGACTACTCGATCTTACTAGGAAAGAGTGAACTACAAAGACGAACAAACAGAATGATTAATATACAAAGTTATGAATTTATAAAAATCGACTAGTGGATCGACCACAGGATCGACCACTAGATCGAGTAACAACGATCGATCTCGTCTAAAAGTTCAAATGCAACAAAACTAATGACCAGGATGCAACAGGTAACAAGTGAATGACTAGTAAAGATGTAAGAACACTAAGAAAGAGGGTCTAGGGTTGAGATTCACGTTCAGGGGCTTCAAAGGTTCAAGCTTGGTTTGAAAACTCTAGATCTACTCACTTTGTGAGGTTCTCTAAGCCTTGAAAACAAAACAAGATCCATCCATGGCGTGTGGTATGGATCACTCCTTCATTCTCTCCTCCAGACCCATGGCATTTGGCGGAAAAAGAGATTGAAGGGCAAGGAAATCAGATTTCAAACATGCGGCTTAACTAGTCCCCTTTAGGGAAAGGGTAACTAGATTCTAGGATGTAATTTTCAGAGATCTCTGGATCCTGCCAAGGTAAGAGCTCTCTCTGATCATAAAGATCTTGACGTGAGACTCTTGAAGCCTTAAGAACTCGACATCCTAGAAGAGAAAGCCATTAAGAACAAGAAAACTCCAAACTTGAAAACCTTTTCAACCCCTTTGAATACTCTCAACCCCAAAACCCGATTAATCTACTCAGTACACATTAAGTAAACAAAGCAGAGCATGAAAAACGAAATGATAAACATAAAAAAACAATGGATTAAACTTAAACGATTCGATACAAAGCAAGAAAAGCTTCCAAGTCTAACAATGGCGAAATAGCCTTTGAACAAAGAGAAAGATGATAAAAAGATAAAAATGAAAACGTCCTGTCAAAAGCATGCTTGCTGCCTTGCCAAAACAGGCCAAACAGCTCGATGGTCCCCCCTTCGCTAGCGGCCAAAAGCAGTTAAAGTACACTGAGATCGACTTCGGGATCGAGCATCTCTCTCGATCATTTTCAGACATCGTGCCCTTAGCTCGATCTTTGTCTCAATCTTCCTCGGTGAATCGAGTGCTTCGTTCGATCTTGGAGTCGATCTTTGGAGGATCGGGTGATAGACTCGATCCGGCTCTCGCTCTGCATGGCGTCATTCACGTCCGTACTCCTTGATAGATCGCTTCACTCGATCTCCGTCTTGATCAGTTCCCTTGGATCGGTTGGACTACTCGATCTTACTAGGAAAGAGTGAACTACCAAGACGAACAAACAGAATGATTAATATGCAAAGCTATGAATTTATAAAAACCGACTAGTGGATCAACCACAGGATCGACCACTAGATCGAGCAACAACGATCGATCTCGTCTAAAAGTTCAAATGCAACGAAACTAATGACCAGGATGCAACAGGTAACAAGCGAATGACTAGTAAAGATGTAAGAACACTAAGAAAGAGGGTCTAGGGTTGAGATTCACGTTCAGGGGTTTCAAAGGTTCAGGCTTGGTTTGAAAACTCTAGATCTACTCACTTTCTGAGGTTCTCTAAGCTTTGAAAACAAAACAAGATCCATCCATGGCGTGTGGTATGGATCACTCCTTCATTCTCTCCTCTAGACCCATGGCGTTTGGCGGAAAAAGAGATTGAAGGGCAAGGAATTCAGATTTCAAACATGCGGCTTAAATAGTCCCCTAAACTACCATGGCGTTAGGGAAAGGGTAACTAGTTTCTAGGATGTGATTTTCAGAGATCTCTGGATCCTGTCAAGGTAAGAGCTCTCTCTGATCATAAAGATCTTCGCGTGAGACTCTTGAAGCCTTAAGAACTCGTCATCCTAGAAGAGAAAGCCATTAAGAACAAGAAAACTCCAAACTTGAAAACTTTTTCAACCCCTTTGAATCCTCTCAACCCCAAAACCCGATTAAACTACTCACTACACATTATGTAAACAAAGCAGAGCATGAAAAACGAAATGATAAACATAAAAAAAACAATGGATTAAACTTAAACGATTCGATACAAAGCAAGAAAAGCTTCCAAGTCTAACAATGGCGAAATAGCCTTTGAACAAAGAGAAAGATGATAAAAAGATAAAAATGAAAACGTCCCGTCAAAAGCATGCTCGCCGCCTTGCCAAAACAGGCCAAACAGCTCGATGGTCCCCCTTCGCTAGCGGCCAAAAGCGGTTAAAGTACACTGAGATCGACTTCGGGATCGAGCATCTCTCTCAATCATTTTCAGACATCATGCCCCTAGCTCAATCTTCATCTCAATCTTCCTTGGTGAATCGAGTGCTTCGTTCGATCTTGGAGTCGATCTTTGGAGGATCGGGTGATAGACTCGATCCGGCTCTTGCTCTGCATGGCGTCATTCACGTCCGTACTCCTTGATCGATCGCTTCACTCGATCTCCGTCTCGATCAGTTCCCTTGGATCGGCTGGACTACTCGATCTTACTAGGAAAGAGTGACCTACAAAGACGAACAAACAGAATGATTAATATGCAAAGCTATGAATTTATAAAAATCGGCTAGTGGATCGACCACTAGATCGAGCAACAATGATCAATCTCGTCTAAAAGTTCAAATGCAACGAAACTAATGACCAGGCTGCAACAGGTAACAAGCGAATGACTAGTAAAGATGTAAGAACACTAAGAAAGAGGGTCTAGGGTTGAGATTCACGTTCAGGGGTTTCAAAGGTTCAGGCTTGGTTTGAAAGCTCTAGATCTACTCACTTTGTGAGGTTCTCTAAGCCTTGAAAACAAAACAAGATCAATCCATGGCGTGTGGTATGAATCACTCCTTCATTCTCTCCTCCAGACCCATGGCGTTTGGCGAAAAAAGAGATTGAAGGGCAAGGAAATCAGATTTCAAACATGCGGCTTAACTAGTCCCCTATACTACCATGGCGTTAGGGAAAGCGTAACTCGTTTCTAGGATGTGATTTTCAGAGATCTTTGGATCCTGTCAAGGTAAGAGCTCTCTCTGACTATAAAGATCTTGGCGTGAGACTCTTGAAGCCTTAAGAACTCGACATCCTAGAAGAGAAAGCCATTAAGAACAAGAAAACTCCAAACTTGAAAACCTTTTCAACCCCTTTGAATCCTCTCAACCCCAAAACCCGATTAAACTACTCACTACACATTATGTAAACAAAGCAGAGCATGAAAAACAAAATGATAAACATAAAAAACAATGGATTAAACTTAAACGATTCGATACAAAGCAAGAAAAGCTTCCAAGTCTAACAATGGCGAAATAGCCTTTAAACAAAGAGAAAGATGATAAAAAGATAAAAATGAAAACGTCCCGTCAAAAGCATGCTCGCCGCCTTGCCAAAACAGGCCAAACAGCTCGATGGTCCCCCTTCGCTAGCGGCCAAAAGCGGTTAAAGTACACTGAGATCGACTTCGGGATCGAGCATCTCCCTCGATTATTTTCAGACATCGTGCCCCTAGCTCGATCTTCGTCTCGATCTTCCTCGGTAAATAAGAGTGCTTTGTTCGATCTTTGAGTCGATCTTTGGAGAATCAGGTGGTAGACTCGATCCGGCTCTCGCTCTGCATGGCGTCATTCACATCCGTAATTCTTGATCGATCGCTTCACTCGATCTCCGTCTCGATCAGTTCCCTTGGATCGGCTGGACTACTCGATCTTACTAGGAAAGAGTGAACTACAAAGACGAACAAACAGAATGATTAATATACAAAGTTATGAATTTATAAAAATCGACTAGTGGATCGACCACAGGATCGACCACTAGATCGAGTAACAACGATCGATCTCGTCTAAAAGTTCAAATGCAACAAAACTAATGACCAGGATGCAACAGGTAACAAGTGAATGACTAGTAAAGATGTAAGAACACTAAGAAAGAGGGTCTAGGGTTGAGATTCACGTTCAGGGGCTTCAAAGGTTCAAGCTTGGTTTGAAAACTCTAGATCTACTCACTTTGTGAGGTTCTCTAAGCCTTGAAAACAAAACAAGATCCATCCATGGCGTGTGGTATGGATCACTCCTTCATTCTCTCCTCCAGACCCATGGCATTTGGCGGAAAAAGAGATTGAAGGGCAAGGAAATCAGATTTCAAACATGCGGCTTAACTAGTCCCCTTTAGGGAAAGGGTAACTAGATTCTAGGATGTAATTTTCAGAGATCTCTGGATCCTGCCAAGGTAAGAGCTCTCTCTGATCATAAAGATCTTGACGTGAGACTCTTGAAGCCTTAAGAACTCGACATCCTAGAAGAGAAAGCCATTAAGAACAAGAAAACTCCAAACTTGAAAACCTTTTCAACCCCTTTGAATACTCTCAACCCCAAAACCCGATTAATCTACTCAGTACACATTAAGTAAACAAAGCAGAGCATGAAAAACGAAATGATAAACATAAAAAAACAATGGATTAAACTTAAACGATTCGATACAAAGCAAGAAAAGCTTCCAAGTCTAACAATGGCGAAATAGCCTTTGAACAAAGAGAAAGATGATAAAAAGATAAAAATGAAAACGTCCTGTCAAAAGCATGCTTGCTGCCTTGCCAAAACAGGCCAAACAGCTCGATGGTCCCCCCTTCGCTAGCGGCCAAAAGCGGTTAAAGTACATTGAGATCGACTTCGGGATCGAGCATCTCTCTCGATCATTTTCAGACATCGTGCCCTTAGCTCGATCTTCGTCTCAATCTTCCTTGGTGAATCGAGTGCTTCGTTCGATCTTGGAGTCGATCTTTGGAGGATCGGGTGATAGACTCGATCCGGCTCTTGCTCTGCATGGCGTCATTCACGTCCGTACTCCTTGATCGATCGCTTCACTCGATCTCCGTCTCGATCAGTTCCCTTGGATCGGCTGGACTACTCGATCTTACTAGGAAAGAGTGACCTACAAAGACGAACAAACAGAATGATTAATATGCAAAGCTATGAATTTATAAAAATCGGCTAGTGGATCGACCACTAGATCGAGCAACAATGATCAATCTCGTCTAAAAGTTCAAATGCAACGAAACTAATGACCAGGCTGCAACAGGTAACAAGCGAATGACTAGTAAAGATGTAAGAACACTAAGAAAGAGGGTCTAGGGTTGAGATTCACGTTCAGGGGTTTCAAAGGTTCAGGCTTGGTTTGAAAGCTCTAGATCTACTCACTTTGTGAGGTTCTCTAAGCCTTGAAAACAAAACAAGATCAATCCATGGCGTGTGGTATGAATCACTCCTTCATTCTCTCTCCTCCAGACCCATGGCGTTTGGCGGAAAAAGAGATTGAAGGGCAAGGAAATCAGATTTCAAACATGCGGCTTAACTAGTCCCCTATACTACCATGGCGTTAGGGAAAGGGTAACTCGTTTCTAGGATGTGATTTTCAGAGATCTTTGGATCCTGTCAAGGTAAGAGCTCTCTCTGACTATAAAGATCTTGGCGTGAGACTCTTGAAGCCTTAAGAACTCGACATCCTAGAAGAGAAAGCCATTAAGAACAAGAAAACTCCAAACTTGAAAACCTTTTCAACCCCTTTGAATCCTCTCAACCCCAAAACCCGATTAAACTACTCACTACACATTATGTAAACAAGCAGAGCATGAAAAACAAAATGATAAACATAAAAAACAATGGATTAAACTTAAACGATTCGATACAAAGCAAGAAAAGCTTCCAAGTCTAACAATGGCGAAATAGCCTTTAAACAAAGAGAAAGATGATAAAAAGATAAAAATGAAAACGTCCCGTCAAAAGCATGCTCGCCGCCTTGCCAAAACAGGCCAAACAGCTCGATGGTCCCCCTTCGCTAGCGGCCAAAAGCGGTTAAAGTACACTGAGATCGACTTCGGGATCGAGCATCTCCCTCGATTATTTTCAGACATCGTGCCCCTAGCTCGATCTTCGTCTCGATCTTCCTCGGTAAATAAGAGTGCTTTGTTCGATCTTTGAGTCGATCTTTGGAGAATCAGGTGGTAGACTCGATCCGGCTCTCGCTCTGCATGGTGTCATTCACATCCGTAATTTTTGATCGATCGCTTCACTCGATCTCCGTCTTGATCAGTTCCCTTGGATCGGCTGGACTACTCGATCTTCCTAGGAAAGAGTGAACTACAAAGATGAACAAACAGAATGATTAATATACAAAGTTATGAATTTATAAAAATCGACTAGTGGATCGACCACAGGATCGACCACTAGATCGAGTAACAACGATCGATCTCGTCTAAAAGTTCAAATGCAACAAAACTAATGACCAGGATGCAACAGGTAACAAGTGAATGACTAGTAAAGATGTAAGAACACTAAGAAAGAGGGTCTAGGGTTGAGATTCACGTTCAGGGGCTTCAAAGGTTCAAGCTTGGTTTGAAAACTCTAGATCTACTCACTTTGTGAGGTTCTCTAAGCCTTGAAAACAAAACAAGATCCATCCATGGCGTGTGGTATGGATCACTCCTTCATTCTCTCCTCCAGACCCATGGCATTTGGCGGAAAAAGAGATTGAAGGGCAAGGAAATCAGATTTCAAACATGCGGCTTAACTAGTCCCCTTTAGGGAAAGGGTAACTAGATTCTAGGATGTAATTTTCAGAGATCTCTGGATCCTGCCAAGGTAAGAGCTCTCTCTGATCATAAAGATCTTGACGTGAGACTCTTGAAGCCTTAAGAACTCGACATCCTAGAAGAGAAAGCCATTAAGAACAAGAAAACTCCAAACTTGAAAAACTTTTCAACCCCTTTGAATACTCTCAACCCCAAAACCCGATTAATCTACTCACTACACATTAAGTAAACAAAGCAGAGCATGAAAAACGAAATGATAAACATAAAAAAACAATGGATTAAACTTAAACGATTCGATACAAAGCAAGAAAAGCTTCCAAGTCTAACAATGGCGAAATAGCCTTTGAACAAAGAGAAAGATGATAAAAAGATAAAAATGAAAACGTCCTGTCAAAAGCATGCTTGCTGCCTTGCCAAAACAGGCCAAACAGCTCGATGGTCCCCCCTTCGCTAGCGGCCAAAAGCAGTTAAAGTACACTGAGATCGACTTCGGGATCGAGCACCTCTCTCGATCATTTTCAGACATCGTGCCCTTAGCTCGATCTTTGTCTCAATCTTCCTCGGTGAATCGAGTGCTTCGTTCGATCTTGGAGTCGATCTTTGGAGGATCGGGTGATAGACTCGATCCGGCTCTCGCTCTGCATGGCGTCATTCACGTCCGTACTCCTTGATAGATCGCTTCACTCGATCTCCGTCTTGATCAGTTCCCTTGGATCGGTTGGACTACTCGATCTTACTAGGAAAGAGTGAACTACCAAGACGAACAAACAGAATGATTAATATGCAAAGCTATGAATTTATAAAAACCGACTAGTGGATCAACCACAGGATCGACCACTAGATCGAGCAACAACGATCGATCTCGTCTAAAAGTTCAAATGCAACGAAACTAATGACCAGGATGCAACAGGTAACAAGCGAATGACTAGTAAAGATGTAAGAACACTAAGAAAGAGGGTCTAGGGTTGAGATTCACGTTCAGGGGTTTCAAAGGTTCAGGCTTGGTTTGAAAACTCTAGATCTACTCACTTTCTGAGGTTCTCTAAGCTTTGAAAACAAAACAAGATCCATCCATGGCGTGTGGTATGGATCACTCCTTCATTCTCTCCTCTAGACCCATGGCGTTTGGCGGAAAAAGAGATTGAAGGGCAAGGAATTCAGATTTCAAACATGCGGCTTAAATAGTCCCCTAAACTACCATGGCGTTAGGGAAAGGGTAACTAGTTTCTAGGATGTGATTTTCAGAGATCTCTGGATCCTGTCAAGGTAAGAGCTCTCTCTGATCATAAAGATCTTCGCGTGAGACTCTTGAAGCCTTAAGAACTCGTCATCCTAGAAGAGAAAGCCATTAAGAACAAGAAAACTCCAAACTTGAAAACTTTTTCAACCCCTTTGAATCCTCTCAACCCCAAAACCCGATTAAACTACTCACTACACATTATGTAAACAAAGCAGAGCATGAAAAACGAAATGATAAACATAAAAAACAATGGATTAAACTTAAACGATTCGATACAAAGCAAGAAAAGCTTCCAAGTCTAACAATGGCGAAATAGCCTTTGAACAAAGAGAAAGATGATAAAAAGATAAAAATGAAAACGTCCCGTCAAAAGCATGCTCGCCGCCTTGCCAAAACAGGCCAAACAGCTCGATGGTCCCCCTTCGCTAGCGGCCAAAAGCGGTTAAAGTACACTGAGATCGACTTCGGGATCGAGCATCTCTCTCAATCATTTTCAGACATCATGCCCCTAGCTCAATCTTCGTCTCAATCTTCCTTGGTGAATCGAGTGCTTCGTTCGATCTTGGAGTCGATCTTTGGAGGATCGGGTGATAGACTCGATCCGGCTCTTGCTCTGCATGGCGTCATTCACGTCCGTACTCCTTGATCGATCGCTTCACTCGATCTCCGTCTCGATCAGTTCCCTTGGATTGGCTGGACTACTCGATCTTACTAGGAAAGAGTGACCTACAAAGACGAACAAACAGAATGATTAATATGCAAAGCTATGAATTTATAAAAATCGGCTAGTGGATCGACCACTAGATCGAGCAACAATGATCAATCTCGTCTAAAAGTTCAAATGCAACGAAACTAATGACCAGGCTGCAACAGGTAACAAGCGAATGACTAGTAAAGATGTAAGAACACTAAGAAAGAGGGTCTAGGGTTGAGATTCACGTTCAGGGGTTTCAAAGGTTCAGGCTTGGTTTGAAAGCTCTAGATCTACTCACTTTGTGAGGTTCTCTAAGCCTTGAAAACAAAACAAGATCAATCCATGGCGTGTGGTATGAATCACTCCTTCATTCTCTCCTCCAGACCCATGGCGTTTGGCGGAAAAAGAGATTGAAGGGCAAGGAAATCAGATTTCAAACATGCGGCTTAACTAGTCCCCTATACTACCATGGCGTTAGGGAAAGGGTAACTCGTTTCTAGGATGTGATTTTCAGAGATCTTTGGATCCTGTCAAGGTAAGAGCTCTCTCTGACTATAAAGATCTTGGCGTGAGACTCTTGAAGCCTTAAGAACTCGACATCCTAGAAGAGAAAGCCATTAAGAACAAGAAAACTCCAAACTTGAAAACCTTTTCATCCCCTTTGAATCCTCTCAACCCCAAAACCCGATTAAACTACTCACTACACATTATGTAAACAAAGCAGAGCATGAAAAACAAAATGATAAACATAAAAAACAATGGATTAAACTTAAACGATTCGATACAAAGCAAGAAAAGCTTCCAAGTCTAACAATGGCGAAATAGCCTTTAAACAAAGAGAAAGATGATAAAAAGATAAAAATGAAAACGTCCCGTCAAAAGCATGTTCGCCGCCTTGCCAAAACAGGCCAAACAGCTCGATGGTCCCCCTTCGCTAGCGGCCAAAAGCGGTTAAAGTACACTGAGATCGACTTCGGGATCGAGCATCTCCCTCGATTATTTTCAGACATCGTGCCCCTAGCTCGATCTTCGTCTCGATCTTCCTCGGTGAATCGAGTGCTTCGTTCGATCTTGGAGTCGATCTTTGGAGGATCGGGTGATAGACTCGATCCGGCTCTCGCTCTGCATGGCGTCATTCACGTCCGTACTCCTTGGTCGATCGCTTCACTCGATCTCCGTCTCGATCAGTTCCCTTGGATCGACTGGACTACTCGATCTTACTAGGAAAGAGTGAACTACCAAGACGAACAAACAGAATGATTTATATGCAAAGCTATGAATTTATAAAAATCGACTAGTGGATCGACCACAGGATCGACCACTAGATCGAGCAACAACGATAGATCTCGTCTAAAAGTTCAAATGCAACGAAACTAATGACCAGGATGCAACCGGTAACAAACGAATGACTAGTAAAGATGTAAGAACACTAAGAAAGAGGGTCTAGGGTTGAGATTCACGTTCAGGAGTTTCAAAGGTTCAAGCTTGGTTTGAAAACTCTAGATCTACTCACTTTGTGAGGTTCTCTAAGCCTTGAAAATAAAACAAGATCCATCCATGGCGTGTTGTATGGATCACTCCTTCATTCTCTCCTCCAGACCCATGGCGGTTTGGCGGAAAAAAAGATTGAAGGGCAAGGAAATCAGATTTCAAACATGCGGCTTAACTAGTCCCCTAAACTACCATGGCGTTAGGGAAAGGGTAACTAGTTTCTAGAATGTGATTATCAGAGATCTCTGGATCCTGTCAAGGTAAGAGCTCTCTCTGATCATAAAGATCTTGGCGTGAGACTCTTGAAGCCTTAATAACTCGACATCCTAGAAAAGAAAGCCATTAAGAACAAGAAAACTCCAAACTTGAAAACCTTTTCAACCCCTTTGAATCCTCTCAACCCCAAAACCCGATTAAACTACTCACTTCACATTAAGTAAAAAAAGTAGAGCAAGAAAAACGAAATGATAAACATAAAAAACAATGGATTAAACTTAAACGATTCGATACAAAGCAAGAAAAGCTTCCAAGTCGAACAATGGCGAAATAGCCTTTGAACAGAGAGAAACATGATAAAAAGATAAAAATGAAAACGTCCCGTCAAAAGAATGCTCGCCGCCTTGCCTAAACAAGCCAAACAGCTCGATGGTCCCCCCTTCGCTAGCGGCCAAAAGCGGTTAAAGT
The DNA here is from genome assembly GCA_911865555.2 of Thlaspi arvense. Taxonomy (NCBI): domain Eukaryota; kingdom Viridiplantae; phylum Streptophyta; class Magnoliopsida; order Brassicales; family Brassicaceae; genus Thlaspi; species Thlaspi arvense. The sequence goes on from OU466863.1 coordinate 39,296,947, forward strand.
ACACTGAGATCGACTTCGGGATCGAGCACCTCTCTCGATCATTTTCAGACATCGTGCCCTTAGCTCGATCTTTGTCTCGATCTTCCCCGGTGAATCGAGTGCTTCGTTCGATCTTGAAGTCGATCTTTGGAGGATCGGGTGATAGACTCGATCCGGCTCTCGCTCTGCATGGCATCATTCACGTCTGTACTCCTTGATCGATCGCTTCCCTCGATCTCCGTCTCGATCAGTTCTCTTGGATCGGCTGGACTACTCGATCTTACTAGGAAAGAGTGAACTACCAAGACGAACAAACAGAATGATTAATGTGCAAAGCTATGAATTTATAAAAATCGACTAGTGGATCGACCACTAGATCGAGCAACAACGATCGATCTCGTCTAAAAGTTCAAATGCAACGAAAATAATGACCAGGATGCAACAGGTAACAAGCGAATGACTAGTAAAGATGTAAGAACACTAAGAAAGAGGGTCTAGGGTTGAGATTCACGTTCAGGGGTTTCAAAGGTTCAGGCTTGGTTTGAAAGCTCTAGATCTACTCACTTTGTGAGGTTCTCTAAGCCTTGAAAACAAAACAAGATCAATCCATGGCGTGTGGTATGAATCACTCCTTCATTCTCTCCTCCAGACCCATGGCGTTTGGCGGAAAAAGAGATTGAAGGGCAAGGAAATCAGATTTCAAACATGCGGCTTAACTAGTCCCCTATACTACCATGGCGTTAGGGAAAGGGTAACTAGTTTCTAGGATGTGATTTTCAGAGATCTTTGGATCCTGTCAAGGTAAGAGCTCTCTCTGACTATAAAGATCTTGGCGTGAGACTCTTGAAGCCTTAAGAACTCGACATCCTAGAAGAGAAAGCCATTAAGAACAAGAAAACTCCAAACTTGAAAACCTTTTCAACCCCTTTGAATCCTCTCAACCCCAAAACCCGATTAAACTACTCACTACACATTAAGTAAACAAAGCAGAGCATGAAAAACGAAATGATAAACATAAAAAACAATGGATTAAACTTAAACGATTCGATACAAAGCAAGAAAAGCTTCCAAGTCTAACAATGGCGAAATAGCCTTTGAACAAAGAGAAAGATGATAAAAAGATAAAAATGAAAACGTCCGGTCAAAAGCATGCTCGCAGTCTTGCCAAAACAGGCCAAACAGCTCGATGTTCCCCCTTCGCTAGCGGCCAAAAGCGGTTAAAGTACACTGAGATCGACTTCGGGATCGAGCATCTCTCTCGATCATTTTCAGACATCGTGCCCCTAGGTCGATCTTCGTCACGATCTTCCTCGGTAAATATGAGTGCTTCGTTCGATCTTTGAGTCGATCTTTGGAGGATCAGGTGGTAGACTCGATCCGGCTCTCGCTCTGCATGGCGTCATTCACATCCGTACTACTTGATCGATCGCTTCACACGATCTCCGTCTCGATCAGTTCCCTTGGATCGGCTGGACTACTCGATCTTACTAGGAAAGCGTAAACTACAAAGACGAACAAACAGAATGATTAATATACAAAGCTATGAATTTATAAAAATCGACTAGTGGATCGACCACAGGATCGACCACTAGATCGAGTAACAACGATCGATCTTGTCTAAAAGTTCAAATGCAACAAAACTAATGACCAGGATGCAACAGGTAACAAGTGAATGACTAGTAAAGATGTAAGAACACTAAGAAAGAGGGTCTAGGGTTGAGATTCACGTTCAGGGGCTTCAAAGGTTCAAGCTTGGTTTGAAAACTCTAGATCTACTCACTTTGTGAGGTTCTCTAAGCCTTGAAAACAAAACAAGATCCATCCATGGCGTGTGGTATGGATCACTCCTTCATTCTCTCCCCCCAGACCCATGGCGTTTGGCGGAAAAAGAGATTGAAGGGCAAGGAAATCAGATTTCAAACATGCGGCTTAACTAGTCCCCTTTAGGGAAAGGGTAACTAGATTCTAGGATGTAATTTTCAGAGATCTCTAGATCCTGTCAAGGTAAGAGCTCTCTCTGATCATAAAGATCTTGACGAGAGACTCTTGTAGCCTTAAGAACTCGACATCCTAGAAGAGAAAGCCATTAAGAACAAGAAAACTCCAAACTTGAAAACCTTTTCAACCCCCCTTTGAATCCTCTCAACCCCAAAACCCGATTAAACTACTCACTACACATTAAGTAAACAAAGCAGAGCATGAAAAACGAAATGATAAACATAAAAAAACAATGGATTAAACTTAAACGATTCGATACAAAGCAAGAAAAGCTTCCAAGTCTAACAATGGCGAAATAGCCTTTGAACAAAGAGAAAGATGATAAAAAGATAAAAATGAAAACGTCCGGTCAAAAGCATGCTCGCAGTCTTGCCAAAACAGGCCAAACAGCTCGATGTTCCCCCTTCGCTAGCGGCCAAAAGCGGTTAAAGTACACTGAGATCGACTTCGGGATCGAGCATCTCTCTCGATCATTTTCAGACATCGTGCCCCTAGGTCGATCTTCGTCACGATCTTCCTCGGTAAATATGAGTGCTTCGTTCGATCTTTGAGTCGATCTTTGGAGGATCAGGTGGTAGACTCGATCCGGCTCTCGCTCTGCATGGCGTCATTCACATCCGTACTACTTGATCGATCGCTTCACACGATCTCCGTCTCGATCAGTTCCCTTGGATCGGCTGGACTACTCGATCTTACTAGGAAAGCGTAAACTACAAAGACGAACAAACAGAATGATTAATATACAAAGCTATGAATTTATAAAAATCGACTAGTGGATCGACCACAGGATCGACCACTAGATCGAGTAACAACGATCGATCTTGTCTAAAAGTTCAAATGCAACAAAACTAATGACCAGGATGCAACAGGTAACAAGTGAATGACTAGTAAAGATGTAAGAACACTAAGAAAGAGGGTCTAGGGTTGAGATTCACGTTCAGGGGCTTCAAAGGTTCAAGCTTGGTTTGAAAACTCTAGATCTACTCACTTTGTGAGGTTCTCTAAGCCTTGAAAACAAAACAAGATCCATCCATGGCGTGTGGTATGGATCACTCCTTCATTCTCTCCCCCAGACCCATGGCGTTTGGCGGAAAAAGAGATTGAAGGGCAAGGAAATCAGATTTCAAACATGCGGCTTAACTAGTCCCCTTTAGGGAAAGGGTAACTAGATTCTAGGATGTAATTTTCAGAGATCTCTAGATCCTGTCAAGGTAAGAGCTCTCTCTGATCATAAAGATCTTGACGAGAGACTCTTGTAGCCTTAAGAACTCGACATCCTAGAAGAGAAAGCCATTAAGAACAAGAAAACTCCAAACTTGAAAACCTTTTCAACCCCTTTGAATCCTCTCAACCCCAAAACCCGATTAAACTACTCACTACACATTAAGTAAACAAAGCAGAGCATGAAAAACGAAATGATAAACATAAAAAAACAATGGATTAAACTTAAACGATTCGATACAAAGCAAGAAAAGCTTCCAAGTCTAACAATGGCGAAATAGCCTTTGAACAAAGAGAAAGATGATAAAAAGATAAAAATGAAAACGTCCCGTCAAAAGCATGCTTGCTGCCTTGCCAAAACAGGCCAAACAGCTCGATGGTCCCCCTTCGCTAGCGGCCAAAAGCGGTTAAAGTACACTAAGATCGACTTCGGGATCGAGCATCTCTCTCGATCATTTTCAGACATCGTGCCCTTAGCTCGATCTTTGTCTCAATCTTCCTCGGTGAATCGAGTGCTTCGTTCGATCTTGGAGTCGATCTTTGGAGGATCGGGTGATAGACTCGATCCGGCTCTCGCTCTGCATGGCGTCATTCACGTCCGTACTCCTTGATAGATCGCTTCACTCGATCTTCGTCTTGATCAGTTCCCTTGGATCGGCTGGACTACTCGATCTTACTAGGAAAGAGTGAACTACCAAGACGAACAAACAGAATGATTAATATGCAAAGCTATGAATTTATAAAAATCGACTAGTGGATCAACCACAGGATCGACCACTAGATCGAGCAACAACGATCGATCTCGTCTAAAAGTTCAAATGCAACGAAACTAATGACCAGGATGCAACAGGTAACAAGCGAATGACTAGTAAAGATGTAAGAACACTAAGAAAGAGGGTCTAGGGTTGAGATTCACGTTCAGGGGTTTCAAAGGTTCAGGCTTGGTTTGAAAACTCTAGATCTACTCACTTTCTGAGGTTCTCTAAGCTTTGAAAACAAAACAAGATCCATCCATGGCGTGTGGTATGGATCACTCCTTCATTCTCTCCTCTAGACCCATGGCGTTTGGCGGAAAAAGAGATTGAAGGGCAAGGAATTCAGATTTCAAACATGCGGCTTAAATAGTCCCCTAAACTAACATGGCGTTAGGGAAAGGTTAACTAGTTTCTAGGATGCGATTTTCAGAGATCTCTGGATCCTGTCAAGGTAAGAGCTCTCTCTGATCATAAAGATCTTCGCGTGAGACTCTTGAAGCCTTAAGAACTCGTCATCCTAGAAGAGAAAGCCATTAAGAACAAGAAAACTCCAAACTTGAAAACCTTTTCAACCCCTTTGAATCCTCTCAACCCCAAAACCCGATTAAACTACTCACTACACATTATGTAAACAAAGCAGAGCATGAAAAACGAAATGATAAACATAAAAAACAATGGATTAAACTTAAATGATTCGATACAAAGCAAGAAAAGCTTCCAAGTCTAACAATGGCGAAATAGCCTTTGAACAAAGGGAAAGATGATAAAAAGATAAAAATGAAAACGTCCCGTCAAAAGCATGCTCGCCGCCTTGCCAAAACAGGCCAAACAGCTCGATGGTCCCCCTTCGTTAGCGGCCAAAAGCGGTTAAAGTACACTGAGATCGACTTCGGGATCGAGCATCTCTCTCAATCATTTTCAGACATCATGCCCCTAGCTCAATCTTCGTCTCAATCTTCCTTGGTGAATCGAGTGCTTCGTTCGATCTTGGAGTCGATCTTTGGAGGATCGGGTGATAGACTCGATCCGGCTCTCGCTCTGCATGGCGTCATTCACGTCCGTACTCCTTGATCGATCGCTTCACTCGATCTCCGTCTCGATCAGTTCCCTTGGATCGGCTGGACTACTCGATCTTACTAGGAAAGAGTGACCTACAAAGACGAACAAACAGAATGATTAATATGCAAAGCTATGAATTTATAAAAATCGGCTAGTGGATCGACCACTAGATCGAGCAACAATGATCAATCTCGTCTAAAAGTTCAAATGCAACGAAACTAATGACCAGGCTGCAACAGGTAACAAGCGAATGACTAGTAAAGATGTAAGAACACTAAGAAAGAGGGTCTAGGGTTGAGATTCACGTTCAGGGGTTACAAAGGTTCAGGCTTGGTTTGAAAGCTCTAGATCTACTCACTTTGTGAGGTTCTCTAAGCCTTGAAAACAAAACAAGATCAATCCATGGCGTGTGGTATGGATCACTCCTTCATTCTCTCCTCCAGACCCATGGCGTTTGGCGGAAAAAGAGATTGAAGGGCAAGGAAATCAGATTTCAAACATGCGGCTTAACTAGTCCCCTAAACTACCATGGCATTAGGGAAAGGGTAACTAGTTTCTAGGATGTGATTTTCTGAGATCTCTGGATCCTGTCAAGGTAAGAGCTCTCTCTGATAATAAAGATCTTGGCGTGAGACTCTTGAAGCCTTAAGAACTTGTCATCCTAGAAGAGAAAGCCATTAAGAACAAGAAAACTCCAAACTTGAAAACCTTTTCAACCACTTTGAATCCTCTCAACCCCAAAACCCGATTAAACTACTCACTACACATTAAGTAAACAAAGCAGAGCAAGAAAAACGATATGATAAACATAAAAAACATTGGATTAAACTTAAACGATTCGATACAAAGGAAGAAAAGCTTCCAAGTCTAACAATGGCGAAATAGCCTTTGAACAAAGAGAAAGATGATAAAAAGATAAAAATGAAAACGTCCCGTAAAAAGCATGCTCGCCGCCTTGCCAAAACAGGCCAAACAGCTCGATGGTCCCCCCTTCGGTAGCGGCCAAAAGCGGTTAAAGTACACTGAGATCAACTTCGGGATCGAGCATCTCTCTCGATAATTTTCAGACATCGTGCCCCTAGCTCGATCTTCGTCTCGATCTTCCTCGGTGAATCGAGTGCTTCGTTCGATCTTGGAGTCGATCTTTGGAGGATCGGGTGATAGACTCGATCCGGCTCTCGCTCTGCATGGCGTCATTCACGACCGTACTCCTTGATCGATCGCTTCACTCGATCTCCGTCTCGATCAGTTCCCTTGGATCGGCTGGACTACTCGATCTTACTAGGAAAGAGTGAACTACCAAGACGAACAAACATAATGATTAATATGCAAAGCTATGAATTTATAAAAATCGACTAGTGGATCGACCACTAGATCGAGCAACAACGATCGATCTCGTCTAAAAGTTCAAATGCAACGAAACTAATGACCAGATGCAACAGGTAACAAGCGAATGACCAGTAAAGATGTAAGAACACTAAGAAAGAGGGTCTAGGGTTGAGATTCACGTTCAGGGGTTTCAAAGGTTCAAGCTTGGTTTGAAAACTCTAGATCTACTCACTTTGTGAGGTTCTCTAAGCCTTGAAAACAAAACAAGATCCATCCATGGCGTGTGGTATGGATCACTCCTTCATTCTCTCCTCCAGACCCATGGCGTTTGGCGGAAAAAGAGATTGAAGGGCAAGGAAATCAGATTTCAAACATGCGGCTTAACTAGTCCCCTAAACTACCATGGTGTTAGGGAAAGGGTAACTAGTTTCTAGGATGTGATTTTCTGAGATCTCTGGATCCTGTCAAGGTAAGAGCTCTCTCTGATCATAAAGATCTTGGCGTGAGACTTTTGAAGCCTTAAGAACTCGTCATCCTAGAAGAGAAAGCCATTAAGAACAAGAAAACTCCAAACTTGAAAACCTTTTCAACCACTTTGAATCCTCTCAACCCCAAAACCCGATTAAACTACTCACTACACATTAAGTAAACAAAACAGAGCATGAAAAACGAAATGATAAACATAAAAAACAATGGATTAAACTTAAACGATTCGATACAAAGCAAGAAAAGCTTCCAAGATGTAAGCTTAAAACACTTTTTTAGGAAAACTTTAACCCCTTATGCAAATGTAAACAACCTAGATGCTTAAAAATTCTAGACTCAATCCTAAAATGCTTAACGAGATGAATGCAACTACATGGATTTTTTAAAAACATTTTTAAAAATCTTACCAATTTTTTCCTTTTCTTTTCTATGCCTTAGATGCATGCAAGACTCAAGTTATGCAAAGATAAAATAAAATCAAAATAAACAAGTCAAACCACACACATACTCCCCCAAACTTGAATGACACTGTCCCGGTGGCAAACATGTTCGAGAGAGTTCAAAACATAAAGCAAAAATCAAGAAAACATGAATTGTATGTACAATGGAAGATGGTTGTTACCTCGGGTCTAGTCTCGGCTGGAACTTGAGGATGTTCAAGAGGAGCTAGATACTACTGCTTTGCCTTTGGAGCCTGGCACTTGAAGAGAGAGACGCGCCGGTTGAATGTTGCTGCCTTGAGTCTCACGGATGACAACTCCACCGGTTGAAAGTCTCCTCTTCTCGGGCTGTTGAACCTCCTCGGTTACAGCCTTCTTAGGTGAGCCTCCTTGAAGTGATTTGACTTTCTTGGCAAGCTTCTTGAGCATTTTGCCTTGCAATTTGTTGATCTTCCTTTGCATCTCCACAACAGATGCAAGGAACTTCTCCGTCTTGGTTCTAGGCTCGAAATCGATCTAGGGAAGGGTGTAGGCCTCGGGCATCTCATCTTCCGTGGCTGGGGACTCATACCTTGGACGTGGAGCGATGGCTGGGGCAGGTGTTCCTCCTAGAGGAGCAAAGCACTCCTCTACAGTTGGCAAGAACTCGATGTTCCCAACACCAAGCAACTCGGTCTCGTCTTTGTTTGGCAGGATGCACACTCTCTTCTCATTGTCTGCGTCAAGGAAAAGGTAAGCGTAGAACCCTTCTGCTGGCGTGCGTCCCAAGCTGTCGGTATTCCTCATGTAGATCTCATCCATGAAAGCTCTAGCCGGGACGGGTGTGAACTCATGTATTGGCACGCCGGCTTGCACGAACAGAGGTGTGAGGAAGCCGCCAATAAATGAAGAGCTTGCCTTGCACCGCAAGGCATATGCTTTGTACTTCACCAAGGAAGCAGCAAGTACGCACCCGTAGTTCACGTCATCACCGAGTTCATCCTCCATAGGCTCATCATTCTCCTTCGGATCACACAACAGATGCTTCACGCCTTGGAACAAGAAGCAAAGCTCGGTCTTCGTGACCGTGGGAGCAACTGACCGTCCGCTGAATGTGTTGGCGATCAGCTTCAGGGTGTACCTCAGCACCGGGCTTCTTACTCTCTTGATTTTGGCAGTGTAGGCCTTGTAGTCATCGTTGCTGATCAGGTCCCAAAAATCGTTCGCATGCGTGAAGGAGGGGAACTCGATCTTGGTGGCAGCTGCATTGAGACCATAAACTTGACACAGCTTGGAGATTGAGAGGCTGAAGGCTTGACGTCCGATCTTGAAAGAGAGATGGCCTTGAGAAGGAATAGGGACGCTAGGGTTCTTGTAACCAAACTCCAGCGTGGCAAGGAAGTCTATAGTAACTTCTGGAATGGTTGGGCAATCCATCTGTGACAGACATCTTAAGCGAATGTCCTTGAGCAGTTGGTCAAAATCTCCAAGAATCCCCATCCTAGCGAGCAGCCCTCTGTTCGCGAACTTGGTAGGGTCAAACCGAAGCCTCTCCAGCCGCTTCTTTTCCCTCTTCTCATCTTTGCTCCAGCGAACCCTTTCTTGAACAGCTACCTCTTGATTCTCTTCCTCTTGTGCTGTCTCCTCTCGTGTTCTTTTAGGTGCCATTGTGCCTGAAATAAGTTTCTCAAGCAAAATATGAGCAAATCGGCGGTTTGTAGAGAGAAAGAGAGAAGCAAAGGAGAAAATCTGTAACTATTACCCTAGAATTTTGGGGTATTTATAAAAATTATAACGAAATAATAGGGAAGCAAATCTAGAATCTCTGAAAAATCTAGAATTATTCCTATTATCAAGCTATTTTTTAAAAATAAAACTGCCCCTAGTTACTAAAACAATCAAGCGAAATAAAAGGAGATTTTCTTGAAGATATTCTTGGAAAATTGAAAATACCTTTGCAAGATTGAATTTAGAATACTTGTTGGCCTTCAGAAAACAAAAATCTCACAGTTTAATTGCTTTTAACTCGAGAAAACAAAAGTGAGAGAGTGTGAAAGTGATTTAAAACATTTAAAGGCCAACAAAACACAAAACCATGGGCAAGAGAAGTTGTTTCTGACAAAAATCTTGGTCAATGCACATCTTTCATGGTCAAAGATTCCTGCCTTGACCAAGTTTTGAATTTAAAAAGTGGAGGGAAAGAGTGAGAGAGGGAAAAGAAAATGTTACCTCGGCACAAGATCGAGTCCTTTTGGTCGATCTGGGACTCGATCTCATGCCCATAATGGCTTGGATCGAGAGGGTTACTCGATTTGGGACACGATTCAATTTAAATCGAGTCTTGGATCGATTGGCTCTCTCGTTCCTTGAGTTTTTGGAACCACGGCTAAGTCTTCGTGATCGAGTCATGCTTTCGATTCAGGGGTCGATTTGGCTTAGATCGAGTGAGAGATCGAGTTGACGGATCGATCTGTCTATGAAGGACTTTCCCAAGAGAAAATAGATCGGTCAATCTAGATGGGACCGATCGATACATGCACGTAACGATCGACCTTGTCACTCGATCTGTCTACTCGATCTCGTCTAGATCGACTGACTCCTCTCGATTCACTAGCTCGATCTAGCAAAGATCGAGCCAGGATGAGTCGATCTAGCACTCGATCTCTAGCTGACACTCGCCCCTTTTGACTCCTTTTGGAACCAAGATTATGGCCTGCACTCCCTCATACTCGTTCCTACACACTCACAAGATAAAAAAACAGGAAAAGAAATAAAGCAAGTATATGTACATGATAGACATCGGAATGCCTCCCAAGTGCGGTTTCTTTAACGTCTTTAGCTAGACTTTACTTGGTTTAGGCAAATGGTGGGTCTTGGAGAAGCATTGAGGTGCTCTCCTTGTCAAACGCACTCGCCATGTATGGCTTAACTCTGTGTCCGTTCACTGTGAATGCATTCCCACTCTTGCCCACCAACGTGACAGCCCCGTAAGGTAGTACATCCTTGATTTCATACGGACCGCTCCACCGTGACTTCAGCTTCCCTGGAAAGAGCTTGAGCCTTGAGTTGTAAAGCACCAAACTCCCTTCCTTAAGCTCCTTAGGTACCAGCTTCTTGTCATGAGCAGCCTTGGTACGCTCCTTGTAGATCCTAGCGCTTTCGTAAGCGTCCAGCCTCAGCTCATCAAGCTCGTGCAACTGGATCAACCGCTTCTCCTGAGCCGTCTTCAAATCAAAATTCAGCTGCTTCACAGCCCACAACGCCCTATGTTCCAACTCAACGGGGAGGTGACATCCTTCACCGTAGAGAAGAGTGAAAGGAGTAGTACCAATGGGCGTTTTGAAAGCAGTCCGGTACGCCCACAAAGCGTCATCCAACTTCACCGCCCCATCCTTCCGAGTTGTCCCAAGAGTTCTCTCGAGTATCGCCTTTATCTGACGGTTAGAGACCTCCACTTGGCCACTCGTTTGAGGATGGTAAGGCGTAGCTACCTTATGCTTCACCCCATACTTCCTTAGCAGATTTTCAAATAGCTTGTTGATGAAATGGCTCCCTCCGTCGCTTATCACCACCTTGGGAACTCCAAACCTTGGGAAAATAATGCTCTTAAAGAGCTTGATCACCACCTTAGAGTCGTTTGTCGGGGAGGCAATGGCCTCAACCCACTTAGAGACTTAATCAACAGCTACTAGTATGAACTTGTTGTCGTATGATGAAGGAAACGGCCCCATGAAGTCTATGCCCCACGCGTCAAAGACGTCTACCTCAAATATGGGAACTTGAGGCATTTCATTCCTCTTAGTGATATTCCCTGCTCTTTGACAAGCTTCGCAACTCATCACGAACTCATGGGTGTCTTTGAAGATGGACGGCCACCAGAAGCCGGCTTGTAAGATCTTAGTGGCGGTTTTGAATGAAGCAAAGTGCCCTCCATACAAAGACCCGTGGCAATGAAAGATGATATCTCTTGCTTCGTCCTTTGTCACGCATATTCTGTACAGGCTATCAACACCTCTCTTGAATAAGTAGGGCTCATCCCAATAATAGTGGCTCACGTCCTTCATGAACTTCTTCCTATGGTAGTTGTCAAGATGCGAAGGCTCTTCCCCACATGCCAAGTAGTTCACAATATCCGCGTACCAAGGGAGATCCTTCTCTTTGAAGCTCAGAACTTCCTCAAACCGCCCTTCTAGGCTCCCACAAACAGCCATAGTTATCGCTATGAGTTGTTCCTCGGGGAGAGAATCATTTAAAGGAACAGATTCGTTGATTCTTAACCGAGAGAGATGGTCAGCAACGCTGTTCTCTATCCCTTTCTTGTCCTTGATCTCCATGTCAAATTCTTGGAGTAAGAGGATCCATCTCAAGAGCCTCGGCTTAGTGTCCTTCTTGGATTAGATATAACGCAAAGCTGTGTGATCTGTGTAAACAATGGTCTTGGAACCCACGAGGTAAGCCCTGAACTTCTCAAAGGCGAATACAACCGCCAATAGCTCCTTCTTTGTAGTGGTATACTTTGTTTGCGTGTCATCCAAGGTTCTTATCCTTCCTTTGGCCTAGAATGGCTCCCACGGCATAATCACTAGCATCGCACATAATCTCGAAAGGTAGAGTCCAGTCTGGTGCTTGCACTATAGGCGCGGATACTAGGGCCTCCTTGATGGTCACGAAAGCTTGCAAACACTCCTCATCAAAGACCAACCCAGCCTCCTTGAACAACAGCCGTGTAAGAGGGCGTGCAATCTTAGAGAAATCTTTGATGAAACGCCTGTAGAAGCCGGCGTGTCCCAAGAAACTTCTCACTCCTTTGATGTTAACAGGCAGCTCAAGGCTTGTCATCACTTCAATCTTTGCTTTGTCAACCTCAATGCCCTTCTCTGATATCTTATGGCCGAGAACGATCCCCTCCCTAACCATGAAGTGACATTTTTCCCAGTTAAGCACCAAGTTTGTCTCCTCACAACGCTTTAATACCCTGCAAAGATTCAACAAACACGCAGAAAAGGACGCACCATAGACCGAGAAGTCATCTATAAACACCTCTACCATCTCTTCTATTAGATCGGAGAAGATCGACATCATTCACCGCTGAAACGTAGCCGGTGCGTTACACAACCCGAATGACATCCTTCGATACGCGAAGGTGCCATAAGGGCATGTAAAGGTCGTCTTCTCCTGATCATTAGGATGGATTGGTATTTGGAAAAATCCACTATATCCATCAAGAAAGCAATAGTAGGGGTGATTAGCAAGTCTTTCAAGCTTTTGATCAATAAAAGGCAAGGGAAAATGATCCTTTCTTGTAGCAAGATTAAGCTTCCTATAATTAATACACATACGGTGTTCAGTAATAGTCCTAGTAGGTATAAGCTCATCATTAATATTCTTAATGACCGTGATCCCTCCCATCTTAGGCACCACGTGTACGGGAGAAACCCACGTGCTGTCACTTATGGGATAGATCACGTCAGCCTCTAAAAGCTTAAGAATCTCTTTCTTAAAAACCTCTTTCAAATTAGGATTCAAACGCCTCCGATGTTCTAGAGAATAGGCGTTCTAATTATCCAAGTGATTCCTATGAGTGCAAATTGGTGAAAGGCCCTTGATGTCACTTAGAGAGTACCCAATGGCCTTCCTATACTTTCTCAACTCAGTTAAGAGCGAGTGCAACTCATCATCACTTAAGTTTTCATCCACAATCACAGGATAGGTTTTGCTAAGCCCTAAGAAAGCATACCTTAGCCCTTTTGGGAGCTCCTTAAGGTCCACCTTTGGGGCTAACAGCTCGCTCTAATCATCCTCGTGGCTGTTGCTGTTGTTTTCCTCCTTGGAACCTTCCTTTGAACCCGAGACATGGCCCTTGAGGCTGCTTTCTTCAACCGCTATCCCTTCTGAAATCGAGTCGTCCAGTCGATCGTGCTCTCGATGTCGTCTTGATCGAGCAGTTTTGCTCGATTCACTCACTCAATTATATTGGGATCGAGTGAGAGATCGAGGCGCTGAGTCGATCTCCGGGTTGGACCCCAAACTGATCGGAAGGTCTCTCTCGATCTTGGACTCGAATGTTTTCCTGGATCGATCACCCTCCTCGATCTGACTGTCGATTGCTGCACCAGATCGAGTTATGCTCTCGATTATCTTGTCGATCTGACCCCTGGATCGAGTAACGTCATCGATTTTGGAGTCGATCTCTAGGCAAACGTCTTCATCTTCTAGCACGACCTTCCTTGAATCAAGCAAGTTGACATATTGTTGAGTTCTCTGATCCATGTAGCCGAACTCTCCTGGTTTCTTAGTCAATGCCAGCTTCAAATGATCCTCCTGAGCCAACTCTTCTAGCAACTCCTCCGCTAAAGCATCCAACATCTCAATGTAGAAAGCTTGCCCTTCTATCATAGGCTTCTTCAAAACCTCATTGATATCGAAGTCCAGCCTTATATCTTTACCCAAGTGCAAGGCAATCTTCTCGTTTTTGACGTCTATGATAGCTCCGGCGGTGGCTAAGAAAGGTCTACCGAGAATGAGTGGATCCTTTGGTTCTTCATCCATTTCCAACACAATGAAGTCCGTAGGCATGTTACTCCACTGATCTTCACTGGCAAGTCCTCAAGCAATCCCACGGGCAACCTCACACTTCTGTCAGCTAGTACCAACTTGATTCTACAATCCTTGAATCGGGTAAAGCCAAGCTTCTTTGCCACAGAATGAGGCATCAGATTTATGCTAGCTCCGAGATCACAAAGGCAACTCTTGAACTCCAAAGGACCTAAAGGGCAAGGTATAGTGAAGCTTTCAGGGTCTCCCAACTTCTTAGGGACTATCTCCTTGTGTATCACAGCACTACACTCCTCACTTAGAACAAGCACTTCCTTCCTTTCCTTATTCTTCTTCACGAGAGTATCTTTGAAAAATTTGGCGCATTTAGGCATCATTGCAAGGCAGTCCACGAGAGGTAGCTTGATCTCTACGTCCTCAAGGTGCTTCTCAAAAAAGACTCTATGCTTCTCTTTGAGTTGCTTCTTGAATCGGCCAGGAAAAGGCAGCTTAGGTACATACGGTGGAGGTACATAAGCATCCTTCTCCTTAGTAGTTTGCTCCGCTTTCTTCACAACAACCGCTTTCTCACCTCTCCTCGGTCCTTGAATCCAAACATTGTCAAAGTTTATCTCATCATCAGCAGAAAGCTTACCCTCCCCCTCTTGAATCACAACGTCCTCGTTGATCTTGGGAGTAACCGTAGGTGCTAGCTCTTTCCCACTCCTCAGCGTAACGGCATTGGCGTATTCCTTGGGATTCTGCTAACACTTGCCCGGTAAGCTATTCTGACCACTTGTACTCGCCTTTCCTTTCTCTAGCTGCTTGATCTTGTTGTTCAAGTTGGTGATCTGAGTAGAGATATTTGTGAGAGACGAGTCTAAACGAGTATTCATCTCGGCAAACTTTTGATTTGTAGAGGCTTTCCCTTGAATCAATTATTGAAACATAGCTTGGACAGGATCACCTTGTTGTTGCATCGGTTGTTGTTGCTGAGGTACAAAGCCCAGAGGTTACATTTGCGTATAACCCTTGTTTCCTTGCTGTTGTCCTTGGAAGTTGTTCTGTCCTTGCCCTTGGAAGCCACCACTCGGCCGAAAACCTTTGTTGTACGGTACGAAAGGCTTTGCTTGCTGAGCAGGGTACACTTGATCCTTAGGGTTTGCGACGTTTGTGCTACGGTATGAGAGATTGTTGTTCAGGTTGTAGCCTTGGGAATAGCCTTGAGGTTTGTAGTTGTTCTGTCCCGCCACCCAATTGGCTTCTTCCTGGCTCAACTCAAGCTCCTCTTGGCTCTCATCCGCTTCACCAATGAAGTGAACATGCTTCTGTTTGGCTAACACTAACTTGTCAATCTTCTCATGCAATGACTTAAGCTCTTTCTTGTGAGACTCTAGCTCAGAACCTCTTGGTGCACGGTCGTAATCTTCAGCATAGTTGCCGTCACTCAATGCCAAGTTCTCAATCAGCTCCATGCCTTCTTCTACCTCTTGACCAAGGAAGTTTACCTTACTAGACGTGTCAAGCAACAAGCGAATCTTTAAGGAAGCTCCGCGGTAGATAGTGCTTAGAAGAGTCTCTTCGCTGAAGCCGTGGTGAGGACACTGGATAGTATAGTCCTTGAACCGTTCCATGGCTTCATTGAAAGTCTCATTGTTCCTTTGCGTGAAGCCGCTGATCTCGCTTCTTAGCCTTGCTGTTCTGGTGCTAGAGAAAAACTTTGAGAGGAAAGCCTTCTTACACTCAGCCCAAGATGTAATGGTGCCTTGTGGAATTGTCTTCTCCCAATGTCTAGCCTTGTCTCCAAGAGAAAATAGAAAGAGACGCAGCTTAAAAGCATCTTCAGATATGCCGTTTATCTTGATCATCCCACATACTTGTTCGAAGTTATCAAGGTGTTCCAAGGGATCTTCCATTGCTAGCCCGTGAAACTTATTGTTTTGCACCATTGAGATGTAACCCGGCTTAATCTCGAAGTTGTTGTTCTGTACAGGAGGAGGAGTGATCCCAAACCTATTATGGTGAGTGTTGGGAGCATCTCCGGCTCCTATGATCCTTAGGGGCTAGCCGCATGTTGGGGGTTTCCATTGCCCCTTCTCACTGCCCCGTGAGCTGGAGGAGGTCCCTCTGAATGCTCGTGTTCAGCCATAGCTTCAAAGTCAACCAAACCGTGCTGAACAATCTCCTCAAAAGCTCTAGCTTGTTCTCGTACTCTTTTTTGCCGTGAATGACCAAGTTGATGAATGTTGTCCAAGGGTTGAAGTAGATTGTTGTCTCCCCTTGAACGAAGATTCATGTACCTGAAAGACACACGTTTGTGAGTAGAGAAATTAGTAACTTAAACAAAGTAAAGGCTTAGTCTTTACTAAACCCCAAATCTCAATGCTTTCTAAACACTCCTAGAATGGCAACGACGCCCTTTCATAATAAGCGTTTTATCAGGGTGATGCAATGCAACATGAGGTTATCAAAACTCAAGCAGCACTTATTTGTAGTACAATGCAAGAGGAATCAATCCAATCCTAGGAGCTAGAAAGTTCAATGAGAATGCAAGGATCGAGTAAAGCTAGGCAAATGATGAACAGTTTTATAAAAATCCTAAAAACTAAATGCAACGACTAAATGCAAGGCAAAACTATTTTAAAATTACTAGGAACGAGTGAACTACCACGACGAATAAACAGAATGATTAAAATGCAAAGCTATGAATTTATAAAAATCGACTAGTGGATCGACCACAGGATTGACCTTTGTTGCATTTAGATCATTGTCTTGTAGTTTTTGTTGCATTTAGTTTCTTTGCATTGCATTCCTTGCTTAAGTCTTGTTAGTATTGCTTTTCACATCTGCATTTCATCTTTTTCCACTTAGGTTGTTAGAATCATCCTTCTTCATCATACATGGTTAAGCTAAGTTAGTTCCTTGCATCTCTTTTATTCTAGCTTCTAGATGGATTGATTAAACCTCATCCATACTACATCTGATTTAGAAAGGGATTGAATTAATACTTGCAAAAGTCCTTCTTCATCTGGCGTCTCGATGGTCCAGCCTGTGTAGCAGCAGCAGAAGAGGAAGCGCCAGTAGTGGCTCCTCTAGGACGCTGTGAAGAAGGCGCAGCAAACTCGGATCAGGCTGAAAACGCTGCTGGCGTCTATTGCCCTGGATCGTGGTGAGCTCCCGGTTTGGCAACTGTATGCCAACATACTCTCCAGTACGAGTAGTGAAAGTCCAGAGTAATCGCTGCTTGAACCAAGTAGCATTGCACAGATGTGTCTCATCTATGAGATCCCTCTAAGTGATAATGCTGCAAGGTGATGTATCAATCTGGAAGTGCTGGAAGATGGGTGTGAGATGGCTGCCAACGCTCTCACTCTTCTCCCCGGTACTGGTAAATGGCTTGGTCTTCAGAGAGACCCAGTGCTTAGCAAAAATGGCATCAAAGTTGGCGCGGACCATGCTATCCATGGGTATCTCATCAGCCAGCATGTCAGCGAAACCGTAGTAGAGCAGAACCAGCTCTCTGACACGCATCTTGCTCGCCGCAAACTTGCACAAGATGGTGTTGCCTAGATGGCGCAGAATGTACCTCATAACGGGATGTCGAACGTCCGTCTGCGTGCTTGTCTTACACTCATAGACTCCATTCCCAAACTTGGACCAGAATATCTGCATGTGGGTCCACTACGACAGAAGGAGAACGCCTGTAGGGTGGTCAGAAAAACCATAGATCCCGCAAAGCTCAAACAGACTGATCCTGTAGCGAATCCCGCGGATCAGAAAGGTCAGCATGCCCTCCTGTGCTCCCTTGGCCATCTCGTTTGGGTAGTACACGCGAACGGTAGAGAGGAACTGTCTAACCAGATCGGGGTACAGATCGTACTGGTGTAACGTCATTGTGCCCGTCCTGATCCTCTGGAAAATCTGCAAAACCGCATCCAGAATACCCTTCTTCCGCAGCACTGTGGTGTCCGCGAATCTGGTCGGAATGATCTTCACCTCTTGCCATGCATTGTAGAACCGCGTGTCGTACTCATCCCACTCCTTCTGAATCTCGCGGAACACACAAGTATCCCGCACCACTTCTTGCTTCGGAGTCCCTGCCCAAGCAACTACATAAGCGATTTTCCGATCTTCTCGCTTTGGCCATGGAGGCCTGCAAACTGCTCTGCTGCTGTCTGAATGTGATGAATCTGATGCAGTGCTCGAAAACGATGCTGGTCGCTGTTTCTTCTCATGTCAAGGCATCTGAAAATTCAAACCAAGAACAACTAAAAATTCACCAAAATTAGCCAATTTTCGAAAATTCGAAAAATCAATGAATCATGGTGAAATAACTGATGGTGATCAACAACAGCAATACCGGGAACACAATTCAATCACAACTTCAACCGAAATCATCCAAAATTTTCAGATTTTTGCAAATTTCATCATGAACTCGAAAATTTCAAACACTTGCAAATCAACCGTTAAAATCACATATGGATGGTAGCATTCATCTAAAATAACCTAACTAGCCATGATTCAGCAGTTAAATAAACCTTATGCAGTCAAAAATCGAATTTAATTATGGCACACTGAAAATTGGAGATTCCAAACACATACCTTGCAGATCTTGAAAACTGAGTTGAGATTATGAAAGAGCACTAAAATCCGCACGGATTAGGCTTTCGAATCACACAATTCGGTTAAGAAAATCAAAAGTTACAAGTTTGGTGATTTATGTGTTCTAAGTGTCCGATATTCAGTTGTGTCGCAAGGAAGAAGAATAAACAAATAAGTAATGTACCTTGGCCGCGGACGGGCGACAAGCGTCACCCCGTAGAACATCTTGATCCCCTTTTTTTCTTTTTTTTTTAAACTTAAAACTTACTAACTAAATAACTATTCTATGTACGAAATTAAGTATTAAATATAAAACTTACCAGTGGGTTGCCTCCCACTAAGCATTTGTTTAACGTCATTAGCTCGATTGTGATTGTTGTTTAGACAGCTGGTGCATCATCCAGAGACACAATGTGTCCAGCTGGAATCTCGGCTTGCGCCCAATAGTGTTTCACCTTCTGTCCATTGATAGTGAACTCCTATCCTTTGGAGTTGCTCAAAACAATGGTGCCATGTGGTCTAGCCTCTTTGACAGTGAATTTACCTGACCAACGAGAACACAGTTTACCAGGAAACAGCTGTAAAAGAGAGTTGTAAAGAAGTACCTGGTCATTGGGCTCAAAATTTTTGGAGATGATCTTCTTATCATAATATGCCTTTGAGTTTTCATAGGCCAGATATCTGATTTCATCCAGTTCATTGAGTTGAATCAAGAGCCTCTCTATAGCACGCTTCAGATCGAAGTTCAGATTCTTGATAGTCCATTCTGCTTTGTACTCTAGCTCCACTGGAAGATGGCACGCCTTGCCATAGAGCAGTTGGAATGGTGTAGTTCCAAGGGGCGTTTTGTAGGCTGTCCTGTAAGCCCACAATGCATCATCCAATTTCGCTGACTAATCCTTCCTTGCCTTTCCAACTGTCTTCTCCAGGATCTGCTTGATATGTCTGTTGGAAACCTCAACTTGTCCACTGGTCTAGGGATGATAAGCTGTGGCCACTCTATGCTGAATACCATATTTCTTCAGCAGCTTGTCAAAGACCTTGTTAACAAAGTGAGAACCACCATCACTGATAACAATTCGTGGGACACCAAATCTGGGGAAAATAATGGTCTTAACCAGCTTCAAAACCACTGCAGCATCATTGGTAGGAGTAGCCAACGCCTCTACCCACTTAGATACATAGTCAACAACAACCAAAATGTATCTGTTCCCAGAAAACGAAGGAAAAGGACCCATGAAGTCAATGCCCCAACAATCAAAGACTTTAACCTCAACAATGAAGTTCTGTGCACCTCTTGTCTTCTGCTAATCTTCCCTATCCTCTGACATGAATCACAGCGTGTGATGAATGCTTGTGCATCCTGAAACATAGCAGGCCACCAGAAACCAGCCTGAAGAATTTTCGAGACTGTTTTGAATGTGGCAAAGTGTCCAGCATAGCCATGACGGTGAAAAAGGACGTCCGGAACCTCTGCTTCTGCTAAGCATCTCCTGTAAATCCCATCAGCACAATGTCTATAAAGATATGGCTCCTCCCAGTAAAATCTCCTAAGTTCTCTCAAGAACTTCTTCTTAGCATATCCCTTGAAATCATGTGTTTCATCCTCTACAGCAAGATAATTGGCAATATCAGCAAACCAGGGTCTCTGGGATCAGTAATGGCACACACATGCTCTGCAAAAGCTGTTCCCAGGCTTGCACAAATCGTAGCCAAAGTCTGATTTGCGTGATGAGCGTCACTGGCATCGTGCCTAAACTGCATCGTGATTCTGCTGAAGTGGTGACGAGCGTCACCCCCCTGGTATCGCTCGTCACTGCCTGTAGTTGCGAGAACATTGCAGGTTTTCAATACTTTCTTCCTGAAATCGAGTCTCAATCAGATACACATTCTCCTGAGGCAAGAAATCATTGATTGGCACGTCATCTTCAATCCTGATCCTAGAGAGATGATGAGCAACTCCATTCTCGACTCCCTTCTTATCTTTGACTTCAATATCAAACTCTTGAAGAAGCAAAATCCATCTTAACAACCTTGTCTTTGCATCATTCTTGTGCATCAGATACTTCAGTGCTGAATAGTCTGTGTGGACCACGAACTTGGAGCCAACAAGGTACTAGCAAAATTTCTCAATTGCAAAGACCACAGCCAACAGTTCCTTCTCAGTTTTTGCATAGTTCTTCTGAGCTTCGTCCAATGTCCTGCTGGCATAGTAGATGGCGTGTAGCTTCTTGTCTCTCCTCTGTCCCATCACTGCTCCTACGGTAAAATCGCTGGCATCACATATAACCTCAAAAGGCAAGTCCCAATCTGGAGGCTGCACAATAGGAGCTGTAACTAAGGCCTGTTTGATCTGCTCAAAAGCAGACTTTTATTCTTCTGTGAATTCAAACTTCACATCTTTGCAAAGGTGAGTAGTAAGAGGTCTTGCAATCTTGTTGAAGTCCTTGATACATCTTCTGTAAAGCTCAGCATGACCCAGAAAACTTCTCACTGCTTTGACTGAATCAGGCGCTTGCAGACTTGTCATCACTTTAATTTTCGCCCTATCCACTTCTACGACATCTCTAGAGACTCTGTGACCAAGAACAATGCCATCTTGTACTATAAAATAACAGTTCTCCCAAATCAGAACCAAGTGCTTCTCTTCACATCTCTGCAGAACTGCACACAAGTTATCCAAACAGCTCTAGAAGGAAGACCCATAAACTGAGAAGTCATCCACGAAAACCTCCATAAACTTCTCAATCATGTCAGTGAAGATCGACATCATGCATCTCTGGAAGGTTGCAGGAGTATTACACAGTCCAAAAGGCATTGTGTGATATGCAAAGCTGCCATAAGGACACTTAAAGGTGGTCTTCTCCTGATCATCTGGATGAATGGGGATTTGAAAGAAGCCTGAATAGCCATCAAGGAAGCAGTAATACTTGTGATTCGCCAGCCTCTCAAGCATCTGATCGATGAAAGGTAGAGGGAAGTGATTTTTCTTTGTGGCTACATTCAGCTTCCTATAATCGATGCACATCCTGTGTCCTGTCACTGTTCTGGTTGGAATCAGCTCATCCTTGTCATTCTTCACCTCTGCGACACCTCCTTTCTTAGGGACCACGTGTACAGGACTGACCCAAGCATTGTCTAATATAGGATAGATGATCCCAACTTGCAGCAGTTGCATGATCTCCTTCTTGACAACATCCTGTAAATTTGGATTCAGCCTTCTCTGGTGCTCCACTAATGATTTGGATTCATCCTCCAACTGTATCCTATGCATTGACAAGTCTGGAGAAATCCCTGAAATATCATCAAGAGAATAGCCAAGAGCTTTGCGAAATCTGCGCAGCTTACTTAGCAAAAGAGTGAGCTCTCCATTGTTCAATGAAGCATTAACAATAACAGGAAAACTGGAGTTTTCTCCAAGGAAAGCGTACCTTAGCCCTGCAGGGAGATGTTTAAGCTTAAAGTTTGGTGCTTTTTCTGCACTCCAATCACCCATTGCAGCAGCTTTCGCAGATGAGGTCTCTAGCTCATCCTGTGCAACCAGTTGCATCACATGTGCAGTAGCATCCATCATCTTTGTGTAGCCAGTAGCAGCTGCATCCAGATGCTCATACTCTGCTGTAGAAGTGGTCAATGCCCTCTCCAAGGGATCTTCTGATCTCATCTCTTGAAAGATCTGATCAGCAAGGTTGGTTAGAACATCCACATAGAATGTCGGTCCATATATGGTTGGCCTTTTCATCAGCTTGTCCATTTCGAATTGCATCACCAAGTCACCAACATTCAGCTCTATTCTACCCTTTCTGATGTCTATAATAGCTCCTGCAGTAGCCAGGAAGGGTCTGCCAAGAATCAAAGGGTCTTTGGGTTCTTCTCCATACTCCAGAACCAGAAAATCAGTAGGAATCATACAACCTCCTACTTTGATAGAAACATCTTCTATCACTTCTTCAGGAACTCTGACTGATCTATCAGCTAGGACAAGAGATATCCTTGTAGCTTTAAAATCGGTCATCCGTAAGATCTTCCCAACAGAATGAGGCATCAGGTTCACACTAGAACCAAGATCACACAATGACCTCTCAAATCTGTCAGAAAATATTGTGCAGTCTAAACAAAGCTTCCAGGGTCTGAAAGCTTCACTGGCGCTCTGTTCGGAATCACTGCACTGACCTGCTCGTTGATCATCATTGCTCCTGCCTCTAAGCTGAAGTTATTGGTCATCATCCTCTTCACATATCTCCTTATAACAGGAGTGATCCTCACAGCATCAATCAAAGGAATCTCAATGACCAGCTTTTCCATGATTGCCTTGCATCTGGCATCTTCAAGCTCCTGTTTAGACTTCTTAGGATGCTTAGGAAATAGTACTTTAGGCTTATACACCGTTTCCATAGCATTGTTTGAAGTCTCAGACGAAACTGCAGTTGGTCGAGGTTGGTGATGAGCGTCACCCTTAGGGGATGAAATCGTGTTGTGTCCTTGCAAATTGGGTGACGAGCGACACCCATTATTGGTGACGATCATCACTCGTTGTATCTCAGCAGAGATTTCATCATCTTCAAACTCTTCAAGTCCAACGAATTCTCCTGAGTTCAAATCCTTCTGCAACACTGGTTGCGAGTTCTTTCCACTCCTCAATAAGATGGCATTCACATGGTGTTTGGGATTGGCATCAGTCCTTCCAGGAAGGAATCCTTCTTGTCTCTGAACAGCTCCTGCAGTTTGAGCAACTTGAACATCCAATTTCTTCATGTCAGAGTTTAGACTATCAATTTTTCCATTCAAGTCTTGATACAGCGAATCCATCTTGCCATTAAAGTCCACTGTCATCTTCTGATGTCCATTTAGGAGTTGTTCTATTATAGCTTCCACCTTGTTGTCTTGTGGAGGTGCAGCTTGGTAGGAAGAAGAACCATAGTTCCTGTTGAAGTTGCTGCTGTTCTAGTAAGGTTTCTGGAACTCTGTCTTCTGGAACTGGGGCTTGGGCGTGTAACCAGGCGAATTTTGGTTTTTTGTAAAGGTATTCTTCTGATTATTGCTGCTGTACCCTCTGTTCCACTGCTGATTCCCAAACCTTTGACCTTGAAATCCTCCAGTATTGATGAAATTCACATCTTCCTCTTAAACACTTTCTTAGCAAGGGTTAAATTGCAATGAGGTTATCAAAATCAAATGCAAGACATGTTGTAGTACAGCAAGCAAGAGAGAATCAATCCATGCCTAGGATGATAGAGAATGCAAAGAGAATACAAGGACTAATGCAAATCTAAGCGAAATGAGATGATTTATGAGAAAATCTCTAAAAACTAGATGCAGCAACTTAAATAGAATGAAACCTATTTTAAAAATACTAGAAATGAAGAAACTACCACGAGGAACAAACAGATTAATCAAAGGACCAAGCTTCGAATTACTAAAATTCGACTAGTGGATCGACCATGAGATCGACCACTAGATCGAGCAATAACAATCGATCTCGTCTAAAAATGCAAGAACAGTAAAACTAATGACCAGGATGCTATCAAAGATCAAGCGAATGACGAGATAAGATGTAAAGATGCTAAAAGAAAGGGCCTAGGGTTGAGATTCATGGTCAGGGGTTTCAAAGGTTCGACCTTGGGTTGAAAACTTTAAATCGACTCACTTTGTGAGGATCTCTAAGCCTTGAAAACTAAGCAAGATCTATCTGTGGCTTTCGGTATAGATCACTCCTTCATCCTCTCCTCCAAACCCACGGCTTTTGGTGGAAAGAGAGGTCGAAGGGCAAGAAAAACAGATTTCAAATGAATGGCTTAACTAATCCCCCAAACTTCCATGGCTTTTGGGAAGGGGTAACTAGTCTCTAAGGTGTGATCTTCCGAGGTTCCTGAATCCTGTCAAGGTAAGGAACCTCTCGGATCATGAAGCTCTTGGCGTGAGAGTCTTCAAGCATTGAGATCTCAACACCTTAGAAGAGATAGCCATTGAAAACGTTTAGAAAAACCCCAAGATCGAAACCCTTTAGACCCCTTAATCCTCTCAACCCCGAACCCAAATAAACTACTCACTACACATAGAGTAAATCAAGGAAAGCATGTAAAACAAAACGATGAACATGAAAAGAAAACTAGATTGAACGGAAATGATTCGATTACAAAGCTTAAGAAAAACGCAAGTTCAACAATGGTGTTCTTCACGAAAAACAGAGAGAAAACATAAAGAAAACAGGTTGAAAGGATAGAGATCGACTCCAGGATCGAGCGGTTCTCTTGATCATATCCGGACATCGTGTCTTCGGCTCGATCTGGGTCTCGATCATCATCGGCGATTCAAGTGTTGCATCTGATCTCGGTATCGATCTTCGGCTGGATCGAGTGGTGTACTCGATCTGGCTCTCGCTCTGCATGGCGTCATTTACGTCTGTACCGTTTGATCGACTGCTTCACTCGATCCTTGTCTCGATCATTCTCCTGGGATCGCCTGGTTGGCTCGATCTTCTGGTCGATCACCTCCTAGATCGACCGGCCATGCTCGATCTGCTCCTCGATCTCTGATCCTTAGCATATATCCGAGCTCCCACGAACTGCTACATCAGCCTCAACACGTCCACGAACCTCCACGACTCCAAAGCAGCCAGAAACAACCTGAATGTGATGCAAAATGCAAGGAAC
This sequence comes from Thlaspi arvense, assembly GCA_911865555.2. NCBI lineage: Eukaryota > Viridiplantae > Streptophyta > Magnoliopsida > Brassicales > Brassicaceae > Thlaspi > Thlaspi arvense. The sequence goes on from OU466863.1 coordinate 39,321,982, forward strand.
ATGCGTATGCTAGTGCAAGAATGCTCTAGGACTCTAAGTGATGCAATCTAACCTAAAACGTGATACAAATGCATGAAAAGCTAACTAATGAGTATGCAAAATGTATGCAATATGCAATAACATCAACTCCCCCAAACTTACTTCTTGCTTGCTCTTAAGCAACAGAAAATAAGTAAGGAAAAGAGGTTTTCAGAAAAACGAATGAGGGTTTAAACTTCTTGCAAAGGTGCCCTTCAAATGAATCAATCTCAATGTCCTAGTTAACAGTTCTAAAATGCTATGCTTACACTCATATTCCAAAGAACTTAGCCATACTCATCACACAAAGAAATTAAAATCATGACTCTCCTATTCCTAACAATCAAAGAAACTCATCCTTTAACATTCATTAACATTAGAACCATGAATCAAACTTATGCACTTTAAAGCAAAAACATTTGGCTAAGGGTGAAGGTTATGAGCATTGAATGATCTCATTTGAAAAGGGTTTATAATTAGAACAAGGATTTCTCTCAAAAATGGTTGAACTTGTGCATAATGCTAAAGGTAAAGACAATTTATGCATACATGATTAGATTCTCATCTACCCATGTAAACTAACAAACGATCCTATACCCCTCTCATTTAACAAATTTTATCCTCACTCACCACTTAGAGTCTACCCTTATTCTTCACAAACTTAGCAATCCCCAATCCGAAACAAGAACATTTTAAAACTTTTTAGGCTAGTGAAAAGGTTTTGAAAATAATTTTTTGCTCTTTAGATATTTCTTATTGGTAGCTCTCTTATTTTTTCTTTCTCTTATTTTTTTCTTTTATTTGGCACTTAGGCTCTTTTATTTCTTTTTCTTTTATTCTTTTTTTTTTCTTATATTTTTTTCTTATGGAGAGCTACCTCCTGAAATTTATTAGAGCATACTTAGTTTTGAAAACACAACTTTTCACTTAAAACCTATTTCTTTCTTTAAAACACAAAGCTCTTTGAAACCGAGAACAAATAGGAAAGGAAACAACCCCAATGACCCCCCAAACTTATCCTAAGCCTATACCTAGCTTCAAAATGCAAAGCTAGCAATCATATGAAAACCAAATCATGTCGCCTAAACCTAACACTTTATGCCAAGTTCAAACTGAAAGGAAGGCCTCACAAAGATGTCACACAAGAACATTTGGCTTCAAAAAAGGGTAAGGTTCAAGGAGGGAGTTCTACTTAGGCTCACAAAGAGTGGTAAAAAGGAAGAAGAGAGCCTAAATATTTTAAAACCATGTGTTCATTTTCAAATGCATAAGGATGATAATTAGAATTTCAAATTAAGGTTTTCACTTATTAGGATAAGTTTCAAATCATGAGAGTTCAATTGAAGCCACGAAAATCCTAACAAGTGATCCAAGCATGGTAAGAACTTACTTTCAAAGCATAGACAAAGCATTAGAGAACTACTAACTAGGGCATTGAAACAATTCATAAGTAAAAACACTTTTTTAAGAAATTCTAACCCCTTATGCAAAATGCAAACAACCTAGATGCTATGAGAAACTCTAGACTCAATCCTAACATGTTTTGACAAGATGAATGCAACTACATGAATCTTTGAAAAATTTTTAAAAATTTTACCAATTTTTCATGAACTAAAGACTCAAGGATGCTAAAGGAAAATAAGATCAAAGAACACAAGTCAAATCACACATGTACTCCCCCAAACTTGCTTGACGCCGTCCCGGTGGCAAACTCATTCGAAGGAGCATAAAAACACAAAACAAAAAGAAGCAAATATGAGCGGTTATGTACAATGGAAGAAGGTTGTTACCTCTGGTCTAGTCTCGGCTGGAACTTGAGGATGTTCCAGAGGAGCTAGAGATTGTTGCTTTGTCTTTGTCGGCTGGTTCTTGGAGAGAGTGGCGTGCCGGCTGAATGGTGCTTCCTTGGGTCTCGCGGATGACAACTTCACCGGTTAAGAGCCTTCTCTTCTCGGGTTGTTGCACCTCTTGACTTGCAGCTTTCTTAGGCGAGCCTCCCTGAAGTGCCTTGACTTTCTTTCCAAGCTTCTTGAGCATCTTGCCTTGCCACTTGTTGATCTTCCTTTGCATCTCCACAACAGATGCTAGGAACTTCTCAGTTTTTGTCCTTGGCTCAAAGTCTAACTTGGGAAGTGTGTAGGCTTCGGGCACCTCATCTTCTGTTGCTGGAGACTCTGACCTTTGACGAGGGGCAATCGCTGAAGCAGGTGGTCCTCCTAAAGGGGCAAAGCATTCTTCCTCCGTGGGCAAGAACTCGATGTTCCCAACACCAAGCAGCTCGGTTTCATCTTTGTTGGGCACGATGCACACTCTCTTCTTGTCTTCGTCGTCTATGAAGAGGTAGGCGTAGAACCCTTCCGCTGGCGTACGTCCCAAGCTGTCAGTATTCCTCATGTATGCCTCGTCCATGGAAGCTCTGGTTGGGACATGAGCAAAGTCGTGAATGGGCACACCAGCTTGCACGAACAGAGGAGTAAGGAAACCGCCAATGTAAGAGGAAGTTGCCTTGCACCACAAGGCATAAGCCTTGTATTTAACCAAGGAAGCCGCTAGCACACATCCGTAGTTCACTTCATCGCCGAGTTCATCCTCTATGGGCTCGTCATTTGCATCCGGATCACACACCAGGTGCTTCACACCTTGGAACAGAAAGCACAGCTCTGTCTTCGTGACCGTAGGAGCAACAGATCTTTCATTAAACGTGTTGGCGATCAGCTTCAGAGTGTACCTCAGCACCAGGCTCCTTACTCGCTTGATCTTGGCGGTGTTGGCTTTATAGTCTTCATTGCTGATCAGGTCCCAAAAGTCATCGGCTTTCTTGAAGGCGGGGAATTCGACCTTGTAGGCATCCGCGTTGAGACCACAAGCTTGGCATAGCTCAGGGATGGAGAGTGTATAGGCTTGACGGCCAACCTTGAAGTAGAGGCGACCTTGAGAAGGGACGGGTGCGCTAGGATTCTCGTAACGGAACTCCAACGTGGCAAGGAAGTCTATTGTCACTTCAGGAATGGTTGGGCAATCCATCCGTGACAGACATCTTAAGCCAATGTTCTTGAGGAGTTGGTCGAAATCCCCAAGAATCCCTAGCTTGGACAACAGCTCTCGATCAGCAAACTTGGTAGGCTCAAACCGAAGCCTTTCCAGCCGTTTCTTGTCCCTCTTCTCATCCTTACTCCATCTGACCCTCTCTTGAACTGCCACTTCTTGTCCTTCTCCTTCTTGTGCTGTCTCTTCTCTTGTTCTCTTTGGGGCCATTGTTCCTGAAACAAGTTTCTAATGAAATTTGATAAGCAAACGGCGGTTTTGATGAGAATGAGAGAAGAGAAGGAGAGAACTTATAAAAACTACCCTAGAATTTTGGGGAATAAATAAAAATCATAGCTAAATAAAGGAGAATCATATCTTTAGATACTGAAAAACCTAGAATTATTCCTTTTACTTAGCTAGTTTTTAAAAATCAAAACCGACCCTATATTCTAGAACAATATCTTGCAAAATTAAAGGAAACTTTTCTAAAAATAAGTTATTGAATTTTGAAAATACCTTTGCAAGAAATGCAGAAGATCTTTGCTAGCTTTTGAAAACCGAAACTCTCACTCTCTTTGTTTAAAATTTTCGAGAAAAACAGGAATGAGAGGGTGAGAGGTTGTTGAAATATTTAAAGGATAGCAAAGAACAAAACAATGGGTAGTAAAAGTGGTTTTTCTGACAAAGTCTTGGTCAAGGCACATCTTTCATAGTCAAAGATGCTTGCCTTGACCAAGTTTTGAATTCAAAAGTTGGAGGGAAAAGAGTAAAAGAGGGAAAGAAAATGTTACCTCGGCATGAGATCGAGTCCATTTGGTCGATCTAGGACTCGATCTCATGCCTATAATGGCTTAGATCGAGAGGGTTACTCGGTTTGAGACTCGATTCATGGTGAATCGACTCTTGGATCGATTGGCTCTCTCGATCATTGAGATGTTGGCTCCTTGGCTAAGTCCTCATGATCGAGCTATGTCCTCGATTTAGGGGTCGATTTGGCGCAGATCGAGTGATGGATCTAGTCGAGTGATCGATCTGTTTTCCACAGATTTTCCCGAGAGAAATTAGATCGGTCGATCCGTTTTGGATCGATCGATCCTTTTTCGTCAAGGTCGATCTTGTCACTCGTTCTCGTCTAGATCGACTGGCTCCTCTCGATTCACTGACTCGATCTAGCAAAGTCGAGTCAGGATCAGTCGATCTAGCACTCGATCTCTAGCCTTATCTTAACCCCTATCGCCTCTTTTAGACTTCAAGATCAAGTTTAGACTCCTCATACCTGTCCCTACACATTTGCAGAATAAAAACATAAAACTGAACAGGAAATATGCAGAAGTATGTACAAGATAAACATGGGAATGCCTCCCAAGTGCGCTTTCTTTAACGTCTTTAGCTAGACTTTACTTGGTTTAGGCGGATGGTGGGTCTTGGAGAAGCACCGAGGTACTCTCCTTGTCATAGCTGTCTGCCAAGTAAGGCTTGACTCTGTGTCCGTTGACGGTGAATGCACTGCCTCTTTTTCCCATCAGAGTAACAGCTCCATAAGGCAACACTTCTTGAATCACGAACAGTCCACTCCACCTTGACTTCAGCTTGCCCGGGAAGAGTTTGAGCCTCGAGTTGTACAGCAACACTAAACCTCCTTCCTTAAGCTCCTTGGCAACCAACTTCTTGTCATGAGTCTCCTTAGTCTGCTCCTTGTATATCCGAGAGCTCTCGTAAGCGTTCAGCCTCAACTCATCCAGTTCGTGTAGCTGAATAAGGCGCCTCTCCTGAGCAGTCTTGAGGTCAAAGTTCAGCCTCTTCACAGCCCACAACGCACGGTGTTCCAGCTCAACCGGGAGATGACAGCCCTTGCCATAGAGTAGAGTGAAAGGAGTTGTACCAATCGGCGTTTTGAAGGTGGTACGGTAGGCCCAAAGAGCGTCGTCCAGCTTCACTGCCCAGTCTTTCCTTGTTGCTCCAACAGTCTTCTCTAGTATGGCCTTGATTTGCCTGTTGGAGACTTTCACTTGACCGCTTGTTTGGGGATGATACGGTGTAGCCATCTTATGCTTAACTCCATACTTTCTCAAGAGGTTCTCAAAGACCTTGTTTATGAACTGGCTTCCCCCATCGCTTATGACAACCTTGGGTAGCCCAAACCTCGGGAAGATGATACTCTTGAACAGCTTGATTACCACCTTAGAGTCATTTGTAGGGGAAGCAACAGCCTCAACCCATTTAGAGACATAATCCACTGTATTTGTTGCCATATGAAGAAGGAAATGGCCCCATGAAGTCTATCCCCCACGCGTCGAACACGTCAACCTCGAAGATGGGAACTTGAGGCATTTCGTTCCTCTTAGTGATATTCCCTGCTCGTTGACATGCCTCACAGCTCTTCACAAACTCGTGTGCATCTTTAAAAATAGACGGCCACCAGAAACCGGCTTGCAACACTTTCGTGGCAGTCTTGAATGAGGCGAAGTGTCCTCCGTAGGAAGAGCCATGGCAATGATAGAGGATGTCCCTGGCTTCTTCCTTTGTAACAAATCTCCGGTATAAACTGTCTACTCCTCTCTTGTATAAGTAGGGCTCGTCCCAAAAGTAGTCACTAGCCTCTCTCATAAACCGCTTCTTGTGATAGCTGTTGAGATGTGTTGGCTCCTCACCGCATGCTAGATAGTTCACTACATCAGCATACCACGGTAGATCCTCCTCTTTAAAACTCAACACCTCCTCAAACCTCCCTTCTAGCTTTCCACAAACAGCCGTGGTAATCGCCATAAGCTGCTCTTATGGAAGAGAGTCATATAAGGGGAGAGACTCGTTGATCCTTAGCCGTGAGAGATGGTCAGCGACTCCGTTTTCTATTCCTTTCTTGTCTTTAATCTCCATGTCAAACTCCTTGAGTTAGAGAATCCATCTTAAGAGCCGAGGCTTAATGTCTTTCTTCGAGTAGATGTATCACAAGGCAGCGTGATCCGTGTATACAATAGCCTTGGAACCAACGAGGTATGATCTGAACTTCTCAGAGGCGAACACTACTGCAAGCAACTCCTCTCCGTAGTGGTGTACCTTGTTTGCGTGTCATCTAAAGGTTCTTGAAGCATAGTAGATCATGTGCAGCTTCTTGTCTTTCTTCTCACCAAGAACGGCTCCTACGGCGTAGTCACTAGCATCACACATGATCTCAAAGGGAAGAGACCAGTCTGGTGCTTGGACTATAGGTACCGTAGGGACATGTGAAGGTCGTCTTCTCTTGATCATCTGGGTGAATTGGTATTTGAAAGAAACCGCTATACCCATCGAGAAAACAGTAGTAAGGGTGATTAGCAAGTCTCTCAAGCATTTGATCAATAAAAGGCAAAGGGAAATGGTCTTTCCTAGTCGCAAGGTTAAGTTTCCTATAATCAATACACATCCTATGACCAGTGATGGTTCTAGTAGGAATAAGCTCATCCTTTTCATTCCTTGTGACCGTGATCCCTCCCTTCTTAGGCACCACATGTACAGGAGAAACCCACGTGCTGTCACTTATGGGATAGATCACGTCAGCCTCTAAAAGCTTAAGGATTTCTTTCTTAACAACCTCTTTCAAATTAGGATTCAAACGCCTTTGATGTTCTGTAGAAGAGGCGTTCTCATTATCCAAGTGAATCCTATGAGTGCAAAGCATTGGTGAAAGGCCCTTGATGTCACTTAAAGAATACCCAATGGCCTTCCTATACTTTCTCAGCTCAGTCAGGAGCGAGTGCAACTCATCATCACTAAGGTTTTCATTCACAATCACGGGATAGGTGTTATTTGGCCCTAAGAAAGCATACCTTAGCCCTTTTGGGAGCTCCTTAAGGTCCACCTTTGGGGCTAACAGCTCACTCCAGTCATCCTCGTGGCTGTTGTTGTTGCTTTCCTCCTTGGAACTCTCCTTTGAACCCGAGGCATGGCCCTTCAGACTGCTTTCCTCCATCGCTATCCCTTCTGAAATAGAGTCCTCCAGTCGATTCTCCTCTCGATGTCGTCTAGATCGAGCCATTTCGCTCGATTCACTTACTCGATTTGATGTGGATCGAGTAAGGAATTGAGACACTGAATCGATCTCTTGATTGGACCCCAAAATGATCGGGAGGTCTCTCTCGATCACCGACTCGATTGTTATTCCTGATCGAGCATTCTTCTCGATATATCCGTCGATTGTTGCACCGGATCGAGTTGTGTTCTCGATTGCGTTGTCGATCTGACTCCTGGATCGAGTGATAGCGTCGATCTCAGAGTCGATCTCTAGGCAGCAACCTTCTTCATTCTTAACAATCCTCCTAGAATCCAGCAGGTTGACGTACTCCTGGGTCCTCTGGTCCACATAGCCAAACTCCCCTGGCTCTTTAGTCAGTGCTAGCTTCAGATGGTCTTCTAGAGCCAGCTCTTCCAGCAACTCATCCGCCAAAGCATCCATCGTTTGAATATAGAAAGCTTGCCCTTCAATGGTCGGCTTCTTCAGAACCTCATTGATGTCGAAGTCAAGCCTTATCTTTTTTCTCAAATGCAAGGCAATCTTCTCATTCTTCACATCTATGATAGCCCCGGCGGTTGCGAGGAATGGTCTCCCTAAGATTAGTGGATCCTTAGGCTCTTCGTCCATCTCCAACACTACGAAGTCCGTAGGCACAACCACACCACTGATTCGCACCGGTAAATCTTCAAGCAGCCCCACTGGTAGCCTCACACTCCTATCAGCCAGTACCAATGAGATCGACAGTCTTTGAAACGAGTAAAACCAAGCTTCTTAGCCACGGAGTGAGGCATCAGGTTTATGCTAGCTCCGAGATCACATAAGCAACTCTTGAACTCTACAGGACCTAGAGGGCAGGGTATAGTGAAGCTTCCAGGGTCTCCCAACTTCTTAGGGACTATCTCCTTATGTATCACAGCACTACATTCTTCACTTAGAACAAGTACCTCCTTGCTTTCCTTATTCTTCTTCACGAGAGTGTCTTTGAAGAATTTGGCGCATTTAGGCATCATTTCAAGGCAGTCAACGAGAGGTAGCTTGATCTCCACGTCCTTAAGATGCTTCTCAAAGAGGATTCTATGCTTCTCTATGAGTTGCTTCTTGAAGCGGCCAGGAAAAGGCAGCTTAGGTACATACGGTGGAGGCACATAAGCATTCTTCTCCTTAGTGGTTTGCTCAGCTTTCTTCTCAGCAACTGCTTTGTCTCCTCTTCTTGGCCCTTGGATCCAAACATTGTCAAAGTTAATCTCATCATCATCAGCCGAAGGTTTACCCTCCCCCTCTTGAATTACAACGTCCTCGTTGTTCTTGGTAGAGACCGGAGGTTCGAGTTCTTTACCGCTTCTCAACGTTATGGCATTAGCATACTCCTTGGGATTCTGCTCACACTTTCCCGGAAGACTATTCTGACCACTCGTACTCGCTTTCCCTTTCTCTAGCTGCTTGATCTTCTTGTTTAAGTTGGTGATCTGAGTGGAGAAGTCAGTGAGAGACGAGTCTAGACGAGTGTTCATCTCGGCGAACTTCTGGTTTGTAGAGGCTTGCCCTTGTATCAGTTGTTGAAACATTGCTTGAACCGGATCAACTTGTTGTTGCGTCAGTTGTTGCTGCTGAGGTGCAAAGCCCGAAGAGTAGTTAGGTGTATAACCCTTGTTATTTTGATGTTGCCCTTGGAAGTTGTTCTGCCCTTGACCTTGGAAACCACCACTCGGTTGAAAACCTTTGTTGTAAGGGATGAAAGGTTTTGCTTGTTGAGCAGGGTACACTTGATCTTTAGGGTTGGCTACGTTGGTGCTTCGGTAAGAGAGGTTGTTGTTCTGGTAGCCTTGGTTGTAGCCTTGAGGTTTGTAGTTGTTCTGTCCCGCCACCCAATTGGCTTCTTCTTGGCTAAACTCTAACTCCTCTTGGTTCTCATCAGCGTCACCAACAAAGTGAACATGCTTCTGATTGGCTAACACCAGCTTATCTATCTTCTCATGCAAAGATTTCAGCTCCTTCTTGTGAGACTCTAACTCTGATCCTCTCGGTGCACGGTCATAATCCTCAGCGTAATTGCCATCACTCAATGCCAAGTTTTCTATCAGCTCCATACCCTCTTCTACCTCCTGACCGAGGAAGTTCCCTTTGCTAGCTGTGTCAAGCAACAACCTGATCTTTGGTGAGGCTCCACGGTATATGGTACTGAGTAGTGTCTCCTCGCTGAACCCGTGATGAGGACATTGGATCGTGTAGTCTTTAAAACGCTCCATTGCCTCATTGAATGTCTCATTGTTCTTTTGAGTGAAACCGCTGATTTCGCTTCTCAACCGTGCTGTCCTGGTGCTTGAGAAGAACTTTGAGAGAAAGGCCTTCTTACACTCGGCCCATGATGTGATGGTGCCTTGTGGGAGGGTCTTCTCCCAATGTCTAGCTTTGTCTCCGAGTGAAAAGGGGAACAGACGTAGCTTGAAAGCATCTTCGGATATGCCAATGATCTTTATCATTCCACATACTTGCTCGAAGTTGTCAAGGTGCTCCAATGGATCTTCCATTGCTAAGCCGTGGAACTTGTTGTTTTGCACCATGGAGATGAAACCTGGCTTGATCTCGAAGTTGTTGTTTTGTACAGGAGGAGGAGTGATCCCAAACCTATTGTGAGGAGTATTGGGAGCATCTCCGGCTCCTATGATCCTTGGGGTTCTAGCCGCGTGTTGGGGGTTTCCATTACCCCTTCCTGCTGCCCCGTGAGCTGGAGGAGGTCCTTCTGGATGCTCGTGTTCAGCCATAGCTTCAAAGTCAACCAAACCGTGCTGAACAATCTCCTCAAAGGCTCTTGTTTGTTCTCTGACTCTCCTTTGCCGTGAGTGACCAAGCTGATGAATGTTGTCTAAGGATTGTAGTAGATTATTGTCTCCCCTTGAACGAAGATTCATGTACCTGAAAACACACGTTTGAGAGTAGAAGGATTAGTGACTTGAAAAAGGTAAAGACTTAGTCTTTGCTAAGTCTCAAATCTCTATGTTCTCTATACAGTCCTAGGATGGCAACAGCGCCATTTGATAAACACTTTCTTAGCAAGGGTTAAATTGCAATGAGGTTATCAAACTCAAATGCAAGACATATTGTAGTACATCAAGCAAGAGAGAATCAATCCATGCCTAGGATGATAGAGAATGCAAAGAGAATACAAGGACTAATGCAAATCTAAACGAAATGAGATTATTTATGAGACAATTTCTAAAAACTAAATGCAGCAACTTAAATAGAATGAAAACTATTTTAAAAATACTAGAAATGAAGAAACTACCACGAGGAACAAACAGATTAATCAAAGGACCAAGCTTCGAATTACTAAAATTCGACTAGTGGATCGACCATGAGATCGACCACTAGATCGAGCAATAACAATCGATCTCATCTAAAAATGCAAGAACAGTAAAACTAATGACCAGGATGCTATCAAAGATCAAGCGAATGACGAGATAAGATGTAAAGATGCTAAAAGAAAGGGCCTGGGGTTGAGATTCATGGTCATGGGTTTCAAAGGTTCGACCTTGGGTTGAAAACTTTAAATCGACTCACTTTGTGAGGATCTCTAAGCCTTGAAAACTAAGCAAGATCTATCCGTGGCTTTTGGTATAGATCACCCCTTCATCCTCTCCTCCAAACCCATGGCTTTTGGTGGAAAGAGAGGTCGAAGGGCAAGGAAAACAGATTTCAAATGAATGGCTTAACTAATCCCCCAAACTTCCATGGCTTTTGGGAAGGGGAAACTAGTCTCTAAGGTGTGATCTTCCGAGGTTCCTGAATCCTGTCAAGGTAAGGAACCTCTCGGATCATGAAGCTCTTGGCGTGAGAGTCTTCAAGCATTGAGATCTCAACACCTTAGAAGCGATAGCCATTGAAATTGTTTAGAAAACCCCCAAGATCGAAACCCTTTAGACCCCTTAATCCTCTAAACCCCGAACCCAAATAAACTACTCACTACACATAGAGTAAATCAAGCAAAGCATGTAAAACGAAACGATGAACATGAAAAGAAAACTAGATTGAACGAAAATGATTCGATTACAAAGCTTAAGAAAAACGCAAGTTCAACAATGGTGTTCTTCACGAAAAACAGAGAGAAAACATAAAGAAAAAGATAAAGATCTAAAGTTGTGTGGGAAAAGGACGTCGCCGCCTTCCCAAAATGCTGAAACAAGCTGATGGTCCCCCCCTCGCTAGCGGCCAAAAACGGTTGAAAGGACAGAGATCGACTCCAGGATCGAGCGGTTCTCTCGATCATATCCGGACATCGTGTCTTCGGCTCGATCTGGGTCTCGATCATCATCGGTGAATCGAGTGTTGCATCCGATCTCGGTATCGATCTTCGGCTGGATCGAGTGGTGTACTCGATCTGGCTCTCGCTCAACATGGCGTCATTTACGTCCGTACCGTTTGATCGACTGCTTCACTCGATCCTTGTCTCGATCATTCTCCTGGGATCGCCTGGTTGGCTCGATCTTCTGGTCGATCACCTCCTAGATCGGCCGGCCATGCTCGATCTGCTCCTCGATCTCTGATCCTTAGTATATATCCGAGCTCCCACGAACTGCTACATCAGCCTCAACACGTCCACGAAACTCCACGACTCCAAAGCAGCCAGAAACAACCTGAATGTGATGCAAAATGCAAGGAACATGCGTATGCTGGTGCAAGAATGCTCTAGGACTCTAAGTGATGCAATCTAACCTAAAACGTGATACAAATGCATGAAAAGCTAACCAATGAGTATGCAAAATGTATTGTTCCTCGGGGAAAGAATCATCTAAAGAAGAGATTCGTTGATTCTTAACCGAGAGAGATGGTCAGCAACGCCATTCTCTATCCCTTTATTGTCTTTGATCTCCATGTCAAACTCCTGAAGAAGAAGAATCCATCTCAAAAGCCTCGGCTTAGTGTCCTTCTTTAAACAGATGTAGCGCAAAGCCGCGTGATCTGTGTAGACAATGGCCTTAGAACCCACTAGGTATGACCGGAACTTCTCAAAGGCAAACACCACTGCCAATAGCTCCTTCTCCGTAGTAGTGTACCTTGTTTGCGTGTCATCCAAAGTTCTTGAAGCATAGTAAATCACGTGCAGCTTCTTATCCTTCCTTTGACCTAGAACGGCTCCCATGGCATAGTCACTAGCATCACACATAATCTCGAAAGGTAGTCTAGTCTGGTGTTGCACTATAGGCGCAGATACTAGAGCCTCCTTGATGGTCACGAAAGCTTGCAAACACTCCTCATCAAAGACGAATTCAGCTTCCTTGCACAACAGCCGTGTAAGAGGGCGTGCAATCTTAGAAAAATCCTTGATGAAGCGCATGTAGAAGCCGGCGGGTCCCAAGAAACTCCGCACTCCTTTGACATTAACCGGCGGCTCAAGACTCATCATCACTTCAACCTTAGCCTTGTCAACCTCAATACCCTTCTCTGATATCTTGTGGCCAAGCACGATCCCTTCCTTCACCATGAAGTGGCATTTTTCCCAATTAAGCACCAAGTTTGTCTCCTCACAACGCTTTAGTACCTTGAAAAGATTCAACAAACACGCAGAACAGGACGCACCATAGACCGAGAAGTCATCCATAAACACCTCTACCATCTCTTCTATTAGATCGGAGAAGATAGACATCATACACCGCTGAAACATAGCCGGTGCGTTACACAACCCGAATGGCATCCTTCGATACGCGAAGGTGCCATAAAGGCATGTAAAGGTCGTCTTCTCCTGATCATTTGGATGGATTGGTATTTGGAAAATCCATTATATCCATCAAGAAAGCAATAGTAGGGGTGATTAGCAAGTTTTCCAAGCATTTGATCAAAAAAAGGCAAGGGAAAATGATCCTTTCTAGTAGCAAGATTAAGCTTCCTATAATCAATACACATACGGTGTCCAGTAATAGTCCTAGTAGGTATAAGCTCATCTTTGTCATTCTTAATGACTGTGATCCCTCCCTTCTAAGGCACCACGTGTATGGGGAAACCCATGTGCTGTCACTTATCGGATAGATCACGTGAGCTTCTAGCAGCTTAAGAATCTCTTTCTTAACGACCTCTTTCAAATTTGGATTCAAACGCCTTTGATGTTCTATAGAAGACGCGTTCTCATTATCTAAGTGAATCCTATGAGTGGAAAGCATTGGTGAAAGGCCCTTGATGTCACTTAGAGGGTACCCAATGACCTTCCTATACTTTCTCAACTCAGTTAAGAGCGAGTGCAACTCATCATCACTTTAGTTTTCATTCACAATCACAGGATAGGTTTTGTTGAGTCCTAAGAAAGCATACTTTAGCCCTTTTGGGAGCTCCTTAAGGTCCACCTTTGGGGCTAACAGCTCGCTCCAATCATCCTCGTGGCTGTTGCTGTTGTTTTCCTCCTTGGAACCTTCCTTAGAACCCGAGACATGGCCCTTGAGGCTGCTTTCTTCAATCGCTATCCCTTCTGAAATCGAGTCATCATCAGTCGATCTTGCTCTTGATGTCGTCTAGATCCAGCAGTTTTGCTCGATTCACTCACCCGATTTAATGTGGATCGAGTAAGAGATCGAGAAGCTAGGTCGATCTCCGGATTGGACCCTGAACTGATCGGAAGGCATCTCTCGAACTCGGACTCGATTATTTTCCTGCATCGATCACCCTCCTCGATCTGACTGTTGATAGCTGCACCGAATCGAGTTGTGCTCTCGATTGTCTTGTCGATTTGACCCTTGGATCGAGTAATGTCTTCGATCTCGGAGTCGACCTCTAGGCAAACGCCTTCATCTTCTAGCACAACCTTCCTTGAATCAAGCAAGTTAACATATTCTTGAGTTCTCTCATCCATGTAGCCGAACTCTCCTGGCTCCTTAGTTAGTGCCAGCTTCAAATGATCTTCCTGAGCCAACTCTTCCAGCAACTCATCCGCTAAAGCATCCAACGTTTCAATGTAGAAAGCTTGCCCATCTATCGTAGGCTTCTTCAAAACCTTATTGATATCAAAGTCCAACCTTATATCTTTACCCAAGTGCAGGGCAATCTTCACATTCTTGACATCTATGATGGCTCCGGCGGTGGCTAAGAACGGTCTACCGAGAATGAGTGGATCCTTTGGTTCTTCATCCATTTCCAACACAACGAAATCTGTAGGCACGTTTACACCACTGATTCTCAGTGGCAAGTCCTCAAGCAAACCCACGGGTAACCTCACACTCCTGTCAGCTAGTACCAACGAGATTCTACAATCCTTGAAACGGGTAAATCCAAGCTTCTTTGCCACGGAATGAGGCATCAGATTTATACTAGCTCCGAGATCACATAGGCAACTCTTGAACTCCAAAGGACCTAAAGCGCACGGTATAGTGAAGCTTCCAGGGTCTCCCAACTTCTTAGGGACTATCTTCTTGGGTATCACAGCACTACATTCCTCACTAAGAACAAGCACTTCCTTGCTTTCCTTATTCTTCTTCACGATAGTATCTTTGAAGAATATGGCGCATTTAGGCATCATTGCAAGGCAGTCCACGAGAGGTAGCTTGATCTCTACGTCCTTAAGGTGCTTCTCAAACAAGACTCTAAGCTTCTCTATGAGTTGCTTCTTGAAACGGCCAGGAAAAGGTAGCTTAGGTACATACGGTGGAGGTACATAAGCATCCTTCTCCTAAGTAGGTTGCTCTGCTTCCTTCTCAACAACCGGTTTCTCACCTCTTCTTGGTCCTTGAATACAAACATTGTCAAAATTTATCTCATCATCGGCTGAAATCTTACCCTCCCCCTTTTGAATCACAACGTCCTCGTTGATCATTGGAGTAACCGTAGGTGCTAGCTCTTTCCCACTCCTAAGCGTAATAGCATTGGCGTATTCCTTGGGATTCTGCTCACACTTGTCCAGTAAGCTATTCTGACCGCTTGTACTCGCCTTTCCTTTCTCTAGCTGCTTGATCTGGTTATTCAAGTTGGTGATCTGAGTAGAGAAATCCGTGAGAGACGAGTCTAAACGAGTATTCATCTCGGCAAACTTCTGATTTGTAGAGGCTTGCCCTTGAATCAATTGTTGGAACATAGCTTGGACATAATCAATTTGTTGTTGCATCTGTTGTTGTTGTTGAGGTACAAAGCCCGGAGGGTACATTGGCGTATAACCCTTGTTTCCTTGCTGTTGTCCTTGGAAGTTGTTCTGCCCTTGCCCTTGGAAGCCACCACTCGGCTGAAAACCTTTGTTGTATGGTACGAAAGGCTTTGCTTGCTGAGCAGGGTACACTTGATCCTTAGGGTTCGTGACATTGGTGCTATGGTATGAGAGATTGTTGTTCTGGTTATAGCATTGTGAATACCTTTGAGGTTTGTAGTTGCTTTGACCCGCCACCCAATTGGCTTCTTCTTGACTCAACACAAGTTCCTCTTAGGTTTCATCCGCTTCTCCAACAAAGTGAACATGCTTCTGATTAGCCAACACCAACTTGTCAATCTTCTCATGCAATGACTTAAGCTCTTTGTTGTGAGACTCTAGCTCAGAACCTCTTGGTGCACGGTCGTAATCTTCAGCATAGTTGCCGTCACTCAATGCCAAGTTCTCAATCAGCTCCACGCCTTCTTCTACCTCTTGACCAAGGAAGTTTCCCTTACTAGCCGTGTCAAGCAACAAGCAAATCTTTGGTGAAGCTCCGCGGTAGATAGTGCTTAGAAGAGTCTCTTCGCTGAAGCCGTGGTGAGGACACTTGATAGTATAGTCCTTGAACCGTTCCATGGCTTCATTGAAAGTCTCATTGTTCCTTTGCGTGAAGCCGCTGATCTCGCTTCCTAGCCTTGCTGTTCTGGTGCTAGAGAAAAACTTTGAGAGGAAAGCCCTCTTACACTCAGCCCAAGAGGTAATGGTGCCTTGTGGAAGTGTCTTCTCCCAATGTCTTGCCTTGTCTCCGAGAGAAAATGGAAAGAGACGCAGCTTGAAAGCATCTTCGTATATGCCGTTTATCTTGATCATCCCACATACTTGTTCGAAGTTATCGAGGTGTTCCAAGGGATCTTCCATTGCTAGCCCGTGAAACTTATTGTTTTGTACCATTGAGATTAATCCCGGCTTAATCTCGAAGTTATTGTTCTGTACAGGAGGAGGAGTGATCCCAAACCTATTGTGATGAGTATTGGGAGCACCTCCGGCTCCTATGATCCTTGGGGGTCTAGCCGCATGTTGGGGGTTTCCATTGCCCCTTCCCACTGCCCCGTGTGCTGGAGGAGGTCCTTCTGGATGCTCGTGCTCAGCCATCGCTTCAAAATCCACTGAACCTTGCTGAACAATCTCCTCAAATGCTCTAGCTTGTTCTCGTACTCTTCTTTGCCGTGAATCACCAAGTTGATGAATGTTGTCCAGGGGTTGAAGTAGATTGTTGTCTCCCCTTGAACGAAGATTCATATACCTGAAAGACACACGTTTGAGAGTAGAGAAATTAGTAACATAAACAAAGTAAATGCTTAGTCTTTCTAAACCCCAAATCTCAATGCTTTCTAAACACTCCTAGAATGGCAACGGCGCCATTTGATAATGTGTTTTTATCTAGGATGAGCAAATGCAACAGGAGGTTATCAAAACTCAAGCAGCACACAGTCGTATTATAGCATGCAAGAGGAATCAATCCAACCTAGGAGCTAGAAAGTGCAATGAGAATGCAAGGATCGGGTAAAGCTAGGCAAATGATGAACGGTTTTGTAAAAATCCTAATAACTAAATGCAACGACTAAATGCAAGGCAAAACTATTTTAAAATTACCAGGAACGAGTGAACTACCACGACGAACAAACAGAATGATTAAGGTGAAAAGCTATGAATTTATAAAAATCGACTAGTGGATTGACCACAGGATCGACCACTAGATCGAGCAACAACGATCAATCTCGTCTTAAAGTTCAAATGCAACAAAACTAATGACCAGGGTGCAACAGGTAACAAGCGAATGACTAGCAAAGATGTAAGAATACTAAGAAAGAGGGTCTAGGGTTGAGATTCACTTTCATGGGTTTCAAAGGTTCAAGCATGGTTTGAAAACTCTAAATCTACTCACTTTGTGAGGTTCTCTAAGCCTTGAAAACAATACAAGATCCATCCATGGCGTGTGGTATGGATCACTCCTTCATTCTCTCCTCCAGACCCATGGCGTTTGGCGGAAGAAGAGATTGAAGGGCAAGGATTTCAAATTTTAAACGCGCGGGTTAACAAGTCCCCTAAACTACCATGGCGTCTGGGAAAGGGTAACTAGTCTCTAGGATGCGATTTTCAGAGATCTCTGGATCCTGTCTAGGTAAGAGCTCTCTCTGATCATAAAGATCTTGGCGTGCAACTCTTTAAGCCTTAAGAACTCGACATCCTAGAAGAGAAAGCCATTAAGAACAAGAAAACACCAAACTTGATAACATTTTCCACCCTTTTGAATCCTCTCAACCCCAAAACCTGATTAAACTACTCACAACACATTAAGTAAACCAAGCAAAGCATGAAAGATGAAACGATAAACATGAAAAACGATGGATTAAACTAAAAACGATTCAAAGATTCAAGAACAAAGCTTCCAAGTCTAACAATGGCGAAATCGCCTTTTAAGAGAGAGAAAAAGATAAAAATGATAAAGTGAAAAACGTGTGTCTCAAAAGCATGCTCGCCGCCTTGCCAAAACAGGCTAAACAGCTCGATGGTCCCCCCTCGCTAGCGGCCAAAAGCGGTTAAAGTACACTGAGATCGACTTCGAGATCGAGCATCTCTCTCGATCATCTTCGGACATCGTGCCTTCAGCTCGATCTTTGTCTCGATCTTCCTCGGTGGATCGAGTGCTTCGTTCGATCTTGGAGTCGATCTTTGGAGGATCGAGTGATGGACTCGATCCGGCTCTCTCTCTGCATGGCGTCATCGATCGCTTCACTCGATCTCCGTCTTGATCAGTTCCATTGGATCGGCTGGACTACTCGATCTTCTGGTCGATCTCATCTAGATCGACCGGCCATGCTCGAATCTCCTCTCGATCTCTGGTCCTTAGCAAGCATTCCTGAATTCTCCAAGTCCCACGAACTTCCTCGCGAGCCTCAACACGTCCACGAACCCTCCAAGACTCCAAAGTAGCTGAAAACAACCTGTATGCGATGCAAAATGCAAGAAATATGCATATGCTGCTGCAAGAACACTCTAGGACCTAAAGTGATGCAAACTAACCTAAAATGCAACGTATATGCGTGAGAAACTAACTTATGTGTATGCAAAATGCATGGAATACGCAGCTATATCACTGAATCACCTGTTCAGCTATGAAATTCCCATTCTGATCTAGTCTATACCCTGCTTTATTCCTCCTGTTTCCATCTCTGTCCACCAAGTGACCTTCTGCATCTTCAACCAAGATAATCGGATTGACCATTGCAGATTGCTTCTTAGCTTTCCTGATGGTCCTTTCCAACTTAGCTAGCTCGTCAATGCCTAATGTCACAAGCTCCTTCTCTTTGTTGCTTCTAATACTGCGATTAGGCATACACCTGAAACCAGCACAAAGAAAAGTAGCAAAAGTCAGTAAACAAATAAAAACTTAGACAAAATCCTAATACTAAAAATCGATAGGCAGCTATTACTCCCCGGCAACGGCGCCAAAAACTTGATAGAGCTCAGATTTTACACAAATAATTTACTACTGCAAGTGCACAGCAAAGCAGTTCTAATATAAAGGGTTATCCAATCCCAAGGGAATAAGTAAACTACACTAACAATTATATATTCGGACTAGGCTAAGCAGTAGAAAGTAAATGTAATGCGAAATAACTAAAACTATGAAAGCAAATGATTTTTGATTGATCTAGATTCAGAAAACTAAAAGCGCTAAGTCAGGTCAACTCGCAGGTTGAATATGAGAGTGTAGAATGCATGAAAATCAGGAATGAATTAAAACCGTCTTGAACATGAAATGCAGAAATATAACTAATCAATTCTCATTGCAGAAGTTATCAATGTCTAAATCGCAGAGTTTCAAATCTCTTTGCAAACTCTAACAACCTAAACATGCAGTAATGATCAAGTTCAATTGTTCACAAAATTCCTAAGCCAAATGTCCTTGCACTAGGCGTTTTGCTCATTTAATACTAGTTCAGGTTATCAATAATGTTCTCACATCTACTAAACAACCTATGATTTTCGGATTTCCAGATGATGTGTCTAAGAAATCGGTTTTAAAAAAACCAGAGATGAAGAACCAAAAGATATTCCTAACAGGTTTAGCGATTCTACAAACTCTTCATTAACCCTTGAAAAGCCCTAAATTAACTAGCAGATTACTCAGAAATGATCATGAAAACACAAAGCATAGCTGAATAAATTTGCATTGGAAGAGATAGAGTAAAACTTAAAGGGGTTCGAAATCTTCTCAAAAGAGTACAGGATCTGTCTCCCCAAAAACTCTGAATAAATCTCTCTCCAAAGCTCTCTGAATTCTAAAATCTATGATAAAAGCCAACAATGGCTGAAAACCTAATATATACAAGCTAAAACTCAAGCTGGAACACTTTTGCAAATACTAAACTTCTGGGCCAAAACTGCAATTTTTTCTCAATCTTTTAACAATAGTCGCGACTCTTTCCCAGATACAGGTGACGAGCGTCACCCTTGAGTGGTGACGATCGTCAACAAGTGCTGAACAACGCTTCTGAGCTGTATACTTCGGGGCTGTAACTTGCAATGCTCCAAAAAGCTCCAAAATCTTAAATTGTGCTCCAGACATGCTGCAAAGACTCTTCTAGGACTCTAAAAAGACCAAAAACACTCAATAAAAAGGACTTATACCATGGTTAACAACCATAAAAACCATGATATATCACCTACAGGGTCGAAAGCATTCCCTGAAGCGAATGCATTGAATGTAAAAAAACCGAGTAAGAGAAAATAAAGCCTTTCGAGGTTGTGGCAGTCAAAACAATCGCGGACGTGGGAGAAACTACAACCCATATAACAGGAAGTCATTCCAATGGACTTGTTCTGAAAACCCCCTAAGAGAAAAGATCACCAAGGAAATACCTCCCAGAAGCGAGAGGAAGCCTGTTTCAGATGTGGCACCAAGGGACATTGGTCGCGAGTATGTCGTACTCCCGCACATCTCTGTGCGCTGTATAAAGATTCCGCCTAAGGCAAAGGAAAGGAAGTAAACCTCGAGAACACTCAGAAGGAATAAAGCACCTTGATGCACCTGACTTTGCCAACGATTTCTATGATGCCACTACATCAGAACCCCGAAATGTCTATCATGTGATTTGACATTTGAATGAGTATGCCATAAATAATTGTCGTTCATGTAAAGTACTAATATTGTGTGTACTACCCAATAATGTATAATTATTACTTGTACTACCTCATAATGTATAATTTTTGAAATGGCCCATTTGATAATTTTATTGCGATAGATGACCCCTTCCAAAAGAGGGGTCCACTAGTTTACTTTCAATCTGCTATTAGTCTGCCAGTAATTTGCTTTTAGTCTACCATTAGTCTGCCAGTAGTTTGCATTCAGTCTGCCGTTAGTCTGCCAATAATAGTAGTCTGCCAGTAGTCTGCATTCGATCTGCCAGTACTCGGCATTCAGTCTGCCTTTAGTCTGCCAATAACAGTAGTCTGCTAGTAGTCTGCATTCGGTCTGCCAGTAGTCAGCATTCAGTCTGCTGCTAGTTTGCCAATAACCGTAGTTAGAAGGGTAGCGCTTGTATTTATAAAAATTGTAAAAAGGGGTCATTTTCAGAATTTTTCCTCAATGGAGTACTCATTTTACATTATTTTATCATTTGGTGTCATTTTAGAGTATTTCCTCTAATTATTATGTGATATTTGCCTACTAATGTATAATTATTGTATGATATTTGTTTTATGAATCAGAATATCTTATATATGTTTATTGCTTTTTTATCTCAGAAATGGATTGCAATACGAATGAAACAACATCCAGGATAAATAATAGGGATATTTGTATACCAGATAGTGGAAAAACACATGCCATTCTAAAGTGTAGAATTTTTTTTTCGGAATTTAAACTGACAAAAATTACCGTCAACACAATCTCTGGTATTGCAGACCTGATTGAAAGAACTAGTAAAGCCAACTTTACGTTACCTAATGGAACAAAAGTTCCCTAAGTAACGCTTTGTATTCTCCAAATTCTAAAAGAATATTGTTGAGTTTTAAAGACATATAACTCCAAGGATATGACATTCAGTCTGCAACTGAAGATGGGAAGAAGTATATGTACATAACTTATAATAAATCAGGCAAAAATCTTGTATTGGAAAATTTCCCAGAACTTCCTTCTGGTTTACATCATACTTATATAGACACAATAGAATCAAATCTCATCATCAAAAGAAATCTAAGTGATTTCACGCTATGGCATGATCGCCTTGGTTACCGGCACTTCGATGATGCATAAAATCGTAGAAAGCTCACATGGTCATTCACTGAAACTCCAGGAGATAAATCAGGGGAATAAATGACATGTGATGCGTGTTCTCTATGAAAGTTGATTTTAAGGCCATCACCAACAAAAATCGACAACGAATTACCAAATTTCCTTGAACAGATACAAGGTCATATATGTGGACCTATACATCCACCATATGGACCATTTTACTATTTTATGGTTATGATAGAGGCGTCTAGTAGATGGTTACATGTTTGTCTACTATCATCTCGAAATGTGGCATTTGCGAGATTTCTAACTCAGACAATCAAACTAAGAGCTCAGTTTCCTGATTATCAAATAAAGAGAGTTAGACTAGACAATGCTGGTGAATTCACATCCCAAGCATTCCATGATTATTGTATCTTAACAGGTATCGACGTTGAACACCCTGTCGCTCATGTTCATACATACCATGGTTTGCTAGAATCATTAATTAAACGTCTTCAACTGATTGCAAGACCATTAATCATGAGATCAAAACTTCCGACCTCAGTATGGGGACATGCCATTTTGCATGCAGAAGCACTTATCCGAGTGAGACCTAGTACATATCATAAATATTCGCCATTACAGTTAGCATTTGGTCGATAATCAAATATATCTCATCTAAGGATCATTGGTTGTGCGGTATATGTACCTATAGCACCACCGCA
The DNA here is from genome assembly GCA_911865555.2 of Thlaspi arvense. Classification (NCBI taxonomy): domain Eukaryota; kingdom Viridiplantae; phylum Streptophyta; class Magnoliopsida; order Brassicales; family Brassicaceae; genus Thlaspi; species Thlaspi arvense. The sequence goes on from OU466863.1 coordinate 39,344,124, forward strand.
ACGTACTAAGATGGTACCACAAAGAAGGTTGGGTATATATGTTGGTTGTGATTCTCTATCAATTATACACTACCTAGAACCACAACCAGGTGATGTATTTATGGCACGTTTTGCCGATTGCCACTTCAATGAGAAAGTGTTCCCGGTTCTAGGGGGAGAAAATAAGCAAGTAGGAACTGATACTAAATAGGGTGTGCAATCCTTGCTACACTTTGACCCACCAACAAAACAGTCTGAACTAGAAGTTCGACGAATTATGCATTTGCAAAACATAGCAAATCAGCTGCCTGATGCATTTTCAGACACCAAGACGGTAACAAAATCACATATACTATTGATCATTTTGAACTAAAAGAAAACTTTTTGGTGGAATAGTCACAGTATGTATAATATCTTCGCTCTCAATAATTACAGCAGCTGAAAATACCCCTACGTGTATTGTGATATCCTGTTATATTCTAGTATTTTAGGCTACATTTCACACATCTTTTCCCATGATTTTGCATCTTTTCCAAACATTTTAATCTCATTTGCATCTAGAAGTAACATTGTTTGCGTATAGTTTAGGATTGCATACATATGCATGTTTATGGTGTTTTTCAGGTGTATTTGGAGGTTTTGGAGCTTAGGAAGGAGATTAGAGCAGTATACATTCGAGGAGATGCCAAGAGAAGGAGTCTTGCAAAGTTTACGTCCATATCGAGGAGGAGCATCGAGCAGAACACATGTGGAGTGGGCTCAATAGAAGCCGTAGTACATGGAGAAGAAGACTTGGTCGTGGGTTCGTAGGAGTTGGCTCACATCAAGAAGGCGTGTCGAGCAAGGAAGGTTGTATGAGCTGATTCAGAGATACATGGCATATCGGGTTCCAGCATCGAGCACAACACCAGAAACCTTGCTGGATATGGCCCAATTCCACATCAAGACAAGCACACAGTCGAGAGAATCACCCGCAGCACAGAAGACTCGCACCAAGTTAGTGCATCGAGCTGAACACAATCCAAACAGCCCGATATAATTTATCTGTGCGTTGACCAGCCTTTTTTTTTTGACCTTATCCTATTTTCTTAGGTTTTTCTTCTCTCTTTTGGGTCCCTGGTATAAAAAGGAAGCCACAAACATTATCTAGAGAGTTCCAATCTATCTTTTATCCTTAGTTTTACCAAAAATGGCGATTTGCGTAAAACTTTGTATAACTCCTATTTTCTTAATAAAGTCTTGTAATTTGTGTTTTAGATCTTGTGTTTTGCATTTGATTTTTTTCATCCTGGTAACTTATTTCCTTATCTTTGCATTTATCTCATCTAATCATGTTTAATTCTAGTAAAATGGGATTAAACATGATTAGTGACTAGTTTACTTTAGATTTGTGGTTCTAAGTAAGGAAAGTGGTTTTTAGGATTTGATTAAGGGTGTTTAGGTTTGTTTATGATAATCTATATTGCTTCCTTCTCTTGCAGAGTTATTAATGTTTATAAAGCTTCTCCATTTTGATTAATTATGGTATTGTTGGTGCAAATGGATCATTTTTTAATTTAGCTTCTGGTTTCTCATATAATTCACTTATGTGGCTAGATAGCTTGTCTATAATTATGGTTCCTTAGACTTGTGACATCTAGGTTGACAATTGGCATTGATAAAGTGATTCGCTTAGGGCTAGATAGTGTGAGTTTCATGGGTTTTGCTTAATTGCTTGATATTTTGCATCATAGAACATGCGTTTGCTTGAAATTTGATGCATTGCTTTAGCATTGTTTAGGTTTCACATTTGTGAGCTTAAATCCATATTCTTGAATTATTGAGTGTGCTTAGATAGAAAGAGAATCATATCAAATTTTTGAAATTTATCACATTTTATTTCCTTTTTTTTAAACAAGGGAGAGGTGTACCATTTCTTTTCAAACATTGCATACAATTTATCAGGCATGAATGAGTAATCACGCTCTATATATATATATAAAACTTACTAACTTAGTCTTTTTGAAGCTCAAGATAAGTGGACTTTGCTGGAACTATGGATGTTTCTAGTTAACTGGTCAGCCTAAGAATTTTTTATTAGTCAGAAACTTGTATTAATCATGCAGCAATGGTCACTCAGATGAAGCAATCAACACAGACAATCAAGAAAAAGTTTCTAGTTCCCAACTAATTTTAACTCAATAAAACAGGTTTTTGACACAACTAATTGACTCTCAAAACAGAACACATTGTCAGTAACTACCTCCCCCAGACTTAATAACATTGTCCCCAGTGTTATCAAGCCTGGAGATGGCAAAAGATATGAAGTGGGAGGAAATAAGAGAGAAAAGCAAGTGTTTACGTGAGTCTGTAGCTGGTGACGCTCGTCACCCCTCCTTGTTGACCACCTCGTGACCATCTAGGTCGTCACCACTCCGTCAAACCACTCGAATTTTTTTATTTTTTTATTTTTTTTTATTTTTTTTTTGAAGAATGAAAATAAGCATATGTAGATTGATTAGATGACTTACCAGTGGCTTGCCTCCCACCAAGCGCTTCTTTTCAGACATTAGCTTGACTATGTCGGGGTTTAGACATTTGGTGGATTAGAAAGTGGTAGCGAATGCCTCGGAGAAGAATGTCTCCTCATCCATGGTGGTTTATAAGCAATAGGTGCATGAAATCTTCAAAGGAAGTGAGGAACAGCAGCAAGGCGAGTTTTGACTTTGGGTGGGACACTTCTTTTTTCTGCAGAATCATCAAAAGGAACACCACGCCCTCTACGAGAATCTTGTTGCTTGCATAAGTGTGAAGCAGCTTTTTCACCTTTCTCAAAATTCTCAGCCAATGCCTTATGAATAATCAGCTTGTCTACTTGCTCACTAGTATCCTACTCCTTGACATACCCAACAGTAATGTCTTCTAAATGTTGCCTAATTGGTTCTTCATCTATGAAAGTCCTTTCAGAAAAAGTCTGGCCATAAATAGTGGATCTCCCTCTTCACTTGTACATGTCAAAATTCATGACAACATCACCTAAATCAAGCTCTATGTTCCCCTTTTTCAAATCAATGATGGCGCCAGCTGTAGCCAAGAATGATCTTCCAAGAATAAGAGGATCTTTATGTTCTTCAGCATATTCCAAAACCACGAAGTCTGTGGGAATCATGCAGCCTTCAATTTTAACAGGAACATCCTCTAAGATACCTTCTGAGGTCCTTGTAGATCGATCAGCTAAGATAAGAGAGATCCCAGCTTGCTTGAAATCAGACATTCCAAGTCTAGCAGCAACAGAGGAAGGCATCAAATTAATACTTGACCCTAGATCACAAAGAAAATAAGGGAACCTTCCTGTTGAGATTGAGCAATCAAGCACAAAGTTTCCTGGATCAGGTAGCTTCTCGGAAATTCTGCTTTAAATTATAGCACTGACTTGTTCAGAAAGAATCACCTTCTTCTTCTTCTTCGGAACTGTGCCCAAGAGAATTGCACTAATGTCTCTGGTAAGCAATGCTCCTTCCTCAAGACTTACACCATTCATAACCATTCTCTTAACATACCTTCTAAGTGTAGGTGAAAGCTTGACTGCATCAACAAGGGGAATCTCAACCATCAACTTGTCAATCATTGCCTTGCATCTGGCTTCTTCTAGCTCATGTTTAGACTTCCTAGGTTTCTTGGGAAAGGGTATCTTGGGTTTATAAACTTGTTCCTTACCATTATCTGCAGTTACAGGCAAAGCAGGTTCGTTTTCGGGTGGGTGACGCTCGTCACCAAGGGGGTGATGCTCGTCACTACCTGGTGACGACCCCTGGGTGACGATCTCACTCATCACCACTCCGTCAGAACGTATTTTTTACCTCTGTAAGTTGGGTGACGAGTGACACTCCTCCTGGGTGACGCTCATCACTCCCTCTGAGCCTGCAAAATATTCATCTTCAAACTCCAACAGTTCTTTTTCTGCACTGAATTAAGCTCTTTTTCACTTCTGACTGTGATAGCATTGATATGATGTCTCGGATTAGTGCCAATCTTTTCGGGAAGGAATCCTTCTTGCCTTTGAACAGCTCCTGCAGTTTGAGCAACTTCAATGTCCAGTTTCTTCACATGAGTGTTCAAACTCTCAATCTTCTCATTCAAGTTATGGTACACTGAATCCATCTTCCCATTAAAATCCACAATCATCTTCTGCTGGCCCTCCAAGAGCTGCTACAGCATAGATTCCACTTTACTATCTGCTGATGGAGCAGGTTGATTCTGATAGGAGGAAGAACCATAAGTTCTAGTGAAGTTGTTGCTCTGAAAAAGCTTCTGGTAAGAGGAGCCATATCCTTTCTCATTGCCAAATCTCTGACCTTGAAAACCAGCTCCATTGATGAAATTAAACGTTATTTCCTCAAACTCTTCAGCTGATTTCTTACCTATAAGAAGGCTGTGCATTGAATCTAACTTAGCATTAACCTCAGCAATCTGACTTTCATCTCTGTTTCCAGCTTGCTTTTTCCTCTCTAAATCTGCATTATTGGTACTATTGCTAGATGCCAAGTTTTCAATCAGCACAGAAGCATCTTCTGGATACCTGGTATCGAAGTTTCCATTGCTTGCAGCATCAAGAGCCACCTGATACCTCCAGTGCACGCCTCTGAAGAAGATACCAAGCAGCTACACTTCACTGAACCCATGATGTAGACAATCTCTCTGATATGATTGGAACCGTAACCAGGCAGTCTTGAAAGCTTCAGTTGGTCCTTGGGAGAAGGAGGAGATTTTCGTTCTCAGCTCCTTAGACCTTGTTTCATCATAGAAATTATTGAAGAAGGTGTTCTTGGTGTCCTCAGAAGTAGTCAGAGATCCAGAGTTCAGTTGTTTCAGCCAAAGCTGCATCCCCACCAAGAGAGTATGGGAAGAGCTTGCAGAGAAGGTAGTCATTGCTGACTCCATGAGCCTTGATGCTTGTCACCAGATCCTCAAACCTCTCAAAGTTGTCCATTTGGTGCCCATGAGGAAGACCATGGAAAGGATGCTGGGCCAAAAGTGTGTAGTAGGCAGACTTCAGCTCAAAGTCATTCCTCTGGATGGCAGGAGGCCGGATTGTAGCTCTTTTAGCATAGATATGGTCTGGTCTGTTGTGATCTCCCAGTGTGCCCTGAATAAAACACTCAAAAACGTTTCCTGCACCATTCCCTGCGATTGCAGGCTGCTGATTCGGCATTTGTAACACTGCTTGCTCGACTATCACAGTCCCATCATCAGCAAGTCGCTGCCCTTCTTCGCCTGTTACCCTCTGCATCATACATCAAACCATCTTCACCCTTAATCAGCACCATTGGAGCAACCATCTTAACAGTTTTGTTTGCTTTCCTATTTGTTTGCTTTAAACAAGCTAGTGTCTTGTTGTCCAAATTGATCAGCTCCTTTTCTTTGTTGCTTCTGGTACTGCGATTATGAATGTACCTGAAACAGACAAGAAAGCCTTAGTAACAAATAAAAAAACTTAGACAAAATTCTAAAACTAAAAATCTGAAGGCAACAATTAGGTCCCCAACAACGGCGCCAGATGTAGGTTTTTGGCCTATCTCAATCCTCATCCCACATTGGTCATTATAGTATTGAGTTTATCAATCTAAAAGAGGAAAATTGAAGCAGTAGGAATGCAATAGAGTTCCTAACTCAAGTAAATAAAGAGAATTTAAATGTCTAACAACCTAAAAGATCAAACAAACTTGAACCTAACACCAAACTAGAAGTGAACAGCAAGCAGAACAACTAAACCATAAACAAAAATAGGGCAAATTCGAAATGAACTAAAAACAGAGGAAAGACAGGACTTGAGATGGGATAATTGGTATTAGGGAACTCACTACTCAACCTATGATGCTTACAAACTCACACAATGTTATTCCTTATGTACATAATTCATTTATATGACTAATCCAATCTCTTGGCACTTATCTCTTTACTAATCATCAATTCAAGAACTAATTCTTATTAGTGAAATGATAAACAGCAAGCATTAAGATAATCTATCAATACTATATTGCCAAATCACTCCCTAGACAGTCAATCTCTTGAGCTAGGACAACAATTCTTTTGCAAAGCAGTTCGGGCATTTCATTAAACACTTGGTGGGCATATAATGAGCCTAAGATCCTAATCAACCTTGCTAAGGCTAATTTGGCATTAAACAAAGCAATCAAGAAAGGAAATGGAAAAATAAACACTAAGCAACCATAGATCAAGCATCAAATTCCCTAAACCTAACCCATCTCAAATCCCTAAAAGTACTACTCATCATCTTTGAAACCATCAAATCAAAGAGAAATAGATAGCTAATCATGATTAGTAGACTAAACAAGAAGGGAAATACAAACTTATACTGAAATCAAGAAAAGATTCAAACTACAAAGTATGATTAAGAAGCTAGAAAAGTAAGGACTGCTGGATAATAAGATGATCCCAAAAATTAAGGATTTTAAGTATTTATAGGAGTCTAAGCATAGTGGCAAAGCTGTAAATAAATTATCTTCAGACTGGATCAACATCAGGCAAGCTTGGTCGATGCTGGTGACCGATGTGCTGACATCGATCTTGGTCTGCTCAATGTAACTGATCGATGTGCTCCTATGGTCCCTTCACATCGCGCAGGCTTGATCAATGTAGATGATCGATGTTGAGATCAGGTCCTCTCGGGTCCATTACATCGTACGATTCTAATGATCGATGTGGATATCCGGCCTCTTCACATCGTGAAAGCTTGATCGATGCTAGTGATTGATGTAAACTCTGTTTCTCTCTGCTTCCTTACATCGTGCAATGTGGACTTCACAGTGATCGATGCTAGGCCAAATCTCAATTTTCTTAGTTCTTCTTGCTCCTCTTTGATTGGGGGAACTCCATGGATCATTCCAACACCTCCTTCTTGACTTTAATGGCTCCTTAGGTACCTAGAAACATCCCTTATGCAAAGAAAATGCAAACTACAACCTAAATGCAAGTTAAGTCTCAAAACAAAGAAGAATGGGACAAAAGCAAAGGAAAACATGTAAAAGAGGACTAAAACATGAACTAAATGCAAGCTTATATGATGTAATTATGAGAGATATCAAAACACCCACACTTGCCTTTTGCCTGTCCTCAAGCAAATAAGAACAAATGGGAGAGTGAGGTTTGAAAGTGGGAGTTCAAAACTAAAGATGCCAATGGAAAAATTGATTCAATGCCCAAGTTATAGGTTCTAAGATGAAAAGAGATTGTTCTACTTCAAAAGCTTTAGCCATACATATCATAGCATACAATGAACCCTAGCTCAGCCTACACAAGCATTCAAATCAGCTAACTATTTAACATTCGTTAATGGTAACCGATGGATCAAGTTTATGCAAATCAAGTGACTACATTCTGTTAAAGGGACATGGGCATGAGATTAAAATGATCTCATTCAGATAAGGGTTCAAAGATATAAGGTATCACTGAATTAAATGATTCTATCTTAGCCAAAATCCTAAAGGTAAAAGCACACTTATGCCTGCAAGTTAAAGCTCTCTTCTACCCTTTACCCAAAGATGAATCCTAAAGACTTCTAAATCCAAAGTGATCCCCTAAATCTACCCTTTCCCAAAGCACTTGACCTCTTCTTCCTTCTTGTTTGGGGGAAACTCCTTCTTCTTTTTGCTTGTGTGGTTGATTCTTTGTTGGAACTTGCTCTTCTTTGTTGTATAATTGGTGCCATTTTTCTTCACCTTTGGTGGATTGCTCGGTCTGATTTCTCATTTTGGGATGACTTTTGTAAGCTTTGTTGTTGTCGGCACCTTCTTTTTCTTTAACTCTTAGAGCTTTTTCTTCTTTTTACTTAACCACAAACTTCATTTGATTTCCCCAAACTACCATACCCATACTTCTTCTTCTTTCAATGGATACTAACAATAAAACTCAAACCACTTCTACTACCCTTTCCCAAACTCCTAATCCTAATACCAAGCTCAAAATGCAAGCTGGTGTCTATAAGAGAGCTTTTCCCTGCGAGCCTGATAAAAGACTTTTTGGATCTAAACTCAAATGTCCTGAGGTTCAAATCAATTGTAGAATAGAGATCAGGTATCAATCCAATTGTGGGAGATGAGATGCAAACAATGCTGTAAGCTAAGCAAGATTTGAGGTTTGATTATGTGAGAACAAGACTAGGAACCTACTGATGCAATAAAAGGAAAGCGTAAACTAAATGCAAGTGAACCAAGCTGAACAATAAACTTAAAGCAATGACTAGCAATGACTAAGACAATTACTAAGAAAGAAATGGTTACTAAAGCAAGAACTACGCAATATAACTTTGAAGACAATTAATTAAAAGCAAGACGCAAGGTTCTAAGCAATTGTGGGACAGTGGATTTCAAGAATGACAAGGGGATTTCATTCTAAGGCATTCAACAATCATAGATCAAGCAAGCAATTCTCAATGTTATGCTGCTAGACAAGGTATCTAATGGGAATCACTTGGCGTCCAAAAGCAATTCATATTCAACAAGATTGAGGTGTCAGACCCACTTGTGATGGCGTATCCTGCAACCATGAGCATAAAGATCAGAACCATTCTAGCCTAAGAGATGCACCAATCAAGCAACTACTCTCTCACCCAAGCATGAATTCATATCAACTTATCAATCTTGTGAACCAATAAGGACCTAAGAAGCTATACACCAATCAAGATTATGGATTTAAGCTCAGAATTGCAACATCCTAACAGAGCTAAGCAATGAACAAGAAAGCAAAGACAAGACCTTTCTAAGCATACTATGTAACCATCAAGTCAAGAATCTCAAAACAAGCATTATCTAGCCCTAAGCGAATCATCTAGCAAGGTGAACTATCACTTTGGTGTCACTGAACAAAGAAACATAGGCCAAGCTTGACTATCAAGCCAAATAAGCGAACTGTACTTAGAGAAGAGATAACAAGACATCAAGTGAACCATATGCATCTATCAAACCATATTCAATCAGAAGGAGCAAGCTTTATCAACATTAAACAATTTGCAAGAGAAGGAGATAACAGATAACCATTAAATAAGCCTATCCACCCCTTAATCACATCTTAATCACCACTTTCCCTATTTAGAACCCTAAATCTAAAAAAGACTACTTAATAATCTTTTTAATCCCATTGATTTGGAGTTACACATAACTATATGAGTTTTAAAAAAAAAAAAGATAAATCTAAGCTACTAAGATGCAAGAACAAATGTCAGAAGACAAGCTTAAACAATAAAAATGCAAACTTTATTAACGGAACAAGATCCTTGGCAAAATCGCCCTTTTTGGTTTAGAGAGAGTTTTTGAGATTAGATAAAATAAAGCATTATAAGGATAATGTTTTTGTGGCTTCCCTTTTATAGTAGGGAGCCAAAAGAAGTATATAAAACCTAAAAAGATAAGATAAGGTTAAGAAAAGTCAAATGGTCAACGCAGATGAGTTGCATCGAGGTCGTACGGTCGATGTTTTGCTTGATATGCGTCCTTGATATGGTTCGTGCAGCATGTATCGACGTCCTTCCACGATGCTGGTCCTCGATGCATACCAACAGCTTGGAATCCTCGTGCTGATCCTTCTCCTCTCGTCCTGCTGCTTGCATCGAGCACACTACACAGGTGTTCTGCTCGATATGCTTGCTCGATATGGACAAGACTTTGCAAGAACTCCACTTTGGACATCTTCTTTGATCATGAGCTACTTCCATCTTCTTCCCAGCTCCAAGAAACTCCAAAAACACCTGAAAACCACCACAAACTTGCACATGTATGCAAATGTATGCAATCCTAAGCTAAATGAATGCTATATTGATTCTAAGTAAAAATGATACCTAAATGCTAAACTATAATGCAAAAACGGAGGAAAAAATGCATGAAATGCAACCTAAAATGATCTAAAATAGCAAGCTATCAACACCCCCACACTTAGCTTTTGCTTGCCCTCAAGCAAGCAAACACTTAACATGCTGATGAGGTTTTAAATGGGAACTCATAACATTGAAAATGCTAACAATAAATCAAAGTGAAGTCCATGTTCCTAATTATAGAGTGCACTTTAATGGAAGAATACTTTAAAATCTTAGCCACTTTCATCACAAAACAAGAATAAGGATCATCACTCTGAAAGAAAATCATGGTTGTGCTTTGGTAAAATGCTAAGGGTCAAAGAATAACTTACAAATACAAAGGAAGACTCCCATCTACCCAAGATCTATAAGATGTATTATAACTCTAGCTAGGCAATTTAAGATCCTCCTAATTCTACCCAAACAAAAATTCTTCTTCAAGCAATTTAGCTCCTTTATTTGGTGATGCTGGTGCTTGATTCGCCTTTGGGTTTTTGATTTACTGGTTTTGCACTTCTTGCATCTTCTTTTCTTCTTTGAACACGAGCCTTCTTTCTTTGAGTTTAGAATCGCCATTTCCACCTTTTTTGCTTGTGTCACATTCCTTTTTCTTTTGTACCTTGACTTCTTTTCTTCTTTGCCTCTCTTAAAAACTAAACCCAAGATAACCCCAAACCATTCCCCAAAAACTTCTTAACCTATCTAACTCAAGAGTGAGCTAGTTCTACAATGGAAGTACTTCCCATGTAGTTGCAACCCAACACTTTTTGCTAAGCAACAACCATGATGGAAGAGGCCTCACAAATCACACACTATTAATGCCTTGGCTTGAAAGAAGGTTTAGTTAAGGGTGAGGAAATCTAAATGGATCTTTTAGAGAGTGGCAAAAGAGAATAAGAAGATCCAAAACTTTTAAACTATCCATGACATCAATCTCATAAGCATAAGGCATGATAATTGCAAATTCAAATTAGGTTCCACTAAAACAAAGCTTGAAATCATTTCAAAGCATGCTTCAGTCTTAAACAAAGCTCACACAAATGCACATTCCTAAAGTGGTTTAGCTTTATTTCTAGTTCCACATCAAATGCACCAAAGGATTGAAAACAAGGGCTTCATTTTCATAAATCATTAGCATTGACAAAGATGTACTATCATAGTTCTAAATTTAAACAAGCAAGCTAGTCCTATATGAATGCACGAAGTCTAAATCGTATAAGAATGCATGAAAATCAAACTCTTTTTGTGAAGCAATTTTTGACAAAATTTCAATTTTTTAGTTTTTTCTATGCCTTAGATGCTACGAAATCATGATGCATGGTTCCTATTCTATTATGAAAATGCTTATGCAAATGCAAATGAAAGCATCAGTTGATATTACCATATATTCTGCATATTTTGCATGCATTTAAAGTAGTTTTTCATGCATTCATCTTGCATTATAGGCTAGTTTGTTCCATTTGTTGCATATTTGGTTCTAGGTCCCCTTTGCATTCGCATTTTGCATATTTCTTGCATATATGAATCATTATCAGGTTGTTTAGAGCACTATGGAGTTGCGGAGGCTATGTGGACGTGAGGATGTTCAAAGTGGAGCTCATGGGTACTTGGAGAACTCAGACGTGCATGCTAAGGACCTGAGATCGAGTAGCGGATCGAGCAAGGTGGGTCGATCTAGATGAGATCGACCAGAAGATCGAGTGCACCCAGTCGATTCAAGAGGAAGGATCGAGACCGAGATCGAGAGAGGAGATCGATCTGGAGTACGGACGTAAATGACGCCATGCATAACGAGAGCCAGATCGAGACCAAGACTCGATCATCCAAGAATCGAGAAGTAGATCGAGGAAGATACTCGATCCCTCCAACCAGATCGACCAGAAGATCGAGCGGAGCAAGGCGATTCCTGAAGATGATCGAGCACATTGGTTTATCTCAAGGTCGATCCCAGACGAGCTTATCCATCCAGCTGTCTTTGGCGGCTAGGGAAGGGGGGACCAGCTATCGGTTTAGCCATTTTTGGCAAAAGCAGCCCTCGCCTTTACCTTATCTTCATTCTGTCTTTTCCTTTTTCTCTCTAAGTTAGGTGATTCGCCATTGTAGAACAGCTTAAGCCTTTTCGTTTTTGAACCTTTGAATCTTTTAATATCAAGCAAGTTTTTCTTTAATCTATTGTTAATCATGCTTAGCTTATTGTTTATTGCTTTTGATTTGATCTGAAACATGTGTAGTGAGTAGTCGTTTTGGGTATTGGGGTTGAGTTGATTCAAAAGGGTTGAAAGGGTTTAAAGTTTTATGTTTTCTTTGTTCTTCATACCTTCTCTTCTAGGATCTTGGGATCTTAAAGCCTAGAGAGCCTTGGAAAAGGTCTCTATGACCCAAAGGCTGTCTTACCTTGATAGGATTCAGATGTCCTGGAAAACCAGATCCTAGAGGCTAATCCTTCCTTTCTCAGATGCCATGGTTGTTTAAGGGATTAGTTAGGTCAATATTTGAAATCTGTCTTTCTTGCTCTTCAATCTCTTTTTCCACCAAACGCCATGGGTTTGGAGAAGAGATTGAGGAAGTGAACCATACCACACGCCATGGATGGTTCTTGTTTTGTTTTCAAGGCTTAGAGAAACCTCTTAAAAGAGTAGATCTAAATGTTTTCAAACCAAAGCTTGAATCTTTGATACCCTTGAATATGAACCTCGACCCTAAACCCTCTCTTTTAGTGTTTTAAACTTCTGTTCATCATTCGCTTGTCATTTAGCTTGCATCCTGTTCGTTAGAAGTCATTCGCTTGAAGTTGTTTGTTAGATCGATCCACTTTCCTCGATCTAGTGCTCGATCCTGTGGTCGATTCACTAGTCGATTTTTAATTATTAGTAGCCTTGCATTTTTCATCTTTTGCTTATCCCTTGTGGTAGTTAACCCTTTTCCAGGGATTTTAAAATTGTTTTGCATTGCATTAGATCGTTGCATTTAGTTTTGTTAGATTTTACCAATCATTTATCATATTTTCTTAGTTTCACTAGATCCTTGTATTCTCATTGCTCTTCCTGCTCCCTAGGATTAGATTGATACCTCTTGCTATACTACAATTGTGTATGCTTGAGTTTTGAGAACCTCTCTGCCTGCACACTGAAAAAACCTGTTATCAAATGGCGCTGTTGCCATCTTAGGGTTGTTAGGAAACATTAAGATTTGGGGTTTAGTAAAGACTAAGCCTTTTCTTTCATTTTGGTTACTAATCTCTTTCTCTTCACACTTGTGTCTTTCAGGTACATGAATTTGCGTTCTAGGGGTGACAACAACTTACTTACACACCTGGACAATATTCACCAACTCGGACATTCAAGAACAAGAAGAGCAAGATAGCAAGCTAGAGCCTTTGATTAGATTGTTCAAGCCGGTTCAGTAGACTTTGCAACAATGGCTAAGAAAGAACATCCTGAGGGACCTCCACCGGCTCACGGTGGTGTAGGAAGGGGCAATGGAAACCCGACCCCCACGGATCATAGGCGCTGGAGATGCTCCTAATACGCATCACAATCGCTTTGGGATCACTCCTCCTCCAGTCCAGAATAACAACTTTGAGATTATGCCTGGATTCATCTCAATGGTTCAGAATAGCAAATTCCACGGGCTAGCTATGGAAGACCCCATAGAGCACCTTGATAACTTTGAGCAGGTGTGTGGGATGATCAAGATCAATGGCATATCAGAAGATGCCTTCAAGCTGCGTCTCTTTCCATTTTCTCTCGGTGACAAGGCTAGGCATTGGGAGAAGACACTTCCATAAGGCACCATCACGTCTTGGGCTGAATGTAAGAAAGCTTTTCTCTCAATGTTTTTCTCAAGCACCAGGACAGCTCGGTTGAGAAGTGAGATCAGTGGCTTCACTCAAAGGCAGAACGAGACATTTAATGAAGCTATGGAGAGGTTCAAAGACTATACCATTCAGTGTCCTCACCACGGCTTCAGTTAAGAGACTCTCCTAAGCGCAATATACCGCTTAGCATTGCCCAAGATCCGTATGCTACTTGACACGGCAAGCAAAGGAAACTTCCTTGGTCAAGAAGTGGAAGAAGGTGTGGAGCTGATAGAGAACTTGGCATTGAGTGATGGGAACTATTCGGAGGACTATCACCGAGCACCAAGAGGAGCTGATCTAGAGTCTCACAAGAAAGAGCTCAAGTCCCTTCATGAGAAGATAGACAAGATAGTGCTTGCAAATCAGAAGCAAGTTCACTTCATAGGAAAAGCTGAAGATGTCTCCGAGGAACTAGAACTGGTCAGAACTACAACAAGAATTAGGGTTATTCACAAGGCTACCAAGCGAACAACAATCTCTCTTACAGGAGCACGAATGTAGAGAACTTTAAAGATCAGGTGTACCCCCCTCAGCAAGCAAAGCCGTTTGTTACTTACAACAAGGGTTTTCAAGCGAATAGTGGCTTTCAAGGGCAGAGGCAAGGGAACTTTCAAGGTCAGCAGCAACAGCAAGGCTACAAAGGTTACACTCCTATGTTTCCTCCCGGCTTTGTTCCTTAACTTTGATAATGTGTGGATTGAGAGACCAAGAAAGGGTAAAGAGGTAGCCGTAGAGAAGAAAGTGGAGCAAGCTACTCAGGAGAAGGATACTTATGTACCTCCACCGTATGTGCCTAAGCTTCCTTATCCTGGCCGCTTCAAGAAACAGCTTATAGAGAAGCATAGGCTGTTGTTTGAGAAGCATCTAAGGGATGTAGAGATCTAGCTTCCTCTTGTTGATTGTCTAACTATGATGCCGAAGTGTGCTAAGTTCTTCAAGGAGACCCTTACAAATAAGACTAAGGAGAGTAAAGAAGTCTTGGTGCTTAGTGAAGAGTGTTGTGCCATTATTCACAGAGAAATAGTGCCTAAGAAGCTAGGAGATCCAGGATCCTTCACCATTACTTGTGCTTTGGGTCCACTGAAGTTTGAGAGCTGCTTATGCGATTTGGGAGCAAGTATAAATCTCATGCCCCATTCTATAGCAAAGAAGCTCGGTTTCACACGTTTGAAAGAGTGTAGGATCTCCCTTGTGTTAGCTGACAGAAGCGTGAGACTTCCAGTGGGTATGCTAGCAGATCTTCCAGTGAGAATAAGCGATGTCAATGTACCAACTGACTTTGTTGTGCTTGAGATGGATGAAGAGCCTAAGGATCTGCTTATACTTGGAAGACCATTCCTTGCAACCGCCGGAGCAATCATTGATGTCAAGAATGGGAAGATAGCTCTACACCTTGGTAAAGACATTAAGCTGGATTTTGATATCAATGAGCTCCTGAAGAAGCCGACCATTGAAGGACAAGCATTCTACATAGAGACGTTGGATGCTTTGGCGGATGAATTGCTAGAAGAGTTGGCACAAGAGGATCACTTGAAGCTAGCATTGACTAAGGAGCCAGGGGAGTTTGGTTTTCTGTGTAAGAAGACTCAAGAGTACGTTAATCTCCTCGACTCTAGGAAAGTTGTCAAAGAAGATGAAGGCGGATGCCTAGAGATCAATCAGGAAATCGAGAAGATCACTTGATCCAGGACAGCAATAGACAAGAATATCGAGGAGGCTGGTGGATCCAGAGAAGAGAACGATGGGAAGATCGAGAGAAGCAAATCGATCAGTTCAGAGAACGAGTCACAGACTCGATCTCCTGCTCTATCCACATCAAATCGAGTAGGTTAATCGAGTGAAGTTGCTCGATCCGGACCAGAACGAGTGCAAGATCGACTGGATGGCTCGATCTCTGAAGGGACAACGGTTCAAGAAAGCAGCCTTTTGGGTCATGACTCGGGTTCTAAGGAGGCTACTAAGGACAGCAACGACAACACTAGCCACGAGGAGGACTGGAGCGAGCTGCTAGCCCCAACGCTGGACCTAAAGGAGCTTCCAAAAGGGCTAAGGTATGCTTTCTTAGGGCTTAATGATACTTATCCCGTGATTTTGAATGAAAACTTAAATAATGATTAGTTGCACGCACTCCTAAATGAGCTGAAAAAGTATAGGAAGGCCATTGGGTACTCTCTAAGTGACATCAAGGGCCTTTCACCAATGCTTTGCACTCATAGGATTCACTTAGATAATGAGAACTCTTCTTCTATTGAACACCAAAGGCGCTTAAATCCGAATTTGAAAGAGGTAGTCAAGAAAGAGATTCTTAAGTTGTTAGAGGCTGATGTGATCTATCCCATAAGTGACAGCACATGGATTTCCCATGTACACGTGGAGCCTAAGAAGGGAGGGATCACAGTCATTAAGAATGATAAAGATGAATTGATTCCTACTAGGACTATAACAGGTCATCGTATGTGTATAAACTATAGGAAGCTTAATTCTGCTACTAGAAAGGATCATTTTCCTTTACCTTTTATTGATCAAATGCTTGAGAGACTTGCTAATCATCCTTATTATTGCTTTCTTGATGGTTATAGTGGTTTCTTTCAAATACCAATCCATCCAAACGAACAAGAGAAGACGGCCTTTACATGCCCTTATGGCACCTTCGCATATCGAAGGATGCCATTCGGGTTGTGTAACGCACTGGCTACGTTTCAGCGGTGTATGATGTCGATCTTCTCTGATCTAATAGAGGAGATGGTAGAAGTGTTCATGGATGACTTCTATATATATGGTGCGTCTTTTTCTGCTTGTTTGTTGAATCTTTGCAAGGTACTTAAGCATTGTGAAGAGACAAACCTTGTGCTCAACTGGGAGAAGTGCCACTTCATGGTGAAGGAAGGGATCGTGCTTGGCCACAAGATATCAGAGAAGGGCGTAAAGGTTAATAAAGCCAAGGTTGAGGTCATGATGAGTCTTCAGCCGCCGGTTAATGTCAAAGGAGTAAGGAGTTTCCTAGGCCACACAGGCTTCTACAGGAGATTCATAAAGGATTTCTCCAAGATAGCGAGGCCCCTCACACGGTTGTTATGCAAGGAAGCTGACTATTTGTTTGATGATGATTGTCTTCATGCTTTCAAGACTATCAAGGAAGCTCTTGTATACGCGCCAGTAGTACAAGCACCGGACTGGAGTCTATCGTTTGAAATCATGTGCGACGCGAGTGATTACGCTGTGGGAGCTGTTCTTGGTTAGAGGAAAGATAAGCGGTTGCATGTAATATACTATGCCAGCCGTACCCTGTATGACACGCAAGTCAGATATGCTACCACTGAGAAGGAGTTGCTGGCCGTTGTGTTTGCCTTTGAGAAGTTCAGATCATACCTCGTAGGCTCTAAGGTTGTTGTCTACACAGATCACGCAGCTTTGAGGTACATCTATTCCAAGAAAGACACTAAATCGAGGCTCTTTAGGTGGATTCTTCTTCTACAAGAGTTTGATATGGAGATAAAAGACAAGAAGGGGATAAGGAATGGTGTTTCTGATCACCTCTCAAGGATGAGAGTCAATGAAGCTTTGCCGTTAGATGATTCCCTTCCTGAAGAGCAGCTCATGATGATCACCACGGCGGTATGTGAGAAGCTTGAAGACAAGTTTGAAGAAGTTTTGAGTTTCAAGGAAGAAGACTTACCTTGGTACGCTGACATAGTAAACTACTTGGCTTGTGGAGAGGAGCCTACTCACCTTGATCATTATCACAAGAAGAAGTTCATGAGAGACATCTCCCACTAATTTTGGGACGAGCCATACTTGTACAAGAGGGGCGTCGACAGCTTGTATAGGAGGTGTGTAACAAGGGAAGAAGCTAAGGACATACTCCTACATTGTCACAGCTCTTCTTATGGTGGTCATTTTGCTTCCTTCAAGACTGCTACAAAGGTGTTACAAGCGGGTTTCTGGTGGCCATCTATCGTCAAGGATGCTCACGAGTTTGTCAAAAGTTGTGAAGCTTGTCAACGGGCATGGAACATCACCAAGAGAAACGAGATGCCTCAGGTTCCTATCTTTAAGGTTGATGTCTTTGACGCTTGGGGGATAGATTTCATGGGACCGTTCCCATCTTCTTACTGCAACAAGTTCATCTTAGTGGCGGTTGAATATGTGTCTAAGTGGGTTGAGGCTATAGCTGCCCCAACAAACGATGCAAGAGTGGTGATAAAGCTTTTCAAGACCATCATATTCCCATGGTTTGGAGTCCCCAAGGTAGTAATCAGTGACGGTGGAAGCCACTTCATCAACAAGGTGTTTGAAAGTTTCTTAAGGAAGTATGGCGTGAAACACAAGGTAGCAACTCCATATCATCCTCAAACTAGTGGGCAAGTAGAAGTGTCTAACAGGCAGATGAAGGCGATACTAGAGAGGACAGTTGGGGCTACTAGGAAAGATTGGGCAGTCAAACTCGATGATGCTTTGTGGGCTTACCGAACCGCTTTCAAGACCCCTATAGGCACTAGTCCTTTCACTCTCTTATACGGCAAGGCATGTCACCTTCCTGTTGAGTTGGAGCATAGGGCACTATGGGCAGTGAAGGAGCTCAACTACAACCTCAAGACAGCTCAGGAGAAGCGGTTGATTCAGCTACATGAGCTTGATGAGCTACGGCTAGTTACATACGACAATGCTAAGATCTACAAGGAGCGGACCAAGGCGGTTCATGACAAGAAGCTTGTTCACAAGGAGTTAAGATAAGGCAGTCTGGTGCTACTCTACGACTCAAGGTTGAAGCTATTCCCGAGCAAGCTCAAATCAAGGTGATGTGGACCATTTAAGATCAAGGAGGTTCTACCCTACGTAGCAGTTACATTGGTTGGCAAGAGTGGCAATGCCTTCACAGTGAACGGGCACAGGGTTAAGCCTTACTTGGCGGATGGCTACAGCAAGGAGAGCACCTCCGTGCTTCTTCAAGACCCCCCTCAGGCCTAAGCCAAGTAAAGTCTAGCTAAAGACGTTAAAGAAAGCGCACTTGGGAGGCATTCCTATGTTTATCTTGTACATATTTTTGCTTTATTTTTACTTCAGTTTTATGCTTTTGATCTTTAATTGTGTAGGTAAATGGATAAGGGATTGTTAGGTGTGTTCTTGGAGTCCAAAAGAGGCGAGAAGGGCTAAGTATAGGCTAGAGATCGAGTGCTAGATCGACTTATCCTAGCTAGATCTTTACTAGATCGAGCTAGTGAATCGAGAGGAGCCAGTCGATCTAGACGAGATCGAGTAGACAATGACGATCTAGATAAGTTCGGATCAATTGATCCCATCTAGTTCGACCGATCTAAAATGTCTCGGAAAATTCTTGAGGTCTGGATCGATCGGTCCAAATCTGGATCGACCGATCTAATTCCTCTCGAGAAGATCCTTCAAAGACAGATCGATCAGTCAACTCGATCTCCCACTCGATCTACGCCATATCGACCCCGAAATCGATCATGTGGCTCCATCCAAGGCGTACAGCCTAGTTGACCAAAATTCAAGGAACGAAAGGGTAAATCTAAGACTCGATGCAAGTTGAATCGAGTCCCTGATCGATCAAACCTCTGGATCCTAGCCATTATGAGCATGAGATCGAGTCCTAGATCGACCAAATGGACTCGATCTCGTGCCGAGGTAACAATTTCTTTTCCCTATTTTCTTCTTTCCCTCCTATTTTTTTAAATTTAAATTGTGGTCAAGGCAGGAACCTTTGACCATGAAAGGTGTGCCTTGACCACACTTTTGTCAGAAAACCACTAGCTTGCCCATGGTTTTAGATTTTTGTTGGCCTTTATATTTTCAAGCAAACACACACTCTCTCATTTCTTGTGTTTCGAGTTTTCTAAGCAAGAGAGAGTGATATTTGTATTCCCTAAAAACTAACAACATCTGTTTTCAAACTCTGCAAAGGTATTTTCGATTAATTGCTCAAAATGTTTTTTGGAAAATTTCCTTTTTATTGCTTTGCTTGAATAATGGATGTTAGAGGGTTTAACGAATTTTTAAAACTAGCTAGATATTAGAAAAAAATCTATTTTTGATCCTATCTCTAGATTTCTCTCTGTCTTGGTAGAATTTTTATAAATCCCCCAAAAATCTAGGGTATTAGTTATAAGTTTTTCTTTCTTGCCTAGTCATTCTTTCAATATTCGCCGCCTTTGCACATTCTCTTGCTTGAGAATTGTGTTTCAGGTACTATGGCTCCCAAGAGAACGAGAGAAAAGACAGCACAAGAAGGAGAAGGTTAAGAAGTGGTGGTTCAGGAGAGGGTCAGATGGTCTAAGGAGGAAAAGCAAGCCAAGAAGAGGCTAGAGAGGCTTCAGTTCGAACCAACAAAGTTCGCGGATAGGGGTTTACTGTCTAAGATGGGGATCTTGGGAGATTTTTATAAACTCCTCAAGAACATAGGGCTCAGGTGCTTGTCATGAATGGATTGCCCAACCTTTCCCGAAGTGACAATCGATTTCCTAGCCACTTTGGAGTTCGCATATGAGAACCCGAGCATCCCTACTCCTTCTCAAGGCCACATCTCCTTCAAGATCAAGCGTCAGGCCTTTCGTCTCTCAATCCCGGAGCTTTGTCAAGCCTACGGCCTCAATGCTGATGCCAACAAGGTTGAGTTCCCTCCCTTCACTCAAGCCAATGACTTGTGGGATCTCATAAGCAACGATGACTACAAGGCGAATACGGCGAAGATCAAGAGAGTGAGGAGTCCAGTGCTGAGATACACGCTCAAGCTGATTGCCAACACCTTCAGTGGACGGTCCGTGGCCCCAACAGTCACCAAGACCGAGCTTTTCTTCCTATTCCAAGGCGTGAAGCACCTCGTGTGTGATCCTAAGCAGAATGACGAGCCAATGGAAGATGAGCTCGGCGACGACGTGAACTATGGGTGCATCTTAGGCGCCTCCTTGGTGAAGTACAAGGCATATGCCTTTCGATGCAAGGCAAGCTTGGCGCTTATTGGTGGCTTCCTCATGCCCTTGTTTGTTCAAGCTGGCGTACCGCTTCAAGACTTCACACCTGTTCCGGAGAGAGCCTTCATGGATGAGATCTACGTGAGGAACACGGATAGCTTGGAGCGCACGCCAGACGAAGGTTTCTACGCCTACTTGTACATTGACTCTGAGAATGAGAAACGGGTTTGCATGTTACCAAATAAGGAGGAAACCGAGCTGCAAGGAGTTGGCAATGTGGAGTTCTTGCCGAGTGTAGAGGAGTGTTTTGCGCCTCTAGGAGGAACAGCTGCTCCTGCTCTAGCTGCTCACCCACGGTCAGAGTCCCCCACATCGGATGATGAGATGCCCGAGAGATTTGTTCTCCCCAAGGTTGATTTTGAGCCGTGCACTAACACCGAGAAGTTCCTTGCTTCTGTTGTGGAGATGCAAAGGAAAATCAACAAGTGGCAAAGCAAAGTAATCAAGAATCTTGCCAAGAAGGTCAAGGTGCTTCAAGGGAGCTCACCTAAGAAGGCTATAAGCGAAGAAGTCGAGCAGCGCGAGAAGGGAAGGAGATCCACCGGAGGCATTGAGATCCGTGAGCCCCAAGCAACGATCCTACCTGCTCGCCACTCGGTTCATGAAGGAGCTGCAAAGGACACAGGCAAGGCAGTAGCTCACGAGACCCGCACAAAGAGCAAGAAGTCTGGAGCAACCTCAAGCTCCAGCACTTCTTAGCTCCGAGGTACCAACAACCATCCCTTGTATATACCACGCATGTTTTCTTTGTTTTTGCTTTGTGTTTTGAACTCTCTTAGATTTGTTTGCCACCGAGACGGTGTCATTCAAGTTTGGCGGAGTGTGTGGTGTGTTTGACATGTTTTCTTTCTTCTTATTTTCTGTTATAATCCTTTGAGTCTTGCATACATCCTAAGGCATAGAAAAAAACAAAAAAAATTGGTAAAATTTTTAAAATTTTCAAAACCAAAATTCATGTATTTGCATTCACTTTGTTAAACATTTTAGGATTGAGTCTAGAGTTTTTGAGCATCTAAGTCGTTTACATTTGCATAAGGGGTAAAATTTTTTCTTAAAAAGTGTTTTAAGCTCATGAATTGTTTCAAGGCCCTAGTTAGTAGTCCTTTGATGCATTGTACACTCTTTGAAAGTAAGCTCTAACCATTCATGAATTGAATCCTATCCTAATAAGTGAGAACCTTAATTTGAATCTTCTTAATTATCATACTTATGCATTTGAAAAAAGGTTACATGGATTACTTATACATATTTAGGATTTCTTTGTCCTTTTACCACTCTCTTGTAAGCCTAAATAGATTTCCCCATCCTTACCTCACCTTCCTTTCAAGCCAATGTTCTTGTGTGTTAAATCTTTGTGAGGCCTCTTGTCGGTTGAACTTATGATAACAAGGTTTTTGCAATGTGATGTTGAATCAAAGCCCAAATGCAACCCTGAGATGTAGTATAGTATACAAGTGATTGTCAATCCACACTTAGGAGCTAGAAAGTGCAATGAGAATGCAAGGATCGAGTAAATCTAGGCAAATGATGAACGGTTTTGTAAAAATCCTCAAAACTAGATGCAACGACTAAATGCAAGGCAAAACTATTTTAAAAATACCAGGAACGAATGAACTACCACGAGGAACAAACAGAATGATTAAAATGCAAAGCTATGAATTTATAAAAATCGACTAGTGGATCGACAAGATCGATCACTAGATCGAGCAACAACGATCGATCTCGTCTAAATGTTCAACAGAAACGAATCTAATGACCAGGATGCGAACATATAGCAAGCGAATGACTAAGAGAGATGTATGCATACTAAGAAAGATGGTCTAGAGTTGAGATTCATGTTCAAGGGTTTCAAAGGTTCAAGCTTGGTTTGAAAACTCTATATCTACTCACTTTGTGAGATTCTCTAAGCCTTGAAAACAAAACAAGATCCATCCATGGCGTGTGGTATGGACCAGTCCTTCATTCTCTTCTCCAGACCCATGGCGTTTGGCGGAAAAAGAGATTGAAGGGCAAAGAACTCAGATTTCAAACACGCGGCTTAACTAGTCCGCTAAACTACCATGGCGTTTGGGAAAGGGTAACTAGTATCTAGGATACGATTTTCAGAGATCTCTGGATCCTGTCAAGGTAAGAGGCCTATCTGATCATAAAGATCTTGGCGTGAGAGTCTTTAAGCCTTAAGAACTCGACATCCTATAAGAGAAAGCCATGAAGAACAAGAAAACACCAAACTTTGAAAACCTTTTCGACCCTTTTGAATCCCCTCAACCCTAAAACCCGAATAAACAACTCAGTACACATAAAGTAAGCCAAGCAAAGCACAAACGATGAACTGATAAACATAAAGAACGATAGATTTAAACTTGAACGATTCAAAGATTCGATATAAAGCAAGAAAAGCTTCAATGTCTAACAATGGCGAAATCGCCTTTGAACACAGAGAAAAAGATGAAAATGATAAAGTGAAAAACATGTCCTCAAAAGCATGATCGCCGAAATAGGCCAAACAGCTTGATGGTCCCCCCCCCCCTCAACCTCGATATCAAGCATCTCGCTCGATCATCTTTGGACATCGTGACTTCAGCTCGATCTGTGTCTGGATCTTCTTCGGTGGATCGAGTGCTTCGTTCGATCTCGGAGTCGACCTTTGGAGGATCGAGTGGTGGACTCGATCTGGCTCTCGCTCTGCATGGCGTCATTCACGTTCGTACTCCTTGATCGATCGTTTCACTCGATCTCTGTCTCGATCAGTTCCCTTGGATCGGATGGACTACTCGATCTTCTGGTCGATCTCATCTAGATCGACCGGCCATGCTCGATCCGCTTCTCGATCTCTGGTCCTTAGTAAGCATTCCTGAATTTTCCAAGTCCCACGAACCCCCTCACGAGCCTCAGCACGTCCACGAACCCTCCAAGACTCCAAAGTAGCCGAAAACAACCTGAATGCGATGCAAAATGCAAGAAACATGCATGGTGCAAGAATACTCTAGGACCTAAAGCGATGCAAACTATCCTAAAATGCAATGTATATGCGTGAGAAACTAACTTATATGTACGCAAAATACATGTAATATGCAGCAATATCAACTCCCCCAAACTTACATTTTGCTTGCCCTCAAGCAAACAAAATTAAAGAAGGGAGAGAGGTTTTAAAACAATCAGGGGTTTAAGCTTCTTGCAAAGGTATTTTTCAAATGAATCAATCTCAACGTCCTAGTTACTAGTTCTAAAATGCAATACACACGCTCATACTCCAAAGAACTTAGCCATACTCATCACACAAAGAATTTCAATCATGACTCTCCTATTCCAAACAATCAAAGAAACTCATCCTTTAACATTCATTAATGACCGAACCATGAATCAAACTTGTGCACTTTAAAGCAAAACACATTTGGCTAAGGGTAAAGGCTATGAGCATAGAATGATCTCCTTTTAAAGAGGGTTTATTTTAAGTACGAGTTTCTCTCAGATTCTCATCTACCGATGCAAGCTAACAATGATCCTAAAACCCCTCTCATTTTCTTCCTTTTTAGCTCACTCACCCTCCTAAAATCTACCCTTATCTCCAAAGCAAAGGCTTAGCAAACCCCAAATCAAAATAGAAAACATCTTAACTCTTTTAGGCTCGTGAAAAGGTTTGAACATATTAAGCTCTTTATTTCTTTCTGATTGATAGCTCTCTTATTTTTTTGTCTTTATTTTTCTTTTCTTTTTATTTTGGCACTTAGGCTCTTTTCTTTTTCTTTTTATATATATTTTTTTTATTTTGAGAGAGCTATCTTCTAAAATTACTAGAGCATTATACATTTTAAACATAAAACCTTTCACTTAAAACCTTTTGTTCACTTCAAATACCAAAATCTTTTGAAACCGAAAGCATATAAACATGAAAGCAATCCCATTGATCCCCCAAACTTATCCTAAGCCTACATCTAGCTTCAAAATGCAAAGCTAGCAATCATATGAGAACCTAATCATGTCGCCTAAACGTAACACGTTATGCTAAGTTCAAACCAAAAGAGGCCTCACAATGATGTCACACACGAAAAGTTGGCTTCAAAGAAAGGTAAGGGTCAAGGTGGGAGTTCTACTTAGGCTCACAAAGAGTGGTAAAAGGAGGAAGAGAGCCTAAATATTTTTAAGATCCATGTGTTCATTTTCAAGTGCATAAGAATGATATTTAAAAATTCAAATTAGGGTTCTCACTTATTAGGACAAGTTTCAAATGATGAGTGTTCAATTCAAGTCACGAAAACCAAAACAAGTGATCCAAGCATGGTAAGAACTTACTTTCAAAGCGTGAGCAAAGCATTAGAGAACTACTAACTAGGATATTGAAACCATTCATAAGCTTAAAACACCTTTTTAAGAAAACTCTAACCCCTTATGCAAATGTAAACAACCTAGATGCTTAAAAATTGTAGACTCAATCCTGAAATGTTTAACAAGATGAATGCAACTACATGGATTTTTTTTAAAAAATTTTACCAATTTTTTCCGTTTCTTTTATATGCCTTAGATGCATGCAAGACTCAAGAGATGCAAAGATAAAAAGAGAACAGAATAAACATGTCAAACCACACACATACTCCCCCAAACTTGAATGACACCGTCTCGGTGGCAAACATGTTCGAGAGAGCACAAAACACAAAGCAAAAATCAAGAAAACATGAACGGTATATACAATGGAAGGTTGTTGTTACCTCGGGTCAAGTCTCGGCTGGAACTTGAGGATGTTCCAGACGAGCTAGATACTATGGCTCTTGGAGAGAGAGACGCGCCGGCTGAATGTTGCTGCCTTGAGTCTCACGGATGACAACTCCACCGGTTGAAAGCCTTCTCTTCTCGGGCTGTTGAACCTCTTCACTCGCAGCTTGCTTTGGTGAACCTCTTTGAAGCGCCTTGACCTTCTTGTCAAGCTTCTTGAAGACTTTGATCTGCCACTTGTTGATCTTCCTTTGCATCTCCACAACAGAAGCAAAGAACTTTTCTGTCTTGATCCGCGGCTCAAAGTCAAGCTTAGGGAGGACAAAGGCTTCGAGCATCTCATCATCTGTGGCTGGAGACTCTGATCTAGGGCGAGTAGCCTGCTGAATCGTTGCCGCGGCTCCTAGAGGAAGAAAGCACTCCTCTATACTCGGGAGAAACTCGATGTTCCCAATGCCCAACAGCTCGGTCTCGGTTTGGTTTGGCAAGATGCATGTCCTCTTCTCATTCTCTTCATCAACGAACAAGTACTCAAAGAAACCCTCGGCTGGCGTGCGTCCCAAGCTATCAGTGTTCCTTAGGTATGTCTCGTCCATAAAGGCTCTATCCGGAACGGGAGTGAAGTTCTGAAGCGGCACGCCGGCTTGCACGAACAAGGATGTGAGGAAACCGCCAATGAGTGACGAGCTCGCCTTGCATCTCAAGGCATACGCCTTGTATTTGACCAATGAAGCAGCGAGGATGCACCCGTAGTTCACGTCATCTCCAAGCTGGTCTTCCAACGGCTCATCGTTCTCATCCGGGTCACAAAGGAGATGCTTTATGCCTTGGAACAACAAGCAAAGCTCCGTCTTGGTCACCGTGGGGGCTACGGACCAACCACTAAAAGTTTTGGCCATCAGCTTCAAGGTGTAACGTAGCACCGGGTTCCTCACTCTCTTGATCTTCGTGGTATTCGCCTTGTAGTCTTCATTGGCGATGAGGTCCCAAAAATCGTTTGCTTGAGTGAAGGAGGGAAACTCCATTTTTGTGGCATCTGCATCGAGACCATAATCTTGGCAAAGCTCGGGGATTGAGAGACTGAAGGCTTGGCGTTTTATCTTGAAGGAGAGGCGGCCTTGAGAAGGAATTGGGACGCTAGGATTCTCGGTGTACGGACTGATTCTTCCTCGACATAAGCTGTATCGAGCAGAAATGATAGGTGTTCTGCTCGATATGGCACCTCGATGTGAAAATAAAGTCTTCTTTCCTTGGCCTTTAAACCATTCTACACATCCATGGACCTGATCTTTGACTTCTGAAACACTAAATAAAGACATCAGTAATAAAAGAACGCATTTATTTACAAGGATAGTCATGGGATTACCTCCCAAGTGTGCTTGTTTTAATTCACTAAGCTTGACTTTGATTGTTTGAGGACTAGTGAGAAGAGGTTTATGGCGCTGGTGCTCCTACCTCTTTCTTCTGGTAAGTCCAATTGCTTACTGACATCAGTCTCTTCTTCTCATGAGTTGTCTTCTTGTTTCTCTTCTTCTTGACACTTGGTGTGATCAAAGGCTTCACTTCCTTAGTGATCAAGCTTTCATCTTCTTTCAAACCATCTTCAAGCTTCAACTCAGTGTCAAGCTTATGTTCAGGCTCATCAGGGAGAGTGTCTCTCATCAACATACTCATTGTGAAGCTCATAGCATGCTCCACACGCTCTGGAAGTTTCTGTTGCTCACTCTCTTCTTCAATGATTGTTCCATAAAAAGCTATAGAGGGAGAGACAATCTTGTAGACTTTGAACTCATCAACATTCTTTAAAATCACATAGCCTCTCTTGGAGTCTACTTGAGCTCCTGCTGTTGCCAAGAATGGTGTTCCAAGAAGAAGTGACACCTCTTTTGAATATGTCTTCTCCATAACCAAAGAATCTGTTGGCACCAAGCAATTCCCAATCTTCAAAGGGAAATCTTTCACCATGCCTAAGGGTCTTGTTGAGGTGTTATCCACAAAGGTGATAGAGGCTTTGCAGGGCTTCACTGTTGAACCTGAATAACACAGAGCTCCAACATTGTCTAGCATCTCAAGTTCACAAGTGATGAGAAACTTTCCTGGATTGGGAAGATTTGTCAATGTCTTCAGCTCCTTGCTTCTCTTCAGATTAGCCCCCCCCCCCCATTCCCTCGAATTGGCTCCACTACTTCCAGCTTGTCAAAGACTTCTTTGAGGAATCTGATCTGAGCCTTCACTTCAAGCAAAGTAGTGCCATGAGGAAGATTTATTTCAGCGTCTTGTATGTCTTTCCTGAACTTATAATAGACTGTTATCTGAGCCTTTGTAAAGTGCATTGTGGGGTAAGGGATTAGTGACTTATAAGCTTGAACTTCAGGAGCTTTACCCTTCTCATTGCTGCTTGAGAAGCTGCCCACTTGGCGATCATACAACTCCTTGAAGTCTTAAGGACTTTCTCTAGCCAGGATGATACAAGGTTTTTGAATCCTTATGTCAATCACCCATTGTATTTAATCAGTTGTGGTATATGACTTTTAATGTCAATCCAAGAGGAGTTGTTGAATACAGAAGAGTTGCAAGTAGAAGACCTTAAGTCAAGTGGAACAGAGAAGTTTTTGTTGCCTAAGCAACTGAACTAACAACCTAAAGTGATCATACACCAAAGAGAACTCAAGAAGAGACAGTTTATCAAAGATCAAAGAAGCAAAGCAGAGCAAATAAACAGAGTATAACAAATTCGAAAATCAGGCAAAGAGAAGACAAATTCTTAGATGTGGTTATTGATTTTGGGGAATTCAAAGACTAACTAAGGTTGTTTCAAGCATCATTGATCAAGAAAACAAGCTATCAATGATGGTTCCTAGACATAGAGTTCACAAATAAGCAAGCTAAGTTCAATCTCCTGACAAATAACCATTTGCTAAACACTTTAACAAGAACTAACTCTCGTTAGTGCTAAAACATTCAACAATCATTATAAACCAACTCTATTCATATCAAAATATTCCTCAAACAGTCAATCTCTTGAGCTAAGGTCAGTAAATCCTCTATTAAACAAGATCAGCATTTCATCAAACACTTGGTGGGCATAAGAGAAAGCCTAAATTCCAGATTCATGAGATCAAGACAAATCTAGCTTAAGAATAGATTAATAGAGAGGAACCCATATTATTAAGTACTAAACAAACCTTAATCAATCCTTAAATTCTTCTAATCTACCACATCTAAGAACCCTAAGCAAGCTATTCACTAAATAACATGTTTAACACCAAATAACAAAGGGAAAAGATGCTAATCATGATTAAAAGAGAAATTAAGAAAAGATTAAAGGCAAAAACAAAATTATATTAAATACAGCAAGAAATTTGTCTTGCAAACTCAAATAAATCACTCAAGAATAGTAAACAGACAAGACCTCCCGAAAATCCATTAAGATATAGTATTTATACTTAAAGAGAAAAGCCCTAAAAGTAGTGGCAGAATGGTAAATAAAAGCAGCTTCGGACTAGGATCCTATTGGTCTCCATGTGACCGATAGGGTGATCGATAGGCTTGCTATCGGTGTAGAAGGTAACCGATAGGGTGACCGGAATACGCTAGTTTGATTTCTATCGGTCAGTGCACTTGACCGACAGGCTGCTCGATAGCTTCTCTATCGGTCACTCCTTCACCGATAGCCTTCGTGCCTTGACCGATAGGGCTTACAGATATCATCTGCCTTGGTTACTCTTGCTCCATCTAAGCTTAGCAAGCCTCCTGGTTCATTCCCAAAGCTCCTCGTTGCTCCTCATAGCTCCATAAGCACCTAAAAACATCCTTTATGCAAAAAAATGCAAACTACATCATAAATGCAACCTAAGTCGAAAAGGAGAAGAAAGTGAGACTAAAGCGAAAGAAAACATGCAAAAGAGGACCAAAACATGAACTAAATGCAAGCCTAAATGATGTAAATGTATGATATATCAACACCCCCACACTTGCCTTTTGCTTGTCTTCAAGCAAATAAGAACAAATGAGAGAGTAAGGTTTGAAGGTGGGCATTCAAATCCAAAAGTGCAAAGGTAAAGAGATGATATCAATGCTTAAGTGCTTAGTTGTGGGATGCAAACACAATTAGCTATATTTTAAAGAACTTAGCCATGGTCATCATGTTTCAAAATGATCTCAAATCTTAACTTAGACAAATGCTCAAATCAACCAACTCTTTAACATTCAATTAAGCTCAAAACCATGAATCATGTTTATGTAAATCAAGTTAAGGTAATGAGATTAAAATGATCTCATTCAAGCAAAGGGTTCACAAACATAAGGGATCACTTAATGAATTGATTTTATCTTAGGCAAAATGCTAAAGGTAAAAGCACACTTATGCATGCAATTCAAAGCTCTCTTCTATCCTTTTACCCAAAGATAAATACTAAACACTTCTAAACCTCAAAGTGAACCCCTAAGTTTACCCTTTTCCTAAGCTCTACCCTTTCTCTTTCTTCATGGCTGGGGAAACTTCTTCTTTTTGCTTGTGTGGCTGCTTCTTTTTGTTGGGACTTGCTCTTCTTAGTTGCATTGGCGCCATTCTTTCACCTTTGGTGGTCTGCCTTGGGTCTGATCTCTTCTTTGGATTGACCCTTCAAAGCCTTGATGTTGCTAGCGCCATTCTTTCACAACACATAGAGCTATTATTTCCCTTTACTTAACCACAATTCTAGACTTATTTCCCCATACTACCATTTCAAACGTTTCCCTCTTCTTTCCAAGCATATAAACATGAAGTTCAAACCAATATTCTCTACCCTTTTATCCCAAAACTCCTATTCTAGAATCAAGCTCAAGATGCAAGCTGATATCTACAAGAGAGGTTATCATTGCCAGCCTTATTCCTAACACTTTTTGCCAAGACAAAATTCAAAAATGATATGCAAAGGCCTCACAACCCTTATGATAGTGTTTAAGCTCAAAAGGAGTTTGGTTAAGGGAGTGGATAAGCTATTTGGATCAGCAAGAGTCGTAAAAAGGGAAAAGATGATCCAAATATGTGTATGGTAGCCATGAATTCACTTTTCAATGCACAAACATGATATTTAAAAATTTAAACTAAGGTTCAAGTTGATAGAGTTGATTTTCAAAGAACAAATGCTTTTAGTATGAAATGAGATGATCAAATTTAGCAATCCAATCATGGTTCAGTCTTAACCATTAGGTTTCTTTTGATGCATCAAACAACTAACCACTTAAACATTGAAATCATCTTTAAACACTAAGTACTTTACAAGAAGATTCATCATTATGCCCTATACAAATGCAATACAACCTAAATGTCAACACTAGACTCAATCCTATGATAATGAAATGCAACTATATGATTTCTTTTTGGTTTGCAAAAACATGCAAACCTTTCAAATTTTTCGATTTGGTGGGAGGAGTGGTGAGATGATCCAGATGTCTGTGGAGACTTGCTAGTCCTCCTCTTGTTCCTCCTTTCACAGCTTTTTGAAGAGGTTAATGGGGAACCAAGGGAATCAAGTGGGTGGGGAATAAGAACAAAAGTGCTCAGAAGTTCTCGCGGGGCTATCGGTCATGTTTTGACCGATAGGGTGCTTATTGATCGATAGCTTGACCGATAGCTCTACTGATAAATCCTATCGGTCACATTTTGACCGATACAGTGACCGAAATACACCCGATTGTTTCCTATCGGTAACTATCTGATTGATAGAGTGACCGGAATACAACCGATGCAATTCCATCAGTCACTTCCTGATCGATAGGGTGACTGATAGCATTCACACTTTGCACCTCCTTTTCCCTATCGATCATAACTGACCGATAGGTTGATCGATGCATCTTGGCTCCACCACTATCGATCACCTCACGACAGATAGCATGACCGATAGAGTCTGTATCGGTCTTGTCTTGACCGATACAGTGATCGATAATAGCCAAAATGCACCTATTCTTATCCCCTTAAACACTTTCTCAAGCCCCAAACCAAACTCCTGCTTCTAAAAACATTAACAAAGCATAAAAATGAACTACAAAGCATACTATATACAAAGGATACCATGGAACTACCTCCCAAGTGTGCTTGTTTAGAGTCACTTAGCTTGACTTTGATTACCTCCTTAGTGGAGGTGAGGAGAAGGAGTTTTGGAACTCCTTGGTGTTATCTTGCTTTGTAACACCCCTGATTCGATCAATACCCAAGACCGAACCGCGAATGTCACGAAGCCGAGGTTCACTTAATAAGTCAGCCTCTCTTGGAACGAATCCAAGCATAAGGCCTAAGGCTTTTCAAGTCGTACCCCGATCTTGAGTTGTGTTAGTCCGGACAAGCCTAATATCATTCTCGAATATACGTTCTTACAAACCATATATATATAACCCTGCAGCGGAGGGTAAACCCAAAAACAAGGCGTCTAGTACATACTTTATGCCACAACCGAGTTTTACAAAAACCAACGCAAATCTACTCCGGTGTCCTAACGTTCTGCTCCGGTTACTAAGGCCATCTACTGGTTACCTGAAGGAAGGAAGGGAAAGGAGGGGGATGAGTAATCTTTGATTACTCAGTGTGTCCAGGACTCTCTAATAATATAACACCAAAGAAACCCTAAGCAACAAGCAATCAAGCAAACACGCAATAGCCGAAGCAACATAAAATAAATAGCCGAAGCATGCAATCTTACATCTATATGCAAGCTAAACTATATGCAAAGGTGCTACCACTTCCGCACCATACCGCGTTCTCCGAACGCACACATACTACCACACACCACACGCCTCATTCGCATGGACACAGAGATTTCTATGTGGGTCGGCCAGTTCCCCTACCACGAACACCCTGCACTTGACTATCAAAAAGACAAGTTATGCCGAAAAATCGGTACCACGAACACCCTGAACTTGACTATCACGAAGACAAGCCAAGCCGAAACATCGGACACCCTAGGAGCTCCTCGGTCGGTTCACATCTCGGTGGGGTTTCTATCCGAGAGCCGCCAAGTGAGTTTACATCCCAGGCGGGATAACCATGACTCCTCGCTGGTTTCCCGACTATCCCGTCGGATAGTACTCGGCCAGGTTAGCAAGACCTGTCTAGCGCCGAGTCTTCCCATCTAGCATTCCGTCACTAAACTTGGTGACACAAGCCTCAAGTCCAACTCACTTAACACAACCCAGAAGTGGAGCCTTGGAGCTAACGATGGTGCAAAACAGCTTGAACCCGTGGAGAAAGGAGAACTTGTAGCTGAGCTTGAGGATGAGGAAGCCTTTCCTAAAAGTGACGACGAGGAAGCCCTTCCTGAAACAAACAAGAAGCTTGAAGACGAGGAAGCCCTTCCTAAAGCTAAGGAGCCATCTATGGGAAGTCTGCATATATATTCATCTAATATATTATGCGACCAACCATCATCATTTACTGGAGCTAATCAACGTCCTAAGCCACCAGAAGAAGTCATTATACAAGCTGGAGACCGGAGCCAAACCAAAGGAGAATCATCAAATCCACTCAAACCGCCAAATCACCCCATTGGAGCATTATTGGACAAGCCAAGCCGAAACATCGGACACCCTAGGAGCTCCTCGGTCGGTTCACATCTCGGTGGGGTTTCTATCCGAGAGCCGCCAAGTGAGTTTACATCCCAGGCGGGATAACCATGACTCCTCGCTGGTTTCCCGACTATCCCGTCGG
Organism: Thlaspi arvense; assembly: GCA_911865555.2. Lineage (NCBI taxonomy): Eukaryota > Viridiplantae > Streptophyta > Magnoliopsida > Brassicales > Brassicaceae > Thlaspi > Thlaspi arvense. Next base: position 39,377,192 of record OU466863.1, read on the forward strand.
ATAGTACTCGGCCAGGTTAGCAAGACCTGTCTAGCGCCGAGTCTTCCCATCTAGCATTCCGTCACTAAACTTGGTGACACAAGCCTCAAGTCCAACTCACTTAACACAACCCAGAAGTGGAGCCTTGGAGCTAACGATGGTGCAAAACAGCTTGAACCCGTGGAGAAAGGAGAACTTGTAGCTGAGCTTGAGGATGAGGAAGCCTTTCCTAAAAGTGACGACGAGGAAGCCCTTCCTGAAACAAACAAGAAGCTTGAAGACGAGGAAGCCCTTCCTAAAGCTAAGGAGCCATCTATGGGAAGTCTGCATATATATTCATCTAATATATTATGCGACCAACCATCATCATTTACTGGAGCTAATCAACGTCCTAAGCCACCAGAAGAAGTCATTATACAAGCTGGAGACCGGAGCCAAACCAAAGGAGAATCATCAAATCCACTCAAACCGCCAAATCACCCCATTGGAGCATTATTGGAGTCAACTATGGAAATATCAGATTTATATCCTATGAAGACATTATTCAACCGTCCCTTGACGATTACTGAAGCTAAGAAGACCCCTAAACCGCCAGACCAAGTCAATAGCCGAGCCCAAACCAGCCAAAACCAAGAAGATATCAAAGGAGAGTTACTTACCAAAGATGGAACCAACTTTATTGGTTCAAGGAGAAAGCCAGGAGAGAAGAGCCAACGACTACATCAGCCACTCAATCTCGACCCTTCATCATCACCAGAAGATTCAGGACATTCATTTCGTGCTAAAGACCATCAAGACTTCCCCCATTCACCGCCAAAGACAAGGATCCTCCCATTTAAGCCTAACGGCTAGTAGAAGTTATTTCTTGATCTTTGCTTGATTTTTAATCAGTAGTTACCGTTTTTTTTATTATTTTTGAGCCCTATATAAAGCTCAAGCATTGTATCATTCAAGACACGAAGTTATAATCAAAGAAAGTTTAATTTTGTTTCAAAGAAAAGTTTGTCTTTTGAATCAAATTATTCCTGTTTTTTATTAAGTTCTTTTGAGGGATTCAGAGAGCTTGTGAGAAGTGTAGAATTTTTTAACTCTTGTGAGGATTAGCCCTTGAGTTAGTAGAGTCTAACCTTTAGAGTTTGTGGTCATCAAGCTTAAACCAGACTTTCAATCATTCAAGTATTCATTCCACCCCTTTAAGCTAGAAGCAACGATTTCAAGGGAACATTACTTGAAGTGATTTCGAGTATTGTGTCATTGGTATCAGTGCTAAAAGCTCCTATCCCAGGTGTATTCTCACTTATATCTCTGTTTTTGTTTCATTTCGTTTCAGTTTCTTCTTCATTAAACCTAGAAAACCCAAAAGAAATTTTCCTGTTTTTGTGTTCTTAATGTCCCGAATTTTATAAAATCCAAAAATTCATAAAAATTGTTTTTGCTTTTTGTTTCGGTTTATTTAAATCTCTTAAAAACACAAAAAAACTATTTCCCAAAATTGTTCGGATCGTTTGATAATTTGTTTTGATTTTTTCAATTCAATTGGTCAAATCTGCTTAATTCTGTGTTTTCCATTTTGTTCAAATTTTATAAAATCCAGAAAAATTCAAAAAAATATTTTGTTTCTTGTTTCTGTTCAATTAAACTCTTAAAAACCACAAAAAAATATTCTTTTTGAATTTTCGATCCATTCTTTTTGAATTTTCGATTCCTCAACTGGTCGAAATCTGATTAATTGCTTGTTCTTGTATTTTGCTGTCATTTAAACACATCTCTGATTTGTTTCACTTGATTTTTGCAAGGTACCATGGGAGATAACACACCAGCAGTTGATCCTATGCAAGCAATCTTGGCTGCTATTGCCAATCTAAATGAGAATTTCAACACCTACAGGAATGAAAGCAATACCCGCTTTAAGCGCTTAGAAGGAGAAAGACAAGCACCTCAAGCACCTCTCTTGCCAAGAAGAAATGTCAATGGCGTGTTTCCTGATGCCAACAGAATAGGAGAACCTCCTGATGTGCCACCACCAGCGCCAGCACCAAACTACACAACAAGCTCAAGAGATTCTGAACAGAAGAAACAATGAAAGAAATCGCCCCTACAATCAAGATAGACAGTTACCACCAGAAGTGAAGCTTCTTGCACCAACCTTCACGGGCAAACTAGACCCAGCAGCCTACTTAGAATGGGAGAGAAGAATGGAGCACCATTTCGAATACTATGCTTACACCGAGCCTAAGAAGATTGCATTAGCAACAACTAGTCTCACTGACCATGCTCTAGCTTGGTGGGACAGAGAAGTAGCTGAGAAGAGGAGGCTGAGATATCCTCAAATCACCAGATGGAATGACATGAATTTTGAGCTGAACAAAAGGTATGTACCTCCACATTATCATAGAGATTTATTAAAAAGGTTTAGATCTTTGTTTCAGGGTTCCAGGAGTGTGGAAGAGTACTATGAAGAGTTTGACCTCCTAAAAAGCCATCTAGCCTTAGAAGAAACAAAGGAGTCTCTTTTGTCCCAGTTCATGGACGGTTTGCAAGATAGAATTCAGAGAAAGGTGGAGATGCAGCCTTATCATTCCCTACCAGAGCTCTTGCACTTGGCTGTTCAAAGGGAGAAGCAAATAAAGAAAAAGGCTACTACCAGAAATCGCTCTAGCAACACCACTACTTGGAATCAACAACAAGCTCAACAAACTCAGCAGCAGCAGCAGTCAAACCCCACGCCATTGTAGACAAGGGAAAGGGCATTGCAATAGACTCACGATTCAAGTCTAATGCCCAAGAGCAAGGTAAGTCTAGTAATTTAAATAGACATCATGACATTATCTGTTTTAAATGTCAAGGCAGCGGTCATGTGTCAAGAGAATGCCCAAACAAGAGGACAATGATTCTTAGACCAGATGGAGGATATGACTCTCAAGATGAGGCTATGGCTGAAGAATCAGAAAAGAAAATCACTGTATATGCTGAAGAAGGCGAACTACTGGTTATACAAAGAGCTTTAAACTCTCAGCCAGTTTTAAAGGATCAAGAGCAAAGAGACAATCTCTTTCACTCCAGATGCAATATACAAGACAAGGTATGTCATCTTATAATTGATAGTGGTTCTTGTGCTAATATTGCTAGTGTTTGTTTAGTAAAAAAGCTGGGGCTAAAAAGCTAAACCACACCCAAGACCACACAAGCTTAAATGGCTCAATGACAAAGAAGAGTTAAAGGTGAACAAACAAGTAGAAGTTCCTCTATCCATTGGCCAGTACAATGACCAGATTTTATGTGATGTGGCGCCAATGCAAGCTGGGCATGTACTGCTTGGGAGACCATGGCAGTATGACAGAAGTGTTTCACACAATTGCCGCACAAATGAGTATTCATTCTCATTCAACCACTGTAAGTTTATTCTTGCTCCCTTAGCACAAAAAGATGTTAGAATTTTACAAAACAGAGCTAGGGAAAAGGCTAGTTATTTTGCTATTCAAGAATTTTTAGATTTAAATCCACCAGATTTAATGCACTTGTCCTTACCAAGGGAATGTTTTGCAGGATTTAAAGAACAAAAATTCAAAGCTATGGAGTTTAGAGGGAAAAACGTGGGCAACAATGGAGAAACCCTGATGTGTATTAAAGAGGATCCGCCATTAGCAGAACCTACACCAACACTGGAGCTTGCTGAAGCCAAAGACATCCCATTCAACCAACTACTGCAGCATTTAAAAATCAATCACCAAGGTAAGTTGCTAAACTTTCAAAACTTTACAGAAACTAACCAAGGATAGCATAAGGCCGTCTTGCCAAGTTAGCTCGAACCCTCTCGACCAAGGCCTACGGCTTTTCAACCCGTACCCCCATATCGAGTTGTGTTAGTTCGGACTAGACTAATATCATTAAGCAAGCCTAAGTTTGTAAAAATGTACTTAATATTAATACAATATATTCTCGAAATTACGTTCTTACAAACCATATATATATAACGCTGCAGCAGAGGGTAAACCCAAAAACAAGGCGTCTAGTACATACTTTATCCCACAATCGAGTTTTACAAAAACCAACGCAAATCTACTCCAGTGTCCTAACGTTCCGCTCCGCTTACTAAGGCCATCTACTTGTTACCTGAAGGAAGGAAGGGAAAGGGAGGATGAGTAATCTAAGGACTCTCTAACAATATAACACCCAAAATACCCAAGAAACCCCAACCAACAAGCAATCAAGCAAACACGCAATAGCCAAAGGAACATAAAATAAATAGCAAAAGCATGCAATCCTAGATTTATATACAAGCTAAATTATATGCAAATGTGCTATCACTTCTGCACCAAACCGCGCTCTCACAACGCACACATACAACCACACACCACACGCCTCATTCGCGTGGACACAGAGATCTCTAAGTGGGCTGGCCAGTTCCCCTACCACAAAAACCCTGCACTTGACTCTCACAAAGACAAGTCAAGCCGGAACATCGGTACCACGAACGCCATGCACTTGACTATCTCGAAGTTAAGCCAAGCCGGAACATCGGACACCTTGAGAGCTCCTCGGTCGGTTCACATCTCGGTGGGATTTCCATCCGAGAGCCGCCAAGTGAGTTCACATCCAAGGCGGGATAACCATGACTCCTCGCTGGTTTCCCGACTATCCCGTCGGATAGTACTCGGCCAGGTTAGCAAGACCAATCTACCAGATCTGAGGCTGATCCTGCATAAAAACGTTAGTATACACTCGGATCTATACAGATCCGAGCGTCCCTGCATCACACGTTAGTCACATACGTACACACAAGCACACAACATAAATCTACCGAGGCTAGTGTGTTGTTACAATGCAGATCCGAGATCTACACTGCACCACGAACAGCAACCGCGATAGTCAACCACTACCGGGACTCACCAGTTCTGACGAAATCTTCCACAAACCCCGTAGATCTAGACACTCATGACCAGATAACACTCAGATCTAAGACCTAAGACACCTCTCACTCACTCAAAACACATATCCGAACACTCTCTTATTAAACCGGTCTAACTCTCTGTTTTCTCTCACGAACTCACTCTCTTTTCTTCTCTCTTTCTTTCTCTCTCACACACTCTCCAACACTCCTAAGGTAACAAATAATGGGGTGGGCTGAGCGTTAAGGGCCTTTATATAGAGTTTCTCCACCAATGAGGTGTTAACACCTTACCTTCTCTCTTCCAACCAATCAGAAAACGCCAGCACGCCAACTAATCATTCTTATCTCTTCCCCACCAATCGTAAATAAGCATGTGATTAATGTGACCCATACCTGGGTCCTTAAACTTGAAGTAATGAAATATACCCGTCTCCGTCCCGCGTTCACTCTGTTTGGCTTTCATTCGGATCTCAAGTGCGTCCATCAACTTCCTTCGGGACTTTGGTGGTTTCCTTTAGTAGATAGGATCCTCTTAGGATTAGAATAAGTTTCCCAAATTTCCGAGTTCATAGGTTCATGACCGAGTTGGTTTTTCCTCCGCTTAACCCATTTCACGGCTCGGATGCATCTATCAGACTGTTTGATATATAGTGAACTCGTCAGAAATTTTCTTGGAGATTCTTCTACCACTTCAGTAGGGTCTTGGCTACCTCCATGCAAAGTCCCATAGTATTTAAAATTGTACCAAGGGGTGTCCATAACCGTAAGTTCCGTCCGGGTCGTTTAGCTCTTTGACAGGGTTATTACATGCTTCCCTTGACTCTGGTGGTGACTCCATTCAGCTTGATCTTAGCAAAAAGCATAGTCTTCCCCTCTTGCTGAATCTTGAAGCAAACCTCACCCATTTTTGAGCCACATGGTTGCAAAACCACTTTTCCTCTCTTGGTAACCAACATGATATCATTCAGATTCTTGTAACCAACCACTTCAAGGACCTCCTTTTCATTGGTGTCTTCAAACAACTTGGCCAAGCAGCAGCCATCAAAAAAATTTCCTTGGTAGACTTAAACTCTGGCCAGTACTTCTCAATGCCCTTCACTTTTTTCAGTTCCATAGAGAAAGCATGATCATGCCACAGCTTGTTGCCCTTGCTGTAAAACCTCAAGACCTTGTTCTTTGCAAGCCTGAGCTCTATTGTGCACTCTCTAGCATCAAATACAGCGCCAGCTGAAGCAAGAAATGGTCTTCCAAGAATGATAGCATTCTTAATATTTCCTTCCATATCCAGCACTAAGACTTCAATAGGGTTGGTTATTCCTTCTATCTGCATAGGCACATCCTTGAGAGCTCCCAAAGGCATCTTCACAGTCCCATCAGCAATAGTAAGAGAGACATTACTTGGTTGAAACCTTGTGTAGTAGCCTAACTCCATAGCAGTAGAAGCTGGTAACAGATTGATGCTGGCTCCTAGATCACACAAACAGCTCTTGAAGGTCTTGCCTTTAAGCTCACAAGGGAGAGTGAAGCAACCTGGATCTCCAAGCTTGTTGATGTTCAGCTCCTTAACTTCAGATGCTCCAGCTTTAGCTTTCATTTCCATTTGAGTAGCATAGAAGGTCTCATACTTCTTGACTAGCAGCTCTTTGAATCTTCCTGGAAAAAGGATAATGGGCTGGTAAATAGGGAGAACAGCAGCTTGAGTTTTCCTCTTAACATCAGGGACTTCAACAAAGTCTTCCCTTTTAGCATCACCAAGTTCAAGTGGCACCCACTTCACTTCTTCTTTGTTGGCTCCTTCTTCAAGAGAGTTCTCCTTAGTAGCATAAGCTTCAATAAACTCCTCTCCCCCCACTCTGAATGCCAATGTCCTCATTGAATAGGGAAAGGAAGTCTTCAATGATAGCTTCTTCTTCAAGAGGAGTAAAGGCAACTGCAGACTCTCAAGAGATTGGCAGTACTCTTTTGGATTGTTCTCACATTTGCCAGGAAGAGTGCCTTGAGGGCGTGGTGCTGTTGCCACTCCTTTGTTGTTCTCCAGAATATTTACTCTTGTTGCTAACCCATCGAATTTGTTCGTCAACTTCACACGAACTGAATCAATTTTATTATGAACTTCAGCAAACTTCTTGTTCATCTCCAAGTTTGTGTTGACCTGATTGTTGATCATTTGCTGCATCAGAGTCTTGAGTTCAGTATCATGTGAGCTGGAAGAAGCTTGTGCTGGAGCTTGTGCATTGAATCCTGGAGGATTATAGGGCGCTATAGGCTGGAAGTTGTTGTTCCTCTGCTGAAAACCTTGATTATTGTAGGGAATAAAAGGTCTTGGAGCAGCCTGATGTTGTTGTTGAGGTGGGTACCTTTGGTCTTGAGGATTTTCCAACATTGTTGCTTCTGTATGAAAGGTTAGGGTTTGATCTGTAGTTGCCATACCCATTGTAGCCTCCTTGGTTACCAAGATAATTCATCTCCTCAACTTGGCAAGTCTCTTGATCATCAAGCTGAACCATGTCACCAACAAATCGAACTTCCTTCTTCTCCCTTAGCAGCAGATCCAGCATCTCATCTAAGGCCTTGATCTCTTTTCTGCTATACTCCAGTTCATCTTTAGCACTTCTTGGAGCTCTGTTAAACTCTGCATTATAATTGCCATCAGACTGAGCTAGATTCTTAACAAGCTCCAATCCTTTATCAACATCCTTTGACAAGAATTTCCCATTTGATGCAGTGTCCAAGAGCATTCTTATCTTAGGCAAGGCTCCTCTGTAGAGAGTAGAGAGCAGAGAGGCTTGTGAGAAGCCATGGTGAGGGCATTGCAGTGTGTAGTCCTTGAATCTTTCCCAAGCTTCACCAAATCTTTCATTGTTGCTCTGTGTAAAACCTGAGATCTCATTCCTTATTTTTGCAGTTCTTGAAGTAGAGAAGAACTTTGCTAAAAAGGCTCTCTTGCACTCATCCCAACTAGTGATGCTTCCTTGGGGCAAGTGTTTCTCCGACAGACTTTGCTTTGTCTCCAAGAGAGAAAGGAAACAACCTCAGCTTAGTGCCATCTTCACTCACACCATTTATCTTTGTAAGGAAGCAAAGTCTGTCAAAGTTATCCAAGTAATCCAGAGGGTCTTCAAATGGTAAACCATGGAACTAATTGCCCTGAACCATTGAAATCAATCCAGACTTGATTTCAAAGTTGTTGTTGTGTACTGCAGGTGGAATGATCCCTGTTCTGTTATTATTGGCATTTGGTGCATCACCTGCACCTATTGGTCTCACTACTCTTGGAGCTTGAGCTGCGCCTCTTGGTCCCTGCTCACCTTGCAAGCCCTGAACACCCTGAGCGCCAACAGCTCCTTGAGGACCCTGGAATCTTATGTCATCGATAACAGGTGGTTCCTGATTGTTCATCCCAAGTCTCTCATAGTGCTATGATCTTTCTCTCTGTCTTCTTGCTCTCAATTCTCACTCAAGTTGCAAGATGTTGTTCTGATAAGGTTGTAGATACTCAGTGCCTCTAGACCTTAAATGCATGCACCTATAAGAGATAAACCAAGAGTAGAAACAGAGTAAGTAACCAAATTCATAGAAAACTTGATCTTAAAGATTCTACAGACTCTAATGATTCAAACAGAAAACCCCAATGGCAACGGCGCCAAATTGATACAAGAGTTTTGACTTTCTTGGTCAATCACCCATTGTACTAATCAGTTGTAGTATTAGGGTTTTATCAATCCAAAGGGGTTTTAGTTGTTGAATACAGAGGAGTTGCAAGTAGAAGACCTTAAGTCAAGTGGAACAGAGAAGTTTTTGTTGCCTAAGCAAATTAACTAACAACCTAAAGTGATCATACAACAAAGAGAACTCACGAAGACACAGTTTAGCAATGATCAAAGAAGCAAAACAGAGCAAATAAACAGAGTATGATAAATTAAAAATTCAGACGAAGAGAAGACAAGTTCCCATATGTGGTTCTTGATTTTGGGGAATTCAAAGACTAACTAAGGTTGTTTCAAGCTATCATTGATCAAGCAAACAAGCTAGCAACGCTGGTTCCTAAACATAGAGTTCACAAATAAGCAAGCTAAGTTCAATCTCTTGACAAATAGCCCTTTGCTAAACACTTTAACAAGAACTAACTCTCATTAGTGCTAAAACATTTAACAAGCATTATAAACCAACTCTATTCATGTCAAAATACTACTCAAACTGTCAATCTCTTGAGCTAAGGCCAGTAAATCCTCTATTAAACAAGATCAGCATTTCATCAAACACTTGGTGGGCATAAGAGAAAGCCTAAATTCCAGATTCATGAGATCAAGGCAAATCTAGCTTAAGAACAAATTAATAGAGAGGAACCCATGTTATTAAGCACTAAACAAACCTTAATCAATCCCTAAATTCCCCTAATCTACCACATCTAAGAACCCTAAGCAAACTATTCACTAAGTAACATGTTTAACACCAAATAACAAAGGGAAAAGATGTTAATCATGATTAAAAGAGAGGTTAAGAAAAGATTAAAGGCAAATACAAACTTATATTAAATAAAGCAAGAAATTTGTCTTAGAAACTCAAAGAAATCACTCAAGAACAGTAAACTGACAGGACCTCCCAAAAACCCATTATGATAGAGTATTTAAACTTAAAGAGAATAGCCCTAAAAGTAATAGCAGAATGGTAAATAAAAACAGCTTTGGACTAGGATCCTATCAGTCTACATGTGACCGATAGGGTGATCGATAGGCTTGCTATCGGTCTAGAAGGTGACCGATAAAATAACCAGAATATGCTCGTTTGCTTTTTATCGGTCAGTCATCTTGACCGATAGGCTGGTTAATAGCTCCTCTATCGGTCACTCCTTGACCGATAGCCTTCGTGCCTTGACCGATAGGGCTTGCATAGATCGTTTGCCTTGGTTCCTCTTGCTCCACCTAAGCTTAGCAAGCCTCCTGGTTCATTCCCAAAGCTCCTCCTTGCTCCTCATAGCTCCATAAGCACCTAAAAACATCCTTTATGCAAAGAAAATGCAAACTACATCCTAAATGCAACCTAAGTTTAAAAGGAGAAGAAAATAGGACTAAAGAGAAAGAAAACATGCAAAAGAGGACCAAAACATGAACTAAATGCAAGCCTAAATGATGTAAATTTATGAGATATCACAAGACCATCAAAGCGTGGTATGTCTCTAAAGCTCTTTGTCAGCTTCACTGAGCTCTGTTTTGGCTTCTTCTTCTGGAGCAACAAAGGCTTTCTCAGCCTCTTCTTTCTCAGCAGCTTCTGGTGCTGCTCTTTCCTGCTCTTCTTCTCTGTTCAAGCTTTCATCTAGTCCTTGGAAGAACTTCTCTACAGTGTCAGCAGCTTCTTGATCATCAATAATGACGTTGATGACATTCCCCCCTCCCACACTCAGCCTTTAACATGTCCACATGTAACAACATCTCTTCAAGCATAATGCAAAGCTCTTCCAATAAAGCATCTTCATCAGCAAACTCTTCATCCTCTTCAGCAAGCAAGTGGCAGAATTCTTTAGGATTGGCTTCACTCATTCCTGGTAACTGATTCTGAGGTTTTGAAGAAGAAGCTCCTTTGCTTTCTAGAGACTTGAATCTTTGGTTCAGAGCATCAAACTTGCCATTCAGGTCACAAGTAGTGGCGTTTATTTTGTTGTGCACTTCAGCAAATTTCTTGTGCATCTCTATAGTGGTATTGGCTTGACCAGCTAACAACTGTTGCATTATCTGCTTCAAATCAACATCTTTAGTGCTGGAAGAGGTTTGTGTATTGCCAAAACCTGGTGGTAGAAAAGCTGGTCTTGGCTGAAAGTTAGCTTGTTGAAAACCTCCCTGAAATGGTGGTCTTGAAGCAAAGTTGTTCTGCTGGTTGAAAGGAAAAAAAGGTTTGGTTCCTTGGTTTTGTTGAGAAGCTTGTGATGGATAGACTTGATCCTGAGGGTTAGCCACGTTGGTGCTTCTATAAGAGAAGTTGGGATGGTTCATGTAGTTGTTAAAACCACCTCCTTGTTGATTCATGTACAAGGCTTCTTCTTCTACAACTGTCCCATCTTCCTCTTGGTGTAGAACACTATCACCAACAAAACTGACATTCTTGAAAGATACAATCAGCAGCTTGTCTAACTTGTCATTCAAAGCTTTAATCTCCTTCTTCGTTGTGCTCTAACCTTCAGCGCTTAGAACAGCTCTAGATGTTCTGTCATATTCCTCACCATAGTTTCCATTAGATAGTTCCAAGTTCTCCACAAGAGCTAGACCATCTACAACGGTATTGCCCATGAAATTTCCATTGGAATCTGTGTCCAAGAGCATTCTGTACTTTGGCGTCACTCCTCTATATAAAGTAGACAGCAAGCTTTCATTGCTGAAGCCATGGTGTGGGCACTGCAAAGTGTAAGACTTGAATCGCTCCCAAGCTTCAGCAAATGTCTCATTCCCATGCTGACTAAAGCTGCTTATGGTGTTCCTGAGCTTTGCTGTTCTTGTTGAGCTGAAGAATTTGTTGGGGAATACTGTCTTGCACTCATTCCATGTAGAGATTGAACCTTGTGGAAGTGTCTTCTCCCACTGATGTGCTTTGTCACCTAAACTGAAAGAAAACAAGCTCAGCTTGAAAGCATCTTCAGAGACTTCTTGAATCTTGGTCATACCACACACTTTATCAAACTGGTCAAGATGATCCAAAGGGTCTTCATTGGGCAGGCTATGGAATCTGTTGTCTTGCACCATGTTGATCAACCCAAGCTTGATCTCGAAGGGGTTTTGATGTGCAGCTGGAGCGTGAATGCCATTTCTGTTCTGGTGAGTGTCAGGTGCATCACCAGATCCTATTGGTCTTGCAGCTCTAGGTACATGAACTGGTACTCGCAATCCTTGAACTCCAGCCGCTTGGTTCAAAGCTTCTTGTGCTTCATCTATGTGTGATGCAGCTTGTTGTAGTGGTGCTTGCCCAACAACACCAACATGTGGTAACTGAGCTTCTTGCTCTGCCATTCTCTGTCCTTCTATCTCTTGAACTCTCTGTCTTACAGCTCTTCTCCTATGAATGTTTTCAATGAAAGGAGTCAGATTTGATGAGCCTTTAGACCTCAAATTTATATAAGTACCTGAAAAAACAGAGCACAAAAAACAGAGCAATTTATTAATTTTTAAAAGGAAGGAACATAGTCTAACAACAATGTTAAACTCAAACAATCCACAATGGCAACATCGCTAATTTGATACAAGACCTTTTGGGTCTAAACTCAAATGTCTTGAGGTTCTAATCAATTGTAGAATAGAGATCAGGTATCAATCCAATTGTGGGAGATGAAATGCAAACAATGCTATAAGCTAAGCAAGATTTGGGGTTTGAGTATGTGAGAACAACACTAGCAACCTAATGATGCAATAAAAGGAAAGCATAAACTAAATGCAAGTAATCGAAGCTGAATAACAAACTTAAAGCAATGACTAAGACAAGTACTAAGCAAGAAATGATTACTAAAGAAAGAACTAAGCAAGATGACTTTGAAGATAATTAATTAAAAGCAGGACTCAAGGTTCTAAGAAATTGTGGGACAGTGGATTTCAAGAGTTACAAGGGGATTTCTTTCTAAGGTATTCAACAAGCATAGATCAAGCAAGCAATTCTCAATGTTATGCTCCTAGACAAGATATCTAATGGGAACCACTTGGCGTCTATAAGCAATTCATATTCAACAAGATTGAAGTGTCAGACCCACTTGTGATGGCGTATCCTTCAACCATGAGCATAAAGATCAGATCCATTCTAGCCTAAGAGATGCACCAATAAAGCAACTACTCTCTCACCCAAGCAAGAATTCAGATTAACTTATCAATCTTGTGAACCAATAAGGACCTAAGCAGCTATACACCAATCAAGATTATGGATTTAAGCTCAGACTTGCAACATCCTAACAGAGCAAAGCAATGAACAAGAATGAAGCAAAGACAAGACCTTTCAATGCATAGTATCTAACCATCAAGTCAAGAATAACAAAACAAGCACTATATAGCACTAAGTGAATCATCTAGCAACGTGAACTATCACTTTGGTATCACTGAAAAAACAAAACATAGACCAAGCTAGACTATCAAGCCAAATAAGCAAACTGTACATATAGAAGAGATATCAAGACATTAAGTGAACCATATGCATCTATCAAACCATATTCAATCAAAAGGAGCAAGCTTTATCAACATTAATAACTTTGCAACAGAAGGAGATAACAGAGAACCATTAAACAAGCCTAATCACCCCTTAATCACATCTTAATCACCACTTTCCCTACTTAGAACCCTAAATCTAAAGAAGACTACTCACTAGTAATATTTAATCCCATTGATCTGGAGTTAAACATAACTAGATGAGATTAAAAATCAAAAGAAGATAAATCTAAGCTACAAAGATGCAAGAACAAAGCTCAGAAGACAAGATTGAACCATAAAAATGCAAGCTTTATTAAAGAACAAGATCCTTAGGCAAAATCACCCTTTATGGTTTAGAGAGTGTTTTTGAGATTAGATAAAATAAAGCATTATAAGGTTAATATTTTTGTGGCTTCCCTTTTATAGCAGGGAGCCAAAAGAAGCATAAAAAACCTAAAAATATAAGATAAGGTTAAGAAATGTCAAATGGTCAACGTGTATGAGTTGCATCGAGGTCGTACGGTTGATGTTCTGCTCGATATGCATCCTCGATATGGTCCGTGCAGCATGTATCGATGTCCTTCCTCGATGCTGGTCCTCGATGCAGACCAACGGCTTGGAATCCTCGTGCTGATCCTTCTCCTCTCGTCCTGCTGCTTGCATCGAGCACACTCCACGGGTGTTCTGCTCAATATGCTTGCTCGATATAGACCAGACTTTGCAATAACTCCAATTTTGACATCTTCTTTGATTAAGAGCTGCTTCCATTTCCTTCCCAGCTCCAAGAAACTCCAAAAACACCTGAAAACCACCACAAACATGCACATGTATGCAATCCTAAGCTAAATGCATGCTATGATGATTCTAAGTACGAATGATACCTAAATGCTAAACTATAATGCAAAAACAGTAGCAACGATGCATGAAATGCAGCCTAAAATGATCTAAAATAGCAAGCTATCAACACCCCCACACTTAGCTTTTGTTTGCCCTCAAGCAAACAAACACTTCACATGGTGATGAGGTTTTAAATGGGAACTCATAACTATGAAAATGCTAACAAAAAATCAAAATGAAGTCCATGTTCCTAATTCTAGAGTGCACTTTAATGGAAGAATACTTTAAAATCTTAGCCACTTTCATCGCAAAACAAGAATAAGGATCATCACTAAGCTTTCAACCTTCACATGCTCATCAAATCAAACAACCTTTTTAACATTCAATTATGCTCAAACCATGAATCATGCTTATGCAAATGCGAAAGTGTCACTTGGATAAGAGACAAGGCTTAGTGGAATAAAAATGATCCCACTTCACAAACTGGGTTTGGTGTTTAAAGGGTTCTCTCAAGGAAAAGCATGGTTGTGCTTTGGCAAAATGCTAAGGGTCTAAGAACAACTTACACATACAAAGGAAGACTCTCATCTACCCAAGATCTATAAGATGTGTTCCTAACTCTAACTAAGCAATTTAAGATCCTCCTATGCTACCCTTGTTCTTAAACCCTTTTTAAAACCTAAAAACTTTTCTTCTTCAAGCGCTTTGGAGGACACTTCTTCTTTTGAACTTTAAGTGGTGGCCATTTGCTTCTTTTGAGTTTGGCTCCTTTATTTTGTGATGCTGGTGCTTGATTCGCCTTTGGCTTTTTGATTTACTGGTTTTGCACTTCTTGCATCTTCCATTCTTCTTTGAACATGAGCCTTCTTTCTTTGAGTTTAGAATCACCATTTTCACCTTTTTTGCTTGTGTCACACTCCTTTTTCTATTGTGCCTTGAGGTCGTACAGTCGATAAGGTTAAGAAAACTCAAATGGTCAACACAAATGAGTTGCATCGAGGCCGTACGGTCGGTGTTCTGCTCCATATGCACCCTCGATATGGTCCGTGCAGCATGTATCGACGTCCTTCCTCGATGCTGGTTCTCGATGTAGACCAACAGCTTGGAATCCTCGTGCTGATCCTTCTCCTCTCGTCCTGCTGCTTGCATCGAGCACACTCCACAGGCATTCTGCTCGATATGCTTGCTCGATATGGACCAGACTTTGCAAGAACTCAACTTTTGACATCTTCTTTGATCATGAGCTGCTTCCATCTCCTTCCCAGCTCCAAGAAACACCAAATAACAGTTACCAAAGCATTGAAAACAACTCAAGCATTAACAACTTGATAAGTGTTTATCATCTACTCCTTATGCAAATGAATGCAAACCTATATGATATGCATCTAGACTCAATCTTAATTATGCAAATGCAACTAAATGATCTTTTTGGTTCCAAAAATTTGAAAATTTTATGGATTTTCAGTTCACATCGATGAATGCATGAATGCATGAGACTCAAGAATGCAAAAGGGAAAATAAGAAAACAAAACATTATGTCAAATGCAATGCAATCCCCCACACTTAGATTACACAGTCCTATGTGTGATAAAAGCTTGAAGAAGGGTGATAAGGGATACTAAGAATGAATACAAAAGGATTCATAAAGAAAGGAGTGGGGTTGGGTACCTTAGAAGATGTTTTGGCAGAAAGGGGGTTTACATCGATCAGCCATTGTTGATGTGAGTGATCGATGTTGGACTTGGTTTTCTGTTATCATCCACATCATACGATGTGAGTGGTTGGTGTGAATTATGGCTCCTCTCAGGTCGTTTACAACGCACGATGTGAGAGCTCCATTTTGAGCTGTTGTTCACATCGTGCAATGTGGTTGATCAATGCTTGGGCATCGATCAGATGCTGTCCGATGCTGGTGCACGATGCGTTTGAGTCGTATCTCTGGTGGTTTACATTGTCCGATGTAGATGGTCGGTGTTGTCACATCGAGCCTGAGTACTCGATGTCCTTGCTCGATGTAAACACTTGTTGCTCCCTGCCTCTTTACAGCGTACGATGTTATTGATTGATGTGGTCTAGCTCAGTTGATATCGATCTCCATTGCTCGATGTTAGCGTCTGATTTTGGCTACATCGATCTCGACTGGCTCGATGCTCCTGATCGATGTTGGCTATAACATGCACCAATTCATCTAACCATTTGCTTTAAACTCCACTTGCTCCTAGGATCAAAAGGGAAACACAAACACAAACTTAAAATGCAAAAATATGTACAGGGATAATATAGAAATACCTCCCCATTGTGCTTGTTTATTGTCATTAGCTTGACTTTCCTTGGCAATCACTCTTGTATAGGTTCTTGAAGATGGATGTCTACATCATCTCCAAGGGACTCACTTGCCATGAATGACTTCAGCCTGTGACCATTCACTGTGAAGTCTCCTCTATCCTTGTCAAACAAAGTCAGAGCTCCATATGGCAACACCTCCTTGATCTTGAATGGTCCTTACCACCTTAGCTTTAGCTTTCCAGAAAACAACTCCAGGCTTGAGTTGAACAACAACACCTGATCTCCTGCCTTGAAGTCTTTGGGTCTTATCCTCTTGTCATGAAAAGCTTATGTCCTTTCCTTATAGATCTTAGAACTCTCAAAAGCTTCAAGGATATTTTCCTCTAACTCATGTAAGTTGATGAGTCTCTTTTCTGGAGCTGTCTTGATGTCGAAATTCAACAGCCTTGTTGCCCACAAGGCTTTGTATTCCAGCTCAACATGCAGATGACAAGCCTTGCCATAAAGGAGTGAGAAGGGAGTTCTACCAATGGGTGTCTTGAAGGCTGTCTTGTATGCCCACAAAACATCATCAAGCTTGTAACAACAACTGTCTTCTCTAAGATGGCTTTGATCTCCCCGTTAAACACATCCACTTGACCACTTGTTTGAAGATGGTAAGGAGTGGCAAACCTTATGCTCAACACCATTCTTCCTTAGGAAACTATCAAAAACCCTGTTGATGAAGTGGCTCCCTCCATCACTTATACCACGCCTTAGAACACCAAACCTTGGGAAGATGATTGTCTTGAAAAGCTTCAGCACAACTCTAGCTTCATTTGTTAGACTGGTTATTGCTTCAACCCACTTTGAGACATAGTCTACAGCAACAAGGATGTATTTATTCCCATAGGAAGAAGTGAAAGGTCCCATAAAGTGAATCCCCCACACATTAAACAGATCCACTTCAAGAATAGAGTTTAGAGGCATCCCATCTCTCTTGGAGATGCTTCTCTTCCTTTGGCATGCATCACATAAGGAGATGTAAGCCAGGGCATCCTTGAACAAACTAGGCTACCAAAAACCAGCTTGAAGTACCTTTGATGCTGTCTTGAAGGTTGCAAAGTGACCCCCATAAGCTGATGTAAGCATCAGTACCATGCTAGTTGTACCAGAGAAGAGGATCCATATAGAAGCTGACTAGGAGCTAAACATGCTTGAATGAGAGGAGGAAAGGAAGCTGGAAACTGTTTTCAAAGAGAGAAAGTGTTTAAAACCAATAAACTATCGTTCTACACATCAAAGAGAGCCTCCTGATAGTGCCAAGACATCACTGGTTCGAATTAAGATGCTAGAAGACCAGCCTAAACCGCCAAAGCCCCCAAACCGCATACATGGACCAACATTCACATTCTTAGAGCCATATAAGGAAACCATGAGCATATCTTATATCAGCTCTTATCATTTGCCTTCCCTGACGTCCACACAAGATACCAAAGGATTCAAACGACCAGAACAAGCCAATAACCAAGTCAAAACATGCCAAGCAAAAGAAGATATCAACATAAAGAGAGTTTCCTTTCTTGGAGATGATTTCATTGCTTTCAAAGGAAAGCAAGGCCAACGACCATTCCCTCTACTCAATCTCGACCCTCCATCCTCTCAGAAGATCCCACACGTCCATACAAAGCAGAAGAGTCAAAGAATCATTCCCTTTCATTATACCAATCAAGCCATTCCCCCATTTAAGCCTAAATGGCTAATAACTCATTTTTATCACTTTAGCTTAATTTTTGCTTTGTTTTTAATTATTGTCACCGTTTCATATCTTTCAAATTGAGCATTATATAAGCTCATAAGCATTGTATTTCGAAAACCACCAAATTATTTATCAAGAAAAGTTTATTTTGTTTCAAAGAGAGTTGTCTTTTGCATCAATATTGTTCCTGCTTTTTATTAAGTTCTTTTTGAGTGATTCAAAGAGCTTGTGAGAAGTGTAGAATTTATTAACTTTTGTGAGGATTAGCCCTTGAGTTAGTAAAGTCTAACCTTTAGAGTTTTTGGTCATGAAGCTTCAAACTGACTTTCAATCATTCAAGTCTTCATTTTTCCCCTTAAGCTAGAAGCAAAGATTCAAAGAAGCTTTACTTGAACCACATTTCAAGTATTGTATCATTGGTATCAGAGCTAAAAGCTCCTATCCAGGTGTAGTCACATCTTTTATTTTTTCTTTTTCTATTTCAATTCATCTTGTTCAAGTTATTTCATTTTAAAAACCAAAAACCCATAAAAATTGCTCTTCCGCTGAATTATTTTGCTCGAATTTTATAAAATTTTTAAAAACCCATAAAAATATTCTGTTTCTTGTTTCTGATTTATTAAACTCTTAAATAACATAAAAAAAATATTTCTTTTTGAATTCTCGGATCATTTGCCAATTTTTAAAACAGTTTTCTGCCAACTGGTCTAAACTACTTAATTTGTTTGTTCTTGCATTTGCTTTCATTTAGAACATATCTCTGATTTGTTTTGTTTGAATCTTTTCATGGTACAACATGGAATAAGTACCAGTCGATCCTATGCAAGCTATGATGGCCATGATGCAAACACTTGTTGATAATGTCAATGCCCTGAAAATCAATACTTAAGCTTACCATAAGGCAGTGAATAACCGTCTTACACAAATTGAAAGAAGAAGGGCTGAAGCAAACAACTTGTTAGACGAGCCATACCAACAGTACAAAGAGCCAAGACCACCTGATGTATCTCCACCTCAAGAAACAGACCCCATAGAAGTGGGAGAATGCATGAGGAAAACATGAGCAACAATGGAGAAAACCTGATGTTTACTAAGGAGAGAACATCTGTACACGAGCTGACACCAACCCTGGAGCTTGCTGAAGCCAAATACATTCCATTCAATAAAATCTTGCAGCATTTACAAAACAATCACCAAGGTAAGCTTATAAAGTTTAATTTTTTTTCAGAAACTAACTTAGCCTTGTTTGATAAAGACTCTCAAGTTTTGAGGACAAAACCTCTTCAAGAGGGAGAGTATGATGTAAGCATCAGTATCATGCTAGCTGTACCAGAGAAGAGGAGCCATATAAAAGCTGACTTGGAGCTAAACATGCTTGAAGGAGAGGAGGAAAGGAAGCTGGAAACTGTTTTCAAAGAGAGCAAGTGTTTAAAACCAATACACTGTCGTTCTACACATCAAAGAGAACCTCCTGATCGTGCCAAGACATCACTGGTTCGAATTAAGGTGCAAGAAGACCAGCCTAAAACGCCAAAGCCCCCAAACCGCATACATGGACCAACATTCACATTCTTGGAGCCATTTAAGGAAACCATGAGCATATCTTATATCAGCTCTTATCATTTGCCTTCCCTGATGTCCACAGAAGATACCAAAGGATTCAAACCACCAGTACAAGCCAATAACCAAGTCAAAACAAGCCAAACCAAAGAAGATATCAACATAAAGAGAGTTTCCTTTCTTGGAGATGATTTCATTGCTTTAAAAGGAAAGCAAGGCCAACGACCATTCCCTCTACTCAGTCTCAACCGTCCATCCTCTCAAAAGATCCCACACGTCCATACAAAGCAGAAGAGTCAAAGAATCATTCCCTTTCATTTCACCAATCAAGCAATTCCCCCATTTAAGCCTAAATGGCTAGTTAACTCATTTTATCACTTTAGCTTGATTCTTGCTTTGTTTTTAATTATTGTTACCGTTTTATATCTTACATATTGAGCATTATATAACCGCGTAAGCATTGTATTTCGAAAACCACCAAATTATTAATCAAGAAAAGTTTATTTTGTTTCAAAGAGAGTTGTCTTTCGAATAAATATTGTTCCTGCTTTTTATTAAGTTCTTTTTTAGTGATACAAAGAGCTTCTGAGAAGTGTGGAATTTATTAACTCTTGTGAGGATTAGCCCTTGAGTTAGTAGAGTCTAACCTTTGGAGTTTATGGTCATCATGCTTCAACCTGACTTTCAATCATTCAAGTCTTCATTCTATCCCCTTAAGCTAGAAGCAAAGATTCAAAGAAGCTTTACTTGAACCATATTTCAAGTATTGTATCATAAGCTGAACCATGGCAATGATGTAGGATTCCCTGAACTTCTTCCTCAGGTATGCATTTTCTGAACAATCCATCATTCCCTTTCTTGTAGAGATAAGGTTCATCCCAATATAAGTGAGAGACATCTCTGAAGAACTTCTTCTTCTGATGTGAGTTAAGGTTCAGTGGTATCTTGCCAATAACCAATTAGTTCACAAAGTCAGCATACCAAGGCAGTTTGTTCTATTCTAAACTCATAACTTCAACTGTCTTCATTCCTAAAGCATGTAGCTTCTCTTCTGGTAGGGTATCATTGATGGGGACAAAATCATCAATCCTCAGTCTAGAAAGGTGATCAGCTACACCATTTTCAGTACCTCTCTTATCCACAATCTCCATGTCAAACTCTTGTAAGAGAAGTATCCATCTGAGGAGTCTTGGCTTTGTGTCTTTCTTGGCATAGATGTGCGTTAGTGCAGCATGGTCAATGTAGACTATCACCTTAGACCCCACTAAGTAGCTTCTGAACTTTTCAAATGCAAAGACAACTGCTAGGACCGCCTTTTCTGTTGTAGCATATCTTGTTTGAGCCTCATCCATTGTCCTGCTAGCATAATAGATGACATGAAGCTTCTTGTCTACCCTTTGCCCCAAAACTGCTCCAACAGCATAGTCACTTGCATCACACATGATCTCAAAGGGGAGATCCCAGTTTGGTGCTTGCACTATGGGCGCACTCACTAAGGTTTTCTCGAGGGTGAGGAAAGCTTGTAAGCTGTCTTCATCATAGACAAATTCTGTCTCCTTGCATAGAAGCCTTGTCATTGGTCTTGCTATCTTTGCAGTCCTTGATGAACCTCCTATAGAAACCAGCATGTCCCATGAAGCTTATGATTCCCTTGACTGAATTTGGAGGCTCTAAGTGCAGCATCACATCTATCTTGGCCTTGTCCACTTCTATCCCTTTCTCTGACATCTTGTGACCCAACATTATGCCTTCTTGAACCATGAAACGACATTTCTCCAAATTCAGAACTAGCTTAGTGTCTTCACATCTCTGTAAAACCTGAGAAAGATTGGACAAGCAGACACCAAAGGAGGATCCATAGATACTAAAGTCATCCATGAATATCTCCACCATCTCTTCAAGTAAATCAGAAAATATGGAGGTCATACACCTATGAAATGTTGTTAGGGCATTGCACAGTCTAAATGGCATTCTTCTATATGCAATAGTGCCATAAGCACATGTGAATATGGTTTTTTCGTGATCATTAGAGTGAATTAGGATCTGGTAAAAACTACTATAGCCATCCAAGAAGCAATAATATTTATGATTAGCTAATCTTTCTAGCATCTGGTCTATGAAAGGCAAAGGGAAGTGATATTTCCTAGAAGCAGCATTTAGTTTTCAATAGTCTATGGACATCCTATGACCAGTTATAGTTCTAGTGGGTATAAGCTCATCATTTTCGTATTTTACCACATTGATTCCTCCTTTCTTAGGCACCATATGGAGTGATGAGACCCATGTGCTGTCTGAGATGGGATTGATCACACCAGCTTCAAGCAACTTCAAGATCTCTTTTTTAACTACTTCTTTCAGATTAGGATTCAATATCCTTTGAGGTTCAACAGAAGTCTTTGTCTCATCCTCTACATGGATCCTATGAGTGCAGAAGTTAGGAGAAATGCCTTGGATATCATCTAGTGAATACCTAATGGCTCTCCTAAACCTCTTTAACACTTCGAAAAGAGCAAGGATCTCATCATCACTGAGGTTATCATTGACAATTACAGGATAAGTAGAGTTAGAGCCTAAGAAGACATACCTTAGCCCTTTAGGAAGAGTTTTCAGCTCCACCTTGGGTGCTTTAAGCTCAGTCCAGTCCTCTCCTAAGCTGCTCTGGTCCTTGGCCCCAGCTTTATTACTTGGAATACCAGCTTCTTGAACTGAGAGCACCTCTTTCTTTGTGTATTCCAGCTTCTCAAATGGTTACTCTTCTTCCAAGGCTTTGTGAGAGTCTAGCCTTAGCATGTAACCCAAGCTTTCCTTATCCGAAAAACCATCTTCCCCATGCTATTTTGTCAAGACCACTTGGAGTTTGTCATCACAGTGATATCTCTTGTATTTACATCATTTAGGCTTGCATTTAGTGCATGTTTTGGTTCTTTTTTGCATGTTTTCCTTATCCCTTGTCCCATTTTCTTCTCCTTTTAGACTTAGGTTGCATTCAGGATGTAGTTTGCATTTTCTTTGCATAAAAGATGTTTATAGGTACTCATTGAGCAACAAAGAGCATGGCAGATGATGGTGGGTGCAGCACAAGACATGAAAAGACCCAAGAAGAAGGTGCACCTTGTTGAAGGGGCCAGAAACTTCACCTGACAAACTGGCTCGGAGAAAGCATTTCCTAGACGATTCAGCTTCAACAGTCTTCACCAATGTTGTAGCCCCGTGAGTTAGCTTGCGTCTGGAGTTAGTTTCATGTCAGTCCCATAAGTTGTTAGAAAGTTACATAAGTTTTCGTGAACCGCTCAACCTCTATCGGTCTGTGTGCAGAGGCTATCGGTTAGGAGTGACCGACATAAACCCAGCGGATGAATTTCGGTCACCAGCATCGATCAGGAGTGACCGACATGAACCCAGTCGATGAATTTCGGTCACCAGCATCGATCAGAAGTGTTCGACATAAACCCAGCGGATGAATTTCGGTCACCAGCATCGGTCAGGGGTGACCGACAGGATTTATATCGACTGAAGATCAGCTCAGATGAGATGTTTCCATTCTGATTTGGTTCCGGCGTCCTTCATCAACTTTATAGCCACTTGAGTTAGCTTTGGTTTCGAATTAGTTTCGAGTCATTCCCATCAGTGGTGGAAGAGTTATAGCGAATAAAGTGAGCACATGTCCATCTGGAGGTTTTACCGTTGATCTTGGCCGACTTTAAGATTAGCTCGGACGAGTAGCCTCCGTCCCTATTCAGCATCTTCACTCTTCACGAAAGTTGTAGCCACGTGAGTTAGCTTTCAGGAGGAATTGGTTTTAGGTATTCTGATATGCCGTTCAACAGATATCACAATTTTCGTGAAACCGCTCAACCCATATCAATCAAACGTATCGATCAATCAAGACCGATACAACTGACCGATATGATTCATATCATTCAGCCTAGACCGATACAACTGACCGATACACTGCCAGACTAAAGACCATTTATTTACAATATTGCCATTTTTGCATAGACTCCTATAAATACTTAAATTCCCTAAAATCTGGGGATACAAGCTTTTATCCATCAGTTCTTCTTCTCTTCTCTAGATTTTGAATAATTTTGTATTTGAATCTTTGCTTTTCTTCATAGATTTGATGGTTTTCACCATGAGTAGTTAGTAGTTTGCTTTAGGTTTGAGATTAGGACAAATGGGGTGATTTTAGTGATTGTTTAGGTTGATTAAGGCTTAGATCTTCTCATTCCCTTTCTTATATGATTGTGCTTAATGCTTAGTACCTCTTTGTTGGAGAAGTTGATTTTAGAGTTTTCACATGCACACCAAGTGTTTGATGAAATTACTAAATGAAGTTCAATGCTTGAAAATGGTGTTTTGATAATCATGCGTCTTTGCATCTATCATTTCTTGCTTGAATGTGCTTATTGCTTAGTACCATATCGATGAGAAATTGCCTTTAGACATTGATTATGCATGAGAATGTGGGTTGATGTTTGATATATCATATAAGAGATTAGTAAACCTAGCCTAAGAGATTAGATATCTAGCATGCTAATTGGTTTTATGGAACTTGATTTTAATGCTTGATGATTATGTGTTTGAGTAAAGAGATTTATCTTGAATATATGATTAGAGAAGGGATTAATGCCAAGAGATTGGATTAGTCTATATTAGTGTTCCTTACCTAAGGTTAAGTGTTTAGAATTGCTTGTCTTGATCACCCTAGACATGAACATGAATCACCCTATCACCATTGCCTTGATCTTGAACCATCTTTTAATCTTTGAAGCCTTGCTTTTACTTTGTTTTAGTTCAGCTTTACTCTATTTTTTTTTTTGCTATGTTTCTCTTTGCCATTACTGCTCTTTAATTGCTTTCTTTTGCTTCTTTGCTTGATCACTTAGGTTGTTAGACATCTAAAACCATCTTTATCAGCTTGAATTAAGATCTTTATTGCATTCTTACTGTTTCATTCTCTCCTTTTGGATTGATTAAACTCTATGCTATACTACAACTGATTAGTACAAGCTTTGGTAATTGAATCAAGTCTCAAAAACTCTTGTATCTATTTGGCGCCGTTGCCATTAGGGGAATGCTTTGTTCAGTAGGATTTGTAGAGATCTTGAGATCAAGCTTTGTTATTTTCGATTTTGGTTACTGATTTCTCTTTTGGTCTAGAATTTCTTTTGTAGGTAGCACAACACTTACTCTAAAGTGTCTATAGCTACAACTGAGGTTCAAGGTCAAAGATTTTGGGTTTGCAGAGTCAGAATTCAGTTGTTGAAGCATGGAAGAACATCGATATGCTGCTGGTTTTGGTTTGCAAGGTTTCCAAGGTCACCAAGGGACTCAAGGCTTACAAGGACAACAAGGTCCAAGTGGTTTACAAGAAGCTTTGTTTCAAAGACCATTGAGACCTATTGGTACTGCTGATACAACTTCAGGTTATGCTTCAAGACAAGGTATTCTTCCACCCATGGAGACTCATCACTATGATATCAAGAGCAGCATGATCAATATGATTCAAGAGTATAAGTTCTTTGGATTGCCCAACCAAGATCCTCATGAACATTTGGATCACTTTGAGAGGTTTTGTGCTTTGACAAATCTTAGTGGAGTTTCAGATGATGGTTTGAAGATCAGATTGTCCCCATTCTCTCTTGGTGGTAGAGCTCAAATGTGGAAAAAGTCTTTAGCACAAGGCAGCATCAACAGTTGGGAACAATGCAAAGGTGCTTTCTTAACCAAGTTCTTCTCTCCTTCAAGAACTGCAAAATTCAGTAATGAGATTACAAACTTCAAACAATGGTTTAATAAGAGCTTTGGAGACACTTGGGAAAGGTTTAGAGGCTTCACTCATCAATGTCCTCACCATGGCTTCACCAAAGAAATGCTACTCTCCACACTATACAGAGGTGTTCTACCAACAATAAGAATCCTTCTAGATACTGCAAGCAATGGTTACTTTCTTGGTAAAGATGTTGATGAAGGATGGCTTCTAGTAGAAAACATGGCACTCAGTAGTTGGGATTATGTTTATGATAAAGAGCAACACTCAAAGGCAACTGAAGAGAAGCTAGAGACAACATTGTATGAGATGAAGGCTCTGCAAAAGACAGTTAACTTGCTGATCAATGAGACCACTAAACCTCTTCGGTTTGCGTACACCAATCTTATGGAGACACTCATACTAAACAACATCAAGGTTCTTCTTCTCAAACAGTTGGTTCCAACTCCTCCCAATCTTCACATGCATTGGACCTTAATGAGATGTTCGTGCAACTCCAACAACTTAATAATGGAGGATTTCAGAAGATGATGGCTGCTGAAATTCAAAGAAGTTTGGCTGAAATTCAGAAAAGCATGGCTGCTGAAATTCAAAGAAGTATTGTCTCCACCATCAACAACTTCCAATCCCAAATAGACTCCTTGACTATGCAGCTGAATAAACAAGAGAACAATGCTCAGCCAATCACCTTCATGAAGCCCTTACAGCACTGTTATGGTATCTGCTCCACTTCCCTAACTGATATTGCTGAGAAATAAAACTCTATTGCTGAGATTATTCCAAAGGTGACACCCTCTATCATCAATGTGGGCATTGAGTCTGAGTGTGGGGGAAGTGCTTTTCACTTGAGTTCAGCTAGTGATTCCAAGGCTGATGAAGAAAACAAAGCCATTAAAGCTGAGGTTGTTGAACCTGACATGGAGGTCAAACAAGGAACTGCACCAGCACCACGCTTTCAAGGAACTCTTGCAGCAGAAGAACCCTTTGAAGAAAGGGAAAACACAGAAGAAGAAGAGTGGTGGGTGCCACATGAAGTTGTTGATGATACCAAGGAATACTTGATTGAAGTTCCTGATGTTAAAGAGAAGACTCAAGCTGATATCCTTCCTGTTTATCAACCCACTATCCCTTTTCCAGGGAAGATTCAAAAAGCAGCTAGTATAGAAGTATGGGACCCTCTATGCTGCTCAAATGGAAATGAGAGCTCTGAATGGTCAAGAGGAGCTTGAGAAACTAAGGGTTAAAACTGGAGCATCTGAGATTAAGGAGCAGAACATCGAGAAGCTTGGTAATCCAGAAAAGTTTCTATACTATTGTGAGCTTGGTGAATTGGTTGTGGAAGAGGCCATGTGTGACACAGGTTCAAGTAGCAATGTGATGTCTCTTGACTTGGCAAAAGAACTAGGAGTCACCAAGCTGCAACCATATGATTTCACAATCACTTTTGTGGACTCTTCTTCAAGAACACCTGTTGGTCTCCTAGAAGACTTTTCTGTGAGAATTGGAGCATGCAAGATACCAACTGATTTTGTTGTGATGGAAATGGCTCACACTAACAAGCCTTCTTTACTACTTGGGACTCTATTTCTGAACACAACAGGCGCTGATATTGACTTCACCAAAGGGAGAGTCACCCTCAAGAAGGTGGATGATGGAGTTAGCTATGCAATAAATCATCCACCTTCAAGCTTTTGTGGAAGCATCACTAATGTTGAGAAAGGAGCTGCTAAGAAACCACCTGATGTCAAGAAAGAGCTGAGGGGATTCAAGGCTGAAATGCTAAAAGAAGATGAGGACCCTTTTGACCACAATGAGTATGATGGTGAAGCCTTTGATGGTGCTTCTCTTCTTGACTTGTTTGATGGAATCAAAGTAAAGCTGTATGGTGGACCAAGAGGACCAAGAAAGAGAGTCAGGAAACCTAAGGAAAAGCTCTACTATGTACCCAACACATTGTTCAGGAGGAAATGAGAAGGAACTTCAGTTCCACTTCATCATCCCTATTATCTTAAGGAGCATGACAAGTCAAGCTTAGTGACTCTAAACAAGAACTCTTGGGAGGTATTCCCTTGTTATCCTTGTTCATATTATTGTATTTTATGATTTCATTTCTGTTTTTCTTTCAATAATAGGAGCAAGTGTGATTTAAGGCAAGTTCTTGTATGTTGGGACCCAGTTTGACCAAACTCCCTCTAAGGTACACAATCATGCTCTATTGCTCCTGAATACTTATGAATATATTTTATTACCCTCCTTCAACCTTCTATTACACAAGGGACTGTGTAATTCAAGTGTGGGGGAGGGCATTGCATTTGACATTGTGTTTTGTTATCTTATTTTCTCTTCTACTTACTTGAGTCTCATGCATTCATCTATGTGCACTGAAAATCCATGAAAATTTTAAAATTTTTGGAACCAAAAAGATCATTTAGTTGCATTTACATAACTAAGATTGAGTCTAGATGCATTTCATATAGGTTTGCATACATTTGCATAGGGAGTAGATGATAAACACTTGTTAATGTTTGAATTGTTTTCAATGCCTTGGTTATCTGGGCAAAAAGTGTTAGGAATAAGGCTGGCAAGGAGAAGCTCTCTTGTAGACACCAGCTTGCATTTTGAGCTTGGTATTAGGTTAGGAGTTTGGGAAAGGGTAGTGTAAGTGGTTTTGAGCTTTAATTGTTTACATCTTTGAGAAGAAGAAGAAGTATGGGATTGGTAGTATGGGGGAACAGTTCATTTTGTGGTTAAGTTAACTAGGTAGAAAGCTCTAAGTGCTAAAGAAGAAATGTGCCAACAAAAACAAAGCTTTCTATTTCAGTTTTATGTTTTTATCTTCTAAGTGTGTAGGAAAGGGTGTAAGGGATTGCAGGTCATGATCTTGTAGTCCAAAAGAGGCGAGAAGGGTTAAGAATAGGCTAGAGATCGAGTGCTAGATCGACTCATCCTAGCTCAATCTTTACTAGATCGAGGTAGTGAATTGAGAGGAGTCAGTCGATCTAGACGAGATCGAGTAGACAGATCGAGTGGAACGGTCGATCACGAGAGGACGAACACCCTATACATTTAGCTTGAAAAGCAAACGAGGTGTAGATCGATCGAGTCACTCGATTCTCAAAAATAGATCGAATAGTCTACTCGATCTGGCACTCGATCTAAGCCAAATCGACCCTCAGATTGATCATGTAGCTCGATCCAAGGACCAATACCTGGTTGACCAAAGTCAAGGAACGAGTGGGTACAGTCGATCTAAGACTCGATGCAATTCGAATCGAGTCCCTGGTCAATCAAACCTCTCGATCCTAGCCATTATGGGCATGAGATCGAGTCCTAGATCGACCAAATGGACTCGATCTTGTGCCGAGGTAACAATTTCTTTTCCTCTTTTCTACTTTCCCTCGAGTTTTTAAATTTGAAATGTGGTCAAGGCAAGCATATTTGACCATGAAAGATGTGCCTTGACCACACCTTTTGTCAGAAAATCACTTGCTTGCCCATAGTTTTGTATTTTTGTTGGTCTTTATATTTTCAAGCTAGAACACACTCTCTCATACTTTGTGTTTCGAGTTTCTTAAACAAGAGAGAGTGTGATTTTCCTTGTTCAAAAGATCAACAGCATCTGTTTTCAAGCTTGCTAAGGTATTTCCGAATCATTATTCAATTTTTTTTTGGAAAATTTCCTTTTTATTGCTTTGCTTGAGAACTAGTTGTTAGTGAATTTAAGCGAATTTTTAAAACTAGCTTGATATTAAGAAAAATTCTAGATTTGCTTTTATCTCTAGATTTTCTCCTCTGTTATCTTGATAAATTTTTTATAAATTCCCAAAAAATCTAGGGCAATAGTTATTAGTTAAAACTTTTTCTTTCTTGCTTGCTCTTTCTCTCAATACTCGCCGCCTTTGCTCACTCTCTTGTTTGAGAATCTTGTTTCAGGCACCATGGCTCCAAAAAGAACAAGAGAGGAGACAGCACAAGAAGGAGAAGGTCAAGAAGTGGTGGTTCAGGAGAGGGTTAAGTGGACCAAGGAGGAAAAGCAGGCCAAGATTTTATCTAATACCAACAGATTTTGTGGTCATGGAGAAGACATACTCTAGAGAGGTACCATTGCTTGTGGGAATACCTTTCCTTGCTACAACAGGCGCTCAAGTAGACTTCAAGAGAAGCTCAGTGGTATTGAAAAATGTTGATGAGTTTAAGGTCTACAAGATAGTGGCTCCTTCTATTGCTTTTTGTGGAACAATTGTTGATGAAGGAAGTGATCAACCACACCTTACAGAACGTATAGAACAAGCTATTAGTTTCACATTAAGCATGATGATGAGAGATCAAGATGAGCTTGAGAAGAAGTTTGACATTGGGAAAAAGCCTGAAGATGGTTTGAAAGAAGAAGAGGTATTAATCACCAAGGAAAAGAAGCCCTTGAGCATCACACAAAGTGTCAAGAAAAGGAGGACCAAGAAGTCAGCTCGTGATAAGAAGAAGCTGCAGTATGTTGGTACTTGGGTTTACTTGAAGAAGGGAGAAAAAGCTCCAGCTCCATCAACTTCTTCCCACTAAGTCTCCAACCACCAAAGTCAAGCTTGGTGACTTAAAACAAGCACACTTGGGAGGTAATCCCATGACTATCTGATATCTCATACATTTGCATCATTTAGGCTTGCATTTAGTGCATGTTTTGGTTCTCTTTTGCATGTTTTCCTTCTCTTTAGTCCCATTTTCTTCTCCTTTTAGATTTAGGTTGCATTTAGGATGTAGTTTGCATATTCTCTGCATCAAGGATGTTTTTAGGTACTTATGGAGCTGAATGGAGCAAGGAGGAAGTGTGGGAGCGGATCAGAAGGCTAGCCAAGCAAAGAAGGACCAAAAGGAGTCCAGTAAAGCAATCTCTAGAAGTCCATCGATCAAGTCTTCAAGACAATCGATCACTCATGACCGATATGAGACCATCGATCAAGACCATCGGTCAAGGAGTGACCAATGGAAATGCAGCGAGTATACCATCGATCACTCTCCTCAGGACCATCAGTCAAGAAGTGATCGATGGGTGGCCATCGATCAGACCATCGGTCAGGAAGTGATCGATGGAAACCCAGCGAGTATACCATCTATCACTCTCCTTAGGACCATCGATCACTTTATGATCGATGGGATCCAACTCGAACTTGCTTTTATTTACACTTTTGCCATTATATTAGGATATTTGTCTTTTAGAGTCTACTACTTAGGTTGTTAGTTTAAGTTGTGTAAGCAACAAATCTTCTTTGAATCAACCTGACTTAGAGTCTACTACTTGCAATTCTTCTGTCATTCAACTCAAACCCATTGGATTGATAAAAACCCGAATACTACAACCGATTAGTACAAAGGGTGATTGACCAAGAGAGTCAAAACTCTTGTATCACTATCCTTATATATATATATATATATATGCTTTCTTTTATTATTGATGTGTCTATTTAGTGTTTCAGAGGTTAAAGAAAATGTTACAAGCTGTGTAGGAAGTGCAAAAGCCAAGGAAATGAAAACTCTGTTTCCATATATGATATTATCATATATTTTGCATATTTAGCATGCATTTAGAGTTAGTTTTCATGCATTCATCCTGCACTATAGGTTAGTTTCAACCATTTGTTGCATTTTAGGTCCTAGATCACTTTGCTGTCGCCTTTTGCATATTTCTTGCATCTTTTGCATCATTATCAGGTTGTTTTGGACACTCTGGAGTTGTGGAGGTTGCGTGGACGTGAATAGAATCAAGAGGAGGCTTGTGGACACTTGGAGAACTCAGCCATGCATGCAAAGGACCCGAGATCGAGCAGTGGATTGAGCACCGCAGGTCGATCTAGACGAGATCGACCAGAAGATCGAGTGACTCAAGTCGTTTCAAGGAGAAGGATCGAGACCAAGATCGAGAGAGGCGATCGACCGCGAGTACGGACGTAGATGACGCCATGCAGAACGAGAGCCAGATCGAGACCACGACTCGATCACCCAAGGATCGAGTAGGAGATCGAAGGAAGTGCTCGATCCATCTAACCAAATCGACTTGAAGATCGAACAGAAGAAGGCGATCCATGAAGAAGATCGAGTGAGCTGATCGATCTCGAGATCGATCTCTGGGACCTTATCAGGCCAGCTCAATTTTGGAGCGTAGTGAGGGGACCATTAGGGATGTTTGGCTATTTTGGGAAGGAGACGTCTTACACTTTGTTCTATCTTTTTCTGTTCTTCCTCTTAGGCGATTCCGCCATTGCAAACCTTTGAAGCTTTTCTTGTTTTTAAACTTTGAATCTCGTTAATCATTAAGTCTTTTTTCCATAATCGCTTGCTTAATCATGCTTAGTTTACCTTTCTTTGAATTTGAATCGGTTTCAAATATGAGTAGTGAGTAGTTTTCTTTTGGGTTCAAGGTTGGGGCGATTTAAGGGTTTGAAGGTTTAAATTTTTGGGAGTTTTTCTTGTTCTTAACCTATTCTTTTCTAGGATTTGGGGTCTTAGAGCTTAGAGAGTCTTGGAAAAGATCTCTATGATTCCAGGGCTTTTTTACCTTGACCGGATTCAGAGATTCTTGAAAACCAAATCCCAGAGACTAATCTATACTCTCCCAAACGCCATGGATGTAGAGGGGGTTAGTTAAGCCACTATTTAGGATATTTGCTTAATGTTGTTTGACCCATCGTTCAACTAAACGCCATAGGTTTGGAGGAAGGGTCAGAGAAAGGGGTCTTACCACGCGCCATGGAAGATCCTAGTTTAAGTTTCCTAAGGCTTATAGATAGCTCCTCAAAAGAGTAGATTTATGTTTTCAAACCCAAAGCTTGAATCTTGAACCTCTTGAATATGACCCTCAATCTTAGATCCTCTCTTTTAGCATTTTAAAACCTCTGTTTATCGCTCTCTAGTCATAAAGCTTGCATCTTGATCATTAGAAGTCATTTTTCTTAAGTTGTTAGAATAGATCTGTTTTACCTGTTTTAGCTCTCGATTTTTAGTTATTAGTAGTTTTGCATTTTTAATCCTCTGTTTTCTCCTAGTAGTCGTTAACGCTCTTCCAAAGATTTTAAAATAGTTTTCTTAAGCATTTGGTTGTTGCATTTACTTTTTGTTGATTTTACCATCTATTTACCCGATTCTGCTTAGATTTGGTTTGTACTTGCATTCCTTGTGTTCTTTCTTCACCCAGGCTGGATTGATACTCTCTTGCATACTATACTACAACTATATGTTACTCGAGCTTTGAACAAAAACCATGTTTATCAATATCGGGGTACCATATCGGGCAGAACCTCTGTCATTTCTGCCCGATACACTCTATATCGGGGAAGATACAGTTCGTACGCCGAGCAAGTTGCAGAGAGGCAATTGTATCAGGGTAGTTATATCGAGCAGAACCTCTGCTCGATGCAATCGCCAAGACCGTACACTGAGCTGACTACACCATACACCAAGGATGAAGCCCGATGGTGATCACACTGAGGAAGGAGTTGACGTACATCGAGCAAAACACCCCTGTTTTACCCGATTTGAAAGACCTCCGATGTTTCACGCTTGGGAAGACAGCCAGTACGAGCTTCATCGACGAACACCCCTGCTCTGAGCAAGAAGATCCACATCGACATTCAACATCGAGCAAAACAACCATATCTTTGCTTGATGCATGCCGTGAAATTGAAGAATGCCGAGCATTTCCTGATTTTCTCAGACGACATCACTCGTATGATGATGGAGCCTACATTGAGCAGAGACACTACTACTCTGCTCGATGTAAAGGTGTCCGAGCCAAGACGAATGTCTGGACGATTCCACGCAGCAGCCCGAGGAAAGATCTAAGCAAAGCCTAGTGTTTCTACAACATCGAGCAATTACATCGAGCAAAACACTCTTTAATTTTGCTCGATGCAAGATTTCCCAAAAGAGAAGCTGATCAGAACATCGAACCCTGAGGCACAACAGCATAATTGCAGAGACACAGAATCTGACGTCCCTGATTCGGTACACACCCGGGTGTCACATCAGGTGTTTTGCTCGATATGATCCGTGTAAATTTTTTTTTTAATTTTTACCTGGATAAATCAAGTAAAAACCCAATGTGCACCTTGGTTTAGGTAAAGAGTATCACTTTCCCCTCCTTGCAGTTTTTAAATTTTTAAAAGATTCTCTTGCATATCATTTTTAATTAAACCATATCTTATCTCATTCATTTAAAGTAACATCTTCTCCTCTCTCCAAACATCATTGTGCATCGATCTTAACATCTTTCTTCTGCAATACCTCTCTTTTCTCTCTTTTGCATTATGCTTCTCTGAATCCTTTCAAGTCTTGCAAGAGTTAAGGTATTAAATGCTAGATTTATCATTCTTATGTGTGTTAATATTTGATGGCTGAGCTAGGATGTTTAGAATGCTGTGTGAATTTGTTTTGTATGCTTAATATTGTTGATTTGATTGCATGTCTTCATTGTTGCATCTGTAATTCAAAGTTTATGGTTTAAATGTTTTGAAAAAGCTCATTTTGTTCATCATTTTGCATAATTGTTTAGATTCAGGCCAAATCTAGAAATTTCTTGTTTTTCCTCCACATTTGCCATTTAAATGCTTCTTCATAGAGTAGCAATGATGAACCTAATACATGTTCATGATTTGGTGGAGAGAAAATGACATTTTGCTGCATATGCTTAATTTTTTGATAAACCGCTACTTGCTGTTCACTGGATTTTAATTTTCACTGTGTTTACCTTTTTGAGCTGAAAGTTTTTGCTAAATTCATCTCTGTTTGTTGGAATTTAGTGTGAAGTTTTGTGGAATTATTCTGCGCATGCTTGATGTTTAAGATTTATTTTTCTGAACAGTGCTCTAAGGGAACATAACACTAATTTTTGTTACAAGCTTTGTCTTTCCAGGTACAATGTCAAGCAGCTGGGGAGATGAGAATGTTTTGGATTCAATCAAACATCCAAGGGAAAAAGCTGAGGGAAAGAGGCCAGTTCTTGAAGAGGAGCCAAACCCCAATGGACCTCCAAAGCTCAAAGATTGTCTAAGGGCAATGAGGAAAGTTGAGTTTACTCGTACTCGCTATGCATCACCTGGTCTGTTGGAAGAGTTAGGAATCAAAGCTGAAGTGGATGAGCTACTAGGCAACATTAGTCTTGAGAAGTTTACGAGTCTTGGATATCTCACATACAAGAAATTGTAATGTGAATTCCTTGCAAGTTTCAAGGCCTACTTCTTCGACTTTGACGAGGAGTATGAAGAACTAGAAGAGGAGTTTGGCAATGGCTTCATAAAGTTCAGAGCTAACAAGGCGTGGTACACACCTGGATTTACTGAGCTGGAGAATATATTTGGGTTTGCTGAAGGCACAAGAGCTCAATCCATGAGTTTCAAGACGAATGAGCTCAAGCGAGTGTGGGAAGAGATAGTAAATGGGGCATACAAAGCTGGACTTTTAAGGAGTGGAAGCATTCGCCATCTTGACATTAGATATGTCCACTGTGTGATCACAAGCACACTCTTCTATAGGAAAGAACAAAATATGGTTAAGGAGGAAGAGATGAGCTTGTTGGTGAAAGGCTTGAAGAACATCTTAATGGAAACAAGGCATGGGAAGATTGCTGGTGAGCACTTAGGAGTGGGACTGATCACCATCCTAATGAAGCAATTCCTCTCAATCCAGCAGTAGGCTCTAAACACCACTGATAAGAAGCCAAAGTTAGCCATTGGAGGCTTGATCACACCCATCTTACTTGGCACTGCTGTGGTTTTTGGAGAACCGGATGTTGGCATGAACTTCATAGATGTCCATTACCTTGAGAAGATTGGTTATCTCTCTGAAGCTATGGAGACAAGATATGCCTATCAGTTTGATCTTGATGAAGAGAAGAAGAAGATCCTACTGCCTAAGCAGCTCATCACAAGTTTCACCTGCTTTGAGAACATCCGCTTCATGCCAAGCGTGGATGAGTTGTATGATCCTAGATGTGATCCGCCTTTGATGAGACCTAGCAAGGTCAGAGGCATAAGCACAGTGAGAGACTCGAATGTGGAGGATGATAATGAAGAGAACCAAGAGGTTCAAGAGCAAGAAGGAGAAGCATTGGAGCCTCAAGACTATGATAGCCGCCCATATGCCTTTGACCCTTACAATGTGATATGCACATCTGAAGCTTCAAGAGCTTCTCATGAGCACATTAGGCTCCTCCAAAGGTGGAATAATCCAGGACAAGGCACTCAGGAGACCCATGAAGTCAGTTAAGGCTAGCAAGAAGTCGGTTGACTCTCTTAAGAGAAGAGTGAAGAAGCTGAAAAATAAGTTGGGAGGATCTTCAAAGAAGACTGATCAAGCTCTCCAAACTGAACCACAAAGAGAAGGATGAGATGGTGATAGCATGTCTGAGGATGAACCTGATGCCACGGTTCAAAAGGACATTCCTTCCACATTGTTGAGAGGCCAAGAGCGCAGCTAACAGAACCGCCTAGGCATTCATCTCATGTACCGGTTTTAAGGAGTAAAGGAAAGAAGAGAAGGACCTGGGAGCGAACTCCATTTGAGGAAGACGCATTTCCTTCCCATGTTACGGAGAGCTAAGCCTCTCACCACTCCTCCATCTGAAGTAAGGTACACAATTCAAACAATTGTAAATACCACACATTTTTTTTTAAGTTTTATGTGATTGCTTTCTTGATGTTTGTGAGCATTCTCTTCACCATTTTTATCACACAGAGACTGTGTAATTCAAGTGTGTGTGTGTGTGTGTGTGGGGGGGGGGGGGGGGGGGGGGTGTATGATGAGCTGATAATTTCATTTGCATTTGCATATAGATTAGATAACTATGCATCATACTAGCATTGCAGTTAAGGAATAGAAAATCCAGAAAAATTGAAATTTTTTCAAACTTTTGTTCCACAAAAATAAAGTCTTCGTTCAGCATTCATATAGAACTTCATGCATTAATTTAGGATTAGCTTGCTTGTTTAATTTGGGAACAATGATAGTAAATCTTTGTAAATGGTAATAGTTTATGAAAATGATGCCCTTGTTCTGAGTTTTTTGATGCATTTGATGTTGAACTAGAAATAAAGCTGAACCACTTTTGGAATTTGCAATTTTGAGAGCCTTTTTGGAAACTTAAGCATACTTTGAAATGATTTCACCATTTATCTAAGTGGAACCTAATTTTGATCATTGCAATTATCATGTCTTGTGCATATGTGAGTGTTGTCATGGATAGTTTTAAAATATTTGGACTTTCTTATCCCTTTACCATTCTTTAAAAATCCATTCAGATCTCCACACCTTTACCTAAGCCTTCTTTCAATCCAAAACATTAATAGTCAGAGAATTGTGGGGCCTCTTTCTTCATGGTTGTAGCTTAGCAAAATGTTTTGGGTTGGAACTACAAGGGAAGTATTTCCATTGTAAAACTAGCTCACTCTAGAGTATGCAATCCTAAACTGTTGATAGCTTGCTATTTTAGATCATTTTAGGCTGCATTTCATGCATCTTTTCCTCTGTTTTTGCATTATAATTTACCATTCTAGTATCATTTGTACTTCGAATCAACATAGCATGCATTTAGCTTAGGATTGCATACATTTGCATACATGTGCATATTTGTGGTTGTTTTCAAGTGGTTTTGGAGTTTTTTGGGGCTGGGAAGGAGATGGAAGCAGCTCATGATCGCAGGAGATGTCAGAAATAGAGTTCTTGCAAAGTCTGGTCCATATCAAGCAAGTATATTGAGCAGAACACCCGTGGAGTATGCTCGATGCAAGCAGCAGGATGAGAGGAAAAGGATCAGCACGAGGATTCCAAGCCGTTGGTCTGTATTGAGGACCAGCATCGAGGAAAGTCATCGATACGCACTGCACGGACCATATCGAGGTCGCATATCGAGCAGAACATAGACCGTACGACCTCGATGCAACTCGTCTGCGTTGACACTTGAGTTTTGTTAATCTTATCCTATCTTTTTAGGTTTTTTATACTTCTTTTCGCTCCCTACTATAAAAGAGAAGCCACAAAACATTATCTTTATCAAGTTCTATCTTATCAAAGTTTAGCTTTCTATCAAAAACCTTCCTGAAACCTTAAAAGGCGATTTGCCTTAACAATCTTTATCTTTAATAAAGTTTGCACTTTTATGGCTAATCTTGTCTTTTAACATTTGTTCTTGCATCTTGGTAGATTAGATTTATCATCTTTGCATTTTAACCTCATCTAATTATGTTTAACTCCAAATCAATGAGATTAAACATGAGTAGTGAGTAGTCCTCTTTAGATTTAGGGTTCTAAGTAGGGAAAGTGGTGATTAAGATGTGATTAAGGGATGATTAGACTTGTTTAATGGTTCTCTGTTATCTCCTTATCTTGCAAAGTGATTAATGTTGATAATGCTTGCTCCTTTTGATTGAATATGGTTTGATAGATGCATATGGTTCGATTGATTTATTGATATCTCTTTTCTAAGCATGGTTCGCTTATTTGGCTTGATAGTCTAGCTTAGACTATATTTCCTTTGTCCAGTGACACCAAAGTGATAGTTCACTACAGCTAGATGATTCGCTTAGGGCTAGATATTGCTGGTTTTGAGATTCTTGCTTGATGGTTAGATAGTATGCATTGAAAGATCTTGCCTTTGCTTCATTCTTATTCATTGCTTAGCTTTGTTAGGATGTTGCAATTTTGTGCTGACTCCATTATCTTAATTGGTGAATAGCTGCCTAGGTCCTAATTAGTTCACAAGATTGATAAGTTGATCTTGCTTGGGTGAGAGAGTAGTTGCTTGATTGGTGCATCTCTTAGGCTAGAATGGTTCTGATCTTTATGCTCATGGTTGAAGGATACGCCATCACAAGTGGGTCTGACACTTCGGTCTTGTTGAATATGAATTGCTTATTGACGCCAAGTGGTTCCCTTTAGATACCTAGTCTAGGAGCATAACATTGAGAATTGCTTGCTTTTTTAATGCTTGTTGGGTGCCTTAGTAGAAATCCCCTTGTCACTCTTGAAAACCACTATCCTACAATTGCTTAGAACATTGAGTCTTGCTTTTAATTAATTGTCTTCAAAGTTATCTTTCTTATTTCTTGTTTTAGTAGTCATTTCTTGCTTAATTCTTGTTTAGTCATTGCTTTACGTTCATTGTTTAGTTTTTGTTCACTTGCATTTAGTTTATGCTTTCCTTCCATTGCACCATTAGGTTGTTATACTTGTTCTTACATAATCAAATTCCCAATCTTGCTTAGCTTACAGCATTGTTTGCTTCTCATCTTCCACAATTTGGATTGATACCTGATCCCTATTCTACAACTGATTAGAAGCTAAGGATATTTAAGTTTAGACCACCAAAAGTCTTTTTTCAAATTGGCGTTGTTGCCATTGTGGATTGTTTGAGTTTAACATTGCTGTTAGACTAAGTTCTTTACTTTCAAAGTTACTAATTTTCTCTGTTTTCTGTGCTCTTTTTTTTCAGGTACTTGTATGAATTTGAGGTTTAAAGGCTCATCAAACCTGACTCTTTTCATTGACAACATTCATAGGAGAATACAGAGAGTTCAAGAGTTAGAAGAACAGAGGATGGCAGAGCAAGAAGCTCAGTTACCACATGTTGGTGTTGTTGGACAAGCACCACTACAACAAGCTGCAGCACACATAGATGAACCACAAGAAGCATTGAACCAAGCGGCTGGAGTTCAGGGATTGCGTTCACGCACCTAGAGCTGCAAGACCAATACGAGCTTGTGATGCGCCTGATACTCACCACAATAGGAATGGCATTCACGCTCCAGCTGTACATCAAAACCACTTCGAGATCAAGCTTGAAATGATCAACATGGTGCAAGGCAACAGATTCCATGGCCTGCCCAATAAAGACCCTTGGGATCATCTTGACCAGTTTTATAAGGTGTGTGGTATGACCAAGATTCAAGGAGTCTCTGAAGATGCTTTGAAGCTGCGCTTGTTCCCTTTCAGTTTAAGTGACAATGCACATCAGCGGGAGAAGAAACTTCCACAAGGTTCAATCTCTACATGGAACGAGTGCAAGACAGTATTCCTCAAAAAATTCTTAAGCTAAACAAGAACAGCAAAGCTCAGGAACACGATAAGTAGCTTTACTCAGCATGGGAATGAGACATTTGCTGAAACATGGGGGCGGTTCAAGTCTTACACTTTGCAGTGTCCATACCATGGCTTCACAAATGAAAGCTTGCTGTCTACTTTGTATAGAGGAGTGACGCCAAAGATGCTTTTGGACACAACTTCCAATGGAAATTTCATGGGTATACTGTTGTAGATGGTCTATCTCTTCTGGAGAACTTGGCACTTCTGATGGAAAATATGGTGAAGAATATGACAGAACATCTAGAGCTGTTGTAAGCGCTGAAGGTGAGAGCACGACAAAGAAGGAGATTAAAGCTTTGAATGACAAGTTAGACAAGATGCTGAGTGTGTCTTTCCAAAATGTCAGTTTTGTTGGTGATAATGTTGTTACACAAGAGGAAGATGGGACAGTTGTAGAAGAAGATGCCTTCTACATGAATCAACAAGGAGGCAGTTTTAACAACTACAGGAACCATCTCAACTTCTCTTATAGAAGCACCAAAGTGGCTAACCCTCAGGATCAAGTCTATCCATCACAAGTTGTTCAACAAAACCAAAGAACCAAACCTTTTGTTCCTTTCAACCAGCAGAACAACTTTGCACCAGGACCACTATTTCAGGGGGTTTTCAACAAGCTAACTTTCAGCCAAGACCAGCTTTTATCCCACCAGGTTTTGGCAATACACAAACCTCTTCCAGCACTCAAGATATTGACTTGAAGCAGATGATGCAACAGTTGTTGACTGGTCAAGCCAACACCACTTTAGAGCTGCACAAAAAATTTGTTGAAGTGCATAACAAAATAGACGCCACTACGTGTGACCTGAATGGCAAGTTAGATGCTCTGAACCAAAGAATCAAGTCTCTAGAAAGCAAAGGAGCTCCATCTTCAAAACCTCATAATCAGTTACCAGGAAAGAGTGAAGCAAATCCTAAGGAATTCTGCCACTTGCTTGCTGAAGAGGATGAAGAGTTTAATGATGAAGATGCTTCATTGGAAGAGCTTGGCATTATGCTTCAAGAGATGTTGTTGTGGACATGTTAAAGGCTGAGTGTGGGGGGAATGTCATCAACGTCCCCATTGATGATCAAGAAGCTGCTGATATTGTAAAGAAGTTCCTCCAAGGACTAGATGAAAGCTTGAACAGAGAAGAAGAGCAAGAAAGAGCCGCACAAGAAGCTGCTGAGAAAGAAGAGGCTGAGAAAGCCTTAGTTGCTCCAGAAGAAGAAGCCAAACTAGAGTTCAGTGAAGCTGATAAAGAGCTTGTAGAGACATACCACGCATTGATGGTCTTGGCTAGAGAAAGTCCTGAAGACTTCAAAGAGTTGTATGATTGCCAAGTGGGCAGCTCCTTAAGCAGCAATGAGAAGGGTAAAACTCCTGAAGTTCAAGCTTATAAACCACCAATCCCTTACCCCACGCTGCAGTTTATAAAGGCTCAGATGGCAGTCTATTCAAAGTTCAGGAAATACATACAAGACTCTGGAATAAAGCTTCCTTATGGCACCAATTTGCTTAAAGTGAAGGATCAAATCAGGTTCCTATAAGAAGTCTTTGACATTCTGGAAGTAGTGGAGCCAATTATAGAGAATGTGGGGGCTAATCAGAAGAGAAGCAAGGAGTTGAAGACATTGACAAAGCTTCCCAATCCAGGAAAGTTTCTCATTACTTGTTATCTTGAAATGCTAGAAAATGCTGGAGCTTTGTGTGATTCAGGTTCAACAGTAAATGTCATGTCTCTCCACTTGAGCCAAAGCTTAGGAATCAAGGAGTTGAAGCCCTGCAAAGCCTCTATCACTTTTGTGGATAATAACTCAACAAGACTCTTAGGCATGGTAAAAGATTTCCCTTTGAAGATTGGGAATTGCTTGGTGCCAACAGATTTTGTGGTTATGGAGAAGACATATTCAAGAGAGGTGCCACTTCTTCTAGTAACACCATTCTTGGA
Organism: Thlaspi arvense; assembly: GCA_911865555.2. NCBI lineage: Eukaryota > Viridiplantae > Streptophyta > Magnoliopsida > Brassicales > Brassicaceae > Thlaspi > Thlaspi arvense. Next base: position 39,418,458 of record OU466863.1, read on the forward strand.
AACAGCAGGAGCACAAGTAGACTTCAAGAGAGGCTCTGTGATTTTGAAGAATGTTGATGAGTTCAAAGTCTACAAGATTGTCTCTCCTTCCATAGCTTTTTGTGGAACAATTATTGAAAAAAGGAGTGAGCAACAGCAACTTCCAGAGCGTCTGGAGCATGCTATGTTGATGAGAGACACTCTCCCTGATGAGCCAGAACAGAAGCTTAACACTAAGTTGAAGCATGATGATGGTTTGAAAGAGGATGAAAGCTCGATACCCAAGGAAGTGAAGCCTTTGATCACACCAAGTGTCAAGAAGAAGAGAAACAGGAAGACAGCTCGTGAGAAGAAGAGACTGATGTCAGTAGGCACTTGGGTTTACCAGAAGAAATTGGAAGGAGCACCAGCTCCATCAACCTCTTCTCACTAGTCCTCAAACCAGCAAAGTCAAGCTTAGTAACTTAAAACAAGCACACTTGGGAAGTAATCCCATGACTATCCTTGTAAATATATGATTTCTTTTATTACTAATGTCTTTATTTAGTGTTTCAGAAGTCAAAGATCAGGTCCATGAATAAGTATAATGGTTTAAAGGCCAAGGAAAAAAGACTCTGTTTTTATATCGAGGTACCATATCGAGCAGAACATCTGTCATTGCTGCTCGATACAGCTTATCTCGGGGAAAGAGCAGTCCGTACACCGAGCAGATTGTACGATGGAGATCACATCGAAGTTTAGCATCGAGCAGAACACCAAAAGCCCTGCTCGGTGTGATTGCTCCTGAAGCCCCAGTCAGTACATCGAGGAGAGTGGACCGTACATCGATCAAGACGCACGGCGGAGATCACATCAAGGTGTAGCATCGAGCAGAACACCAAAAGCCCTACTCGATGTGATCACCAGTCCATACATTGAGAAGCTATAGCCTGTACATCGACCAGATTGCTCGATGGAGTCACACCGAGGAGTTGCATCGAGCTAAACATCCAAGGTTCTGCTCGATATGGGTGCTATCAATCAATTTGATGCAAGACGGTGTCTGGTACGACAACCACCGAGGACAACAGCAACCAAGTACGAGACGTTCCACATCAAGGTATAGCATTGAGCAAAACACCGATATGTTTGCTCGATGCACAATGGCCGAGCCAGAAATAAGCATCCAGACGATGCCATGCACAGCCCAAGGGAAGGATCATGCAAGCCGAAGTGTCTCCCTACACCGAGCAACAACATCAAGCAGAACGTCTACTGAGACTGCTCAATGCAAGGTGCCCTGAAGGAGAAGCTGACCAGAACACAGAACCCCCGAGGCAGCAGAGCATCATCACAAAGCCATAGGACCCGACATCCCCGATATGGTACACATCAAAGTACCACATCGAGTGTTTTGCTCGATATGATCCGTGTAAGAATTTTTTGAATTTTGTACATGGGTAAATCGAGTAAAACCTCTTTGTGGGCCTTGATGGCTGGTAAAAAAATCTTTTCTTTCCCCTTCACATGCATTTTTAAATTTTAAATTAGATTTTCTTGCATTATCTTTGGATTTTTCTAGATATCCTTTATCTTCTTGCATTAAAACTAGCAATTTTCATCTCTCTCTCCACGCACACCTATATCGAGCTAAACATCCTTTTTCAAGCATCCTTTCTTTCTCTCTTGCATTCTCTAGAACTTCATCTTTTTGGTTCAAGAATTTACGTAAACCTTGTTAAGATCCCTTGTTTCTTGAGTTTAATCTTTGCAAAATGAAGTAGAAATGCATTAGAATTATTATTAAGGTTGTTATGCCTGATTCTGATTATGGTACTAATTTGCATATCACCATTGTTGCTCTGCTTTGAAATTTCATGGTTGAAATGTTTGAAAAATGCTGTTTTGTGCTTAGTTTGACATTATGTTTAGATTCAGGCCAAATCTAGGCATGCTATTGTTTTTCCAGCATATTGACAATTGAAATATTTCTTATTAGACTAGTGATGGTAAAACTGATGCATTTTCACAGTTTGGTGGAGAGAGAATGATGTTTTTGGCTTCATATGCTTGAAATTGTTACAATCGCTGCTTGCTACTGTAGGAATTTTAGTTTTAGTTGTATTTATCCTTTTGAGCTGAAACGTTTTGCTAAATTCGACTCTGTTTCATTGCTTGCTTGAATTTTGAAAATTAATTTCCTGCACAGTGCTCTCAAAGGATATTATACTAATTCTTGCTTCAAGCATTGCATTTTCAGGTACTATGTCGAACAACAGAGGAAATATGCAGATTTCTGACTCAAATGTTGCTGCAAGGCACATAGCTGAGGGACAAAAAAGGTTGTTGAAGAAGAACCAGTCCAAGATGCAGCACCAAAGCTAAATGACTACTTGAGAGCAATGAGGAGAGTGGACTTCACTCCTACAAGATATGCTAATCCTGGTCTGTTGGAAGAGCTAGAAATCAAGCCTGAAGTAGATGAGCCATTGAGCAACATTGGACTGAAGAAATTTTCTTGTCTTGGCTATCCAACTTACAAGCAACTTTCTTGTGAGTTCCTTGCAAGCTTCAAGGTCTACTTCTACAAGTTTGATTAAGAGTATGATGAAGGAGAAGAAGACGTTGGCAATGGATTCATCAAGTTCAGAGCCAACAAAGCATGGTACACCATGGGGTTCACTCAACTTGAAGAAATCGTTGGATTTTATCAAGGCTCAAGAGCACAAACCATGCGCTTCAAGCATGATGAGCTAAGGCATGTATGGGAGGAGATAGCGAATGATGCTTATAGAGCTGGTCATCTGAAGAGTGCTAGAATCCAACATCCAGCTATCAGATATGTTCATAGAGTCCTCACCAGCACACTCTTCCACAGAAAAGAGCAAAGTATGGTCAAAGAAGAAGAGATGGGGTTGCTTCTGAATAGCTTGAACAACATAATGGTTGAAACAAGGGATGGGAAGATACAAGGAGAGCAATTAGGAGTTGGTCTTGTGACAATCCTAATGAAGCAATTTCTAGCATGCCAACAGTGGGATTTCAACACTAGAGACAAGAAGCCAAAGATAGTCATTGGAGGCGTGATCACTCATATCTTGCTTGGTGCTGGAGTTGAGCTTGGCACACCAGATGTTACAATGATCTTGCTAGATGTTCCTTATCTCAGTAAGATCGGATACCTTTCAGGAGCTGTTGAGACAGGATTTGGCTATCAGTTTGAGATAGAAAACAGGAATATAAAGATCATCTTGCCCAAGCAGCGCTTAACAAACTTCACATCCTATGAGAACATCCGATTCATGCCAATAGAAGATGAGCTTTATGACCCATGGACTGAGCGACCATTGATGAGGCCAAGCAAAGTGAAGAACATTAGCACCATCAGAGACTCAAATGTGGAAGAAGACATTGAAGAGCAGCATCAAGAACAAGAGGTTCAGCATCAAGGGATGGAAGAGGATTAACATGAAGACTATGATAGCCGTCCTTATGAATTTGACCCATATGATGTGATCTGCACATCTGAAGCTTCAAAGGCTGCACATGAGCACATTAGGCTTCTTCAGAGGTAGAACCACTTCCAGGACAACGCCATCAGAGGTTTGCTGAAGACAGTCAAAGCATGCAAGAAATCGGTTGACTCATTGAAGAAGAAAGTAAGGGAGCTCAAGAAGAAGCTGGGAGGATCTTCATCAGCCAAGAGAACTGATCAAGCGGTCCAAGCAGAGCCACAAGGATGAGGATCTGATGCTGAGGACATGTCTGAGGCCACACCAGAGGCCACAGTCCAAGAGAGACACTCATTTCACATCAGAGAGAGGACAAGGACACAAGCTTCTCAACCGGCCAGGCATTCATCTCATGTAGCTGCTCCAAAGCGAAAAAGAAAGAAGAGAAGGACTAGACAGCAAACTCCATCAGAGGAAGAAGCTTCACCTTCCCATGCCATTGAGAGTTCAGACTCTCACCACTCCTCTACCTGAAGTAATGTACACCACGCTAACCATTGTTGTGATTGTTTGCTTGATGTTTGTGAACACTCTCCTTAGAATTTTTATTTCACAGGCACTGTGTAATTTAAGTGTGGGGGAGGGTGTATGATGGACTGATTCTTGCATTTGCATTTGCATAGTAGAATAGGAAACATGCATCATGATTTCATAGCATCTAAGGCATAGAAAAAAAAACCAAAAAAATTGAAATTGAAAATTTTTCAAATATTGCAACATATAAAGAGTTTGATTTTCATGAATTCTTATAGGATTTAGACTTCATGCATTCATATAGGACTAGCTTACTTGTATAAATTGGGAACTATGATAGTACATCTTTATAATGCTAGTGATTTATAAAAATGAAGTCCTTGTTTTTAATTCTTTGGTGCATTTGATGTTGAACTTGAAATAAAGCTGAATTACTTTTGGTATTTGCATTTGTGTGACCTTCGTTTGAGACTGAAGCATGCTTTGAAATGGTTTCAACCTTTTTTTAAGTGGAACCTAATTCGAATTCGCAATTATCATGTCTTATCCTTTTTTGATTGATTTCATGGATAGTTTAAAATATTTGGATCTTGTTATTCTCTTTTGTGACTCTCTAAAAGATCCATTTAGATTTCCCCACCCTTAACTAAACATTCTTTCAATCTAAGACATTAATAGTGTGTGATTTGTGAGGCCTCTTCCATCATGATGGTTGCTTAGCAAAAAGTGTTGGGTTGGAACTACAAGGGAAGTACTTCTATTGTAGAACTAGCTCGCTCTTAAGTTAGATAGGTTAGGATGTTTGGGTAATGGTCTGGGGTTATCTTTGGTTTAGTTTTTAAGAGAGGCAAAGAAGAAAAGAAGTCAAGACACAAAAGAAAAAGGAGTGTGACACAAGCAAAAGGGTGGAAATGGCGAGTCTAAACTCAAAGAAAGAAGGCTCACTTGGCTAAGCCTTGTCCTTTAGCCAAGTGACACTTTCGCATTTGCATAAGCATGATTCACGGTTTGAGCATAATTGAATGTTAAAAAAGTTGTTTGATTTGATGAGCATATGAAGGTTGAAAAGATTAGTGATGACCTTATTCTTGTTTTGTGATGAAAGTGGCTAAGTTTTTAAAGTATTCTTCCATCAAGTGCACTCTAGAATTAGAAACATCGACTTCATTTTGATTTATTGTTAGCATTTTCAAATATATGAGTTCCCATTTAAAACCTTATCACCATGTTAAGTGTTTGTTTGCTTGAGGGCAAGCAAAAGTTAAGTGTGAGGGTGTTGATAGCTTGCTATTTTAGATCTTTTTAGGCTGCATTTCATGCATCTTTTCCTCTATTTTTGCATTATAGTTTAGCATTTTAGTATCATATGGACTTAGAATCAACATAGCATGCATTTAGCTTAGGATTGCATACATTTGCATACATGTGCATGTTTGTGGTGGTTTTCAGGTGTTTTCGGAGTTTCTTGGGGGCTGGGAAGGAGATGGAAGCAGCTCATGATCGCAGGAGATGTCAGAAATGGAGTTCTTACAAAGTCTGGTCCATATCGAGCAAGTATGCTCGATGCAAGCAGCAGGACGAGAGGAAAAGGATCAGCACAAGGATTCCAAGCCGTTGGTCTGCATCGAGGACCAGCATCGAGGAAAGACGTCGATACGCGCTGCACGGACCATATCCAGGTTACATATCGAGCAGAACATCGACCGTACGACCTCGATGCAACTCATCTGCGTTGACCACTTGACTTTTGTTAAACTTATCCTATCTTTTTAGGTTTTTTATGTTTCTTTTGGCTCCCTACTATAAAAGGGAAGCCACAAAACATTATCTTTATCAAGTTCTATCTTATCAAAGTTTAGCTTTCTATCAAAAACCTTCTCTAAACCTTAAAGGGCGATTCGCCTTAAGGATCTTTATCTTTAATAAAGTTTGCATTTTTATGGTCTAATCTTGTCTTTTAACCTTTGTTCTTGCATCTTGGTAGATTAGATTCATCATATGTGCATTCTAACCTCATCTAGTTATGTTTAACTCCAAATCAATGAGATTAAACATGATTAGTGACTAGTCCTCTTTAGATTTAGGGTTCTAAGTAGGAAAGTGGTGATTAAGATGTGATTAAGGGGTGATTAGGCTTGTTTAATGGTTCTTTTTTATCTCCTTCTCTTGCAATGTGATTAATGTTGATAAAGCTTGCTCCTTTTGATTGAATATGGTTTGATAGATGTATATGGTTCGCTTGATGTCTTGATATCTCGTTTCTAAGCATGGTTCCCTTATTTGGCTTGATAGTCTAGCTTAGTCTATGTTTCCTTTGTTTAATGACACCAAAGTGATAGTTCACTACAGCTAGATGATTTGCTTAGCGCTAGATAATGCTGGTTTTGAGATTCTTGCTTGATGGTTAGATAGTATTCATTGAAAGAACTTGACTTTGCTTCATTCTTGTTCATTGCTTAGCTTTGTTAGGATGTTGGAACTTTGTGCTTAAATCCATAATCTTGATTGGTGTATAGCTGCCTAGGTCCTTATTGGTTCAGAAGATTGATAAGTTTATCTGAATTCTTGCTTCGTTGAGAGAGTAGCTGCTTGATTGGTGCATCTCTTAGGCTAGAATGATTCTGATCTTTATGCTCATGGTTGAAAGATACGCCATCACAAGTGGGTCTAACACTTCGATCTTTTGGAATATGAATTGCTTATTGACGCCAAGTGGTCCCCTCTAGATACCTTGTCTAGGAGCATAACATTGAGAATTGCTTGCTTTGTTAATGCTTCTTGAGTGCCTTAGTAGAAATCCCCTTGTAACTCTTGAAAACCACTATCCCACAATTGCTTAGAACCATGAGTCTTGCTTTTATTTAATTGTCTTCAAAGTCATCTTGCACAGTTCTTCCTTTAGTAGTCATTTCTTGCATAATTCTTGTTTAGTCATTGCTTTAAGTTCATTGTTTAGTTTTGTTCACTTGCATTTAGTTTATGTTTTCCTTCCATTGCACCATTAAGTTGTTAGACTTGTTCTTACATAATCAAATCCCCAATCTTGCTTAGCTTACAGCATTGTTTGCATCTCATCTTCTACAATTTGGATTGATACCTGATCCCTATTCTACAACTGATTAGAGGCTAAGGACATTTGAGTTTAGACCCCCAAAAGTCTTTGTTCATTGTGATTGCTTGCTATATTCTAGTGTTTTAGGCTGCATTTCATACATCTTTTCCCTTGCTTTTGCATATTTACTTAGCATTTTAGTCTCATTTGCATCTAGAAGTAACATTGCTTCCATATACTTTAGGATTGCATACATATGCATGGTTATGGTGTTTTTCAGGTGTATTTGGAGTTTTTGGAGCTTGGTAAAGAGATTGGAGTAGCATACATTCGAGGAGATGCCAAGAGAAGGAGTCTTACAAAGTCTGCATCTATATCGAGGAGGAGCATCAAGCAGAACACCTGTTGATTGTGCTCGATGCAAGCCGCAATACATAGAGAAGAAGACTTGGTCGTGGTTTCGAAGGAGTTGGCTCACATCGAGGAGGCGTGTCGAGCAAGGAAGGAGTCGTACGAGCCGATTCAGAGATACATGGCATATCGGGTTCCAGTATCAAGCAGAACACCAAATACCTTGCCCGATACAGCCCTATTCCACATCAGGACGAGCACACAGTCGAGATAATCACCCGCAGCATAGAAGACTTACGCCGAGATAGTGCATCGAGCTGAACACCATCTGTACAGCCCGATATGATTTATCTGCGCGTTGACCAGCCTTTTTCTTTGACCTTATCCTATTTTTTAAGTTTTCTTCTCTCTTTTGGGTCCCTGGTATAAAAAGGAAGCCACAAACATTATCTAGAGAGTTCCAATCTATCTGTTATCCTTAGTTTTATCAAAAAGGGCGATTTGCCTAAAACTTTGTATTACTCTTATATCCTTAATCAAATACAGCAATTTATGTTTTAGATATTGTGTTTTGCATTTGATTTTCGCACTCTGGTAACTTAGTTTCCTTATTTTTGTATTTCATCTCATCTAATCATGTTTAACTCTTGTCAAATGGGATTAAACATGATTAGTGAGTAGTTTACCTTAGATTTGAGGTTCTAACTAGGGAGAGTGGTTTTTAGGAGTTTATTATGGGTGTTTAGGCTTGATTAAGATAATTTCTATTGCTTTCTTCTCTTGCAAAGTTGCTAATGTTTATAAAGATTCTCCCTTTTCATTGATTATGGTATTGCTGGTGCAAATAGTACGCTTGTTAGCTTAGATTCTTGTTTCTCATATGATTCGCTTATTTGACTAGATAGCTAGCATATGCTTATAGTTCCTTAGACTTGTGAGATCTAGGTTGACAGTTTGCATTGATAAAGTGATTTTCTTAGTGCTAGATAGTGTGAGTTTCATGGGTTTTGCATTATTGCTTGATAGTTTGCATCATTGAACATGCCTTTGCGTGAAATCTGATTGCATTGCTTTAGCATTGTTTATGATTCGCATTTGTGAGCTTAAATCCATATTCTTGAATTGTTCAGTTGCTGCATAGGTCCCTAGAGAATACTAACCAGATTGATAGGTTGACTAGAGTCATTGCATTGTGAAAGAGAGGTTCGTTCTGATTGGTTCTTCTTTTAGGCAGTTAAGGGTTCTTTGCTTCATGATCATGGCTAGTGAATACACCATCAAAAGTGGGTTTGACACACTAGTTTTGTTGAAATGGATTTGTCTAATACACCATGAGCTGATTCTCTTTAGACACCTTGCCTAGGATTACAATATTGAGATATGTTTGCTTGTGAATTACTTGTTTGATTGCCTTGTTCTTAGGAACCCTTTAATCACTCTTATAACCACTTGACCATCATTGCTTAGGATCTTGAGTCGTTTTTTTAATAACTTAATTCAATTCGTCTATCATCCAACTGCTTTTGTTTACCTGCTTTAGTTCATCATCTTACTTTACTTTGAGTCGTTACTTGCTTAGTTTCAATTATCATCTTGCTTAGTTGCATTTCGTGTTTTGATTTCTTGCATTTTTAGATTGTTAGATTGGCTCTTGCATCATTAAAACCCCATCTTGGCTGAGCTTAGTGCATAGATTGCATCTCATCATCCACAATTGGCTTGATACCTCATCCCTATACTACATTAGATTAGGAGAGGACATTTAATCTTTTTGACCAAAAAAGTCTTATACCATATTGAAATACCACAGGAGCGTGGAAGAGAAGATGATGTGCATTATTTTAGAACATGCTTGAAGTGTGGTAGACCTGTTGGCTCTAAGGATAAAAATCCTAGAAAACGGAAAGATGCTGCAAAACAAAACCTTCCCAAAATAACGAAAATTTTAGCAAAGGAAGGCCATAAGGGTGCGGGCAATGTGAAACATTCTGAAATTGAAGAGAACAATGAGATTTCCATCAACTACATTCATAGTAAAATGATATGGGATCGAAATAAATTTAATGATGTTAATGAAATTCTATCATAAGAAATTAACGACGATAGTGCAGATCCAAAACAAAAATCTGTATCTGAATGCCAAAAGAGGCATGATTAGTTAAAATGGAAAAATTTAATACAAGTTGAACTTGATTCACTTAATAAACGAGAAGTATTTGGGCCTATTGTGACCACACCCGAAGCTGTGTGACCAGTCAGATACAAATGGGTATTTGTTCGTAAACGAAATGAGAAAATGAGATTATAAGATACAAAGCCCGCCCTGTGGGTCATTCTTTTTGTCAAAGACCTGGAATTTATTACGAAGAAACATGTTCTCCCATTACAGATGCAATCACATTCAGATTTTAATGAGTCTAGCAGCTAATAAAAATCTAGAGATTCGCCTCATGGATGTTGTTACAGCATATTTATATGGATCATTAGATACAAATATCTATATAAGAATCCCTGAAGGATTCAAGATTCCAGAGGCTTTGAGTTCTAAACCCAAAGAGTTATGCAATAAAATTACAAAGATCTTTATATGGGTTAAAACAATCTAGGCAAATGTGGTACAATCGTCTCAGTGAACACTTAACTAAAGAAGGATATATAAACAGTCAGATATGCCCATGTGTTTTTATCAAGAAAACACCATCTGGATTTGTAATCACTGTTGTATATGTTGATGATCTAAATATTATAGAAACTCCTGAAGAAATACAGAAAGCCACAAGCTGTCTGAATGGAGAATTTGAGACAAAAGATCTAGGACTGACAAAATATTGTCTTGGCTTATAAATTGAGCATCATGAGAATGGAATATTTGTGCACCAAACCACATACACCAAAAGAGTATTAAAACACTTCAACATGGATAAAGCAACTCTACTTAGCACTCCTATGGGTGTGAGGTCGCTTAATATCGAAAATGATCCCTTTAGATCACATGAAGAAAATGAAAAGATACTTAGTCCTGAAGTACCATATCTAAGTGCAATTGGAACACATATGTATCTTGCAAATTGTAGCCGACATGATATATCATTTGCCGTTAATCTATTGGCAAGATTCAGTTCCTCTCCTATGCAAAGACATTGGAATGGGATCAAACACATATTTCGCTACCTTCAAGGACCGATCGGTTTAGGCTTATTTTATCCTAAAAACGTAAATGGCTAAATGGTTGGTTTTGCAGATTCTGGATATCTATCTGATCCTCACAAAGCTCGATCGCAAACAGGTACGTTTTCACAGTCTGAGGAACTGCCATATCATGGCGCTATCAAAAACAGACATTGGTAGCCACTTCCTCAAATCATGCTGAAATCATTGCACTACACAAAGCAAGTAGAGAATGTGTTTGGCTTAGATCAATAAGTCATCATATTCAGTCAACTAGTGGAATCTCCGTCGGTCCAGAACCGACCATCCTGTATGAAGATAATATTGCATGTGTTGCTCAGACAAAAGTAGGATATATCAAAAGCGACAGAACTAAACATATTCCACCCAAGTTCTTCTCATATAACCAAGAACTAGAGAATAATAAAGAAATTGAAGTGAAATATATTCGATCATCTGACAATGCTGCTGATCTCTTTACGAAGTCGTTACCCACCATGATGTTTAGAAAAGATCTCTACAATATTGGGATGCGTCACCAGACAGAGATATGAATCATTGTCCTAACTATTCAAGGGGACCATACAGTTGTACTCTTTTTTCCTTGCTATAGTTTTTTTCTACTGGGTTTTCCTAAAAAAGTTTTTTACAAAACAGCTAAAAATAATGGCAGTGAACTTCGAGCGGGAGTGTTACAAAAATCTAAAAACACTTGCTTGTGCAGGAGAAGATGGAGCCCGATGTCATTATGGTTTTACAGTACTACTTATTTATATATCTGATCAGTTATATGGGATGCAAAAAAAAAAAAAATTCAGTTCTTCATTTCTATCAACTCTCTTTTATTATCTTTTCGAGGGTAATATCTATTACCTCAATAAAATAATATAAATTATGTATAATGTTATGTAATATATCTTTGTTAAATGGGTAGTGACTGTCCATTTGATTTTGTCTTTATACATTAGCATATCAAAGAATAATGTTTATCCATAAGTTTTGGATAATTTTTATCTTTATGTTTTGGATGATGCTTATCCATATATTTTGTCTATATACATTAGCCTACTTTACTATGATGTAATATTTTTCCTATAAATAGGTGACTTCATTTTTTTGTAAAATCATAAGTTCAGAAGAAGAAAGAAATGAAGTTCTTATGTTCATCTTTCTCTCTTTCTCTGTGAAGTTCAGAAAATATCTTAAACTCTTATTTGCTTTTCATATAAAGCATTAGTTTATAACACGTTATCAGCACGAGCGTCTCTTGATCTATATCCAAAGTCAGATCTTCACCTGGAAGGTAAAATTTATTTTAGTTTAATTTATTTTAAAGTTTATTATTTACGGAAAGATAGGCTATGCCTTCTCCGTTTATATGTTATGCCAGGATGGTAAGCTCTGCCTCTTCAGAGCAGATCGTTATGGTAGGCTATGCCTTCACGATCTAAATGATCACATGGTAGACAATGTCTCCTCAGATCATGGAGTGGGAGATTAAACCCCCCATCTTTATTTATTTGTTTATTAATTATTTCTTTATTTATTTATTGTGTGGATGATTATAACTCTCCATCTTTGTTTATTTATTTATTATGCAATCAGCAATTGTATAGTAGGCTATGTGAAACGCCCTAACCCGGAAATCCGAACAGCGGTAAGGATTTGACTCGGCTACTTCCAGGCCAGTCTCGGGTTTTTTAAGTTTTCCCATACTTAGTCATTTTCAGCGTTTTCATTCGATTCAGTCAAAGCCATTTTAAACATAAATGCAATACTTAGGTAAAAACGAGGTTTAACCATACAATGAAGGTTCGCTATAAGCTAATACAGTTTGCTATAAGCTATTACATTGGTCTACTTGACCATAGTCTACCCAAGCCTAACATCCTTCCTTCCTTGCCATAGTCTTGCGGTCCAGATCAGTTCCCATCACGGGCTAAATCACCTGCATCCATTAAAAGGAGGCATAAGCAACAGAATTGCTTAGTCAGAGCGGTCATCCCGTCCCACTTAGCCACAGTAAAGAAAATCACAATCAACAGTCCATTCAATCATCCAATAATCACTTAAACAGTCAATGATCGGCTAATAAGCCTTCATCTGGCCTCGGGCCTCACTTTTGGCCTCGGGCCTTTTATGGTCATCGGACCTCATCGGCTATAAAGCCTAACTTGGCCTCGGGCCTTCACTATTATGCAGAAAAACAGAATATAACAGTAAAGGTACCACAGAACAGTTCAAGCAATCAGTAAATAATCGAATCTATGCTAGATCACGAGTCTAAACTATAGCCCATGATCGCGCACTCACCTTTGTTTCTCGGCTGTTGCAGATTCAAGAAGATAGCCGACGGTTTTCAGAAAAACTCCCCGATTCAAAACGTTTCTCTCGGATGCAGTCGAAGTCTCTCGGCGACAGTCGGAATCACCCGGCTATCTCACGATCGGATTCGGCGAACTCTCGGATATCTCTCGGACAATTCTCTGTCTCTCGGATGAAATCGCTCTCTGAACTTTCTCTCTGTTTTTCTTTCGAATACTTAGGCAGAATGATGAAGTTTCTCTGGTTTCTCGAGTTAAATGACGGTTCTCGGATATAACTGATCAATAACTCAATCCGCTGCATTTTCCCTCAAGTAACCGAATGCAACTAACCGTTCCCGCACTATTTCGCTCGATCAATTAGACTTAGCCGGTCAGATTAATGTTCTCATCCTTAAACTGGCGAATTTGGCTTGGTTTACTGAAATAGCCGGCCTGATTGAAGTTATCCGAGCAGTTCTCTCGGATATAGCCGATAACTGCTCCCGCCAATCTTGTCTGCGCCTTTTTCAATAACTCCCTCGGATATAACCGCTCCCGCTCGGCTATTTTCTTTACTTAGCGAATATTTCAATAATCCATCCGAAATTCACTTAGTCCTTCGATCATTCCAGCTCGGCTCCGACAAAAATAACCGTCCTGTCTGAATCCCGACCAAAGGCCCGAGAAACACGGTTTGTCCGATACTGCCTTGTCTAAATCCCATTTTCACTCGGACATAATCAGCTCAGCTCAATCCCAGCTCGGACTTAAGTAAACTGACCTGTCGGAAATCCGACCAACTATTCGAAATTCGCGGACTGTCGGATTTTCACCTGTCCGAACTATTTCTTCTTGGCTAAACACTCGAATCAGCTGAACTGGCCCGTTCCAGCTCGTTTTAGCTCGGCTAGTCCTCTTTTGCAACCGATAGCCCAATCTTTACTCAGACAACCCCCTGATTTTTCATATTCATGGTCTTAATCCGACTCGTTCAGTTTGATCCAAGGATCACAGATGTTACAACTCTCCCCCCTTAGCTGAGACTCATCCTCGAGTCTTCTTTGGTCCACTTAACTCTGGATTTTCCTTACGTTTATCGAACCACTTAGGAAATTCTGCTTTCATTCTCGCCTCTGGTTCCCAGGTTACTTCTTCTTCACCATCACAATCCCAAACAACCTGAATCATCTGAACTTTCTTCCTGCGTTCAGCCTTAACTTTCCTTCCCACAATCCGGACTGGTCTCCCTTCAATAGTCATGTTTTCCTTTAAGTCCGAAGGTGGTTCAGGCACTACATTATCCCGTTCACTTATGCATTTCCTTAGCATAGGAACGTGGAACACCTTGTGAAACTGTTCCATAGACGGTGGCAATTCCAGCCTATAAGCCACTGGTATGATCCTCTTAAAAATCTGATACGGCCCCATGTACCTCGGACTTAGCTTTCCATTCAGTGAAGCTCGGTCTTTTCCCTTGTAGGTGACTGTCTTGAGATAAACCATGTCGCCCACTGCAAATTCTAACTCTTTCCGGTGCTTATCAGCATAACTCTTCTGTCTGTTCTAAGCTTCTTTCATCTTAAGCTTCAGTACTAGGATTTTTTTCAGTTGTCTCTTCAACAAAGTCTCGGCCAAATATACTGCGCTCCCCCACTTGAGTCCAACATAAAGGAGTCCTGCAAGGCCGGCCATACAAAGCCTCATAAGGCGACATCCCGATGCTAGCCTGGTAGCTATTATTGTAAGAGAACTCAGCTAAGTGCAGATAATGTTCCCATTTGCCGCCCCATTCCATGACACAAGCTCGCAGTAAGTCCTCAAGTATCCGGATAGTTCTCTCGGACTGTCCATCAGTCTGCGAATGATAAGCCGTACTCATGTGTAACTTAGTTCCCATCGCCTTGTGCAAGGCTCTCTAGAAAGCCAAAGTAAACTTGGAGTCTCTGTCGGGTACAATACTAGCCGGCACTCCATGTAACCAGACTATCTCTTCAACATATCTCTTGGCTAGAACCGCAGCAATATCCATCTTGTTAATCACCAAGAAGTATGCTGACTTAGTCAATCTGTCGACTATAACCCATACTGCATCCTTCTTATCCACGGACGGTAACCCAGTCACGAAATCCATCGTGATCATGTCCAACTTCCACTCGGGAATCGGTAAACTTTGCAGCAATCCACTCGGAACCTGATGCTCGGCTTTGACCATCTAACAAGTCAAAATCCGTCTACCCACTTAGCTACATCGCGCTTCATTTCGACCCACTGATAATAGCGCTTAAGGTCATGGTACATCTTAGTCGTCCCGGGGTGAATCGAAAATCTCGACTGGTGTGCTTCATTAAGGATTTCCTCTCGGAGTTTCTGATCATTCGGAACACACACTCGGCCATTCACCACTATAGTCCAATTGTTCGAAGTCTGGTACTTGGACTGATCGTTTTTTGCTGCCTTAACCAAATCTTCGTCTAACTCCTGGGCCAACCGAACCCTAGTCAGCAAGTCTGCCTGATCTGCAGCACCAAGACCCAACGGTTCCAAATCGTCAGTCAAGGCATTCAAGTGTAAGGTGCCCACCATGTTGACTAGCTCTTCCATATCTTTCTCTGAATCCACGGCTACTCTCTTCCTGCTCAAAGCATCAGCCACTAGATTAGCCTTTCCCGGATGGTAAGCTATATCCAAGTCGAAGTCTGCAATTGTTTCCATCCATCTCCCCTGTCTCATATTCAACTCTGGCTGAGTGAAAATGTACTTCAAGCTCTTATGATCCGTGAAGACTTAAACTTTCATCCCATATAAATAAGCCCGCCAAATCATCAAAGCAAAAACTACAGCCGCCGTCTCTAAGTCATGTGTCGGGTAGTTCTGCTCATGTTTCCTTAACTGCTGTGATGCATAAGCAATCACACTTCTGTGTTGCATCAGAACACAGCCCAGTCCAGTCTTTGATGCATACGTGTACACAACATAAGGCTCATTTGGTTTAGGTAGAGCCAGGACCGGAGTCCTCGTAAGCATGTCCTTAAGCTTAGAGAAACTCTTCTCACAGTCCGCTGACCAATTAAAAGCAACATCCTTTCCAGTCAGCCGAGTCATGGGTTGCGCCATGCTCGCGAATCCTTAATAAATCTCCGATAGTAACCAGCCAAGCCGAGAAAACTTCTTATCTCTGATGCATTCTTAGGTCTCGGCCATTCTGCTATAGCCTTTATCTTCTCCGGATCAACAGATACCCCTTTGTCCGAGACCACATGGCCCAGGAAACCGATCTCCCTCTGCCAAAAACTGCACTTACTAAGCTTGGCGAAAAGCTTATGTTCCCTTAGTCTAGCCATGACCGTGGCCAGATGTTTCGTATGCTCCTCCGGGTTCTTGGAATAAACCAGGATATCATCTATGAAGATGATCACGAACTCATCCAGACAGTCCCTGAACACGCTGTTCATTAGTTTCATGAATGAATGCAGCCGGTGCATTAGTTAAGCCGAAGGGCATCACCATGAACTCATAGTGCCCGTACCTTGTCTGAAAGGCTGTCTTCCGAACATCTGTCTCGGCTATCGGAATCTGATGATAACCCGAAGCCAAATCTATATTGGAGAACACAGTAGCACCTCGGAGGTGGTCCAACAACTCGTCTATCCTCGAAAGAGGGTACTTATTCTTTACTGTTACTCGGTTTAACCCACTGTAGTCTATGCAGAGTCTAAAACTACCATCTTTCTTCTTGACAAACAGAACCGGTGCTCCCCACGGTGAACTGCTAGGCCGAACAAACCCTTTTTCTGTCAGCTCATCCAACTGTTTCTTTAACTCAGCCATCTCGGCAGGAGCCATCCGATACGGTGCCTTAGATATAGGAGTTGTCCCAGGCTCCAGCTCGATAGTAAATGGATCATACAGCCCCGGAGGTAATCCACTCAACGCTTGGAACACATCCTCGAACTCACTTACAACCGGAATCTCACTATGCTGCTTATCCGGACCAACTTCCACAGTGTTGATCGTAGCAAGTAAGCTTCACAGCCTTTCTCCATCAGTTTCTCTGCTTAAATCGCCGAGACAATCAAGCTGCCATCTGTTGATCGGATCCCCTGATACACCAGCTTTTCTTTATCCGACTAAAACTGAACTCTGCCTCGGTGACAGTCTAGATGTGCCTTATGCTTCCCGAGCCAATCCATTCCGAGGATCACATTATAAGACTTCACTCTGCAAATCACCAAGTCAGCCGGCATGTTCACCTCTCCAATCATCACAGAGACGTTTCGGATATTCGCCAGGGTGAACATCACTTGACCACCGGCTGCTTGAACTAAACCAAAGTCATCACCGGGTTCTCTCAGGAACTCACCGAATCCAACCATATCCGGGTGAACAAAGCGATCCGATGCCCCGGAGTCAAACAATACATGGGTTGCCACCCCACCCATGATTAAGGTTCCTACACATTATCCGAATGCTAAGAACCTATCCTATCACGCAACAAGCATTTTCACCGAGAAAATACTAAGGTAAGGGATAAGGGTTACCAGTGATCGGACGAGAAGTGCTTCCCTCGGCAGTGTCCTCTCCAATGGAGTATACCCGCAGCATTATAGCCTGCCTCTTTGCCTGCGGATATTGTCCATCACTTACCCGCTTTCCAGCTTGCTGTTGTAGCACTTGCTTCGGACACTTATCCTTGTAATGCCCGGTTTCCCCACAATTGAAACAAACCCTCTGATCCGGTTCCGGACAGTCGCGGATCATGTGACTCTGACTACCGCAACGGTGACATGCTCCCGAAGCTTTCCTACACTGACCCTCATGCAGTTTTTTGCAAGTCAAACATGCTTTCCATCAAGCCGAAGGCTTGCCTGAAGGTGCATTCTTTCCAAACTCCGGATTTTTCCCAGCAACACTCGCAGTTTTAGCCGACGATGCATGACCCAGCAATCTTGCTTCCTCGGCCAATCCCGCCTCTTGCTCGGCTGCTTTCTCAACCAGCTCGGCCACAGTAGCATAGTCTCGGATCTTACAATGGTTGCTTAGCTCAACTCGCAAACCGCGCATAAACCTGCAGACCTGATTCTCATCATCCTCCAAGTCACGGCCACCATACCTCTTGAGTCGGTTAAACTCAGCCTCGTATTCCCTCTCGGTCATAGATCCTTGCTGAAGGTCTATGAAAGCGCCTTCCAGTCGGATGAAAGCTTCCCGTGGGAAGTACTTCTTCCTGAACTCCGCACAAAAGCTTCCACAACTAGTAACCCGGCCATCACGGCGAGTCACTACACCTTTCCAGCAAACATGCTCATCCCCTTCCAAGTAGTGGACCGCAATATCCGTCTTATAACTATCAGGACAGCGGATGGAATCAAAGTTCCTTTCCAGCCGATTGATCCAATCATCCGCCTCCATTGGCTTAGCACCACTCGTGAAGAACTTAGTTCCCAGCTTCTGCATATGCTCCATCACCTTCAGGTAAGATGGAACTCTCGGTGCATTATACAAGGGTTTTACCCCTTGTAGGACAATTGCCCTAGCTTGTACTAGTCAGTTGCAGTATAGCATAAAGTTGTATCAATCCAAATGGGAAGAGTTGAACGACAGAAGAGTTGAGAGTGGAATCTCTAAGTCAAGCAAGCCAGGAAAGGGGTTTTGTTGCCTAATCAACAGTTCTAACAACCTAAGTGAACCAAGCAGCAACAAGGTGAAAGCAAAAGCAAACTAAGCAATTCTAAGCAAGAAAAACAGAGCAAAACAGAGCAAATCCGAGATTCAAATTAGAGAAAGACAAGTTCCTAGATGTGGTTATTGACTTTGGAGAATTTCAGGCATTGAATAAGGCTGTTTCAAACTACATTGATCAAGCAAGTAAGCAAGCAATGGTGGTTCTTAGACATAGAGTTCACAACTAAGCTAGTTAGATCCAATCTCTTGGCAAATAACCCTTTGCTAAACATCTTAACAAGAACTAACTCTCATTAGTGCTAAAACATTAAGCAAGCAAGACTAATCAACTCTATTCAAGTCAAAATGCTCCTCAAACAGTCAATCTCTTGAGCCAAGGCCAGCAAATCCTCTACTAAACAGGTTCAGCATTTCATCAAACACTTGGTGGGCATAAGAGAAAGCTAACAACTTAGACCAGTTTGATCAAGACTAATCTAGCATGAATCACAGATTAATAGAGAGGAACCCATAAACAGAAGCACATAACAAGCCTTAATCAAGCCATAGATTCCCCTAATCAACCACATCTAGAAACCCTAAGGTAACTACTCACTCATAATCATGTTTAACACCAAATCACAAAGGGAGAAGATGCTAATCATGATTAAAAGAAAGATTAAAGCAAATACTTAATTGTATTAAACAAAGCAAAAAAATTGTCATACAAACTTAAAGAAATAGCTTAAGAACAGTATTTGGACAAGACCTCTCGAAAATATAGGAAAAAGGGGCTATTTATAGCCTAAGGGAGAAAACCCTAGAAAGGTTGCAAAAGTGTAATTAAAAACAGGTTCGGGCTGGGTCAGTATCGGTCAGTTGTGTCGACCTCCAGTGACCGAAATTTATCTGTATCGGTCATCAGTGATCGACACACATGACCGAAATTATAATGGTGTGTTTGTGTCGACCACATCAGACCGATACTGGTGATCGATACTGCTCCATTTCGGTCACCAGAGACCAAAAATTCCAGGCTCTGACCGAAAACTTTTGCAGAGATCTTCTGCTTTGATCCTTCTTGCTCCCTTTTGTCCAGCTAGCCTCCTAGATCATTCCCAAAGCTCCTCCAAGTTCCTTTAAGCTCCAAAAGCACCTAAAAACATCCAATATGCAAGGAAAATGCAATTTATACTCCTAATGCAACTTAAGTCTAAAAGGAGAAGAAAATGGGACAGAAGCTAAGGGAAAATATGCAAAAGAGGACCAAAACATGTACTAAATGCAGCCCTAAATGGTGTAAATGCAATGGAGATCAACACCCCCACACTTGCCTTTTGCTTATCCTCAAGCAAGTAAGAACAAATGGGAGAGTGAGGTTTGAAAGTGGGCATTCAGATTCCAAAAGTGCAAAGGTAAAGAGATGGTTTTAATGCTCAAGTGCCTAGTTGTAGGATGCAAACACAATCAGCTATACTTAAAAGAACCTAGCCATGCTCATCATGTTTCAAAATGATCTCAAATCTCAACTTAGGCAAATGCTCAAATCAATCAACTCTTTAACATTCAATTAAGTTCAGAACATGAATCATGCTTATGGAAATCAAGTGAAGATATTTGGTTGAAAAGAGGTAAGGTTATGAGACAAGAATGATCTCATTTAAGCACAGGGTTAAAGACATAAAGGACCACTCAATGAAATGACTTCATCTTAGGCAAAATGCTAAAGGTAAAAGCACACTTATGCATGCAATTTAAAGCCCTCTTCTACCCTTACTTCCCAAAGATGAGTCCTAAACATTTCTAAACCCAAAAGTGAACCCTCTAAGTCTACCCTTTCCTAAACTCTACCCTTTTCTTTCTTCTTATTCATGGCTGGGGAAACCTTCTTCATTCTGCTTGTGTGGTTGCTTCTTCTTGGTTGGGAGTTGCTCTTCTTTATTGTAATGGCACCTTCATCACCTTTGGTGGATTGCTCCTGGCCTGATTTTTCTTCTTTGGACCCTTTCTGAGCTTTGTTGTTGGCGCCAATTCTTCTTTTTTGAACTTAGAGCTTTTCTTCCCTTTGCTTAACCACAATACTAAACTGTTTCCCCTTTATTCACCATTTCAAATCTTTCCCTTTTCTTTTCAAAAGATAAAAAACATTAAGCTCAAACCACCTAACTCTACCCTTTCAAACCCCAAAAACTCCTATCCTAGAATCAAGCTCAAGATGCTAGCTGATACCTACAAGAGAGCTAATCATTGCCAGCCTTATTCCTAACACTTTTTGCCAAGACAAAATCGAAAATGCAATACAAAGGCCTCACAGCTCTCACAATAGTGTTTAGGCTCAAAAGGTGGTTTTGGTTAAGGGTGAGGATGTAACTGTCCCATAAGTATGAGGTTCAGCTATTTGGATCAACAAGAGTGGTAGAAAGGAGAAAGATGATCCAAATATGTATATGGTAGCCATGAATTCACTTTTCAATGCATAAGACATGATAATTGAAAGTCCAAATTAAAGTTCAAGTTGATAGAGTTGATTTTCAGAGAACAAATGCTTTCAGAATGAAATGAGAAGACCAAATCTAGCAATCTAAGCATGGTTCAGCCTTAACTTCTAGCAATCATATGATGCATCAAACAACTAAGCACTTGAAAACCAAAATCATCTCTAAACACTAAGCACTTTACAAGGAAAATTCATCATAATGCCCTATGCGAATGCAATGCAACCTATATGTCAACACCAGACTCAATCTTAAAGAAATGAAATGCAACTACATGCTTTCTTTTTTGGTTTGCAAATAATACAAAAGATTTTCAAATTTTTTCGATTTTTTTGTGTTTTTCTATGCCTTATATATATGCATGATATGCATGAGACTCAAAGTGAAAAGAAAAAGAAAACCTAAGAAAACAGAAAACAAAGTCAAACCCCAAATCTCTCCCCCACACTTAAATTACACAGTCCCTTGTGTAATGAAAGCAATGGAAGAGAGAAGCAACAAAATATATTACAAAAATGAAAAGATGCAATGGTATATAACAATAGAGAGGATGTGGTACTTGGTTTAATGGCATGAGTAGTGGGATGATCCTGAGGTTTGAGGAGACTTGCTAGCTCTCCTCTTCCTTCTTTCATAAACAATAGTGGAATGCTGAGCTGCTTCTGGAGGTGGTGGAACCCAGCTTGACCATAGCTGTTCAGCCTGTGAAGAAGTTCCTTGTGAACCCCATTGCCATGTTTCCTGATCTTCAGAGGAGTTGGGTCCTCCCAAGCTGATGGAACATGGGCTCTTGGCTCATAAGATGAAGCCATTGGTTGTTCCCATGTACCCCACTGGTCTCTTGGTTGTGTATGAAATGAATGTCTTCCATGGGGGTTCCATATAGCTTCCTCCTCTTCAGTTGGCTGAAGTTGCTCTTCTTGTTGAGAGTTGAGCTCATGGGTGTGGCTGTGGTGGGAAGTTCTTGATGATGTAGCTTTGTTCTTCTTGAACTTCCCTTTCATCATTTTCATAAGCCCTTTGATGGCTTTATCCTGCCACTTGCACCACTTCTGGAGTGTGCTGATGTGTTCATGAGCTGCTCTCAAAGAGCTTCCTTTGTTTGGTGCTGCATAAGGCTGGAAGTAGAACTGCCTTGATCTGTAGTTGAATACTTCCTCTTCTCCAAGCTCATCTTCTTCATGGGTTCTTTCTTGAAAATCAGCGCCAGCATTAGCATTCCCTTGATCTTCTTCTTCTTCTTCTTCTCTGATCTTTTCAGTGTGCTCCTCTTCTGCATCACTGTCTTCTTCTTCCTCTCCAGGAACAGGGCCGCCTGTGTAGAGCTCTTCAGTGCTTGGGTTGAAGCTGATGTTTCCGTTTCTGAAGAAGGATGTGAGCTTTGGATTGGGGAGGAGGACTTTTGCTGGTGTGCCAAAGGTTGTGATGAATTTGTACACATGCTTTCTACCAATGGTTCTTTCAAGGTAGTGGCTTCTCTTGAGGTAATCAATGTCAATCCATAGTGGCTCAAGTGCATCACCTTCATGTTTGTCAAGGTCTATTCTACTAGCTTGTAGAACTGCTGTCACAACTCCCCCAACGTGCACTTGAGGGCTCTTCTCCTTCTTTGTCTTACTCAAAACCCAGCTCTGGTAGGATAGAAGCTGCTCCATCAACATAGCCACATAGCAGGGGTTGCTTCTCGGTGCTCTGAGAGGTTCCCCATACTCATCGCTTCCCAACACCTCATACAGTCCTTGGTATATCAGATCTGTCTCCCTTCCTGTGAGATATGTCGTCTCCTTCCTTGCAAAGAGTGTATTCGCAAGTGCTTTGTGGACGTATCTCACGGCTGGATGCCTTAGGTGCTGGTTCCTTGATCTTCCAGGAGTGTATTGCTCAACTCCAATGAGACCCCACAGCCTGGTGTGCTGCCTATTTGGGATTTCGAACCTGCTCAGCTTGGTGTGGTGGGACTTCAGCTCTAGATCCTTGGCGATCTCTGTGAATGTTGAGGAGAACTCTTCCTTGCCAATCCTAAAAGAGATCCATCCATCGCCATTAGGGAGCTCACTGTCTTCATACCAAACCACTTTGAGTGTGGAGAGGAATTGGTAGGTGAGCTGTTGGTAAGATGGGAGTGGCATCTCCATGAAAGCTCCAAGACCCATGCGCTCAAACGTGCCCTTGCAGTCAGTATAGAGTCCAAGCGCCTTCATTGTGGAAGTGCATGGATATCTTGTTGGCTTGAAAGTGCACTGGTTGAAAGCCTTCATGAGTTCTTTAGCAGCACTGCCCTTGTTTTGTTGCTCTTCTCCCTCATTCCCAACCGGTCTCTTCCCAGCGGCTTTGGAGGATTGCTCATCAGCTTTTCCCTTTCCTTTTTCTTGCCTTGCTGGTGGTGATGTGGTTGCTTTTTGAGGTGCCTTTCCCTTTTTCCCAGCAGCTACTTTTGTTCTTCCCATTGTACCTTCGAAAGCAAAGCTTGTAAACAATGTAAATGAAAGAACAAAAGTTGAAGAACCAAATAGCTGAAAGCTTTTAAATAAACAGCTCCTTAAGCTAAGAGAAGTCTAACAAGTCCTAACAACAAGCTTAAACTTCTTTAAAGCAAAAAGAGATCAAAAGCTGACAACTAAATAAGCTAGGATGAACAAAGGATAAACAGTTATGCATGACATCCTAGCAAAGCGGTTCTAAGGCAAAGAGATGATGATCTTGCAAAATGGATGAAATTAAACAAGCTATGAGATGAATAGACAATTAAGCATAACTTTAACAGTCTAGCTTGATATTTCAACAAGAATCCAAAATGCAAAATCATAGCACAACATTTAAAACTAAACACTACTTGCTCTTATAAACTTCTTACTAAGTGATTTTTAACAAAAGCAAAGAGTAAGAGCAAAGAGAGATAGTTTAGGAAGCAAGCCTTTTTGGAACTTATGAACACTTAAAGCAAGTAATAAAAGAGAAGAAGAAGTAGCAATTTCGAGCCTTATGTGAGAAGAAGAGTGAGTTTAAGTGTGAAGAGAAGTGAAAGAAGATTGTTGCTTATATAGAGAGAAAGGAGGAGAAACCAAAGGAATCAAAGGTTGGTGAGGGAACATAAGGAATCAAAAGTGTGGGGGACAAAAACAAAAGGTGTTCAGAAGCCAAGAAAGAGGTCAGAAGAAATCCCAATTAAAAATTTAAACTCCATTGGCGCCAAACCAAAGGAGGGAAATTTTTTTTGGAAATTGATATACTTACCTCGGATGGAGTTTCGGTCACTCATGACCGATATTACTGACCGAAATTGCATTTTCGGTCTTGAGTGATCGATACTGGATACTGACGTGCTTCCTGGGATTTGTATCGGTCATCAGTGGTCGACACAATTGACCGAAAGTCATACGGTATGTTTATGTCGACCAAGTGTGGTCGATATGAATGACCGATAACTTTCCCACTTTCAAACTTCTTTCCATATCGATCACAAGTAACCGATATGTTGACTGGTGTAGACTGGCTCTACTGATATCGGTCAGTCATGATCGATACTACTGACCGAAAATATGTGTATCGGTCTGTCATGACCGATACAAATGACCGAAATCAGCCAGACTACACCTGTTCTTTGTCCCCTTCAGACTTTCTCAAACCCCAGTTCGAAATCCTGTTTCTATACACTAGAACAAGGCATAAAAGATAAATTAGAAAGCATAATATATACAAAAGGATACCATGGGACTACCTCCCAAGTGTGCTTGTTTAAAGTCACTAAACTTGACTTTGGTTACCTCTTTAGTTGAGGTGGGGAGGAGGAGTCTTGGAACTCCTTGGTGGTGGCTTGCTCCTTTGGACTCTAGCAGAAACTCCATTCATCTTGATCTTGGCAAAAGGCATAGTCTTCCCCTCTTGCTGAAGCTTGAAGATGTACTCTCCCTTCTTAGAAACCCTTGGTTGCAAAACCATTTCTCCCTTGCTAGTAACCAGCTTAACATCATTCAGATTCTTGTAGTCAACCACTTCAAGGACCTCCTTTTCAGTGGTGTCTTCAAACAACTTGACCAGACAGCAACCATCAAAACTCTCTCCTTGGTAGCCTTCAAACTCTGGCCAATGTTTACTAGGCTGCTTCAGCTTCTTGATGTCCATTGAGAAGGCTTGCTCAGTTTCCAGCTTATTCCCTTTGGAGTCAAACCTTAGAACCTTCTTCTTGGTCAGCTTCAGCTCAATAGTGCATTCCTTAGCATCAAACACTGCTCCAGCTGAGGCCAGGAAAGGTCTTCCTAAAATGATAACATTCTTTATATGCCCTTCCACATCAAGCACCAGAAAATCAGTGGGAATGGTTACTCCTTCTATCATCATTGGCACATCCTTGAGACTCTCTAGTGGTCTCTTCACTGTCCCATCAGCTATAGTAAGGGATACATTACTTTCTTACAGTTGAGTGTAGCCAAGAGCTTTAGCAGTAGAGGATGGGAGAAGGTTGATACTTGCTCCTAAATCACAGAGGCAATTCTTGAAAGTCCTCCCCTTTAGCTGACATGGGAGAGTGAAGCAGCCTGGATCTCAAAGTTTCTTGACATTGAGCTCCTTAACTTCTGGTGATCCAGTCTTATCTCTGAGCTTCTCAAGCTCTTCTTGGCCATTTAAACCCCTCATCTCCATCTGAGCAGCATAGAGGGTTTCATATTTCTGAACTAGCTGTTCCTTGAACCTGGCTGGAAAAGGGATGGTTGGCTGATAGACAGGAAGGATTGCAGTTTGAGGTTTCTCTTTATCATCAGCAGCTTCCATCAAGTATTCCTTTGTGTTATCAACAATCTCATGTGGCGCCCACCACTCTTCATCATCTGAGTTTTCCTCAACTCCAAAGGGTTCTCTTTCCACATCTCTTTGTTCAGCATCAACTTCTAGAAACTCTTCCCCCACACTTAGAGGTTCAGTGTCCTCAGTGAACAAGTAGAGGAACTCTTCAATGATAGCCTCCTCTTCAGGGGAGAGGTTCATTTCTTCTGAGACAATGGCATTCCAGAATTCCTTTGGGTTAGCCTCTGGTTTTCCAGGAAAGTGACCTTAAGGCTTGGGACCAGCTATGCCTTTGTTGTTCTCCAGTGTTTTGACTCTTACAGCCAATCCATCAATCCTGTTGGTGAGCTCTACATTCACTGAATCAATTTTGTTGTGGCCCTCTGCAAACTTCTTGTTCATTTCCAAGGTTGTGCTGACTTGAGTGTTGATCATTTGTTGCATGAGGGTCTTGTGTTCAGTGTCTTGAGAGCTGGAGGAAGCCTGTCCTTGAGCTTGAGCATTGAATCCTGGAGGGTCGTAGGGCGCCCTAGGCTGATAGTTGTTATTCTTCTGCAGAAAACCTTGATTGTTGTAGGGGATAAAAGGTCTTGGTGCAGCTTGCTGTTGCTGTTGAGGGTAAACCTGGTCTTGTGGGTTGGCAACATTGTTGTTCCTGTAAGACAAGTTGGGATTAGGTCTGTAGTTCCCATAGTTGTTGTAACCACCTTGGTTGCCCAAGTAGTTCATCTCCTCAACTTGGCATTGTTCCTGATCATCAAGCTGAACCATGTCTCCCACAAAGTGAACTTCTTTCGTTTCCCTTAGCAACAAGTCCAGCTTCTCATGTAGAGACTTGATCTCTTTCTTGCTAGATTCTAAATCATCCTTAGCACTCCTTGGTGCTCTAGCAAACTCCTCATTGTAGTTTCCATCAGACTGAGCCAAGTTCTCTACTAACTCCAAACCTTCATCTACATCTTTTGACAGGAAGTTCCCATTTGATGCTGTGTCCAGAAGCATTCTTATCTTAGGCAAGGCTCCTCTGTAGAGAGTGAATAGCAAAGAGGCTTGTGAGAAGCCATTATGAAGGCATTGCAGAGTGTAACCCTTGAATCTTTCACAAGCTTCTCCAAAGCTTTCATTGTTCCTCTGTGCAAACCCTGAGATTTCATTCCTGATTCTAGCAGTTCTGGAAGTAGAGAAGAATTTTGCTAGAAAGGCTTTCTTGCATTCATCCCAGCTGGTTATACTGCCTTGGGGAAGATTTTTTTCCCACTGGTGTGCTTTATCTCCTAAAGAAAAGTGGAACAGTCTGAGCTTGAAGCCATCTTCACTAACTCCATTTATCTTGGTCAAGGAACATAGCCTATCAAAGTTGTCTAGATGATCCAGGGGGTCTTCAAGTGGTAGCCCATGGAATTTGCTGCCTTGAACCATTGAAATCAAACCAGACTTGATTTCAAAGTTGTTGTTTTGGACTGCTGGTGGGATAATGCATGTCCTGTTGTTGTAGGCATTTGGTGCATCACCTGCTCCAATAGGTCTAGCTGCTCTTGGGGCTTATACAGCTCCTCTTGGTCCTGGCTCACCTTGTAAGCCTTGGACACCTTGGTGTCCCTGTATGCCCTGAGCTCCTGCAGTTCCTTGAGGACCTTGAAACCTGTTGTCGTCCATGGCTTGATCTTGAATGTTCATTCCAAGCATTTGCAAGTGTTGCTATCGTTCTTGCTGTCTCCTTGCTCTCTGTCCTCTATCCAGCAGGTTGATGTTATCGATGAACTCCACAAGGTTGCTTGAACCTCTGGACCTCAAGTTCATATACTTGAAAGAGAGAAATGAAAGTCAAAGAGAGTTAGTAACCAAAGAAAAGTAAAAGCTTGATCTTAAGGATTCTACAAACTTTGATGATTCAAACTGTTTCCCAAATGGCAACGGCGCCAAATTGATACAAGGGTTTTACCCCTTGTAGGACAATTGCCCTAGCTTGTACTAGTCAGTTGCAGTATAGCATAAGGTTGTATCAATCCAAATGGAAAGAGTTGAAAGACAGAAGAGTTGAGAGTGGAATCACTAAGTCAAGCAAGCCAGGAAAGGGGTTTTGTTGCCTAAGCAACAGTTCTAACAACCTAAGTGAACCAAGCAGCAACAAGGTGAAAGCAAAAGCAAACTAAGCAATTCTAAGCAAGAAAAACAGAGCAAAACAAAGCAAAACAGAGCAAATCCGAGATTCAAATTAGAGAAAGACAAGTTCCTAGATGTGGTTATTGACTTTGGGGAATTTCAGGCATTGAATAAGGATGTTTCAAACTACATTGATCAAGCAAGTAAGCAAGCAATGGTGGTTCCTAGACATAGAGTTCACAACTAAGCTAGCTAGATCCAATCTCTTGGCAAATAACCCTTTGCTAAACATCTTAACAAGAACTAACTCTCATTAGTGCTAAAACATCAAGCAAGCAAGATTAATCAACTCTATTCAAGTCAAAATGCTCCTCAAACAGTCAATCTCTTGAGCCAAGGCCAGTAAATCCTTTACTAAACAGGTTCAACATTTCATCAAACACTTGATGGGCATAAGAGAAAGCTAACAACCTAGACCAGTTTGATCAAGACTAATCTAGCATGAATCACGGATTAATAGAGAGGAACCCATAAACAGAAGCACGTAACAAGCCTTAATCAAGCCATAGATTCCCATAATCTACCACATCTAGAACCTTTAAGGTAACTACTCATTCATAATCTTGTTTAACACCAAATCACAAAGGGAGAAGATGCTAATCATGATTAAAAGAAAGATTAAAGAAAGATTAAAGAAAGATTAAAGCAAATACTTGATTGTATTAAACAAAGCAAAGAAATTGTCTTACAAACTTAAAGAAATAGCTTAAGAACAGTATTTTGACAAGACCTCTCGAAAATATAGGAAAAAGGGGCTATTTATAGCCTAAGGGAAAAAACCCTAGAAAGGTGGCAAAAGTGTAATTAAAAACAGGTTCTGGTTGGGTCAGTATCGGTCAGTTGTGTCGACCTCCAGTGACCGAAATTTATCTGTATCGGTCATCAGTGATCGACACACATGACAGAAATTAAAACGGTGTGTTTGTGTCGACTACATCAGACCGATACTAGTGATCGATACTGCTCCATTTCGGTCACCAGAGACCGAAAATTCCAGGCTCTGACCGAAAACTTCTGTAGAGATCTTCTGCTTTGATCCTTCTTGCTCCCTTTTGTCCAGCTAGCTTCCTGGATCATTCCCAAAGCTCCTCCAAGTTCCTTTAAGCTCCAAAAGCACCTAAAAACATCCAATATGCAAGGAAAATGCAATCTATACTCCTAATGCAACTTCAGTCTAAAAAGAGAAGAAAATGGGACAAAAGCTAAGGGAAAATATGCAAAAGAGGACCAAACATGTACTAAATGCAGCCTTAAATGGTGTAAATACAAGGGATATCAGCGCAGCCACAACTTCCACTTCTTCCACAGCCGGTTCTTCATCCACCACCGGCAGTGGGTTCACTTGGGCAGGTGCAGCAGCCGGCAATCTCTGCAAGACTTGAGCCAGCATGCCTAACACCGCCTCTAATCCAATCGGAGCTGTAGCAGCAGCAGCAGCAGCCGCAGCAACAGCCGCCATGTTCCCAATCCCAGCATTTCCCCCGGCTATCCCAGCATTAGCCGCAGCAACATTGTTTCCAGCCGTGTTCACTTCAGTATTCTCACGGTTATTCTCATCACCCTGACCATCAGCTCTGTTAACCGAGCTTTTCCCAATCTCTCTCGCAGTTCTCCTACCAGAACGCTGTCCCTTAGCCATCAGCAAGGTGAAAATCTATAACTAAGCTTGCCACAATCAACTTAGTTAACACAGAAAACAACTTACCGCGAGACATCAGGCCGGAAGGATGTTTCCCACTAACCCACTTATGCAAAAAAGACTTGTCATAGAACCGACCACGCTCTGACACAAATTGAAACGCCCTAACCCGGAAATCCGAACTGCGGTAAGGATTTGACTCGGCCACTTCCTGGCCAGTCTCGGGTATTTTTAAGTTTTTCCCATACTTAGTCATTTTCAGCGTTTTCATTCGATTCAGTCAAGCCATTTTAAACATAAATGCAATACTTAGGTAAAAACGAGGTTCAAGCATACAATGAAGATTCACTATAAGCTAATACAGTTTGCTATAAGCTATTACATTGTTCTACTTGACCATAGTCTACCCAAGCCTAACATCCTTCCTTCCTTGCCTTAGTCCCGCGGTCCAGATCAGTTCCCATCACGGGCTAAATCACCTGCATCCATGAAAAGGAGGCATAAGCAACAGAATTTCTAGTGAGAGTGATAAATACTTTCTTTGCAAGGGTGAGGATGCAATGAGGCTATCAAACTCAAATGCATCACTTAGGTTGTAGTACAGTATGCAAGTGAGAGTCCATCCATTTCTAGGAGCTAGGAAGATCAAAGAGAATGCAAGAGCAGTGTAAAGCTAAGCGAATAACAGGTGATCTTGTAAAAATCCTAAACACTATATGCAGCAACCAAATGAAATGCACAACTATTTTAAAAATACCAGGAATGATTAAACTACCACGAGGAACAAGCAGAATAATTAAAATGCAAAGCTATGAATTACTAAAAATCGACTAGTGGATCGACCACGGGATCGACCACTAGATCGAGCAACAATGATCGATCTCGTCTAAAAATGCAAAAGCAATGAAACTAACGACCAGGATGCGGCGAATATAAAGCGAATGACTAACGAAGATGTAAGAATGCTAGGAAAGAAGGGTCTAGGGTTGAGATTCATGGTCCAGGGTTTCAAGGGTCCAAGTTGGGGTTGAAAACTTTAAATCGACTCACTTTGTGAGATTCTCTAAGCCTTAAAAACGAAAACAAGATCCATCTGTGGCTTTCGGTATGGATCACTCCTTCATCCTCTCCTCCAAACCCATGGCTTCTGGTGGAAAGAGAGGTTGAAGGGCAATGAACTCAGATTTCAAACACACGGCCTAACTAGTTCCCTAAACTTCCATGGCTTTTGGGAAAAGGTTGCTAGTCTCTAGGATGTGATTTTCAGAGATCTCTGGATCCTGTCAAGGTAAGAGACCTCTCTGATCATAAAGATCTTGGCATGAGAGTCTTTAAGCCTTAGGGACTAACATCCAAGAAGAGAAAGCCATTAAGAACAAGAAAACTACCAACTTGAAAACCCCTTAGACCCCGTGAATCCTCTCAATCCCGAGACCCAAATGAAACTACTCGCTACACATGAGAATAACCGAAATAAACATGAAAGATGAAGCGATGAACATGAAAACGATTACTTAAAACTTAAATGATTTGAAAATATTCAAGAACAAAGCTCAAAGTCTAACAATGGCGGATCGTCTCCAAACCAGCGAGAAAAGCATAAAAAGCTAAGAACGAAAAAGTGTGTGTGGAAAAAGACATCGCCGCCTTCCCAAAATGGTGAAAACAGCTCGATGGTCCCCCCTTCGCTAGCAGCCAAAAGCAGTTGAAAGGACAGAGATCGACTTCAGGATCGAGCGGCTCTCTCGATCACTTTCAGACATCGTGTCTTTTACTCGATCTGGGTCTCGATCATCTTCGGCGGATCGAGTGTTGCATCCGATCTTGGTATCGATCTTCGGTTGGATCAAGTGGTGGACTCGATCCGGCTCTCGCTCTGCATGGCGTCATTTACGTCCGTACCATTTGATCGATTGCTCCACTCGATCTTCATCTCGATCATTTTCCCTGGATCGCTTGGTCTTCTCGATCTTCTGGTCGATCTCATCTAGATCGACCTGCCATGCTCGATCTGCTCCCCGATCTCTGGTCCTTAGCAAACATCCGACCTTCCACGAACCGCCACAACAGCTTCAGCATGTCCATGAACCTCCACGACTCCAAAGTAGCCAGAAACAACCTGAATGTGATGCAAAATGCAAGGAACATGCGTATGCTGGTGCGAGAATGCTCTAGGACCCTAAGTGATGCAATGTAGTCTAAAATGTGATGTAAATGCATGAAAAGCTAACTGATATGTATGCAAAAATGCATGCAATATGTAGTGACATCAACTCCCCCAAACTTACTTCTTGCTTGCCCTCAAGCAACAGAAAATAAGAAAGGAAGAGAGGTTTTAAAAACGAACGGGGGTTTAAGCTTCTTGCAAAGGTGCCTTTCAAATGAATAAATCTCAATGTCCTAGTTACTAGTTCTAAAATGCAATGCGCACACTCATACTCCAAAGAACTTAGCCATACTCATCACACAAAGAAATTCAGATGATGACTCTCCTATTCCTAACAATCAAAGAAACTCATCCTTTAACATTCATTAACATCCGAGCCATGAATCAAACTTATGCACTTTAAAGCAGAACACATTTGGTTAAAGGCGCAGGCTATGAGCATAGAATGATTTGAAAAGAGTTTTCATTTTAAACAAGGGTTTTTCTCAAAAATGGCAAGAACTTTATGCATAATGCTAAAGGTGAAGGCAATTGATGCATACATGATCAGATTCTCATCTACCCATGTAAACTAACAATGATCCTAAACCCCTCTCATTTATTAATTTTTATCCTCACTCACCACTTAGAATCTACCCTTTTCTCAAAGCAAAAGCTTAGCATTCCCCAATTCAAAACAGAAAATACTTTTTTATTCTTTTAGGCTAGTGAAAAGGTTGAAAACAATTTGCTCTTTACATATTTCTTATTGGTAGCTCTCTTGTTTATTCATATTTATTTTTTTCTTTTTCTTCTATTTTAGCACTTAGGCTCTTTTTTTTTTTTTTTTTTTTTTTTTTTATCTTGAGAGAGCTACCTTCTGAAATTATTAGAACATATAAATTTTTAAACACAAACCTTTCACTTAAAACCTTTTTCTTTCTTTCAAATACGAAACTCTTTTGAAACCGAGAACATATAAACATGAAGACAACCCCAATGATCCCCCAAACTTATTCTAAGCCTATATCTAGCTTCAAAATACAAAGCTAGCAATCACAAGAGAACCCAATCATGTCGCCTAAACCTAACACTTTATGCTAAGTTCAAAACCGAAGAAGAAGGCCTCACAATGATGTCACGCAAGAAAAATTTGGCTTCAAAGAAGGGTAAGGGTCAAGGTGGGAGTTCTACTTAGGCTCACAAAGAGTGGTAAAAGGAAGAAGAGAGCCTAAATATTTTAAAGTCCATGTGTTCATTTTCAAATGCATATGGATGATAAATGAAATTTCAGATTAAGGTTTTCACTTATTAGGACAAGCTTCAAATCATGAGAGTTCAATTCAAGTCACGAAAATCATACCAAGTGATCCAAGCATTGTAAGAACATACTTTAAAAGTATGAGCAAGGCATTAGAGAACTACTAACTAGGGCATTGAAACAATTCATGAGTTTAAAACACCTTTTTAAGAAAAACTCTAACCCTTTATGCGAATATGAACAACCTAGATGCTTTAAGATTCTAGACTCAATCCTAAAACGCTTAATGAGTTGAATGCAACTACATGAATCTTTGAAAAATTTTAAAAATTTTACCAATTTTTCATGCAATGAAGACACAAGGATGCTAAAGGGAAAATAAGATCAGAAAACACAAGTTAAACCACACATATACTCCCCCAAACTTGCTTGACACCGTCCCGGTGGCAAACAAATTTAAAGGAGCATCAAAACACAAAGCAAAAAGAAGCAAACATGAGCGGTATGTACAATGGAAGAGGGTTGTTACCTCGGGTCTAGTCTCGGCTGGAACTTGAGGATGTTCCAGAGGAGCTAGATGCTACGGCTTTGCCTTTGGAGCCGGTCTCTTGATGAGAGAGACGCGCCGGTTGAATGTTGCTGCCTTGAGTCTCACGGATGACAACTCCACCGGTTGAAAGCCTCCTCTTCTCGGGTTGTTGAACCTCTTCACTTGCATCTTTCTTAGGCGAGCCTCCTTGAAGCGATTTAACCTTCTTAGCAAGTTTCTTGAGCATTTTTCCTTGCCATTTGTTGATTTTCCTTTGCATCTCCACAACAGATGCTAGGAACTTCTCCGTTTTGGTTCTCGGCTCAGTCCTCGTGATCGAGCTACATCCTCGATTTGGGGGTCGATTTGGCTTGGATCGAGTGATGGATCGAGTCGAGTGATCGATCTGTCTTTTAAGGATTTCCCTAGAGAAATTAGATTGGTCGATCCACTTTTGGATCGATCGATCCGTTTTCATCTAGATCGATCTTATCACTCGTTCTCGTCTAGATCGACTGGCTCCTCTGGATTCACTAACTAGATCTAGCAAAGATCGAGTTAGGATTAGTCGATCTAGCACTGGATCTCTAGCTTTTTCTTAACCCTATCGCCTCTTTTGGACTTTAAGATCGAGGTTTAGACTCTTCATACCTGTTCCTACACACTTGCAAACTAAAAACATAAAACTGAAAGAGAAATAAAGC
The DNA here is from genome assembly GCA_911865555.2 of Thlaspi arvense. Lineage (NCBI taxonomy): Eukaryota > Viridiplantae > Streptophyta > Magnoliopsida > Brassicales > Brassicaceae > Thlaspi > Thlaspi arvense. Next base: position 39,452,659 of record OU466863.1, read on the forward strand.
AGAAATATGTACAGGATAGACATGGGAATGCCTCTCAAGTGCGCTTTCTTTAACGTCTTTAGCTAGACTTTACTTGGTTTAGGCAGATGGTGGGTCTTGGAGAAGCACCGAGGTACTCTCTTTGTCATAGCTGTCTGCCAAGTAAGGCTTGACCCTCTGTCCGTTCACGGTGAATGCACTGCCACTCTTGCCCATCAATGTAACAGCTTCATAAGGCAGCACTTCTTGGATCACAAACGGCCCGCTCCACCTTGATTTCAGCTTTCCCAGGAAGAGTTTTAGTCTTGAATTGTACAGCAACACCCAACCTCCTTCCTTATGCTCCTTGGCAACCAACTTCTTGTCATGAGCTTCCTTAGTCTGCTCCTTGTATATCCGAGAGCTCTCATAAGCGTTCAACCTTAGTTCGTCCAGTTCATGTAGCTGGATGAGGCACCTCTCTTGAGCAGTCTTGAAGTCAAAGTTCAGCCTCTTTACAGCCCACAATGCACGGTGCTCCAGCTCAACTGGGAGGTGACAGCCTTTGCCTTAGAGCAGAGTGAAAGGGGTCGTACCAATCAGTGTTTTAAAGGCGGTACGGTAGGCCCAAAGAGCGTCGTCCAGCTTTACTGCCCAGTCTTTCCTTGTTGCTCCGACCGTCTTCTCTAGTATAGCCTTGATTTGCCGGTTGGAAACTTCCACTTGACCGCTCGTTTGAGGATGATACGGTGTAGCCACTTTATACTTAACTCCGTACTTTCTCAAAAGGCTCTCAAAGATCTTGTTTATGAAGTGGCTTCCTCCATCGCTTATAACCACCTTTGGTACCCCAAACCTCGGGAAAATAATGTTTTTAAACAGCTTGATCACCACCTTAGAATCGTTTGTAGGGGAAGCAACAACCTCAACCCATTTGGAGACATAATCAACTGCTACTAAGATGTACTTGTTGCCGTATGAAGAAGGAAATGACCCCATGAAGTCTATGCCCCACGCGTCAAACACGTCAACCTCGAAGATAGGAACCTGAGGCATCTCGTTCCTCTTAGTGATATTCCCTGCTCGTTGACATGCCTCACAGCTCTTCACAAACTCGTGTGCATCTTTGAAGATGGACGGCCACCAGAAACCAGCTTGCAACACTTTCGTGGCAGTCTTGAATGAAGCGAAGTCTCCTCCATAGGAAGAGCCATGACAGTGATAGAGGATGTCTCTAGCTTCTTCCTTCGTAACACACCTCCGGTACAAACTGTCCACCCCTCTCTTGTATAAGTAGGGCTCGTCCCAAAAGTAGTCACTCGCCTCTCTCATGAACCGCTTCTTGTGATAGCTGTTGAGATGTGTTGGCTCCTCTCCGCATGCTAAGTAGTTCACAACATCAGCGTACCAGGGAAGATCCTCCTCTTTGAGGCTCAACACTTCCTCAAACTGCCCTTCTAGCCTTCCACAAACAGTCGTAGTGATCGCCATGAGTTGCTCTTCTGGAAGAGAATCATCTAAGGGGAGAGACTCGTTGATCCTTAGCCGTGAGAGATGGTCAGCGACTCCGTTTTCTATTCCCTTTTTGTCTTTAATTTCCATATCAAACTCCTGAAGCAAGAGGATCCACCTCAAAAGCCGAGGCTTAGTGTCCTTCTTTGAATAGATGTATCGCAAAGCCGCGTGATCTGTGTCTCTGTTTTCTATTCCCTTCTTGTCTTTAATTTCCATATCAAACTCCTGAAGCAAGAGGATCCACCTCAAAAGCCGAGGCTTTGTGTCCTTCTTTGAATAGATGTATCGCAATAGCCTTGGAACCCATAAGATACGACCAGAACTTCTCAAAGGCGAACACTACTGCAAGCAACTCCTTCTCTGTAGTAGTGTACCTCGTTTGCGTGTCATCCAAGGTTCTTGAAGCATAGTAAATCACGTGCAGCTTCTTGTCTCTCCTCTGACCAAGAACGGCTCCTACGACGTAGTCACTAGCATCGCACATGATCTCAAAGGGTAGTGTCCAGTCTGGTGCTTGAACTATAGGGGCTGATGTAAGGGCTTCCTTGATGGTCACGAAAGCTCCCAAACATTCCTCATCAAACACAAACTCAGCTTCTTTGCACAGCAACCGTGTACGAGGGCGTGCAATCTTGGAGAAGTCCTTGATGAAGCGCCTATAGAACCCGGCATGTCCCAAGAAACTTCTGACTCCCTTAACGTTAACCGGCGCCTCAAGACCCATCATGATTTCCACTTTAGCGTGATCAGCCTCAATGCCCTTCTCTGATATCTTATGACCAAGCACGATCCCTTCCTTAACCATAAAGTGACACTTCTCCCAGTTTAGCACCAAGTTTGTCTCTTCACAATGCTTTAGTACCCTGCAAAGATTCAACAAACACGCAGAAAAGGACGCACCATAGACAGAGAAGTCATCCATAAACACCTCTACCATCTCTTCTATTAGATCGGAGAAGATCGACATCATACACTGCTGAAACGTAGCCGGTGCGTTACACAATCCAAATGGCATCCTTCGATAAGCGAAGGTACCATAGGGACATGTGAAGGTCGTCTTCTCCTGATCATTTGGGTGAATTGGTATCTGAAAGAAACCGCTATACCCATCGAGGAAACAGTAGTAAGGGTGATTAGCAAGTCTCTCAAGCATTTGATCAATAAAAGATAAAGGGAAATGATCCTTCCTAGTTGCAAGATTAAGTTTTTTATAATCAATACACATCCTATGACCAGTGATGGTCCTAGTAGGAATAAGCTCATCTCTATCGTTCCTTATGACTGTGATCCCTCCCTTCTTAGGCACCACGTGTACAGGAGAAACCCACGTGCTGTCACTTATGGGATAGATCACGTCAGCCTCTAAAAGCTTAAGGATCTCTTTCTTAACAACCTCTTTCAAATTAGGATTCAAACGCCTTTGATGTTCTATAGAAGAGGTGTTCTCATTATCCAAGTGAATCCTGTGAGTGCAAAGCATTGGTGAAAGGCCCTTGATGTCACTGAGAGAGTACCCAATGGCCTTCCTATACTTTCTCAGCTCAGTCAGGAGCAAGTGCAACTCATCTTCACTTAAGTTTTCATTCACAATCACGGGATAGGTGTTATTAGGCCCTAAGAAAGCATACCTTAGCCCTTTTGGGAGCTCCTTAAGCTCCACCTTTGGGGCTAACAGCTCGCTCCAGTCATCCTCGTGGCTGTTGTTGTTGTTTTCCTCCTTGGATCCCTCCTTAGAACCAAAGGCATGGCCCTTAAGACTGCTTTCCTCAACCGCTATCCCTTCTGAAATCGAGTCGTCCAGTCGATCTTGCTCTCGATGTCGTCTAGGTCGAGCATTTTTGCTCGATTCACTTACTCGATTTAATGTGGATCGAGTAAGGGATTGAGACGCTGAGTCGATCTCCGGATTAGACCCCAAACTGATAGAAAGGTCTTTCTCGATCTTTGACTCAATTGTTTTCCCCGATCGATCACCCCTCTCGATCTGACTGTCGATTGTTGCACCGGATCGAGTTGTGTTCTCGATTGCCATGTCAATCTGACATCTGGATCGAGTGATAGCGTCGATTTCAGAGTCGATTTCTAGGCAGCAGCTTTCATCCTTCTTAGCAATCTTCCTAGAATCCAGCAAGTTGACGTACTCCTGGGTCCTCTGATCCACATAGCCAAACTCTCCTGGCTCCTTAGTGAGTGCCAGCTTCAAATGATCCTTCAGAGCCAGCTCTTCCAGCAACTCATCCGCTAAGACATCCAATGTATCAATGTAGAAAGCTTGCCCTTCTATAGTCAGCTTCTTCAGAACCTCATTGATATCGAAGTCCAGCCTTATATCCTTTCCCAAGTGCAAGGCAATCTTCCCGTTCTTGACGTCAATGATAGCCCCGGCGGTTGCAAGGAATGGCCTTCCAAGGATGAGTGGGTCCTTAGGCTCTTCATCCATCTCCAACACGACGAAGTCCGTAGGTACGTTCACACCGCTGATTCGCACCGGTAGATCTTCAAGCAGCCCCACTGGTAGCCTCACACTCCTATCAGCCAGTACCAACGAGATTCTACAGTCTTTGAAACGAGTAAAGCCAAGCTTCTTCGCCACGGAATGAGGCATCAGATTTATGCTAGCTCCAAGATCACAAAGGCAGCTCTTGAACTCCAAAGGACCTAAAGCGCAGGGTATAGTGAAGCTTCCAGGGTCTCCCAACTTCTTAGGGACTATTTCCTTATGTATCACAGCACTACACTCCTCACTTAGAACAAGCACCTCCTTACTTTCCTTATTCTTCTTCACGAGAGTGTCTTTGAAGAATTTGGCGCATTTAGGCATCATTGCAAGGCAGTCAACGAGAGGTAGCTTGATCTCTATGTCCTTAAGATGCTTCTCAAAGAGGATTTTGTGCTTCTCTATGAGTTGCTTCTTGAAACGGCCAGGAAAAGACAGCTTAGGTACATACGGTGGAGGTACATAAGCATCTTTCTCCTTAGTAGTTTGCTCCGCTCTCTTCTCAACAACTGCTTTGTCTCCTCTTCTTGGCCCTTGAATCCAGACATTGTCAAAGTTGATCTCATCATCAGCGGAAAGCTTACCCTCCCCCTCTTGAATTACAACGTCCTCGTTGTTCTTAGGAGTAACCGGAGGTGCTAGCTCTTTGCCGCTTCTTAACGTAATGGCGTTGGCATATTCCTTAGGATTCTGCTCACACTTGCCCGGTAGGCTATTCTGACCACTTGTACTCGCTTTCCCCTTCTCTAGCTGCTTGATCTTGTTGTTTAAGTTAGTGATCTGAGTGGAGAAGTCAGTGAGAGACGAGTCTAAATGAGTGTTCATCTCGGCAAACTTCTGGTTTGTAGAGGCTTGCCCTTGGATCAGCTGCTGAAACATGGCCTGAACCGGATAAACTTGTTGCATCGGCTGTTGTTGTTGAGGTGGAAAGCCCGGAGGGTAGTTTGGCGTATAACCCTTGTTACCTTGATGTTGCCCTTGGAAGTTGTTCTGCCCTTGACCTTGGAAGCCACCACTCGGCTGAAAACCTTTGTTGTAAGGTATGAAAAGCTTTGCTTGCTGAGCAGGGTACACTTGGTCCTTAGGGTTAGCGACGTTGGTACTACGGTAGGAGAGATTGTTGTTCTGGTTGTAGCCTTGGGTGTAGCCGTGAGGTTTGTAATTGTTCTGTCTCACCACCCAATTGGCTTCTTCCTGGCTCAACTCAAGCTCTTCTTGATTCTCATCCGCTTCAGCAACAAAGTGAACATGCTTCTGGTTGGCTAACACCAGCTTATCAATCTTCTCATGCAAGGATTTCAGCTCCTTTTTGTGAGACTCTAGCTCAGATCCTCTCGGTGCACGGTCATAATCTTCAGCATAGTTGCCGTCACTCAATGCTAAGTTTTCAATCAGCTCCATGCCCTCTTCTACCTCTTGACCAAGGAAGTTCCCTTTACTAGCTGTGACAAGCAACAACCTGATCTTTGGTGAGGCTCCGCGGTAGATGGTGCTGAGTAGGGTCTCCTCACTGAAACCTTGATGAGGACATTGGATCGTGTAATATTTAAAACGTTCCATTGCCTCATTGAATGTCTCATTGTTCCGTTGAGTGAAGCCGCTGCTTTCGCTTCTTAGCCTTGCTGTTCTGGTGCTAGAGAAGAATTTTGAGAGGAAAGCTTTCTTACACTCGGCCCATGAGGTGATGGTACCTTGTGGAAGGGTCTTCTCCCAATGCCTAGCTTTGTCTCCGAGTGAAAAGGGAAAGAGACGCAGCTTGAAAGCGTCTTCTGATATGCCGTTTATCTTGATCATCCCACATACTTGCTCGAAATTGTCAAAGTGCTCCAAGGGATCTTCCATTGCTAAGCCGTGGAACTTGTTGTTTTGCACCATGGAGATGAAACCTGGCTTAATCTCGACGTTGTTGTTTTGTACAGGAGGAGGAGTGATCCCAAACCTATTGTGATGAGTATTGGGAGCATCTCCGGCTCCTATGATCCGTGGGGGTCTAGCCGCGTGTTGGGGGTTTCCATTGCCCCTTCCCACTGCCTCGTGAGCTGGAGGAGGTCCCTCTGGACGCTCGTGTTCAGCCATAGCTTCAAAGTCAACCAAACCGTGCTGAACAATCTCCTCAAAGGCTCTGACTTCTTCTCGTACTCTTCTTTGCCGTGAATGACCAAGCTGATGAATGTTGTCCAAGGGTTGAAGTAGATTGTTGTCTCCCCTTGAACGAAGATTCATGTACCTGAGAGACACATGTTTGAGAGTAGATAGATTAGTAACTAAAACAATATAAAGGCTTAGTCTTTACTAAGCCCTAAATCTCTATGCTTTCTATCACTCCTAGAATGGCAACAGCGCCATTTGATAACTACTTTCTTTGCGAGGGTGAGGATGCAATGAGGCTATCAAACTCAAATGCAACACTTAGGTTGTAGTACAGTGTGCAACTGAGAGTCAATCCATTTCTAGGAGCTAGGAAGATAAAAGAGAATGCAAGAGCAGTGTAAAGCTAAGCGAATAACAGGCAATCTTGTAAAAATCCTAAAAACTATATGCAGCAACCAAATGAAATGCAAAACTATTTTAAAAATACCAGGAATGATTAAACTACCACGAGGAACAAGTAGAATAATTAAAATGCAAAGCTATGAATTACTAAAAATCGACTAGTGGATTGACCACGGGATCGACCACTAGATCGAGCAACAATGATCGATCTCGTCTAAAAATGCAAATGCAATGTAACTAACGACCAGGATGCGGCGAATATCAAGCGAATGACATCGCCGCCTTCCCAAAATGGCAAAAACAGCTCGATGGTCCCCCCTTATCTAGCAGCCAAAAGCGGTTGAAAGGACAGAGATCGACTTCGGGATCGAGCGGCTCTCTCGATCACGTTCGGACATCGTGTCTTCTACTCGATATGGGTCTCGATCATCTTCGCGGATCGAGTGTTGCATCCGATCTTGGAATCGATCTTCGGTTGGATCGAGTGGTGGACTCGATCCGGCTCTCGCTCCGCATGGCGTCATTTACGTCCGTACCATTTGATCGATTGCTACACTCGATCTTCGTCTCGATCATTTTCCCTTGATCGCCTGGTCTTCTCGATATTCTGGTCAATCTCATCTAGATCGACCTGCCATGCTCGATCTGCTCCCCGATCTCTGGTCCTTAGCAAACATCCAACCTTCCACGAACCGCCACAACAGCTTCAGCACGTCCACGAACCTCCACGACTCCAAAGTAGCCAGAAACAACCTGAATGTAATGCAAAATGGAAGAAACATGCGTATGCTGGTGCGAGAATGCTCTAGGACCCTAAGTGATGCAATCTAGTCTAAAGTGTGATGTAAATGCATGAAAAGCTAACTGATATGTATGCAAAATACATGCAATATGTAGTGACATCAGAGAGCGGTCATCCCGTCCCACTTAGCCACAGTAAAGAAAATCGCAATTAACAGTCCATTCAATCATCCAATAATCACTTAAACAGTCAATGATCGGCTAATAAGCCCTCATCTGGCCTCGGGCCTCACTTTTGGCCTCGGGCATTCTATGGTCATCGGACCTCATTGGCTATAAAGCCTAACTTGGCCTCGGGCCTTCACTATTATGCAGAGAAACAGAATATAACAGTAAAGGTACCAAATAACAGTTTAAGCAATCAGTAAATAACCGAATCTATGCTAGATCACGAGTCTAAACTATAGCCCACGGTCGCGCACTCACCTTTGTTTCTCGGTTGTTGCAGATTCAAGAAGATAGCTGACAGTTTTCAGAAGAACTCCCCGATTCAGAACGTTTCTCTCTGACGCAGTCGAAGTCTCTTGGCGACAGTCGGAATCACCCGGCTATCTCACGATCGGATTCGGCGAAATCTCGGATATCTCTCGGACAATTCTCAGTATCTCGAATGAAATCACTCTCTGAACTTTCTCTCTGTTTTTCTTTTGGATACTTAGGCAGAATGATGAAGTTTCTCTGGTTTCTCGAGTTAGATGACGGTTCTCGGATATAACTGATCAATAACTCAATCCGCTGCGTTTTCCCTCAAGTAACCGAATGCCAGTAACCGTTCCCGCACTATTTCGCTCGATCAATTAGATTTAGCCGGTCAGATTAACGTTCCCATCCTTTACCCGGCGAATTTGGCTTGGTTTACTGAAATAGCCGGCCTGATTGAAGTTATCCGAGCAGTTCTCTCGGATATAGCATATAACTGTTCCCGCCAATCTTGTCCGCGCCTCTTTCAATAACTCCCTCGGATATAACCGCTCCCGCTCAGCTATTTTCTTTACTTAGAGAATATTTCAATAATCCATCCAAAATTCACTAAGTCTTTCGATTATTCCAGCTCGGCTCCGACAAAAATAACCGTCCTGTCCGAATCCTGACCAAAGGCCCGAGAAACACGGTTTATCCGATACTGCCTTGTCTGAATCCCATTTTCACTTGGACATAATCAGCTCAGCTCAATCCCAGCTCGGACTTCAGTAAACTGACCTGTCCGAAATCCGACCAACTATTCGTAATTCGCGGACTGTCGGATTTTCACTTGTCCGAACCATTTCTTCTCGGCTAAACACTCGAATCAGCTGAACTGACCCGTTCCAACTCGTTTTAGCTCGGCTAGTCCTCTTTTCCAACCGATAGCCCAATCTTTACTCAGACAACCCCCTGATTTTTCATATTCATGGTCTTAATCCGACTCATTCAGTTTGATCCAAGGAGCACGGATGTTACACTATGCCTTCTTATATTGCTTTTATTTATTGCCATTTATTACGCCGTTACCGTGCTCAATGTTTTAATTTTTCATATAACGAATTGATCTTTTGTTCTTCAGTTAAAATGTCAAATCTCGCAAAGCTCGAAATTGCTGCCCTTGATATTACTGGAAAAAATTATATGACATGGGCAGTAGGTGCAAAAATGCATCTAAGAGGAAACGGGCTTCTTGATACCATCAATAAGTCGAAACCGACATCTAATGAGAAAAAGGCAAGAGCCATGATATTGTTGTATCATCATATCCACGATGACTTAAAAGATGAGTACATCATCAAAGAAGATCCTGCAGATCTCTGGCAATCACTAAAAGAAAGGTTTGATCACCAGAAAAATGTGATCTTACAAAAAGCCAGACACAAGTGATTATATCTCCGGTTTCAGAACTACAAAAATGTTAGTGATTATAATTCTGTGAAGTTTGGAATAACATCGAGAATGGTATTATGTGGAGAAAGAGTGAGTAATTATGATATGATTGAGAAAACTCTCTCCACATTTCACTATGGTAATGTAGTCCTGCAACAACAATATCGGGCAAATGGATATACCCGTTATTCGGAGTTAATAAATTTTCTGCTTGTTGCAGAACAGAATAATGAACTTGTTATGATGAACCATCAAAGCCGTCCAACTGGATCTGCCCCATTCCCAGAAATGAATGTTGCATCATCTAGCTATAATAATTGGTAAGGACGTGGACGCGGATGCAGTCATTACCGTGGTCGAAATCATGGTCGTGGATATGGATGTGGACGAGGAAGAGGATATCATCCACATGATGTCAATTATGAAAAAGATGGTAAAAAATTTTCATGATGATAATGATAACCTGGAAATGAAAAGGAAAAAGGAATCTGTTTGTTTTAGGTACGGTATGAAAGGTCATTGGGTACGTATTTGTCGTATGCCAAAATATTTAGCCGATCTGTACCGGGAATCACAGAGCGCAAAAGAGAAAGAAAGGGAAACAAACATTCATTCTGAAGATTCCAGACCTTCTTTCCATGGCCGTAATGATGATACTCATTAAGATAGATCGGAAATCTCTCCCCAACTTTATGCACAACACTCAACTAAGTGAACTAACCCATTTTTCCTTCTTTAAGACATTTTTTTATATCTTTATTAATGATCCCAAATGGACCACCCCATAGATCCATAATCATCTCCCTATATCTATGTAAAAATATATTTACATATTTGTTAGTTATTTATTAAAATAATATATGGTTCCGCACTACTGTAGGTCGAACTTATTTGGTACCAAAAGAAGGACGAATTTTATGGTATATATAATTAAAAAAGTAATCTAGGGACTTCCACATATCGCTATAAATAATTCGTTATGTTATAATTAAAAGCACATTAAGTTCATAACCAAAGGAAAATAAAAGAGTGAAGACCCCATTTGACTGAAGACAACAATGGCCGTGAAGCTCATTTACCTCTTTCTCTTCGTATCCATGGCTCTTCTCATTTCAGGTATATCATCCATGGATAAATTACTTTCCCGTTAAAAGACCTTATCTATTGTTGGAGAAGAACAAAATGTTTTTGACTTGATGAGACAGAAGGAAATGCTACTAAAGCGGGCTGGACTATGGCCACAATAGAAGGAGGACGAGATAGGAAGAATGGGGGGTTGGAATGGCTATACGTAGCTGGAGAATGTGCAAAGTTACCACGTTGCAACAAATATTGCGTTTCCAACGGGTTTCGTCTTGGTGGGTTTTGTAAGAAATTGTCCCCTCAAGCTTCTTCTCTTTCTTGTGTTTGTAAATATACCTAAATATCATCAAACTTACCAATAAGTTTCCTTTTTGTTGGGAGAGATAATAAAGTGTTGTTGAGAAGCGTAGCCCAGTAGCTCCATTCCACTCTACATATGTTTATTATGGTTTTGAACATCTAAGTCTTGTATTTCTCTTTTTTTTAAATAATCTTCATTTTAGAGTATAAGATCATACTATAATGGAACCTGCCAATCCTGAGTTATAGAAAACCGGAAGCCAAATTCAAAGGCCGAATATAGCAAACCCAGAAAAACTGTCAAGATATTGAATTACTAAACAACAGTTTTTTATTTTTGCCCATGAATTACCAAACTATATTACTTTTACAGTAAAAGAACTTTTCGAAAAAAACAAGTTTTTGGCGGTTACTTTAACGACTTCGTTTAGTTTCGAAATTTGTTGATGGGTAACACATCCACGAGGAGAAGAGGCAAAATTACCACGTTGCAACAAATATGTATTGCGTTTCGAACGGGTTTCGTCTTGGAGGGTTTTGTAAGAAATTGTCCCCTCAAGGTTCCTCTCTTTATTGTGTTTGTAAATATACCTAAATGTCATCAACACGTACTAATAAGTTACTGTTGGAATTCATACAAGGCATTTTCAGCAATAATTGAAAAATAAGTTTTTATGTCTAAGTTCAATGACCCAAACCACTTCAACCTAATGTAGTATAGGAATGGGTCTAGTCAATCCAATGGATCAAGATAGAGATATTGAAAAAATATGAGGTTCATGGAATAAATTAAGATAGATCTAAAGGGTTATAAAGCCTTAGTTAGCAACCTAAATGTCACACAATAGCAATAAACAAAAGTGTAATCAATAAACAACCAAGAAGCGGTCTCAAGCAATGATAAAGGCTAAACAATACGAAACTAGATGAGGAAAATAGATTCTAGTGAATAAAGATCAATCATTGATGCATAAGTGTACTACTTTTAGGCTAAAACCTTAGCATAGAGTTCTAATAAGATTAATCCACTTTCATGGCAAGAATCACTTTGCTAAACATATAACAAAACCCAGCTCTCGCATTGTGATAAAATGAGTAGCAAACATGAACAATCATCTCTATAATGCCAAGACACTCCTTAGACAACTAATGTCTTTGGATGGGAAGAGTGAATCTCTTAGAAGATTGGTTCTAGCAAATCATGAAACATGATATATGCAAAAGAAAGCTTAAATACCAAGACCAAATAACGAAGTTAGTCTAAAAAATATGTCCATCAATTAAGAAAGGATTACGGTCATTAAACATAAAGAAACACCAAAGATTAAACCTTTATCACCCTAACCTAACCTCATCCCTAAAATCTGAGGTAATTACTCACTAATCATCACGTCAACCACTAATCCCATTAAGGAAAAATGAATGAACATGATTAGCAAAAAGCAAAGAAAAGATTAAGGAAGTGTAAATTATATTAAGCTTAGAATGAATCTACAAAATATTACTTGAAACAAAATAAAAATATATCAAAAATCATTAAGCATAAATCATATTATTAATTGGCAAGCAAGTTGGGCTGTGGTTGAGAGTTATCATGGTTGATTACATTTTACCCCTTATACTAATTGACATTATTATTCTTAATGAATATTTTTTTTAAAATTGTTATCTTTAATAAATTTTTTTTAAAAACTATCATTAATAAATTTTCTTAAGCAATACTACAACTGTTAAAAAAACATAATAACACATGTACATAACTTTATAGATTTTACGGCTAAACCTATTTTCTTTTGATTTTTTAATCAAACCTAATTTAGTTAATAAAAACCCTAATCTCGATCAAGCGAATGCTATAAATTTTATATATATATCGTCCATTATTTTTCTTTCACGGTTGTATGCTCTTTATTTTTGTATGATCATTCTTGGTTGCTTTGTTATATGTGTGTTTGCTCTTTTTATATTATAGTTATGTATTATTTGTATTGTTTATTCGCATAAACTCAGCTTTAAACGTATTCTATAATCTAAAACCTTTTTTCAGGCTGCATAGTAGGATATTAGATTTAGCAAATCAAGTAAAAATCGGTTGAGTCAAGGAGAAATTTACTAATAAAAAGGTGTCATTATTAGTGAGCATTCGTTTTTTTTTTTTTGCTTGGTGGTTTGTGTTTGCTTTGTATAATTTTGATTGCTTTCTTGATGTGTTTTTACTCTTTGGTTTGATAGTTATGTGTTCTTAATATTGTTTTCTACTTTTCTCTTATAAACCCTTTTCCAACATATTTTGTGATCTTAAATCCTTTTTTTAGGGTTCATGGTGTGGGATATCAAACAAGTGAAAACCTAGAGATTCTATGATCTTTACAAAAAAATGGTAATTTTATCAGACATGCTTATTATATTTGTGATTTTATCTTTGATCTGATAATTAGACCGTGATTATTATTTTTCTCGTGCCGCATTAATTTGACTGATCTCTTAAACCTAATTACTTGGTTGTTACTCTGAGAACGATATTTTCTTTGTTGTTCACCTAAAACAAAAAGTGATTGGCACCAGTAAAAATAAGAAGGGATGAAGACAGACTAATAACTCATGCCAAATTTTCTCAGCCATGTGTTTAAATGAGGTCCCACGTACTTTCTATGTAGGCTCAGCAGAGGGTAAAGAAGCAATGCATGTGATGCAATCAACAAAGATGATGTGGTATCAACTCTGCGCAGGTTTTATAAGTGTTGCATACATGCTACATGTGAGTGCGAGACTATTCCATCTTTTTCATAGATTCGATTCTTGAATCTTGATTCGAAGATGCTTATGATTTTCGTAAATGTAAAATAAAAAACTCACAAAAAAACACAAAATTCTCTCTGAATTTTCTGATTCACTTAGCTTTGATGTTAATTTGACAATGAGTGACAGCTGGAAGATGAACCATTCATTCACAATTTTTGGAAGAAAAAGTCAACGTTAACGACATCATAACTTTGGATCAATCTCCCTTCCAGTCACAGAATATAAAAGAGGAAAATTATTCATATCTTCTTAGATTTTATCTGTCAAGATTTCAGTTTTGAATCTCTCTGTTCTTTGATTTGGACACGTTTGAGCATGAATGTTCATAACTATCGAGATTAGACATCCTAAGAAAAGAAGAAAGCAGAGTTGAGGTAAATAAAAGGCATAGTTGGAGATTCAACATGGATCAAGTTTCCATTCTACACAACACTACCAGTCATGTTCATTGACTTTGTTATCTCCGTTTTGGACCTCAATGTTCTTAGTAAGCGTGTGGAACAAGTCAACCTTAACGTCATTTGATTGCATAAGAACCAATCGGTGAGCTCGTGGTTCATAGTGGTTTGTTTGCAATGAGCTTGCTGGCTGAGATCGATATAGCTTTTTGAGGAGTACCAGAATGCTAAGAACGGGTTTAAAATGGCTGAGTTTTGGAAGATTTTGAACGGGCTTGAACGAATAACAGTGAAAAAGTTTGTTAATGAAATTCATATGAATCTTTTGGGTTATGTTTTCTCAATTTCACGTTTAAGATGAGATGGTGTTAGAGGAAACAATAAGTCAATAACAAAATGACGATCATCTCTTTCGGAAAGTTGGATTGGATTTGAGATTGTATTAGAACTTTGACTACAAATCGTTATTCTGCTCGGAGAAAGCTTAAATGAAGAGACACATGTTCATAAATTCCACTTATATGTCAATTATCCGCCTTTAAAACCGAGTTACAGAACATGATTATAATATGTAAATAATCTTTATCTGCACAAGCGTGCTTAGTTTCTCAAACGGTGTAGGTTCCGAGGAAGAAGAAAGAGCAAAGACAAGCCCAAATAGTTTCAAATAAAGAAGATATGCTACTGCTAATACTGGTATGCTCCCATGTATCATCAAATCGACCTGCACCAGTGAATCAGTTTGCTTAAAAACAAAAGGTACTTAAGATAGATAGGCAAGAAGAGTAATAAATTCCCCCACTTCCTTACTAGAAACCCTCTTTTTACTTCCTCACATAGATTAAAGCTAAATCTTGCACCTGTTTTGGAATCACACGTAGCCAAGACTAATAAAAAGATAACAGCGCTGATCAAAAACAAACAATATAGGTCACACTTTTACCCTAAAAAAAACAATATAGGTCACATTCAAGAGATTTCCATTGCCCTGTGTTGCAAGCTTTGAGGTTTTCTGTGGAGTGTTGGTTATTTGATGTGCATTGAATTTTTTTTTTTTTTGCGTAAATGATTTAGGTATTCGATTTCATATGGTTTGAAATCGTTTATTTTGATTTCAGGTAACATAGAGGAGCCTAAATGTGATGAATTCTAGGGCTTAAAGCACAATTCTAGAGGAAATGCACTATGGGTCTTGGCTGAAGATGGCTATAACTGTAGAAAATATGGTCAAAAGCACTTCACAGGAAGTTAATTTCCACCGAGCTATTATAAATGCACACATCATAATTGTAAAGTGAAAAATATTAGATCTTATGTATTCATATTGCCGATTTAGTTTCTTATAAAAAAATATTTACTCTGTTTTGTATACTTGAAAGCAAGTCATCATAATTAGCGAATCAGTAGAGCAATACTGCTGATTTAACTTTACTATAATATTTTGTTAGTGTTACATGGTGGCAAGTTTGAACCATGACTGTGTACACTAACAATTAAGTCATACAGACGCAGAGAGAGATGCTTACTACTACAAGTAAATTAATTCATACTTTTAAAAACTTTTTGTTAGAAACACGTTTACCGATCTTTTTTTAGATATGTACATTGCCAAAAGGCACATTTGTCTCATAAAGCTAATTTCATTCATATTAATTTTTAATTAAAATATGATTCATCATCTTAAAGATGTTAATATTTTTTTTTTTTTTAAATAGATATAGCTGGACAAGAGATGCAATACCACTTATGTTTAGATGAGTTTTCATTATTCGAAAGAGAAATTAATTCCTTACAACTCAAATTTATTATATTTTTTTGGACATTTTGGTTTGAGTGAATAAAGGTATAATTGTTTTTTCGCCCTAAAGTTTATTTGTGTTTACATCCAATGAGAATTGTTAGCTAAATAGATTGTTTGCGGTAGTGAGCACACTCTTACTATTATAAAATTGTACTCTTTTTATAATATATATATATATATTAACTACCAACATAAAAAAAAAATGAAGAAAAACAATGTGTACCAAAAAATTTTGCTAAAAAAGTATTTGCTCGCGTTATCGCGGGCAGACCACCTAATACATATAAAATATCAAACCTTTATCACCCTAACCTAAATCGTCCCTAAAATCTTAGATAATCACTCACTAATCATACTGTCGACCATTAATCCGATTGGGGAAAAATGGGTGAACATGACTAGCGAAAAGCAAAAGAAAAGATAAAAAAAATGCATAATATATTAAGTTTAAAACGTAACTATAAGGTATTTCTTGAAATAAAATAAAAATAAGCTAAGGAGAGAAGAACGTTCGTGAGTAGGAGAGGGAGAAGAGAGAAGTGGTGTCCCCCTTTAAAAACACGAGGTTTATCTATTTATAGGTAGTCCATAAAAAGCGTCAATGAGTAACCTTATTCTTTTCAAAAAGGCAGATCCAATGCCACAAGTAAACTCTTTTCAACTGACCCACGACGGTCAGAAACTATTGGGTGTGGTCGATGTCAACTCTCTCGCAGACTCAAACCACTGTGTGGTGAAGTCTTGACCGTTGTGGGTCTTGAATCGAACTGTTACATCAGTTGCAAATCGTTGTCGAATTCCCTAGAGGTTAGCCAATATCGGGTACATGACGTTGTGCCAATCCGATGCGGCTGTATAGATCGTCTTCCATGCACAAGCTTTATCTGCTTCTCATCAGGGACATACATTTGTAGTTGTCCAATGTGCGAACCCCGTGTATGCAACGGTCTAGCTAGACCATTGTAACTGTCCGATGCAGCAAGAGAAATCGACTACTTCACTTCCCTTTGAGCTTCTTGGCCCTTTAATCATCCCTCATCCTTTAGCATGGCTCCATGACGCCTTAGATACGTGATAAATAGTCCAAAACATGCAAATCCTATAATAATGCTCGTTAAACCTAAGATGAATGCAATTGAGAAAAAAGTAAGGATAATATGCATGATTGGGACTTAAAGGTATGTTGTATGTATGCTTAAAATGCTTAAAATGCTAAGGTATCAACACCCTAAACTTGTCTTTTTGCTTGTCTTTGAGCAAACAAAGACTTATAAAGGAGAAGGGTTTGAATGTTGGATGCTCAATTTCAAAAATGTCGGTCAAGAGAAATCAGATCAATGCCCATGTTTACAGTTCTAGGATATAAATTGGATGAACTCTACTTTAAAATTCTTAGCCACATTCATCATAATACGCAATGGAATTAAGCTCAGCTTATACACATGTTCAAATCATCTTTTCCCTTTGACATTCATTAATCATAAGAACTGTGAATCATGTTTATGTTAATCAGATAAACTTATTTGGTCAAGGGATTGGTTTTTGAGCTAAAGGTGAACTGAATGCAATGGTTAAAAGTGTTTTAGGGATCTCTCATGAAAGGAATTAACCTAAGGCAAAATAGATACATACAAGGATGATTTTCATCTACCCAAGTACCTAATCAGCCTTTATCCTAGTCTAATCCCACGATTTTGATCTTATACTATCATTTCCCAAGGCTCTTTTTCCTTAATAACCTTCACCTTGTTTTCACCTTTCGTTATTGAACTTGGGGAGTTTTTCTTCTTCTTTATACAGTGAGGCTTCTGCTTTCTTTTGGCTCTCCTTTGTTGCTCTGGCGTCTACCTTGCTTCATCGCTTTGGATGCTTGCTGGCGGGATTTTTCTCCCTTAGGTGGCCTTCTTTTTGGTCTGAGATCACCTTTATTTTTATTTGCTTAGAGCTCCTTTTGTTGCCGCCACTGATAAATTGTTCTCTCAATACCATGCTCCATAAACTATACTTTTTTTCACTCCTCTTCTTCCCATGCATAAAACGTCGAACCACAAGCAAACTACCTAATCTACACATGAAACCTAGCCTATTTACCAGCTCTAGATGCAAGCCAGTGCCTACATGAAAGCTTCTTCCTGTCAGTCTAAACCCAACACTTTTTGTCACAGTTAATTCGAAAATATGAAAAGGCCTCACAATCGCTTGCAAGAGTGTTTTAGGCTTGAAAGGAAACTTGGTTTAAGGACAGGTTATAACTGTTCTATATATGAGAATCGGCCATTTGGACTAGCAAATGGTGGTATTAAGGTAGAATGAGTCCAAATGTGTGTATTGGTATCCATGAGTTCATCGTCCAAACACAAGCATGCTTATTAAGAGTTTAGTTTCTGGTTCACGTAGGTTAGGGAAAAGAATCAAGTCACAATGCTTTCAATCAAGACAAGATATCCAAGTCATAGATTCCAAATGTGGTTCTACCTTAACTTCGAGTTCACCTAAAATGCATCAAACAACTATGAACAAGGGCATTGATCTCATGATTCAAATTGGCATCTTCAAGAAATATCATCTACATTATATGCAAATGCAATGATTCCTATATGCTATGCAACTATACTCAATTCTAGAATGTAAATGCATCTAAATGTGTTTGAAAAATTAAAAAATTTATGGATTTTTATGCTGTTTTACTATGCATGAGACAGAAGAATGTAAAAAGAAAATAAAAAAACAAAACACAATGTTATATACACAAATTCCCCAAACTTAAATTACACATTCTCTGTGCAAACAAATATACCATAAGTGCAAGGATGAGTCTGGATTAGGTGGAGAAGAAGTTACCATAGGTTACATCGGTTTGTGACCATAGGGAGTGACCGTCGTGAATGCAGTATTGTGCTTTACCAGGTACGGTTGACCGATTTGGTTTCTTTGTGATACCACAACGGTTTGAGGTCGAGATGCAGTCCGATATAGTTCCTACAATAGGTTGAAACTGTTGTGACACTCCGATGTGTCAAGAATGTCATCTGTACATCAGACAGGTGCCGTTGGCACACATCATCGCGGTTATCTCTAAAGGGTTGTGATCTTCATAGTTTTTATGCTTTCATCTTTATGGTTTATATGGTCCACCAATAAACTTCTAACAGCGTAAAACTAGAAATAAAAAGAAAGAAAACTATAAAAGAAAATGCTTGGGGTGCCTTCCAAGAGTGCTTGCTTTGAGTTACTTAGCTTGACTTTTCTCAACTTTTTAGGCTTGGGTGGGATCATGGAGAGGGATAGAAGTCTTCTCCCGCAACTGGTACTTGTAACTGCGAAGTAAGGCTTTAGTCTATGGTCACTCACTGTATAATCAGCCCCATCTTTGGTGAGTAGTCTCACGTCTCCATAGGGCAGCATCTTTTTTATTATGAATGGGCCAGACCACCTAGACTTGAGTTTCCCGGGAAAGAGCTTCAACCTCGAGTTGTATCACCTGGCTTGAAGCTCTTTGACTTGAACTTCTTATCATGGAAGGCCTTGGTCCTCTCCTTGTAGATCATAGAGCTTTCAAACGATTCTAAACGGGTTTCCTCTAGTTCATGAAGGTTGATTAATCGCTTCTCTTGGGCAGTCTTAATGTCAAAATTCAGGAGCTTAATAGTCCACAATCCATGTTACTCTAACTCTATAGGTAGGTGACAAGCCTTGCCATAGAGAAGTGTGAATGGAGATTTACTAATTGGTGTCTTAAAGGTTATCCTATAAGCCAATAAAGCGTCATCAAGCTTCACTAACCAATCTTTCTTTGTTCCCCCCCCAAGCCATCTTCTCTAGAATCGCCATCATTGCTCTGTTAGAGACTTCAACTTGGCCACTTATTTGGGGGTGATAAGGTGTAGCACTCTTATGTTTAACACCATGCTTCTTTAGAAGGCTCTCAACCACCTTGTTGATAAAGTGGCTACCACCATCACTTATCACTATCCTTGGGACACCAAAGCTTGGAAAAATGATTGATTTAAATAGTTTGCGGGACTAGCCATGGCTTCCACACACTTAGATACATAGTCTACAGCCACTAAGATGTATTTGTTGCCGTGTGAAGATGGGATGGACCCATGAAGTCTATACACCACACGTCAAATACATCAACTTTAAGGATCAGATTCTGTGACATCACAGCTCTCTTACCAATGTTTTCCTTTCTTTGGCACGCTTCATAAAAGGAGATGTAAGCATGTGAGTCCTTGAACAAGGTAGGCCACAAAAATCCAGCTTGTAAGATGTTTGTAGTGGTCTTAAATGTGGAAAAGTTCCCTCCATAAGCTGAGCCGCGATAGTTGTACATGACCCCCTTGACTTCTTCTTCAGCTATGCATCTTCTATAGAAACCATCTGAGCCTCTTTTGAAGAGATAAGGATCATCCCAAAAGTATTGTGTCACATCCTTGAAGAATTTCTTCTTATGGTAGGCATCGAGATCATATGGCACATCTCCACTAACCAAATAATTCACAAATTCTGCATATCAAGGTGGTGATTTTTCCTCTATACTTTTCACATCATCAAGAGTTCCCATCATCATAATATGTTCCTCCGGCAAATAATCGTCGATAGGGATTATTTCCTCTATCTGCATTCTAGACCAGTGATCAGCCACTCCATTCTCTATGCTTTCTTGTCAACAATATCCATGTCAAATTCTTGGAGCAAAAATATCCATCTCAGCAGCCTCGGTTTAGTACCCTTCTTGGCATAGATATACCTCAAAGCAGCGTGGTCCGTGTATAGAATGACCATGGACCCAACTAAATAGCTTCTGAACTTTTCAAAAGCAAATACCATGACTAGAAGTTCCGTCTCCGTGGTGGCATACTTGACCTGAGTATCATTAAGCGTTCCACTAGCGTAGTAGATCACGTGTAGCTTCTTATCCACCCTTTGACCCAACATAACTCACATAGCATAGTCACTAGCATCGCACATAAACTCAAAGGAAAATCCCAGTTGGGTGGTTGGAATATTGGAGCACTTACAAGCGCCTTTTTGATGATCAAGAAGGTTTGTAGACTGATATTACTATATATTTTGTGTATTTTGCATACATTTAGGATAGTTTCTCATGCATTCACCTTGCATATTAGGCTAGTTTGCACCATTTTAGGTCATAGAGCACTTTTGCATTAGCATTCGCATGTTTCTTGCATTATGCATCATATTCAGGTTGTTTTTAGACACTTTGGAGCTTTGGAGGATTCGTGGACGTGCTAAGGCTCGTGAGGAAGCTTTTGGACGCTTGTACAACTCAACCATTCAGCTAGGTATCCGAGATCGAGTAGCGGATCGAGCAAGGCAGGTCGATCGAGATGAGATCGACCAGAAGATCGAGTGCACCAAGTCCATTCAAGAGGAAGGATCAAAATAAGGATCGAGAGAGGAGATTGATATGGAGTACGGACGTTGATAACAACTTTCTTTGCAAGGGTAAGGATGCAATGAGGCTATCAAAACTCAAATGCAACACTTAGGTTGTAGTACAGTATGCAAGTGAGAGTCAATCCATTTCTAGGAGATAGGAAGGTCAAAGAGAATGCAAGAGCAGTGTAAAGCTAAGCGAATGACAGGCGATATTGTAAAATCCTAAAAACTATGTGCAACGACCAAATGGAATGCAAAACTATTTTAACATTACCAAGAGTGATTGAACTACCACGAGGAACAAACAGAATAATTAAAATGCAAGGCTATGAACTAACAAAAATCGACTAGTGGATCGACCACAGGATCGACCACTAGATCGAGCAGTTTGGATCGATCTCGTCTAAAAATGCAAGTATGCAGAAACTAATGACCAGGATGCGGCGAATATCAAGTGAATGATTAACGAAGATGTAAGAATGCTAAGAAAGAAGGGTCTAGGGTCGAGATTCATGTTAGAGGTTTCAAAGGTCCAAGCTTGGTTTGAAAACTCTAGATCTACTCACTTTGTGAGTTCTCTAAGCCTTGAAAACAAAAAAAAAACCCATCCATGGCGTGTGGTATGGATCACTCTCTCATTCTCTCCTCCAGACCCATGGCGTTTGGCGGAAAAAGAGATTGAGAGGCAAGGAAAACAGATTTCAACCACGCGGCTTAACTAGTCCTCTAAACTACCATGGCGTTTGGAAAAGAGTAACTAGCCTCTAAGATGTGATTTTCAGAGATCTCTGGATCCTGTCAAGGTAAGAGCTCTCTCTGATCATAAAGATCTTGGCGTGAGACTCTTTAAGCCTTAAGAACTCAACATCTTAGAAAAGAAAGCCATTAAGAACAAGAAAACACCAAGCTTTGAAAACCTTTTCGACCCCGTGAATCCTCTCAACCCCGAAACCCAAATGAAACTACTCACTACACATTAAATAAACTAAGCAAAGGATAAAGAATGAAACGATAAACATAAGAATGATGGATTAAACTTAAACGATTCAAAATATTCAAGAACAAAGCTCAAAGTCTAACAATGGCGGATCGTCTCCATAACCAAAGAGAAAAAGCATAAAAAGATAAGAATGAAAAGTGTGTGTGGGAAAAGGTTATCGCCGCCTTCCCAAAATGGGAAAAACAGCTCGATGGTCCCCCCCTCGCTAGCGGCCAAAAACGGTTGAAAGGACAGAGATCGACTTCGGGATCGAGCGGCTCTCTCGATCTCTTTCGGACATCGTGTCTTCTACTCGATCTGGGTCTCGATCTTCTTCGATGGATCGAGTGTTGCATCCTATCTTGGTATCGATCTTCGGTCGGATCGAGTGGTGGACTCGATCCGGCCCTCGCTCTGCATGGTGTCATTTACGTCCGTACCACTTGATCGATTGCTCCACTCGATCTTCGTCTCGATCATTTCCCTTGGATCGCCTGGGCTTCTCGATCTTCTCGTCGATCTCATCTAGATCGACCTGCCATGCTCGATCTGCTCCCCGATCTCTGGTCCTTAGCAAACATCCGACTTTCCACGAACCTCCACAACAGCTTCAGCACGTCCACGAACCTCCACGACTCCAAAGTAACCAGAAACAACCCGAATATGATGCAAAATGCAAGGAACATGCGTATGCTGGTGCAAGAATGCTCTAGGATCTAAAGTGATGCAATCTAGCCTAAAGTGTGATGTAAATGCACGATAAGCTAACTTATATGTATGCAAAATGCATGCAATATGTAGTGACATCAACTCCCCCAAACTTACTCCTTGCTTGCCCTCAAGCAACAGAAAATAAGAAAGGAAGAGAGGTTTTAAAACAAACGGGGGTTTTAAGCTTCTTGCAAAGGTGCCTTTCAAATGAATCAATCTCAATGTCCTAGTTACTAGTTCTAAAATGCAAGGCGCACACTCATACTCTAAAGAATTTAGCCATACTCATCACACAAAGAATTCAGATCATGACTCTCCTATTCCTAACAATCAAAGAAACTCATCCTTTAACATTTATTAAAGACCGAACCATGAATCAAACTTATGCACTTTAAAGCAGAACACATTTAGCTAAGGGTGCAGGCTATGAGCATAGAATGATCTCATTCAAAAAGGGTTTTTATTTAAAATAAGGGTTTCTCTCAAAAAAATGGCAAGAACTTTATACATAATGCTAAAAGTGAAGGCAATTGATGCATACATGATCAGATTCTCATCTACCCATGTAAACTAACAATTATCCTAAACCCCTCTCATTTATTATCTTTTAAGCTCACTCACCACTTAGAATCTACCCTTTTCTCAAAGAAAAAGCTTAGCATTCCCCAATTCAAAACAGAAAGCATTTTTAACTCCTTAGGCTAGTGAAAATGTTGAAAATAATTTGCTCTTTACACATTTCTTATTGGTAGCTCTCTGTTTATTTATATTTATATTTTTTTCCTTTTTTATTTCTTTTATTTTGGCACTTAGACTCTTTTCTTTTTCTTTTTATTTTTATTTTGAGAGAGCTACCTTCTGAAATTATTAGAGCATAAAAATTTTTAAACACAAACCTTTCACTTAAAACCTTTTTCTTTCTTTCAAATACCAAACTCTTTTGAAACCGAGAGCATATAAACATGAAAACAACCCCTTAAACCCCCAAACTTATTCTAAGCCTAAGTCTAGCTTCAAAATGCAAAGCTAGCAAACATATGAGAACCTAATCATGTCGCCTAAACCTAACACTTTATGCTAAGTTCAAACCGGAAAAAGGCCTCACAATGATGTCACACACGAAAACTTGGCTTCAAAGAAAGGTAAGGGTCAAGGTGGGAGTTCTACTTAGGCTCACAAAGAGTGGTAGAAGGAAGAAGAGAGCCTAAATATTTTAAAATCCATGTGTTCATTTTCAAATGCATAAGGATGATAATTGAAATTTCAGATTAAGGTTTACAATTATTATGACAAGTTTCAAATCATGAGAGTTCAATTCAAGTCACGAAAATCATAGCAAGTGATCCAATCATGGTAAGAACTTACTTTCAAAGTATGAGCAAAGAATTAGAGAACTACTAACTAGGGCATTGAAACAATTCATGAGTTTAAAACACCTTTTTAAGAAAAAACTCTAACCCCTTATGTGAATATGAACAACCTAGATGCTTTAAGATTCTAGACTCAATCCTAAAATGCTTAATGAGATGAATGCAACTACATGAATTTTTGTGAAAATTTTAAAAAATTTACCAATTTTTCATCCAATGAAGACTCAAGGATGCTAAAGGGAAAATAAGATCATAATAAACATGTCAAACCGCACACATACTCCCCTAAACTTGCTTGACACTGTCCTGGTCGGAAACAAATTCAAAGGAGCACCAAAACACAAAGCAAAAAGAAGCAAACATGAGCGGTATGTACAATGGAAGAAGGTTGTTACCTCGGGTCTAGTCTCGGCTGGAACTTGAGGATGTTCCAGAGGAGCTAGATGCTACGGCTTTGCCTTTAGAGCCTGGCTCTTGAAGAGAGAGACTGATAGGGCTCAGGTTTTACCCAAATATAACTACTACAAGTGCACAGCAAAGCAGTTGTAGTACAAGGGGTTATCGAATCCCAAGGGAGTAAATAAACTACACTAAAGAGTTCAGGTTAGGATTAAGCTAAGCAATAAGTAATGAATGTAATGCGAAATAACTAAAGTAATAAAAGCAAGTGAGCGTTTTTGAGACTGTTCTGAAAATTCAGAATGCTAAAGGCGCTAAGTCAGGACAGTTCGCAGGTTGAATACAAGTGTGTAGAATGCATGCAATCAGGAATGAATTAAAACCGTCTTGATCATGAATCGCAAAGGTATAACTAATCAATTCTCATTGCAGAAGTTATCTATGTCTAAGTCACAGAGTTTCAAATCTCTTTGCAAACCCTAACAACCTAAACATGCAGTAAAGATCAGGTTCAATTGTTCACAAAACTCCTAAGCCAAATCTCTTTGTACTAGGGCGTTTTGCTCATCTAATACTAGTTCAGGTGATTAATAATGCTCTCACATCTATCAAACAACCTAGGGTTTCGAAATCGAGATGATGTGTCTTAGAGATCGATATGAATGCAAGCACAGATGAAGAACCAATGAATTTCCTATAAGTTCTTAGCAATTCTACAAACTCTTCTTCAACTTTTGAAAAGCCCTAACTTAACTAACAAACTACTGAGACATGGTGATTTGAGAAAACATCATGAAAAGAATAGATTGCATAAAAGAAATAAGAAGTAGAAATAAAAGAGTTCAAAATCTGCTCTGAAGGAGTCTGATTTGTCTCTCCAAAAGCTCTGCTACAAATCTCTCTCTAAAGCTCTCAAAAATAATAAGATACAAGATATCTGCCAAAAGAATGGCTGAAAAACCTAATATACAAGCTAAAACACGATCTGCGGCCTTTTTGCAAATATTAGAACTTCTGGGGTAAAACTGCAATTTCTTCCCAATCTTTTAGAAAACAGCCACGACCTCCTTCCTTGGTGGGTGACGAGCGTCACCCATATGCATACTTTTCTTCCCGAGCTTGTTACTTCGTGGCTTCCACCCAGAATGCTCCAAAAGGTTCCAAAATCTCCAATTATGCTCCAGACATGCTATAACCTGCAAAGACTCTTCTAGGACTCTACAAAGACCAAAAAGACTCAATAAAAAGGACTCATATCATGGTTAAAAACCATAAAAACCATGATATATCAACTCCCCCAGACTTAGCTTTTGCTTGCCCTTAAGCAAACATCAGACAAAGAGCGAGAACGGTAAAGGGCGCACAAACTATGTCGTTGCAGGGATGCCGGATTCCTGTCGGAATAGCGGCCCTTAGCAAAGAGCAATCGTTCTTAGTGAGCTTTCTCTCTTCGGGACACAGAACTCCATATGGAAGTGCTGCGAGCACTTAGAGATGCGGGTAGAGGAAGCCTACATCTCTTTTATCCTGGAGCAGATAGACCTAGAGCAAAGCCCGTTCCGACGCACCCCTGACCGATTTTGATTAAGACCGAAAACCTATCAGTCAAGTTCCGTTGGACCTCTCCCAAGGGTCAAGTCACTCGAATAAGGTCGAGGTTTGAAAACAAAAAACAGTCAGTCAGTCATCAGGAACACCATACCAGTTTGAACTTTCGAATCCATATAACACAGAGTCAACACAAGATCAAATTTCAGTCTAATCATCACAAAATCATGTGTACTCCGAATTCAAACGGTAAGAGCACTAAAAACACACATCAAAACATCCAAAAAAGCATAATTCATGGTCCAACAAGTTCACAAGACATCATCCAAGCAAACTGAACAAACTGACACTTTTTTTTTTTCGATTTTTTCTCATGTTTTTGGGGTTTTTGTAGCTATGTAATAGAAAACTAAAATAAGTATATTAAAAAGAAAACTTACTAGTGGGTTGCCTCCCACTAAGCGCTTGTTTAAAGTCATTAGCTCGACTTTGAATGCTGCTCAGACAGCTGGTGGAACAGAAGGTGGCAGTGAATGCCTAGGAGAAGAATGTCTCCTCATCCATGGTGGTTTGTAAGCAGTAGATGTATGAACACTTCCAAGGAAGTGAGGAACATCAGCAGAGAGGGTCGTGACTGTGGGTGGGATACTTCTTTTTCCTGCAGAATAATCAAAAGAAACACCAAGCATTCTACGAGAATCTCGTTGCTTGCATAAGTGTGAAGCAGCTTTTTCACCTTTTAAATTCTTATTGATTGAGATTAGGAGGTTTGGAACTGGTTCCAGGAAGTGCATACCTTTGCTTAGTTTCAGGTTTCTAGGTTGTGAAATGGTGAATTTTCGGATTGGCAACATATGATGGACTTGTAGCTGTAAAATCACGTTGCTGCTTTGTGTTCAGGTTGGTGACGAGCGTCACCAGGTCAGTGACGGTCGTCACTGACCCTGCAGTTCGAGTTGCTGCAGTTTTCCAGCAATTCAGCTCTGCAAGTCTTGCCTCCATCACAAACACATCTTCCTCCAGCAACTTCGCATTCATTGGAACCTCTTTTTCAAGCCTAATGTCGAAAATATCATCTTCACTCCAATCCTCAAACCCAACAGCTTCTACAGAAGTTTCAGATATTGGCTCTTCAACAGCCATCTTGATCACTTGCCCACTAATATCTGATTCATTGACACACTCAGCAATAGTGTCTTCTGAATGCTCCATGACAGTCTCTTCATCTCTGGAAGTTCTTACAGAAAAGGTCTGACCATCAATGGTAGAACTCTTTCTTAACTTATCCATGTCAAAGTTCATGACAGCATCACCAAGATCAAGCTCAATGTTCCCCCTTCTAACATCAATGATGGCTCAAGCAGTAGCCAAGAATGGTCTTCCCAGAATAAGAGGATCTCTAGGTTCTTCAGCATATTTCAGAACCACAAAATCTGTAGGAATTATGCAGTCTTCAATGTTAATATGAACATTCTCTAACATGCCTTATGGGGTTCTTATGGATCGATCTGCTAGGATGAGAGAGATCCCAGCTGGCTTGAAATCAGTCATTCCAAGTCTAGCAGCAACAGAGAAAGGCATCAAGTTAATACTTGACCCTAGATCACATAGAGAGTGTGGAAAACGTCCTGCAGATATTGAGCAATCAAGCACAAAGGTCCCTGGATCAGATAGCTTCTCTGGAACTCTGCTTTGAGTGATGGAATTGACTTGCTCAGAAACAGTCACCTTCTTCTTCTTCTTTGGAACTGTACTCAAAAGGATTGCACTGATGTCTCTGGTAAGCAACACTCCTTCCTCAGGACTTACACCATTCACAACCATTCTCTTTACATACCTTCTTAAAGCTGATGAAAGCTTGACTGCATCAACAAGTGGGATCTCAAGCATCAGCTTGTCTATCGTAGCTTTACATCTGGCTTCTTCTATCTCCTGTTTAGACTTCCTAGGATGCTTAGGGAATGGTGTTTTGGGTTTATAGACATGATCCTGGTCATAATTTGCAGTTACAGGCGAAACAGCTTCGTTCTGGGGTGGGTGATGACCGTCACCAGGTGGGTGACGCTCGTCACTCACTTGTGACAACCCCCGATATCCTTGTAGGTTTGTGACGAGCGTCACTCCTCCTTGGTGATGCTCGTCACACACCTCTGAGACAGAAAAATTTTCATCTTCAGACTCCATCAGTTGCACGATCTGCTCTGCACTCAGCCTCTTTTTCTGCACTGTTTTATGCTCCTTTTCATTCCTGATTGTGATGACATTAACCTGATGCCTGGAATTGATATCAGTCCTTCCAGGAAGGAATCCCTCTTGCCTTTGAACAGCTCCTGCAGTTTGAGCAACCTGCACATCATGCTTCTTCATGTGAGAGTTCAGACTCTCAATTTTTCCATTCAGTTCTTGATACAGCAAATCAAGCTTGCCATTGAAGTTCACTGTCATCTTCTGCTGTCCTTCAAGTACCTGCTCCAGCATAGCTTCCATTTTATTGTCTTGTGGAGGTGCAGTTTGGTAGGAAGAAGAACCATAATTCCTGCTGTTTTGGTAAGGTTTCTCAACTTCAGTCTTCTGGAACTGTGGTGTTGGAGTATAACCAGTTGCATTCTGGTTTCCTGGAAAGGTATTCTTCTGATTATTGCTGTTGTAGCCTCTGTTCCACTGCTGATCTCCAAACCTTTGGTTCTGAAAACCTCCATTGATGAAATTAACATCTTTCTGGTCAATGTCTTCAGGATTTTCGAAACTCTCCACTTCTGCAGCAAATTGAACTGACTTCTTTCCCACCAGAAGGCTGTGCATACTGTCTAACTTAGCCTTAACCTCGGCTATTTGGTTTCCTTCATTCAAACCACCCTGTTTCATTCTCTGAAAATCTGCATTCTTGGTGCTGTTGCTGCAGACCAAGTTCTCAATCAACCTGATTGCTTCTTCTGGTCTGTTGGTGTTGAAGTTTCCTGCACTTGCTGCATCCAGCGCCATCTGGTACTTCCAGTCAATACCTCTGAAGAAGATCCCAAGTAATTGCACCTGACTGAAGCCATGATGAGGACAGTCCCTTTGACAAGACTTAAACCTGATCCAAGAAGCCTTAAAAGCTTCAGTAGGGCCTTGTGTAAATGATGCAATTTTCGTCCTCATGTCCTATGAT
Organism: Thlaspi arvense; assembly: GCA_911865555.2. NCBI lineage: Eukaryota > Viridiplantae > Streptophyta > Magnoliopsida > Brassicales > Brassicaceae > Thlaspi > Thlaspi arvense. The sequence goes on from OU466863.1 coordinate 39,481,725, forward strand.
CTTGCATCATCATAGAAGTTATTCAAAAAGGCATTCTTGGTGTCTTCCCAAGTGGTCAATGAAGCAGGTTCCAGTTGCTTCAGCCAATATGCAGCTTCTCCTTCAAGAGAGTAAGGAAAAAGCTTGCAGAACAGAAAGTCATTGCTAACCCCATTAGCTTTGACACTGGAAGCCAAGTCCTCAAATCTCTCTATATGATCCATAGGATGCTCATGAGGTAAACCATGGAATGGATGCTGGCCAACCAGCTGATAGTAGACAGGTTTAACCTCAAAATCTTTCCTCTGGAAAGCAGGAGGTCCGATTGCAGCTCTGTTGGCATAGAACTGATCAGGTCTGTTGTAGTCACCTAGAGTCCTCTGAACAAAACGCCCAGCAGCGTTATTGACAGCAGCAGGGACTCCCACGTTCTCAGCCACTTGCTGAACCTGCTGTTCAACAATGACATTCCCCTCTTGATCAATTCTCTGCCCCTCTTCGTTCCTCCTGTTTCCTTCCCTGTCAACCAAGTGACCTTCTGCATCTTCAACCAAGATAAGTGGAGCGACCATTGTAGATTGCTTCTTAGCTTTCCTGTTAGTTCTCTCCAACCTAGCAAGCTCGTCGATGCTCAAAGTCACAAGCTCCTTCTCTTTGTTGCTTCTGGTTCTGCGATTAGGCATACACCTGGAACAGGAACAAAGAAAAGTAGCTGAAAGTCAGTAAACAAATAAAAACTTAGACAAAATCCTAATAATAAAAATCGATAGGCAGCTTTTACTCCCCGGCAACGGCGCAAAAAACTTGATAGGGATCAGGTTTTACCCAAATAAAACTACTGCAAGTGCACAACAAAGCAGTTGTAGTACAAGGGGTTATCGAATCCCAAGGGAGTAAGTAAACTACACTAAAGAGTTCAGGTTCGGATTAAGCTAAGCAATAAGTAATGAATGCAATGCAAAATAACTAAAGTAATAAAGCAAGTGGGCGTTTTTGAGACTGTTCTTAAAATTCAGAAAGTTAAAGGCGCTAAGTCAGGACCGTTCGCAGGTTGAATCCGAGAGTGTAGAATGCATGCAATCAGGAATGAATTAAAACCGTCTTGAACATGAATCGCAAAGATATAAATAATCAATTCTCATTGCAGAAGTTATCTATGTCTAAGTCACAGAGTTTCAAATCTCTTTGCAAACCCTAACAACCTAAACATGTTGTAAAGATCAGGTTCAATTGTTCACAAAACTCCTAAGCCAAATCTCTTTGTACTAGGGCGTTTTGCTCATCTAATACTAGTTCAGGTGATTAATAATGCTCTCACATCTATCAAACAACCTAGGGTTTCGAAATCCAGTTGATGTGTCTAAGAAATCGATATGAATGCAAGCACAGATGAAGAACCAATGAATTTCCTATAAGTTTTTAGCAATTCTACAAACTCTTCTTCAACCTTTGAAAACCCCTAACTTAACTAACAAACTACTCAGACATGGTGATTTGAGAAAACATCATGAAAAGAATAGATTGCATAAAAGAAATAAGAAGTAGAAATAAAGGAGTTCAAAATCTGCTCTGAAGGAGTCTGATTTGTCTCTCCAAAAGCTCTGCTACAAATCTCTCTCTAAAGCTCTCAAAAATAATAAGATACAAGATATCTGCCAAAAGAATGGCCGAAAAACCTAATATACAAGCTAAAACACGATCTGGGGCATTTTTGCAAATATTAGAACTTCTGGGGCAAAACTGCAATTTCTTTCCAATCTTTTAGAAAACAGCCACGACCTCCTTCCTTGGTGGGTGACGAGCGTCACCAGAATGGTGATTGCAACTCATCATCACTCAAGTTTTCATTCACAATCACAAGATAGGTTTCGTTAAGCCCTAAGAAAGCATACCTTAGCCCTTTTGGGAGCTCTTTAAGATCAACCTTTAGGTCTAACAGCTCGCTCCGATCATCCTCGTGGCTGTTGCTGTTGTTCTTCTTCTTAGAACCTTCCTTAGAACCCGAGATATGGCCCTTGAGGCTGCTTTCTCCAACCGCTATCCCTTCTGAAATCGTGTCATCAGGTCGATCTTGCTCTCGATGTCGTCTAGATCGAGCAGTTTCGCTCGATTCACTCACTCGATTTAATATGGATCGAGTGAGGGATCGAGACGCTGAGTCGATTTCCAGATTAGACCCCAAATTGATCGGAAGGCCTTTCTCGATCTCGGACTCGAATGTTTTCCTGGATCGATCACATTGCTCGATCTGACTGTCGATTGCTGCACCGGATCGAGTTATGCTCTCGATTATCTTGTCGATTTGACTTCTGGATCGAGTAATGTCATCGATCTTAGAGTCAATCTCTAGGCAAACGCCTACATCTTCAAGCACAACTTTCCTCGAATCAAGCAAGTTGACGTACTCCTGAGTCCTCTGATCCACATAACCAAACTCTCCTGGCTCCTTTGTTAGTGCCAGCTTCACATGATCTTCCTGAGCCAGCTCTTCCAGTAACTCATCCACTAAGGCATCCAATGTATGAATGTAGAAAGCTTGCCCTTCTATCGTAGGCTTTTTCAAAACCTCATTGATATCGAACTCTAACCTTATATCTTTACCCAAGTGCAAGGCAATCTTCCCGTTCTTGACGTCTATTATGGCTCCGGCGGTAGCTAAGAAAGGTCTACCGAGAATGAGTGGATCCTTTGGCTCATCATCCATTTCCAAAACAACAAAGTCTGTAGGCACGTTCACCTCACTGATCTTCACTAGCAAGTCCTCAAGCAATCCTACGGGTAACTTTACACTCCTGTCAGCTAGTACCAACGAGATTCTACAGTCCTTGAAATGGGTAAAGCCGAGTTTCTTTGCCACAGAATGAGGCATCAGATTTATGCTAGCTCCGAGATCACAAAGGCAACTCTTGAACTCCAAAGGACCTAAAGCGCAGGGTATAATGAAGCTTTCAGGGTCTCCCAACTTCTTAGGGACTATTTCCTTTTGTATCACAGCACTACACTCCTCACTTAGAACAAGCACTTCCTTACTTTACTTATTCTTCTTCACGAGAGTGTCTTTAAAGAATTTGGCGTATTTAGGCATCATTGCAAGGCAGTCCACGAGAGGTAGCTTGATCTCTACGTCCTTAAGATGCTTCTCAAACAAGACTTTATGCTTCTCTATGAGTTGCTTCTTGAACCGGCAGGAAAAGGCAGCTTAGGTACATACGGTGGAGGTACATAAGCATCCTTCTCCTTAGTAGTTTGCTCTGCCTTCTTCTCAACAACCGCTTTGTCTCCTCTTCTTGGCCCTTGAATCCATACATTGTCAAAGTTGATCTCATCCTCAGCGGAAAGCTTACCCTCCCCCTCTTGAATTACAACGTCCTCGTTGTTCTTAGGAGTAACCGTAGGTGCTAGCTCTTTGCCGCTTCTTAACGTGATGGCGTTGGCATATTCCTTAGGATTCTGCTCACACTTGCGCGGTAGGCTATTCTGACCACTTGTACTCGCCTTCCCCTTCTCTAGCTGCTTGATCTTGTTATTTAAGTTGGTGATCTGAGTAGAGAAGTCAGTGAGAGACGAGTCTAGACGAGTGTTCATCTCGGAAAACTTCTGGTTTGTAGAGGCTTGCCCTTGAATCAATTGTTGGAACATAGCTTGGACAGGATCAACTTGTTGTTGCATCGGTTGTTGCTGCTGAGGTACAAAGCCCGGAGGGTACATTGGTGTATAACCCTTGTTTCCTTGCTGTTGTCCTTGGAAGTTGTTCTGCCCTTGCCCTTGGAAGCCACCACTCGGCTGAAAACCTTTCTTATAGGGTACGAAAGGCATTGCTTGCTGAGCAGGGTACACTTGATCCTTAGGGTTTGCTACATTGGTGCTGCGGTATCAGAGATTGTTGTTCTGGTTGTAACCTTGTGAATAACCTTGAGGTTTGTAGTTGTTTTGACCCGCCACCCAATTGGCTTCTTCTTGGCTCAACTCAAGCTCCTCTTGGCTCTCATCCGCCTCACCAACAAAGTGAACATGCTTCTGATTTGCCAAAACCAACTTGTCAATCTTCTCGTGTAATGATTTCAACTCTTTCTTGTGAGACTCTAGCTCAGAACCTTGTGGTGCATGGTCATAATTTTCAGCATAGTTGCCGTCACTTAGTGCTAAGTTCTCAATCAGCTCCATGCCTTCTTCTACCTCTTGACCAAGGAAGTTCCCCTTACTGGCCGTGTCAAGCAGCAACCTGATCTTTGGTGAAGCCCCGCGGTAGATAGTGCTTCGAAGAGTCTCTTCGCTGAAGCCGTGGTGAGGACATTGGATAGTATAGTCCTTGAATCGTTCCATGGCTTCATTGAAGGTCTAATTATTCCTTTGAGTGAAGCCGCTGATCTCGCTTCTTAGCCTTGCCGTTCAGGTGCTAGAGAAGAACTTTGAGAGGAAAGCCTTCTTACACTCGGCCCATGATGTGATGGTGCCTTGAGGAAGTGTTTTCTCCCAATGTCTAGCCTTGTCTCCAAGAGAAAATGGAAAGAGACGCAGCTTGAAAGAATCTTCGGATATGCCATTTATCTTGATCATCCCACATACTTGCTCGAAATTGTCGAGGTGCTCCAAGGGATCTTCTATTGCTAAACCGTGGAACTTGTTGTTTTGCACCATGGAGATGAAACCTGGCTTAATCTCGAAGTTGTTGTTTTGTACAGGAAGAGGAGTGATCCCAAACCTATTGTGATGATTATTGGGAGCATCTCCGGTTCCTATGATCCATGGGGGTCTAGCCGCGTGTTGGCGGTTTCCATTGCCCCTTCCCACTGCCCCGTGAGCTGGAGGAGGTCCCTCTGGATGCTCGTGTTTAGCCATAGCTTCAAAGTCAACCAAACCGTGCTGAACAATCTCCTCAAAAGCTCTAGCTTGTTCTCGTACTCTTCTTTGCCGTGAATGACCAAGTTGATGGATGTTGTACAAGGGTTGAAGTAGATGGTTGTCTCCCCTGGAATGAATATGAATGTACCTGGAAGAAACACGTTTGAGAGTAGAGAGATTAGTAACTTAAACAGAGTAAAGTTTGGTCTTCACTAAGGCCCAAATCTCTATGCTTTCTAACACTCCTAGGACGGCAACGGCGCCATTTGATAACAACTTTCTTTGCAAGGGTAAGGATGCAATGAGGCTATCAAAACTCAAATGCAACACTTAGGTTGTAGTACAGTATGCAAGTGAGAGTCAATCTATTTCTAGGAGCTAGGAAGGTCAAAGAGAATGCAAGAGCAGTGTAAAGCTAAGCGAATGACAGGCGATATTGTGAAAATCCTAAAAACTATGTGCAACGACCAAATGGAATGCAAAACTATTTTAAAATTACCAAGAGTGATTGAACTACCACGAAGAACAAACAGAATAATAAAAATGCAAGGCTATGAATTAACAAAAATCGACTAGTGGATCAACCACATGATCGACCACTAGATCGAGCAGTTTGGATCGATCTCGTCTAAAAATGCAAGTATGAAGAAACTAATGACCAGGATGCGGTGAATATCAAGCGAATGATTAACGAAGATGTAAGAATGCTAAGGAAGAAGGGTCTAGGGTCGAGATTCATGTTAGGGGTTTCAAAGGTCCAAGCTTGGTTTGAAAACTCTAGATCTACTCACTTTGTGAGATTCTCTAAGCCTTGAAAACAAAAAAAAGACCCATCCATGGCGTGTGGTATGGATCACTCTCTCATTCTCTCCTCCAGACCCATGGCGTTTGGCGGAAAAAGAGATTGAGAGGCAAGGAAAACAGATTTCAACCACGCGGCTTAACTAGTCCTCTAAACTATCATGGCTTTTGGGAAAGAGTAACTAGCCTCTAAGATGTGATTTTCAGAGATCTCTGGATCCTGTCAAGGTAAGAGCTCTCTCTGATCATAAAGATCTTGGCGTGCGACTCTTTAAGCACTTAACATCTTAGAAAAGAAAGCCATTAAAAACAAGAAAACACCAAGCTTTGAAAACCTTTTCGACCCCGTGAATCCTCTCAACCCCGAAACCCAAATGAAACTACTCACTACACATTAAATAAACTAAGCAAAGCATGAAAAATGAAACGATAAACATAAGAACGATGGATTAAACTTAAACGATTCAAAATATTCAAGAACAAAGCTCTAAGTCTAACAATGGCGGATCGTCTCCAAAACCAAAGAGAAAAAGCATAAAAAGATAAGAATGAAAAGTGTGTGTGGGAAAAGGTTATCGCCGCCTTCCCAAAATGGGAAAAACAGCTCGATGGTGCCCCCTTCGCTAGCGGCCAAAAACGGTTGAAAGGACAGAGATTGACTTCGGGCATCGTGTCTTCTACTCGATCTGGGTCTCGATCTTCTTTGGTGGATCGAGTGTTGCATCCGATCTTGGTATCGATCTTCGGTCGGATCGAGTGGTGGACTCGATCTGGCCCTCGCTCTTCATGGCGTCATTTACGTCTGTACCACTTGATCGATTGCTCCACTCGATCTTCGTCTCAATCATTTCCCTAGGATCACCTGGGCTTCTCGATCTTCTGGTCGATCTCATCTAGATCGACCTGCCATGCTCGATCTGCTCCCCAATCTCTAGTCCTTAGCAAACATCTGACGTTCCACGAACCTCCACAACAGCTTCAGCGCGTCCACGAACCTCCACGACTCCAAAGTAGCCAGAAACAACCTGAATATGATGCAAAATGCAAGGAACATGCGTATGCTGGTGCAAGAATGCTCTAGGATCTAAAGTGATGCAATCTAGCCTAAAGTGTGATGTAAATGCACAATAAGTTAACTTATATGTATGCAAAATGCATGCAATATGTAGTGACATCAGACGTAAATGACGCGATGCAGATCGAAACCAGATCGAGCTTCCAACCCGATCGACACAAGATCGACTCAGAGATCGACCCAAGCCATCCGATCCAGGACAAAGATCGAGAGCCAGATCGAGCTTCCAGCCCGATCCCAGACAAACCTTATCCGACCAGCTGTCTTTGGCGGCTAGCGAAGGGGGGACCAGCTAAAGCCTAGAGAGCCTTGGAAAAGATCTCTATGACCCAAAGGCTGTCTTACCTTGACAGGATTCAGATGTCCTGGAAAACCAGATCCTAGAGGCTAATCCTTCCTTTCCCACATGCCATGGTTTTTTAGGGGATTAGTTAGGTCAATACTTGAAATCTGTCTTTCTTGCTCTTCGATCTCTTTTTCCACCAAACGCCATGGGTTTGGAGAAGAGATTGAGGAAGTGAACTATACCACATGCCATGAATGGTTCTTGTTTTGTTTTCAAGGCCTAGAGAGCCTCACAAAGTGAGTAGATTTAAGTGTTTTCAAACCAAAGCTTAAACCTTTAAGACCCTTGAATATGACCCTCGACCCTAGACCCTTCTTTTTAGTGTTTTAAATCTCTGTTAATCATTCGCTTGCCATTTAGCTTGCATCATGTTCGTTAGAAGACATTTGCTTGAAGTTGTTTATTAGATCGAACCATTCTGCTCGATCTAGTGCTCGATCCTGTGGTCGATTCACTGGTCGATTTTTAGTTTTTAGTAGCTTTGCATTTTTCATCTTTTGCTTGTTCCTCGTGGTAGTTAACCCTCTTCCAGGGATTTTAAAATTGTTTTGCATTGCATTAGATCGTTGCATTTAGTTTTCCTTGAATTTACCAATCATTTATCCATTTCGCTTAGATTTGCTCATTCCCTTGCATTCTTAGTGATACTTCCTGCTCATAGGTGTGGATTGATACCTAACTAGCATGCTATACTACATCTCAGTGTTGCATTTGAGTTTTGATAACCTCTCCTGCTTGCATTGCTTAGTAAAAACCTGTTATCAAATGGCGCCGTTGCCATCTTAGGTTGCTAGGAAGCATTAAGATTTGGGGTTTAATAAAGACTAAGCCTTTACTTTAAGTTTGGTTACTAATCTGTTTCTCTTCACACTTGTGTCGTTCAGGTACATGAACCTACGCTCCAGGGGTAACAACAATCTACTAACTCCCCTGGATAATATTCACCAACTCGGACATTCAAGAACAAGAAGAGCAAGAGAGCAAGCTAGAGCTTTTCAGGAGATTGTTCTAGCCGGTTCAGTAGACTTTGCAACAATGGCTGTGCAAGAACATCCTGAAGGACATCCACCAGGTCACGGCGCTGTAGGAAGGGGTAATGGAAACCCCATTCACGCGGCTAGACCCCCACAGATCATTGGTGCTGGAGATGCTCCTAATACGCATCACAACCGCTTTGGGATCACTCCTCCACCAGTCCAGAATAACAACTTCGAGATCAAGCCAGGGTTTATTCAGATGGTGCAAAATAACAAGTTTCATGGGTTAGCTTTGGAGGACCCATTGGCGCATCTAGACAACTTTGAGCAGCTTTGTGGAATGCTTAAGATAAATGGCATCTCGGAGGACAGCTCAAGCTGTGTGTGTTTCCCTTTTCCCTCGGTGACAAAGCGCGACATTGGGAAAAGACTCTTCCCCAAGGCACTATCACTTCTTGGGCTGACTGTAAAAAAGCTTTCCTCTCAAAGTTTTTCTCAAGCGCTCGGACAGAAAGGTTGCAAAGTGAGATCAGTGGCTTCACTCAAAGACAGAATGAGTCATTCAATGAGGCTATGAAGCGCTTCAAGGATTATACTATAGCCTGTCCTCACCATGGCTTCAGTGAAGAGACCCTCTTGAGTACCATATACCGCGGAGCTCTTCCATAGATCAGATTACTACTTGACACGGAAAGCAAATGAAACTTCCTTAGCCAAGAAGTAGAAGAGGGTATGGAGCTCATTGAGAACTTGGCATTGAGTGATGGGAACAATTCAGAGCATTACGACCGTGCTCCAAGAGGAGCTGATATTGAAGCTAACAAGAAAGAAATGAAGTCTCTCCATGAGAAGATAGATAAGCTAGTGCTTGCAAACCAAAAGCATGTACATTTTGTTGGGGAAGCTGCGAATGTCTTGGATGAGCTAGAGCAATGCCAAGAAAAAGAAGCTAATTGGGTGGCTGGTCAGAACTACAACAAGGCTACTCTCAAGGCTACCAAGGCAACAACAATTTGGCTTACAGAAGCACAAACGTGGAGAACCCTAAAGATCAGGTGTACCCCCCTCAGCAAGCAAAGCCCTTTGTACCTTATAACAAGGGTTTTCAAGCGAATAGTGGCTTTCAAGGGCAGATGCAAGGGACCTTTCAAGGTCAGAAACAGCAGCAAGACAACAAGAGCTATACACCTATGTTTCCTCCCGGCTTTGTCCCTCAACAACAACAGATGCAACAGCCTCCTCAAGATCCGGTTCAAGCAATGTTTCAACAGTTGCTTCAAGGTCAAGCTTCAACTAATCAGAAGTTTGCCGAGATGAACAACCACCTTGACTCCTCTCTTACTGACGTCTCTCAACTCAGATTACAAACCTGAACAACAAGATCAAGTAGTTAGAGAAAGGAAAGGCAAGTACAAGCGGTCAGAATAGCTTACTGGGCAAGTGTGAACAGAATCCGAATGAGTATGCAAACGCTATCACATTGAGGAGTGGTAGAGAGCTTCCTCCGCGTGTTGCTCCTATAAACAATAAGGACATTGTAGTCCAAGAGGGGGAGGGTAAGCTTTCAGCTGATGAGGAGATCAACTTTGACAACGTGTGGATTGAGAGACCAAGAAAGGGTAAAGAGGTAGCCGTAGAGTAGAAAGTGGAGCAAGCTACTAAAGAGGAAGATTTCTATGTGCCTCCACCGTATGTACCTAAGCTTCCTTTTCCCGGCCGCTTCAAGAAACAGCTGATAGAGAAGCATAAACTCTTGTTTGAGAAGCATCTAAAGGACGTTGAGATCAAGTTGCCTCTTGTTGATTGCCTAGCTATGATGCCGAAGTGTGCTAAGTTCTTCAAAGACACCCTTACAAAGAAGACTAAGGAGAGTAAAGAAGTCTTGGTGCTTAGTGAAGAGTGTAGCGCCATTATTCACAGAGAAATAGTGCCTAAGAAGCTAGGAGATCCAAGATCCTTCACCATTCCTTGTGTTTGGGTCCATTGAAGTTTGAGAGCTGTTTATGCGATTTGGGAGCAAGTATAAATATCATGCCCCATTCTATAGCAAAGAAGCTTGGTTTTACACGATTCAAAGAGTGTAGGATCTCCCTTGTGTTAGCTGACAGAAGCGTGAGACTTCCAGTGGGTATGTTAGAGGATCTTCCAGTGAGAATAAGCGATGTCAATGTACCAACCGACTTTGTTGTGCTTGAAATGGATGAAGAACCTAAGGATCCGCTTATACTAGGAAGACCATTCCTTGCAACCGCCGGAGCAATCATTGATGTGAAGAACGGGAAGATAGCTCTACACTTGGGCAAGGACATTAAGCTGGATTTTGATATCAATGAGTTCCTTAAGAAGCCGACCATAGAAGGGCAAGCATTCTACATAGAGACGTTGGATGCCTTGGCGGATGAACTGCTAGAAGAGTTGGCTCAAGAGGATCACTTGAAGCTGGCATTGACTAAGGAGCCAGGGGAGTTAATCTCCTCGACTCTAGGAAGATTGTCAAAGAAGATAAAGGCGGATGCCTAGAGATCGATCAGGAAATCGAGAAGATCACTCGATCCAAGACAGCAATCGACAAGAAGATCGAGGAGACTGGTCGATCCAGAGAAGAAAACGACTCAGACATTTGATCTACTACTCGATCCACATTAAATCGAGTAAGTGATCGACCTGAGTGCAGTCGATCCAGCAAAACAATCGATGGAAAGATTGAGAGGAGCCAATCGATCAGTTTAGAGAACGAGACGCAGACTCGTTCTCCTGCTCGATCCACATCAAATCAAGTAGGAGAATCGAGTGAAGTTGCTCGATCCGGACCAGAACGAGTGCAAGATCGACTGGATGACTCGATTTCGGAGGAGACAACGGTTCAAGAAAGCAGTCTAAATGCTCATATCTCAGGTTCTAAGGAGGATACTGAGGATGGGAACGTCAATAAGAGCCACGAGGAGGACTGGAGCGAGCTGCTAGCCCCAAAGGTGGACCTAAAGGAGCTCCCAAAAGGGCTAAGGTATTCTTTCTTAGGGCTTAATGATACCTACCCCGTGATTGTGAATGAGAATCTGAGTGATGATGAGATGCACTCGTTCCTAAATGAGCTGAGAAAGTATAGGAAGGCCATTGGGTACTCTCTAAGTGACATCAAAGGCCTTTCACCAATGCTTTGCACTTATAGTATTCACTTAGATAATGAGAACTCTTCTTCTATTGAACACCAAAGGCGCTTAAACCCGAATTTGAAAGAGGTAGTCAAGAAAGAGATTCTTAAGTTGTTAGAGGCTGACGTGATCTATCCCATAAGTGACAGCACGTGGGTTACTGCTGTCCACGTGGTGCCTAAAAAGGGAGGGATCATGGTCATTAGAAATGAACAAGATGAATTGATACCTAATAGGACTATAACAGGTCACCGTATGTGTATAGACTATAGGAAGCTCAATTCTGCCACTAGAAAGGATCATTTTCCTTTACCGTTTATTGATCAAATGCTTGAGAGACTTGCTAATCATCCTTACTATTTCTTTCTTGATGGTTATAGTGGATTTTATAAAATACCAATCCATCCAAACGATCAAGAGAAGATGACCTTTACCTGCCCTTATGGCACCTTCGCATATCGAAGGATGCCATTCGGGTTGTGTAACGCCCCGGCTAAGTTTCAGCAGTGTATGATGTCGATCTTCTCTGATCTAATAGAGGAGATGGTAGAAGTGTTTATGGATGACTTCTTTGTATATGGTGCGTCTTTTTCTGCTTGTTTGTTGAATCTTTACAAGGTACTTAAGCGTTGTGAAGAGACGAACCTTGTGCTTAACTGGGAGAAGTGCCACTTCATGGTGCAGGAAAGGATCGTGCTTGGCCACAAGATATCAGAGAATGGCATACATGTTGATAAATCCAAGGTTGAGGTCATGATGAGTCTTTAGCCGCCGGTTAATGTCAAGGGAATAAGCAGTTTCCTAGGTCACGCAGGCTTCTACAGGATATACATAAGAGATTTCTCCAAGATAGCAAGGCCCTTCACATGATTGTTATGCAAAGAGGCTGAGTTTGTGTTTGATGAGGATTGTCTTCATGCTTTCAAGACTATCAAAGACGCTCTTGTATCCGCGCCAATAGTACATGCATCGGACTGGAGTCTACCGTTTGAAATCATGTGCGACACGAGTGACTACGCCATAGGAGCTGTTCTTGGTCAGAGGAAAGACAAGCGATTGCATGTCATCTACAACGCCAGCCGGACCTTGGATGACACGCAAGTAAAATACGCTACAACCGAGAAGGAGTTGCTGGCCATTGCGTTTGCCTTTGAGAAGTTCACGTCATACCTTGTAGGGTCTAAGGTTGTTGTCTATACAGATCACGCGGCTTTGAGGTACATCTATTCCAAGAAAGACACTAAACCGAGGCTCTTACGGTGGATTCTCCTTCTATAAGAGTTTAATATGGAGATAAAGGATAAGAAGGGGATAAAGAATGGTGTTGCTGATCACCTCTCAAGGATGATAGTCAATGAAGATTTGCCAGTTGACGATTCACTTCATGAAGAGCAGCTCATGATGATCACCACGGCGGTTTGTGAGAAGCTTGAAGACAAGTTTGAAGAGGTCTTGAGTTTCAAAGAGGAAGACTTGCCTTGGTACGCTGATATTGTGAACTACTTTGCTTGTGGAGAGGAGCCTACTCACCTTGATTATTATCACAAGAAGAAGTTCATGAGAGACATCTCCCACTACATTTGGGACGAGCCATACTTGTACAAGATAGGCATGGACAGCTTGTATAGGAGGTGTGTAACAAGGGAAGAAGCTAAGGACATACTCCTACATTGTCACGGCTCATCATACGGCGGTCATTTCGCTTCCTTCAAGACCACTACAAAGGTGTTACAAGCGGGTTTCTGGTGGCCATCTATCTTCAAAGATGCTCACGAGTTTGTTAAGAGTTGTGAAGCGTGTCAAAGGGCAGGGAACATCACCAAGAGAAACGCGATGCCTCAGGTCCCTATCTTTGAGGTTGATGTCTTTGACGCTTATGGGATAGATTTCTTGGAACCGTTCCCATCTTCTTACGGCAACAAGTTCATCTTAGTGGTGGTTGATTATGTGTCTAAGTGGGTTGAGGCTATAGCTTCCCCAACAAATGATGCAAGAGTGGTTATTAAGCTCTTCAAGACCATCATCTTCCCACGGTTTGGAGTCCATAAGGTAGTAATCAGTGACGGTGGATGCCATTTTATCAACAAGGTGTTTGAAAGTCTCTTGAGGAAGTATAGTGTGAAGCACAAGGTAACAATACCTTATCATCCTCAAACGAGTTGGCAAGTAGAGGTCTCTAACAGGCAGATCAAGGCGATACGCGAGAGGACAGTTGGGGCTACTAGAAAGGATTGGGCGGTCAAACTAGAATGATGCTTTGTGGGCTTACCGAACAGCATTCAAGACCCCTATAGGCACAACTCCTTTCGCTCTCCTATACGGCAAGGCGTGTCATCTTCCTGTTGAGTTGGAGCATAGGGCACTATGGGCGGTGAAGCAGCTCAACTACAACCTCAACACAGCTCAAGTGAGGCCGTTGTTTCAGCTACATGAGCTTGATGAGCTACAGCTAGATGCATACGACAGTGCTAAGATATACAAGGAGCGGACTAAGGCTGTGCACGACAAGAAGCTTGTTCACAAGGAGTTAATGGAAGGCAGTCTAGTGCTACTCTTCGACTCAAAGTTGAAGCTGTTCTCGGGCAAGCGCAAATCAAGGTGCTGTGGACCGTTTGAGATCAAAGAGGTTCTACCTTATGGAGCGGTCACATTGGATGGAAAGAGCGGGAATGCCTTCACGGTCAACGGGCACAGGGTTAAGCATTACTTGGCTGATGGTTACAGCAAGGAGAGCACATCCGTGCTTCTTCAAGACCCCCCTCAGGCCTAAACCAAGTAAAGTCTAGCTAAAGACGTTAAAGAAAGCGCACTTGGGAGGCATTCCCATGTCTATCCTGTACATACTTTTGTTTTATTTCTACTTCAGTTTTATGCTTTTAATGTTTAAGTGTGTAGGTGAATGGATAAGTGATTGTTAGGTATGATCTTGGAGTCCAAAAGAGGCGAGAAGGGTTGAGTATAGGCTATAGATTGAGTGTTAGATCGACTCATCCTAGCGCGATCTTTACTAGATCGAGCTAGTTAATCAGGAGGAGTCAGTCATTCTAGATGAGATCGAGTAGACAGATCGAGTGGAACGGTCGATCACGAGAGGATGAACACCCTATACGTTTAGCTTGAAAAGCAAACGAGGTGTAGATCGACCGAGTCACTCGATTCTCAAAGATAGATCGAATAGTCTACTTGATTCGCCACTCGATCTAAGCCAAATCGACCCTCAAATCAATCATGGAGCTCGATCCAAGGACCAATGCCTGGTTGACCAAAGTCAAGGAACGAGAGGGTACAGTTGATCTAAGACTCGATGCAATTTGAATCGAGTCCCTGATCGATCAAACCTCTTGATCCTAGCCATTATGGGCATGAGATCGAGTCCTAGATCGACCAAATGGACTCGATCTCGTGCCGAGGTAACAATTTCTTTTCCCTCTTTTCTTCTTTCCCTCCTGTTTTTAAATTCAAATCTTGGACAAGGCAGGAATCTTGACCATGAAAGATGTGCCTTGACCAAGCTTTTTGTCAGAAACCACTAAGTCTTGCCTATGGTTTTATATTTTGTTGGCTTTTATATGTTTTCATGAAACCACACACTCTCTCACTTGTATTCCGTGATTTTTAAAACGAGAGAGAGTGTGATTTTCTTTTCCTAAAGGCCAACAGTATCTGTTTTCAATCTCTGCAAAGGTATTTTTAAATCATTGTTCAAAATCTTTTGGAAATTTTCCTTTTTATTGCTTGCTTGAATAATAGTTGTTAGGGTTTAGTGAATTTTTAAAACTAGCTAGATATTAGGAAAAATTCTAGATTTGATTCTATCTCTAGATTCCTTTCTCTACTATCTTGCTTGAATTTTTATAAATCCCCCAAAATCTAGGGTATTAGTTATAACTTTTTCTTTCTTGCTTGCTCTTTCTCTCAATATTCGCCACCCTTGCTCATTCTCTTGCTTGAGAATTGTGTTTCAGGTACCATGGCTCCAAAAAGAACAAAAGAGGAGACAGCACAAGAAGGAGAAGGTCAAGAAGTGGTGGGTCAGGAGAGGGTTAAGTGGACCAAGGAGGAAAAGCAAGCCAAGACGAGGCTAGAGAGGCTGAGGTTCGAACCAACTAAGTTCGATCAATTGGCTAAGATGGGGATCTTGAGAGACTTTGATCAACTCCTGAAGAACATAGGCCTCCGGTTCTTGTCAAGGATAGACTGCCCGACCTATCCCGAGGTGACAATCGATTTCCTAGCCACCTTGGAGTTCGCATATGAGATCCCGAGCATCCCCACTCCTTCTCATGGCCACCTATCCTTCAAAATCAGACGTCAGGCCTTTCTTCTCTCAATCCCGGAGCTTTGTCAAGCCTATGGCCTCAACACTGCTGCCAACAAGGTTGAATTCCCTTCCTTCACTCAAGCGAATGACCTGTGGGACCTCATAAGCAATGATGACTACAAGGCGAATACAGCAAAGATCAAGAGAGTGAGGAGTCCGGTGCTGAGGTACATGCTGAAACTGATTGCTAACACCTTCAGCGGACGGTCAATAGCCCCCACGGTCAGAAAGACCGAGCTTTGCTTCCTATTCAAAGGCGTGAAGCACCTCGTGTGTGATCCTAAAGAGAACGACGATCCAATGGAGGATGAACTCGGCGATGACATGAACTATGGGTGTAGCCTAGCTGCCTTATTGGTGAAATACAAGGCATACACCTTGCGATGCAAGGCAAGCTCGGCGCTTATTGGCGGCTTCCTCACGCCCTTGTTTGTGCAAGCTGGCGTACTGCTTCAAGACTTCACTCCTGTTCCGGAGAGAGCCTTCATGGATGAGATCTACCTGAGGAACACAGACAGCTTGGGACGCACGCCAGCCGAGGGCTTCTTTGCTTATCTGTACATCGACTCAGAGAATGAGAAGCGGGTTTGCATACTGCCAAACAAGGAGGAAACCGAGCTGCAAGGAGTTGGCAACATCGAGTTCTTACCGAGTGTAGAGGAGTGCTTCGCCCCTTTAAGAGCCACCGCCGCCATTCAACAAGCTACTCGCCCAAGATCAGAGTCTCCTGCCTCGGATGATGAGATGCCCGAGAGCTTTGTGCTTCCCAAGATTGACTTTGAGCCGCGGACTAAGACCAAGAAGTTCATTGCTTCTGTTGTGGAGATGCAAAGGAAAATCAACAAATGGCAGAGCAAGGTACTCAAGAAGCTTGCCAAGAAGGTCAAGGCGCTTCAAGGGAGCTCACCTAAGAAGGCTGTAAGCGAGGAAGTCGAGCAGCCCGAGAAGAGGAGGAGATCGACTGGTTGGATCGTTTTACATGAGCCTCAATGAAGCACCATCCTACCTGCTCGCCACTCGGTTCATTAAAGGAGCTGCAAAGGACAAAGGCAAGGCAGTAGCTCACGAGACCCCCACAAAGAGCAAGAAGTCTGGAGCAACCTCAAGCTCTAGCACTTCTTAGCTCCGAGGTACCAACAACCGTCCCTTGTATATACCACGCATGCTTTCTTTGGTTTTGCTTTATGTTTTGAACTCCTTTAGTTTATACCACGCATGATTTCTTTGGTTTATAACGATCAGTGCTTGATCGTTACGGATGATCGATATATTCTTGAGAATCGTATCGATCTCCTTTTGATCGTTACACTTGACCGAAATTAATCCGGCGGGTTTATAATGATCAGTGTGTGATCGATATGTATGACCGAAATTGATCTTACTTTCAGACTTCCTTCCATATCGATCACAAGTGATCGATATGTTGACTGGTGCAATCCGGCTCCACTGAATTCGATCACAAATGATCGATACTCATGACCGAAATGTATGTATCGGTCTCGTCATGACCGTTACACTTGATCGATATCAGCCAGAGAGCACCTGTTCTTTGTCCCTGATAGACTTGCTCAACCCCCAATTCGAACTCTTGTTTCTATACGCAATAACAAAGCATAAAAGAGAAACTAGAAAGCATAATACATACAAAAGGATACCATGGGACTACCTCTCAAGTGTGCTTGTTTAAAGTCACCAAGCTTGACTTTGCTTACTTCTCTAGTGGAGGTGGTGAGAAGGAGTCTTTGAGCTCCTTGGTGTTGTAGCTCCCACTTTGACATTCCTGGTGACTCCATCTACCTTCAACACAGCAAAGGGTTTTGGTTTGTTCCTCCCCTTCATCTTGTAGTGGACTTCACCATTGCTAGAAACAAAGGACTTCAAGACAACCCCATCTTCCTTGTCATCCAACAGAACTTCATTCATGTAATCAGAAACTCCCACTTTGAGGACCTCCTCTTCAGTGGTATCAGTAAACAACTTGGTTAAGCAGCAACCATCAAAACTTTCCTCAACATAGCCTTCAAACTCTGGCCAATGTTTACTAAGCTACTTCAACTTCTTGATGTCCATTGAGAAAGCTTGCTCATTCTCCAACTTATTCCCCTTGGAGTCAAACCTTAGAACCTTCTTCCTGGTCAGTCTCAGCTCTATTGTGCATTCTTTGGCATCAAACACTGCTCCAGCTGAGGCTAAGAAAGGCCTTCCGAGAATGATAGCATTCTTTATATGGCCTTCCACATCTATTACCAAGAAATCAGTGGGAATGGTTACCTCTTCAATCATCACTGGTACATCCTTATAACTCCCAAGTGGTCTCTTCACAGTCTCATCAGCTATAGTAAGGGACATATTACTCTCTTGAAGTTGAGTGTAGCCAAGAGCTTTAGCAGTAGAGGATGAGAGAAGGTTGATACTTGCTCCAAGATCACAAAGACAACTTTTGAAGGTCTGCCCTTTAAGCTCACATGGGAGAGTAAAACATCTTGGATCTCCAAGTTTCTTGATAGTAAGCTCCTTGATAGGGGTTAGGTTTTATCCAAATAAAACTACTGCAAGTGCACAGCAAAAGCAGTTGTAGTACAAGGGGTATCGAATCCCAAAGGAGTAATGCAGACTACACTATCGAATGTAGGTTCGGATAAGCTAAGCATAATAAAATGTATGTAATGCGAATGATAAAATAAAAGTAAGCAATGAAATTCAAGTTGTTGATCTAAGTTTCAGAAGCTAAAAGCGCTAAGTCAGGACAGTTCGCAGGTTGAATCCGAGAATTTAGAATGCATGAAATCAGGAATTATTAATAACCGTTTTGAACATGAATATCAAATATATAACTAATCAATTTTCATTGCAGAAGTTAACTATCTTTAAATCACAGAGTTTCAAATCTCTTTGCAAACCCTAACAACCTAAACATGCGATACGATCAGATTCAATTGTTCACAAAACTCCTAAGCCAAATCTCTTTGCACTAAGTTGTTTTGCTCATCAAATACTATTTCAGGTTATCAATAATGCTCTAACATATATTTAACAACCTAAGATTTTCGGATTTCTAGATGATGTGTCTAAGAAATTTGATTTTAAAGCAAGCAGAGATGAAAAACCAAAAGATATTCCTAACAGGTAGCAATTCTACAAACTCTTCATGAACCTTTGAAAAAGCCCTAACTTAACTAGAAGATTACTCAGACATGATCATGAAATCACAAAACATAACTGAATAAAATTGCATTAAGAGAAAAAGTAAAAGAATAAGGGTATTCGAATATTTCTCAAAAGAGTACAGGATCTGTCTCCCAAAAAAGCTCTGAATATATCTCTCTCTCAAACTCTCTGAATTCTAAAATCTAAGATCTAAAGCCAACAATGGCTGAAAACCTAATAAATAGAGGCTAAACACGATCTGGGGTCTTCTTGCATATAATAAAACTTCTGGGCCAATTCTGCAAATAATGCTCCATCTTTTAACAAACAAGCCACGCTCCTTCCTTGGTGGCTGACGAGCGTCACCATATAGCATACTTTCTTCTCCGTTCTACGTACTTTGTGGCTTCAACTTGAAATGATCCAAAAAGCTCAAATATCACCAATTATGCTCCAGAAATGCTATAACCTGCAAAGACTCTTCTATGACTCTAAAAAGACCAAAAAGACTCAATAAAAAGGACTTATATCAAGGTTAAAAACCATAAAAACTATGATATATCAACTCCCCCAGACTTAGCTTCTGCTTGCCCTCATGCAAACATCAGACAAAAAACTGGGTCGAGGTTTGAAAACAAGAAACAGTCAGTCAGACATCAGGAACACCACATTAGTTAGAACTTTCGAACCCACATACCATATAGTCAACACAAGATCAAATTTCAGTCTAATCATCACAAGCTTAGAAAATCTCTCAAGTTCAGTCCAAATCCCTTCAAGAAATCCGAAATTTCTACTGCTAACTCCTTATTTTTTTATCTAAGTGTGATGTCTCATCAAGGTTTTATTATCTCAATCACTTTACATATTCTTTTCTCTTCCTAAACAACTGAACAAATCAATCTCAACACAGCTCTCCTATTTTCTCTTCCCTTAATCTTTTCCTTTCTGATATTTTCGATTTTTCAACTCTTTCTCTTATTTTTTACAGTCTAAGATAAGATGTTACTCAATACTTGTGTTCCTTGTGAGAAGACAGGTTCTTGAGTGTGTTTATTACTGTTGTTCCTTGTGAGAAGACAGGGTCATGAATGCACCATTCTTTGGACCTAAATTCTTAAAAACTACATCAGGGAAGATCAAAGAGAGATTGTATCTTAACCTTATTGTCAGTGTTGAAAGAGAGAATCAAGATCAATAAGAATCAAGCCCCAAGATAAGAAGTTTAAAGTTCATTAAGGTGGAGCTAACAGCAAATTTTTCAGATTCTCTAAGAACCTAAACCTTCATTGCTAGACTGATCTACCTATGATTTTCAACTTAGTAAGACTTGTAATCAACTACTGTGGCAATGGTTCTTATAAGCATAAACGTCATATGGTAAGTTCCAAGAAAAACTGACAGTTTCAAAATTTTGATTCTATAATAACAGGTTTTTTACTCATCTTTAAGACTCTATAAACATGACACAAAGCACACAACGTCAGTAACCACCTCCCCCAGACTTAAACAACACTGTCCCCAGTGTTATTAAGCCAAGAGTGTGTCAAAAAGAAGCATAAGAACTTGTAAAACCGTGTCAGAAAAGTGGTACCTTGCGAAGGGTCGGATGACGAATGTCACCAGCTTGGTGACGAGCGTCACCACGGCTGATACTTCAGAATCATCAAGTTGGATGCTTAAACTTTGTGTTATCATATGTAATCCGAAATTAGACTGTTGGAGCACTCAAAACACACATCAAAAACATCCAAACAAAGCATAATCCATGGTTGAACAAGTTAACAAGACATCCTCAAAGCAAACTGAACAAACTGACTCTTTTTTTTTTATGTTAGTAAACGAAAATAGACTAGAGTATGATAGCTAGATAACTTACCAGTGGGTTGCCTCCCACTAAGCGCTTGTTTAAAGTCACTAGCTTGACTTTGGTTGGCTGTTTAGACAGATGGTGCATCATCCAGAGACACAATGTGTCCTGCTGGAATCTCGGCTTGTGCCCAATAATGCTTCACCCTCTGTCCATTGACAGTGAACTCCTCTCCTTTGGAGTTTATCAGGACAGTAGCACCATGTGGTCGAGCTTCTTTCACAGTGAAGGGACCTGACCATCGAGAACGCAGTTTACCAGGAAAAAGCTGTAATCGAGAGTTGTAACGTAATACCTGGTCATTGGGCTCGAAATGTCTGGAGATGATATTTTTATCATGATATGTCTTTGTCCTTTCCTTGTATAACTTGGAGTTTTCATAGGCCAGATATCTGATCTCATCCAGTTCATTGAGCTGAATCAAGCGCCTCTCTGCAGTAGGTTTCAGATCGAAGTTCAGCTTCTTGAAAGCCCATTATGCTTTGAACTCAAGCTCTACTGGTAAATGGCACGCTTTGCCATAGAGAAGATGGAATGGTATAGTCCCAAGTAGCGTTTTGTATGCTGTCCTGTAAGCCCATGATGCATCATCCAGCTTTGCAGACCAATCTTTCCTTGTCTTTCCAACTGTCTTCTCCAGAATCTGCTTGATCTGCCTGTTGGAAACCTCAACTTGTCCACTAGTTTGGGGGTGGTAGGGCGTGGCTACTCTGTGCTGTACACCATACTACTTCAGCAGCTTGTCAAAAACCTTGTTAACAAAGTCAGAACCACCATCACTTATGACAATCCGTGGGACACCAAATCTGGGAAATATAATGGTATTAAACAGTTTCAATACCACTGCAGCATCATTAGTAGGAGTAGCCAACGCCTCTACCCACATAGATACATAATTAACAGCAACCAGAATGTATCTATTCCCATAAGATGAGGGAAAAGGTCCCATGAAGTCAATAACCCAACAATCAAAGACTTCAACTTCTAGAATGAAGTTCTGTGGCATCTCATGTCTCCTGCTGATCTTTCCTCTTCTCTGACAAGTATCACAGCTTTTAATTAATGCCTTGGCATCCCTGAACATAGTAGGCCACCAAAAACCAGCTTGAAGAACCTTAGAGACTGTTTTGAATGTGGCAAAGTGTCCAGCATACTCTGACCCAAGACAGTGAAAGAGAACGTCCTGCACTTCTTCTTCTGCTATGCATCTTCTGTAAATCCCATCAGCACAATGCTTGTAGAGATATGGCTCATCCCAATAGATTCTCCTAAGTTCTCTCAAGAACTTCTTCTTAGCATAGCCCTTGAAGTCATGTGGTTCATCCTCTGCAGCAAGGTAGTTAGGAATATCAGCATACTAGGGTCTCTTTGGATCATCCAAAGCATAAACTTTCTCTTCAAAAGCCATCCCTAAGCTTGCACAAATCGCAGCCAAGTTCAGGGTTTGGTGACGAGCGTCGCTTCCTTCGTATGAAAACTTGGTCACGACTGTTCTGGCTTGGTGACGAGCGTCACCCTCCTGGTGTCGCTCGTCACTCCCTTACAGTTTTGTGAAAACTGCAGGTTTTCAACACTTTACTCCTGAAATCTTGATTCCACCAAGTAGACATTCTCTTCAGGCAAGAAATCATTGATTGGGACACTGTCTTCGACCTGAAATCTGGATAGATGATCAGCAACACTATTCTCAACACCTTTCTTGTCCTTCACTTCAATGTCAAACTCCTGAAGAAGCAGAATCCATCTCAACAACCTTGGCTTTGCATCCTTCTTCTGCATCAAATACTTCAGTGCTGAATGGTCAGTATGAACCACGACCTTGGAGCCAACAAGGTACTGTCTGAATTTCTCAAATGCAAACACGACAGCCAACAATTCATTCTCAGTTGTTGCATAGTTCTTCTGAGCTTCATCCAAAGTCCTACTTGCATAGTAAATGGCGTGGAGCTTCTTGTCTTTCCTCTGTCCCAGCACTGCTCCAACTGCAAAATCGCTGGCATCACACATCACCTCAAAAGGTAGGTCTCAATCTGGAGGCTGCACAACAGGGGCTGTAACCAAAGCTTGCTTGATCTGTTCAAAGGCGGATTTGCATTCTTCTGTGAACTCAAACTTCACATCTTTGCAGAGGAGAGCTGTAAGAGGGCGTGATATCTTGCTAAAGTCCTTGATGAATCTTCTGTAAAACCCAGCGTGACCCAGAAAACTCCTCACTGCCATCGAATTCCACTGTAAGCTTCTGTTGTCCCTCCAAGATCTGTTCCAGCATTGCTTCCATCTTGTTCCCTTGTGGAGGTGCAGGTTGATAAGAAGAAGAACCAAAGTTTCTGTTGTAATTTCCACTGTTCTGGAATGGTTTCGGGTACTCTGTCTCCTGGAATGGGGGCATAGGAGTGTAACCATGCGTGCTTTGTCATCCTGTAAAGGTAGTCTTCTGATTGCTTTTGTTGTAGCCTCTGTTCCACTGCTGATTTCCATACCTTTGACCCTGAAAACCGCCAGAATTGATGAAATGTACATTTTCCTGATCAACCTCCTCTGAACCTTCGAAAGTCTCCACCTCTGCAGCGAAATGAACTGACTTGGTTCCCACCAAAAGGCTGTGCATACTGTCCAGCTTAGCCTTAACTTCAGCAATCTGATTTCCATCTTCCACACCAGCTTGTTTCATCCTCTGAAAATCTGCAATCTTAGTGCTGTTGCTGCATGCCTAGTTCTCAATCAACCTGATTGCTTCTTCTGATCTGTTGGTGTTGAAGTTTCCAGCACTAGCTGCATCCAGCGCCATTGAATACGTCCAGTCAATGCCTCTATTGAATATCCCAAGTAGTTGCACCTGACTGAAGCCATGATGAGGACAGTTCCTCTGATAAGACTTGAATCTGATCCAAGAAGCCTTTAAAGCTTCAGTAGGTCCTTGTGTAAAGGATGGAATTTTCGTCCTCATGTCTTCTGAGCTTGCATCATTATAGAAGTTGTTCAGAATAGCATTCTTAGTGTCTTCCCAAGTGGTCAATGAAGCAAGTTCCAGTTACTTCAGCCAATATGAAGCCACTCCTCCAAGAGAGTAAGGGAAAAGCTTGCAGAACAGAAAGTCATTAGTGACTCCATTGGCTTTGACACTTGAAGCTAAAACCTCAAACCTATCAATGTGATCCATAGGATGCTCATGAGATAAGCCATGGAATAGATGCTGGCCAACCAGTTGATAGTAGACAGGTTTAAACTTAAAATCGTTCCTGTGAAAGGCAGGAGGGCCGATTGCAGCTCTGTTGGCATATAACTGATCTGGTCTATTGTAGTCTCCTAAAGTCCTCTGCACAAAACGCCCAGCAGCATTATCAGCAGCCGCAAGGACTCCAGCGTCTTGTCCCACTTGTTGAACCTGCTGTTCAACAATGACATTCCCATCCTGATCAATCATATGTCCCTCTCCGTTCCTTCTGTGTCCTTCTCTGTCAACCAAGTGACCTTCTGCATCTTCAACCAAGATAAGTGGAGCGACCATTGTAGATTGCTTCTTAGCTTTCCTGTATGTTCTCTCCAACCTCGCGAGTTCGTCGATGCTCAAAGTCATGATATATCATGGTTTTTATGGTTTTTAACCATGATATAAGTCCTTTTTGTTGAGTATTTTTGATCTTTTTAGAGTCCTAGAAAAGTCTTTGCAGGTTATAGCATGTCTGGAGCATAATTGGAGATATTCAAGCTTTTTGGAGCATTGCAAGTTGAAGCCACGAAGTATCCAGCTCGGGAAGAAAAGTATGCATATAGGTGACGCTCGTCACCCACCAGGGAAGGAGGTCGTGGCTGTTTATTAAAAGATGGAGCATTATTTACAGAATTGGCCCAAAAGTTCCAATATTTACAAAAAGGCCTCATATCGTGTTTTAGCCTGTATATATTAGGTTTTTGGCTATTGTTATCAAATAACACAGATCTTAGATCTTGTATCTTTTTCTTTTTGAGAGTTTTAGAGAGAGATTTGTAGCAGAGCTTTTGGAGAGACAAATCAGACTCCTTCAGAGCAGATTTCGAACTCCTTTATTTCTACTTCTAATTTCTTTTATGCAATCTATTCTTTTCATGATGCTTTCTCAAATCACCATGTCTGAGTAGTTTGTTAGTTAAGTTAGGGCTTTTCAAAGGTTGAAGAAGTGTTTGTAGAATTGCTAAACTTATAGGAAATTCATTGGTTTTTCAATTGTGCTTGCAATAACGTTTTCTTAGACACATCATCTGGATTTTGAAATCCTAGGTTATTTTATAGATGTGAGAGAATTATTAGTCACCTGAACTAGTAATAGATGAGCAAAACGCCTTATTGCAAAGAGATTTGGCTTACGAGTTTTGTGAACAATTGAACCTGATCATTACTGCATGTTTAGGTTGTTAGGGTTTGCAAAGAGATTTGAAACTCTGTGATTTAGGCATAGTTAACTTCTGCAATGAGAATTGATTAGTTATATATTTTCGATTCATGTTCAAGAAGGTTCTTATTCATTCCTGATTGCATGCATTCTACACTCTCGGATTCAACCTGCGAATTGTCCTGACTTTGCGCCTTTAGCTTTCTGAACTTTAAGAGCAATCATAAAACACCCACTTGCATTTATTTTACTGTTTCACATTACATTCATTACTTATTGCTTAGCTTAATCCGAATCTGAACTCTTTAGTGTAGTTTACTTACTCCATTGGGATTCGATAACCCCTTATACTACAACTGCTTTGCTGTGCACTTGCAGTAGTTTTATTTGGGTAAAACCTGAGCCCTATCAAGTTTTTAGCGCCGTTGCCGGGGAGTAATAGCTGCCTCTCGATTTTTAGTATTAGGATTTTGTCTAAGTTTTAATTTGTATAGTGACTTTCAGTTTCTTTTCTTTGTGCTGGTTTCAGGTGTATTCCTAGTCGCAGTACCAGAAGCAACAAGGAGAAGGAGCTTGTGACTTTGAGCATCGATGAACTCGCTAGGTTGGAGAGAACTAACCGAAAAGCTAAGAAGCAATCTACAATGGTCGCTCTACTTATCTTGGTTGAAGATGCAGAAGTTCACTTGGTTGACAGAGAAGGAAACAAGAGGAACGAAGAGGGGCGGAGGATTGATCAAGAGGGGAATGTCATTGTTGAACAGCAGGTTCAACAAGTGGCAGAGGACGCTGGAGTCCCTATTGCTGCCAACAACGCTGCTGTGCATTTATTTAGAGGATTCTAGGTGACTACAACAGACCTGATCAGTTCTATGCCAACAGAGCTGCAATCCGCCCTCCTGCCTTCCAAAGGAACGATTTTGATGTTAAACCTGTCTACTATCAGCGGGTTGGCCAGCATCCATTCCATGGCTTACATCATGAGCATCCTAAGGATCACATTGAGAGGTTTGAGGATTTGGCTTCAAGTGTCAAAGCTAATGGTGTTAGCAATGACTTTCTGTTCTATAAGCTTTTTCCTTACTCTCTTGGGGGAGAAGCTGCATATTGGTTGAAGCAACTGGAACCTGCTTCATTAACCACTTGGGAAGACACTAAGAATGCCTTTCTGAATAACTTCTATGATGATGCAAGATCAGAAGACATGAGGACGAAAATTGCATCCTTTACACAAGGGCCTACTGAAGCTTTTAAGGCTTCTTGGAACAGGTTCAAGTCTTATCAAAGGGACTGTCCTCATCATGGCTTAAGTCAGGTGCAATTACTTGGGATCTTCTTCAGAGGCGTCGACTGGAAGTATCAGATGGCGCTGGATGCAGCAAATGCAGGAAACTTCAACACCAATAGACAAGAGGAGGCGATCAGACTGATTGAAAACTTGGTCTGCAGCAACAGCAATAAAAATGCAGATTTCCAGAGGATGAAACAAGCTGGTGTGGATGATGGAAATCAGATTGCTGAAGTTGAGGCTAAGCTGGACAGTATGCACAGCCTTTTGGTAGGAAAGAAGTCAGTTCACTTTGCTGCAGAAGTGGAGATTTTAGAAGGTTCATAGGAGGTTGAGCAGGAAGATGTAAATTTCATCAATTCTAGCGGTTTTCAGGGTCAAAGGTATGGAAATCAGCAGTAGAACAGAGGCTACGACGATTTCAAGTGATCGTCTCCCCTATGCAAATGCAATGCAACCTATATGTCAACACCAGACTCAATCTTAAAGGAATGAAATGCAACTACATGCTTTCTTTTTTGGTTTGCAAATAATGCAAAAGATTTTCAAATTTTTTCGATTTTTTGTGTTTTTCTATGCCTTACATGTATGCATGATATGCATGAGACTCAAAGTGAAAAGAAAAAGAAAACCTAAGAACAAAGTCAAACCCCAAATCTCTCCCCCACACTTAAATTACACAGTCCCTTGTGTAATGAAAGCAATGGAAGAGAGAAGCAACAAAATATATTACAAAAATGAAAAGATGCAATGGTATATAACAATAGAGAGGATGTGGTACTTGGTTTAATGGCAGGAGTAGTGGGATGATCATGAGGTTTGAGGAGACTTGCTAGCTCTCCTCTTCCTTCTTTCATAAACAATAGTGGAATGCTGAGCTGCTTCTGGAGGTGGTGGAACCCAGCTTGACCATAGCTGTTCAGCCTGTGAAGAAGTTCCTTGTGAGCCCCATTGCCATGTTTCCTGATCTTCAGAGGAGTTGGGGCCTCCCAAGCTGATGGAACATGGGCTCTTGGCTCAAAAGATGAAGCCATTGGTTGTTCCCATGTACCCCACTGGTCTCTTGGTTGTGTATGAAATGAATGTCTTCCATGGGGGTTCCATATAGCTTCCTCCTCTTCAGTTGGCTGAAGTTGCTCTTCTTGTTGAGAGTTGAGCTCATGGGTGTGGCTGTGGTGGGAAGTTCTTGATGATGTAGCCTTGTTCTTCTTGAACTTCCCTTTCATCATTTTCATAAGCCCTTTGATGGCTTTATCCTGCCACTTGCACCACTTCTGGAGTGTGCTGATGTGTTCATGAGCTGCTCTCAAAGAGCTTCCTTGGTTTGGTGCTGCATAAGGCTGGAAGTGGAACTGCCTTGAGCTGTAGTTGAACACTTCCTCTTCTCCAAGCTCATCTTCTTGATGGGTTCTTTTTTGAAAATCAGCGCCAGCATTAGCATTCCCTTGATCTTCTTCTTCTTCTTCTCTGATCTCTTCAGTGTGCTCCTCTTCTGCATCACTGTCTTCTTCTTCCTCTCCAGGAACAGGGCAGCCTGTGTAGAGCTCTTCAGTGCTTGGGTTGAAGCTGATGTTTCCGTTTCTGAAGAAGGATGTGAGCTTTGGATTGGGGAGGAGGACTTTTGCTGGTGTGCCAAAGGTTGTGATGAATTTGTACACATGCTTTCTACCAATGGTTCTTTCAAGGTAGTGGCTTCTCTTGAGGTAATCAATGTCAATCCATAGTGGCTCCAGTGCATCACCTTCATGTTTGTCAAGGTCTATTCCACTAGCTTGTAGAACTGCTGTCACAACTCCCCCAATGTGCACTTGAGGGCTCTTCTCCTTCTTTGTCTTACTCAAAACCCAGCTCTTGAAGTGCATGGATATCTTGTTGGCTTGAAAGTGCACTGGTTAAAAGCCTTCATGAGTTCTTTAGCAGCACTGCCTTTGTTTTGTTGCTCTTCTCCCTCATTCCCAACTGGTCTCTTCCGAGCGGCTTTGGAGGATTGCTCATCAGCTTTTCCCTTTCCTTTTTCTTGCCTTGCTGGTGGTGATGTGGTTGCTTCTTGAGGTGTCTTTCCCTTTTTCCCAGCAGCTACTTTTGTTCTTTCCATTGTACCTTCAAAAGCAAAGCTTGTAAACAATGTAAATGAAAGAACAAAAGGTGAAGAACCAAATAGCTGAAAGCTTTTAAATAAACAGCTCCTTAAGCTAAGAGAAGTCTAATAACTCCTAACAACAAGCTTAAACTTCTTTAAAGCAAAAACAGATCAAAAGCTGACAACTAAATAAGCTAGGATGAACAAAGGATAAACAGTTATGCATGACATCCTAGCAATGCGGTTCAAAGGCAAAGAGATGATGATCTTGCAAAATGGATGAAATTAAACAAGCTATGAGATGAATAGACAATTAAGCATAACTTTAACAGTCTAGCTTGATATTTCAACAAGAATCCAAAATGCAAAATCATAGCACAACATTTGAAACTAAACACTACTTGCTCTTATAAACTTCTTACTAAGTGATTTTTAACATAAGCAAAGAGTAAGAGCAAAGAGAGATAGTTTAGGAAGCAAGCCTTTTTGGAACTTCTGAACACTTAAAGCAAGTAATAAAAGAGAAGAAGAAGTAGCAATTTCGAGCCTTATGTGAGAAGAAGAGTGAGTTTAAGTGTGAAGAGAAGTGAAAGTAGATTGTTGCTTAAATAGAGAGAAAGGAGGAGAAACCAAAGGAATCAAAGGTTGGTGAGGGAACATAAGGAATCAAAAGTGTGGGGGACAAAAACAAAAGGTGTTCAGAAGCCAAGAAAGAGGTCAGAAGGAATCCCAATTAAAAATTTAAACTCCATTGGCGCCAAACCAAAGGAGGGAAAAGTTTTTTGGAAGTTGATACACTTACCTCGGATGGAGTTTCGGTCACTCATGACCGATATTACTGACCAAAATTGCATTTTCGGTCTTGAGTGATCGATACTATAGACTGACGTGCTTCCTGGGATTTGTATCGGTCATCAGTGGTCGACACAATTGACCGAAAATCATACGGTATGTTTATGTCGACCAAGTGTGGTCGATATGAATGACCGAAAACTTTCCCACCTTCAAACTTCTTTCCATATCGATCACAAGTAACCGATATGTTGACTGGTGTAGACTGGCTCTACTGATATCGGTCAGTCATGATCGATACTACTGACCGAAAATATGTGTATCGGTCTGTCATGACCGATACAAATGACTGAAATCAGCCAGACTACACCTGTTCTTTGTCTCCTTCAGACTTTCTTAAACCCCAGTTCGAAATCCTGTTTCTATACACTAGAACAAGGCATAAAAGATAAATTAGAAAGCATAATATATACAAAAGGATACCATGGGACTACCTCCCAAGTGTGCTTGTTTAAAGTCACTAAGCTTGACTTTGGTTACCTCTTTAGTTGAGGTGGGGAGGAGGAGGAGTCTTGGAACTCCTTGGTGGTCGCTTGCTCCTTTGGACTCTAGCAGAAACTCCATTCATCTTGATCTTGGCAAAAGGCATAGTCTTCCCCTCTTGCTGAAGCTTGAAGATGAACTCTCCCTTCTTAGAAACCCTTGGTTGCAAAACCATTTCTCCCTTGCTAGTAACCAGCTTAACATCATTCAGATTCTTGTAGTCAACCACTTCAAGGACCTCCTTTTCAGTGGTGTCTTCAAACAACTTGACCAGACAGCAACCATCAAAACTCTCTCCTTGGTAGCCTTCAAACTCTGGCCAATGTTTACTAGGCTGCTTCAGCTTCTTGATGTCCATTGAGAAGGCTTGCTCAGTTTCCAGCTTATTCCCTTTGGAGTCAAACCTTAGAACCTTCTTCTTGGTCAGATTCAGCTCAATAGTGCATTCCTTAGCATCAAACACTGCTCCAGCTGAGGCCAGGAAAGGTCTTCCTAAAATGATAGCATTCTTTATATGCCCTTCCACATCAAGCACCAGAAAATCAGTGGGAATGGTTACTCCTTCTATCATCATTGGCACATCCTTGAGACTCCCTAGTGGTCTCTTCACTGTCCCATCAGCTATAGTAAGGGCTACATTACTTTCTTACAGTTGAGTGTAAGCAAGAGCTTTAGCAGTAGAGGATGGGAGAAGGTTGATACTTGCTCCTAAATCACAGAGGCAATTCTTGAAAGTCCTCCCCTTTAGCTGACATGGGAGAGTGAAGCAGCCTGGATCTCCAAGTTTCTTGACATTGAGCTCCTTAACTTTTGGTGATCCAGTCTTATCTCTGAGCTTCTCAAGCTCTTCTTGGCCATTTAAACCCCTCATCTCCATCTGAGCAGCATAGAGGGTTTCATATTTCTGAACTATCTGTTCCTTGAACCTGGCTGGAAAAGGGATGGTTGGCTGATAGACAGGAAGGATTGCAGTTTGAGGTTTCTCTTTATTATCAGCAGCTTCCATCAAGTATTCCTTTGTGTTATCAATAATCTCATGTGGCGCCCACCACTCTTCATCATCTGAGTTTTCCTCAACTCCAAAGGGTTCTCTTTCCACATCTCTTTGTTCAGCATCAACTTCTAGAAACTCTTCCCCCACACTTAGAGGTTCAGTGTCCTCAGTGAACAAGTAGAGGAACTCTTCAATGATAGCCTCCTCTTCAGGGGAGAGGTTCATTTCTTCTGTGACAATGGCATTGCAGAATTCCTTTGGGTTAGCCTCTAGTTTTCCAGGAAAGTGACCTTGAGGCTTGGGACCAGCTATGCCTTTGTTGTTCTCCAGTGTTTTGACTCTTGCAGCGAATCCATCAATCCTGTTGGTGAGCTCTACATTCACTGAATCAATTTTGTTGTGGCCCTCTGCAAACTTCTTGTTCATTTCCAAGGTTGTGCTGACTTGAGTGTTGATCATTTGTTGCATGAGGGTCTTGTGTTCAGTGTCTTGAGAGCTGGAGGAAGCCTGTCCTTGAGCTTGAGCATTGAATCCTGGAGGGTCGTAGGGCGCCCTAGACTGATAGTTGTTATTCTTCTGCAGAAAACCTTGATTGTTGTAGGAGATAAAAGGTCTTGGTGCAGCTTGCTGTTGCTGTTGAGGGTAAACCTGGTCTTGTGGGTTGGCAACATTGTTGTTCCTGTAAGACAAGTTGGGATTAGGTCTGTAGTTCCCATAGTTGTTGTAACCACCTTGGTTGCCCAAGTAGTTCATCTCCTCAACTTGGCATTGTTCCTGATCATCAAGCTGAACCATGTCTCCCACAAAGTGAACTTCTTTCGTTTCCCTTAGCAACAAGTCCAGCTTCTCATGTAGAGACTTGATCTCTTTCTTGCTAGATTCTAAATCATCCTTAGCACTCCTTGGTGCTCTAGCAAACTCCTCATTGTAGTTTCCATCAGACTGAGCCAAGTTCTCTACTAACTCCAAACCTTCATCTACATCTTTTGACAGGAAGTTCCCATTTGATGCTGTGTCCAGAAGCATTCTTATCTTAGGCAAGGCTCCTCTGTAGAGAGTGAATAGCAAAGAGGCTTGTGAGAAGCCATTATGAGGGCATTGCAGAGTTAACCCTTGAATCTTTCCCAAGCTTCTCCAAAGCTTTCATTGTTCCTCTGTGCAAACCCTGAGATTTCATTCCTGATTCTAGCAGTTCTGGAAGTAGAGAAGAATTTTGCTAGAAAGGCTTTCTTGCATTCATCCCAGCTGGTTATACTGCCTTGAGAAAGATTTTTTTCCCACTGGTGTGCTTTATCTCCTAGAGAAAAGGGGAACAGTCTGAGCTTGAAGCCATCTTCACTAACTCCATTTATCTTGGTCAAGGAACATAGCCTATCAAAGTTGTCTAGATGATCCAGGGGGTCTTCAAGTGGTAGCCCATGGAATTTGCTGCCTTGAACCATTGAAATCAAACCAGACTTGATTTCAAAGTTGTTGTTTTGGACTGCTGGTGGGATAATGCCTGTCCTGTTGTTGTAGGCATTTGGTGCATCACCTGCTCCAATAGGTCTAGCTGCTCTTGGGGCTTGTGCAGCTCCTCTTGGTCCTAGCTCACCTTGTAAGCCTTGGACACCTTGGTGTCCCTGTATGCCCTGAGCTCCTGCAGTTCCTTGAGGACCTTGAAACCTGTTGTCGTCCATGGCTTGATCTCGAATGTTCATTCCAAGCATTTGCAAGTGTTGCTGTCGTTCTTGCTGTCTCCTTGCTCTCTGTCCTCTATCCAGCAGGTTGATGTTATCGATGAACTCCACAAGGTTGCTTGAACCTCTGGACCTCAAGTTCATATACCTGAAAGAGAGAAATGAAAGTCAAAGAGAGTTAGTAACCAAAGAAAAGTAAAAGCTTGATCTTAAGGATTCTACAAACTCTGATGATTCAAACTGTTTCCCAAATGGCAACGGCGCCAAATTGATACAAGGGTTTTACCCCTTGTAGGACAATTGCCCTAGCTTGTACTAGTCAATTGCAGTATAGCATAGGGTTGTATCAATCCAAATGGAAAGAGTTGAAAGACAGAAGAGTTGAGAGTGGAATCACTAAGTCAAGCAAGCCAGGAAAGGGGTTTTGTTGCCTAAGCAACAGTTCTAACAACCTAAGTGAACCAAGCAGCAATAAGGTGAAAGCAAAAGCAAACTAAGCAATTCTAAGCAAGAAAAACAGAGCAAAATAAAGCAAAACAGAGCAAATCCGAGATTCAAATTAGAGAAAGACAAGTTCCTAGATGTGGTTATTGACTTTGGGGAATTTCAGGCATTGAATAAGGATGTTTCAAACTACATTGATCAAGCAAGTAAGCAAGCAATGGTGGTTCCTAGACATAGAGTTCACAACTAAGCTAGCTAGATCCAATCTCTTGGCAAATAACCCTTTGCTAAACATCTTAACAAGAACTAACTCTCATTAGTGTTAAAACATCAAGCAAGCAAGATTAATCAACTCTATTCAAGTCAAAATGCTCCTCAAACAGTCAATCTCTTGAGCCAAGGTCAGTAAATCCTCTACTAAACAGGTTCAGCATTTCATCAAACACTTGGTGGGCATAAGAGAAAGCTAACAACCTATACCAGTTTGATCAAGACTAATCTAGCATGAATCACGGATTAATAGAGAGGAACCCATAAGCAGAAGCACGTAACAAGCCTTAATCAAGTCATAGATTCCCCTAATCTACCACATCTAGAAACCCTAAGGTAACTACTCACTCATAATCATGTTTAACACCAAATCACAAAGGGAGAAAATGCTAATCATGATTAAAAGAAAGATTAAAGAAAGATTAAAGCAAATACTTGATTGTATTAAACCAAGCAAAGAAATTGTCTTACAAACTTAAAAAAATAGCTTAAGAACAGTATTTTGACAAGACCTCTCGAAAATATAGGAAAAAGGGGCTATTTATAGACTAAGGGAGAAAATCCTAGAAAGGTGGCAAAAGTGTAATTAAAAACAGGTTCGGGCTGGGTCAGTATCGGTCAGTTGTGTCGACCTCCAGTGACCGAAATTTATCTGTATCGGTCATCAGTGATCGACACACATGACCGAAATTAAAACGGTGTGTTTGTGTCGACTACATCAGACCGATACTGGTGATCGATACTGCTCCATTTCGGTCACCAGAAACCGAAAATTCCAGGCTCTGACTGAAAACTTCTGTAGAGATCTTCTGCTTTGATCCTTCTTGCTCCCTTTTGTCCAGCTAGCTTCCTGGATCATTCCCAAAGCTCCTCCAAGTTCCTTTAAGCTCCAAAAGCACCTAAAAACATCCAATATGCAATGAAAATGCAATCTATACTCCTAATGCAACTTAAGTCTAAAAAGAGAAGAAAATGGGACAAAAACTAAGGGAAAATATGCAAAAGAGGACCAAACATGTACTAAATGCAGCCTTAAATGGTGTAAATACAAGGGATATCAGCGCAGCCACAACTTCCACTTCTTCCACAGCCGGTTCTTCATCCACCACCGGCAGTGGGTTCACTTGGGCAGGTGCAGCAGCCGCCAATCTCTGCAAGACTTGAGCCAGCATGCCTAACACCGCCTCTAATCCAACCGGAGCTGTAGCAGCAGCAGCAACAGCCGCCATGTTCCCAATCCCAGCATTTCCCCCGGCTATCCCAGCATTAGCCGCAGCAACATTGTTTTCAGCCGTGTTCACTTCAGTATTCTCACGGTTATTCTCATCACCCTGACCATCAAATCTGTTAACCGAGCTTTTCCCAATCTCTCTCGCAGTTCTCTTACCAGAACGCTGTCCCTTAGCCATCTGCAAGGTGAAAATCTATAACTAAGCTTGCCACAATCAACTTAGTTAACACAGAAAACAACTTACCGCGAGACATCAGGCCGGGATGATGTTTCCCACTAACCCACTTATGCAAAAAAGACTTGTCATAGAACCGACCACGCTCTGATACAAATTGAAACGCCCTAACTCGGAAATCCGAACTGCGGTAAGGATTTGACTCGGCCACTTCCTGGCCAGTCTCGGGTATTTTTAAGTTTTTCCCATACTTAGTCATTTTCAGCGTTTTCATTCGATTCAGTCAAGCCATTTTAAACATAAATGCAATACTTAGGTAAAAACGAGGTTCAAGCATACAATGAAGGTTCACTATAAGCTAATACAGTTTGCTATAAGCTATTACATTGTTCTACTTGACCATAGTCTACCCAAGCCTAACATCCTTCCTTCCTTGCCTTAGTCCCGCGGTCCAGATCAGTTCCCATCACGGGCTAAATCACCTGCATCCATGAAAAGGAGGCATAAGCAACAGAATTGCTTAGTGAGAGTGATAACTACTTTCTTTGCAAGGGTGAGGATGCAATGAGGCTATCAAACTCAATTGCAACACTTAGGTTGTAGTACAGTATGCAAGTGAGAGTCAATCCATTTCTAGGAGTTAGGAAGATCAAAGAGAATGCAAGAGCAGTGTAAAGCTAAGCGAATAACAGGCGATCTTGTAAAAATCCTAAACACTATATGCAGCAACCAAATGAAATGCAAAACTATTTTAAAAATACCAGGAATGATTAAACTACCACGAGGAACAAGCGGAATAATTAAAATGCAAAGCTATGAATTACTAAAAATCGACTAGTGGATCGACCACGGGATCGACCACTAGATCGAGCAACAATGATCGATCTCGTCTAAAAGTGCAAAAGCAATGAAACTAACGACCAGGATGCGGCGAATATAAAGCGAATGACTAACGAAGATGTAAGAATGCTAGGAAAGAAGGGTCTAGGGTTGAGATTCATGGTCCAGGGTTTCAAGGGTCCAAGTTGGGGTTGAAAACTTTAAATCGACTCACTTTGTGAGATTCTCTAAGCCTTAAAAACGAAAACAAGATCCATCCGTGGCTTTCGGTATGGATCACTCCTTCATCCTCTCCTCCAAACCCATGGCTTCTGGTGGAAAGAGAGGTTGAAGGGCAATGAACTCAGATTTCAAACACACGGCCTAACTAGTCCCCTAAACTTCCATGGCTTTTGGGAAAAGGTTACTAGTCTCTAGGATGTGATTTTCAAAGATCTCTGGATCCTGTCAAGGTAAGAGACCTCTCTGATCATAAAGATCTTGGCATGAGAGTCTTTAAGCCTTAGGGACTAACATCCAAGAAGAGAAAGCCATTAAGAACAAGAAAACTACCAACTTGAAAACCCCTTAGACCCCGTGAATCCTCTCAACCCCGAGACCCAAATGAAACTACTCGCTACAAATGAGAATAACCGAAATAAACATGAAAGATGAAGCGATGAACATGAAAACGATTACTTAAAACTTAAATGATTTGAAAATATTCAAGAACAAAGCTCAAAGTCTAACAATGGCGGATCGTCTCCAAACCAGCGAGAAAAGCATAAAAAGATAAGAACGAAAAAGTGTGTGTGGAAAAAGACTTCGCCGTCTTCCCAAAATGGTGAAAACAGCTCGATGGTCCCCCCTTCGCTAGCACCCAAAAGCGGTTGAAAGGACAGAGATCGACTTCGGGATCGAGCGGCTCTCTCGATCACTTTCAGACATCGTGTCTTCTACTCGATCTGGGTCTCGATCATCTTCGGCGGATCAGGTGTTGCATCCGATCTTGGTATCGATCTTCGGTTGGATCAAGTGGCGGACTCGATCCGGCTCTCGCTCTGCATGGCGTCATTTACGTCCGTACCATTTGATCGATTGCTCCACTCGATCTTCATCTCGATCATTTTCCCTGGATCGCTTGGTCTTCTCGATCTTCTCGTCGATCTCATCTAGATCGACCTGTCATGCTCGATCTGCTCCCCGATCTCTGGTCCTTAGCAAACATCCGACCTTCCACGAACCGCCACAACAGCTTCAGCACGTCCACGAACCTCCACGACTCCAAAGTAGCCAGAAACAACCTGAATGTGATGCAAAATGCAAGGAACATGCGTATGCTGGTGCGAGAATGCTCTAGGACCCTAAGTGATGCAATCTAGTCTAAAGTGTGATGTAAATGCATGAAAAGCTAACTGATATGTATGCAAAATGCATGCAATATGTAGTGACATCAACTCCCCCAAACTTACTTCTTGCTCGCCCTCAAGCAACAGAAAATAAGAAAGGAAGAGAGGTTTTAAAAACGAACGGGAGTTTAAGCTTCTTGCAAAGGTGCCTTTCAAATGAATCAATCTCAATGTCCTAGTTACTAGTTCTAAAATGCAATGCGCACACACATACTCCAAAGAACTTAGCCATACTCATCACACAAAGAAATTCAGATGATGACTCTCCTATTCCTAACAATCAAAGAAACTCATCCTTTAACATTCATTAACATCCGAGCCATGAATCAAACTTATGCACTTTAAAGCAGAACACATTTGGCTAAAGGCGCAGGCTATGAGCATAGAATGATCTCATTTGAAAAGAGTTTTCATTTTAAACAAGGGTTTTTCTCAAAAATGGCAAGAACTTTATGCATAATGCTAAAGGTGAAGGCAATTGATGCATACATGATCAGATTCTCATCTACCCATGTAAACTAACAATGATCCTAAACCCCTCTCATTTATTAAGTTTTATCCTCACTCACCACTTAGAATCTACCCTTTTCTCAAAGCAAAAGCTTAGCATTCCCCAATTCAAAACAGAAAATACTTTTTTATTCTTTTAGGCTAGTGAAAAGGTTGAAAACAATTTGCTCTTTACATATTTCTTATTGGTAGCTCT
Organism: Thlaspi arvense; assembly: GCA_911865555.2. Taxonomy (NCBI): domain Eukaryota; kingdom Viridiplantae; phylum Streptophyta; class Magnoliopsida; order Brassicales; family Brassicaceae; genus Thlaspi; species Thlaspi arvense. The sequence continues at coordinate 39,519,035 of OU466863.1, forward strand.
CTTGTTTATTCATATTTATTTTTTTTCTTTTTCTTCTATTTTAGCACTTAGGCTCTTTTTTTTTTCTTTTTTCTTTTTTTTTTATCTTGAGAGAGCTACCTTCTGAAATTATTAGAGCATATAAATTTTTAAATACAAACCTTTCACTTAAAACCTTTTTCTTTCTTTCAAATACCAAACTCTTTTGAAACCGAGAACATATAAACATGAAGACAACCCCAATGATCCCCCAAACTTATTCTAAGCCTATATCTAGCTTCAAAATACAAAGCTAGCAATCACATGAGAACCCAATCATGTCGCCTAAACCTAACACTTTATGCTAAGTTCAAAACCGAAGAAGAAGGCCTCACAATGATGTCACACAAGAAACATTTGACTTCAAAGAAGGGTAAGGGTCAAGGTGGGAGTTCTACTTAGGCTCACAAAGAGTGGTAAAAGGAAGAAGAGAGCCTAAATATTTTAAAGTCCATGTGTTCATTTTCAAATGCATAAGGATGATAAATGAAATTTCAGATTAAGGTTTTCACTTATTAGGACAAGCTTCAAATCATGAGAGTTCAATTCAAGTCACGAAAATCATAGCAAGTGATCCAAGCATTGTAAGAACTTACTTTAAAAGTATGAGCAAGGCATTAGAGAACTACTAACTAGGGCATTGAAACAATTCATGAGTTTAAAACACCTTTTTAAGAAAAACTCTAACCCCTTATGCGAATATGAACAACCTAGATGCTTTAAGATTCTAGACTCAATCCTAAAATGCTTAATGAGTTGAATGCAACTACATGAATCTTTAAAAAATTTTAAAAATTTTACCAATTTTTCATGCAATGAAGACTCAAGGATGCTAAAGGGAAAATAAGATCAGAAAACACAAGTTAAACCACACATATACTCCCCCAAACTTGCTTGACACCGTCCCGGTGGCAAACTAATTCAAAGGACCATCAAAACACAAAGCAAAAAGAAGCAAACATGAGCGGTATGTACAATGGAAGAAGGTTGTTACCTTGGGTATAGTCTCGGCTGGAACTTGAGGATGTTCCAGAGGAGCTAGATGCTACGGCTTTGCCTTTGGAGCCGGGCTCTTGAAGAGAGAGACGCGCCGGTTGAATGTTGCTGCCTTGAGTTTCACGGATGACAACTCCACGGGTTGAAAGCCTCCTCTTCTCGGGTTGTTGAACCTCTTCACTTGCATCTTTCTTAGGCGAGCCTCCTTGAAGCGATTTGACCTTCTTAGCAAGTTTCTTGAGCATTTTGCCTTGCCATTTGTTGATTTTCCTTTGCATCTCCACAACAGATGCTATGAACTTCTCCGTTTTGGTTCTCGGCTCAGTCCTCGTGATCGAGCTACATCCTCGATTTGGGGGTCGATTTGGCTTGGATCGAGTGATGGATCGAGTCGAGTGATCGATCTGTCTTTTAAGGATTTCCCGAGAGAAATTAGATCGGTCGATCCACTTTTGGATCGATCGATCCGTTTTCATCTAGATCGATCTTATCACTCGTTCTTGTCTAGATCGACTGGCTCCTCTCGATTCACTAACTAGATCTAGCAAAGATCGAGTTAGGATTAGTCGATCTAGCAATCGATCTCTAGCCTTTTCTTAACCCCTATCGCCTCTTTTGGACTTCAAGATCGAGGTTTAGACTCTTCATACCTGTTCCTACACACTTGCAAACTAAAAACATAAAACTGAAAGAGAAATAAAGCAGAAATATGTACAGGATAGACATGGGAATGCCTCCCAAGTGCGCTTTCTTTAACGTCTTTAGCTAGACTTTACTTGGTTTAGGCAGATGGTGGGTCTTGGAGAAGCACCGAGGTACTCTCTTTGTCATAGCTGTGTGCCAAGTAAGGCTTGACCCTCTGTCCGTTCACGGTGAATGCACTGCCACTCTTGCCCATCAATGTAACAGCTTCATAAGGCAGCACTTCTTGGATCACAAACGGCCCGCTCCACCTTGATTTCAGCTTTCCCGGGAAGAGTTTTAGTCTTGAATTGTACAGCAACACCAAACCTCCTTCCTTAAGCTCCTTGGCAACCAACTTCTTGTCATGAGCTTCCTTAGTCCGCTCCTTGTATATCCGAGAGCTCTCATAAGCGTTCAACCTTAGTTCGTCCAGTTCATGTAGCTGGATGAGGCACCTCTCTTGAGCAGTCTTGAGGTCAAAGTTCAGCCTCTTTACAGCCCACAATGCACGGTGCTCCAGCTCAACTGGGAGGTGACAGCCTTTGCCTTAGAGCAGAGTGAAAGGGGTCGTACCAATCAGTGTTTTAAAGGCGGTACGGTAGGCCCAAAGAGCGTCGTCCAGCTTTACTGCCCAGTCTTTCCTTGTTGCTCCGACCGTCTTCTCTAGTATAGCCTTGATTTGCCGGTTGGAAACTTCCACTTGACCGCTCGTTTGAGGATGATACGGTGTAGCCACTTTATGCTTAACGTCGTACTTTCTCAAAAGGCTCTCAAAGATCTTGTTTATGAAGTGGCTTCCTCCATCGCTTATAACCACCTTTGGTACCCCAAACCTCGGGAAAATAATGCTTTTAAACAGCTTGATCACCACCTTAGAATCGTTTGTAGGAGAAGCAACAACCTCAACCCATTTGGAGACATAATCAACTGCTACTAAGATGTACTTGTTGCCGTATGAAGAAGGAAATGGCCCCATGAAGTCTATGCCCCACGCGTCAAACACGTCAACCTCGAAGATAGGAACCTGAGGCATCTCGTTCCTCTTAGTGATATTCCCTGCTCGTTGACATGCCTCACAGCTGTTCACAAACTCGTGTGCATCTTTGAAGATGGACGGCCACCAGAAACCAGCTTGCAACACTTTCGTGGCAGTCTTGAATGAAGCGTAGTGTCCTCCATAGGAAGAGCCATGACAGTGATAGAGGATGTCTCTAGCTTCTTCCTTCGTAACACACCTCAGGTACAAACTGTCCACCCCTCTCTTGTATAAGTAGGGTTCGTCCCAAAAGTAGTCACTCGCCTCTCTCATGAACCGCTTCTTATGATAGCTGTTGAGATGTGTTGACTCCTCTCCGCATGCTAAGTAGTTCACAACATCAGCGTACCAGGGAAGATCCTCCTCTTTGAGGCTCAACACTTCCTCAAACTGCCCTTCTAGCCTTCCACAAACAGTCGTAGTGATCGCCATGAGTTGCTCTTCTGGAAGAGAATCATCTAAGGGGAGAGACTCGTTGATCCTTAGCCGTGAGAGATGATCAGCGACTCCGTTTTCTATTCCCTTTTTGTCTTTAATTTCCATATCAAACTCCTGAAGCAAGAGGATCCACCTTAAAAGCCGAGGCTTAGTGTCCTTCTTTGAATAGATGTATCGCAAAGCCGCGTGATCTGTGTCTCCATTTTCTATTCCCTTCTTGTCTTTAATTTCCATATCAAACTCCTGAAGCAAGAGGATCCACCTCAAAAGTCGAGGCTTTGTGTCCTTCTTTGAATAGATGTATCGCAATAGCCTTGGAACCCACAAGATACGACCAGAACTTCTCAAAGGCGAACACTACTGCAAGCAACTCCTTCTCTGTAGTAGTGTACCTCGTTTGCGTGTCATCCAAGGTTCTTGAAGCATAGTAAATCACGTGCAGCTTCTTGTCTCTCCTCTGACCAAGAACGGCTCCTACGGCGTAGTCACTAGCATCGCACATGATCTCAAAGGGTAGTGTCCAGTCTGGTGCTTGAACTATAGGGGCTGATGTAAGGGCTTCCTTGATGGTCACGAAAGCTCCCAAACATTCCTCATCAAACACAAACTCAGCTTCTTTGCACAGCAACCGTGTACGAGGGCGTGCAATCTTGGAGAAGTCCTTGATAAAACGCCTATAGAACCCGGCAAGTCCCAAGAAACTTCTGACTCCCTTAACGTTGACCGGCGCCTCAAGACCCATCTTGATTTCCACTTTAGCCTGATCAGCCTCAATGCCCTTCTCTGATATCTTATGACCAAGCACGATCCCTTCCTTAACCATAAAGTGGCACTTCTCCCAGTTTAGCACCAAGTTTGTCTCTTCACAACGCTTTAGTACCCTGCAAAGATTCAACAAACACGCAGAAAAGGATGCACCATAGACATAGAAGTCATCCATAAACACCTCTACCATCTCTTCTATTAGATCAGAGAAGATCGACATCATACACCGCTGAAACGTAGCCGGTGCGTTACACAATCCAAATGGCATCCTTCGATAAGCGAAGGTACCATAGGGACATGTGAAGGTCGTCTTCTCTTGATCATTTGGGTGAATTGGTATCTGAAAGAAACCGCTATACCCATCGAGGAAACAGTAGTAAGGGTGATTAGCAAGTCTCTCAAGCATTTGATCAATAAAAGGTAAAGGGAAATGATCCTTCCTAGTTGCAAGATTAAGTTTTCTATAATCAATACACATCCTATGACCAGTGATGGTCCTAGTAGGAATAAGCTCATCTCTATCGTTCCTTATGACTGTGATCCCTCCCTTCTTAGGCACCACGTGTACAGGAGAAACCCACGTGCTGTCACTTATGGGATAGATCACGTCAGCCTCTAAAAGCTTAAGGATCTCTTTCTTAACAACCTCTTTCAAATTAGGATTCAAACGCCTTTGATGTTCTATAGAAGAGGCGTTCTCATTATCTAAGTGAATCTTGTGAGTGCAAAGCATTGGTGAAAGGCCCTTGATGTCACTGAGAGAGTACCCAATGACCTTCCTATACTTTCTCAGCTCAGTCAGGAGCAAGTGCAACTCATCTTCACTTAAGTTTTCATTCACAATCACGGGATATGTGTTATTAGGCCCTAAGAAAGCATACCTTAGCCCTTTTGGGAGCTCCTTAAGGTCCACCTTTGGGGCTAACAGCTCGCTCCAGTCATCCTCGTGGCTGTTGTTGTTGTTTTCCTCCTTGGAGCCCTCCTTAGAACCCGAGGCATGGCCCTTAAGACTGCTTTCCTCAACCGCTATCCCTTCTGAAATCGAGTCGTCCAGTCGATCTTGCTCTCGATGTCGTCTAGATCGAGCAGTTTCGCTCGATTCACTTACTCGATTTAATGTGGATCGAGTAAGGGATTGAGACGCTGAGTCGATCTCCGGATTAGACCCCAAACAGATCGAAAGGTCTTTCTCAATCTTTGACTCAATTGTTTTCCCCGATCGATCAACCCTCTCGATCTGACTGTCGATTGTTGCACCGGATCGAGTTGTGTTCTCGATTGCCTTGTCAACCTGACATCTGGATCGAGTGATAGCGTCGATTTCAGAGTCGATTTCTAGGCAGCAGCTTTCATCCTTCTTAGCAATCTTCCTAGAATCCAGCAAGTTGATGTACTCGTGGGTCCTCTGATCCACATAACCAAACTCTCCTGGCTCCTTAGTGAGTGCCAGCTTCAAATGATCTTCCTGAGCCAGCTCTTCCAGCAACTCATCCGCTAAGGCATCCAATGTATCAATGTAGAAAGCTTGCCCTTCTATAGTCGGCTTCTTCAGAACCTCATTGATATCGAAGTCCAGCCTTATATCCTTTCCCAAGTGCAAGGCAATCTTCCCATTCTTGACGTCAATGATAGCCCCGGCGGTTGCAAGGAATGGCCTTCCAAGGATGAGCGGGTCCTTAGGCTCTTCATCCATCTCCAACACGACAAAGTCCGTAGGTACGTTCACACCGCTGATTCGCACCGGTAGATCTTCAAGCAGCCCCACTGGTAGCCTCACACTCCTATCAGCCAGTACCAACGAGATTCTACAGTCTTTGAAACGAGTAAAGCCAAGCTTCTTCGCCACGGAATGAGGCATCAGATTTATGCTAGCTCCAAGATCACAAAGGCAACTCTTGAACTCCAAAGGACTTAAAGCGCAGGGTATAGTGAAGCTTCCAGGGTCTCCCAACTTCTTAGGGACTATTTCCTTATGTATCACAGCACCACACTCCTCACTTAGAACAAGCACCTCCTTACTTTCCTTATTCTTCTTCACGAGAGTGTCTTTGAAGAATTTGGCGCATTTAGGCATCATTGCAAGGTAATCAACGAGAGGTAGCTTGATCTCTATGTCCTTAAGATGCTTCTCAAAGAGGATTCTGTGCTTCTCTATGAGTTGCTTCTTGAAACGGCCAGGAAAGGACAGCTTAGGTACATACGGTGGAGGTACATAAGCATCTTTCTCCTTAGTAGTTTGCTCCGCTCTCTTCTCAACAACTGCTTTGTCTCCTCTTCTTGGCCCTTGAATCCAGACATTGTCAAAGTTGATCTCATCATCAGCGGAAAGCTTACCCTCCCCCTCTTGAATTACAACGTCCTCGTTGTTCTTAGGAGTAACCGGAGGTGCTAGCTCTTTGCCGCTTCTTAACGTAATGGCGTTGGCATATTCCTTAGGATTCTGCTCACACTTGCCCGGTAGGCTATTCTGACCACTTGTACTCGCTTTCCCCTTCTCTAGCTGCTTGATCTTGTTGTTTAAGTTAGTGATCTGAGTGGAGAAGTCAGTGAGAGACGAGTCTAAACGAGTGTTCATCTCGGCAAACTTCTGGTTTGTAGAGGCTTGCCCTTGGATCAGCTGCTGAAACATGGCCTGAACCGGATCAACTTGTTGTTGCATCGGCTGTTGTTGCTGAGGTGGAAAGCCTGGAGGGTAGTTTGGCGTATAACCCTTGTTACCTTGATGTTGCCCTTGGAAGTTGTTCTGCCCTTGACCTTGGAAGCCACCACTCGGCTGAAAACCTTTGTTGTAAGGTATGAAAGGCTTTGCTTGCTGAGCAGGGTACACTTGGTCCTTAGGGTTAGCGACGTTGGTACTACGGTATGAGAGATTGTTGTTCTGGTTGTAGCCTTGGGTGTAGCCCTGAGGTTTGTAATTGTTCTGTCTCACCACCCAATTGGCTTCTTCCTGGCTCAACTCAAGCTCTTCTTGATTCTCATCCGCTTCAGCAACAAAGTGAACATGCTTCTGGTTGGCTAACACCAGCTTATCAATCTTCTCATGCAAGGATTTCAGCTCCTTTTTGTGAGACTCTAGCTCAGATCCTCTCGGTGCACGGTCATAATCTTCAGCATAGTTGCCGTCACTCAATGCTAAGTTTTCAATCACCTCCATGCCCTCTTCTACCTCCTGACCAAGGAAGTTCCCTTTACTAGCTGTGACAAGCAACAACCTGATCTTTGGTGAGGCTCCGCGGTAGATGGTGCTGAGTAGGGTCTCCTCACTGAAACCATGATGAGGACATTGGATCGTATAATGTTTAAAACGTTCCATTGCCTCATTGAATGTCTCATTGTTCCGTTGAGTGAAGTCGCTGATTTCGCTTCTTAGCCTTGCTGTTCTGGTGCTAGAGAAGAATTTTGAGAGGAAAGCTTTCTTACACTCGGCCCATGAGGTGATGGTACCTTGTGGAAGGGTCTTCTCCTAATGCCTAGCTTTGTCTCCGAGTGAAAAGGGAAAGAGACGCAACTTGAAAGCGTCTTCTGATATGCCGTTTATCTTGATCATCCCACATACTTGCTCGAAATTGTCAAGGTGCTCCAAGGGATCTTCCATTGCTAAGCCGTGGAACTTGTTGTTTTGCACCATGGAGATGAAACCTGGCTTAATCTCGACGTTGTTGTTTTGTACAAGAGGAGGAGTGATCCCAAACCTATTGTGATGAGTATTGGGAGCATCTCCGGCTCCTATGATCCGTGGGGGTCTAGCCGCGTGTTGGGGGTTTCCATTGCCCCTTCCCACTGCCTCGTGAGCTGGAGGAGGTCCCTCTGGACGCTCGTGTTCAGCCATAGCTTCAAAGTCAACCAAACCGTGCTGAACAATCTCCTCAAAGGCTCTGGCTTGTTCTCGTACTCTTCTTTGCCGTGAATGACCAAGCTGATGAATATTGTCCAAGGGTTGAAGTAGATTGTTGTCTCCCCTTGAACGAAGATTCATGTACCTGAGAGACACATGTTTGAGAGTAGATAGATTAGTAACTAAAACAATATAAAGGCTTAGTCTTTACTAAGCCCTAAATCTCTATGCTTTCTATCACTCCTAGAATGGCAACGGCGCCATTTGATAACTACTTTCTTTGCAAGGGTGAGGATGCAATGAGGCTATCAAACTCAAATGCAACACTTAGGTTGTAGTACAGTATGCACCTGAGAGTCAATCCATTTCTAGGAGCTAGGAAGATCAAAGAGAATGCAAGAGCAGTGTAAAGCTAAGCGAATAACAGGCGATCTTGTAAAAATCCTAAAAACTATATGCAGCAACCAAATGAAATGCAAAACTATTTTAAAAATACCAGGAATGATTAAACTACCACGAGGAATAAGTAGAATAATTAAAACGCAAAGCTATGAATTACTAAAAATCGACTAGTGGATCGACCACGGAATCGACCACTAGATCGAGCAACAATGATCGATCTCGTCTAAAAATGCAAATGCAATGAAACTAACGACCAGGATGCGGCGAATATCAAGCGAATGACATCGCCGCCTTCCCAAAATGGTGAAAACAGCTCGATGGTCCCCCCTTCGCTAGCGGCCAAAAGCGGTTGAAAGGACAGAGATCGACTTCGGGATCGAGCGGCTCTCTCGATCACGTTCGGACATCGTGTCTTCTACTCGATCTGGGTCTCGATCATCTTCGGCGGATCGAGTGTTGCATCCGATCTTGGTATCGATCTTCGGTTGGATCAAGTGGTGGACTCGATCCGGCTCTCGCTCCGCATGGCGTCATTTACGTCCGTACCATTTGATCGATTGCTCCACTCGATCTTCGTCTCGATCATTTTCCCTGGATCACCTGGCCTTCTCGATCTTCTGGTCGATCTCATCTAGATCGACCTGCCATGCTCGATCTGCTCCCCGATCTCTGGTCCTTAACAAACATCCGACCTTCCACGAACCGCCACAACAGCTTCAGCACGTCCACGAACCTCCGCGACTCCAAAGTAGCCAGAAACAACCTGAATGTAATGCAAAATGCAAGAAACATGCGTATGCTGGTGCGAGAATGCTCTAGGACCCTAAGTGATGCAATCTAGTCTAAAGTGTGATGTAAATGCATGAAAAGCTAACTGATATGTATGCAAAATGCATGCAATATATAGTGACATCAGAGAGCGGTCATCCCATCCCACTTAGCCACAGTAAAGAAAATCGCAATTAACAGTCTATTCAATCATCCAATAATCACTTAAACAGTCAATGATCGGCTAATAAGCCCTCATCTGGCCTCGGGCCTCACTTTTGGCCTCGGGCATTCTATGGTCATCGGACCTCATTGGCTATAAAGCCTAACTGGGCCTCGGGCCTTCACTATTATGCAGAGAAACAGAATATAACAGTAAAGGTACCAAATAACAGTTTAAGCAATCAGTAAATAACCGAATCTATGCTAGATCACGAGTCTAAACTATAGCCAACGGTCGCGGACTCACCTTTGTTTCTCGGTTATTGCAGATTCAAGAAAATAGCCGACAGTTTTCAGAAGAACTCCCCGATTCAGAAGTTTCTCTCGGACACAGTCGAAGTCTCTTGGCGACAGTCGGAATTACCCAGCTATCTCACGATCGGATTCGGCGAAATCTCGGATATCTCTCGGACAATTCTCAGTCTCTCGAATAAAATCACTCTCTGAACTTTCTCTCTGTTTTTCTTTTGGATACTTAGGCAGAATGATGAAGTTTCTCTGGTTTCTCGAGTTAGATGACGGTTCTCGGATATAACTGATCAATAACTCAATCCGCTGCGTTTTCCCTCAAGTAACCGAATGCCAGTAACCGTTCCCGCACTATTTCGCTCGATCAATTAGACTTAGCCGGTCAGATTAACGTTCCCATCCTTTACCCGGCGAATTTGGCTTGGTTTACTGAAATAGCCGACCTGATTGAAGTTATCCGAGCAGTTCTCTCGGATATAGCCAATAACTGTTCCCACCAATCTTGTCCGCGCCTTTCTCAATAACTCCCTCGGATATAACCGCTCCCACTCAGCTATTTTCTTTACTTAGCGAATATTTCAATAATCCATCCAAAATTCACTAAGTCCTTCGATTATTCCAGCTCGGCTCCGACAAAAATAACCGTCCTGTCCGAATCCTGACCAAAGGCCCGAGAAACACGGTTTATCCGATACTGCCTTGTCTGAATCTCATTTTCACTCGGACATAATCAGCTCAGCTCAATCCCAGCTCGGACTTCAGTAAACTGACCTGTCGGAAATCCGACCAACTATTCGTAATTCGCGGACTGTTGGATTTTCACTTGTCTGAACCATTTCTTCTCGGCTAAACACTCGAATAAGCTGAACTGACCCGTTCCAACTCGTTTTAGCTCGGCTAGTCCTCTTTTCCAACCGATAGCCCAATCTTTACTCTGACAACCCCCTGATTTTTCATATTCATGGTCTTAATCCGACTCATTCAGTTTGATCCAAGGATCACGAATGTTACACTATGCCTTCTTATATTGCTTTTATTTATTGTCATTTATTACGCCGTTACCGTGCTCAAAGTTTTAATTTTTCATATAACGAATTGATCTTTTGTTATTCAGTTAAAATGTCAAATCTCGCAAAGCTCGAAATTGCTGCCCTTGATATTACTGGAAAAAATTATATGACATGGACAGTAGGTGCAAAAATGCATCTAAGAGGAAACGGGCTTCTTGATACCATCAATAAGAGAAAAAGGCAAGAGCCATGATATTGTTGTATCATCATATCCACGATGACTTAAAAGATGAGTACATCATCAAAGAAGATCCTGCAGATCTCTGGTAATCACTAAAAGAAAGGTTTGATCACGAGAAAAATATGATCTTACAAAAAGCCAGACAGGAGTGATTACATCTCCGGTTTCAGGACTACAAAAATGTTAGTGATTATAATTCTGCGAAGTTTGGAATAACATCGAGAATGGTATTATGAGGAGAAAGAGTGAGTAATTATGATATGATTGAGAAAACTCTCTCCACATTTCACTATGGTAATGTAGTCCTGCAACAACAATATCGGGCAAATGGATATACCCGTTATTCGGAGTTAATGAATTTTCTGCTTGTTGCAGAACAGAATAATGAGCTTGTTATGATGAACCATCAAAGCCGTCCAACTGGATCTGCCCCATTCCCAGAAGTGAATGTTGCATCATCCAGCTATAATAATTGGTAAGGACGTGGACGCGGATGCAGTCAATACCGTGGTCGAAATCATGGTCGTGGATATGGACGTGGACGAGGAAGAGGATATCATCCACATGATGTCAATCATGAAAAAGATGGTAAAAAATTTTCATGATGATAATGATGACCTGGAAATGAAAAGGAAAAAGGAATATGTTTGTTTCAGATACGGCATGAAAGGTCATTGGGTACATATTTGTCGTATGCCAAAATATTTAGCCGATCTGTACTGGGAATCACAGCACAAAAGAGAAAGAAAGGGAAACAAACTTTCATTTTAAAAATTCCAGACCTTCTTTCCATGGCCGTAATGATGATACTCATTAAGATAGATCGGAAATCTCTCCCCAACTTTATGCACAACACTCAACTAAGTGAACTAACCCATTTTTCCTTCTTTAAGACTTTTTTTTATATCTTTATTAATGATCCCAAATGGACCACCCCATAGATCCATAATCATCTCCCTATATCTATGTAAAAATATATTTACATATTTGTTAGTTATTTATTAAAATAATATATGGTTCCGCACTACTGTAGGTCGAACTTATTTGGTACCAAAAGAAGGACGAATTTTATGGTATATATAATTAAAAAAGTAATCTAGGGACTTCCACATATCGCTATAAATAATTCGTTATGTTATAATTAAAAGCACATTAAGTTCACAACCAAAGGAAAATAAAAGAGTGAAGACCCCATTTGACTGAAGACAACAATGGCCGTGAAGCTCATTTACCTCTTTCTCTTCGTATCCATGGCTCTTCTCATTTCAGGTATATCATCCATGGATAAATTACTTTCCCGTTAAAAGACCTTATCTATTGTTGGAGAAGAACAAAATGTTTTTGACTTGATGAGACAGAAGGAAATGCTACTAAAGCGGGCTGGACTATGGCCACAATAGAAGGAGGACGAGATAGGAAGAATGGGGGGACGAAATGGCTATACGTAGCTGGAGAATGTGCAAAGTTACCACGTTGCAATAAATATTGCGTTTCCAACGGGTTTCGTCTTGGTGGGTTTTGTAAGAAATTGTCCCTTCAAGCTTCTTCTCTTTCTTGTGTTTGTAAATATACCTAAATATCATCAAACTTACCAATAAGTTTCCTTTTTGTTGGGAGAGATAATAAAGTGTTGTTGAGAAGCGTAGCCCAGTAGCTCCATTCCACTCTACATATGTTTATTATGGTTTTGAACATCTAAGTCTTGTATTTCTCTTTTTTTTTAAATAATCTTCATTTTAGAGTATAAGATCATACTATAATGGAACCTGCCAATCCTGAGTTATAGAAAACCGGAAGCCAAATTCAAAGGCCGAATATAGCAAACCCAGAAAAACTGTCAAGATATTGAATTACTAAACAACAGTTTTTTATTTTTGCCCAAGAATTAGCAAAGTATATTACTTTTACAATAAAAGAACTTTTCGAAAAAAACAAGTTTTTGGCGGTTACTTTAACGACTTCGTTTAGTTTCGAAATTTGTTGATGGGTAACACATCCACGAGGAGAAAAGGCAAAATTACCACGTTGCAACAAATATGTATTGCGTTTCGAACGGGTTTCGTCTTGGAGGGTTTTGTAAGAAATTGTCCCCTCAAGGTTCCTCTCTTTATTGTGTTTGTAAATATACCTAAATGTCATCAACACGTACTAATAAGTTACTGTTGGAATTCATACAAGGCATTTTCAGCAATAATTGAAAAATAAGTTTTTATGTCTAAGTTCAATGACCCAAACCACTTCAACCTAATGTAGTATAGGAATGGGTCTAGTCAATCCAATGGATCAAGATAGAGATATTGAAAAAATATGAGGTTCATGGAATAAATTAAGATAGATCTAAAGGGTTATAAAGCCTTAGTTAGCAACCTAAATGTCACACAATAGCAATAAACAAAAGTGTAATCAATAAACAACCAAGAAGCGGTCTCAAGCAATGATAAAGGCTAAACAATACGAAACTAGATGAGGAAAATAGATTCTAGTGAATAAAGATCAATCATTGATGCATAAGTGTACTACTTTTAGGCTAAAACCTTAGCATAGAGTTCTAATAAGATTAATCCACTTTCATGGCAAGAATCACTTTGCTAAACATATAACAAAACCCAGCTCTCGCATTGTGATAAAATGAGTAGCAAACATGAACAATCATCTCTATAATGCCAAGACACTCCTTAGACAACTAATGTCTTTGGATAGGAAGAGTGAATCTCTTAGAAGATTGGTTCTAGCAAATCATGAAACATGATATATGCAAAAGAAAGCTTAAATACAAAGACCAAATAACAAAGTTAGTCTAAAAAATATGTCCATCAATTAAGAAAGGATTACGGTCATTAAACATAAAGAAACACCAAAGATTAAACCTTTATCACCCTAACCTAACCTCATCCCTAAAATCTGAGGTAATTACTCACTAATCATCACGTCAACCACTAATCCCATTAGGGAAAAATAGGTGAACATGATTAGCAAAAAGCAAAGAAAAGATTAAGGAAGTGTAAATTATATTAAGCTTAGAATGAATCTACAAAATATTACTTGAAACAAAATAAAAATATATCAAAAATCATTAAGCATAAATCATATTATTAATTGGCAAGCAAGTTGGGCTGTGGTTGAGAGTTATCATGGTTGATTACATTTTACCCCTTATACTAATTGACATTATTATCCTTAATGAATATTTTTTTTAAATTGTTATCTTTAATAAATTTTTTTTAAAAACTATCATTAATAAATTTTCTTAAGCAATACTACATCTGTTAAAAAAATATAATAACACATGTACATAACTTTATAGATTTTACGGATAAACCTATTTTCTTTTGATTTTTTAATCAAACCTAATTTAGTTAATAAAAACTCTAATCTCGATCAAGCGAATGCTATAAATTTTATATATATATCATCCATTATTTTTCTTTCACGGTTGTATGCTCTTTATTTTTGTATGATCATTCTTGGTTGCTTTGTTATATCTGTGTTTGCTCTTTTTATATTATAGTTATGTATTATTTGTATTGTTTATTCGCATAAACTCAGTTTTAAACATATTCTATAATCTAAAACCTTTTTTCAGGCTGCATAGTGGAATATTAGATTTAGCAAATCAAGTAAAAATCGGGTGAGTCAAGGAGAAATTTACTAATAAAAAGGTGTCATTATTAGTGAGCATTCGTTTTTTTTTTTTGCTTGGTGGTTTGTGTTTGCTTTGTATAATTTTGATTGCTTTCTTTATGTGTTTTTACTCTTTGGTTTGATAGTTATGTGTTCTTAATATTGTTTTCTACTTTTCTCTTATAAACCCTTTTCCAACATATTTTGTGATCTTAAATCCTTTTTTTAGGGTTCATGGTGTGGTATATCAAACAAGTGAAAACCTAGAGATTCTATGATCTTTACAAAAAAATGGTAATTTTATCAGACATGCTTATTATATTTGTGATTTTATCTTGGATCTGATAATTAGACCGTGATTATTATTTTTCTCGTGCCGCATTAATTTGACTGATCTCTTAAACCTAATTACTTGGTTGTTACTCTGAGAACGATATTTTCTTTGTTGTTCACCTAAAACAAAAAGTGATTGGCACCAGTAAAAATAAGAAAGGATGAAGACAGACTAATAACTCATGCCAAATTTTCTCAGCCATGTGTTTAAATGAGGTCCCACGTACTTTCTATGTAGGCTCAGCAGAGGGTAAAGAAGCAATGCATGTGATGCAATCAACAAAGATGATGTGGTATCAACTCTGCGCAGGTTTTATAAGTGTTGCATACATGCTACATGTGAGTGCGAGACTATTCCATCTTTTTCATAGATTGGATTCTTGAATCTTGATTCGAAGATGCTTATGATTTTCGTAAACGTAAAATAAAAAACTCACAAAAAAAACACAAAATTCTCTCTGAATTTTCTGATTCACTTAGCTTTGATGTTAATTTGACAATGAGTGACAGCTCGAAGATGAACCATTCATTCACAATTTTTGGAAGAAAAAGTCAACGTTAACGACATCATAACTTTGGATCAATCTCCCTTCCAGTCACAGAATATAAAAGGGGAAAATTATTCATATCTTCTTAGATTTTACCTGTCAAGATTTCAGTTTTGAATCTCTCTGTTCTTTGATTTGGACACGTTTGAACATGAATGTTCATAACTATCAAGATTAGACATCCTAAGAAAAGAAGAAAGCAGAGTTGAGGTAAATAAAAGGCATAGTTGGAGATTCAACATGGATCAAGTTTCCATTCTACACAACACTACCAGTCATGTTCATTGACTTTGTTATCTCCGTTTTGGACCTCAATGTTCTTAGTAAGCGTGTGGAACAAGTCAACCTTAACGTCATTTGATTGCATAAGAACCAATCGGTGAGCTCGTGGTTCATAGTGGTTTGTTTGCAATGAGCTTGCTGGCTGAGATCGATATAGCTTTTTGAGGAGTACCAGAATGCTAAGAACGGGTTTAAAATGGCTGAGGTTTGGAAGATTTTGAACGGGCTTGAACGAATAACAGTGAAAAAAGTTTGTTAATGAAATTCATATGAATCTTTTGGGTTATATTTTCTCAATTTCACGTTCAAGATGAGATGGTGTTAGAGGAAACAATAAGTCAATAACAAAATGATGATCATCTCTTTCGGAAAGTTGGATTGGATTCGAGATTGTATTAGAACTTTGACTACAAATCGTTATTCTGCTCGGAAAAAGCTTAAATGAAGAGACACATGTTCATAAATTCAACTTATATGTCACTTATCCGCCATTAAAACCGAGTTACAGAACATGATTATAATATGTAAATAATCTTTATCTGCACAAGCGTGCTTAGTTTCTCAGACGGTGTAGGTTCCGAGGAAGAAGAAAGAGCAAAGACAAGCCCAAATAGTTTCAAATAAAGAAGATATGCTACTGCTGATACTGGTATGCTCCCATGTATCATCAAATCGACCTGCACCAGTGAATCAGTTTGCTTAAATACAAAAGGTACTTAAGATAGATAGGCAAGAAGAGTAATAAATTCCCCCACTTCCTTACTAGAAACCCTCTTTTTACTTCCTCACATAGATTAAAGCTAAACCTTGCACCTGTTTTGGAATCACACGTAGCCAAGACTAATAAAAAGATAACAGCGCTGATCAAAAACAAACAATATAGGTCACACTTTTACCCTAAAAAAAAACAATATAGGTCACATTCAAGGGATTTCCATTGCCCTGTGTTGCAAACTTTGAGGTTTTCTGTGGAGTGTTGGTTATTTGATGTGCGTTGAATTATTTTTTTTTTTGCATAAATGATTTAGGTATTCGATTTCATATGGTTTGAAATCGTTTATTTTGATTTCAGGTAACACATAGGAGCCTAAATGTGATGAATTCTAGGGCTTAAAGCACAATTCTAGAGGAAATGCATTATGGGTCTTGGCTGAAGATGGCTATAACTGTAGAAAATATGGTCAAAAGCACTTCACAGGAAGTTAATTTCCACCGAGCTATTATAAATGCACACATCATAATTGTAAAGTGAAAAAGATTAGATCTTATGTATTCATATTGCCGATTTAGTTTCTTATAAAAAAATATTTACTCTGTTTTGTATTCTTGAAAGCAAGTCATCAAAATTAGCGAATCAGTAGAGCATACTGCTGATTTAACTTTACTATAATATTTTTTTAGTGTTACATGGTGGCAAGTTTGGACCATGACTATGTATACTAACAATTAAGTCATATAGACGCAGAGAGAGATGCTTACTGCTACAAGTAAATTAATTCATACTTTTAAAAACTTTTTGTTAGAAACACTTTTACCGATCTTTTTTTTAGATGTGTACATTGCCAAAATGCACATTTGTCTCATAAAGCTAATTTCATTCACATTAATTTTTAATTAAAATATGATTCATCATCTTAAAGATGTTAATATTTTTTTTTAATTTTTAAATAGATATAGCTGGACAAGAGATGCAATACCACTTATGTTTAGATGAGTTTTCATTATTCGAAAGAGAAATTAATTCCTTACAACTCAAATTTATTATATTATTTTGGACATTTTGGTTTTGAGTGAATAAAGGTATAATTGTTTTCTCGCCTTAAAGTTTATTTGTCTTTACATCCAATGAAAATTGTTAGCTAAATAGATTGTTTGCGGTAGTGAGCACACTTTTACTATTATAAAATTGTACTCTTTTTATAATATATATATATATATATATATATATTAACCACCAACATAAAAAAAATGAAGAAAAACAATGTGTACCAAAAAAATTTGCCAAAAAAGTATTTGCTCGCGTTATCGCGGGCAGACCACCTAGTACATATAAAATATCAAACCTTTATCACCCTAACCTAAATCGTCCCTAAAATCTTAGATAATCACTCACTAATCATATTGTCGACCATTAATCCGACTGGGGAAAAATGGGTGAACATGACTAGCGAAAAGCAAAAGAAAAGATAAAAAAAAATGCATAATATATTAAGTTTAATACGTAACTATAAGGTATTTCTTGAAATAAAATAAAAATAAGCTAAGGAGAGAAGAACGTTCGTGAGTAGGAGAGGGAGAAGAGAGAATTGGTGTCCCCCTTTAAAAACACGAGGTTTATCTATTTATAGGTAGTCCATAAAAAGCCTCAATGAGTAACCTTATTCTTTTCAAAACGGCGGATCCAATGCCACAAGTAAACTCTTTTCAACTGACCCACGACGGTCAGAAACTATTGGGTGTGGTCGATGTCAACTCTCTCGCAGACTCAAACCACTGTGTGGTGAAGTCTTGACCGTTGTGGGTCTTGAATCGGACTGTTACATCGGTTGCAGATTGTTGTCGAATTCCCTAGAGGTTAGCCAATATCGGGTACATGACGTTGTGCCAATCCGATGCGGCTGTATAGATCGTCTTCCATGCACAAGCTTCATCTGCTTCTCATCAGGGACATACAGTTGTAATTGTCCAATGTGCGAACCCCGTGTATGCAACGGTCTAGCTAGACCATTGTGACTGTCCGATGCAGCAAGAAAAATCGTCTACTTCACTTCCCTTTGAGCTTCTTGGCCCTTGAATCATCCCTCATCCTTTAGCATGGCTCCATGACGCCTTAGATACGTGATAAATAGTCCAAAATATGCAAATCCTATAATAATGCTCGTTAAACCTAAGATGAATGCAATTGAGAAAAAAGTAAGGATAATATGCATGATTGGGACTTAAAGGTATGTTGTATGTATGCTTAAAATGCTTAAAATGCTAAGGTATCAACACCCTAAACTTGTCTTTTTGCTTGTCCTTAAGCAAACAAAGACTTATAAAGAAGAAGGTTTTGAATGTTGGATGCTCAATTTCAAAAATGTCGGTCAAGAGAAATCAGATCAATGCCCATGTTTACAGTTCTAGGATATAAATTGGATGAGCTCTACTTTAAAATTCTTAGCCACATTCATCACAATACGCAATGGAATTAAGCTCAGCCTATACACATGTTCAAATCATCTTTTCCCTTTGACATTCATTAATCATAAGAACTGTGAATCATGTTTATGTTAATCAGATAAACTTATTTGGTCAAGGGATTGGTTTTCGAGCTAAAGGTGAACTGAATGCAATGGTTAAAAGTGTTTTAGGGATCTCTCATGAAAGGAATTAACCTAAGGCAAAATAGATACATACAAGGATGATTTTCATCTACCCAAGTACCTAATCAGCCTTTATCCTAGTCTAATCCCACGATTTTGATCTTATACTATCATTTCCCAAGGCTCTTTTTCCTTAATAACCTTCACCTTGTTTTCACCTTTCGTTATTGAACTTGGGGAGTTCTTCTTCTTCTTTATACAGAGAGGCTTCTGCTTTCTTTTGGCTCTCCTTTGTTGCTCTGGCGTCTACCTTGCTTCATCGCTTTGGATGCTTGCTGGCGGGATTTTTCTCCCTTAGGTGGCCTTCGTTTTGGTCTGAGATCACCTTTATTTTTATTTGCTTAGAGCTCCTTTAGTTGCCGCCACTGATAAATTGTTCTCTCTATACCATGATCCATAAACTATACTTTTTTTCACCTCCTCTTCTTCCCATGCATAAAACGTCGAACCACAAGCAAACTACCTAATCTACCCATGAAACCTAGCCTATTTACCAGCTCTAGATGTAAGCCAGTGCCTACATGAAAGCTTCTTCCTGTCAGTCTAAACCCAACACTTTTTGTCACAGTTAATTCGAAAATATGAAAAGGCCTCACAATCGCTTGCAAGAGTGTTTTAGGCTTGAAAGGAAACTCGGTTTAAGGACAGGTTATAACTGTTCTATATATGAGAATCGGCCATTTGGACTAGCAAATGGTGGTATTAAGGTAGAATGAGTCCAAATGTGTGTATTGGTATCCATGAGTTCATCGTCCAAACACAAGCATGCTTATTAAGAGTTTAGTTCCTGGTTCACGTAGGTTAGGGAAAAGAATCAAGTCACAATGCTTTCAATCAAGACAAGATATCCAAGTCATAGATTCCAAATGTGGTTCTACCTTAACTTCGAGTTCACCTAAAATGCATCAAACAACTATGAACAAGGGCATTGATCTCATGATTCAAATTGGCATCTTCAAGAAATATCATCTACATTCTATGCAAATGCAATGATTCCTATATGCTATGCAACTATACTCAATTCTAGAATGTAAATGCATCTAAATGTGTTTGAAAAATTAAAAAATTTATGGATTTTTATGCTGTTTTACTATGCATGAGACAGAAGAATGTAAAAAGAAAATAAGAAAACAAAACACAATGTTATATACACAAATCTCCCAAACTTAAATTACACAATCCCTGTGCAAACAAATATACCATAAGTGCAAGGATGAGTCTGGATTAGGTGGAGAAGAAGTTACCATAGGTTACATCGGTTTGTGAACATAGGGAGTGACCGTCGTGAATGCAGCACTGTGCTTTACCAGGTACGGTTGACGGATTCGGTTTCTTTGTGATACCACAACGGTTTGAGGTCGAGATGCAGTGAGATATAGTTCCTACAATAGGTTGAAACTGTTGTGACACTCCGATGTGTCAAGAATGTCATCTGTACATCAGACAGGTGCCGTTGGCACACATCATCGCGGTTATCTCTAAAGGGTTGTGATCTTCATAGATTTTATGCTTTCATCTTCATGGTTTATATGGTCCACCAATAAACTTCTAACAGCATAAAACTAGAAATAAAAAGAAAGAAAACTATAAAAGAAAATGCTTGGGGTGCCTTCCAAGAGTGCTTGTTTTGAGTTACTTAGCTTGACTTTTCTCAACTTTTTAGGCTTGGGTGGGATCATGGAGAGGGATAGAAGTCTTCTCCCGCAACTGGTACTTGTAACTGCGAAGTAAGGCTTTAGTCTATGGTCGCTCACTGTATAATCAGCCCATCTTTGGTGAGTAGTCTCACGTCTCCATAGGGCAGCATTTTTTTTATTGTGAATGGGCCAGACCACCTAGACTTGAGTTTCCCGGGAAAGAGCTTCAACCTCGAGTTGTATCACCTGGCTTGAAGCTCTTTGACTTGAACTTCTTATCATGTAAGGCCTTGGTCCTCTCCTTGTAGATCAAAGAGCTTTCAAACGATTCTAAACGGGTTTCCTCTAGTTCATGAAGGTTGATTAATCGCTTCTCTTGGGCAGTCTTAATGTCAAAATTCTGGAGCTTAATAGTCCACAATGCATGTTACTCTAACTCTACAGGTAGGTGACAAGCTTTGCCATAGAGAAGTGTGAATGGAGATTTACTAATGGGTGTCTTAAAGGTTATCCTATAAGCCAATAAAGCGTCATCAAGCTTCACTAACCAATCTTTCCTTGTTCCCCCCCAAGCCATCTTCTCTAGAATCGCCATCATTGCTCTGTTAGAGACTTCAACTTGGCCACTTGTTTGGGGATGATAAGGTGTAGCACTCTTATGTTTAACACCATGCTTCTTTAGAAGGCTCTCAACCACCTTGTTGATAAAGTGGCTACCACCATCACTTATCACTATCCTTGGGACACCAAAGCTTGGCAAAATGATTGATTTGAATAGTTTGAGCACAACCCTAGCGTCATTTGTGGGACTAGCCATGGCTTCCACACACTTAGATACATAGTCTACAGCCACTAAGATGTATTTGTTGCGTGTGAAGATGGGATGGACCCATGAAGTCTATACACCACACGTCAAATACATCAACTTTAAGGATCAGATTCTGTGACATCACATCTCTCTTACCGATGTTTTCCTTTCTTTGGCACGCTTCATAAAAGGAGATGTAAGCATGTGAGTCCTTGAACAAGGTAGGCCACAAAAATCCAGCTTGTAAGACGTTTGTAGTGGTCTTAAATGTGGAAAAGTTCCCTCCATAAGCTGAGCCGCGATAGTTGTACATGACCCCCTTGACTTCTTCTTCAGCTATGCATCTTCTATAGAAACCATCCGAGCCTCTTTTGAAGAGATAAGGATGATCCCAAAAGTATTGTGTCACATCCTTGAAGAATTTCTTCTTATGGTAGGCATCGAGATCATATGGCACATCTCCACTAACCAAATAATTCACAAAATCTGCATATCAAGGTGGTGATTTTTCCTCTATACTTTTCACATCATCAAGAGTTCCCATCATCATAATATGTTCCTCCGGCAAATAATCGTCGATAGGAATTATTTCCTCTATCTGCATTCTAGACCAGTGATCAGCCACTCCATTCTCTATGCTTTCTTGTCAACAATATCCATGTCAAATTCTTGGAGCAAAAATATCTATCTCACCAGCCTCGGTTTAGTATCCTTCTTGGCATAGATATACCTCAAAGCAGCGTGGTCCGTGTATAGAATGACCATGGACCCAACTAAATAGCTTCTGAACTTTTCAAAAGCAAATACCATGACTAGAAGTTCCTTCTCCGTGGTGGCATACTTGACCTGAGTATCATTAAGCGTTCCACTAGCGTAGTAGATCACGTGTAGCTTCTTATCCACCCTTTGACCCAACATAACTCACATAGCATAGTCACTAGCATCGCACATAAACTCAAAGGAAAATCCCAGTTGGGTGGTTGGACTATTGAAGCACTTACAAGCGCCTTTTTGATGATCAAGAAGGTTTGTAGACTTATATTACTATATATTTTGTGTATTTTGCATACATTTAGGATAGTTTCTCATGCATTCACCTTGCATATTAGGCTAGTTTGCACCATTTTAGGTCATAGAGCACTTTTGCATTAGCATTCGCATGTTTCTTGCATTATGCATCATATTCAGGTTGTTTTTGGACACTTTGGAGCTTTGGAGGATTCGTAGACGTGCTAAGGCTCGTGAGGAAGCTTTTGGACGCTTGTACAACTCAACCATTCAGCTAAGTATCCGAGATCGAGTAGCGGATCGAGCAAGGCAGGTCGATCGAGATGAGATCGACCAGAAGATCGAGTGCACCAAGTCCATTCAAGAGGAAGGATCAAAATAAGGATCGAGAGAGGAGATTGATCTGGAGTACGGACGTTGATAACAACTTTCTTTGCAAGGGTAAGGATGCAATGAGGCTATCAAAACTCAAATGCAACACTTAGGTTGTAGTACAGTATGAAAGTGAGAGTCAATCCATTTCTAGGAGATAGGAAGGTCAAAGAGAATGCAAGAGCAGTGTAAAGCTAAGCGAATGACAGGCGATATTGTGAAAATCCTAAAAACTATGTGAACGACCAAATAGAATGCAAAACTATTTTAACATTACCAAGAGTGATTGAACTACCACGAGGAACAAACAAAATAATTAAAATGCAAAGCTATGAACTAACAAAACTCGACTAGTGGATCGACCACAGGATCGACCACTAGATCGAGCAGTTTGGATCGATCTCGTCTAAAAATGCAAGTATGAAGAAACTAATGACCAGGATGCGGCGAATATCAAGTGAATGATTAACGAAGATGTAAGAATGCTAAGAAAGAAGGATCTAGGGTCGAGATTCATGTTAAAGGTTTCAAAGGTCCAAGCTTGGTTTGAAAACTCTAGATCTACTCACTTTGTGAGATTCTCTAAGCCTTGAAAACAAAAAAAGACCCATCCATGGCGTGTGGTATGGATCACTCTCTCATTCTCTCCTCCAAACCCATGGCGTTTGGCAGAAAAAGAGATTGAGAGGCAAGGAAAACAGATTTCAACCACGCGGCTTAACTAGTCCTCAAAACTACCATGGCGTTTGGAAAAGAGTAACTAGCCTCTAAGATGTGATTTTCAGAGATCTCTGGATCCTGTCAAGGTAAGAGCTCTCTCTGATCATAAAGATCTTGGCGTGAGACTCTTTAAGCCTTAAGAACTCAACATCATAGAAAAGAAAGCCATTAAGAACAAGAAAACACCAAGCTTTGAAAACCTTTTCGACCCCGTGAATCCTCTCAACCCCGAAACCCAAATGAAACTACTCACTACACATTAAATAAACTAAGCAAAGCATAAAGAATGAAACGATAAACATAAGAATGATGGATTAAACTTAAACGATTCAAAATATTCAAGAACAAAGCTCAAAGTCTAACAATGGCAGATCGTCTCCAAAACCAAAGAGAAAAAGCATAAAAAGATAAGAATGAAAAGTGTGTGTGGGAAAAGGTTATCGCCTCCTTCCCAAAATGGGAAAAACAGCTCGATGGTCCCCCCCTCGCTAACGGCCAAAAACGGTTGAAAGGACAGAGATCGACTTCGGGATCGAACGGCTCTCTCGATCTCTTTCGGACATCGTGTCTTCTACTCGATCTGGGTCTCGATCTTCTTCGGTGGATCAAGTGTTGCATCCTATCTTGGTATCGATCTTCGGTCGGATCCAGTGATGGACTCGATCCGGCCCTCGCTCTGCATGGTGTCATTTACGTCCGTACCACTTGATCGATTGCTCCACTCGATCTTCGTCTCGATCATTTCCCTTGGATCGCCTGGTCTTCTCGATCTTCTCGTCGATCTCATCTAGATCGACCTGCCATGCTCGATCTGCTCCCCGATCTCTGGTCCTTAGCAAACATCCGACGTTCCACGAACCTCCACAACAGCTTCAGCACGTCCACGAACCTCCACGACTCCAAAGTAACCAGAAACAACCTGAATATGATGCAAAATGCAAGGAACATGCGTATGCTGGTGCAAGAATGCTCTAGGATCTAAAGTGATGCAATCTAGCCTAAAGTGTGATGTAAATGCACGATAAGCTAATTTATATGTATGCAAAATGCATGCAATATGTAGTGACATCAACTCCCCCAAACTTATTCCTTGCTTGCCCTCAAGCAACAGAAAATAAGAAAGGAAGAGAGGTTTTAAAACAAACGGGGGTTTTAAGCTTCTTGCAAAGGTGCCTTTCAAATGAATCAATCTCAATGTCCTAGTTACTAGTTATAAAATGCAAGGCGCACACTCATACTCCAAAGAACTTAGCCATACTTATCACACAAAGAAATTCATATCATGACTCTCCTATTCCTAACAATCAAAGAAACTCATCCTTTAACATTCATTAAAGACCGAACCATGAATCAAACTTATGCACTTTAAAGCAGAACACATTTGGCTAAGGGTGCAGGCTATGAGCATAGAATGATCTCATTCGAAAAGGGTTTTTATTTAAAATAAGGGTTTCTCTCAAAAAAATGGCAAGAACTTTATGCATAATGCTAAAGGTGAAAGCAATTGATGCATACATGATCAGATTCTCATCTACCCATGTAAACTAACAATGATCCTAAACCCCTCTCATTTATTATTTTTTAAGCTCACTCACCACTTAGAATCTACCCTTTTCTCAAAGAAAAAGCTTAGCATTCCCCAATTCAAAACAGAAAGCATTTTTAACTCCTTAGGCTAGTGAAAATATTGAAAATAATTTGCTCTTTACACATTTCTTATTGGTAGCTCTCTGTTTATTTATATTTATATTTTTTTTTCTTTTTTATTTCTTTTATTTTGGCACTTAGACTCTTTTCTTTTTCTTTTTATTTTTATTTTGAGAGAGCTATCTTCTGAAATTATTAGAGCATAAAAATTTTTAAACACAAACCTTTCACTTAAAACCTTTTTCTTTCTTTCAAATACCAAACTCTTTTGAAACCGAGAGCATATAAACATGAAAACAACCCCTTAAACCCCCAAACTTATTCTAAGCCTAAGTCTAGCTTCAAAATGCAAAGCTAGCAAACATATGAGAACCTAATCATGTCGCCTAAACCTAACACTTTATGCTAAGTTCAAACCGGAAAAAGGCCTCACAATGATGTCACACACGAAAACTTGGCTTCAAAGAAAGGTAAGGGTCAAGGTGGGAGTTCTACTTAGGCTCACAAAGAGTGGTAGAAGGAAGAAGAGAGCCTAAATATTTTAAAATCCATGTGTTCATTTTCAAATGCATAAGGATGATAATTGAAATTTCAGATTAAGGTTTTCACTTATTAGGACAATTTTCAAATCATGAGAGTTCAATTCAAGTCACGAAAATCATAGCAAGTGATCCAATCATGGTAAGAACTTACTTTCAAAGTATGAGCAAAGAATTAGAGAACTACTAACTAGGGCATTGAAACAATTCATGAGTTTAAAACACCTTTTTAAGAAAAACTCTAACCCCTTATGTGAATATGAACAACCTAGATGCTTTAAGATTCTAGACTCAATCCTAAAATGCTTAATGAGATGAATGCAACTACATGAATTTTTGTGAAAATTTTAAAAATTTTACCAATTTTTCATCCAATGAAGACTCAAGGATGCTAAAGGGAAAATAAGATCATAATAAACATGTCAAACCGCACACATACTCTCCTAAACATGCTTGACACCGTCCTGGTCGGAAACAAATTCAAAGGAGCACCAAAACACAAAGCAAAAAGAAGCAAACATGAGCGGTATGTACAATGGAAGAAGGTTGTTACCTCGGGTCTAGTCTCGGCTGGAACTTGAGGATGTTCCAGAGGAGCTAGATGCTACGGCTTTGCCTTTGGAGCCTGGCTCTTGAAGAGAGAGACTGATAGGGCTCAGGTTTTACCCAAATATAACTACTACAAGTGCACAGCAAAGCAGTTGTAGTACAAGGGGTTATCGAATCCCAAGGGAGTAAGTAAACTACACTAAAGAGTTCAGGTTCGGATTAAGCTAAGCAACAAGTAATGAATGTAATGCGAAATAACTAAAGTAATAAAAGCAAGTGGGCGTTTTTGAGACTGTTCTTAAAATTCAGAAAGCTAAAGGCGCTAAGTCAGGACCGTTCGCAGGTTGAATCCAAGTGTGTAGAATGCATGCAATCAGGAATGAATTTAAACCGTCTTGATCATGAACCGCAAAGGTATAACTAATCAATTCTCATTGCAGAAGTTATCTATGTCTAAGTCACAGAGTTTCAAATCTCTTTGCAAACCCTAACAACCTAAACATGTAGTAAAGATCAGGTTCAATTGTTCACAAAACTCCTAAGCCAAATCTTTTTGTACTAGGGCGTTTTGCTCATCTAATACTAGTTCAGGTGATTAATAATGCTCTCACATCTATCAAACAACCTAGGGTTTCGAAATCCAGATGATGTGTCTAAGAAATCGATATGAATGCAAGCACATATAAAGAACCAATGAATTTCCTATAAGTTTTTAGCAATTCTACAAACTCTTCTTCAACTTTTGAAAAGCCCTAACTTAACTAACAAACTACTCAGACATGGTGATTTGAGAAAACATCATGAAAAGAATAGATTGCATAAAAGAAATAAGAAGTAGAAATAAAGGAGTTCAAAATCTGCTCTGAAGGAGTCTGATTTGTCTCTCCAAAAGCTCTGCTACAAATCTCTCTCTAAAGCTCTCAAAAATAATAAGATACAAGATATCGGCCAAAAGAATGGCTGAAAAACCTAATATTCAAGTTAAAACACGATCTGGGGCCTTTTTGTAAATATTAGAACTTCTGGGGCAAAACTGTAATTTCTTCCCAATCATTTAAAAAACAACCACGACCTCCTTCCTTGGTGGGTGACGAGCATCACCCATATGCATACTTTTCTTCCCGAGCTTGTTACTTCGTGGCTTCCACCCAGAATGCTCCAAAAGGTTCAAAAATCTCTAATTATGCTCCAGACATGCTATAACCTGCAAAGACTCTTCTAGGACTCTAAAAAGACCAAAAAAACTCAATAAAAAGGACTCATATCATGGTTAAAAACCATAAAAACCATGATATATCAACTCCCCCAGACTTAGCTTTTGCTTGCCCTTAAGCAAACATCAGACAAAGAGCGAGAACGGTAAAGGGCGCACAAACTATGTCGTTGCGGGGATGTCGGATTCCTGTCGGAATAGCGGCCCTTAGCAAAGAGCAATCGTTCTTAGTGAGCTTTCTCTCTTCGGGACACAGAACTCCATATGGAAGTGCTGCGAGCACTTAGAGATGCGGGTAGAGGAAGCCTACATCTCTTTTATCCTGGAGCAGATAGACCTAGAGCAAAGCCCGTTCCGACGCACCCCTGACCGATTTTGATTAAGACCGAAAACCTATCAGTCGAGTTCCGTTGGACCTCTCCCAAGGGTCAAGTCACTCGAATAAGGTCGAGGTTTGAAAACAAGAAACAGTCAGTCAGTCATCAGGAACACCATACTAGTTTGAATTTTCGAATCCACATAACACAGAGTCAACACAAGATCAAATTTCAGTCTAATCATCACAAGCTTAGCAAATCTCTCAAGTCCAGTCCAAATCACTTCAAGAAATCTGAAATTTCTACTGTGAACTCCTTATTTTTATCTAAGTGTGATATCTCATCAAGGTTTTATCATCTCAATCACTTTACAGATTCTTTTCCCTTCCTAGCAACTGAACAAATAGATCTCAACACAGCTCTCCTATTTTCTCTTCCCTTGATCTTTTCCTTTGGATATTTTCGATTTTTCACTTCTTTTTCTCAACTTTTACAGTCTAAGATATGGTGCTACTCAATACTTGTGTTCCTTGTGAGGAGACAGGTTCTTGAATGTGTTCACTACTGTTGTTCCTTGTGAGGAGACACGGTCATGAATGCACCATTCTTTGGACTTAAACTTTTTTTAAAAACTACATCAGGGAAGATCAAATAGAGACTGTATTTTAACCTTATTGTCAGTGTTGAAAGAGAGAATCAAGATCAATAAGAATCAATTACCAAGACAAGAAGTTTAAAGTTCATTAAGGTGGAGCTAACAGCAAATTTTCCAGACTCTCTAAGAACCTAAACCTTCATTGCTAGACTGATCTACCTATGATTTTCAACTTAGTGAGACTTGTAATCAACTACTGTGGCAATGGTTCTTATCAGCAAAAACGTCCTATGGTTAGTTCCAAGAAAAACTGACAATTTCAAAAATTTTGACTCTATAAAACAGGTTTTTGACTCAACTTTAAGACTCTATAGACATGACACAAAGCACACAATATCATTAACCACCTCCCCCAGACATAAACAACACTGTCCACATTATTATTAAGCCAATAGTTGGTCAAAAAGAAGCATGACAACGTGTAGAACTGAGTCAGAAAAGTGGTACCTCGCGAAGGAGCTAGTGACAAGCGTCACCAGATTGGTGACGAGCTTCACCATCTCTGATACTCCAGAAATCGACATGTTGGATGTTTAAATGCTATGCCATCATTGTACTCCGAAGTCAAACGGTAAGAGCAGTAAAAACACACATCAAAACATCCAAACAAAGCATAATTCATGGTCTAACAAGTTCACAAGACATCATCCAAGCAAACTGAACAAACTGACACTTTTTTTTTTTTTGATTTTTTCTCATGTTTTTGGGGTTTTTGTAGCTATGTAATAGAAAACTAAAATAAGTATATTAAAAAGAAAACTTACTAGTGGGTTGCCTCCCACTAAGCGCTTGTTTAAAGTCATTAGCTCGACTTTGAAGGCTGCTCAGACAGCTGGTGGCAGTGAATGCCTTGGAGAAGAATGTATCCTCATCCATGGTGGTTTGTAAGCAGTAGATGTATGAACACTTCCAAGGAAGTGAGGAACATCAGCAGAGCGGGTCGTGACTGTGGGTGGGATACTTCTTTTTCCTGCAGAATCATCAAAAGAAACACTAAGCATTCTACGAGAATCTCGTTGCTTGCATAAGTGTGAAGCAGCTTTTTCACCTTTTAAATTCTTATTGATTGAGATTAGGAGGTTTGGAACTGGTTCCAGGAAGTGCATACCTTTGCTTAGTTGCAGGTTTCTGGGTTGTGAAATGGTGAATTTTCGGATTGGCAACATATGATGGACTTGTAGCTGTAAAATCACGTTGCTGCTTTGTGTTCAGATTGGTGACGAGCGTCACCAGGTCAGTGACGGTCGTCACTGACCCTGCAGTTTGAGTTGCTGCAGTTTTCCAGCAATTCAGCTCTGCAAGTCTTGCCTCCATCACAAACACGTCTTCCTCCAGCAACTTCGCATTCATTGGAACCTCTTTTTCAAGCCTAATGTCGAAAATATCATCTTCACTCCAATCCTCAAACCCAACGCTTCTGTAGAAGTTTCAGATATTGGCTCTTCAACAGCCATATTGATCACTTGCCCACTAATATCTGATTCATTGACACACTCAGCAATAATGTCTTCTGAATGCTCCATGACAGTCTCTTCATCTCTGGAAGTTCTTACAGAAAAGGTCTGACCATCAATGGTAGAACTCTTTCTTAACTTATCCATGTCAAAGTTCATGACAGCACCACCAAGTTCAAGCTCAATGTTCCCCCTTCTAACATCAATGATGGCTCAATCAGTAGCCAAGAATGGTCTTCCCAGAATAAGAGGATCTTTAGGTTCTTCAGCATATTTCAGAACCACAAAATCTGTAGGAATTATGTAGTCTTCAATGTTAACATGAACATTCTCTAACATGCCTTCTGGGGTTCTTATGGATCGATCTGCTAGGATGAGAGAGATCCCAGCTGGCTTGAAATCAGTCATTCCAAGTCTAGCAGCAACAGAGAAAGGCAACAAGTTAATACTTGACCCTAGATCACATAGAGAGTGGGGAAAACGTCCTGCAAATATTGAGCAATCAAGCACAAAGGTCCCTCGATCAGATAGCTTCTCTGGAACTCTGCTTTGAGTGATGGAATTGACTTGTTCAGAAACAGTCACCTTCTTCTTCTTCTTTGGAACTGTACTTAAAAGGATTGCACTGATGTCTCTGTTAAGCAATGCTCCTTCCTCAGGACTTACACCATTCACAACCATTCTCTTTACATACCTTCTTAAAGCTGATGAAAGCTTGACTGCATCAACAAGTGGGATCTCAAGCATCAGCTTGTCTATCATAGCTTTACATCTGGCTTCTTCTATCTCCTGTTTAGACTTCCTAGGATGCTTAGGGAATGGTGTTTTGGGTTTATAGACATGTTCATGGTCATAATTTGCAGTTACAGGCGAAGCAGCTTCGTTCTGGGGTGGGTGACGACCGTCACCAGGTGGGTGACGCTCGTCACTCACTTGTGACAACCCCCGATATCCTTGTAGGTTTGTGACGAGCGTCACTCCTCCTTGGTGATGCTCGTCACTCACCTCTGAGACAGAAAAATTTTCATCTTCAGACTCCATCAGTTGCACGATCTGCTCTGCACTCAACCTCTTTTTCTGCACTGTTTTAAGCTCCTTTTCATTCCTGATTGTGATGGCATTAACCTGATGCCTGGGATTGATATCAGTCCTTCCAGGAAGGAATCCCTCTTGCCTTTGAACAGCTCCTGCAGTTTGAGCAACCTGCACATCAAGCTTCTTCATGTGAGAGTTCAGACTCTCAATTTTTCCATTCAGGTCTTGATACAGCAAATCTAGCTTGCCATTGAAGTTCACTGTCATCTTCTGCTGTCCTTCAAGTACCTGCTCCAGCATAGCTTCCATTTTATTGTCTTGTGGAGGTGCAGTTTGGTATGAAGAAGAACCATAATTCCTGCTGTTTTGGTAAGGTTTCTCAACTTCAGTCTTCTGGAACTGTGGTGTTGGAGTATAACCAGTTGCATTCGGGTTTCCTGGAAAGGTATTCTTCTGATTATTGCTGTTGTAGCCTCTGTTCCACTGCTGATTTCCAAACCTTTGGTTCTGAAAACCTCCATTGATGAAATTAACATCTTTCTGCTCAATGTCTTCAGTTTCGAAACTCTCCACTTCTGCAGCAAATTGAACTGACTTCTTTCCCACCAGAAGGCTGTGCATACTCTCTAACTTAGCCTTAACCTCGGCTATTTGGTTTCCTTCATTCAAACCACCCTGTTTTATTCTCTGAAAATCTGCATTCTTGGTGCTGTTGCTGCAGACCAAGTTCTCAATCAACCTGATTGCTTCTTCTGGTCTGTTGGTGTTGAAGTTTCCTGCACTTGCTGCATCCAGCGCCATCTGGTACTTCTAGTCAATACCTCTGAAGAAGAGCCCAAGTAATTGCACCTGACTGAAGCCATGATGAGGACAGTCCCTTTGACAAGACTTAAACCTGATCCAAGAAGCCTTAAAAGCTTCAGTAGGGCCTTGTGTAAATGATGCAATTTTCGTCATCATGTCCTATGATCTTGCATCATCATAGAAGTTATTCAAAAAGGCATTCTTGGTGCCTTCCCAAGTGGTCAATGAAGCAGGTTCCAGTTGCTTCAGCCAATATGCAGCTTCTCCTTCAAGAGAGTAAGGAAAAAGCTTGCAGAACAGAAAGTCATTGCTAACCCCATTAGCTTTGACACTGGAAGCCAAGTCCTCAAATCTCTCTATGTGATCCATAGGATGCTCATGATGTAAACCATGGAATGGATTCTGGCCAACCAGCTGATAGTAGACAGGTTTAACCTCAAAATCGTTCCTCTGGAAAGCAGGAGGTCCGATTGCAGCTCTGTTGGCATAGAACTGATCAGGTCTGTTGTAGTCACCTAGAGTCCTCTGAATAAAACGCCCAGCAGCGTTATTGACAGCAGCAGGGACTCCCACGTTCTCAGCCACTTGCTGAACCTGCTGTTCAACAATGACATTCCCCTCTTGATCAATTCTCTGCCCCTCTTCGTTCCTCCTGTTTCCTTCCCTGTCAACCAAGTGACCTTCTGCAACTTCAACCAAGATAAGTGGAGTGACCATTGTAGATTGCTTCTTAGCTTTCCTGTTAGTTCTCTCCAACCTAGCAAGCTCGTCGATGCTCAAAGTCACAAGCTCCTTCTCTTTGTTGCTTCTGGTTCTGCAATTAGGCATACACCTGGAACAGGAACAAAGAAAAGTAGCTGAAAGTCAGTAAACAAATAAAAACTTAGACAAAATCCTATAACTAAAAATCGATAGGCAGCTATTACTCCCCGGCAACAGCGCCAAAAACTTGATAGGGCTCAGGTTTTACCCAAATAAAACTACTGCAAGTGCACAACAAAGCAGTAGTAGTACAAGGGGTTATCGAATCCCAAGGGAGTAAGTAAACTACACTAAAGAGTTCAATAAGTAATGAATGCAATGCGAAATAACTAAAGTAATAAAAGCAAGTGGGCATTTTTGAGACTGTTCTTAAAATTCAGAAAGCTAAAGGCGCTAAGTCAGGACAGTTCGAAGGTTGAATCTGAGAGTGTAGAATGCATGCAATCAGGAATGAATTAAAACCGTCTTGAACATGAATCGCAAAGATATAACTAATCAATTCTCATTGCAGAAGTTATCTATGTCTAAGTCACAGAGTTTCAAATCTCTTTGCAAACCCTAACAACCTAAACATGCAGTAAAGATCAGGTTCAATTGTTCACAAAACTCCTAAGCCAAATCTCTTTGTACTAGGGCGTTTTGCTCATCTAATACTAGTTCATGTGATTAATAATGCTCTCACATCTATCAAACAACCTAGGGTTTCGAAATCCAGATGATGTGTCCAAGAAATCGATATGAATGCAAGCACAGATGAAGAACCAATGAATTTCCTATAAGTTTTTAACAATTCTACAAACTCTTCTTCAACTTTTGAAAAGCCCTAACTTAACTAACAAACTACTCAGACATGATGATTTGAGAAAACATCATGAAAAGAATAGATTGCATAAAAGAAATAAGAAGTAGAAATAAAGGAGTTCAAAATCTGCTCTGAAGGAGTCTGATTTGTCTCTCCAAAAGCTCTGCTACAAATCTCTCTCTAAAGCTCTCAAAAATAATAAGATATTAATGCAAGCACAGATGAAGAACCAATGAATTTCCTATAAGTTTTTAACAATTCTACAAACTCTTCTTCAACTTTTGAAAAGCCCTAACTTAACTAACAAACTACTCAGACATGATGATTTGAGAAAACATCATGAAAAGAATAGATTGCATAAAAGAAATAAGAAGTAAAAATAAAGGAGTTCAAAATCTGCTCTGAAGGAGTCTGATTTGTCTCTCCAAAAGCTCTGCTACAAATCTCTCTCTAAAGCTCTCAAAAATAATAAGATACAAGATATCTGCCAAAAGAATGGCTGAAAAACCTAATATACAAGCTAAAACACGATCTGGAGCATTTTTGCAAATATTAGAACTTCTGGAGCAAAACTGCAATTTCTTCCCAATCTTTTAGAAAACAGCCACGACCTCCTTCCTTGGTGGGTGACGAGCGTCACCAGAATGGTGACGAGCATCACCCATATGCATACTTTTCTTCCCGAGCTTGGTACTTCGTGGCTTCCACCCAGAATGCTCCAAAAGGTTCCAAAATCTCCAATTATGCTCCAGACATGCTATAACCTGCAAAGACTCTTCTAGGACTCTAAAAAGACCAAAAAGACTCAATAAAAAGGACTTATATCATGGTTAAAAACCATAAAAATCATGATATATCAGAGACGCGCCGGTTGAATGTTGCTGCCTTGAGTCTCACGGATGACAACTCCACCGGTTGAAAGCCTCCTCTTCTCGGGTTGTTGAACCTCTTCACTTGTAGCTTTCTTAGGCGAGCCTCCTTGAAGCGATTTGACCTTCTTGGCAAGTTTCTTGAGCATGTTGCCTTGCCATTTGTTGATTTTCCTTTGCATCTCCACAACAGATGCTAGGAACTTCTCCGTTTTGGTTCTCGGCTCAAAGTCTATCTTGGGAAGGGTGTAAGCCTCGGGCATCTCATCTTCCGTGGCTGGGGACTCAGACCTTTGACGAGGAGCAATCGCTGGGGCAGGCGTTCCTCCTAGAGGAGCAAAGCACTCTTCTACGGTTGGCAAGAACTCGACGTTCCCAACACCAAGCAGCTCAGTCTCGTCCTTGTTTAGTAGGATGCATACTCTCTTCTCGTTTTTGTCGTCGATGAAAAGATAAGCGTAGATACCTTCTGCTGGCGTGCGTCCCAAGCTGTCGGTATTCCTCATGTAGACCTCTTCCATGAAAGCTCTAGCCGGGACGGGTGTGAAATTGTGTATAGGTACACTAGCTTGTATGAATAGAGGAGTGAGGAAGCCGTCAATGAAAGAAGAGCTTGCCTTGCACCGCAAGGCATAAGCCTTATACTCCACAAAAGAGGCAGCAAGTACGCATCCATAGTTCACCTCGTCGCCGAGTTCATCCTCCATAGGCTCTTCATTCTCCGCCGGATCACACAACAAATGCCTCACGCCTTGGAACAAGAAGCAAAGCTCGGTCTTCGTGACCGTGGGAGCAACTGACCTTCCGCTGAATGTGTTGGAGATCAGCTTCAAGGTGTACCTCAGCACCGGGCTTCTCACTCTCTTGATTTTGGCGGTGTTGGCTTTGTAGTCTTCGTTGCTGATCAGGTCCCAAAAATCGTTTGCTCGCGTGAAGGAGGGGAACTCGATCTTGGTGGCGGCTGCGTTGAGAACATATGCTTGACACAGCTCGGGGATTGAGAGGTTGAAGGCTTGACGTCCAACCTTGAAAGAGAGACGGCCTTGTGAAGGAACGGGGGCGCTAGGGTTCTCATAACGAAACTCCAACGTGGCAAGGAAGTCTATTGTCACTTCTGGAATGGTTGGGCAATCCATTCGTGACAGACATCTTAGGCCAATGTTCTTGAGGAGTTGGTCGAAATCTCCAAGGATCCCTAGCTTGAACAGCAGCTCCCGGTCCGCAAACTTAGTAGGCTCGAACCGAAGCCTTTCCAGCCGCTTCTTATCCCTCTTCTCATCCTTACGCCATCAAACCCTCTCTTGAACAGCCACTTCCTGACCTTCTCCTTCTTGTGCCGTCTCCTCTCTTGTTCTCTTGGGGGCCATCGTGCCTGAAACAAGTTTCTCAAGCAAGGTAATGAGCAAAACGGCGATCGGATGAGAGAAGAAGAGAGGCAAAGAAGAAAACTTATACTTAATACCCTAGAATTTTGCGGAATTTATAAAAATTATAGCAAAATAATAGAGAATCAAATCTAGAGATACTAGAAAATCCAGAATTTTTCCTATTATTTAGCTAAATTTAAAAATTCAAAACCGCCCTAGCATCTAAAACAATCAATTGCAAAATAAAAGGAGATTTTCCTAAAGATTTTTATCAAATATCCGAAAATACCTTTTGCAAAGATTGTTAAAGAAACTTGCTAGCCTTTAGAAACAAATAACTTTCACTCTCTTTGCTTAAAAGTTCGAGAAACAAGAATGAGAGAGTGTGGAGTTGTTGAAAACATTTAAAGGCTAACAAGAAAATGGGTAAAAGAAGTGGTTTTCTGACAAAAGTCTTGGTCAAGGCACATCTTTCATGGTCAAAGATACTTGCCTTGACCAAGTTTTGAATTTTGAAAACTGGACGGAAAAGAATAAAGGAGGGAAAGAAAATGTTATCTCGGCACGAAATCGAGTCCCTTTGCTCGATCTAGGACTCGATCTCATGCCCATAATGGCTTGGATCGAGAGGGTCACTCGATTTAGGACACGATTCGATTTTAATCGAGTCGTGGATCGATTGGCTCTCTCGTTCCTTGAGATTTTGAAATCGCAACTAAGTCCTCGTGATCAAGCCATGCTATCAATTCAGAGGTCGATTCAGCTTGGATCGAATGGTGGATCGAGTTGACTAATCGATCTGTCTATGAGGGACTTTCCCAAGAAAAAATAGATCGGTCGATCCATTTTTTGATCGATCGATCTAAACTCCAAGAATTTCCCGAGACATTTTAGATCGAGTTCGTCACTCGATCAGTCTACTCGATCTCGTCTAGATCGACTGCCTCCTCTCGATTCACCGGCTCGATCTAGCAAAGATCGAGCCAGGATGAGTCGATCTAGCACTCGATCTCTAGCTTATACTCGCCCCCTTCTTACTCCTTTTTGAACTCGGATCGTGTCCTGCGTCTCCCATACTTTTTTCCTACACACTCACAAGACAAAAACATAAAACTGGAAAAGGAAATAAAGTAAAAATATGTACAGGATAGACATAGGAATGCCTCCCAAGTGCACTTTCTTTAACGTCTTTAGCTAGACTTTATTTGGTTTAGGCAGATGGTGGGTCTTGGAGAAGCATTGAGGGGATCTCCTTGTCAAATGCACTCGCCATGTATGGCTTAACTCTGTGCCCGTTCACTGTGAATGCATCTCCACTCTTGCCGACCAACGTGACAGCCCCGTAAGGTAGTACTTCCTTGATCTCATACGGACCGCTCCACCGTGACTTCAGCTTTCTTGGAAAGAGCTTGAGCCTCGAGTTGTAAAGCAGCACCAAACTCCCTTCCTTAAGCTCCTTAGGTACCAGCTTCTTGTCATGAGCAGCCTTGGTACGTTCCTTGTAGATCCGAGCGCTTTCGTAGGCATCCAGCCTTAGCTCATCAAGCTCGTGCAGTTGGATCAAACGCTTCTCCTGAGCCGTCTTCAGATCAAAATTCAGCTGCTTCACAGCCCACAACGCCCTATGCTCCAGCTCAACAGAAAGGTGACAGCCTTTACCGTAGGCGTCTTGAAGGCAGTCCGGTACGCCCACAAAGCGTCATCTAACTTCATAGCCCAGTCCTTCCGAGTAGTCCCAACTGTTCTCTCGAGTATCTCCTTGATCTGACGGTTAGAGACCTCTACTTGGCCACTCGTTTGAGGATGGTAAGGCGTAGCTACCTTGTGCTTCACACCATACTTCTTTAGCAGATTTTCAAACAGCTTGTTGATGAAATGGCTCCCTCCGTCGCTTATCACCACCTTGGTAACTCCAAACCTCGGAAAAATAATGCTCTTAAAGAGCTTGATCACCACCTTAGAGTCGTTTGTTGGGGAAGCAATGGCCTCAACCCACTTAGAGACGTAGTCTACAGCTACGAGTATGAACTTGTTGCCGTATGATGAAGGGAACGGCCCCATGAAGTCTATGCCCCACGCGTCAAAGATATCTACCTCGAAGATAGGAACTTGAGGCATCTCGTTCCTCTTAGTGATATTCTCTGCTCGTTGACACGCCTCACAGCTCTTCACAAACTCGTGTGCATCCTTGAAGATAGACGGCCACCAGAAACCAGCTTGCAACACTTTCGTAGTAGTCTTGAACGAAGCAAAGTGTCCTCCGTAGGAAGAGCCATGGCAGTGAAAGAGAATGTCCTTGGCTTCTTCTTTCGTAACACACCTCCGGTATAAACTGTCTACGCCTCTTTTGTACAGGTAGGGGTCATCTCAATAGTAGTGGCTCACGTCTGTCATGAGCTTCTTCCTATGGTAGTTGTCAAGATACGACGGCTCCTCACCACATGCCAAGTAGTTCACAATATCTGCGTACCAGGGAAGATCTTCCTCCTTGAAGCTCAGAACTTCCTCAAACCGCCCCTCTAAGCTCCCACAAACAGCCGTAGTGATCGCCATGAGTTGTTCCTCGGGGATGGAATCGTCTAAAGGAAGAGACTCGTTGATCTTTAACCGAGAGAGGTGGTCAGCAACACCGTTCTCTATTCCTTTCTTGTCTTTGATCTCCATGTCAAACTCCTGGAGTAAGAGGATCCATCTCAAAAGCCTCGACTTAGTGTCCTTTTTGGAATAGATGTAGCGCAAAGCTGCGTGATCCGTGTAAACTATGGTCTTAGAACCCACGAGGTAAGCTCTGAACTTCTCAAAGGCGAATACAACCACCAATAGCTCCTTCTCAGTAGTGGTGTACCTCGTTTGCGTGTCATCCAAGGTTCTTGAAACATAGTATATCACGTGCAGCTTCTTATCCTTCCTTTGGCCTAGAACAGCTCCCACGGCGTAGTCGCTAGCATCGCACATAATCTCGAATGGGAGAGTCCAATCTGGTGCTTGCACTATAGGCGCGGATACTAGGGCTTCCTTGATTGTCACAAAAGCTTGGCAACACTCCTCATCAAAGACGAATTCAGCCTCCTTGCACAACAGCCGAGTGAGAGGGCGTGCAATCTTAGAGAAGTCTTTAATGAAGCGCATGTAGAAGCCGGCGTGTCCCAAGAAGCTTCTCACCCCTTTTACGTTAACTGGCGGCTCAAGGCTTGTCGTCACATCAATCTTTACCTTGTAGACTTCAATACCCTTCTCTGATATCTTATGTCACGGCATGATCCCCTCCTTAACCATGAAGTGGCATTTTTCCCAGTTGAGCACCAAGTTTGTCTCCTCAAAACGCTTTAAAACCCTGCAAAGATTCAACAAACACGCAGAAAAAGACGCACCATAGACCGAGAAGTCATCCATAAACACCTCTACCATCTCTTCTATTAGATCGGAGAAGATCAACATCATACACCGCTGAAACGTAGCCGGTGCGTTACACAACCCGAATGGCATCCTTCGATACGCGAAGGTACCATAAGGGCATGTAAAGGTCATCTTCTCCTGATCGTTGGGATGGATTGGTATTTGGAAAAATCCCCTATATCCATCAAATAAGCAATAGTAGGGGTGATTAGCAAGTCTTTCAAGCATTTGATCAATAAAAGGCAAGGTAAAATGATCCTTTCTAGTAGCAAGATTAAGCTTCCTATAGTCAATACACATACAGTGTCCAGTAATAGTCCTAGTAGGTATAAGCTCATCTTTGTCATTCTTAACGACCGTGATCCCTCCCTTCTTAGGCACCACGTGTACGGGAGAAACCCATGTGCTGTCACTTATGGGATAGATCACGTCAGCCTCTAAAAGCTTAAGAATCTCTATCTTGACAACCTCTTTCAAATTTGGATTCAAACGCCTCTGATGTTCTATAGAAGAGGCGTTCTCATTATCCAAGTGAATCCTATGAGTGCAAAGCATTGGTGAAAGGCCCTTGATGTACTTAGAGAGTAACCAATGGCCTTCCTATACTTTCTCAACTCAGTTAAGAGTGATTGCAACTCATCATCACTCAAGTTTTCATTCACAATCACAAGATAGGTTTCGTTAAGCCCTAAGAAAGCATACCTTAGCCCTTTTGGGAGCTCCTTAAGATCCACCTTTGGGGCTAACAGCTCGCTCCAATCATCCTCGTGGCTGTTGCTGTTGTTCTTCTTCTTAGAACCTTCCTTAGAACCCGAGATATGGCCCTTGAGGCGGCTTTCTCCAACCGCTATCCCTTCTGAAATCGAGTCATCAGGTCGATCTTACTCTCGATGTCGTCTAGATCGAGCAGTTTCGCTCGATTCACTCACTCGATTTAATATGGATCGAGTGAGGGATCGAGACGCTGAGTCGATTTCCAGATTAGACCCCAAATTGATCGGAAGGCCTTTCTCGATCTCGGACTCGAATGTTTTCCTGGATCGATCACATTGCTCGATCTGACTGTCGATTGCTGCACCGGATCGAGTTATGCTCTCGATTATCTTGTCGATTTGACTTCTGGATCGAGTAATGTCATCGATCTTGGAGTCAATCTCTAGGCACACGCCTACATATTCAAGCACAACTTTCCTCGAATCAAGCAAGTTGACGTACTCCTGAGTCCTCTGATCCACATAACCAAACTCTCTTGGCTCCTTAGTCAGTGCCAGCTTCACATGATCTTCCTGAGCCAGCTCTTTCAGCAACTCATCCACTAAGGCATCCAATGTATCAATGTAGAAAGCTTGCCCTTCTATCGTAGGCTTTTTCAAAACCTCATTGATATCGAACTCTAACCTTATATCTTTACCCAAGTGCAAGGCAATCTTCCCGTTCTTGACGTCTATTATGGCTCCGGCGGTAGCTAAGAAAGGTCTACCGAGAATGAGTGGATCCTTTGGCTCTTCATCCATTTCCAAAACAACGAAGTCTGTAGGCACGTTCACTCCACTGATCTTCACTGGGAAGTCCTCAAGCAATCCTATGGGTAACTTTACACTCCTGTCAGCTAGTACCAACGAGATTCTACAGTCCTTGAAATGGGTAAAGCCGAGTTTCTTTGCCACAGAATGAGGCATCAGATTTATGCTAGCTCCGAGATCACAAAGGCAACTCTTGAACTCCAAAGGACCTAAAGCGCAGGGTATAGTGAAGCTTTCAGGGTCTCCCAACTTCTTAGGGACTATTTCCTTTTGTATCACAGCACTACACTCCTCACTTAGAACAAGCACTTCCTTACTTTACTTATTCTTCTTCACGAGAGTGTCTTTGAAGAATTTGGCGCATTTAAGCATCATTGCAAGGCAGT
Source organism: Thlaspi arvense (assembly GCA_911865555.2). Lineage (NCBI taxonomy): Eukaryota > Viridiplantae > Streptophyta > Magnoliopsida > Brassicales > Brassicaceae > Thlaspi > Thlaspi arvense. Next base: position 39,559,711 of record OU466863.1, read on the forward strand.
CCACGAGAGGTAGCTTGATCTCTACGTCCTTAAGATGCTTCTCAAACAAGACTCTATGCTTCTCTATGAGTTGCTTCTTGAAACGGCCAGGAAAAGGCAGCTTAGGTACAGACGGTGGAGGTCGAAAGCATCCTTCTCCTTAGTAGTTTGCTCTGCTTTCTTCTCAACAACCGCTTTGTCTCCTCTTCTTGGCCCATGAATCCAGACATTGTCAAAGTTGATCTCATCATCAGCGGAAAGATTACCCTCCCCCTCTTGAATTACAACGTCCTCGTTGTTCTTAGGAGTAACCGTAGGTGCTAGCTCTTTGCCGCGTCTTAACGTGATGGCGTTGGCATATTCCTTAGGATTCTGCTCACACTTGCCCGGTAGGCTATTCTGACCACTTGTACTCGCCTTCCCCTTCTCTAGCTGCTTGATCTTGTTGTTTAAGTTGGTGATCTGAGTAGAGAAGTCAGTGAGAGACGAGTCTAGACGAGTGTTCATCTCGGAAAACTTCTGGTTTGTAGAGGCTTGCCCCTTGAATCAATTGTTGGAACATAGCTTGGACAGGATCAACTTGTTGTTGCATCGGTTGTTGCTGCTGAGGTACAAAGCCCGGAGGGTACATTGGTGTATAACCCTTGTTTCCTTGCTGTTGTCCTTGGAAGTTGTTCTGCCCTTGCCCTTGGAAGCCACCACTCGGCTGAAAACCTTTCTTATAGGGTACGAAAGGCATTGCTTGCTGAGCAGGGTACACTTGATCCTTAGGGTTTGCTACATTGGTGCTGCGGTATCAGAGATTGTTGTTCTGGTTGTAACCTTGTGAATAGCCTTGAGGTTTGTAGTTGTTTTGACCCGCCACCCAATTGGCTTCTTCTTGGCTCAACTCAAGCTCCTCTTGGCTCTCATCCGCCTCACCAACAAAGTGAACATGCTTCTGATTTGCCAAAACCAACTTGTCAATCTTCTCGTGTAATGATTTCAACTCTTTCTTGTGAGACTCTAGCTCAGAACCTCGTGGTGCATGGTCATAATTTTCAGCATAGTTGCCGTCACTTAGTGCTAAGTTCTCAATCAGCTCCATGCCTTCTTCTACCTCTTGACCAAGGAAGTTCCCCTTACTGGCCGTGTCAAGCAGCAACCTGATCTTTGGTGAAGCTCCGCGGTAGATAATGCTTAGAAGAGTCTGTTCGATGAAGCCGTGGTGAGGACATTGGATAGTATAGTCCTTGAATCGTTCCATGGCTTCATTGAAGGTCTAATTATTCCTTTGAGTGAAGCCGCTGATCTCGCTTCTTAGCCTTGCCGTTCAGGTGCTAGAGAAGAACTTTGAGAGGAAAGCCTTCTTACACTCGGCCCATGATGTGATGGTGCCTTGAGGAAGTGTTTTCTCCCAATGTTTAGCCTTGTCTCCAAGAGAAAATGGAAAGAGACGCAGCTTGAAAGAATCTTCGGATATGCCGTTTATCTTAATCATCCCACATACTTGCTCGAAATTGTCGAGGTGCTCCAAGGGATCTTCTATTGCTAAACCGTGGAACTTGTTGTTTTGCACCATGGAGATGAAACCTGGCTTAATCTCGAAGTTGTTGTTTTGTACAGGAAGAGGAGTGATCCCAAACCTATTGTGATGATTATTGGGAGCATCTCCGGCTCCTATGATCCATGGGGGTCTAGCCGCGTGTTGGCGGTTTCCATTGCCCCTTCCCACTGCCCCGTGAGCTGGAGGAGGTCCCTCTGGATGCTCGTGTCCAGCCATAGCTTCAAAGAATGAAACGATAAACATAAGAACGATGGATTACACTTAAACGATTCAAAATATTCAAGAACAAAGCTCTAAGTCTAACAATGGCGGATCGTCTCCAAAACCAAAGAGAAAAAGCAAAAAAAGATAAGAATGAAAAGTGTGTGTGGGAAAAGGTTATCGCCGCCTTCCCAAAATGGGAAAAACAGCTCGATGGTCCCCCCCTCGCTAGCGGCCAAAAACGGTTGAAAGGACAGAGATCGACTTCGAGCATCGTGTCTTCTACTCGATCTGGGTCTCGGTCTTCTTCGGTGGATCGAGTGTTGCATCCGATCTTGGTATCGATTATCGGTCGGATCGAGTGGTGGACTCGATCCGGCCCTCGCTCTGCATGGCGTCATTTACGTCCGTACCACTTGATCGATTGCTCCACTCGATCTTCGTCTCGATCATTTCCCTTGGATCGCCTGGGCTTCTCGATCTTCTGGTCGATCTCATCTAGATCGACCTGCCATGCTCGATCTGCTCCCCAATCTCTGGTCCTTAGCAAACATCTGACGTTCCACAAACCTCCACAACAGCTTCAGCGCGTCCACGAACCTCCACGACTCCAAAGTAGCCAGAAACAACCTGAATATGATGCAAAATGCAAGGAACATGCGTATGTTGGTGCAAGAATGCTCTAGGATCTAAAGTGATGCAATCTAGCCTAAAGTGTGATGTAAATGCACGAAAAGTTAACTTATATGTATGCAAAATGCATGCAATATGTAGTGACATCAGACGTAAATGACGCAATGCAGATCGAGAACCAGATCGAGCTTCCAACCCGATCGACACAAGATCGACTCAGAGATCGACCCAAGCCATCCGATCCAGGACAAAGATCGAGAGCCAGATCGAGCTTCCAGCCCGATCCCAGACAAACCTTATCCGACTAGCTGTCTTTGGCGGCTAGCGAAGGGGGGACCAGCTAAAGCCTAGAGAGCCTTGGAAAAGGTCTCTATGACCCAAAGGCCGTCTTACTTTGACAGGATTCAGATGTCCTGGAAAACCAGATCCTAGAGGCTAATCCTTCCTTTCCCACATGCCATGGTTTTTTAGGGGATTAGTTAGGTCAATACTTGAAATCTGTCTTTCTTGCTCTTCGATCTCTTTTTCCACCAAACGCCATGGGTTTGGAGAAGAGATTGAGGAAGTGAACTATACCACATGCCATGGATGGTTCTTGTTTTGTTTTCAAGGCCTAGAGAGCCTCACAAAGTGAGTAGATTTAAGTGTTTTCAAACCAAAGCTTAAACCTTTAAGACCCTTGAATATGACCCTCGACCCTAGACCCTTCTTTTTAGTGTTTTAAATCTCTGTTAATCATTCGCTTGCCATTTAGCTAGCATCATGTTCGTTAGAAGACATTTGCTTGAAGTTGTTTATTAGATCGAACGATTCTGCTCGATCTAGTGTTCGATCCTGTGGTCGATTCACTGGTCGATTTTTAGTTTTTATTAGCTTTGCATTTTTCATCTTTTGCTTGTTCCTCGTGGTAGTTAACCCTCTTCCAGGGATTTTAAAATTGTTTTGCATTGCATTAGATCGTTGCATTTAGTTTTCCTTGAATTTACCAATCATTTATCCATTTCGCTTAGATTTGCTCATTCCCTTGCATTCTTAGTGATACTTCCTGCTCATAGGTGTGGATTGATACCTAACTAGCATGCTATACTACATCTCAGTGTTGCATTTGAGTTTTGATAACCTCTCCTGCTTGCATTGCTTAGTAAAAACCTGTTATCAAATGGCGCCGTTGCCATCTTAGGTTGCTAGGAAGCATTAAGATTTGGGGTTTAGTAAAGACTAAGCCTTTACTTTAAGTTTGGTTACTAATCTCTTTCTCTTCACACTTGTGTCGTTCAGGTACATGAACCTACGCTCCAGGGGTAACAACAATCTACTAACTCCCCTGGATAATATTCACCAACTCGGACATTCAAGAACAAGAAGAGCAAGAGAGCAAGCTAGAGCTTTTGAGGAGATTGTTGAAGCTGGTTCAGTAGACTTTGCAACAATGGCTGTGCAAGAACATCCTGAAGGACCTCCACCAGGTCACGGCGCTGTAGGAAGGGGTAATGGAAACCCCATTCACGCGGCTAGACCCCCACGGATCATTGGTGCTGGAGATGCTCCTAATACGCATCACAACCGCTTTGGGATCACTCCTCCACCAGTCCAGAATAACAACTTCGAGATCAAGCCAGGGTTTGTTCAGATGGTGCAAAATAACAAGTTTCATGGGTTAGCTTTGGAGGACCCATTGGCGCATCTAGACAACTTTGAGCAGCTTTGTGGAATGCTTAAGATAAATGGCATCTCGGAGGACAGCTCAAGCTGCGTGTGTTTCCCTTCTCCCTCGGTGACAAAGCACGACATTGGGAAAAGACTCTTCCCCAAGGCACTATCACTTCTTGGGCTGACTGTAAGAAAGCTTTCCTCTCAAAGTTTTTCTCAAGCTCTCGGACAGAAAGGTTGCAAAGTGAGATCAGTGGCTTCACTCAAAGACAGAATGAGTCATTCAATGAGGCTATGAAGCGCTTCAAGGATTATACTATAGCCTGTCCTCACCATGGCTTCAATGAAGAGACCCTCTTGAGTACCATATACTGCGGAACTCTTCCATAGATCAGATTACTACTTGACACGGAAAGCAAAGGAAACTTCCTTGGCCAAGAAGTAGAAGAGGGTATGGAGCTCATTGAGAACTTGGCATTGAGTGATGGGAACAATTCAGAGGATTACGACCGTGCTCCAAGAGGAGCTGATATTGAAGCTAACAAGAAAGAAATGAAGTCTCTCCATGAGAAGATAGATAAGCTAGTGCTTGCAAACCAAAAGCATGTACATTTTGGGTGGGAAGCTGCGAATGTCTTGGATGAGCTAGAGCAATGCCAAGAAAAAGAAGCTAATTGGGTGGCTGGTCAGAACTACAACAAGGCTACTCTCAAGGCTACCAAGGCAACAACAATTTGGCTTACAGAAACACATACGTGGAGAACCCTAAAGATCAGGTGTACCCCCCTCAGCAAGCAAAGCCCTTTTAACCTTATAACAAGGGTTTTCAAGCGAATAGTGGCTTTCAAGGGCAGATGCAAGGGAACTTTCAAGGTCAGCAACAGCAGCAAGACAACAAGAGCTATACACCTATGTTTCCTCCCGGCTTTGTCCCTCAACAACAACAGATGCAACAGCCTCCTCAAGATCCGGTTCAAGCAATGTTTCAACAGTTGCTTCAAGGTCAAGCTTCAACTAATCAGAAGTTTGCCGAGATGAACAACCACCTTGACTCCTCTCTTACTGACGTCTCTCAACTCAGATTACAAACCTGAACAACAAGATCAAGTAGTTAGAGAAAGGAAAGGCAAGTACAAGCGGTCAGAATAGCTTATTGGGCACGTGTGAACAGAATTCGAATGAGTATGCAAACGCTATCACATTGAGGAGTGGTAGAGAGCTTCCTCCGCGTGTTGCTCCTATAAACAATAAGGACATTGTAGTCCAAGAGGGGGAGGGTAAGCTTTCAGCTGATGAGGAGATCAACTTTGACAACGTGTGGATTGAGAGACCAAGAAAGGGTAAAGAGGTAGCCGTAGAGAAGAAAGTGGAGCAAGCTACTAAAGAGAAAGATTTCTATGTGCCTCCACCGTATGTACCTAAGCTTCCTTTTCCCGGCCGCTTCAAGAAACAGCTGATAGAGAAGCATAAACTCTTGTTTGAGAAGCATCTAAAGGACGTTGAGATCAAGTTGCCTCTTGTTGATTGCCTAGCTATGATGCCGAAGTGTGCTAAGTTCTTCAAAGACACCCTTACAAAGAAGACTAAGGAGAGTAAAGAAGTCTTGGTGCTTAGTGAAGAGTGTAGCGCCATTATTCACAGAGAAATAGTGCCTAAGAAGCTAGGAGATCCAAGATCCTTCACCATTCCTTGTGTTTGGGTCCATTGAAGTTTGAGAGCTGTTTATGCGATTTGGGAGCAAGTATAAATCTCATGCCCCATTTTATAGCAAAGAAGCTCGGTTTTACACGGTTCAAAGAGTGTAGGATCTCCCTTGTGTTAGCTGACAGAAGCGTGAGACTTCCAGTGGGTATGTTAGAGGATCTTCCAGTGAGAATAAGCGATGTCAATGTACCAACCGACTTTGTTGTGCTTGAAATGGATGAAGAATCGAGTAGGAGAATCGAGTGAAGTTGCTCGATCCGGACCAGAACGAGTGCAAGATCGGCTGGATGACTCGATTTCGGAGGAGACAACGGTTCAAGAAAGCAGTTTAAACGCTCATGTCTCAGGTTCTAAGGAGGATACTGAGGATGGGAACGTCAATAAGAGCCATGAGGAGGACTGGAGCGAGCTGCTAGCCCCAAAGGTGGACCTAAAGGAGCTCCCAAAAGGGCTAAGGTATTCTTTCTTAGGGCTTAATGATACCTACCCCGTGATTGTGAATGAGAATCTGAGTGATGATGAGATGCACTCGTTCCTAAATGAGCTGAGAAAGTATAGGAAGGCCATTGGGTACTCTCTAAGTGACATCAAGGGCCTTTCACCAATGCTTTGCACTCATAGGATTCACTTAGATAATGAGAACTCTTCTTCTATTGAACACCAAAGGCGCTTAAACCCGAATTTGAAAGAGGTCGTCAAGAAAGAGATTCTTAAGTTGTTAGAGGCTGACGCGATCTATCCCATAAGTGACAGCACGTGGGTTTCTCCTGTCCACGTGGTGCCTAAAAAGGGAGGGATCATGGTCATTAGAAATGAACAAGATGAATTGATACCTAGTAGGACTATAACAGGTCACCGTATGTGTATAGACTATAGGAAGCTCAATTCTGCCACTAGAAAGGATCATTTTCCTTTACCGTTTATTGATCAAATGCTTGAGAGACTTGCTAATCATCCTTACTATTGCTTTCTTGATGGTTATAGTGGATTTTAAAAAATACCAATCCATCCAAACGATCAAGAGAAGACGACCTTTACCTGCCCTTATGGCACCTTCGCATATCGAAGGATGCCATTCGGGTTGTGTAACGCCCCGGCTAAGTTTCAGCGGTGTATGATGTCGATCTTCTCTGATCTAATAGAGGAGATGGTAGAAGTGTTTATGGATGACTTCTCTGTATATGGTGCGTCTTTTTCTGCTTGTTTGTTGAATATTTACAAGGTACTTAAGCGTTGTGAAGAGACGAACCTTGTGCTTAACTGGGAGAAGTGCAACTTCATGGTGAAGGAAGGGATCGTGCTTGGCCACAAGATATCAGAGAATGGCATACAGGTTGATAAAGCCATGGTTGAGGTCATGATGAGTCTTCAGCCGCCGGTTAATGTCAAGGGAACAAGCAGTTTCCTAGGTCACGCAGGCTTCTACAGGATATACATAAGAGATTTCTCCAAGATAGCAAGGCCCTTCACACGATTGTTATGCAAAGAGGCTGAGTTTGTGTTTGATGAGGATTGTCTTCATGCTTTCAAGACTATCAAAGAGGCTCTTGTATCCGCGCCAATAGTACATGCATCGGACTGGAGTCTACCGTTTGAAATCATGTGCGACACGAGTGACTACGCCATAGGAGCTGTTCTTGGTCAGAGGAAAGACAAGCGGTTGCATGTCATTTACTACGCCAGCCGGACCTTGGATGACACGCAAGTAAAGTACGCTACAACCGAGAAGGAGTTGCTGGCCATTGCGTTTGCCTTTGAGAAGTTCACGTCATACCTTGTAGGGTCTAAGGTTGTTGTCTATACAGATCACGCGGCTTTGAGGTACATTTATTCCAAGAAAGACACTAAACCGAGGCTCTTAGGGTGGATTCTCCTTCTACAAGAGTTTGATATGTAGATAAAGGATAAGAAGGGGATAAAGAATGGTGTTGCTGATCACCTCTCACGGATGATAGTCAATGAAGCTTTGCCAGTTGACGATTCACTTCATGAAGAGCAGCTCATGATGATCACCACGGCGGTTTGTGAGAAGCTTGAAGACAAGTTTGAAGAGGTCTTGAGTTTCAAAGAGGAAGACTTGCCTTGGTACGCTGATATTGTGAACTACTTTGCTTGTGGAGAGCAGCCTACTCACCTTGATTATTATCACAAGAAGAAGTTCATGAGAGACATCTCCCACTACATTTGCGATGAGCCATACTTGTACAAGAGAGGCATGGACAGCTTGTATAGGAGGTGTGTAACAAGGGAAGAAGCTAAGGACATACTCCTACATTGTCACGGCTCATCATACGGCGGTCATTTCGCTTCCTTCAAGACCGCTACAAAGGTGTTACAAGCGGGTTTCTGGTGGCCATCTATCTTCAAAGATGCTCACGAGTTTGTTAAGAGTTGTGAAGCGTGTCAAAGGGCAGGGAACATCACCAAGAGAAACGAGATGCCTGAGGTCCCTATCTTTGAGGTTGATGTCTTTGACGCTTATGGGATAGATTTCATGGAACCGTTCCCATCTTCTTACGGCAACAAGTTCATCTTAGTGGTGGTTGATTATGTGTCTAAGTGGGTTGAGGCTATAGCTTCCCCAACAAATGATGCAAGGGTGGTTATTAAGCTCATCAAGACCATCATCTTCCCACGGTTTGGAGTCCATAAGGTAGTAATCAGTGACGGTGGATGCCATTTTATCAACAAGGTGTTTGAAAGTCTCTTGAGGAAGTATAGTGTGAAGCACAAGGTAACAATACCTTATCATCCTCAAACGAGTGGGCAAGTAGAGGTCTCTAACAGGCAGATCAAGGCGATACGCGAGAGGACAGTTGGAACGGTCGATCACGAGAGGATGAACACCCTATACGTTTAGCTTGAAAAGCAAACGAGGTGTAGATCGACCGAGTCACTCGATTCTCAAAGATAGATCGAATAGTCTACTTGATTCGCCACTCGATCTAAGTCAAATCGACCCTCAAATCAATCATGGAGCTCGATCCAAGGACCAATGCCTGGTTGACCAAAGTCAAGGAACGAGAGGGTACAGTTGATCTAAGACTCTATGCAATTTGAATCGAGTCCCTGATCGATCAAACCTCTCGATCCTAGCCATTATGGGCATGAGATCGAGTCCTAGATCGACCAAATGGACTCGACCTCGTGCCGAGGTAACAATTTCTTTTCCCTCTTTTCTTCTTTCCATCCTGTTTTTAAATTCAAATCTTGGTCAAGGCAGGGATCTTTGACCATGAAAGATGTGTCTTAACTAAGCTTTTTGTCAGAAACCACTAAGTCTTGCCTATGGTTTTATATTTTGTTGGCTTTTATATGTTTTCATGAAACCACACACTCTCTCACTTGTATTTCGTGATTTTTAAAACAAGAGAGAGTGTGATTTTCTTTTCCTAAAGGCCAACAGCATCTGTTTTCAATCTCTGCAAAGGTATTTTTAAATCATTGGTCAAAATCTTTTGGAAATTTTCCTTTTTATTGCTTGCTTGAATAATAGTTGTTAGGGTTTAGCGAACTTTTAAAACTAGCTAGATATTAGGAAAAATTCTAGATTTGATTCTATCTCTAGATTCCTTTCTCTACGATCTTGCTTGAATTTTTATAAATCCCTCAAAATCTAGGGTATTAGTTATAACTTTTTCTTTCTTGCTTGCTCTTTCTCTCAATATTCGCCACCCTTGCTCATTCTCTTGCTTGAGAATTGTGTTTCAGGTACCATGACTCCAAAAAGAACAAGAGAGGAGACAACACAAGAAGGAGAAGGTCAAGAAGTGGTGGTTCAGGAGAGGGTTAAGTGGACCAAGGAGGAAAAGCAAGCCAAGACGAGGCTAGAGAGGCTGAGGTTCGAACCAACTAAGTTCGCAGATAGAGGTCTGTTGGCTAAGATGGGGATCTTGAGAGACTTTGATCAACTCCTGAAGAACATAGGCCTCCGGTTCTTGTCAAGGATGGACTGCCCGACCTATCCCGAGGTGACAATCGATTTCCTAGCCACCTTGGAGTTCGCATATGAGATCCCGAGCATCCCCACTCCTTCTCATGGCCACCTATCCTTCAAAATCAGGTTGCCAACAAGGTTGAATTCCCTTCCTTCACTCAAGCGAATGACCTGTGGGACCTCATAAGCAATGATGACTACAAGGCGAATACAGCAAAGATCAAGAGAGTGAGGAGTCCGGTGCTGAGGTACACGCTGAAACTGATTGCTAACACCTTCAGCGGACGGTCAATAGCCCCCACGGTCACAAAGACCGAGCTTTGCTTCCTATTCAAAGGCGTGAAGCACCTCGTGTGTGATCCTAAAGAGAACGACGATCCAATGGAGGATGAACTCGGCGATGACGTGAACTATGGGTGTATCCTAGCTGCCTCATTGGTGAAATACAAGGCATACGCCTTGCAATGCAAGGCAAGCTCGGCGCTTATAGGCGGCTTCCTCACGCCCTTGTTTGTGCAAGCTGGCGTACCGCTTCAAGACTTCACTCCTGTTCTGGAGAGAGCCTTCATGGATGAGATCTACCTGAAGAACACGGACAGCTTGGGACGCACGCCAGCCGAGGGCTTCTTTGCCTATCTGTACATCGACTAAGAGAATGAGAAGCAGGTTTGCATACTGCCAAACAAGGAGGAAACCGAGCTGCAAGGAGTTGGCAACATCGAGTTCTTACCGAGTGTAGAGGAGTGCTACGCCCCTTTAAGAGCCACCGCCGCCATTCAACAAGCTACTCGCCCAAGATCAGAGTCTCCTGCCTCGGATGATGAGATGCCCAAGAGCTTTGTGCTTCCCAAGATCGACTTTGAGCCGCGGACTAAGACCAAGAAGATCATTGCTTCTGTTGTGGAGATGCAAAGGAAAATCAACAAATGGCAGAGCAAGGTACTCAAGAAGCTTGCCGAGAAGGTCAAGGCGCTTCAAGGGAGCTCACCTAAGAAGGCTGTAAGCGAGGAAGTCTAGCAGCCCGAGAAGAGGAGGAGATCGACTGGTGGGATCGTTTTACGTGAGCCTCAATGAATCACCATCCTACCTGCTCGCCACTCGGTTCATTAAAGGAGCTGCAAAGGACAAAGGCAAGGCAGTAGCTCACGAGACCCCCACAAAGAGCAAGAAGTCTGGAGCAACCTCAAGCTCTAGCACTTCTTAGCTCCGAGGTACCAACAACCGTCCCTTGTATATACCACGCATGCTTTCTTTGGTTTTGCTTTATGTTTTGAACTCCTTTAGTTTATACCACGCATGCTTTCTTTGGTTTATAACGATCGGTGCTTGATCGTTACGGATGATCGATATATTCTTGAGAATCGTATCGATCTCCTTTTGATCGTTACACTTGATCGAAATTTATCCGGCGGGTTTATAATGACCAGTGTGTGATCGATATGTATGACCGAAATTGATCTTACTTTCAGACTTCCTTTGTTGACTAGTGCAATCCGGCTCCACTGAATTCGATCACAAATGATCGATACTCATGACCGAAATGTATGTATTGGTCTCGTCATGACCGTTACACTTGATCGATATCAGCCAGAGAGCACCTGTTCTTTGTCCCTGATAGACTTTCTCAACCTCCAATTCGAACTCTTGTTTCTATACACAATAACAAAGCATAAAAGAGAAACTAGAAAGCATAATACATACAAAAGGATACCATGGGACTACCTCTCAAGTGTGCTTGTTTAAAGTCACCAAGCTTGACTTTGCTTACTTCTCTAGTGGAGGTGGTGAGAAGGAGTCTTTGAGCTCCTTGGTGTTGTAGTTCCCACTTTGACATTCCTGGTGACTCCATCTACCTTCAACACAGCAAAGGGTTTTGGTTTGTTCCTCCCCTTCATCTTGTAGTGGACTTCACCATTGCTAGAAACAAAGGACTTCAAGACAACCCCATCTTCCTTGTCATCCAACAGAACTTCATTCATGTAATCAGAAACTCCCACATTGAGGACCTCCTCTTCAGTGGTATCAGTAAACAACTTGGTTAAGCAGCAACCATCAAAACTTTCCTTAACATAGCCTTCAAACTCTGGCCAATGTTTACCAAGCTACTTCAACTTCTTGATGTCCATTGAGAAAGCTTGCTCATTGTCCAACTTATTCCCCTTGGAGTCAAACCTTAGAACCTTCTTCCTGGTCAGTCTCAGCTCTATTGTGCATTCTTTGGCATCAAACACTGCTCCAGCTGAAGCTAAGAAAGGCCTTCCTAGAATGATAGCATTCTTTATATGGCCTTCCACATCTATTACCAAGAAATCAGTGGGAATGGTTACCTCTTCAATCATCACTGGTACATCCTTATAACTCCCAAGTGGTCTCTTCACAGTCTCATCAGCTATAGTAAGGGACATATTACTCTCTTGAAGTTGAGTGTAGCCAAGAGCTTTAGCAGTAGAGGATGGGAGAAGGTTGATACTTGCTCCAAGATCACAAAGACAACTTTTGAAGGTCTGCCCTTTAAGCTCACATGGGAGAGTAAAACATCTTGGATCTCCAAGTTTCTTGATAGTAAGCTCCTTGATAGGGGTTAGGATTTATCCAAATAAAACTACTGCAAGTGCACAACAAAAGCAGTTGTAGTACAAGGGGTATCGAATCCCAAAGGAGTAATGCAGACTACACTATCGAATGTAGGTTCGGATTAAGCTAAGCATAATAAAATATATGTAATGCGAATGATAAAATAAAAGTAAGCAAACAAAATTCAAGTTGTTGATCTAAGTTTCAGAAGACTAAAAGCGCTAAGTCAGGACAGTTCGCAGGTTGAATCCGAGAATGTAGAATGCATGAAATCAGGAATTATTAAGAACCGTTTTGAACATGAATATCAAATATATAACTAATCAATTCTCATTGCAGAAGTTAACTATCTTTAAATCACAGAGTTTCAAATCTCTTTGCAAATCCTAACAACCTAAACATGCGATAAGATCAGATTCAATTGTTCACAAAACTCCTAAGCCAAATCTCTTTGCACTAAGTTGTTTTGCTCATCAAATACTATTTCAGGTTATCAATAATGCTCTCACATATATTTAACAACCTAAGATTTTCGGATTTCTAGATGATGTGTCTAAGAAATTCGATTTTAAAGCAAGCAGAGATGAAAAACCAAAAGATATTCCTAACAGGTAGCAATTCTACAAACTCTTCATGAACCTTTGTAAAAGCCCTAACTTAACTAGAAGATTACTCAGACATGATCATGAAATCACAAAACATAACTGAATAAAATTGCATTAAGAGAAAAAGTAAAAGAATAAGGGGATTCGAAATTTTCTCAAAAGAGTACAGGATCTGTCTCCCAAAAAAGCTCTGAATATATCTGTCTCTCAAACTCTCTGAATTCTAAAATCTAAGATCCAAAGCCAACAATGGCTGAAAACCTAATAAATAGAGGCTAAACACGATCTGGGGTCTTCTTGCATATAATAGAACTTCTGGGCCAATTCTGCAAATAATGCTCCATCTTTTAACAAACAAGCCACGCTCCTTCCTTGGTGGGTGACGAGCGTCACCAAGAGTGGTGACGAGAGTCACCATATAGCATACTTTCTTCTCCGTGCTACGTACTTTGTGGCTTCAACTTGAAATGATCCAAAAAGCTCAAATATCTCCAATTATGCTCCAGAAATGCTATAACCTGCAAAGACTCTTCTAGGACTCTAAAAAGACCAAAAAGACTCAATAAAAATGACTTATATCATGGTTAAAAACCATAAAAACTATGATATATCAACTCCTCCAGACTTAGCTTCTGCTTGCCCTCATGCAAACATCAGACAAAAAACTGGGTCGAGGTTTGAAAACAAGAAACAGTCAGTCAGACATCAGGAACACCACATTAGTTAGAACTTTCGAACCCACATACCATATAGTCAACACAAGATCAAATTTCAGTTTAATCATCACAAGCTTAGAAAATCTCTCAAGTTCAGTCCAAAACGCTTCAAGAAATCCAAAATTTCTACTGCTAACTCCTTATTTTTTTATCTAAGTGTGATGTCTCATCAAGGTTTTATTATCTCAATCACTTTACATATTCTTTTCTCTTCCTAAACAACTGAACAAATCAATCTCAACACAGCTCTCCTATTTTCTCTTCCCTTAATCTTTTCCTTTCTGATATTTTCGATTTTTCAACTCTTTCTCTTATTTTTTACAGTCTAAGATAAGATGTTACTCAATACTTGTGTTCCTTGTGAGGAGACAGGTTCTTGAGTGTGTTTATTACTGTTGTTCCTTGTGAGAAGACAGGGTCATGAATGCACCATTCTTTGGACTTAAACTCTTAAAAACTACATCAGGGAAGATCAAAGAGAGACTGTATCTTAACCTTATTGTCAGTGTTGAAAGAGAGAATCAAGATCAATAAGAATCAAGCCCCAAGATAAGAAGTTTAAAGTTCATTAAGGTGGAGCTAGCAGCAAATTTTTCAGATTCTCTAAGAACCTAAACCTTCACTGCTAGACTGATCTACCTATGATTTTCAACTTAGTAAGACTTGTAATCAACTACTGTTGCAATGGTTCTTATAAGCATAAACGTCATATGGTAAGTTCCAAGAAAAACTGACAGTTTCAAAATTTTGATTCTATAATAACAGGTTTTTTACTCAACTTTAAGACTCTATAAACATGACACAAAGCACACAACGTCAGTAACCACCTCCCCCAGACTTAAACAACACTGTCCCCAGTGTTATTAAGCCAAGAGTTGGTCAAAAAGAAGCATGAGAACTTGTAAAACCGTGTCAGAAAAGTGGTACCTCGCGAAGGGTCAGATGACGAATGTCACCAGCTTGGTGACGAGCGTCACCACGGCTGATACTTCAGAATCATCAAGTTGGATGCTTAAACTTTGTGTTATCATATGTAATCCGAAATTAGACTGTTGGAGCACTCAAAACACACATCAAAAACATCCAAACAAAGCATAATCCATGGTTGAACAAGTTAACAAGACATCCTCAAAGCAAACTGAACAAACTGACTCTTTTTTTTTATGTTAGTAAACGAAAATAGACTAGAGTATGATAGCTAGATAACTTACCAGTGGGTTGCCTCCCACTAAGCGCTTGTTTAAAGTCACTAGCTTGACTTTGGTTGGCTGTTTAGACAGATGGTGCATCATCCAGAGACACAATGTGTCCTGCTGGAATCTCGGCTTGTGCCCAATAATGCTTCACCCTCTGTCCATTGATAGTGAACTCCTCTCCTTTGGAGTTTATCAGGACAGTAGCACCATGTGGTCGAGCTTCTTTCACAGTGAAGGGACCTGACCATCGAGAACGCAGTTTACCAGGAAAAAGCTGTAATCGAGAGTTGTAAAGTAATACCTGGTCATTGGGCTCGAAATGTCTGGCGATGATATTTTTATCATGATATGCCTTTGTCCTTTCCTTGTATAACTTGGAGTTTTCGTAGGACAGATATCTGATCTCATCCAGTTCATTGAGCTGAATCAAGCGCCTCTCTGCAGTAGGTTTCAGATCAAAGTTCAGCTTCTTGAAAGTCCATTCTGCTTTGAACTCAAGCTCTACTGGTAAATGGCACGCTTTGCTATAGAGAAGATGGAATGGTGTAGTCCCAAGTAGCGTTTTGTATGCTGTCCTGTAAGCCCATGATGCATCATCCAGCTTTGCAGACCAATCTTTCCTTGTCTTTCCAACTGTCTTCTCCAGAATCTGCTTGATCTGCCTGTTGGAAACCTCAACTTGTCCACTAGTTTGGGGGTGGTAGGGCGTGGCTACTCTGTGCTGTACACCATACTACTTCAGCAGCTTGTCAAAAACCTTGTTAACAAAGTCAGAACCACCATCACTTATGACAATCCGTGGGACACCAAATCTGGGGAAGAAAATGGTATTAAACAGTTTCAAAACCACTGCAGCATCATTAGTAGGAGTAGCCAACGCCTCTACCCACATAGATACATAATCAACAGCAACCAGAATGTATCTATTCCCATAAGATGAGAGAAAAGGTCCCATGAAGTCAATACCCCAACAATCAAAGACTTCAACTTCTAAAATGAAGTTCTGTGGCATCTCATGTCTCCTGCTGATCTTTCCTCTTCTCTGACAAGTATCACAGCTTTTAATGAATGCCTTGGCATCCCTGAACATAGTAGGCCACCAAAAACCAGCTTGAAGAACCTTAGAGACTGTTTTGAATGTGGCAAAGTGTCCAGCATACTCTGACCCAAGACAGTGAAAGAGAACGTCCTGCACTTCTTCTTCTGCTATGCATCTTCTGTAAATCCCATCAGCACAATGCTTGTAGAGATATGGCTCATCCCAATAGATTCTCCTAAGTTCTCTCAAGAACTTCTTCTTAGCATAGCCCTTGAAGTCATGTGGTTCATCCTCTGCAGCAAGGTAGTTAGCAATATCAGCATACTAGGGTCTCTTTGGATCATCCAAAGCATAAACTTTCTCTTTAAAAGCCGTCCCTAAGCTTGCACAAATCGCAGCCAAGTTCAGGGTTTGGTGACGAGCGTCGCTTCCTTCGTATGAAAACTTGGTCGCGACTGTTCTGGCTTGGTGACGAGCGTCACCCTCCTGGTGTCGCTCGTCACTCCCTTACAGTTTTGTGAAAACTGCAGGTTTTCAACACTTTCCTCCTGAAATCTTGATTCCACCAAGTAGACATTCTCTTCAGGCAAGAAATCATTGATTGGGACACTGTCTTCGACCTGAAATCTGGATAGATGATCAGCAACACTATTCTCAACACCTTTCTTGTCCTTCACTTCAATGTCAAACTCCTGAAGAAGCATAATCCATCTCAACAACCTTGGCTTTGCATCCTTCTTCTGCATCAAATACTTCAGTGGTGAATGGTCAGTATGAACCACGACCTTGGAGCCAACAAGGTACTGCCTGAATTTCTCAAATGCAAACACGACAGCCAACAATTCATTCTCAGTTGTTGCATAGTTCTTCTGAGCTTCATCCAAAGTCCTACTTGCATAGTAAATGGCGTGGAGCTTCTTGTCTTTCCTCTGTCCCAGCACTGCTCCAACTGCAAAATCGCTGGCATCACACATCACCTCAAAAGGTAGGTCTCAATCTGGAGGCTGCACAACAGGGGCTGTAACCAAAGCTTTCTTGATCTGTTCAAAGGCGGATTTGCACTCTTCTATGAACTCAAACTTCACATCTTTGCAGAGGAGAGCTGTAAGAGGGCGTGATATCTTGATAAAGTCCTTGATGAATCTTCTGTAGAACCCAGCGTGACCCAGAAAACTCCTTACTGCCATCGAATTCCACTGTAAGCTTCTGTTGTCCCTCCAAGATCTGTTCCAGCATTGCTTCCATCTTGTTCCCTTGTGGAGGTGCAGGTTGATAAGAAGAAGAACCAAAGTTTCTGTTGTAATTTCCACTGTTCTGGAATGGTTTCGGGTACTCTGTCTCCTGGAATGGGGGCATAGGAGTGTAACCATGCGTGCTTTGTCATCCTGTAAAGGTAGTCTTCTGATTGCTTTTATTGTAGCCTCTGTTCCACTGCTGATTTCCATACCTTTGACCCTGAAAACCGCCAGAATTGATGAAATGTACATTTTCCTGATCAACCTCCTCTGAACCTTCGAAAGTCTCCACCTCTGCAGCGAAATGAACTGACTTGTTTCCCACCAAAAGGCTGTGCATACTGTCCAGCTTAGCCTTAACTTCAGCAATCTGATTTCCATCTTCCACACCAGCTTGTTTCATCCTCTGAAAATCTGCAATCTTAGTGTTGTTGCTGCATGCCTAGTTCTCAATCAACCTGATTGCTTCTTCTGGTCTGTTGGTGTTGAAGTTTTCAGCACTAGCTGCATCCAGCGCCATTGAATACTTCCAGTCAATGCCTCTATAGAATATCCCAAGTAGTTGCACCTGACTGAAGCCATGATGAGGACAGTCCCTTTGATAAGACTTGAATCTGATCCAAGAAGCCTTTAAAGCATCAGTAGGTCCTTGTGTAAAGGATGGAATTTTCGTCCTCATGTCTTCTGAGCTTGCATCATTATAGAAGTTGTTCAGAATAGCATTCTTAGTGTCTTCCCAAGTGGTCAATGAAGCAAGTTCCAGTTACTTCAGCCAATATGAAGCCACTCCTCCAAGAGAGTAAGGGAAAAGCTTGCAGAACAGAAAGTCATTAGTGACTCCATTGGCTTTGACACTTGAAGCTAAAACCTCAAACCTATCAATGTGATCCATAGGATGCTCATGGGATAAGCCATGGAATAGATGCTGGCCAACCAGTTGATAGTAGACAGGTTTAAACTCAAAATCGTTCCTGTGAAAGGCAGGAGGGCCGATTGCAGCTCTGTTGGCATAGAACTGATCTGGTCTATTGTAGTCTCCTAAAGTCCTCTGCACAAAACGCCCAGCAGCATTATCAGCAGCTGCAAGGACTCCAGCGTCTTGTCCCACTTGTTGAACCTGCTGTTCAAAAATGACATTCCCATCCTGATCAATCATATGTCCCTCTCCATTCCTTCTGTGTCCTTCTCTGTCAACCAAGTGACCTTCTGCATCTTCAACCGAGATAAGTGGAGCGACCATTGTAGATTGCTTCTTAGCTTTCCTGTTAGTTCTCTCCAACCTCGCGAGTTCGTCGATGCTCAAAGTCATGATATATCATGGTTTTTATGGTTTTTAACCATGATATAAGTCCTTTTTGTTGAGTATTTTTGATCTTTTTAGAGTCCTAGAAAAGTCTTTGCAGGTTATAGCATGTCTGGAGCATAATTGGAGATATTGAAGCTTTTTGGAGCATTGCAAGTTGAAGCCATGAAGTATCCAGCTCGGGAAGAAAAGTATGCATATAGGTGACGCTCGTCACCCACCAGGGAAGGAGGTCGTGGCTGTTTATTAAAAGATGGAGCATTATTTACAGAATTAGCCCAAAAGTTCCAATATTTACAAAAAGGCCCCATATCGTGTTTTAGCCTGTATATATTAGGTTTTTGGCTATTGTTATCAAATAACACAGATCTTAGATCTTGTATCTTTTTATTTTTGAGAGTTTTAGAGAGAGATTTGTAGCAGAGCCTTTAGAGAGACAAATCAGACTCCTTCAGAGCAGATTTCGAACTCCTTTATTTCTACTTCTTATTTCTTTTATGCAATCTATTCTTTTCATGATGTTTTCTCAAATCACCATGTCTGAGTAGTTTGTTAGTTAAGTTAGGGCTTTTCAAAGGTTGACGAAGTGTTTGTAGAATTGCTAAACTTATAGGAAATTCATTGGTTTTTCAATTGTGCTTGCACTAAAAATCGTTTTCTTAGACACATCATCTGAAATCCTAGGTTATTTTATAGATGTGAGAGCATTATTAGTCACCTGAACTAGTAATAGATGAGCAAAACGCCTTATTGCAAAGAGATTTGGCTTACGAGTTTTGTGAACAATTGAACCTGATCATTACTGCATGTTTAGGTTGTTAGGGTTTGCAAAGAGATTTGAAACTCTGTGATTTAGGCATAGTTAACTTCTGCAATGAGAATTGATTAGTTATATATTTTCGATTCATGTTCAAGAAGGTTCTTATTCATTCCTGATTGCATGCATTCTACACTCTCGGATTCAACCTGCGAATTGTCCTGACTTTGCGCCTTTAGCTTTCTGAACTTTAAGAACAATCATAAAACACCCACTTGCATTTATTTTACTGTTTCACATTACATTCATTACTTATTGCTTAGCTTAATCCGAATCTGAACTCTTTAGTGTAGTTTACTTACTCCCTTGGGATTCGATAACCCCTTATACTACAACTGCTTTGCTGTGCACTTGCAGTAGTTTTATTTGGGTAAAATCTGAGCCCTATCAAGTCACAAGCTCCTTCTCTATGTTGCTTCTGGTACTGCGATTAGGCATACACCTGAAACAGGAACAAAGAAAAGTAGCAAAAAGTTAGTAAACAAATTAAAATTTAGACGAAATCCTAAAACTATAGGCAGCTATTACTCCCCGGCAATGGCGCCAAAAACTTGATAGGGGTCAGGTTTGACCCAAATAAAACTACTGCAGGTGCACAGCAAAAGCAGTTGTAGTACAAGGGGTATCGAATCCCAAAGGAGTAATGCAGACTACACTATCAAATGTAGATTCGGATTAAGCTAAGCAGAATGTAATGTATGTAATGTGAATGATAAAATAAAAGTACGCAAACAAAATTCAAGTTGTTGATCTAAGTTTCAGAAGACTAAAAGCCCTTAGTCAGGACCGTTCGCAGGTTGAATCCGAGAATGTAGAATGCATGAAATCAGGAATGATTAAGAACCGTTTAGAACATGAATATCAAATATATAACTAATCAATTCTCATTGCAGAAGTTAACTATATTTAAATCACAGAGTTTCAAATCTCTTTGCAAATCCTAACAACCTAAACATGCGATATGATCAGATTCAATTGTTCACAATACTCCTAAGCCAAATCTCTTTGCACTAAGTTTTTTTGCTCATCAAATACTAGTTGAGGTTATCAATAATGCTCTCACATATATTAAACAACCTAGTATTTTCGGATTTCTAGATGATGTGTCCAAGAAATTCGATTTTAAAGCAAGCAGAGATGAAAAACCAAAAGATATTCCTAACATGTAGCAATTCTACAAACTGTTCATCAACCTTTAAAAAAGCCCTAACTTAACTAGAAGATTACTCAGACATAATCATGAAATCACAAAACATAACTGAATAAAATTGCATTAAGAGAAAGAGTAAAAGAATAAGGGGGTTCGAAATCTTCTCAAAAGAGTACAGGATCTGTCACCCCAAAAAGCTCTGAATATATCTCTCTCTCAAACTCTCTGAATTCTAAATCTAAGATCCAAAGCCAACAATGGCTGAAAAACATAATAAATTGAGGCTAAACTCAATAAAAAGGACTTATATCATGGTTAAAAACCATAAAAACCATGATATATCACTCCTTAACCTCTGATGTTCCAGCTTTTACCCTTATCTTCTCAAGCTCCTCTTGGCCATCCAAACCACTCAATTCCATTTGAGCGGCATAGAGGGTCTCATACTTCTGCACTAGCTGTTCCTTGAATCTTCCTGGAAAAGGGATGGTTGGTTGGTAAACAGGAAGGATAACAGCTTGAGCCTTCTCTTTATCATCAGCAACTTCAATCAAGTAGTCCTTTGTGTTATCAACAACTTCATGTGGCGCCCACCACTCTTCTTCTTCTGAGTTTTCTTCTTCGGTTCAGTGTGCTCAGTGAACAAGTAGAGGAACTCTTCAATTATTGCCTCCTCTTCAGCTGAGAAACTCTCTTCTTCTATGACTATGGAATTTTAGAACTCCTTTGGGTTAGCTTCTGGTTTTCCAGGAAAGTGTCCTTGAGGCTTGGGACCAGCTATGCCTTTGTTGTTCTCCAGTGCTTTGACTCTTGCAGCCAACCCTTCAAACTTGTTGGTGAGCTCTACATGTACTGAATCAATCTTGTTGTGGACCTGTGCAAACTTCTTGTTCATTTCCATGGTTGTGGTGACTTGAGTGATGATCATTTGTTGCATGAGAGTCTTGAGTTCAGTGTCTTGAGAGCTGGAGGAAGCTTGTCCTTGTGCTTGGGCATTGAATCCTGGAGGGTTGTAGGGCGCTCTAGGTGGGTGGTTGTTGTTCATTTGCTGAAAACCTTGATTGTTGTAGGGAACAAAAGGTCTTGGGGCAGCTTGCTGTTTCTGTTCAGGGTAGACCTGATCCTGTGGGTTGGCAACATTGTTGCTCCTGTAAGACAAGTTGGGATTTGGTCTTTAGTTCCCATAGTTGGTGTTACCACCTTGATTTCCGAAGTAGTTAATCTCCTCAACTTGGCATTGTTCTTGATCATCAAGCTGAACCATGTCTCCTACAAAGTTGACCTCTTTCTTCTCCCTTAGCAACAAATCCAGCTTCTCATGTAAAGACTTGATTTCCTTCCTGCTAGACTCTAACTCATCATTTGCACTTCTTGGAGCTCTGTCAAATTCCTCATTGTAGTTTCCATCAGACTGAGCTAAATTCTCTACCAGCTCCAAGCCTTCATCCACATCTTTTGATAGGAAGTTCCCATTCGAGGCAGTGTCCAAAAGAATTCTTATCTTAGGCAAGGATCCTCTATAGAGAGTGGAGAGCAAAGAGGCTTGTGGGAAGCCATGATGAGGGCATTGCAGTGTGTAGCCCTTGAATCTCTCCCAAGCTTCACCAAACCTTTCTTTGTTCCTTTGTGCAAACCCTAAAATCTCATTCCTTATTCTTGCAGTTCTTGAAGTGGAGAAGCACTTTGCTAGAAAAGCTTTCTTGCACTCATCCCAGCTGGTGATACTCCCTTGGGGTAGGTTCTTCTCCCATTGGTGTGCTTTATCTCCAAGAGAAAAAGGAAATAACGTGAGTTTGAAGACATCTTCACTCACTTCATTGATCTTTGTGAGGGAGCATAGTCTATCAAAATTATCCAGATGATCTAGGGGATCTTCAAGTGGCAGCCCATGAAACTTACTGCTCCGAACCATTGAAATCAATCCAGACTTGATTTCAAAGTTGTTTTTTTGGACAGCTGGTGGAATGATACCTGTCCTGTTGTTGTATGCATTTGGTCACCAGCGCCAATGGGTCTAGCTGCTCTTCGAGCTTGTGCAGCGCCTCTTGGACCTTGCTCACCCTGTAAACCTTTAACACCTTGATGTCCTTGTATGCCCTGAGCTCTAACAGCTCCTGGAGGACCCTGAAATCTGATGTCATCCACACCATGTGGGTCTTGATTATTCATCCCTAGTGTTTCAAAGTGTTGTGATCTTTCTCTCTGTCTTCTTGCTCTTAACTCCCTCTCAAGCTGTGATATGTTGTTCTGATAAGGTTGCAAGTGTTCAATGCCTCTTGGCCTTAAATGCATATACCTTGAAGAGAGAGATCAAAAGTTGAAACAGAGTTAGTAACAAAGTAAAGATAAAAGCTTGATCTTAAAGATTCTACAAACTCTAATGATTCAAAAAGAAAACCCAAATGGCAACGATGCCAAATTGATGCACAAGAGTTTAAAGCTCTTGAGGTCAATCACCCAAACTTACACTAATCAGTTGTAGTATAGTATAGGGTTTTTATCAATCCAAATGGGTTTTAGTTGAAAGCAGAAGAGTTGAGAGTAAAAATCTTTAAGTCAAGCAAGCAGAAAAGGGTTTTTGTTGCCTAAGCAACCAATCTAATATCCTGATATGATCAAGCAACAAAGAAAATAAAGACAAAAGTAAACTAAGCAAAACTAAGCAAGCAAAACAGAGCAAATCCGAAATTCAAATAAGAGAAAAGCAAGTTCCTACATGTGGTTATTGACTTTGGGGAATTTAGAGACTAACTAAGGCTGTTTCAAACAACATTGATCAAGCAAACAAGATAGCAATGGTGATTCCTAGACATAGAGTTCACAAACAAGCAAGCTAGATCCAATCTCTTGTAAAATAGCCCTTTGCTAAACATCTTAACAAGAACTAACTCTCATTAGTGCTAAAACATTAAGCAAGCATTAATAAAAAACTCTATTTCAGTCTAGATGCTCCTCAAACAGTCAATCTCTTGAGCCATGGCCAGCAAATCATCTATTAAACAAGATCAGCATTTCATCAAACACTTGGTGGGCATAAGAGAAAGCTAACATCCTAGATGAGTGTGATCAAGACAAATCTAGTTTAAGAACAGATTAATAGAGAGGAACCCATATACTGAAGCAATAAACAAGCTTTAATCAAGTCCTAAATTCCCCTAATCTACCACAATTACAAACTCTAAGCAAACTACTCACTAATACTCATGTTTAACACCAAATCACAAAGGAAAAGGATGCTAATCATGATTAAAAGAGAAAATAAAGAAAGTTTAAAGGCAAATACTCAATTATATTAAATAAAGCAAAAGATTTGTCTTACAAACTCAAAGGAAATACTTAAGAACAGTAAATTGACAAGACTTGTCGAAAATCAGGAAAAAGAGGCTATTTATAGCCAAAAGAAGGAAGCCCTAGAATAATGGCAAAAGTGTAAATAAAACAGGCTCGGACCGGGTTTGCATCGATCAGTTGTAACAGTCAGGGTTGATCGTTGCAAGTCGTATCGCTCTGGGGAGTGATCGTTGCAGTGACCAAAATTGACTCAGCGCGTTTGTACTGATCAGTCCTGATCGATACATCTGATCGATATGCTCGTATCGGTCACTTCTTGATCGATGCCCTTGACCGAAAATCTTGTATCGATCACCCCTTTGATCGATATCCTTCGTGCTCTGACCGAAAAGCTCTGCAGAGATTGTCTGCTTTGATCCCTTTTGCTCCCTCTGGTCCAGCTAGCTTCTTGGATCGTCCCTAAAGCTCCTCCAAGCTCCTTTTAGCTCCATAAGCACCTAAAAACATCCATAATGCAAGAAAAACAAAAACTATATCCTAAATGCAACCTAAGTCTAAAAGAAAGAGAAAATAGGACAAAAATTTAGGAAAACATGCAAAAGAGAACCAAAACATGTACTAAATACATGCCTAAATGGTGTAAATACAAGAGATATCAACTATCAAGCCAAATAAGCGAACTGTACTTAGAGAAGAGATATCAAGACATCAAGGGAACCATATGCATCTATCAAACCATATTCAATCAAAAGGAGCAAGCTTTATCAATATTGATCACTTTGCAAGAGAAGGAGATAATAGAGAACCATTGAACAAGGCTAATCACCCCTTAATCACATCTTAAATCTAAAGAAGACTACTCACTAATCCTGTTTAAGCTTATTAATTTGGAGTTAAACATAACTAGATGATTTTAAAAAGTAAAAGAAGATAAATCTAAGCTACCAAGATGCAAGAACAAAGGATTAAAGACAAGATTAAACCATATAAATGCAAACATTATTAAAGATCAAGACCCTTAAGGCAAAATCGCTCTTTAAGGTTTAGAGAGAGTTTTTGAGATTAGATAAAATAAAGCTTAATAAGGATAATGTTTTGTGGCTTCCCTTTTATAGTAGGGAGCCAAAAGAAATATAAAATACCTAAAAAGATAAGATAAGGTTAAGAAAAGTCAAATGGTCAACGCGGATGAGCTGCATCGAGGTCGTGCAGTCGATGTTCTGCTCGATATGTGCCCTCGATATGGTCCGTGCAGCATGTATCGACGTCCTTCCTCGATGCAGACAACCAGCTTGGAATCCTCGTGCTGATCCTTCTCCTCTCGTCCTGCTGCTTGCATCGAGCACACTCCACAGGTGTTCTGCTCGATATGCTCGCTCGATATGGACCAGACTTTGCAAGAACTCCACTTTTGAATTTTCTTTGATCATGAGCTGCTTCCATCTCCTTCCCAGCTCCAATAAACTCCAAAAACACCTGAAAACAACCACAAACATGCATATGTATGCAAATGTATGCAATCCTAAGTTAAATGCATGCTATGTTGATTCTAAGTGCAAATGATACTAAAATGCTAAATTATAATGCAAAAACAGAGGAAAAAATGTATGAAATGCAGCCTAAAATGATATAAAATAGCAAGCTATAAACACCCCCACACTTAGCTTTTGCTAGCCCTCAAGCAAACAAACACTTAACATGGTGATGAGGTTTTAAATGGGAACTTATACCTTTGAAAATGCTAACAATAAATCAAAATGAAGGCCATGTTCCTAAGTCTAGAGTGCACTTGATGGAAGAATATTTTAAAAACTTAGCCACTTTCATCACAAAACAAGAATCACTAATCTTTTCAACCTTCATATGCTCATCAAATCAAACAACCTTTTTAACATTCAATTATGCTCAAACCGTGAATCATGCTTATGCAAATGCGAAAGTGTCACTTGGCTAAAGGACAAGGCTTAGTGGAATAAAAATGATCCCACTTTACAAACTGGTTTTGGTGTTTAAAGGGTTCTCTCAAGGAAAAGCATGGTTGTGCTTTGGCAAAATGCTAAGGGTCAAAGAGCAACTTACACATACAAAGGAAGACTCCCATCTACCCAAGATCTATAAGATGTGTTCCTAACTCTAGCTAAGCAATGAAAGACCCACCTATGCTACCCTTTTTAAGAACTTAAACCCTTTTCAAAACCCAAAAACATTTCTTCTTCAAGCGCTTTGGAGGACACTTCTTCTTTTGAACTTCAAGTGGTGGCGATTTGCTTCTTCTGATTTTGGCTCCTTTATTTGGTGATGTTGGTGCTTGATTCGCTTTTGGCTTTTTGATTTACTGGGTTTGCACTTCTTGCATTTTCTTCTCTTCTTTCAACATGGGCCTTCTTTCTTTGAGTTTAAAATCGCCATTTCCACCTTTTTGCTTGTGTCACACTCCTTTTTCTTTTGCCTTGACTTCTTTTCTTCTTTTCTCTCTTAAGAATTAAACCCAAGATTACCCCCAAACCATTCCCCAAACATCCTAACCTATCTAACTCAAGAGTAAACTAGTTCTACAATGGAAGTACTTCCCTTGTAGTTCCAACCCAACACTTTTTGCTAAGCAACAACCATGATGGAAGAGGCCTCACAAATCACACACTATTAATGTCTTGGCTTGAAAGAGGGTTTAGTTAAGGGTGGGGAGATCTAAATGGATCTTTTAGAGAGTGGCAAAAGAGAATAAGAAGATCCAAATATTTTAAACAATCCATGACACCAATCACAAAAGCATAAGGCATGATAATTGCGAATTCAAATTAGGTTTCACTAACACAAAGCTTGTCATCATTTCAAAGCATGCTTCAGTCTTAAAAAAATCTCACACAAATGCAAATTCCAAAAGTGGTTCAGCTTTATTTCTAGTTCAACATCAAATGCACCAAAGGATTAAAAACAAGGGCTTCTAGGAAGTGTCACTTCATGGTGAAGGAAGTGATCGTGCTTGGCCACAAGATATCAGAGAAAGGCATAGAGGTTGAAAGAGCCAAGGTTGAGGTCATGATGAGTCTTGAGCCACCGGTTAATGTCAAAGGAGTAAGGAGTTTCCTAGGCCATGCTGGCTTCTACAGGCGCTTCATCAAAGATTTTTCCAAGATTGCACACCCTCTCACAAGGCTATTGTGCAAGGAAGCTGACTTTGTGTTTGATGAGGATTGTCTTCGTGCTTTCGTGACCATCAAGGAAGCTCTTCTATCCGCGCCAATAGTGCAAGCACCGGACTGGACTCTACCGTTCGAAATCATGTGTGACGCGAGTGACTACGCCATAGGAGCCGTTCTTGGTCAAAGGAAAGATAAAAGGCTGCACATCATCTACTATGCCAGTCGGACCCTAGATGACACTCAAGTGAAGTACGCTACGACTGAGAAGGAGTTGCTGGCAGTTGTATTGGCCTTTGAGAAGTTCAGGTCATACCTCGTAGTCTCCAAGGTGGTTGTCTATACAGATCACGCAGCTCTGAGGTACATCTATTCCAAGAAAGACACTAAACCGAGACTCTTGAGATGGATCCTTTTGCTACAAGAATTTGACATGGAAATTAAGGACAAGAAAGAGATAGAGAATGGCGAGGCAGATCACCTCTCTAGGATGAGAATCAATGAGTCTCTGCCCTTAGATGATTCGCTTCCAGAAGAACAACTCATGATGATCACTACGGCTGTTTGTGGAAGGATAGAAGGGCAGTTTGAAGAGGTTTTGAGTTTCAAAGAAGAAGACTTACCTTGGTACGCTGACATTGTAAAGTTCTTGGCATGTAGAGAAGAGCCAACTCACCTTGATCATTACCATAAGAAGAAGTTTATGAGAGATGTTGCCTACTACTTTTGGGACGAGCCCTACTTATACAAAAGAGGGGTTGATAGCTTGTACAGAAGATGTGTCTCAAGGGATGAAGCTCAAGACATTCTACTTCACTGCCATGGATCTTCTTACGGAGGACACTTTGCTTCTTTCAAAACCGGTACAAAGGTGTTACAAGCGGGTTTTTGGTGGCCATCTATCTTCAAGGATGCTCACGAGTTTGTTAAGAGTTGTGAAGCGTATCAAAGAGCAGGAAACATCACCAAGAGAAACGAGATGCCTCATGTTCCTATTTTTGAAGTTGATGTTTTTGATGCATGGGTGATAGATTTTATGGGTCCATTCCCATCTTCTTACGGCACTAAGTACATCTTGGAGGCGGTTGATTATGTATCTAAATGGGTTGAGGCCATTGCTTTCCCTAAAAACGACTCTAATGTGGTGATCAAGCTCTTTAAAACCATCATATTACCAAGATTTGGAGTCCCTAAGGTTGTAATCAGCTACGGTGGCAGCCATTTCATCAACAAAGTATTCGAGAACCTCTTAAGGAAATATGGTGTGAAGAACAAGGTAGCTACACCTTATCATCCTCAAACGAGTGGACAAGTAGAGGTCTCTAACTGGCAGATCAAGGCAATACTCGAGAGGACAGTAGGTACTACTCGGAAAGATTAGGCGGCTAAGCTAGACGATGCTTTGTGGGCTTACCGGACCGCTTTCAAAACACTCATCGGTACTACTCCTTTTAATCTTCTCTACGGCAAAGGATGTCACCTCCCTATTGAGCTGGAACATAGAGCATTGTGGGCTGTGAAGCAGTTGAACAATGATCTTAAGACGGCTTAGGAGAAGCGTTTGATTCAGCTACACGAGCTTGATGAACTAAGGCTGGACGCCTACGAAAGCGCTAAGATCTACAAGGAGCGTACTAAGGCAGCTCATGACAAGAAGTTGGTACATAAAGAGCTTAAGGAAGGCAGTCTGGTGCTACTCTATGACTCGAGGCTGAAGCTGTTTGATGTTATTGCATATTGCATACATTTTGCATACTCATTAGTTAGCTTTTCATGCATTTGTATCATGTTTTAGGTTAGATTGCATCACTTAGGATCCTAGAGCATTCTTGCATCAGCATACGCATTTTTCTTGCATTTTGCATCACATTCAGGTTGTTTCTGGCTGCTTTGAAGTCGTGGAGGTTCGTGGACGTGTTGAGGCTGATGTAGCAGTTCGTGGGAGCTCGGAAATATGCTAAGGACCAGAGATCGAGGAGAAGATCGAGCATGGCCGGTCGATCTAGGAGTTGATCGACCAGAAGATCGAGCCAACTAGGCGATCCAAGGAGAATGATCGAGACAGAGATCGAGTGAAGCAATCGATCAATCGGTACGGATGTAAATGACGCCATGCAGAGCGAGAGTCAGATCGAGTACACCACTCGATCCAGCCGAAGATCGATACGGAGATCGGATGCAACACTCGATTCGCCGATGATGATCGAGACCCAGATCGAGCCGAAGACGCGATGTCCGGATATGATCGAGAGAACCACTCGATCTTGGAATCGATCTCTGTCCTTTCAACCGTTTTTGGCTGCTAGCGAAGGGGGGACCATTGGCTTGTTTCGACGTTTTGGGAAGGCGGCGACGTCCTTTTTCGCATAACTTTTTAGATCCTTATCTTTTTCCTTATGTTTTCTCTCTCGTTTTCGTGAAAAAACACCATTGTTGAAACTCGTTTTTTCTCTTAAGCTTTTGTATTTGAATCATTATCGTTTAATCCAGTTTTCCTTTCATGTTCATTGTCTCGTTTCATATGCTTTGCTTGATTTACTCTATGTGTAGCGAGTAGTTTCCTTTGGGTTCTGGGTTGAGAGGATTAAGGGGTTAAAAAGGTTTCGATCTTCGGTTTTTCAAAACGTTTTCAAAGGCTATCTCTTCTAAGGTATTGAGATCTTAAAGCCTGAAGACTCTCACGCCAAGAGCTTCATGATCCGAGAGTTTCCTTACCTTGACAGGATTCAGGAGCCTCGGAAGATCACACCTTAGAGACTAGTTACCCCTTCCCAAAAGCCATGGAAGTTTGGGGGATTAGTTAAGCCATGGGTTTGGAGGAGAGGATGAAAGAGTGATCTATACCGAAAGCCACGGATAGATCTTGTTTTGTTTTCAAGGCTTAGAGATCCTCACCAAGTGAGTCGATTCAAAGTTTTAAAGCCAAGGTCGAACCTTTGAAACCCCTAACCATGAATCTCAACCCTAGGCCCTTTCTTTTAGCATCTTTACGCCTTATCTCATCATTCGCTTGTTATCTGATAGCATCCTGGTCATTAGCTTTACTGTTCTTACGATTTTAGACGAGATCGATTGTTACTGCTCGATCTAGTGGTCGATCTCGTGGTCGATCTACTAGTCGAATTTTAATAATTTGAAGCTTTCTCCTTTAATTAATCTGTTTGTTTCTCGTGGTAGTTTCTTCCTTTCTAGTATTTTTAAAATAGGTTTCACTCTGTTTAAGTTGCTGCATCTAGTTTTTAGAGATTTTATCATAAACTGTCTCATTTTGCTTAGATTTGCTTTAGTCCTTGCATTCTCTGTGCATTCTCTATCTCCTAGAAGTGGATTGACTCTCTCTTGCTTGCTATACTACAACATTGCTTGCATTAGAGTTTGATAACCTCTCTGCAATATAAACCGAGCAAAGAAACCGTTTATCAAATGGCGCCGTTGCTGTTCTAGGACTGTTTAGAGAACATAGAGATTTGGGTCTTAGCAAAGACTAAGTCTTTACCTTTTTTAAGTTACTACTACATCTACTCTCAAACGTGTGTTTTTAGGTACATGAATCTTCGTTCAAGGGGAGACAACAATCTTCTACAACCCTTAGACAACATTCATCAACTTGGTCACTCACGGCAAAGGAGAGTCAGAGAGCAAACAAGAGCCTTTAAGGAGATTGTTCAGCACGGTTTGGTCAACTTTGAAGATATGGCTGAACACGAGCATCCAGAAGGACCTCCTCCAGCAGGACGGGGCAATAGAAACCCCCAACACGCGGCTAGACCCCCGAGGATCATAGGAGCCGAAGATGCTCCCAATACCCGCCACAATAGGTTTGGGATCACTCCTCCTCCGGTACAAAATAATAACTTCGAGATCAAGCCAGGTTTCATCTCCATGGTGCAAAACAACAAGTTCCACGGCTTAGCAATGGAAGACCCCTTGGAGCACCTAGACAACTTCGAGCAAGTATGTGGGATGATCAAGATCAATGGCATATCCGAAGATGCTTTCAAGCTGCGTCTCTTCCCCTTTTCACTCGGAGACAAAGCTAGACATTGGGAAAAGACCCTCCCACAAGGCACCATCACATCATGGGCTGAGTGTAAGAAGTCATTCCTCTCAAAGTTCTTCTCAAGCACCAGGACAGCACGGTTGAGAAGCGAAATCAGCGGTTTCACTCAAAGGAACAACGAGACATTCAACGAGGCAATGGAGCGTTTTAAAGACTACACGATCCAATGTCCTCATCACGGGTTCAGCGAGGAGACACTACTCAGTACCATATACCGTGGAGCTTCACCAAAGATCAGGTTGTTGCTTGACACAGCTAGCAAAGGGAACTTCCTCGGTCAAGAGGTAGAATAGGATATGGAGCTGATAGAAAACTTGGCGTTGAGTGATGGAAACTATGCTGAAGATTATGACTGTGCACCAAGAGGATCAGAGTTAGGGTCTCACAAGAAGGAGCTCAAATCTTTGCATGAGAAGATTGACAGGCTGGTGTTAGCAAATCAGAAGCATGTTCACTTTGTTGGTGAAGCTGATGAAAACCAAGAAGAGTTAGAGCTAAACCAAGAAGAAGCAAATTGGGTGGCTGGACAGAACAACTACAAGTCTCAAGGCTACAACCAAGGCTACCAGAACAACAACCTCTCTTACCGAAGCACCAACGTAGCCAACCCTAAAGATCAAGTGTACCCTGCTCAGCAAGCAAAACCTTTCATCCCTTACAACAAAGGTTTTCAACCGAGTGGTGGTTTCCAAGGTCAAGGGCAGAGCAACTTCCAAGGGCAACAACAACACAACAAGGGTTATACTCCTAACTACCCTCCGGGCTTTGCACCTCAGCAACAACAACCGATGCAACAACAAGTTGATCCGGTTCAAGCAATGTTTCAACAGCTCATCCAAGGGCAAGCCTCTACAAACCAGAAGTTCGCTGAAATGAAAACTCGCCTAGACTCATCTCTAACCGACTTCTCCACTCAGATCACCAACCTAAACAACAAGATCAAGCAGCTGGAGAAGGGAAAAGCAAGTACGAGTAGTCAGAACAGTCTTCCGGGAAAGTGTGAGCAGAATCCCAAGGAGTATGCTAATGCTATAACGTTGAGAAGCGGCAAAGAGCTCGAACCTCCGGTCTCTACAAAGAACAACGAGGACGTTGTAATTCAAGACGGGGAGGGTAAACCTTCGGCTGATGATGATGAGATTAACTTTGACAACGTTTGGATCCAAGGACCAAGAAGAGGAGATAAGGCGGTCGCCGAGAAGAAAGCTGAGCAAACCACCAAGGAGAAGAACTCTTACGTGCCCCCACCTTACGTACCGAAGTTTCCATTTCCCGGTCGTTTCAAAAAGCAGCTCATCGAGAAGCACAAAATCTTGTTTGAGAAACACCTGAGAGACGTAGAAATCAAGCTGCCTCTTGTTGATTGTCTAGCTATGATGCCCAAGTGCGCCAAATTTTTCAAGGACACCCTAGCGAAGAAGAATAAGGAAAGCAAGGAGGTACTTGTTCTAAGTGAAGAGTGTAGTGCGGTTATTCATAAGGAGATAGTGCCTAAGAAGCTGGGAGACCCTGGAAGCTTCATTATACATTGCGCTTTGGGTCCTCTAGAGTTCAAGAGTTGCTTGTGTGATCTCGGAGCTAGCATAAAATTGATGCCTCACTCCGTGGCTAAGAAGCTTGGTTTTACTCGGTTTAAAGACTGTCGGATCTCATTGGTGCTGGCTGATAGGAGTGTGAGACTACCAGTGGGGCTGCTTGAAGACTTACCGGTGCGAATCAGTGGTGTGAACGTACCTACGGACTTCGTAGTGTTGGAGATGGATGAGGAGCCTAAAGATCCACTCATCTTAGGGAGCCTAAAGAAGGACTAATGCAATATAGATGTGAAGAATGGGAAGATTGCCTTGCATTTGGGGAAGGAGATCAGGCTAGACTTCGACATCAACAAGGTTCTAAAGAAGCCGACCATTGAAGGACAAGCTTTCTATATTGAAACGATGGATGCTTTGGCGGACGAGTTGTTGGAAGAGCTGGCTCTAGAAGACCATCTGAAGCTAGCACTGACTAAGGAGCCGGGGGAGTTTGGCTATGTAGACCAGAGAACCCAAGAGTACGTGAACCTGCTGGACTCTAGGAGGATTGTTAAGAATGAAGAAGGTTGCTGCCTAGAGATCGACCCCGAGATCGACGCTATCACTCGATCCTGGAGTCAGATCGACAAGTCAATCGAGAAGACAACTCGATCAGGTGCAACAATCGACGGACAGATCGAGAAGAATGCTCGATCAGGAAAAACAATCGAGTCGTCGATCGAGAGAGACCTCCCGATCATTTTGGAGTCCAATCAAGAGATCGACTCAGCGTCTCGATCCCTTACTCGATCCATATCAAATCGAGTAAGTGAATCGAGCGAAATGGCTCGATCTAGACGACATCGAGAGGAGAATCGACCGGAGGACTCGATCTCAGAAGGGATAGCGATGGAGGAAAGCAGTCTGAAGGGCAATGCCTCGGGTTCAAAGGAGAGTTCCAAGGAGAAAAGCAACAAAACAGCCACGAGGATGACTGGAGTGAGCTGTTAGCCCTAAAGGTGGACCTTAAGAAGCTCCCAAAAGGGCTAAGGTATGCTTTATGAGGGCCTAATAACACCTATCCCGTGATTGTGAATGAAAACCTTAGTGATGATGAGTTGCACTCGCTCCTGACTGAGCTGAGAAAGTATAGGAAGGACATTGGGTACTCTTTAAGTGACATCAAGGGCCTTTCACCAATGCTATGCACTTATAGGATTCACTTGGATAATGAGAACGCTTCTTCTATAGAACATCAAAGGCGTTTGAATCCTAACTTGAAAGAGGTTGTTAAGAAGGAAATCCTTAAGCTTTTAGAGGCTGACGTGATCTATCCCATAAGTGACAGCACGTGGGTTTCCCCCGTACACGTGGTGCCTAAGAAGGGAGGGATCTCGGTCATAAGGAATGAAAAGGATGAACTTATCCCTACTAGGACCATCACTGGTCATAGGATGTGTATTGACTATAGGAAACTTAACCTCACGACTAGGAAAGACCATTTCCCTTTGCTTTTTATTGATCAAATGCTTGAGAGACTTGCTAATCACCCTTACTACTGCTTTCTCGATGGGTATAGTGGTTTCTTTCAAATTCCTATTCACCCAAACGATCAGGAGAAGACTACTTTCACATGTCCCTACGGTACCTTTGCATATCGAAGGATGCCGTTTGGATTGTGTAATGCACCGGCTACGTTTCAGCGGTGTATGATGTCGATCTTCTCTGATCTTATAGAGGAGATGGTAGAGGTGTTCATGGATGATTTCTCTGTGTATGGTGCGTCCTTTCCTGCGTGTTTGTTGAATCTTTGTAGGGTACTTAAACGTTGTGAAGAGACAAACTTGGTGCTGAACTAGGAGAAATGTCACTTCATGGTTAAGGAAGGGATCGTGCTCGGTCACAAGATATCAGAGAAGGGTATTGAGGTTGATCAGGCTAAGGTGGAGGTCATGATGGGTCTTGAGCCGCCGGTTAATGTTAAGGGAATCAGAAGCTTCTTGGGGCACGCAGGGTTTTATAGGCGCTTCATCAAGGATTTCTCCAAGATTGCACGCCCTCTTACATGGCTGTTGTGCAAGGAAGCTGAATTTGTATTTGATGAGGAGTGTTTGAAGGCTTTCGTGACCATAAAGGAAGCCCTTACATCAGCTCCCATAGTCCAAGCACCAGACTGGTCTCTCCCCTTTGAGATCATGTGTGATGCTAGTGACTACGCCGTAGGAGCCGTCCTTGGTCAGAAGAAAGACAAGAAGCTACACGTGATCTACTATGCTTCAAGAACCTTGGATGACACGCAATCACGATACACCACTACGGAGAAGGAGTTGCTTGCATTAGTCTTCGCCTTTGAGAAGTTCAGATCATATCTCGTTGGCTCCAAGGCTATTGTATACACGGATCACGCTGCCTTACGATACATCTACTCGAAGAAAGACACTAAGCCTCGGCTCTTAAGATGGATTCTGTTACTCCAGGAGTTTGACATGGAGATTAAAGACAAGAAAGGGATAGAAAATAGAGTCGCTGACCACCTCTCACGGCTAAGGATCAACGAGTCTCTCCCCTTAGATGACTCTCTTCCAGAAGAGCAGCTTATAGCGATTACTACGGCTGTTTGTGGAAAGCTAGAAGGGAGGTTTGAGGAAGTGTTGAGTTTCAAAGAGGAGGATCTACCGTGGTATGCTGATGTGGTGAACTATCTAGCCTGTGGTGAGGAGCCAACACATCTCAACAGCTATCACAAGAAGCAGTTTATGAGGGAGGCTAGTGACTACTTTTGGGACGAGCCTTACTTATACAAGAGAGGAGTAGATAGCTTGTACCGGAGATGTGTTACAAAGGAAGAAGCCAGGGACATCCTCTATCATTGCCATGGCTGTTCATACGGAGGACACTTCGCTTCATTCAAGACTGCCACGAAGGTATTGCAAGCCGGTTTCTGGTGGCCCTCCATTTTTAAAGATGCACACGAGTTTGTGAAGAGCTGTGAGGCATGTGAACGAGCAGGGAATATAACCAAGAGGAACGAAATGCCTCAAGTTCCTATCTTCGAGGTTGACGTGTTTGACGCGTGGGGAATTGACTTCATGGGGCCTTTTCCTTCTTCATACGGCAACAAATACATCTTGGTAGCAGTGGATTATGTCTCCAAATGGGTTGAGGCTGTTGCTTCCCCTACAAATGACTCTAAGGTGGTAATCAAGTTGTTCAAGAGTATCATCTTCTCGAGGTTTGGGGTACCCAAGGTTGTTATAAGTGATGGAGGAAGCCACTTTATAAACAAGGTCTTTGAGAGCCTCTTGAGAAAGTATGGGGTTAAGCAAAAGGTGGCTACACCGTATCATCCTCAAACAAGCGGTCAAGTGGAAGTCTCCAACAGGCAAATCAAAGCTATACTAGAGAAGACTGTCGGAGCAACAAGGAAAGACTGGTCAGTGAAGCTGGATGACGCTCTTTTGGCCTACCGTACCGCCTTCAAAACGCCGATTGGTACAACTCCTTTCACCCTACTCTATGGCAAGGGCTGTCATCTCCCGGTTGAGCTGGAACACCGCGCGTTGTGGGCTGTGAAGAGGCTGAACTTTGATCTCAAGACTGCTCAGGAAAGATGCCTTATTCAGCTACACGAACTGGACGAGTTGAGGCTGAACGCTTACGAGAGCTCCCGAATATACAAGGAGCGGACTAAGGAGGCTCATGACAAGAAGTTGGTTTCCAAGGAGCTTAAGGAAGGAGGACTAGTGTTGCTGTACAACTCGAGGCTCAAACTCTTCCCGGGCAAGCTGAAATCAAGGTGGAGCGGACCGTTTGTGATTCAAGAAGTGTTGCCTTATGGAGCTGTTACTCTGATGGGAAAAAGTGGTAGTGCATTCACCGTCAACGGACACAGAGTCAAGCCCTACTTGGCAGACAGCTATGACAAGGAGAGTACCTCGGTGCTTCTCCAAGACCCACCATCCGTTTAGACCAAGTAAGGTCTAGCTAAAGACGTTAAAGAAAGCGCACTTGGGAGGCATTCCCATGTTTATCTTGTACATATTTCTGCTTTATTTCCCTTTCAGTTTTGTGTTTTTATTTTGCAAGTGTGTAGGAACAGGTATAAGGAGTCTAAACCTTGACTTTAAGGTCTTAAAGGGGCGATAGGGGTTGAGATAAGGCTAGAGATCGAGTGCTAGATCGACTGATCCTGGCTCGATCTTTGCTAGATCGAGTCAGTGAATTGAGAGGAGCCAGTCGATCTAGACGAGAACGAGTGACAAGATCGACCTTGACGAAAAAGGATCGATCGATCCAAAACGGATCGACCGATCTAATTTCTCTCGGGAAAATCTGTTGAAAACAGATCGATCACTCGACTGGATCCATCGCTCGATCTATGCCAAATCGACCCCTAAATCGAGGACATAGCTCGATCATGAGGACTTAGCCGAGGAGCCAACATCTCAATGATCGAGAGAGCCAATCGATCCAGGACTCGATTCACCATGAATCGAGTCTCAGATCGAGTAACCCTCTTGATCTAAGCCATTTTGGGCATGAGATCGAGTCCTAGATCGACCAAATGGACTCGATCTCATGCCGAGGTAACATTTTCTTTCCCTCCTTTACTCTTTTCCCTCTAACTTTTGAATTCAAAACTTGGTCAAGGCAAGCATCTTTGACCATGAAAGATGTGCCTTCACCAAGACTTTGTCAGAAAAACCACTTTGACTATCCATTGTTTTGGTTTTGCTAGTCTTTAAATATTTCAAACATCCTCTCACCCTCTCATTCCTGTTTTTCTCGAAAATTTTAAACAAAAAGAGTGAGAGTTTTAGCTTTCAAAAGCTAGCAAAAGATATTCTGCATTTCTTGCAAAGGTATTTTCAAAAATTTAATGATTTTATTTTAGAAAATCTCCTTTAAATCCGCAAGATCTTATTTTAGAATATAGGATCGATTTTGAATTTTAAAAACTAGCTAAGCAAAAGGAAAAATTCTAGATTTTTCAGTATCTAAAGATTTGATTCTCCTTTATTTAGCTATAATTTTTATTTATTCACCAAAATTCTAGGGTAGCTTTTATAAATTCTCTCCTTCTCTTCTCTCATTCTCATCAAACCACCGTGTACTTATCAATCTCTTTAGAATCTTGTTTCAGGAACCATGGCCCCAAAGAGAACAAGAGAAGAGCAAGCACAAGAAGGAGAAGGACAAGAAGTGGCAGTTCAAGAGAGGGTCCGGTGGAGTATGGATGAGAAGAGGGACAAGAAGCGGCTGGAGAGGCTTAGGTTTGAGCCTACAAAGTTTGCTGATCGAGAGGTTTTGTCTAAGCTAGGGATTCTTGGGGACTTCGACCAACTCCTCCACAACATTGGCTTAAGATGTCTGTCACTGATGGATTGCCCAACCATTCCTGAAGTGACAATAGACTTCCTTGCCACCTTGGAGTTCCGGTATGAGAATCCTAGTGCACCCGTCCCTTCCCAAGGCCGCCTCTACTTCAAAGTTGGGCGTCAAGCCTATACACTCTCCATCCCCGAGCTATGCCAAGCCTACGGTCTCAACGCTGATGCCTACAAGGTCGAGTTCCCAGCCTTCAAGAAAGCCGACGAGTTTTGGGATCTGATCAGCAATGAAGACTACAAGGCCAACACCGCCAAGATCAAGCGAGTAAGGAGCCCGGTGCTGAGGTATACTCTGAAGCTGATTGCCAACACGTTTAGTGGAAGGTCTGTTGCTCCTACGGTCACGAAGACAGAGCTGTGCTTCCTGTTCCAAGGTGTGAAGCACCTAGTGTCTGATCCGGATGCGAATGAAGAGCCCATAGAGGATGAACTCGGCGATGAAGTGAACTACGGGTGTGTGCTCGCGGCTTCTTTGGTGAAATACAAGGCTTATGCCTTACGGTGCAAGGCAACGTTCTCTTACATTGGCGACTTCCTTACTCCTCTGTCCGTGCAAGCCGGTGTGCCCATTCATGAATTTGCTCACGACCCAAGCAGAGCTTTCATGGATGAAGCATACATGAGGAATACTGATAGCTTGGGACGCACGCCAGCAGTAGGGTTCTATGCCTACCTCTTCATAGATGACGAAGACAAGAAGAGGGTGTGCATCCTCCCCAACAAAGATGAAACCGAGCTGCTTAGTGTTGGGAACATCGAGTTCTTGCCCACGGAGGAAGAATGCTTTGCCCCTTTAGGAGGACCGCCTGCTTCAGCCATCGCCCCGCGTCAAAGGTCAGAGTCTCCAGGCTCAGAAGATGAGATGCCCGAGGCTTACACACTTCCCAAGCTAGACTTTGAGCCGAGGATAAAAACCGAGAAGTTCCTAGCATCAGTTATAGAGATGCAACGGAAGATCAACAAGTGGCAAGGGAAGATGCAAAAGAAGCTGGGGAAGAAAGTTAAAGCACTTCAGGGAGGCTCGCCTAAGCCAGCTGCAAGTCAAGAGATGCAACAACCCGAGAAGAGAAGACTCTCAACCGGAGGAGTTGTTATCCGAGAGACCAAAGGAGACAACATTCAGCCGGCGCGCCACTCTCTCCAATAACCAGCTGACAAAGGCAAAGCAACGATCTCTAGCTCCTCTGGAACATCCTCAAGTTCCAGCCGAGCCTAGACCAGAGGTAACAACCTTTTTCCATTGTATATAACCGCTCATGTTGGTTCTTTTGCATTGTGTTTTGATACTCCTTCGGATGAATTTGCCACCGGGACGGTGTCAAGCAAGTTTGGGGGAGTACATGTGTGATTTAATCTTGTGTTCTTTGATCTTATTTTCCTTTTTGCATCCTTGAGTCTTTATTCATGAAAAATTGGTAAAATTTTGAAATTTGTTTTCAAAGATTCATGTAGTTGCATTCATCTTTTTAAAAACATGTTAGGATTGAGTCTAGA
Organism: Thlaspi arvense; assembly: GCA_911865555.2. Lineage (NCBI taxonomy): Eukaryota > Viridiplantae > Streptophyta > Magnoliopsida > Brassicales > Brassicaceae > Thlaspi > Thlaspi arvense. Next base: position 39,598,882 of record OU466863.1, read on the forward strand.
GTTTCTCATATCACCTAGGTTGTTTGCATTTTGCATAAGGGGTTAGAATTTCTTACAAAGGTGTTTTTACTTATGAATTGTTTCAATACCCTAGTTGGTAGTTCTCTAATGCTTTGTCTATGCTTTGAAAGTAAGTTCTTACCATGCTTGGATCACTTGTTAGGATTTTCGTGGCTTGAATTGAACTCTCATGATCTGAAACTCATTCTAATAAGTGAAAACCTTAATTTGAAATTCTAATTATCATTCTTATGCATTTGAAAATGAACACATGGTTTTAAAATATTTAGGCTCTCTTCTTCCTTTTTACCACTCTTTGTGAGCCTAAGTAGAACTCCCTCCTTGAACCTTACCCTCCTTTGAAGCCAAATGTTCTTGTGTGACATCTTTGTGAGGGCTTCCTTTTGGTTTGAACTTGGCATAAAGTGTTAGGTTTAGGCGACATGATTTGGTTTTCATATTGTTGCTAGCTTTGCATTTTGAAGCTAGGTGTAGGCTTAGGATAAGTTTGGGGGATCATTGGGGTTGCTATCTTGTCTATTTACTCTCGGTTTCAAAGAGCTTTGTGTTTTAAGGAAAGAAATGAAGTTTTAAGTGAAAGGTTGTTTTTAAAGCTAAGTATGCTCTAATTTCAGAAGGTAGCTCTCCCATCATAAAATTAAAAAAAAAAAAAGAGAAAAGAAAAGAAAAAAAAATAAAAAGAGCCTAAGTGCCAAATAAAGAAAAAGAAAAGAAAAAAAAAATAAAAAAAAAATAATAAGAGAGCTACTAATAAGAAATTTCTAAAGAGCATAAGTATTTTTCCAAACCTTTTCACTAGCCTAAAAAGTTTAAAAATGTCTTTGTTTCGAATTGGAAATTGCTTAGTTTGTAAAGAAAAGGGTAGACTCTTAAGTGGCGAGTGAGGATAAAATTTCTTAAATGAGAGGGGTATAGGATCATTTGATAGTTTACATGGGTAGATGAGAATCTAATCATGTATGCATAAATTGTCTTTACCTTTAGCATTATGCACAAGTTCATCCATTTTTGAGAGAAACCCTTGTTCTGATTATAAACCCTTTTCAAATGAGATCATTCTATGCTCATAAGTTTAACCCCTAGCCAAATGTGTTTTGATTTAAAGTGCATAAGTTTGATTCATGGTTCGAATGTTAATGAATGTTAAAGGATGAGTTTCTTTGATTGTTATGAATAGGAGAGTCCTGATTTGAATTTCTTTGTGTGATGAGTATGGCTAAGTTCTTTGGAGTATGAGTATAAGCATAGCATTTTAGAACTGTTAACTAGGACATTGAGATTGATTCATTTGAAAGGCACCTTTCCAAAAAGTTTAAAACCCCACTCATTTTTCTTAAAACCTCTCTTCCTTACTTATTTTCAGTTGCTTGAGGGCAAGCACGAAGTAAGTTTGGGGGGGGTTGATGTTATTGCATATTGCATACATTTTGCATACTCATTAGTTAGCTTTTCATGCATTTGTATCATGTTTTAGGTTAGATTGCATCACTTAGGGTCCTAGAGCATTCTTGCATCAGCATACGCATTTTCCTTGCATTTTGCATCACATTCAGGTTGTTTCTGGCTGCTTTGAAGTCGTGGAGGTTCGTGGACGTGTTGAGGCTGATGTAGCAGTTTGTGGGAGCTCAGAAATATGCTAAGGACCAGAGATCGAGGAGCAGATCGAGCATGGCCGGTCGATCTAGGAGTTGATCGACCAGAAGATCTAGCCAACTAGGCGATCCAAGGATAATGATCGAGACGGAGATCGAGTGAAGCAATCGATCAGTCGGTACGGACGTAAATGACGCCATGCAGAGCGAGAGTCAGATCGAGTACACCACTCAATCCAGCCGAAGATCGATACCGAGATCGGATGCAACACTCGATTCCCTGATGATGATCGAGACCCAGATCGAGCCGAAGACGCGATGTCCGGATATGATCGAGAGAACCACTTGATCTTGGAATCGATCTCTGTCCTTTCAACCGTTTTTGGCTGCTAGCGAAGGGGGGACCATTGGCTTGTTTCGACGTTTTGGGAAGGCGGCGACGTCCTTTTTCCCATAACTTTTTAGAACCTTATCTTTTTCCTTATGTTTTCTCTCTCGTTTTCGTGAAGAACACCATTGTTGAAACTCGTTTTTTCTCTTAAGCTTTTGTATTTGAATCATTATCGTTTAATCCAGTTTTCCTTTCATGTTCATCGTCTCGTTTCATATGCTTTTCTTGATTTACTCTATGTGTAGCGAGTAGTTTCCTTTGGGTTCGGGGTTAAAAAGGTTTTGATCTTGGGTTTTTCAAAACGTTTTCAAAGTCTATCTCTTCTAAGGTGTTGAGATCTTAAAGCTTGAAGACTCTCACGCCAAGAGCTTCATGATCCGAGAGGTTCCTTACCTTGACAGGATTCAGGAGCCTCGGAAGATCACACCTTAGAGACTAGTTACCCCTTCCCAAAAGCCATGGAAGTTTGGGGGATTAGTTAAGCCATTCGTTTGAAATCTGTTTTCCTTGCCTTTCGACCTCTCTTTCCAGCAAAAGCCATGGGTTTGGAGGAGAGGATGAAAGAGTGATCTATACCGAAAGCCACGGATAGATCTTGTTTTGTTTTCAAGGCTTAGAGATCCTCACCAAGTGAGTCGATTCAAAGTTTTAAAGCCAAGGTCGAACCTTTGAAACCCCTAACCATGAATCTCAACCCTAGGCCCTTTCTTTTAGCATCTTTACGCCTTATCTCATCATTCGCTTGTTATCTGATAGCATCCTGGTCATTAGCTTTACTGTTCTTACGATTTTAGACGAGATCGATTGTTACTGCTCGATCTAGTGGTCGATCTCGTGGTCGATCCACTAGTCAAATTTTAATAATTCGAACCTTTCTCCTTTAATTAATCTGTTTGTTTCTCGTGGTAGTTTCTTCCTGTCTAGTATTTTTAAAATAGGTTTCACTCTTTTTAAGTTGCTGCATCTAGTTTTTAGAGATTTTATCATAAACTGTCTCATTTTGCTTAGATTTGCTTTAGTCCTTGCATTCTCTGTGCATTCTCTATCTCCTAGTAGTGGATTGACTCTCTCTTGCTTGCTATACTACAACATTGCTTGCATTAGATTTTGATAACCTCTCTGCAATATAAACCGAGCAAAGAAACCGTTTATCACTGTTCCCGGGCAAGCTCAAATCAAGGTGGTGCGGACCGTTTGAGATCAAGGAGGTATTGCCCTATGGAGCCGTTACGTTGGTTGGCAAGAGTGGGAATGCATTCACAGTCAATGGACACAGAGTAAAGCCATACATGGTCAGTGCATTCAACAAGGAGAGCACTTCAATGCTTCTCCAAGACCCACCATCTGCCTAAACCAAGTAAAGTGTAGCTAAAGACGTTAAAGAAAGCGCACTTGGGAGGCATTCCCATGTTTATCTTGTAAATATTTCTGCTTTCTTTCTATTTCAGTTTTATGTTTTTGTCTTCTAAGTGTGTAGGAAAGGGTGTAAGGGATTGCAGGACATGATCTTGGAGTCTAAAAGAGGCGAGTAGGGTTAAGAATAGGCTAGAGACCGAGTGCTAGATCGACCCATCCTAGCTCGATCTTTACTAGATCGAGGTAGTGAATCGAGAGGAGTTAGTCGATTTAGACGAGATCGAGTAGACAGATCGAGTGGAACGGTCGATCACAAGAGGATGAACACCCTATACGTTTATCTTGAAAAGCAAACGAGGTGTAGATCGACCGAGTCACTCGATTCTCAAAATAGATCGAATGGTCTACTCAATCTGCCACTCGATCTAAGCCAAATCGACCCTCAGATCGATCACGTAGCTCGATTCAAGGACCAATGCCTGCTTGACTAAAAGTCAAGGAACGAGAGGGACAGTCGATCTGAGACACGATGCAATTTGAATAGAGCCCCTGATCGATCAAACCTCTCGATTGATATCATTGCATATGGCATGCATTTTGCATACATATAAGTTAGCTTTTCGTGCATTTACATCACACTTTAGGCTATATTGCATCACTTTAGGTCCTAGAGCATTCTTGCACCAGCATACGCATGTTCCTTGCATTTTGCATCATATTCAGGTTGTTTCTGGCTACTTTGGAGTCGTGGAGGTTCGTGGACGTGCTGAGGCTAGTGTGGAGGTTCGTGGAATGTCCGATGTTTGCTATGGACCAGAGATCGGGGAGCAGATCGAGCATGGCAGGTCGATCTAGATGAGATCGACCAGAAGATCGAGTAGCACAGGCGATCCAAGGGAATTGATCAAGGCGAAGATCGAGTGAAGCAATCGATCAAGTGGTACGGACGTAAATGATGCAATGCAGAGTGAGAGTCGGATCGAGTCCACCACTCGATCCGACCGAAGATCGATACCAAGATCGGATGCAACACTCGATCCACCGAAGAAGATCGAGACCCAGATCGAGTAGAAGACACGATATCAGAAAGTGATCGAGAGAGCCGCTCGATCCCGAAGTCGATCTCTGTCCTTTCAACCGTTTTTGGCCGCTAGCGAGGGGGGGACCATCGAGCTGTTTGGCCCATTTTGGGAAGGCGGCGATGATCTCTTCCCACACACTTTTTCATTCGTATCTTTTTATGCTTTTTCTCTCTGGTTTGGAGACGATCCGCCATTGTTAGACTTTGAGCTTTGTTCTTGAATATTTCCAATCGTTTAAGTTTAATACATCGTTCTTATGTTTATCGTTTCATTCTTCATGCTTTGCCTAGTTTATTTAATGTGTAGTGAGTAGTTTCATTTGGGTTTCGGGGTTGAGAGGATTCACGGGGTCGAAAAGGTTTTCAAAGCTTGGTGTTTTCTTGTTCTTAATGGCTTCCTTTTCTAAGATGTTGAGTTCTTAAGGCTTAAAGAGTCTCACGCCAAGATCTTTATGATCAAAGAGAGCTCTTACCTTGCCATAATCCAAAGATCTCTGAAAGTCGCATCTTAGATGCTATTTATTCTTTCCCAAACACCATGGTAGTTTAGAGGACTAGTTAAGCCGCGTGTTTGAAATCTGTTTCCCTTGCCTCTCAATCTCTTTTTCCGCCAAACGCCATGGGTCTGGAGGAGAGAATGAGAGAGTGATCCATACCACACGCCATGGATGGATTTTGTTTTGTTTTCAAGGATTAGAGAATCTCACAAAGTGAGTAGATCTAGAGTTTTCAAACCAAGCTTGGACCTTTGAAACCCCTGACATGAATCTCAACCCTAGACCCTTCTTTCTTAGTTTTCTTACATCTTCGTTAATCATTCGCTTGATATTCGTAGCATCCTGGTCATTAATTTCATTGTACTTGCATTTCCAGACGAGATCGATCCAAAATGCTCGATCTAGTGGTCGATCCTATTGTCGATCCACTAGTCAATTTTTAGTAATTCATAGCTTTGCATTTTAATTATTCTGTTTGTTCCTCGTGGTAGCTTAATCACTCTTGGTAATTTTAAAATAGTTTTGCATTTTATTTTACTGCTGCATCTAGTTTTTAGGATTTTCACAAAATCGCCTATCATTTGCTTAGCTTTACACTGCTCTTGCATTCTCTCTGACTTTTCTAGCTCCTAGGAACGGATTGACACTCTCTTGCATACTGTACTACATCCTGGTTTTTCATTTGAGTTTTGATAGCCTCATTGCATCCTCGCCTTGCAAAAATATTGTTATCAAATGGCGCCGTTTCCATTCTAGGAGTGTTAGAAAGCATAGAGATTTGGGGCTTAGTAAAGACTAAGCTTTACTTTGTTTAAGTTATTAATTTCTCTACTCTCAAACAGGTTTCTTTCAGGTACATGCATCTTCGTTCAAGGGGAGACAACAATCTACTTCAACCCTTGGACAACATCCATCAACTTGGTCATTCACGGCAAATAAGAGAACGAGAACAAGCTAGAGCTTTTGAGGAGATCGTTCAGCACGGTTTGGTTGACTTTGAAGCTATGGCTGAACACGAGCATCCAGAGGGACCTCCTCCAGCTCCCGGGGAAGTGGGAAGGGGCAATGGAAACCCCCAACACGCGGCTCGACCCCCAAGGATCATAGGTGCCGGAGATGCTCCCAATACTCATCACAATAGGTTTGGGATCACTCCTCCTCCTGTACAAAACAACAATTTCGAGATCAAGCCGGGTTTCATCTCCATGGTGCAAAACAACAAGTTCCACGTCTTAGCAATGGAAGATGATCAAGATAAACGGCATATCTGAAGATGCTTTCAAGCTGCGTCTCTTTCCATTCTCTCTTGGAGACAAGGCTAGACATTCGGAGAAAACACTTCCTCAAGGCACCATCACCTCATGGGCCGAGTGTAAGAAGGCTTTCCTCTCAAAGTTCTTCTCTAGCACTAGAACGGCAAGGCTAAGAAGCGAGATCAGCGGCTTCACGCAAAGGAATAATGAGACTTTCAATGAAGTCATCGAACGATTCAAGGACTATACTATCCAATGTCCTCACCACGGCTTCAGCGAAGAGACTCTTCTAAGCACTATCTACCGAGGAGCCACACCAAAGTTACGCTTGTTGCTTGACACGGCCAATAAGGGGAACTTCCTTGGTCAAGAGGTAGAAGAGGGCATGGAGCTGATTGAGAACTGATGTTATTGCATATTGCATACATTTTGCATACTCATTAGTTAGCTTTTCATGCATTTGTATCATGTTTTAGGGTAGATTGCATTCACTTAGGGTCCTAGAGCATTCTTGCATCAGCATACGCATTTTCCTTGCATTTTGCATCACATTCAGGTTGTTTCTGGCTGCTTTGGAGTCGTGGAGGTTCGTGGACGTGTTGAAGCTGATGTAGCAGTTCGTGGGAGCTCGGAAATATGCTAAGGACCAGAGATCGGGTAGCAGATCGAGCATGGCCGGTCGATGTAGGAGTTGATCGACCAGAAGATCGAGCCAACTAGGCGATCCAAGGAGAATGATCGAGACGGAGATCGAGTGAAGCAATCGATCAATCGGTACAGACGTAAATGACGCCATGCAGAGCGAGAGTCAGATCGAGTACACCACTCGATCCAGCCGAAGATCGATACCGAGATCGGATGCAACACTCGATTCGCCGATGATGATCGAGACCCAGATAGAGCCGAAGAAAGGATGTCCGGATATGATCGAGAGAACCACTCGATCTTGGAGTCGATCTCTGTCGTTTCAACCATTTTTGGCCGCTAGCGAAGGGGGGACCATTAGCTTGTTTCGGCATTTTGGGAAGGCGGCGACGTCCTTTTCCTATAACAATTTTTATCCTTATCTTCTGCTTTATGTTTTCTCTCTCGTTTTCGTGAAGAACACTATTGTTGAATCTCGTTTTTCTCTTAAGCTTTTGTATTCGAATCATTTCTGTTCAATCTAGTTTTCTTTTCATGTTAATCGTCTCGTTTCATATGCTTTGCTTGATTTACTCTATGTGTAGCGAGTAGTTTCTTTGGGTTCGGGGTTGAGAGGACTAAGGGGTAGAAAGGGTTTTGATCTTGGGGTTTTTCTAAACGTTTTTAAAGGCTATCTCTTCTAGGGTGTTGAGATCTTAATGCTTGAAGACTCTCATGCCAAGAGCTTCATGATCCGAGAGGTTCCTTACCTTGACATGATCCGAGAGGTTCCTTAAAGTTGGACGACAAGCCTATACACTCACCATCCCTGAACTGTGCCAAGCCTACGGTCTCAACGCGGATGCATACAAGGTCGAGTTCCCAGCCTTCAAGAAAGCCGACGAGTTTTGGGATCTAATCAGCAATGAAGACTACAAGGCCAACAGCGCCAAGATCAAGCGAGTAAGGAGCCCGGTGCTGAGGTACACTCTGAAGCTGATTGCCAACACGTTTAGTGGAAGGTCTGTTGCTCCTACGGTCACGAAGACAGAGTTGTGCTTCCTGTTCCAAGGTGTGAAGCACTTGGTGTCTGATCCGGATGCAAATGACGAGCCCATAGAGGATGAACTCGACGATGAAGTGAACTACGGGTGTGTGCTTGCGGCTTCTTTGGTGAAATACAAGGCATATGCCTTGCGGTGCAAGGCAACTTCCTCTTACATTGGCGGTTTCCTTACTCCTCTGTTCGTGCAAGCCGGTGTGCCTATTCATGACTTTGCTCACGTCCCAAACAGAGCCTTCATGGATGAGGCATACATGAGGAATACTGATAGCTTGGGACGCACGCCAGCAGAAGGGTTCTACGCATACCTCTTCATAGATGACGAAGACAAGAAGAGAGTGTGCATCCTTCCCAACAAAGATGAAACCGAGCTGCTTGGTGTTGGGAACATCGAGTTCTTGCCCACGGAGGAAGAATGCTTTGCCCCTTTAGGAGGACCGCCTGCTTCAGCAATTGCCCCGCGTCAAAGGTCAGAGTCTCCAGGCACGAAAGATGAGATGCGCAAAGCTTACACACTTCCAAAGCTAGACTTTGAGCCGAGGACAAAAACCGAGAAGTTCCTAGCATCAGTTGTGGAGATGCAAAGGAAGATCAACAAGTGGCAAGGCAAGATGCTTAAGAAGCTTGGAAAGAAAGTCAAAGCACTTCAGGGAGGGTCGCCTAAGAAAGCTGCAAGTCAAGAGGAGCAACAACCCGAGAAGAGAAGGCTCTCAACCGGAGGAGTTGTTATCCGCGAGACCCAAGGAGACAACATTCAGCTGGCGCGCCACTCTCTCCAAGAACCAGCTGACAAAGGCAAAGCAACAATCTCTAGCTCCTCTGGAACATCCTCAAGTTCCAGCCGAGCCTAGACCAGAGGTAACACCCTTCTTCCATTGTATATAACCGCTCATGTTTGTTTCTTTTGCATTGTGTTTTAATGCTCCTTCGGATGAGTTTGCCACCGGGACGGTGTCAAGCAAGTTTGGGGGAGTACATGTGTGATTTGACTTGTGATCTTTGATCTTATTTTCCTTTTGCATCCTTGAGTCTTTAGTCATGAAAAATTGGTAAAATTTTTAAAATTTTTTCAAAGATTCATGTAGTTGCATTCACCTTTTTAAAATATATTAGAATTGAGTCTAGAGTTTCTCATATCATCTAGGTTGTTTGCATTTTGCATAAGGGGTTAGAATTTCTTAAAAAATGTGTTTTTACTTATGAATTGTTTCAATGCCCTAGTTAGTAGTTCTTTAATGCTTTGTTTATGCTTTGAAAGTAAGTTCTTACCATGCTTGGATCACTTGTTAGGATTTTCGTGGCTTGAATTGAACTCTCATGATTTGAAACTCATTCTAATAAGTGAAAACCTTAATTTGAAATTCTAATTATCATTCTTATGCATTTGAAAATGAACACATGGTTTTAAAATATTTAGGCTCTCTTCTTCCTTTCTACCACTCTTTGTGAGCCTAAGTAGAACTCCCTCCTTGAACCTTACCCTTCTTTGAAGCCAAATGTTCTTGTGTGACATCTTTGTGAGGCCTTCCTTTCGGTTTGAACTTGGCATAAAGTGTTAGGTTTAGGTGACATGATTTGGTTTTCATATTGTTGCTAGCTTTCCATTTTGAAGCTAGGTGTAGGCTTAGGATAAGTTCGGGGGATCATTGGGGTTTCTATCATGTCTATTTATTCTCGGTTTCAAAGAGCTTTGTGTTTTAAGGAAAGAAATGAGGTTTTAAGTGAAAGATTGTTTTTAAAACTAAGTATGCTCTAATAATTTCAGGAGATAGCTCTCCCATAATAAAATATAAAAAAAAGAGAAAAGAAAAGAAAAAGAAATAAAAAGAGCCGAAGTGCCAAATAAAGAAAAAAAAAAAAAGACAAAAAAAAAATAATAATAAGAAATTCCTAAAGAGCAAAAGTATTTTTCAAAATCTTTTCACTAAGCCTAAAAAGTTTAAAAATGTCTTTGTTTCGAATTGGGGATTGCTAAGCTGTAAAGAATAAGGGTAGACTCTTAAGTGGTGAGTGAGGATAAAATTTCTTAAATGAGAGGGGTATAAGACCGTTTGATAGTTTACATGGGTAGATGAGAATCTAATCATGTATGCATAAATTGTCTTTGCCTTTAGCATTATGCACAAGGTCAACCATTTTTGAGAGAAACCCTTGTTCTAATTATAAACCCTTTTCAAATGAGATCATTCTATGCTCAGTACCTTCACCCTTAGCCAAATGTGTTTTGCTTTAAAGTGCATAAGTTTGATTCATGGTTCGAATGTTAATGAATGTTAAAGGATGAGTTTCTTTGATTGTTAGGAATAGGAGAGTAATGATTTGAATTTATTTGTGTGATGAGTATGGCTAAGTTCTTTGGAGTATGAGTGTAAGCATAGCATTTTAGAACTGTTAACTAGGACATTGAGATTGATTCATTTGAAAGGCACCTTTGCAAAAAGTTTAAAACCCCACTCATTTTTCTGAAAACCTCTCTTCCTTACTTATTTTATGTTGCTTGAGGGCAAGCAAGAAGTATGTTTGGGGGAGTTGATGTTATTGCATATTGCATACATTTTGCATACTTATTAGTTAGCTTTTCATGCATTTGTATCATGTTTTAGGGTAGATTGCATTCACTTAGGGTCCTAGAGCATTCTTGCATCAGCATACGCATTTTCCTTGCATTTTGCATCACATTCAGGTTGTTTCTGGCTGCTTTGGAGTCGTGGAGGTTCGTGGACATGTTGAAGCTGATGTAGCAGTTCGTGGGAGCTCGGAAATATGCTTAGGACCAGAGATCGGGTAGCAGATCGAGCATGGCCGGTCGATCTAGGAGTTGATTGACCAGAAGATCGAGCCAACTAGGAGATCCAAGGAGAATGATCGAGACAGAGATCGAGTGAAGCAATCGATCAATCGGTACAGACGTAAATGACGCCATGCAGAGCGAGAGTCAGATCGAGTACACCACTCGATCCAGCCGAAGATCGATTCCGAGATCGGATGCAACACTCGATTCGCCGATGATGATCGAGACCCAGATCGAGCCGAAGACACGATGTCCGGATATTATCGAGAGAACCACTCGATCTTGGAGTCGATCTCTGTCCTTTCAACCGTTTTTGGCCGCTAGCGAAGGGGGGACCATTAGCTTGTTTCGGCATTTTGGGAAGGCGGCGACGTTCTTTTCCCATAACAATTTTTATCCTTATCTTCTGCTTTATGTTTTCTCTCTCGTTTTCGTGAAGAACACCATTGTTGAAACTCGTTTTTCTCTTAAGCTTTTGTATTCGAATCATTTCTGTCCAATCTAGTTTTCTTTTCATGTTTATCGTCTCGTTTCATATGCTTTGCTTGATTTACTCTATGTGTAGCGAGTAGTTTCTTTAGGTTCGGGGTTGAGAGGACTAAGGGGTAGAAAGGGTTTTGATCTTGGGGTTTTTCTAAACGTTTTTAAAGGCTATCTCTTCTAAGGTGTTGAGATCTTAATGCTTGAAGACTCTCACGCCAAGAGCTTCATGATCCGAGAGGTTCCTTACCTTGACATGATCCGAGAGGTTCCTTAAAGTTGGACGACAAGCCTATATAGTCTCCATCCCTGAACTGTGCCAAGCCTACGGTCTCAACGCGGATGCATACAAGGTCGAGTTCCCAGCCTTCAAGAAAGCCGACGAGTTTTGGGATCTAATCAGCAATGAAGACTACAAGGCCAACACCGCCAAGATCAAGCGAGTAAGGAGCCCGGTGCTGAGGTACACTCTAAAGCTGATTACCAACACGTTTAGTGGAAGGTCTGTTGCTCCTACGGTCACGAAGACAGAGCTGTGCTTCCTGTTCCAAGGTGTGAAGCACTTGGTGTCTGATCCGGATGCAAATGACGAGCCCATAGAGGATGAACTCGGCGATGAAGTGAACTACGGGTGTGTGCTTGCGGCTTCTTTGGTGAAATACAAGGCCTATGCCTTGCGGTGCAAGGCAACTTCCTCTTACATTGGCGGTTTCCTTACTCCTCTGTTCGTGCAAGCCGGTGTGCCTATTCATGACTTTGCTCACGTCCCAAACAGAGCCTTCATGGATGAGGCATACATGAGGAATACTGATAGCTTGGGACGCACGCCAGCAGAAGGGTTCTACGCCTACCTCTTCATAGATGACGAAGACAAGAAGAGAGTGTGCATCCTTCCCAACAAAGATGAAACCGAGCTGCTTGGTGTTGGGAACATCGAGTTCTTGCCCACGGAGGAAGAATGCTTTGCCCCTTTAGGAGGACCGCCTGCTTCAGCAATTGCCCCGCGTCAAAGGTCAGAGTCTCCAAGCACGAAAGATGAGATGCCCGAAGCTTACACACTTCCAAAGCTAGACTTTGAGCCGAGGACAAAAACCGAGAAGTTCCTAGCATCAGTTGTGGAGATGCAAAGGAAGATCAACAAGTGGCAAGGCAAGATGCTTAAGAAGCTTGGAAAGAAAGTCAAAGCACTTCAGGGAGGGTCGCCTAAGAAAGCTGCAAGTCAAGAGGAGCAACAACCCGAGAAGAGAAGGCTCTCAACCGGAGGAGTTGTTATCCGCGAGACCCAAGGAGACAACATTCAGCTGGCGCGCCACTCTCTCCAAGAACCAGCTGACAAAGGCAAAGCAACAATCTCTAGCTCCTCTGGAACATCCTCAAGTTCCAGCCGAGCCTAGACCAGAGGTAACACCCTTCTTCCATTGTATATAACCGCTCATGTTTGTTTCTTTTGCATTGTGTTTTAATGCTCCTTCGGATGAGTTTGCCACCGGGACGGTGTCAAGCAAGTTTAGGGGAGTACATGTGTGATTTGACTTGTGTTCTTTGATCTTATTTTCCTTTTGCATCCTTGGGTCTTTAGTCATGAAAAATTGGTAAAATGTTTAAAAATTTTTCAAAGATTCATGTAGTTGCATTCATCTTTTTTAAACATATTAGAATTGAGTCTAGAGTTTATCATATCATCTAGGTTGTTTGCATTTTGCATAAGGGGTTAGAATTTCTTAAAAAAGGTGTTTTTACTTATGAATTGTTTCAATGCCCTAGTTAGTAGTTCTCTAATGCTTTGTTTATGCTTTGAAAGTAAGTTCTTACCATGCTTGGATCACTTGTTAGGATTTTCGTGGCTTGAATTCAACTCTCATTATTTGAAACTCATTCTAATAAGTGAAAACCTTAATTTGAAATTCTAATTATCATTCTTATGCATTTGAAAATGAACACATGGTTTTAAAATATTTAGGCTCTCTTCTTCCTTTCTACCACTCTTTGTGAGCCTAAGTAGAACTCCCTCCTTGAACCTTACCCTTCTTTGAAGCCAAATGTTCTTGTGTGACATCTTTGTGAGGCCTTCCTTTCGGTTTGAACTTGGCATAAAGTGTTAGGTTTAGGCGACATGATTTGGTTTTCATATTTTTGCTAGCTTTGCATTTTGAAGCTAGGTGTAGGCTTAGGATAAGTTTGGGGGATCATTGGGGTTTCTATCTTGTCTATTTGTTCTCGGTTTCAAAGAACTTTGTGTTTTAAGGAAAGAAATGAGGTTTTGAGTGAAATGTTGTTTTTAAAACTAAGTATGCTCTAATAATTTCAGGAGGTAGCTCTCCCATAATAAAATATAAAAAAAAGAGAAAAGAAAAGAAAAAGAAATAAAAAGAGCCGAAGTGCCAAATAAAGAAAAACAAAATAAAAAGAGAAAAAAAAATAATAATAAGAAATTCCTAAAGAGCAAAAGTATTTTTCAAAACCTTTTCACTAAGCCTAAAAAGTTTAAAAATGTCTTTGTTTCGAATTGGGGATTGCTAAGTTGTAAAGAATAAGGGTAGACTCTTAAGTGGTGAGTGAGGATAAAATTTTTTAAATGAGAGGGGTATAGGACCGTTTGATAGTTTACATGGGTAGATGAGAATCTAATCATGTATGCATAAATTGTCTTTACCTTTAGCATTATGCACAAGTTCAACCATTTTTGAGAGAAACCCTTGTTCTAATTATAAACCCTTTTCAAATGAGATCATTCTATGCTCATAACCTTCACCCTTAGCCGAATGTGTTTTGCTTTAAAGTGCATAAGTTTGATTCATGGTTCGAATGTTAATGAATGTTAAAGGATGAGTTTCTTTGATTGTTAGGAATAGGAGAGTAATGATTTGAATTTCTTTGTGTGATGAGTATGGCTAAGTGAGTATGAGTGTAAGCATAGCATTTTAGAACTGTTAACTAGGACATTGAGATTGATTCATTTGAAAGGCACCTTTGCAAAAAGTTTAAAATCCCACTCATTTTTCTGAAAACCTCTCTTCCTTACTTATTTTATGTTGCTTGAGGGCAAGCAAGAAGTAAGTTTGGGGGAGTTGATGTTATTGCATATTGCATACATTTTGCATACTCATTAGTTACCTTTTCATGCATTTGTATCATGTTTTAGGGTAGATTGCATTCACTTAGGGTCCTAGAGCATTCTTGCATCAGCATACGCATTTTCCTTGCATTTTGCATCACATTCAGGTTGTTTCTGGCTGCTTTGGAGTCGTGGAGGTTCGTGGACGTGTTGAAGCTGATGTAGCAGTTCGTGGGAGCTCGGAAATATGCTAAGGACCAGAGATCGGGTAGCAGATCGAGCATGGCCGATGATGATCGAGACCCAGATCGAGCCGAAGACACGATGTCCGGATGTTATCGAGAGAACCACTCGATCTTGGAGTCGATCTCTGTCCTTTCAACCGTTTTTGGCCGCTAGCAAAGGGGGAACCATTAGCTTGTTTCGGCATTTGGGAAGGCGGCGACGTCCTTTTCCCATAACAATTTTTATCCTTATCTTCTGCTTTATGTTTTCTCTCTCGTTTTCGTGAAGAACACCATTGTTGAAACTCGTTTTTCTCTTAAGCTTTTGTATTCGAATCATTTCTGTCCAATCTAGTTTTCTTTTCATGTTTATCGTCTCGTTTCATATGCTTTGCTTGATTGACTCTATGTGTAGCGAGTAGTTTCTTTGGGTTCGGGGTTGAGAGGACTAAGGGGTAGAAAGGGTTTTGATCTTGGGGTTTTTCTAAACGTTTTTAAAGGCTATCTCTTCTAAGGTGTTGAGATCTTAATGCTTGAAGACTCTCACGCCAAGAGCTTCATGATCCGAGAGGTTCCGTACCTTGACAGGATCCAGGGGCCTACGAAGATCACACCTTAGAGACTAGTTACCCCTTCCCCAAAGCCATGGAAGTTTGGGGGATTAGTTAAGCCATTCGTTTGAAATCCGTTTTCCTTGCCCTTCGACCTCTCTTTCCACCAAAAGCCATGGGTTTGGAGGAGAGGATGAAGGAGTGATCTATACCGAAAGCCACAGATAGATCTTGTTTTGTTTTCAAGGCTTAGAGATCCTCACCAAGTGAGTCGATCTAAAGTTTTAAACCCAAGGTCGAACCTTTGAAACCCCTAACCATGAATCTCAACCCTAGGCCCTTTCTTTTAGCATCTTTACGTCTTATCTCATCTTTCGCTTGATATCTGATAGCATCCTGGTCATTAGCTTTACTGTTCTTACGTTTTTAGACGAGATCGATTGTTATTGCTTGATCTAGTGGTCGATCTCATGGTCGACCCACTAGTCGAATTTTAATAATTCGAAGCTTTCTCCTTTAATTGGTCTGCTTGTTTCTCGTGGTATTTCTTCCTTTCTAGTATTTTTAAAATAGGTTTCATTCTGTTTAAGTTGCTGCATCTAGTTTTTAGAGATTTTCCCATAAACCGTCTCATTTTGCTTAGATTGGCTTTAGTCCTTGCATTCTCTGTGCATTCTCTATCATCCTAGAAGTGGATTGACTCTCTCTTGCTTGCTGTACTACAACATGTCTTGCATTAGAGTTTGATAACCTCTCTGCAATATAAACCGAGCATAGAAACTGTTTATCAAGAACTTAGCACTAAGTGCCGGCAACTATGCTTAAGATTATGACCGTGCACCGCGAGGTTCTGAGCTAGAGTCTCACAAGAAAGAGTTGAAGTCACTACACAAGAAGATTGACAAGTTGGTTTTGCCAAATCAGAAGCATGTTCACTTTGTTGGTGAAGCGGATGAGAGCCAAGAGGAGCTTGAGTTGAGCCAAGAAGAAGCCAATTGGGTGGCAGGTCAAAACAACTACAAACCTCAAGGATATTAACAAGGCTACAACCAGAACAACAATCTCTCATACCGTAGCACAAATGTAGCAAATCCTAAGGATCAAGTGTACCTTGCTCAGCAAGCAAAGCCTTTCGTACCTTACAACAAAGGTTTTCAGCCGAGTGGTGGCTTCCAAGGGCAAGGGCAGAACAACTTCCAAGGACAACAGCAAGGAAAAAAGGGTTATATGCCAATGTACCCTCCGGGCTTTGTACCTCAACAGCAACAACCGATGCAACAACAAGTTGATCCTGTCCAAGCTATGTTCCAACATCTGATTCAAGGGCAAGCCTCTACAAACCAGAAGTTTGCCGAGACGAACACTCGTTTAGATTCGTCTCTCACTGACTTCTCTACTCAAATCACCAACTTAAACAACAAGATCAAGCAGCTAGAGAAGGGAAAGGCGAGTACAAGTGGTCAGAATAGCCTACCGGGCAAGTGTGAGCAGAACCCTAAGGAATATGCCAACGCCATCAAGTTAAAAAGCGGCAAAGAGCTAGCACCTACTGTTACTCCTAAGAAAAACGAGGACGTTGTAATTCAAGAGGGGGAGGGTAAGCTTTCTGCTGATGATGAGATCAACTTTGACAATGTCTGGATTCAAGGGCCAAGAAGAGGAGACAAGGCGGTTGTTGAGAAGAAAGCGGAGCAAACTACTAAGGAGAAGGATGCTTATGTACCTCCACCGTATGTACCTAAGCTACCTTTTCCTGGCCGTTTCAAGAAGCAACTCATAGAGAAGCATAGAGTCTTGTTTGAGAAGCATCTTAAGGACGTAGAGATCAAGCTACCTCTCGTGGACTGCCTTGCATTGATGCCTAAATGCGCCAAATTCTTCAAAGACACTCTCGTGAAGAAGAATAAGGAAAGAAAGGAAGTGCTTGTTTTAAGTGAGGAGTGTAGTGCTGTGATACACAAGGAGATAGTCCCTAAGAAGTTGCGAGACCCTGGAAGCTTCACTATACCTTTAGGTCCTTTGGAGTTCAAGAGTTTCCTTTGTGATCTCGAAGCTAGCATAAATCTGATGCCTCATTCCATGGCAAAGAAACTTGGCTCTACCCGTTTCAAGGACTGTAGAATCTCGTTGGTACTAGCTGACATGAGTGTGAGGTTACCCGTGGGATTGCTTGAGGACTTGCCAGTAAAGATCAGTGGAGTGAACATTCCTACAGACTTCGTTGTGTTGGAAATGGATGAAGAAACAAAGGATCCGCTCATTCTCGGTAGACCTTTCTTAGCCACCGCCGGAGCCATAATAGACGTCAAGAACGGGAAGATTGCCTTGCACTTGGGTAAAGATATAAGGCTAGACTTCGATATCAATGAGGTTTTGAAGAAGCCTACGATAGAAGGGCAAGCTTTCTACATTGAGACGTTGGATACTTTAGCGGATGAGTTGCTGGAAGAGCTGGCTCACGAAGATCATTTGAAGCCGGCACTGACTAAGGAGCCAGGAGAGTTTGGTTATGTGGATCAGAGGACTCAGGAGTACGTCAACTTGCTCGATTCGAGGAAAGTAGTGCTTGAAGATGTAGGCGTTTGCCTAGAGATCGACTCCGAGATCGATGACATTACTCGATCCAGGGGTCAAATCGATAAGACAATTGAGAGCACAACTCGATCCGGTGTAGCAATCGACAGTCAGATCGAGGAGGGTGATCGATCCAGGAAAACAATCGAGTTCGAGATTGAGAAAGGCCTTCGGATCAATTTGAGGTCCAATCCGGAGATCGACTCAGCGTCTCGATCTCTCACTCGATCCACATTAAATCGAGTGGGTGAATCGAGCGAAACTGCTCGATCTAGACGACATCGAGAGCAAGATCGATCTGACGACTCGATCTCAGAAGGGATAGCGGTTGGAGGATGAAGCAGCTTTAAGGGCCATGTCTCGGGTTCTAAGGAAGGTTTTAAGGAGGAGAACAATAGCAACAGCCACGAGGATGATTGGAGCGAGCTGTTAGCCCCAAAGGTGGACCTTAAGGAGCACCCAAAAGGGCTAAGGTATGCTTTCTTAGGGCTTAACGAGACCTATCCTGTGATTGTGAATGAAAACTTGAGTGATGATGAGTTGCAATCACTCTTAACTGAGTTGAGAAAGTATAGGAAGGCCATTGGGTACTCTCTAAGTGACATCAAGGGCCTTTCACCAATGCTTTGCACTCATAGGATTCACTTGGATAATGAGAACGCCTCTTCTATAGAACATCAAAGGCGTTTGAATCCAAATTTGAAAGAGGTTGTTAAGAAAGAGATTCTTAAGCTTTTAGAGGCTGACGTGATCTATCCCATAAGTAACAGCACGTGGCTTTCTCCCGTACACGTGGTGCCTAAGAGGGGAGGGATCAAGGTCATTAAGAATGATAAAGATGAGCTTATACCTACTAGGACTATTACTGGACACCGTATGTGTATTGATTATAGGAAGCTTAATCTTGCTATTAGAAATGATCATTTTCCCTTACCTTTTATTGATCAAATGCTTGAAAGACTTGCTAATCACCCCTACTATTGCTTTCTTGATGGATATAGTGGATTTTTCCAAATACCAATCCATCCCAATGATCAGGAGAAGACGACCTTTACATGCCCTTATGGCACCTTCGCGTATCGTAGGATGCCATTCGGGTTGTGTAACGCACCGGCTACGTTTCAGCGGTGTATGATGTCAATCTTCTCCGATCTAATAGAAGAGATGCTAGAGGTGTTTATGTATGACTTCTCGATCTATGGTGCGTCCTTTTCTGCGTATTTGTTGAATCTTTGCAGGGTTTTAAAGCGTTGTGAGGAGACAAACTTGGTGCTTTATTGGGAAAAATGCCACTTCATGGTGAAGGAGGGGATCGTGCTTGGACATAAGATATCAGAGAAGGGTATTGAAGTCGACAAAGCAAAGATTGATGTGATGACAAGCCTTGAGCCGCCAGCTAACTTCAAAGGAGTGAGAAGTTTCTTGGGACACGCATGTTTCTACAGGCGCTTCATTAAAGACTTCTCTAAGATTGCACGCCCTCTCACGCGGCTGTTGTGCAAGGAGGCTGAGTTCGTCTTTGATGAGGAATGTTTGCGAGCTTTTGTGACCATCAAGGAAACCCTAGTATCCGCGCCTATAGTGCAAGCACCAGATTGGACTCTTCCATTCGAGATTATGTGCGATGCTAGTGACTACGCCGTGGGAGCTGTTCTAGGCCAAAGGAAGGATAAGAAGCTGCACGTGATATACTATGCTTCAAGAACCTTGGATGACACGCAAACGAGGTATACAACTACGGAGAAGGAGCTATTGGCGGTTGTATTCGCCATTGAGAAGTTCAGGGCTTACCTCGTGGGTTCCAAGACCATTGTTTACACGGATCATGCAGCTTTGCGCTACATATATTCCAAGAAGGGCACTAAGCCGAGGCTTTTGAGATGGATCCTCTTACTTCAAGAATTTGACATGGAGATCAAAGACAAGAAAGAGATAGAGAACGGCGTTGCTGACCATCTCTCTCGGTTAATGATCAACGAATCTCTTCCTTTAGACGATTCTCTCCCCGAGGAACAGCTCATGGCAATCACTACGGCTGTTGCTGGGAGCTTAGAGGGGCGGTTTGAGGAAGTTCTGAGCTGCAAAGAGGAGGATATCCCTTGGTACACGGATATAGTGAACTACTTGGCATGTGGGGAAGAGCCGTCGCATCTAAACAACTACCATAGGAAGAAGTTCATGAGAGACGTGAGCCACTACTATTGGGATGACCCCTATCTATACAAGAGAGGAGTAGATAGCCTGTACAGAAGATGCGTGACAAAAGAGGAAGCGAGAGACATCATCTTTCATTGCCACGGTTCTTTGTATGGAGGGCACTTTAATTCGTTCAAAACCGCTACAAAAGTCTTACAAGTCGGCTTCTGGTGGCCGTCAATCTTCAAAGAGACCCATGAGTTCGTGATGAGCTGCGAGGCATGTCAAAGAGCAGGGAATATCACTAAGAGGAATGAGATGCCTCAAGAACCCATATTTGAGGTAGACGTCTTTGACGCGTGGGGCATAGACTTCATGGGGCTGTTTCCTTCATCATACGGCAACAAGTTCATACTAGTGGCTGTTAACTACGTCTCTAAGTGGGTTGAGGCCATTGCTTCCCCAACAAACGACTCTAAGGTGGTGATCAAGCTCTTTAAGAGCATTATTTTCCCGAGGTTTGGAGTTCCCAAGGTGGTGATAAGCGACGGAGGGAGCCATTTCATCAACAAGCTGTTTGGAAATCTGTTAAAGAAGTATAGCGTGAAGCATTAGGTAGCTACGCCTTATCATCCTCAAACAAGTGGCCAAGTGGAGGTCTCTAACCGTCAGATCAAGGCAATACTCGAAAGAACAGTTGGGACTACTCGGAAAGATTGGGCAGTGAAGTTGGATGACGCTTTGTGGGCGTACCAGACTGCTTTCAAAACGCCTATTGGTACCACTCCTTTCACTCTTCTCTACGGAAAAGGGTGTCATCTTCCTGTTGAGTTGGAACATAGGGCGTTGTGGGCTGTGAAGCGGCTGAATTTTGATCTGAAGACGGCTCAGGAGAAGCGTTTGATCCAGTTGCACGAGCTTGATGAGCTAAGGCTGGACGCTTACGAAAGTGCTAGGATCTACAAGGAGCGTACCAAGGCTGCTCATGACAAGAAACTGGTGCCTAAGGAGCTCAAGGAAGGGAGTTTGGTGCGGCTTTACAACTCGAGGCTCAAGCTCTTTCCAGGGAAGCTGAAGTCACGGTGGAGCGGTCCGTATGAAATCAAGGAGGTATTACCTTACGGAGCTGTCACGTTGGTGGGCAAGAGTGGGAATGCATTCACTATGAACGGGCACAGAGTTAAGCCATACATGGCAAACGCATTTGACAAGGAGAGCACCTGGATGCTTCTCCAAGACCCACCATCTGCCTAAACCAAGTAAAGTCTAGCTAAAGACGTTAAAGAGAGCGCACTTGGGAGGCATTCTCATGTCTATCCTGTACATATCTTTACTTTATTTCTTTTCCAGTTTTATGTTTTTGTCTTATGAGTGTGTAGGAAAAAGTATGAAAGACGCAAGCCATGATCGGAGTTCCAAAAGGAGTAAGAAGGGGGCAAGTATAAGCTAGAGATCGAGTGCTAGATCGACTCATCCTGGCTCGATCTTTGCTAGATCGAGCTAGTGAATCGAGAGGAGTCAGTCGATCTAGACGAGATCGAGTAGACTGATCGAGTGACGAACTCGATTTAAAATGTCTCGGGAATTCTTGGAGTTTAGATCGATCGATCCAAAATTGGATCGACCGATCTATTTTCTCTCGGGAAAATCCCTAGTAGACAGATCGATTAGTCAACTCGATCCACCACTCGATCCAAGCTGAATCGACCCCTGAATCGACAACCCGGCTCGATCACGAGGACTTAGTCGTGATTTCAAAAACTCAAGGAACGAGAGAGCCAATCGATCCACGACTCGATCCAAATCGAATCGTGTCCTAAATCAAGTAACTCTCTCGATCCGAGCCATTATGGGCATGAGATCGAGTCCTAGATCGACCGAAGGGACTCGATCTCATGTCGAGGTAACATTTTCTTTTCCCTCTCTCATTCTTTCCCTCCACTTTTTAAATTCAAATCTCGGTCAAGGCAGGAATCTTTGACCATGAAAATTGTGCATTGACCAAGACTTTTGTAAGAAACCACTTCTTGCACCCATAGTTTTGTTTTTGTTAGCCTTTAAATGTTTTCAACAACTTCTCACTCTCTCATTCTTGTTTTCTCGAACTTTTAAGCAAAGAGAGTGAGAGTTATTTGTTTCTAAAGGCTAGCAAGCTTCTTTAACAATCTTTGCAAAAGGTATTTTCGAATTTTTGAGAAAATCTTTTAGTAAATCTTCCTTTATTCGCAATTGATTGTTTTAGATGTTAAGGCGGTTTTGAATTTTTAAATTTAGCTCAATAATAGGAAAAATTCTGGATTTTCCCGTATCTCTAGACTTGATTCTCTATTATTCTGCTATATTTTTTATAAATTCTCCAAAATTCTAGGGTATTAGCTATCGACTTTCTTCTTTGCTTCTCTCTTTCTCTCAAAATATCACATATTTGCTCATAGCTTTGCTTGAGAACTTTGTTTCAGGAGCAATGGCCCCCAAGAGAACGAGAGAAGAGGCATCACAAGAGGGAGATGGTCAGAAGGTGACTGTTCAAGAAAGGGTTCGATGGAGTAAGGATGAAAAAAGGGATAAGAAGCGGCTGGAAAGGCTTCGGTTCGAGCCTACTAAGTTTGCGGACCGGGAGCTGCTGTTCAAGCTAGGGATCCTTGGAGATTTCGACCAACTCCTCAAGAACATTGGCCTAAGGTGTTTGTCACGGATGGATTGCTCAACCATTCGAGAAGTGACAATAGACCGTTACGAGAACCCTAGCTCCCCCGTTTCTTCACAAGGCCGTCTCTCTTTCAAGGTTGGACGTCAAGCTTTCAGCCTCTCAATCCCCGAGCTGTGTCAAGCATATGGTCTCAACGCAGCCGCCACCAAGATCGAGTTTTGCTCCTTCACACGAGCAAACAATTTTTGGGACCTGATCAGCAACGAAGACTACAAGGCCAACACCACCAAAATCAAGAGAGTGAGAAGCCCGGTGCTGAGGTACACATTGAAGCTGATCGCCAACACATTCAGCGGACGGTCAGTTGCTCCGACGGTCACGAAGACCGAGCTTTGCTTCTTGTTCCATGGCGTGAAGCATTTATTGTGTGATCCGGCGGAGAATGACGAGCCTATGGAGGATGAACTCGGTGATGACGTGAATTATGGATGCGTACTTGCTGCCTCTTTGGTGAAGTACAAGGCATATGCCTTGCGGTGCAAGGCAAGCTCTTCATTCATTGGCGGCTTCCTCATTCCTCTGTTCATACAAGCCGGCGTACCTATACATGATTTCACACCCGTCACGGCTAGAGCTTTCATGGATGAGATCTACATGAGGAATACCGACAGCTTGGGACGCACTCCAGCAGAAGGGTTCTATGCTTATCTTTTCATCGACGACGAACATGAGAAGAGAGTGTGCATCCTACCAAACAAGGACGAGACCGAGCTGCTTGGTGTTGGGAACATCGAGTTCTTGCCAACCGTAGAGGAGTGCTTTGCTCCTCTAGGAGGAACGCCTGCCCCAGCGATTGCTCCACGTCCAAGGTCTGAGTCTTCCGCCACGGAAGATGAGATGCCCGAGGCTTACACCCTTCCTAGCATCTGTTGTGGAGATGCAAAGGAAAATCAACAAATGGCAAGGCAAAATGCTCAAGAAACTTGCCAAGAAGGTCAAATCGCTTCAAGGAGGCTCGCCTAAGCAAGCTGCAAGTGAGGATGTTCAACAGCCCGAGAAGAGGAGGCTTTCAACCGGTGGAGTCATCATCCGTGAGACTCAAGGCAGCAACATTCAACCGGCGCGTCTCTCTCTTCAAGAGCCAGGCTCCAAAGGCAAAGCCGTAGCATCTAGCTCCTCTGGAACATCCTCAAGTTCCAGCCGAGACTAGACCCGAGGTAACAACCTTCTTCCATTGTATATACCGCTCATGTTTGCTTCTTTTGTATTGTGTTTTGAGCTCCTTTTAATTTGTTTGCCACCGGGACGGTGTCATTCAAGTTTGGGGGAGTATGTGTGTGGTTTGACATGTTTATTCTGATCTAATTTTCTCTTTAGCATCCTTGAGTCTTCATTGCATGAAAAATTGGTAAAATTGTTAAAATTTTTAAGAAACAATTCATGTAGTTGCATTCATCTTGTTAAAGCATTTTAAGATTGAGTCTAGGATTTTTAAGCATCTAGGTTGTTTACATGTGCATAAGGGGTTAAAGATTTCTTAAAAAGGTGTTTTAAGCTTATGAATGGTTTCAATCTCCTAGTTGATAGTTCTCTAATGCTTTGCTCATACTTTGAAAGTAAGTTCTTACCATGCTTGGATCACTAGTTTTGATTTTCGTGACTTGAATTGAACTCTCATGATTTGAAACTTGTCCTAATAAGTGAAAAACTTAAATCTGAAATTTTAAATATCATCCTTATGCATTTGAAAATGAACACATGGATTTTAAAATATTTAAGCTCTCCTTTTCCTTTTACCACTCTTTGTGAGCCTAAGTAGAACTCCCACCTTGACCCTTACCTTTCTTTGAAGCCTAGTTTTCGTGTGTGACATCATTGTGAGGCCTTTTTCCGGTTTGAACTTAGCATAAAGTGTTAGGTTTAGGCGACATGATTAGGTTCTCATATGTTTGCTAGCTTTGCATTTTGAAGCTAGTCTTAGGCTTAGAATAAGTTAGGGGGTTTAAGGGGTTGTTTTCATGTTTATATGCTCTCGGTTTCAAAAGAGTTTGGTATTTGAAAGAAAGAAAAAGGTTTTAAGTGAAAGGTTTGTGTTTAAAAATTTTTATGCTCTAATAATTTCAGAAGGTAGCTCTCTCAAAATAAAAATAAAAAGAAAAAGAAAAGAGCCTAAGTGCCAAAATAAAAGAAAAGAAAAGGAAAAAAAAAAATATAAATATATATAAACAGAGAGCTACCAATAAAAAATATGTAAAGAGCGAATTATTTTCAACCTTTTCACTAGCATAAAGAGTTAAAAATATTTTCTGTTTTGAATTGGGGAATGCTAAGCTTTTGCTTTGAGAAAAGGATAGATTCTATGTGGTGAGTGAGCTTAAAAAATAATAAATGAGAGGGGTTTAGGATCATTGTTAGTTTACATGATCAGATGAAGTTTGAAATGTCATACAGCATCTAAAAAAGAAAAGTCAATTGCCTTCACCTTTAGCATTATGCATAAAGTTCTTGCCATTTTTTGAGAGAAACTCTTGTTTTAAATAAAAAGCCTTTTTGAATGAGATCATTCTAAGCTCATAGCCTGCACCGTTAGCCAAATGTGTTTTGCTTTAAAGTGCAAAAGTTTGATTCATGGTTCGGTCTTTAATGAATGTTAAAGGATGAGTTTCTTTGATTGATTGGAATAGGGGAGTCACGATCTGAAATTCTTTGTGTGATGAGTATGGCTAAGTTCTTTGGAGTATGAGTGTGCGCATTGCATTTTAGAACTAGTAACTAGGACATTGAGATTGATTCATTTGAAAGGCACCTTTGCAAGAAGCTTAAAACTCCCGTTTGTTTTAAAAGCTCTCTTTCTTTCTTATTTTCTGTTGCTTGAGGGCAAGCAAGAAGTATGTTTAGGGGAGTTGATATCACTGCATATTGCATGCATTTTGCATACATATAAGTTAGCTTTTCGTGCATTTACATCACACTTTAGGCTAGATTACATCACTTTAGGTCCTAGAGCATTCTTGCGCCAGCATATGCATGTTCCTTGCATTTTGCATCATATTCAGGTTGTTTCTGGCTACTTTGGAGTCGTGGAGGTTCGTGGACGTGCTGAGGCTAGTGTGGAGGTTCGTGGGACGTCCGATGTTTGCTAAGGACCAGAGATCGGGGAGCAGATCGAGCATGGCAGGTCGATCTAGATGAGATCGACCAAAAGATTGAGTATCCCAGGCGATCCAAGGGAATTGATCGAGACGAAGATCGAGTAAAGCAATCGATCAAGTGGTACAGACATAAATGACGCCATGCAGAGCGAGAGCCGGATCGAGTCCACCACTCGATCCGACCGAAGATCGATACCAAGATCGGATGCAACACTCGATCCACCGAAGAAGCTCGAGACCCAGATCAAGTAGAAGACACGATATCCGAAAGTGATGATGTTATTGCATATTGCTTACATTTTGCATACTCATTAGTTAGCTTTTCATGCATTTGTATCATGTTTTAGGGTAGATTGCATTCACTTAGGGTCCTAGAGCATTCTTGCATCAGCATACGCATTTTCCTTGCATTTTGAATCACATTCTGGTTGTTTCTGGCTGCTTTGGAGTCGTGGAGGTTCGTGGACGTGTTGAAGCTGATGTAGCAGTTCGTGGGAGCTCAAAAATATGCTAAGGACCAGATATCGGGTAGCAGATCGAGCATGGCCGGTCGATCTAGGAGTTGATCGACCAGAAGATCGAGCCAACTAGGCGATCCAAGGAGAATGATCGAGACTGAGATCGAGTGAAGCAATCGATCAATCGGTACAGACGTAAATGACGCCATGCAGAGCGAGAGTCAGATCGAGTACACCACTCGATCCAGATCGGATGCAACACTCGATTCGCCGATGATGATCAAGACCCAGATCGAGCCGAAGACACGATGTCTGGATATGATCGAGATAACCACTCGATCTTGGTGTCGATCTCTGTCCTTTCAACCGTTTTTGGCCGCTAGCGAAGTGGAGACCATTAGCTTGTTTCGGCATTTTGGGAAGGCGGCGACGTCCTTTTTCCATAACAATTTTTATCCTTATCTTCTACTTTATGTTTTCTCTCTCGTTTTCGTGAAGAACACCATTGTTGAAACTCGTTTTTCTCTTAAGCTTTTGTATTCGAATCATTTCTGTTCAATCTAGTTTTCTTTTGATGTTTATCGTCTCGTTTCATATGCTTTGCTTAATTTACTCTATGTGTAGCTAGTAGTTTCTTTGGGTTCGGGGTTGAGAGGACTAAGGGGTAGAAAGGGTTTCGATCTTAGGGTTTTTCTAAACGTTTTTAAAGGCTATCTCTTCTAAGGTGTTGAGATCTTAATGCTTGAAGACTCTCACGACAAGAGCTTCATGATCCGAGAGGTTCCTTACCTTGACAGGATCCAGGGGCCTCGGAAGATCACATCTTAGAGACTAGTTACCCCTTCCCAAAAGCCATGGAAGTTTGGGGGATTAGTTAAGCCATTCGTTTGAAATCTGTTTTCCTTGCCCTTCGACCTCTCTTTCCACCAAAAGCCATGGGTTTGGAGGAGAGGATGAAGGAGTGATCTATACCGAAAGCCACGAATAGATCTTCTTTTGTTTTCAAGGCTTAGAGATCCTCACCAAGTGAGTCGATCTAATGTTTTAAACCCAAGGTCGAACCTTTGAAACCCCTAACCTTGAATCTCAACCCTAGGCCTTTCTTTTAGCATCTTTACGTCTTATGTCATCTTTCGCTTGATATCTGATAGCATCCTGGTCATTAGCTTTACTGTTCTTACGTTTTTAGACGAGATCAATTGTTACTGCTCGATCTAGTGGTCGATCTCATGGTCGATCCACTAGTCGAATTTTAATAATTCGAAGCTTTCTCCTTTAATTGTTCTGCTTGTTTCTCGTAGTAGTTTCTTCCTTTCTAGTATTTTTAAAATAGGTTTCATTCTGTTTAAGTTGCTGCATCTAGTTTTTAGAGATTTTCCCATAAACCGTCTCATTTTGCTTAGATTTGCTTTAGTCCTTGCATTCTCTGTGCATTCTCTATCATCCTAGAAGTGGATTGACTCTCTCTTGCTTGCTGTACTACAACATGTCTTGCCTTAGATTTTGATAACCTCTCTGCAATATAAACCGAGCATAGAAACTGTTTATCAAATGGCGCCGTTGCCATTCTAGGACTGTTTAGAGAACATAGAGATTTGGGTCTTAGCAAAGACTAAGTCTTTACCTTTTTCATATTACTAATACATCTACTCTCAAACGTGTGTTTTCAGGTACATGAATCTTCGTTTAAGGGGAGACAACAATCTACTACAACCCTTAGACAACATTCATCAACTTGGTCACTCACGGCAAAGGAGAGTCAGAGAGCAAACAAGAGCCTTTGAGGAGATTGTTCAGCATGGTTTGGTTAACTTTGAAGATATGGCTGAACACGAGCATCCGGAAGGACCTCCTCCAGCTCACGGGGCAGCAGGAAGGGGCAATGGAAACCCCCAACACGCGGCTAGACCCCCAAGGATCATAGGAGCCAAAGATGCTCCCAATACCCACCACAATAGGTTTGGGATCACTCCTCCTCCTGTACAAAACAATAACTACGAGATCAAGCCAGGTTTCATCTCCATGGTGCAAAACAACAAGTTCCACGGCCTAGCAATGGAAGACCCCTTGGAGCACCTAGACAACTTCGAGCAAGTATGTGGGATGATCAAGATCAATGGCATATCCGAATATGCTTTCAAGCTGCGTCTCTTCCCCTTTTCACTCGGAGACAAAGCTAGACATTGGGAGAAGACCCTCCCATAAGGCACCAACACATCATGGGCCGAGTGTAAGAAGGCCTTTCTCTCAAAGTTCTTCTCAAGCACCAGGACAGCACGGTTGAGAAGCAAAATCAGCGGTTTCACTCAAAGGAACAACTAGACATTCAACGAGGCAATGGAGCGTTTCAAAGACTATACGATCCAATGTCCTCATCACGGGTTCAGCGAGGAGACACTACTCAATACCATATACCGTGGAGCCTCACCAAAGATCAGGTTGTTGCTTGACACAGCTAGCAAAGGAAACTTCCTCGGTCAGGAGGTAGAAGAGGGTATGGAGCTGATAGAAAACTTGGCGTTGAGTGATGGAAACTATGCTGAAGATTATGACCGTGCACCGAGAGGATCAGAGCTAGAGTCTCACAAGAAGGAGCTCAAATCTTTGCATGAGAAGATAGATAAGCTGGTGTTAGCCAATCAGAAGGATGTTCACTTTGTTGGTGAAGCTGATGAGAACCAGGAGGAGTTAGAGCTAAGCCAAGAAGAAGCAAATTGGGTGGCTGGACAGAACAACTACAAGTCTCAAGGCTACAACCAAGGCTACCAGAACAGCAACCTCTCTTACCGAAGCACCAACGTAGCCAACCCTAAAGATCAAGTGTACCCTGCTCAGCAAGCAAAACCTTTCATCCCTTACAACAAAGGTTTTCAACCGAGTGGTGGTTTCCAAGGTCAAGGGCAGAGCAACTTCCAAGGGCAATAACAACACAACAAGGGATATAGTCCTAACTACCCTCCGGGCTTTGCACCTCAGCAACAACAACCGATGCAACAACAAGTTGATCCGGTACAAGCAATGTTTCAACAGCTAATACAAGGGCAAGCCTCTACCAACCAGAAGTTCGCTGAAATGAACACTCGCCTAGACTCATCTCTTACCGACTTCTCCACTCAGATCACCAACTTAAACAACAAGATCAAGCAGCTGGAGAAAGGAAAAGCAAGTACGAGTGGTCAGAACAGTCTTCCGGGAAAGTGTGAGCAGAATCCAAAGGAGTAAGCTAATGCTATAACGTTGCGAAGCGGTAAAGAGCTCGAACCTCCAGTCTCTACAAAGAACAACGAGGACGTTGTAATTCAAGTGGGGGAGGGTAAACCTTCGGCTGATGATGATGAGATAAACTTTGACAACGTTTGGATCCAAGGGCCGAGAAAAGGAGACAAAGCAGTTGCTGAGAAGAAAGGTAAGCAAACCACCAAGGAGAAGAACGCTTACGTGCCCCCACCTTACGTACCGAAGCTGCCTTTCCCTGGCCGCTTCAAGAAGCAGCTCATCGAGAAGCACAGAATCCTCTTTGAGAAGCATCTTAAGGACGTGGAGATCAAGCTACCTCTGGTAGACTGTCTTGCTATGATGCCCAAATGCGCCAAGTTCTTCAAGGACACCCTCGTGAAAAAGACTTGTTCTAAGTGAAGAGTGTAGTGCGGTTATACATAAGGAGATAGTCCCTAAGAAGCTGGGAGACCCTGGAAGCTTCACTATACCCTGCGCTTTGGGTCCTCTAGAGTTCAAGAGTTGCTTGTGTGATCTCGGGGCTAGCATAAACCTGATGCCTCACTCTGTGGCTAAGAAGCTTGGTTTTACTCGTTTCAAAGACTGTCGGATCTCATTGGTGCTGGCTGATAGGAGTGTGAGGCTACAAGTGGGACTGCTTGAAGATTTACCGGTGCGAATCAGTGGTGTGAACGTCCCTACGGACTTCGTAGTGTTGGAGATGGATGAAGAGCCTAAGGATCCACTCATCTTAGGGAGACCGTTCCTTGCAACCGCCGGGGCTATCATAGATGTGAAGAATGGGAAGATTTCCTTGCATTTGGGAAAAGAGATCAGGCTTGACTTCGACATCAACAAGGTTCTAAAGAAGCTGACCATTGAAGGACAAGCTTTCTATATTGAAACGATGGATGCTTTGGCGGATGAGTTGCTGGAAGAGCTGGCTCTAGAAGACCATCTGAAGCTAGCACTGACTAAGGAGCCAGGGGAGTTTGGCTATGTGGACCAGAGAACCCAAGAGTACGTGAACCTGCTGGATTCTAGGAGGATTATCAGGAATGAAGAAGGTTGCTGCATAGAGATCGACCCCGAGATCGACGCTATCACTCGATCCAGGAGTCAGATCGACAAGTCAATCGAGAACACAACTCGATCAGGTGCAACAATCGATGGACAGATCGAGAAGAATGCTCGATCCGGAAAAACAATCGAGTCGACGATCGAGAGAGACCTCCCAATCATTTTGGAGTCCAATCAAGAGATCGACTCAGCGTCTCGATCCCTTACTCGATCCATATCAAATCGAGTAAGTGAATCGACTGAAATGGCTCGATCTAGACGACATCGAGAGGAGAATCGACTGGAGGACTCGATCTCAGAAGGGATAGCGATGGAGGAAAGCAGTCTGAAGGGCCATGCCTCGAGTTCAAGGGAGAGTTCCAAGGAGGAAAGCAACAACAACAGGCACGAGGATGACTGGAGTGAGCTATTAGCCCCAAAGGTGGACCTTAAGGAGCTCCCAAAAGGGCTAAGGTATGCTTTCGTAGGGCCTAATAACACCTATCCCGTGATTGTGAATGAAAACCTTAGTGATGATGAGTTGCACTCGCTCCTGACTGAGCTGAGAAAGTATAGGAAGGCCATTGGGTACTCTTTAAGTGACATCAAGGGCCTTTCACCAATGCTTTACACTCATAGGATTCACTTGGATAATGAGAACGCCACTTCTATAGAACATCAAAGGCGTTTGAATCCTAATTTGAAAGAGGTTGTTAAGAAGGAAATCCTTAAGCTTTTAGAGGCTGACGTGATCTATCCCATAAGTGACAGCACGTGGGTTTCTCCTGTACACGTGGTGCCTAAGAAGGGAGGGATCACGGTCATAAGGAATGAAAAGGATGAGCTTATCCCTACTAGGACCATCACTGGTCATAGGATGTGTATTGACTATAGGAAACTTAACCTTGCGACTAGGAAAGACCATTTCCCTTTGCCTTTTATTGATCAAATGCTTGAGAGACTTGCAAATCACCCTTACTACTGTTTTATCGATGGGTATAGCGGTTTCTTTCAAATACCTATTCACCCAAATGATCAGGAGAAGACGACCTTCACATGTCCCTACGGTACCTTTGCATATCGAAGGATGCCGTTTGGATTGTATAATGCACCGGCTACGTTTCAGCGGTGTATGATGTCGATCTTCTCCGATCTTATAGAGGAGATGGTAGAGGTGTTCATGGATGACTTCTCTGTGTATGGTGCGTCCTTTCCTGCGTGTTCGTTGAATCTTTGCAGGGTACTAAAACGTTGTGAAGAGACAAACTTGGTGCTGAACTGGGAGAAATGCCACTTCATGGTTAAGGAAGGGATCGTGCTCGGTCACAAGATATCAGAGAAGGGTATTGAGGTTGATCAGGCTAAGGTGGAGGTAATGATGGGTCTTCAGCCGCCGGTCAATGTTAAGGGAGTCAGAAGCTTCTTGGGACACGCAGGGTTTTATAGGCGCTTCATCAAAGATTTCTCCAAGATTGCACGCCCTCTTACACGGCTGTTGTGCAGGAAAGCTGAGTTTGTATTCGATGAGGAGTGTTTGAAGGCTTTCGTGACCATCAAGGAAGCCCTTACATCAGCTCCTATAGTCCAAGCACCAGATTGGTCTCTTCCCTTTGAGATCATGTGTGATGCTAGTGACTACGTCGTAGGAGCCATCCTTGGTCAGAAGAAAGACAAGAAGCTACACGTGATCTACTATGCTTCAAGAACCTTGGATGACACGCAATCAAGATACACCACTACGGAGAAGGAGTTGCTTGCAGTAGTCTTCGCCTTTGAGAAGTTCAGATTATATCTCATTGGTTCCAAGGCTATTGTATACACGGATCACGCTGTCTTGCGATACATCTACTCGAAGAAAGACACTAAGCCTCGGCTCTTAAGATGGATTCTGTTACTCCAGGAGTTTGGCATGGAGATTAAAGACAAGAAAGGGATAGAAAATGGAGTCGCTGACCACCTCTCACGGCTAAGGATCAACGAGTCTCTCCCCTTATATGACTCTCTTCCAGAAGAGCAGCTTATGGCAATTACTACGGCTGTTTGTGGAAAGCTAGAAGGGAGGTTTGAGGAAGTGTTGAGTTTCAAAGAGGAGGATCTACCGTGGTATGCTGATGTGGTGAACTATCTAGCGTGTGGTGAGACGAGATCGATCTTTGCTAGATCGAGCTAGTAAATCGAGAGGAGGCAGTCGATCTAGACGAGATCGAGTAGACTAATCGAGTGACGACCTCGATCTAAAATGTCTCGGGAATTCATGGAGTTTAGATCGATCGATCCAAAAGTGGATCGACCGATCTATTTTCTCTCGAGAAAATCCCGAGTAGACAGATCGATTAGTCAACTCGATCCACCACTCGATCCAAGCTGAATCGACCCCTGAATCGACAGCACGGCTCGATCACGAGGACTTAGTCGGGATTTCAAAAACTCAAGGAACGAGAGAGCCAATCGATCCACGACTCGATTCAAATCGAATCGTGTCCTAAATCGAGTAACTCTCTCGATCCGGGCCATTATGGGCATGAGATCGAGTCCTAGATCGACCGAAGGGACTCGATCTTGTGCCGAGGTAACATTTTCTTTTCTCTCTCTCATTTTTTCCCTCCACTTTTTAAATTCAAATCTTGGTCAAGGCAGGAATCTTTGACCCTGAAAACTGTGCCTTGACCGAAACTTTTGTCAGAAACCACTTCTTGCACCCATAGTTTTGTTTTCGCTAGCCTTTAAATGTTTTCAACAACCTCTCACTCTCTCATTCTTGTTTTCTCGAACTTTTAAGCAAAGAGAGTGAGAGTTATTTGTTTCTAAAGGCTAGCAAGCTTCTTTAACAACCTTTGCAAAAGCTATTTTTGGATTTTTGAGAAAATCTTTTAGAAAATCTCCCTTTATTTCGCAATTGATTGTTTTAGATGTTAGGGCGGTTTTGAATTTTTAAATTTAGCTCAATAATAGGAAAAATTCTGGAATTTGTGGTATCTCTAGATTTGATTCTCTATTATTCTGCTATATTTTTTATAAATTCCCCAAAATTCTAGGGTATTAGCTATCGACTTTCTTCCTTGCTTCTCTCTTTCTTTCAAAATATCATAGCTTTGCTTGAGAACTTTGTTTCAGGAGCAATGGCCCCCAAGAGAACGAGAGAAGAGACAACACAAGAGGGAGAAGGTCAGGAAGTGGCGGTTCAAGAAAGGATTCGATGGAGTAAGGATGAGAAAAGGGATAAGAAGCGGCTGGAAAGGCTTCGGTACGAGCCTACTAAGTTTGCGGACCAGGAGCTGCTGTTCAAGCTAGGGATCCTTGGAGATTTCGATCAACTCCTCAAGAAGATTGGCCTAAGATGTCTGTCACGAATGGATTGCCCAACCATTCCAGAAGTGACAATAGACTTCCTTGTCACGTTGGAGTTTCGTTACGAGAACCCTAGCGCCCCCGTTCCTTCACAAGGCCGTCTCTCTATCAAGGTTGGACGTCAAGCTTTCAGACTCTCAATCCACGAGCTGTGTCAAGCATATGGTCTCAACGCAGCCACCACCAAGATCGAGTTCCCCTCCTTCACGCGAGCAAACGATTTTTGGGACCTGATCAGCAACGAAGACTATAAGGCAAACACAGCCAAAATCAAGAGAGTGAGAAGCCCGGTGCTGAGGTACACCTTGAAGCTGATCGCCAACACATTCAGCGCGGTCAGTTGCTCCAACGGTCACGAAGACCGAGCTTTGCTTCTTGTTCCAAGGCGTGAAGCATTTGTTGTGTGATCCGAGGGAGAATGACGAGCCTATGGAGGATGAACTCGGTGATGACGTGAACTATGGATGCGTACTTGCTGCCTCTTTGGTGAAGTACAAGGCATATGCCTTGCGGTGCAAGGCGAGCTCTTCTTTCATTAGCGTTTTCCTCACTCCTCTGTTCATACAAGCCGGCCCACCTATACATGATTTCACACCCGTCCCGGCTAGAGCTTTCATGGATGAGATCTACATGAGGAATACCGATAGCTTGGGACGCACGCCAGCAGAAGGGTTCTATGCTTATCTTTTCATCGACGACGAACATGAGAAGAGAGTGTGCATACTACCAAACAAGGATGAGACCGAGCTGCTTGGTGTTGGGAACATAGAGTTCTTGCAAACCGTAGAGGAGTGCTTTGCTCCTCTAGGAGGAACGCCTGCCCCAGCGATTGCTCCACGTCAAAGGTCTGAGTCTCCCGCCACGGAAGATGAGATGCCCGAGGCTTACATCCTTCCCAAGATCGATTTCGAGCCGAGAACCAAGACGAAAAAGTTCCTAGCATCTGTTGTGGAGATGCAAAGGAAAATCAACAAATGGCAAGGCAAAATGCTCAAGAAACTTGCCAAAAAGGTCAAATAGCTTCAAGGAGGCTCGCCTAAGCAAGCTGCAAGTGAGGAAGTTCAACAACCCGAGAAGAGGAGGCTTTCAACCGGTGGAGTTGTCATCCGTGAGACTCAAGGCAGCAACATACAACCGGCGCGTCTCTCTCTTCAAGAGCCAGGCTCCAAAGGCAAAGCCGTAGCATCTAGCTCCTCTGGAACATCCTCAAGTTCCAGCCGAGACTAGACCCGAGGTAACAACCTTCTTCCATTGTATATACCACTCATGTTTGCTTCTTTTTTCATTGTGTTTTGAGCTCCTTTGAATTTTTTTGCCACGGGGACGATGTCAAGCAAGTTTGGGGGAGTATGTGTGTGGTTTGACATGTTTATTCTGATCTTATTTTCCCTTTAGCATCCTTGAGTCTTCATTGCATGAAAAACTGGTAAAAATTTTTAAAATTTTTTCAAAGATTCATGTAGTTACATTCATCTTGTTAAACATTTTAGGGTTGAGTCTAGAATTTTAAAGCATATAGGTTGTTCACATTTGCATAAGGGGTTAGAGTTTTTCTTAAAAAGGAGTTTTAAACTCATGAATGGTTTCAATCTCCTAGTTTGTAGTTCTCTAATGCTTTGCTCATACTTTGAAAGTAAGTTCTTACCATGCTTGGATCACTTGCTATGATTGTCGTGACTTGAATTGAACTCTCATGATTTGAAACTAGTCCTAATAAGTGAAAACCTTAATCTGAAATTTTAAATATCATCCTTATGCATTTGAAAATGAACACATGGATTTTAAAATATTTAGGCTCTCTTCTTCCTTTTACCACTGTTTGTGAGCCTAAGTAGAACTCCCACCTTGACCCTTACCTTTTTTTGAAGCCAAGTTTTCGCGTGTGACATCATTGTGAGGCCTTTTTCCGGTTTGACATCATTAGGTTCTCATATGTTTGCTAGCTTTGCATTTTGAAGCTAGACTTAGGCTTAGAATAAGTTTGGGGGTTTAAGGGGTTGTTTTCATGTTTATATGCTCTCGGTTTCAAAAGAGTTTGGTATTTGAAAGAAAGAAAAAGGTTTTAAGTGAAAGGCTTGTGTTTAAAAAATTTTATGCTCTAATAATTTCAGAAGGTAGCTCTCTCAAAATAAAAATAAAAAGAAAAAGAAAAGAGCCTAAGTGCCAAAATAAAAGAAAAAAAACAGAAAGAAAAATATAAATATAAATAAACAGAGAACTACCAATAAGAAATATGTAAAGAGCAAATTATTTTCAACCTTTTCACTAGCCTAGAGAGTTAAAAATGCTTTCTGTTTTGAATTGGTGAATGCTAAGCTTTTGCTTTGAGAAAAGGGTAGATTCTAAGTGGTGAGTGAGCTTAAAAGATAATAAATGAGAGGGGTTTTGGATCATTGTTAGTTTACATGGGTAGATGAGAATCTGATCATGTATGCATCAATTGCCTTCACCTTTAGCATTATGCATAAAGTTCTTGCCATTTTTCGAGAGAAACCCTTGTTTTAAATAAAAACCCTTTTCGAATGAGATCATTCTATGCTCATAGCCTGCACGCCAAATGTGTTCTGCTTTAAAGTGCATAAGTTTGATTCATGGTTCGGTCTTTAATGAATGTTAAAGGATGAGTTTCTTTGATTGTTAGGAATAGGAGAGTCATGATCTGAATTTCTTTGTGTGATGAATATGGCTAAGTTCTTTGGAGTATGAGTGTGCGCATTGCATTTTAGAACTAGTAACTAGGACATTGAGATTGATTCATTTGAAAGGCACCTTTGCAAGAAGCTTAAAACCCCCGTTTGTTTTAAAACCTCTCTTCCTTTCTTATTTTCTGTTGCTTGAGGGCAAGCAAGAAGTAAGTTTGGGGGAGTTGATGTCACTGCATACTGCATGCATTTTGCATACATATAAGTTAGTTTTTCATGCATTTACATCACACTTTAGGCTAGATTGCATCGCTTTAGGTCCTAGAGCATTCTTGCACCAGCATACGCATGTTCCTTGCATTTTGCATCATATTCAGGTTGTTTCTGGCTACTTTGGAGTCGTGGAGGTTCGTGGACGTGCTGAAGCTAGTGTGGAGGTTCGTGGAACATCAAATGTTTGCTAAGGACCAGAGATTGGGGAGCAGATCGAGCATGGCAGGGCGATCTTGATGATATCGACCAGAAGATCGAGTAGCCCAGGCGATCCAAGGGAATTGATCGAGACGAAGATCGAGTGAAGCAATCGATCAAGTTGTACGGACGTAAATGACGCCATGCAGAGCGAGAGCCAGATCGAGTCCACCACTCGATCCGACCGAAGATCGATACCAAGATCAGATGCAACACTCGATCCACCGAAGAAGATCCAGACCCAGGTCGAGTAGAAGATACGATGTCCGAAAGTGATCGAGAGAGCCGCTCGATCGCGAAGTCGATCTCTGTCCTTTAAACCGTTTTTGGCCGCTAGCGAGGGGGGGACCATTGAGCTGTTTGGCCCATTTTGGGAAGGCGGCGATGATCTTTTCCCACACACTTTTTCATTCTTATCTTTTTATGCTTTTTCTCTCTGGTTTGGAGACGATACGCCATTGTTAGACTTTGAGCTTTGTTCTTGAATAATTCGAATCGTTTAAGTTTAATCCATCGTTCTTATGTTTATCGTTTCATTCTTCATGCTTTGCTTAGTTTATTTAATGTGTAGTGAGTAGTTTCATTTGGGTTTCGGGGTTGAGAGGATTCACGGGGTCGAAAAGGTTTTCAAAGCTTGGTGTTTTCTTGTTCTTAATGGCTTTCTTTTCTAAGATGTTGAGTTCTTAAGGCTTAAAGAGCCTCACGCCAAGATCTTTATGATCAGAGAGAGCTCTTACCTTGACAGGATCCAGAGATCTCTGAAAATCACATCTTAGAGGCTAGTTACTCTTTCCCAAATGCCATGGTAGTTTAGAGGAGTAGTTAAGCCGCGTGGTTGAAATCTGTTTTCCTTGCCTCTCAATCTCTTTTTCCGCCAAACGCCATGGGTCTGGAGGAGAGAACGAGAGAGTGATCCATACCACATGCCATGGATGGATCTTGTTTTGTTTTCAAGGTTAGAGAATCTCACAAAGTGAGTAGATCTAGAGTTTTCAAACCAAGCTTGGAGCTTTGAAACCCCTAACATGAATCTCAACCCTAGACCCTTATTTCTTAGCATTCTTACATCTTCGTTAATCATCCACTTGATATTCATCGCATCCTGGTCATTAGTTTCTTCATACTTGCATTTTTAGACGAGATCGATCCAAACTGCTCGATCTAGTGGTCGATCCTGTGGTCGATCCACTAGTCGATTTTTAGTAGTTCATAGCCTTGCATTTTAATTATTCTGTTTGTTCCTCGTGGTAGTTTAATCACTCTTGGTAATTTTAAAATAGTTTTGCATTTCATTTTACTGCTGCATCTAGTTTTTAGGATTTTCACAAAATCGCCTCTCATTTGCTTAGCTTTACACTGCTCTTGCATTCTCTTTGACCTTCCTAGCTCCTAGAAATGGATTGACACTCACTTGCATACTGCACTACAACCTGGTCTTGCATTTGAGTTTTGACAGCCTCATTGCATCCTCGTCTTGCAAAAATATCGTTATCAATTATGCCAACTACATAGCTGCAGATGAGGTCCCTGACACTCTCAAAGGGTTTGAGAAGAAGAAATTCATGAGAGAACTAAGGAGATACTACTGGGATGAGCCATACTTGTACAAGCACTGTTCAGATGTAATCTACAGAAGATGCCTTGCAGAAGCTGAAGTTCAGAATGTGCTATTCTACTGTCATGGCTCTGAGTATGTAGGACACTTTGCTACCTTATAGACTGTCTCCAAAGTTCTACAAGCAGGTTTCTGGTGGCCTACAATGTTCAAGGATGCTCAGACATTCATCTCACAATGTGATGTCTGCCAAAGAAGAGGGAAGATCAGTAAAAGACATGAGATGCCACAGAACTTCATACTTGAAGTTGAAGTCTTTGACTGCTGGGGCATCGATTTCATGGGACCCTTTCCTCCATCCTATGGAAACAAGTCCATCCTGGTTGCAGTGGATTATGTCTCCAATTGGGTGGAAGCAATTGCCAGTCCACACAATGATGATGCAGTGGTCTTGAAGCTGTTCAAAACCATCATTTTTCCCAGGTTTGGAGTGCCACGGATTGTGATCAGTGATGGTGGGAAACACTTTATCAATAGAGTGTTTGAGAAGCTGCTGCAGAAGTATGGAGTTCATCACAAGGTTGCTACACCTTATCACCTTCAGACAAGTGGTCAGGTTGAAGTTTCCAACAGACAGATCAAAAAAATCCTGGAGAAGACAGTGGGAAAAACAAGAAAGGACTGGTCTGCCAAGTTAAATGATGCACTTTGGGCCTACAGGACAGCATTCAAGACACCACTTGGCGCCACACCATTCCATTTGCTTTATGGGAAAGCATGACACCTTCCAGTGGAGCTTGAACACAAGGCAAATTGGGCTGTCAAGAAGATGAACTTTGACTGGAAATCTTCAGCAGAGAGGTGCCAGATTCAGCTCAATGAGCTAGATGAGATCAGGCATCATGCATATGAGAACTCAAAGCTGTACAAAGAAAGGACTAAAGCATACCATGACAAGAAGATCCTTGCCAGACATTTTGAACCAAATGACCAGGTATTTTTGTATAACTCACGTTTACAAATATTTCCTGGAAAATTGCGTTCTCGTTGGTCAGGTCCTTTCACAGTTAAGGAAGTCAGACCATATAGTGCAGTTGTTCTATCAACTCCAGAAGGCAGGGAGTTTGTTGTCAATGGGCAAGGGCTGAAACATTACTAGGCGCAAGCCGCGACTCCTGAAGGACAGATTGTGCTTTTGGAAGATGCACCCACAGCCTGATCCTGAGGATAGTCAAGCTAATGACGTTAAACGAGCGCTTAGTGGGAGGCAACCCGCTGGTAAGTGTACATACTTAGTCTAATTTTTAATTTTTACTAACTTATTTTCGTGCTATTGTGTAGTCTTAAAAAAAAAAAAAAAAAAAAACATTGGGTGTCGAGGCGAGCACATGTCGACCATGGTCGACACCCTGGTCGTGACCAGTGTCGATCGACACCACCAACCCGGTGTCGATCGACACCCTCATTGATCAGGTAAGTCTCTATATATTTATCGCGTTTCTTCTTCTTCCTCATCTCTCCCTCAAAACCGAAAACTTCATAATTTCCATCAAAACACAACTTTCTTGTTTGTTGACGGATTTGAGTGATTGAAAAGCCTAACTTGGGCGAAATCTTGTTCTCTTTCTAAATATACAACTCATTCATCCGATCTGCAAAGTATGACACTCGAAATTCAACTTTCTCAGTTCGACCCCAAGGTTTAAAACTTCCGATTTGACCTGTTTTAGCTTGATTTAGTACTTGAATCATGCTTCTCTAGGTTTTTTAGGAGGAATTCGACCCTGCCCCTTAGTTACTACAGTTTGTTTTGCAAAATTTTGAAATTTTCGGATTGGTGATTAATTTTGCAAAAATAAGTTCGAATTTGGGGTTTTAGACTGGAATTGTTTGTGATTAGTGATCACTAAGTTGCTGGTTAGGTTGGCCCTTGATGATGTCGGCCAGATATTGAATTTTTAAATTTTCGAATTTTGGCCTGATTTTCGAAATCTCTCTGAAAAAGATTGGTCTGGGCAACATTGCGACCAAGCAGTACGACCTGTACCCGGATATAGTGCACCAGTTTATTGCCACAGTGAGGGTGTACTACACCAATGAGCTCGTGATGATAGCAGTTGAGGGCTCTCTCACATTCATCATTAGAGGCATCAGGTACAGGATTAACTTCACTGCACTCTGTCTCATACTCGGGTGCGATTCAAACCGTACCGGCGTCTCTCTTCCGATGCCATTCCCCGACCTGTAGAGTTTCTGGTCCCATTTCGGGAATGGGGTGTATGACTCCAAGAGGTCCACTCAGACAGATGTGCGCCATCCGTTTCTGCGATACCTTGTCCGCCTCTTCTCTACTACACTCATGTGCAAGTCTGAGCCCAGGAAGATGCGGGTTTCTGAGCTGACTCTCCTGTATTATGGCATTGAGGATGTGTTGACAGAGGAGTATCCGGTTGACAGGGATGTCAACATGGGTGCTATCCTTGCCCATCACTTGGCTTCACTGAAGACCAAGGCGTTCACCGGAGCTCGGGGCAAGCTCGAGAGTGTTTGCAGTCTTCTCACTCCTATCTTCCAGTACTGCAACATCGATACTTCGACTTGCAGAGTTGTCTCTGAGCGCCACCTTCTGGACATGGACTACTTGAGGAGAGCACACTGGATTGCAGGAGATGAGCCGCTATGGAGTTTCGTCAGTCACACTGGTCAGCGATGTTTGATTCCGCTACCACAGCCTGCTCTCACTACACTTCAGACAGACTCCCTCAGCTTCCAGCCTGATGATACATTGCTACGATCCGTGCCAGCTACTAGGCATAGAGGAGGATCTTCCCAAGCTGCTGCTTCTGCTGCTGAGGATGCGCCTGTTGAGGACCTTGCTGGAGGTTCCTCTCGTCGAGCTGGAGC
This sequence comes from Thlaspi arvense, assembly GCA_911865555.2. NCBI lineage: Eukaryota > Viridiplantae > Streptophyta > Magnoliopsida > Brassicales > Brassicaceae > Thlaspi > Thlaspi arvense. The sequence continues at coordinate 39,640,026 of OU466863.1, forward strand.
ACCACGTACCTACACGCTGCCTGCGCCGATTGGTCGACATGAGCTCCCACCGACTCCCGACATTCCGATGGAGCAAACTACTTTTCAGCGTTATATGGTGCAGAGTATTCAGGCGTTATGGAACGCCGTCTCGGTGCTGTCCAACTGCGGTTGTGTTCGCCCACACTCACCTGATACTGAGGATGAGGATTAGTTCCTCTAGCTATCCTGGTTACTTTTTCTTTTCCATTTGTTCTTTTCATTGTCTCTTGAGTCAGTTTTTATGTCTTTGTCTTGAGTCAGTTTTTCAGCTTTGATTATGTTTTGAAACTTGTTTGAACTGATGAGATTATGGATTATGTTGTTGCTTTTAATTGTTTGCTTAAGTGTTCTTAACAGTTTTGATTTGGGAGAACTTCACCTAACAATCTAACTTGCAACAAATACACATGTTTTGATCATCATATTCTGTTTTCAGACAGGGTGTCGATCGACACCAACCATGTGGTGTCGACCGACACCACGCGCAGTCACAGGTACCACTTTCTCATCACTGTACAAACCGTTTCATTGCCTCTTTTTACCAACTCCTTGCTTAATAACACTGGGGACAGTGTTGTTTAAGTCTGGTGGAGGTCGTTGCTGACATTGTGTACATTGTTTTGTATTTATAGAGTCTCAAAGTTGAGTCAAAACCTGTTTTATTGAGTCAAAATTTTTGAATTTGTCAGTTTTTCTTGGAACCAACCACAAAACATTGATACTTATAAGAACCATTGCTACAGTTGTTGATTTCAAGTCTTACTAAGTTGAAATTCATAGGTAAATCAGTCTAACAATGAAAGTTTAGGTTCTTAGAGAAACTGGAAAATTTGCTGTTAGCTCCATTTAAATGAACTTAAAACTTCTTGTCTTGGTGCTTGATTCTCTCTGATCTTGATTCTCTCTTCTAACACTGACAAGCATGTTAAAACACAGTTTCTCTTTGATCTTCCCTGATAGAGCTTAAAACGTTTAATTCAAAAGAATGGTGCATTCATGACCCTGTCTCCTCACAAGAAACAACAATAATGAACTCACTCAAGAACCTGTCTCCTCACAAGGAACACAAGTATTGAGTAGCACCATAACTTAGACTGTAACAGAATGAAAAAGAGCTTAAAATTAAAAAAAAATTATCAGAAAGAAAAGATCAAGGGAAAAGAAAATAGGAGAGCTGTGTTGAGATTGCTTTGTTCAGTTGTTTGGGAAGGGAAAAGAATCTATAAGTGATAGAGATGATAAAACCTTGATGAGACATCACTTAGATAGAAATAAGGAGTTTTAGCATTAGAGATTTCAGATTTCTTGAAAGAGCTTGAACTGGATTTGAAAGATTTTCTAAGCCTGTGATGATTAGACTGAAATTTGATCTTGTGTTGACTCTGTGGTATGTGGATTCGAAAATGTTAATCAATGTGGTGTTCCTGATGTCTGACTGACTTTTTCTGTGTTTTTAAACCTCTACTCTAGGCTATGTCTGATGTTTGCTTGAGGGCAAGCAAAAGATAAATCTGGGGGAGTTGATATATCATGGTTTATGCTGGTTTTTGACCATGATATAATGCTTGTTTATAGAGTCTTTTTGGTGTTTTTCGAGTCCTTTAGAGTCTTTGCAGGTCTAGGTACAAATGAAGCATAACTGTGGATTTTGGAACCTTTTGGAGCTATACTGAAGCTGATGCTGAAAATACCAAGTCGGAGGGCATTAAGGAGCAAGGTGTCGATCGACACCCACCACTTGGTGTCGATCGACACCGGTCGTGGTCGCGAAGAAGCATAAAAACTCATTGGAAGAAATTGCAATTTAACCCAGAAGTTTCCCACTATTTGCACTTTTGCCCCAGTTCGTGTTTAGACTTGTATTTAGGTTTTCTATGCCATTGTGAGGCATATATCTTGTTATCATTGAGACTAAGAGAGAAACTAGATTGAGAGCTTTTGGGAGACATATCCATACTCTATAGAGAAGAATTTCGAACCCCTTCATCTTTTAATCTATTTCTTAATGCAATTTTATTCAGTCATGATTTGTGTTTCACTTGCTATGTCTGAGTAATCTGCTAGTTAGGTTTTGGGTTATTCAAAGGTTGATAATGAATTGTTAGAACTACAAAACTGGAAGGATAAATCATTTGGTTCTTCATCTGGATTGCTTTAACACTGGTTTTAAGATTGATCACCTAGAAATCAGATCTTAGGTTGTTTAATAGATGTGAAAACATTGTTAATCACCAGAACTATCTTAGATGAGCAAAATAACTAATTGCAAAGGAATTTGGATTAGGCATTTTGCGAACATATTGAACTTGATCTATAATGCATGTTTAGGTTGTTAGAATTTGCAAAGGAATTTGGAATTCTATAATCTGATCATAGTTAATCTCTGCGACTGAAGTCGATTGGTTTTACATTAGTGTTTCGAGTTCTAGAACGGTTTTAATAAATATTCTTTTCAGTCTGTAGTCTACGATTTATGTCAACCTGCGAATTTCCCATTGCCTAGCGTCCTGTCTTTATTGATTTTAAGAACCTACAATCCGCCCCTGACATCATTGCTTTCATTGCTATTTTAATTTCATTTCATTATTGACTGCTTAGCTTTATTTGAATCTAAAATCTGTTGAGTGATAGCCTTAAGTCCTTGTGGATTTGATCCCTAAGTACTACAGTGATCTCTTAATTTGAGAGAGTAGCTCTAAGGGTAAATTTGAGCATATCAAGTTGGTTGATTTGAATGCTTGTGTAGGCTAAGCTAGAGTTCATTGCTTGCTTTGATTGATATGGCTAAAGCTTTTAAAGTAGAACAACCTCTGTGCATCTTAGAACTTATAACTTGGGCATTGAATCAGTTTTTCCATTGACATCTTTAGTTTTGAACTTCCGTTTTCAAACTTCTCTTCCTTTCTTGAATTTTGTTTGCTTGAGGGCAAGCAAAAGACAAGTTTGGGAGAGTTGATATACCTATATATTTAGCATATTTAGCATGCATTTAGGGTAGTTTTCATGCATTCATCTTGCATTATAGATTAGTTTCTACCATTTGTTGCATTTTAGGTCCTAGATCACTTTGCCTTTGCATTTTGCATATTTCTTGCATCTTTTGCATCATTATCAGGTTGTTTGGGACACTCTAGAGTTGTGGAGGTTGCGTGGACGTGCCGAGGGTCAAAATGGAGCTTGTGGACACATGGAGAACTTAGCCATGCATGAGAAGGACCCGAGATCGAGACTCATATCTAGCAAGGCAGGTCGGTCTAGACGAGATCGACCAGAAGATCGAGTGACTCAAGTTGTTTCAAGGAGAAGGATCGAGACCAAGATCGAGAGAGGCGATCGATCGGGAGTATGGACGTGAATGACGCCATGCAGAACGAGAGACCGATCGAGACCACGACTCGATCATCCAAGGACCGAGTAGAAGATCAAAGGAAGTGCTTGATCCATCCAACCAAATCGACTTGAAGATCGAGCGATAGATGGCGATTCTTGAAGAAGATCGAGTGAGCTGCTCGATCTCGAGATCGATCCCTGGAGCCTTATCTGGCCAGCTCATTCTTGGAGCGTAGTGAGGGGACCATTAGGGATGTTTGGCTATTTTGGGAAGGAGGCGGCTATCACTTTCATTATCCTCCATTTTGCTTTTATCTTTTCTTTTCTTCATTGTTAGGCGAGAAGCCATTATCGAACCTTAGAGTTTTTCTTGTCTTCAAACTTTGAATCTTTTCAATATTAAGCATTTTCCTTTAATCACTTGCCTTAATCATGCTTAGTTATTCTTTTACTGCATTTCAGTCGGTTTTAAACATGAGTAGCGAGTAGTTTTTCTTTGGGTAAGGGGTTGAGGTGATTCAAGGGTTTAAGGGGTTTAAGCTTTTGGTATTTTTCTTGTTCTTCACTTATTCCTTTCTAGGATTTTGGGGTCTGAAGGCTTAGAGAGTCTTGGAAAAGATCTCTATTATTCCAGGGCTTCTCTTACATTGACCGGATTCAGAGATCCTTGAAAACCATATCCTAGAAACTAATATACCCTCTCCCAAACACCATGGATGTAGAGGAGGTTAGTTAAGCCGTTTGTTGAGATCTGTAGTCCATGCTCTTCGATCTCTTTTTCCACCAAAAGCCATGGGTTTGGAGAAGAGATTGAAGAAGGGAATCATACCATACGCCATGGATGAGTCTATTTAAGATTCTCAAGGCTTAGAGAAAGCTCATCAATGAGTAAATCTATGTGTTTTCAAACCAAAGCTTGACCCTTGAACACTCTTGAATTTGACCCTCGACCTTGAACCCTCTTTTTAGCACCTTTAAACCTCTGTTTATCATCCTCTTGTCATAAAGCTAGCATCTTGATCATTAGAAGTTATTTGTCCTAAGTTGTTAGAATTGACCTGTTTTACCCGTTTTAGCTCTAGATTTTTAGTTACTAGTAGATTTGCGTTTTTAATCCTCTGTTTTCTCCCAGTAGTAGTTAGCCCTCTTCCAGGGATTTCAAAATAGTTTGCATAATCATTTGGTCATTGCATTTAGTTTTTAGCGATTTTACCATCCATTATTCGATTCTGCTTAGATTTGCTTCACTCTTGCATTCTTAGTGTACTTCCTACATCCTAGGCTGGATTGATACTCTCTTGCATACTATACTACAACTATTGGTTGCTTGAGCTTTGATATTCTTGCTTGACAAAACCTTGTTTATCAGACGTACCGGTTCGAGGCCGAGAGCTGGGTAAACAAACTCGTTGTGTTCTTTCTTTATTGCGGAATTGTCTTGATGTTGCAGGGAGGTTTAAAACCTCAACAAGTGGTATCAGAGCATCATGTTATTTGGATTGCACATCAAGGCTGATCCACCTGTTACAAAAGATCGCAGGTTAGTAAACACAAAGTCAGTCCAATCAAACATTCATGGAACCTACACAAGGAAGGTTCGAGATGGATAAGTTTGATGGTAAAGGAGATTTCGGTATGTGGAAATACAAGCTGCTAGGTCAGCTTGACATCCAGGGTCTTCTGTCTGTTTTGGACGAGAACTTTAGTGTTCTGTCAACTACTGGAAAAGGTGAAGAAGGATCAATTACCAAGGTTAATCCAAAGCTAGTAGATAAAGACTGGAGGGTAAAAAGCTTATTGGGAACGTGTCTTAGTGACTCGATCTTGAGGAAGATCATGCACAAGCCTACTGCAATGGGACAATGGCAAGCTCTTGAAAGGAATTATCAGAAGAGGTCTCTTCCCAACAGGATGTACCTAAAGAAGCAATTCTCTTGTTACAAGATGGAAGAAGAGAAGTCAATATAGGAGAATGTTGACATCTTCCTGAAGTAAATTACAGACTTAGAAAGTCTTAAGGTGGGTATATCGGATGAAGATCAGGCTATCCAGATCTTATCAGGACTTCCACCAGCTTATGAACAATTATTGCACACGCATCAGTATGGAACCGGAAAGGAAACACTCACGGTGGATGAAGTTGTCACTTCAGCTTATTCCAAAGAAGCTGAACTCAAGCAGAAAGGATTACTTTACAAAAGTAGAACAGATGCATAAGGTTTGTATGTGGAATCAAAGGACGTAGAATCAAGGGGCAGATCCAATTCAAGAAGAAATTCTAAAAAAAGGGGAAGATCTAAGTTAAAGAAAAGGTTTGATAAAGACAACTTGGGCTATTTTATTTGTGGATCAGAAGATCACTGGAAAAGAGAATGTCCAGAGAGAGAAAAAACCTCCAAATTTTGCAAATATTGCAGCAGAACCTAAACAGCCCATAGTGCTAAGTGTTAGTGCTCAAGACATGAAGAAAGAATGGATTATGGACTCCATTGTTCATACCACAATACACCAGACAAAGAAGTCTTGTTTGACTTCAAGGAGTTCAATGGTGGTAGTGTTTTGATGGCAAATAACACGCATGCTAACATCAAAGGAATGAGAAAGATTCAAATTCAGAATCCAGATGGTTTTGAGGTAATACTCAGGGATGTTAGATACATGCCGAAGGTGAGTAGGAATCTTATCTCAGATGGAATGTTAGAGAAATCAGGTTGCAAGTATAAAGGAGGTAACTTCAAAGTTCAGTTCTACAAAGATGGGCAGAAAGCAATATCTGAAAAATACAAAGATGGGCTGTATTTCCTACAAGGCACGATTGCAAAGTCAACAATGGAGAAAGAAGTCAGATAGAAGAAGTCAAAGAGGGTGACATTCAGAGAAAATCTGACGTAGGGACCTACTCCATATGGCTTTAAGACAAAGGAATCTTCTGCTCAAGGTGGAGACTCTTCTTCGATAGAGAATTTTGAAGAAAGAAGCTGGTACAGAATCTTCAGGAGATGATCATTTGGTGGAAAGTACTTTGCTGCTGTAGAGGAGACTGATACAGATGAGATGAGGAAGAGCAAGAAACAGAAGCATCATAAGAATGATGCAGAAGAAGGAAGTTTGAACAAAGAGCTTGAGGTGAGAGACTTGGGAGAAGTTTCAAAGATATTGGGAATGGGTATCTTCAGAGATAAAGTTAAAGGAGATGTTACACTATCTAAGGGCCATACAAATAAATTTCAAGTGGGTTCCCTAACTAAAGCAATACATGGGTAGAAGCTTCAGGTTTGCTCCAAGCCTATCAATGTGGCCTGCGAGGGACTACAGCTCCAAGTAACTCCACTATCGATATCTCACTCTCGCAGGAAGAAGATCATAGAAACAGGTCAGTTTCAGAGATGTTCTTATATCGATAAGTGAAAATCAGATTGATTAATGGGTTAAGGGAGTTACCTGTAGGCATCTGGAATTGCAGTAGGGAGATACTGATTCCAGGTGGAGTTGTTGTAAGAATTTAAGAGAAAACAGTTTAGTTCTTCACTGTTTGATCTTGAAGTCGAAAGTGTAAGTCGAGAGTTGAGTATTTCATAGGTAAAAGGAGTACCTGAAATCACTAGAAGCATGAGAGAAGGTTGATCTCTCGTCAGGACGGGCTTATAGGAAAGGAAAATTAAGAGTAAAGTTCCACAAGAAAATCTAGGTTCCAAGAAATCCAAGGAATGGAGAAGGGGACATATTACATGTACAAGATTAGAAGCCGCGAAGTATATAGACTCTTGATTCGGGTGGAGTAGCTGCATAGGATTCAAAAGAGGTTAATTCAAAGCTCAGTGCACAAGAGTAGGATTAACATGTCGATAAAGATGAATCAGTTTTCTGAAGAGGGTTACCTGGATTCTTCAGATGCATTGAATTGCAGGAGAAACTGCAAAAGAAGAAGAGAAATATGTAAAATTAAGTTGGAATTTCACATGTCTCGGAAGTATCAACAGATACAAAGACCAGGCATGAAGGAGATGATACAGATCAAGAGGGTTACCTGGAATCACTAGAACAGCTGATACAAACCATCAAAGAAGCTGTCGAGGAGAAGAACATGGGTTCAAATTTTATGGTTTCGCATCAATGCTCAAGTTACATTAAAGGAAATTGGTTAGCACAAGCTTGATGGTTACCTTGTTTGCTGCGATAGGAAGTTTTTACTACTCAGGAAAAGCTGAAATAAAAAGGAGCTCAGAGAGATTAAGCTATCACACAAGAGGAAAAAGGATTCGAAGGAGAAAAGATTGAGCTAGAGCATTACAACAGAGAGATGTATCTGAGCTGGGAATGTTACCATGGAGATATAATGGTATCGACAATGAACTTGGTACCAGAAAGTCGAAGACGGCGGAGGACTGCCTGAATCGCAGGAAATTGAGCAATTATAGAGCATGTGGATTTCAGTTTCAGGTCTCGGATGCTGCAGAAGACATAATCAAAGTGGGTTACTCTGATTCAGGAATTGCAATAGAGAAAAAAACATAAAATCAAAGGAGATGCAGAGAAATTGACTGAGTTTTCACTTACGATGAAAAGCTTTACCAAAGATGGTGATGTGGGTTTGGGGGGAAGCTTAAGTTGAAGACTCATGGGGTTTTGTTTCAGACAGTGATGGTGGTAGAGGATTCACCAGGAAAGGCCATGGACTCTGGTAAGAATTAAATCGTCGTGATTCACCATCAAAACTGAAGAGAAAAGAAATCGTAAGAGGAGTGCCACGAAGACGGAAGCTTGTGTGTCGGGATTCAAAGGAGGCGGCGTTTCCTAGTCTTAATGGAACTGCCGTGTGATTCAATGCTGGTCAAAATTATGGCAGAGAATGACGCACGGGTGGAGCATTACAAATCTCAGTGCACAAGAGTAGGATTAACATGTCGATAAAGATGAATCAGTTTTTTGAAGAGGGTTACCTGGATTCCTCAGATGCATTGAATTGCAGGAGAAACTGCAAAAGAAGAAGAGAAATATGTAAAATTAAGTTAGAATTTCAAATGTCTCGGAAGTATCAACAGATACAAAGACCAGGCATGAAGGAGATGATACAGATTAAGAGGGTTATCTGGAATCACTAGAACAGCAGATACAAACCATCAAAGAAGCTGTCGAGGAGAAGAACATGGGTTCAAGTTTTATGGTTTCGCATCAATGCTCAAGTTACATTAAAGGAAATTGGTTAGCACAAGCTTGATGGTTACCTTGTTTGCTGCGATAGGAAGTTTTTACTACTCAGGAAATGCTGAAATAAAAAGGAGCTCAGAGAGATTAAGCTATCACACAAGAGGAAAAAGGATTCGAAGGAGAAAAGATTGAGCTAGAGCATTACAACAGAGAGATGTATCTGAGCTGGGAATGTTACCATGGAGTTATAATGGTATCGACAATGAACTTGGTACCAGAAAGTCGAAGACGGCGGAGGACTGCCTGAATCGCAGGAAATTGAGCAATTATAGAGCATGTGGATTTCAGTTTCAGGTCTCGGATGCTGCAGAAGACATAATCAAAGTGGGTTACTCTGATTCGGGAATTGCAATAGAGAAAAAACATAAAATCAAAGGAGATGCAGAGAAATTGACTGAGTTTTCACTTACGATGAAAAGCTTTACCAAAGATGGCGATGTGGGTTTGGGGGGAAGCTTAAGTTGAAGACTCATGGGGTTTTGTTTCAGACAGTGATGGTGGTAGAGGATTCACCAGGAAAGGCCATGGACTCTGGTAAGAATCAATTCGTCGTGATTCACCATCAAACCTGAAGACAAAAGAAATCGTAAGAGGGGTGCCACGAAGACGGAAGCTTGTGTGTCGGGATTCAAAGGAGGCAGCGTTTCCTAGTCTTAATGGAACTGCCGTGTGATTCAATGCTGGTCAAAATGATGCCAAAGAATGACGCACAGGTGGAGCATTACAAATCTCATTGCACAAGAGTAGGATTAACATGTCGATAAAGATGAATCAGTTTTCTGAAGAGGGTTACCTGGATTCTTCAGATGCATTGAATTGCAGGAGAAACTGCAAAAGAAGAAGAGAAATATGTAAAATTAAGTTAGAATTTCAAATGTCTCGGAAGTATCAACAGATACAAAGACTAGGCATGAAGGAGATGATACAGATCAAGAGGGTTACCTGGAATCACTAGAACAGCTGATACAAACCATCAAAGAAGCTGTCGAGGAGAAGAACATGGGTTCAAGTTTTATGGTTTCGCATCAATGCTCAAGTTACATTAAAGGAAATTGGTTAGCACAAGCTTGATGGTTACCTTGTTTGCTGCGATAGGAAGTTTTTACTACTCAGGAAAAGCTGAAATAAAATGGAGCTCAGAGAGATTAAGCTATCACACAAGAGGAAAAAGGATTCGAAGGAAAAAAGATTGAGCTAAAGCATTACAACAGAGAGATGTATCTGAGCTGGGAATGTTACCATGGAGTTATAATGGTATCGACAATGAACTTGGTACCAGAAAGTCGAAGACGGCGGAGGACTGCCTGAATCGCAGGAAATTAAGCAATTATAGAGCATGTGGATTTCAGTTTCAGGTCTCGGATACTGCAGAAGACATAATCAAAGTGGGTTACTCTGATTCAGGAATTGCAATAGAGAAAAAAACATAAAATCAAAGGAGATGCAGAGAAATTGACTGAGTTTTCACTTACGATGAAAAGCTTTACCAAAGATGGTGGTAGAGGATTCACCAGGAAAGGCCATGGACTCTGGTAAGAATCAAATCGTCGTGATTCACCATCAAAACTGAAGACAAAAGAAATCGTAAGAGGGGTGCCACGAAGACGGAAGCATGTGTGTCGGGATTCAAAGGAGACGGCGTTTCCAAGTCTTAATGGAACTGCCGTGTGATTCAATGCTGGTCAAAATGATGCCAGAGAATGACGCACAGGTGGAGCATTACAAATCTGAGAGAGAGAGAGAGAGAGAGAGAGAGAGAGAGAGAGAGAGAGATATAGAGAGAGAGAGAAGTGTTGGCGAAGGAAACAAAGTTTTTGGTCTAATTCGGTTTTGTCAAAGATGGAGATTGTGGGAATTGACCCAAACCTAAACCAATGTAACTTGGGCCAAATATGATGGGCCTTGTTATGTGAGCAGCATGAATAAGAGAGAGCAAGACTTTGGGCCAAAGCAATATTGAAGCCCACAAGTTTAATGTTTTACGTTAGTGAGTTATATGGTTAGATAAATCGATGCATAGTGGAAGGTTGATCGAGATCACTCTAGGGCTTCTTGTTATCTGTAAACAAAGCTTGTATTATCTGATTCATAGTGAAAGTTGAGGGAAAGAGATCCCTCCCCAGACGTACTTGATGATAGGTTTTTGGGCTATCTCAATCCTCAATTTACACTAGTCATTGTAGTATTGAGTTTTATCAATCCATGGAGAGTTGTTGAATACAAAAGAGTTGCAAGCAGAAGTTCTTAAATCAAGCAAGCAAAGAGGTTTTTGTTGCCTAAGCAACTGAACTAACAACCTTAACTGATCAATAACCAAAGAGAACTCAAAAAGAGACATTTTAGCAATGATCAAAGAAGCAAGACAGAGTAAATAAACAGAGCACTTAAACAAATTCAAAATTCAACAAAGAGAAAGCAAGTTCCTAGATGTGGTTATTGATTTTGGGGGATTCAAGGACTAACTAAGGTTGTCTCAAGCATCATTGATCAAGCAAACAAGCTAGCAATGGCGGTTCCTAGACATAGAGTTCAGAAACAAGCAAGCTAAGTCTAATCTATTGATAAATAGCCCTTTGCTAAACATCTTAACAAGAACTAACTCTCATTAGTGTTAAAAAGTTCAACAAGCATTAATAATCAACTCTATTCATGTCAAAATACTCCTCAAACAGTCAACTCTTGAGCCAGGGCCATCAAATCCTCTATCAAACAAGATCAGCATTTCATTAAACACTTGGTGGGCATAAGAGAAAGCTTAAATCCTAGATAAGTGTGATCAAGACAAATCTAGCTTAAGAACAGATCAATAGAGAGGAACCCATGTTATTAAGCACTAAACAAACCTTAATCAATCCCTAAATCTCCTTAATCTACCACATCTAAGAACCCTCAATAAACTACTCATTAATACCCATGTTTAACACCAAATCACAAGAGGAAAAAATGCTAATTATGATTAAAAGAGAGATTAAGAGAAGATTAAAGGTAAATACAAACTAATATTAAATAAAGCAAGAAAATTGTCTTACAAACTCAATGAAATAACTCAAGAACAGTGATATGACATGACTGCTCGAAAATCTCCAGAAAATAATATTCATACATAAAGAAGGAAGCCCTAAAAGTAATGGCAAAAGTGTAATAAAAAGCAGCTTCGGACTGGGTTCCTATCGGTCAGATTGTGACCGATAGGATGATCGAGAGGATTCATATCGGTCTAGAAGGTGACCGATAGGGTGACCGGAATTCTCATGGTATACTTTTATTGGTCACTTCTTTGACCGATAGCCTGATCGATAGCTTCTCTATTGGTCACTCTTTGACCGATAGCCTTCGTGTCTAGACCAATAGGCTCTGCAGAGATCGTCTGCCTTGGTTCCTCTTGCTCCATTTCAGCTCAGCCAGCTTCCTGGTCAATTCATAAAGCTCCTCCATGCTCCTAATAGCTCCATGGGTACCTAAAAACATCCTTTGTGCAAAGAAAATGCAAACTACATCCTAAATGCAACCTAAGTCTAAAAGGAGAAGAAAAAGGGACAAAGGATAAGGAAAACATGCAAAAGAAAACCAAAACATGCACTAAATGCAAGCCTAAATGATGTAAATACAAGAGATATCAACACCCCCACATTTGCCTTTTGCTTGTCCTCAAGCAAACAAGAACAAATGAGAGAGTGAGGTTTGAAAGTGGGCATTCAGATCCAAAAGTGCAAAGGTAAAGAGATGAAATCAATGCTTAAGTGCCTAGTTGTGGGATGCAAACCTAATCAGCCATACTTTAAAGAACTTAGGCATGCGCATCATGTTTCAAAATGATCTCAAATCTCAACTTAGGCAAATGCTCAAATCAATCAACTCTTTAACTTTCAATTAAGCTCAAAACCATGAATCATGCATATGCAAATCAAGTGAAGACATTTGGTTCAAAGGGTAAGGTTATGAGATTAAAATAATCTCATTCAAACAAAGGGTGCACAAACATAAGGGATCACTCAATAAAATGATTCTACCCTAGGTAAAATGCTAAAGGTAAAAACACAGTTATGCATGCAATTCCAAGCTCCCTTCTACCCAAAGATGAATCCTAAACACTATTAAACCCCAAAGTGGACCCCTAAGTCTACCCTTTACCTAAACTCTACCCTTTTACCCTTCTTCATGGCTGGGGAAACTTCTTCTTTTTGCTTGTGTGGTTGCTTCTTTTTGTAGGGACTTGCTCTTTTTTGTTGCATTGGCGCCTTCTTCACCTTTGGTGGATTGCTTTGGGTCCGATTTCTTCTTTGGATTGACCCTTCAAAACATTTATGTTGCTGGTGCCATTCTTTCTGAACACTTAGAGCTTTTACTTCCCTTTACTTAACCACAATGCTAATCTGTTTCCCCCTTTTCTACCATTTCAAACTTTTTCCCTTTTCTTTTAAAGCATATAAACATGAAGTTCAAAACACTTAACTCTGCCCTTTTTAACCCAAAACTCCTAACCTAGAATCAAGCTCAAGATGCAAACTGATATCTACAAGAGAGCTTCTCATTGCCAGCCTTATTCCTAACATTTTTTGCCAAGACAAAATCGAAAATGATATGCAAAGGCCTCACAGCTCTCAAGATAGTGTTTAAGCTCAAAAGGAGGTTTTGGTTAAGGGAGTGGATAAGCTATTTGGATAAACAAGAGTGGTAAAAAGGAAAAGGATGATCCAAATATGTATATGGTAGCCATGAATTCACTTTTCAATGCATGATAATTAAAAGTCCAAATTAAAGTTCAAGTTGATAGAGTTGGTTTTCAGAGAACAAATGCTTTCAGTATGAGATGAGATGATCAAAATTAGCAATCCAAACATGGTTCGGTCTTAACTTCTAGCTTTCTTATGATGCATCAAATAACTAATCACTTAAACACTGAAATCATTTCTAAACTCTAAGCACTTTACAAGGAAAATTCATCATTATGTCCTATGTAAATGCAATGCAACTTATATGTCAACACTAGACTCAATCTTAAGAAAATAAAATGCAATAAAATGCTTTCATTTTGGTTTGCAAAAATATGAAATTTTTTTCAAATTTTTCGATTTTTTGTGTGTTTTTCTATGCCTTAGATGAATGCATGATATGCATGTCACTCAAGATGAAAGAAAATGAAAAACTAAGAAAACAGAACACAAAGTCAAACCCCAAATCTCCCTCCCCCACACATAAGTTATACAGTCCCTTGCGTAATGAAAGTATTGAGAGAGAGAAGCAACAAAATATAATACAAAACTTAAAAAAATGCAGTGGTATAAACAATGAGTAGGATGTGGTACCTTTTAGTAAATGGAGTGGTGGGAGGATCCAGATGTCTGTGGAGACTTGCTAGCTCTCCTCTTGTTCCTCCTCTCTTGACTTTGTGAAGATGCTGCTGCTTTTGAGGTGGAGGAACCCAGCTTGACCATATCTGTTCAGCCTTAGAAGAATCACCTTGAGTACCCCATTGCCATGTTGCTTGAACTTCGGAAGGGATGGGAGCTGGTGCTTCCCATGCTGATGGTGTATGGGTCCTTGGCTCATAAGATGAACCCCTTGGTTGTGCCCATGTTCCCCATTGATCACTTGGTTGTGCATTAAAGGAGTGTCTTCCTTGGGGGTTTCAAACAGCTTCTTCTTCTTCAGTAGGATCAGCTTGTGGCACTGGCTCTTCATGGTGAGAAGTATACTCATGAGTATGGCTCTGATGGGAAGCTTCTCTTGATGTGGGTTTGTTCTTTTTGAACTTCCCCTTTACCATCTTCACCATCTTCTTGATGGCTTTGTCTTACCACTTACACCGTTTCTGAAGGGTGTTGATATGCTCATGAGAAACATTCAAAGAATCCTCTTGGCTTGGGGCTTCATAGGGTTTGAAGTGGAACTTCTTGGACTTGTAGTTCAGCACCTCATCTTCGTCAAGCTCTTCTTCTTGGGTTTCTCCTTGGCTTTCCGAGCCAACAGGAGCATCTTCTTGTACTTCTTCTTCACCTTCTTCTCTAACTTCTTCTTCACCTCCTTCTGGTTCTACTTCCTCACTATCTTCTTCTCTCTCTTCAGGAACAGGGCCGCCATGGTAAAGCTGATCTTCACTTGGGTTGAAACTGATGTTGCCTCTCATGGTGATGGATGTATGCCTTGGATTAAGGAGGAGGATTCGTGCTGGCTCTTCAAAGTCATTGAGGAACTTGTAGACATGCTTGTCTTGAATGCTCTTCTCAATGTAGTGGCCTCTCCTAAGATAATCCATATCTATCCACAATGGTCCCAGAGCATTCTCTTCATGTTCCTCAAGGTCTACACCACTAGCCATCAGAACAGCTGTCACAACTCCTCCAATGTGGAGCTGTGGGTTCCTCTCCCTCTTCCCTTTGTATAAGACCCATCTCCAGTAGGTTAGGAGCTGCTCCATCAGCATGGTCACAAAGCATGGGAACCTCCTTGGCGGTTCTATTGGAGTTCCATTTTTGCTGGTGACCACAAGTGCATGCATCCCATTGTAAATGAGGTCTCTCTCCTTTCCAGTTAGGTTTGTAGTTTCCTTTCTTGCAAAAAATGTATTTGCAAGCGCCTTATAAGCATACCTAACTGCAGGATTCTTCTGATGTTGATTCCTTGTGGCTCCAGCTATGAAATTCCCAGCCCCAATTATGCCCCATAGCATGTCAGGCTGCTTTTGGGTGATTCTGAACTTGTTCCCTTTGTGAGCATAAGACATCAGACCAAGTGCTTGGGAGATCTCAAAGAAGGTTGGGGTGAACATTTGCTTGCCAAGCTTGAAGGATATCCACCCATCTTTGTTGGGGAGCTCACTCTCATCATAGCTAACCACCTTGAGAGTAGAGAGGAACTGATAAGTGAGCTGCTGGTAGGAAGGAAGTGGCATTGCCATGAACTCACTAAGCCCCATGTGCTCAAATATACTCTTGCAATCGCTATAGATCCCAAGTGCTTGCATGGTGTTAGCACAAGGGTATCTTGTAGCTTTGAAAGTGCACTGGTTGAAAGACTCCATGAGTTCTCTAGCACTTGGCTCATTGTATGTGACTTCTTCCTCTACAGATTTCCTTTTTCCTTTCTGCTTGTCACCTTTGTCTCCAACTGGTCTCTTTCCAGCAGCTTTTGATGACTGCCCAGCAGCATTACCTTTTCCCTTATCTCTTCTAACTCTTGGAGAAGTAGGCGCTTCCTCTTGTGGTGCTTTCCCTTTCCCTCCAGCAGCAGTTCTTGCTCTACCCATGTACCTACAAAAACAAAGCTTGAAGATACTATAAGTGGAAGAACAACAGTTGAGAAACTAATAACTGAAAGCTTTAGAAAGAATTTCTCAAAGCTAGAAGAAGTTTAACTAGTCATTAAACAAGATTAAATTTTCGAAAAGCAAAAGGAATTCACAAGCTAACAGTTTAGACAAACTAGAGTTCAAAAATAAAAATCAAACATTTATGCATGTGAACCTAGTATGGTGACTCTAAGCAAAAGAGAAGATGATCATGCAAAAGGATATTAAAACAAGCAAGAAATGAGATTTATGAACAGTAAACAATGCTTAAACATTTAACTTGCCCATTTGTAACATATCCACCATGCAAAATCAAAGCATAACATTTTAAACTAAACAAAACTTGTTCTTAAAACCATAGATTTAACAATTTTAAGCACATGCAAAGTTTAAGAACAAGAAATGAATAGTTGAGAAAGCAAACATTTGTGGAGCTTCTGAGCACTTAGAAGAAATAATAAAGAGAGAGAGAGCAAAAAATATCGAGCTAAATGTGAGAGAATTGAAGAAATGAAGTGTGAAGAGAAGAGAACGAGTTTGTTGGTTTTTAAAGAGGTGGGTGGGGAACGGAGGGACTCTAAAGTGTGGGGGACAAGAACTAAAGTGCGCAGGAACTCTGCTAAATGTCAGGAAGGAGCCAAAATTCAAATTCAAACCTCTTTGGCTCCAAGCCAAAAGAGGGAAATTTTTTTTAAAATTTTGAACACTTACCTCGCGGGCTATCGTTCATGTTTAACCGATAGGATGACCGATAGGATGCCTATCGATCACAAGTGATCGATAACATTAACCGAAAGCTTCCTGTTAAATCCCATAGGTCTCTATCTGATCGATATACTGGCCGAAATATACCCGTTTATATGTACCGGTCACTCTCTAGACCGATAGAGTGACCGAAATTCTAACGGTATATTTTCATCGGTCAGCATCTGATCGATAGCATTGATATGCTCAAATTAACCCTTAGAGCTACTCTCTCAAATTAAGAGATCACTGTAGTACTTAGGGATCGAATCCACAAGGACTTAAGACTATTACTCAACAGAATTTAGATTCAAATGAAGCTAAGCAGTCAATAACTAATAAAACTAAATAGTAAACGAAAATAACGAGATCAGGAGCGGATTATGTGTTCTTAAAATCAATTGAGACAAGGCGCTAGGCAATGGGAAATTCACTGGTTGACATAAATCGCAGACTACGGATTGATAGGATTATTTATTAAAACCGTTCTAGAACTCAAAAACAAGAATGTAAAACCAATCGACTTCCGTCGCAGAGATTATCTATGATCAGATTCTAGAATCCCAGATTCCTTTGCAAATTATAACAAGGTTCAATATGTTCACAAAATCACTAATCCAAATTCCTTTGCAATTAGTTATTTTTCTCATCTAAGATAGTTCTGGTGATTAACAATGTTTCAACATTTATTAAACAACCTAAGATCTGATTTCTAGGTGATCAATCTTAAAACCAGTGTTAAAGCAATCTAGATGAAGAACTAAATGATTTATCCTTCCAGTTTTCTAGTTCCAACAATTCATTATCAACCTTTGAATAACACAAAATCTAACTAGCAGATTACTCAGACATAGCAAGTGAAACACAAATCATGACTGAATAATATTGCATTAAGAAATAGAGTAAAAGATGAAGGGGGTTCGAAATTCTTCTCTACAGATTATGGATTTGTCTCCCCAAAAGCTCTCAATCAAATCTCTCTCTTAGGTCTCAATAAAAAACAAGATAATGGCCTAACAATGGCTTAGAAAACCTAAATACAGCTCTAAACACGACTGGGGCAAAAGTGCAAATAGTAGGAAACTTCTGGGCCAAGTTGTAATTCTTGAAAAGAGTTTTTAATACTCCTTCTCGCGAGCACGATCGGTGTCGATCGACACCCTATGGTTGGTATCGATCGACACCATACTCTAGAATGCTCTCCAACTTGGTGTTTTCAGCATCAGCTTCAACATAGCTCCAAAAGGCTCCAAAACTCACAGTTATGCTCCAAACGTACCTAGACCTGTAAAGACTGTATAGGACTCAAAAAATACCAAAAAGACTCTATCAACAAGACTTAGCTTTTGCTTGTCAAAAACCATGATATATCAACTCCCCGAGACTTAGCTTTTGCTTGCCCTCAAGCAAACATAGACAAAGCATAGGGTCGAGGTTTGAAAACACAGAAAAGGTCAGTTAGACGTCAGGAACACCACATTGATTAACACTTTCGAATCCAGATACCATAGAGTCAACACAAGATCAAATTTCAGTCTAATCATCACAGGCTTAGAAAACCTTTCAAATCCAATTCAAGCTCCTTCAAGAAATCCGAAATATCTACTGCTAACTCCTTATTTTTATCTAAGTGATGTCTCATCATGGTTTTATCTTCTCAATCACTTATAGATTCTTTTCCCTTCCTAAACAACTGAACCAAGCAATCTCCACACAACTCTCCTATTTTCTCTTCCCTTGATCTTTTCTTTCTGATGATTTTTTTATTTTAAACTCTTTCTCATTTTTGTACAGTCTAAGATATAGTGCTAATCAATACTTGTGTTCCTTGTAAGGAGACTGGTTCTTGAGTGTATTCATTACTGTTGTTCCTTGTGAGGAGACAGGGTCATGAATGCATGATAAACAGAATGTTTCTAGGTTGTAAATCAAAGCCCAAACCACTGTTATGATGCAGTATAGAGGTAAAAGAGTATCAATCCAGCCTGGGTTGTAGAAAGAACACAAAGAATGCAAGAGCAAAGCAAATCTAAGCAGAATCGGGTAAATAGATGGTAAAATCGATAAAAACTAAATGCAACACGAAATGGGCAAGCAAACTATTTTAAAATCTCTGGAAGAGGTTAAAAACTACAAGAAGAAAACTAGGAATTTAAAAAGCAAAACTACTAATTACTAAAAATCGAGAACTAAAGCGGGCAAAACAGAGAACTTCTAGCAACTTAAGATGAATGACTTCTAATGATTAAAGACGCAAGCTTTATGACTAGAGCATGAAAACTTGAAGCTTTGAAATGCTAAAAAGAGGGCTCAAGGTCGAGGGTCATGTTCAAGAGAGTTCAAGGGTTCAAGCTTTGGGTTGAAAACACATAGATCTACTCATTTGATGAGCTTTTCCTAAGCCTTGGGAAACTTAAACTAGGATCATCCATGGCGTGTGGTAAGACCCCTTTCTTCGACCCTTCCTCCAAACCTATAGAATGTATTGGAAAGATGGGTCAAAGAGCATTAAGCAAAGATCCCAAATAGTGGCTTAACTAACCCCCTCTTCAACCATGGCGTTTGGGAGAGGATAGATTAGTCTATAGGACTTGGCTTTCAAGGATCTCTTAATCCGGTCAAGGTAAGAGAAGCCCTGGAGTCATAGATGTCTTTTCGAAGACCCTCTAAGCTTTAATACCCCAAATCCTAGAAGAGAATGAGTTAAGAACAAGAAAAATCCCAAAAGCTTAAACCCTTAAACCCCTGAATCGCCCCAACCTTTAACCCAAAGAAAACTACTCGCTACACATAGTTAGAACCGATTCAAAAGCAAGAGAAAGAAAGCTAAGCATGATTAAAGAAAGTGATTAAGGAAAAACACTTAATGATTAACAAGATTCAAGGTTTTAAAACAAGAAAAACTTAAAGACCAGAACAATGGCTGAAATCGCCCAAGAGAAACTCGAAAAAGATAAGACTCAATGTTGATAATGAAAGCGATGTTCACCCTTTGCCCAAAATAGCCAGACAGCCCTAATGGCCCCCTCACTACGCTCCAAAAATGAGCTGGCTGGATAAGGTCCCAGAGATCGACTTGGATCACTCGATCTCTGGCTCGATCTTCTTCATGGATCGTCCGCTTTTGCTCGATCTTTGAGTCGATCCTTGGATGATCGGGTCGTGGTCTAAATCTGGCTCTTGATCTGCATGGCGTAATCCACGTCCGTACTCACGATCGATCTCCTCACTCGATCTCATCCTCGATCCCTTCCTTGAAACGATCCGGGCTTAGTCGATTTCATCTAGATCGACCTGCCTAGCTCAAGCTTGCTCTCGATCTCGGGTCCTTTGCATGCATGACTGAGTTCCTTCACGTGTCCACGAGCTCCTCTTTGATCCTTAGCATGTCCACGAACTCTCCACAGCTCCAATGTCTCCAAAACAACCTGAATATGATGCAAGAATGCAAGAAACATGCAAATGCTAATGCAAAAGTGCTCTAGGACCTAAAATGGTGCAAACTAGCCTATTATGAGAGATGAATGCATGAAAACTAACCTTAAATACATGCTAAATATGCAAAATATGCAAGTATATCAACTCCTCCAAACTTGCATTTTGCTTGCCCTCAAGCAAACAAAATTCAAGAAAGGAAGAGAGGTTTTAAAAACGTGGGCTCAAATTCCTTACAAAAGTGTTTTACAAATGAATCAGTTCAATGGTCCTAGTTCTTAATCCTAAGATGCAATGCACACACTCATACTCCAAAGAACTTAGCTGTAATCATCACATGTTGAATCTCAAATCATGACTCTCATATCCCAAACAATCCAAGAATCCTAACTTTTAACATTCATTAAGATCAAAACCGTGAATCACACTTATGCACTTTAAGACTGAATACATTTGGCTTAGGGACAAAGGTTATGAGATAAAAATGATCTTATTTATAAGGGTAAATCAAGCAATGGGTTCTCTCAAAGAAGGTTGAACTTATGCATAATGTTAAAGGTAAAGACAATTGATGCATACATGACTAGACTCTCATCTACCAATATACACTAACAATGATCCTAAACCCCTCTCTTTTTTCTTTTCTTTTTCAAGCTCACTCACCCTCCTAAAGACTACCCATATCAACAAGGCAATTCGCCTAGCAAAAACCCAAACAAGAACATCATTTCAAAACCCTTTTGGCTAGTGGTAAGGCTAAAAACATATTAAGCTCTTTTAAATACTTTTGGTAGCTCTCTTCTCTTATTTTTTTTTTCTTTTTAAACTTGGCCTTTTGGCTCTTTTCTTTTCTGATTTTTTTTTCTTTTTCTTTTCTTTGAGAGCTACCTTCTTTTTAAACAAGAGCATTCATTTTAAAACACAAGGCCTACCACTAAAAACCATTCATTTCCCTTTTGTTCAAGCTCCAAACACAAAATCTTTTCAAACCGAAACCAAAGCAAATAACTCCCATGAATCCCCGCCCCCAAACTTAGCCTAATACTAGCTTCAAAATGAAAAGCTAGCATCAATATGAAAGCCTAATCATGTCGCCTAACCCTAACACTTTATGCCAAGTTCAAACCAAAAAATAAGGCCTCACAAAGATGTCACACAAGAAAATTGGCTTGAAAGGAGGGTAAGGGTCAAGGTGGGAACTCTACTCAGGCTTACAAGAGAGTGGTGAAAGGGATAAGAAATCCTGAATATGTATAAGTGATCCATGTATCCTTTTTTCAAATGCATAAGTATGATAATTCAAGAAATTCAAATTAAGGTTCTTACTTGATAGGAAAGGATTCAATTCATGAATGTTCAACTTAAGCCACGAAAATCAAAACAAATGATCCAAATATGGTTAGAGCTTACTTTCAAAGTGTGAACAATGCATCAAAGAACTACTAACTAGGGCCTTGAAACAATTCATGAGCTTACAACACTTTTCAAGAAAAACTTTTGCCCCTTATACAAATGCAAACAACCTAAATGATTTTTAAAATTCTAGACTCAATCCTACAATATTTAAAAATGCAAATGCAAGCTATATGAATTTGTTTGAAAATTTTTAAAAAATTTATGATTTTTTTGTTCTTTTCTATGCCTTACATGATGCATGGTAACTCAAGGGATGATAACACAAAATAAGATCAAAGAAAACATGTCAAAGCACACACATACTCCCCCAAACTTGAATGACACTGTCTCGGTGGCAAACAAATTCAAGAGGAGTTCAAAAACTCAAAGGTTGTGTGTTGGTACCTTGGAGCTAGGCACGGCTGGAGCTTGACGATGCTCCAGACTTCCTGCTCTTGCTAGGAGGGTCGTGGGTTGTTTCCTTGCCTTTGCCCTTGCTCGTGGCTTCTTGTAGAGAAGGGCGAGGAGCTTGAGCGCTTCCCTGAGGCTCACGGATCTCAATCCCACCGGTTGACTTCCTTATATTCTCTGGTTGCTCGACCTCCTCGCTTGAAGATGCATCAGATGAGCTCCCTTATAAGTCCTTGATCTTCTTAGCAAGCTTTTTAATCATCTTGCTCTGCCACTTATTCACCTTCCGCTGAACCTCTACCACGGATGCAAGGAACTTCTCGGTTTTGGTCCTTGGCTCAAAATCAAGCTTAGGGAGGTCGAAGCTGGCTGGCATCACAGCATCTGAGGGAGGTGACTCTGAAGGTGCACGAGCAACTTGAGGCGGCACGGCTGTGGCTCCAAGAGGCGCAAAACATTCCTCTTCAGTCGAAACGAACTCGATGGTGCCGCAGATTTCTAGGTGCGTCTCATCCGTATTAGGCAGGATGCACACTCTCTTTGTGTTGTTCTCGCCGTAGAAAAAGTAGGCATAGAACCCTGGAGCTGGCGTGCGTCCCAAGGAGTCAGTGTTGCGCAAGTAAGTCTCGTCCATGTAAGCCCTCTCCGCGCAAGGTTGAAACTCTAAGATCCTTGCCCCCGCTTGTATGAACAGCGGTGTGAGGAAGCCTCCAATGAGTGCTGAGCTCGCCTTGCAACGCATTGCCCACGCCTTGTACTTGACCAAAGAAGAGGTCAAGATGCAACCATAGTTGACATCATTGCCAAGCTCATCCATCATCGGCACATCATTCTCTTGTTGGCTGCATAAGATCTTCTTGATCCCTTGGAAGGGAAAGCACAGCTCATTCTTGGTGACTGTTGGAGCCACGGATCGCCCACTGAAGGTGTTGGCAAGGAGTTTCAGGACGTATCTCAACACGGGGTTGCGAACCTTCTTGATCTTCGTGGTGTAAGCTTTGTAGCCCTCGTCGCAAAGCAAGTCCCATAGGTCGTTGTCTGGTGTGAAAGGAGGGAACTCCACTTGCTTGGCCGCCGCATTAAGACCGTAGGCTTGGCAAAGCTCTAGGATAGAGAGGTGATAAGCCTGTCTCCCGATCTTAAAGGTGAGGTGACCTTGCGATTGAGTAGGGAGGCTCGGGTTCTCCTAAGAAAACTTCAAGGTTAAGAGGAAGTCAAGCATGACTTCTGGATAAGTGGGGCAATCCATCCTTGAGAGGGAAGCAAGCCCCATGTCCTTGAGAAGCCCATTAAAGTCTCCTAGTAGCCCCATCCTCTCCAAGAGGTCTCTGCTTGCAAATTTGGTTGGTTCAAAGCGCAGCCTCTCAAGTCTCTTCTTAGCCTTTTTCTCCTCCTTGTTCCATATAATCCTCTCTTGAACCACTTGTTGACCTTCCTCTTGCACCACTTGCTGAGTTTCTTTCTCTTTGGTTGAGGTTGCCACATCTTTGCTTCTCTTTGGTGCCATTGGTACCTGAGATTAAAATTCTCAAAGAGAAGGATGAGTATATGCGGCGGTTTAAAGAGAAAGAGACAAGGCAAGAGAAGAATTATAGCTAAATATTAGAAGGAAATATCTCTAGATAGGATTAAATCTAGCAATTTTCCTAATATTTAGCTACTTCTAAAAATTCATCCTAATCCCTAGCAAATCATCTAACCAAATCACATAAAGGAAAATTTCTCGAAAATTTAAGCATGCAAACTAATAAATTCAAAAATACCTTTGAAAGTTGGATGAAAATGAAATGCTTTTGTCTTTTAAAAACTTAAACTCGCTCTCTCTCTTTTGTTTTGTAAAAATCAGTTTGCAAAGTGCGAAGAGAGAATGAGCAAAGAGAGCTTTTAAAGACAAAAATTCTTGGACATATACACAAGTGGTTTCTGAAAAGCTTGGTCAAGGCACATCTTTCATGGTCAAAGATGCTTGCCTTGACCAAGATTCAAATTTAAAGTAGGAGGGAAAGAGAAAAGAGAGGGAAAACTTAAACTTACATCGGCATGAGATCGAGTCCATTTGGTCGATCTTGAACTCGATCTCATGCCCATGTTGGATAGAATCGAGAGGGTTGATCGATTAGGGACTTGATTTGGATTGCATCGAGTCCTAGATCGAGTAAGCCCTCTCGTTCCATGATTCTACGTCATTATGGCTATTGTCCTTGGATCGAGCCACGTGATCGATTTGGAGGTCGTTTTGGCAAGGATCGAGTGGCAGATCGAGTAAACTGATCGATCCATCTCGAGGATCGAGTGAGGTCAGTCGATCCACACCCCGTTCTTGACGCATTGGTGGGTCATCCTCTCATGATTAACTGATTCACTCGATTGTCTACTCGATCTAATCTAGATCGAGTGACTCCACTCGATTCACTAGCTCAAATGCAAGACATGTTGTAGTACAGCAAGCAAGAGAGAGTCAATCCATGCCTAGGATGATAGAGAATGCACAGAGAATACAAGGACTAAGGAAATCTAAACGAAATGAGATGATTTATGAGAAAATCTCTAAAAACTAGATGCAGCACCTTAAACAGAATGAAACCTATTTTAAAAATACTAGAAATGAAGAAACTACCACGAGGAACAAACGGATTAATTAAAAAAGAAAGCTTCGAATTATTAAAATTCGACTAGTGGATCGACCACGAGATCGACCACTAGATCGAGCAGTAACAATCGATCTCGTCTAAAAAAAAAGCAAGAACAGTAAAACTAATGACCAGGATGCTATCAGAGATCAAGCGAATGACGAGATAAGATGTAAAGATGCTAAAAGAAAGGGCCTAGGGTTGAGATTCATGGTCAGGGGTTTCAAAGGTTTGATCTTGGGTTTAAAACTTTAAATCGACTCACTTGGTGAGGATTTCTAAGCCTTGAAAACTAAGCAAGATCTATCCGTGGCTTTCGGTATAGATCACTCCTTCATCCTCTCCTCCAAACCCATGGCTTTTGGTGGAAAGAAAGGTCAAAGGCCAAGGAAAACAGATATCAAACGAATGGCTTAACTAATCCCCCAAACTTCCATGGCTTTTGGGAAGGGGTAACTAGTCTCTAAGGTGTGATCTTCCGAGGTCCCTGAATCCTGTCAAGGTAAGGAACCTCTCGGATCATGAAGCTCTTGGCGTGAGAGTCTTCAAGCATTGAGATCTCAACACCTTAGAAGAGATAGCCATTGAAAACGTTTAGAAAAACCCCAAGATCGAAACCCTTTAGACCCCTTAATCCTCTCAACCCCGAACCCAAAGGAACTACTCGCTACACATAGAGTAAATCAAGCAAAGCATGTAAAACGAGACGATGAACATGAAAAGAAAACTGGATTCAAACTGAAATGATTCGATTACAAAGCTTAAGAAAAACGCGAGTTCAACAATGGTGTTCTTTACCAAAACAAGAGAGAAAACATAAAGGAAAAGATAAGGATCTAAAGTTGTTTTGGGAAAAAGATGTTACCGCCTTCCCAAAATGCTGAAACAAGCTAATGGTCCCCCCCTCGCTAGCGGCCAAAAACGGTTGAAAGGACAGAGATCAACTCCAAGATCGAGTGGTTCTCTCGATCATATCCGGACATCGTGTCTTCGGCTCGATCTGGGTCTCGATCATCATCGGTGAATCGAGTGTTGCATCCGATCTCGGTATCAATCTTCGGCTGGATCGAGTAGTGTACTCGATCTGGCTCTCGCTCTGCATGGCGTCATTTACGTCTGTACCGTTTGATCGACTGCTTGACTTGATCCTTGTCTCGATCAATCTCCTTGGATCGCCTGGTTGGCTCGATCTTCTGGTCGATCAACTCCTAGATCGACCGGCCGTGCTCGATCTGCTCCTCGATCTCTGATCCTTAGCATATACCCGAGCTCCCACGAACTGCTACATCAGCCTCAACACGTCCACGAACCTCCACGACTCCAAAGCAGCCAGAAACAACCTGAATGTGATGCAAAATGCAAGGAAAATGCGTATGCTGATGCAAGAATGCTCTAGGACTCTAAGTGATGCAATCTAACCTAAAACGTGATACAAATGCATGAAAAGCTAACTAATGAGTATGCAAAATGTATGCAATATGCAATAACATCAACTCCCCCAAACTCACTTCTTGCTTGCCCTCAAGCAACAGAAAATAAGTAAGGAAGAGAGGTTTTCAGAAAACTGAGTGGGGGTTTAAACTTTTTGCAAAGGTGCCTTTCAAATGAATCAATCTCAATGTCCTAGTTAACAGTTCTAAAATGCTATGCTTACACTCATACTCCAAAGAACTTAGCCATACTCATCACACAAAGAAATTCAAATTATGACTCTCCTATTCCTAACAATCAAAGAAACTCATCCCATGAATCAAACTTATGCACTTTAAAGCAAAACACATTTGGCTAAGGGTGAAGGTTATGAGCATTGAATGATCTCATTTGAAAAGGGTTTATAAGTAGAACAAGGGTTTCTCTCAAAAATGGTTGAACTTAGCAATCCCCAATTCGAAATAAAGACATTTTCAAACTTTTTAGGCTAGTGAAAATGTTTTGGAAAATATTTTTGCTCTGATGGAGAGTGTGTAGGCTTGACGGCCAACCTTGAAGTAGAGGCGACCTTGGGAAGGGACGGGTGCGCTAGGATTCTCGTAACAGAACTCCAAGGTGGCTAGGAAGTCTATTGTCACTTCAGGAATGGTTGGGCAATCCATCCGTGACAGACATCTTAAGCCAATGTTCTTGAGGAGTTGGTCGAAATCCCCAAGAATCCCTAGCCTAGACAACAGCTCTCGATCAGCAAACTTGGTAGGCTCAAACCGAAGCCTTTCCAGCCGTTTCTTGTCCCTCTTCTCATCCTTACTCCATCTGACCCTTTCATGAACTGCCACTTCTTGTCCTCCTCCTTCTTGTGCTTGCTCTTCTCTTGTTCTCTTTGGGGCCATTGTTCCTGAAACAAGTTTCTAAAGAAATTGATAAGCACACGGCGGGTTGATGAGAATGAGAGAAGAGAAGGTGAGAACTTATAAAAACTATCCTAGAATTTTGGGGAATAAATAAAAATCATAGCTAAATAAAGGAGAATTATATCTTTGGATGCTGAAAAATCTAGAATTTATTCCTTTTACTTAGCTAGTTTTTTTTTAAAAAAAAAATAAAAACCGACCATATATTCTAGAACAAGATCTTGCGAAATTAAAGGATATTTTCTTAAAAATGAATCATTAAATATTGAAAATACCTTTGCAAGAAATGCAGAATATCTTTGCTAGCTTTTCAAAACCGAAACCCTCACTCTCTTTGTTTAAAATTTTCGAGAAAAACAGTAATGAGAGGGTGAGAGGTTGTTGAAATATTTAAAGGCTTGCAAAAATCAAAACAATGGGTAGTAAAAGTGGTTTTTCTGACAAAGTCTTGGTCAACGCACATCTTTCATGGTCAAAGATGCTTGCCTTGACCAAGTTTTGAATTCAAAAGTTGGAGGGAAAAGAGTAAAGGAGGGAAAGAAAATTGTTACCTTGGCATGAGATCGAGTCCATTTGGTCAATCTAGGACTCTGATCTCATGCCCATAATGGCTTAGATCGAGAGGGTTACTCGATTTGAGACTCGATTCATGGTGAATCGAGTCTTGGATCGATTGGCTCTTTCGATCATTGAGATGTTGGCTCCTCGGCTAAGTCCTCATGATCGAGCTATGTCCTCGATTTAGGGGTCGATTTGGCATTGATCGAGTGATGGATCGAGTCGAGTGATCGATCTATTTTCAACAGATTTTCCCGAGAGAAATTAGATCGGTCGATCCGTTTTGGATCGATCGATCTTTTTTCGTCAAGGTTGATCTTATCACTCGTTCTCGTCTAGATCGACTGGCTCCTCTCGATTCACTTACTCGATCTAGCAAAGATCGAGCCAGGATCAGTCGATCTAGCACTCGATCTCTAGCCTTATCTTAACCCCTATTGCCTCTTTTAGACCTCGAGGCCAAGGTTTAGACTCCTTATACCTGTTCCTACACACTTGCAGAATAAAAACATAAAACTGAAAGGGAAATAAAGCAGAAATATGTACAAGATAAACATGGGAATGCCTCCCAAGTGCGCTTTCTTTAACGTCTTTAGCTAGACTTTACTTGGTTCAGGCGGATGGTGGGTCTTGGAGAAGCACCGAGGTACTCTCCTTGTCATAGCTGTCTGCCAAGTAGGGCTTGACTCTGTGTCCGTTGACGGTGAATGCACTGCCACTTTTTGCCATCAGAGTAACAGCTCCATAAGGCAACACTTCTTGAATCACGAACGGTCCACTCCACCTTGATTTCAGCTTGCCCGGGAAGAGTTTGAGCCTCGAGTTGTACAGCAACACTAGTCCTCCCTCCTTAAGATCCTTGGCAACCAACTTCTTGTCATGAGTCTCCTTAGTGCGCTCCTTGTATATCCGAGAGCTCTCATAAGCGTTCAGCCTCAACTCGTCCAGTTCGTGTAGCTGAATAAGGCGCCTCTCCTGAGCAGTCTTGAGGTCAAAGTTCAGCCTCTTCACAGCCCACAAAGCACGGTGTTCCAGCATAACCGGGAGGTGACAGCCCTTGCCATAGAGTAGAGTGAAAGGAGTTGTACCAGTCGGCGTTTTGAAGTTGGTACGGTAGGCCCAAAGAGCGTCATCCAGCTTCACTGCCCAGTCTTTCCTTGTTGCTCCGACAGTCTTCTCTAGTATAGCCTTGATTTGCCTGTTGGAGAGTTCCACTTGACCGCTTGTTTGAGGATGATACGGTGTAGCCACCTTATGCTTAACTCCACACTTTCTCAAGAGGTTCTCAAAGACCTTGTTTATGAAGTGGCTTCCCCCATCGCTTATGACAACCTTGGGTACCCCAAACCTCGGGAAGATGATACTCTTGAACAGCTTGATTACCACCTTAGAGTCATTTGTAGGGGAAGCAACAGCCTCAACCCATTTAGAGACATAATCCACTGCTACTAAGATGTATTTGTTGCAATATGAAGAAGGGAATGGCCCCATGAAGTATATCCCCCACGCATCGAACACGTCAACCTCGAAGATGGGAACTTGAGGAATTTCGTTCCTCTTAGTGGTATTCCCTGCTCGTTGACATGCCTCACAGCTCTTCACAAACTTGTGTGCATCTTTAAAAATGGAAGGCCACCAGAAACCGGCTTGCAACACTTTCGTGGCAGTCTTGAATGAGGCGAAGTGTCCTCCGTAGGAAGAGCCATGGCAATGATAGAGGATGTCCCTGGCTTCTTCCTTTGTAACACATCTCCGGTACAAGCTGTCTACTCCTCTTTTGTATAAGTAGGGGTCGTCCCAAAAGTAGTCACTAGCCTCTCTCATAAACCGCTTCTTGTGATAGCTGTTGAGATGTGTTGGCTCCACACCACATGCTAGATAGTTTACTACATCAGCATACCACGGTAGATCCTCCTCTTTGAAACTCAACACCTCCTCAAACCTCCCTTCTAGCTTTCCACAAACAGCCGTAGTGATCGCCATAAGCTGCTCTTCTGGAAGAGAGTCATCTAAGGGGAGAGACTCGTTGATCCTTAGCCGTGAGAGATGGTCAGCGACTCCGTTTTCTATCCCTTTCTTGTCTTTAATCTCCATGTCAAACTCCTGGAGTAAGAGAATCAATCTTAAGAGCCGAGGCTTAGTGTCTTTCTTCGAGTAGATGTGTCGGAAGGCAGCGTGATCCGTGTATACTATAGCCTTGGAACCAACGAGATATGATCTGAACTTCTCAAAGGCGAAGACTACTGCAAGCAACTCCTTCTCCGTAGTGGTGTATCTTGATTGCGTGTCATCCAAGGTGCTGGTGCAAAAGTACTCTAGGACCTAAAGTGATGCAAACTAGCCTAATATGCAAGGTAAAAGCATGAGAAACTATCTTATATGTATGCAAAACACATGAAATATGCAGCAATATCAACTCCCCCAAACTTGCCTTTTGCTTGCCCTCAAGCAAACAGAATTCAAGAAAGGAGAGAGGTTTTAAAACAAACGGGGGTTTAAGCTTCTTGCAAAGGTGCTTTTCAAATGAATCAATCTCAACGTCCTAGTTACTAGTTCTAAGATGCGATGCACACACTCATACTCCAAAGAACTTAGCCATACTCATCACACAATGAATTTCAAATCATGACTCTCCTATTCCAAACATTCAAAGAATCTCATCTTTTAACATTCATTAATGATCAAACTGTGAATCAAACTTATGGACTTTAAAGCAAAACACATTTAGCTAAGGGCGAAGGCTATGAGCATAGAATGATCTCATTTTGAAAAGGGTTATACAATGCAAAGGGTTTCTCTCACGAATGGTATGAACTTTATGCATAATGCTAAAGGTAAAGGCAATTGATGCATACATGATCAGATTCTTATCTACCCATACGCTAATCAATCATCCTAAAACCACTTTCATTTCTTTTATATTATGCTCACTCACCCTCTTAGATACTACCCTTATAAACAAAACATTAGCTTAGTAAACCCCAGATCAAAATAGAAAACATCTTTACTCTTTAGGCTAGTGAAAAGGCTTGAAAATATTTTAGCTCCTTATTTTTTTTCTTATTGATAGCTCTCTATATTGTTTTTTTCTTTCTTTTTCTTTTCTTTTTATTTTGGCACTTAGGCTCTTTTCTTTTCTTTTTATTTTACTTGAGAGAGATATCATCTGAAATACTTAGAGCATTATACATTTTGAAAACAAAGCCTATCACTTAAAACCTTTTATTCACTTCAATTACCAAACCCTTTTGAAACCGTAAGCATATAAACAAGAAAGCAATCCCATCAAACCCCCAAACATATCCTAAGCCTATAACTAGCTTCAAAATGCAAAGCTAGCAATCATATAAGAACCTAATCATGTCGCCTAAACGTAACACGTTATGCTAAGTTCAAACCAAAAAGAGGCCTCACAATGATGTCACACAGGAATACTTGGCTTGAAAGAAAGGTAAGGGTAATGGTGGGAGTTCTACTTAGGCTCACAAAGAGTGGTTAAAGGAGGAAGAGAGCCTAAAGATGTATAAGATCCATGTGTTCATTTTCAAATGCATAAGAATGATATTTAAAATTCAGGTTAGGGTTCTCACTTATTAGGACAAGTTTCAAATCATGAATGTTCAAGTCAAGCCACGAAAATCAAAACAAGTAATCCAAGCATGGTAAGGACCTTCTTTCAAAGCGTGAGCAAAGCATCAAACAACTACTAACTAGGGCATTGAAACAATTCATGAGCTTAAAACAGCTTTTTAGGAAATCTTTAACCCCTTATGCAAATGTAAACAACCTAGATGCTTAAAAATTCTAGACTCAATCCTAAAATGTTCTACATGAATTTTTTTTGAAAATTTTTAAAAATTTTACCAATTTTTTTGTTCTTTTCTATGTCATAGATGCAATGAAGACTCAAGGGATGCAAAGACAAAATAAGAGCAAAATAAACATGTCAAATAACACACACACTCCCCCAAACTTGAATGACACCGTCTCGGTGGCAAACAAATTCAAAGGAGCTTAAAAACACAAAGCAAAAACAAAAGAAGAATGCGTGGTATGTACAAGGGAAGGTTATTGTTACCTCGGATCTAGTCTCGGCTGGAACTTGAGGATGTTCCAGACGAGCTAGATACTATGGCCTTGCCTTTGGAGGCTGGCTCTTGGAGGGAGAGGCGCGCCGGCTGGATGTTGCTTCCTTGAGTCTCACGGATGACAACTCCTCCGGTTGAAAGAGACCTCTTTTTGGGCTGTTGGACCTCCTCACTTGCAGCCTGCTTTGGCAAAGCTCCTTAAAGCGCCTTTACTTTCTTGGCAAGCTTCTTGATGACTTTGCTTTGCCATTTGTTGATCTTCCTTTGCATCTCCACAACAGAAGCAAAGAACTTTTCCGTCTTGGTCCGCGGCTCCAAGTCGAGCTTGGGAGGACAAAGGCTTCAGGCATCTCATCATCCATGGCTGGAGACTCTGATCTAGGGCGAGTAGCTTGCTGAATGGTTACCGCGGCTCCTAGAGGAGCAAAGCACTCTTCTACGCTTGGGAGAAACTCGATATTTCCAACTCCTTGCAGCTCTGTTTCGTCTTTGTTTGGCAGGATGCACACCCTTTTCTCATTCTCCTCGTCGATGAACAGATATGCAAAGAAGCCCTCAGCTGGCGTGCGTCCCAAGCTATCAGTATTCCTTAGATAAATCTCATCCATGAAAGCTCTCTCGGGAACAGGTGTGAAGTCGTGAAGTGGTACACCAGCTTGCATGAACAAATGGGTGAGAAAACCTCCAATAAGCGACGAGCTGGCCTTGCATCTCAAGGCATACGCCTTGTATTTCACCAACGAAGCGGCCAGGATGCATCCGTAGTTCACGTCATCTCCGAGCTGGTCTTCCAACGGCTCATCATTCTCATTCGGGTCACACACAAGATGCTTAATGCATTGGAACAAGAAGCAAAGCTCCGTCTTGGTGACCGTGGGGGCTACTGACCGTCCACAGAAGGTATTGGCAAGCAGCTTCAGCATGTAACGCAGCACCGGACTCCTCACTCTCTTGATCTTCGCAGAATTCGCCTTGTAGTGATCGTTGCTGATGAGGTCCCATAGATCATTTGCTTGAGTGAAGGAGGGGAACTCAACCTTGGTGGCAGCAGCATCAAGACCATAGGCTTGACAAAGCTTGGGGATCGAGAGACGAAAATCCTGACGCTTGATCTTGAAGGAGATGTGCCCTTGAGAGGGAGTGGGGACGTTCGGATTCTCGTACGTAAACTCCAAGGTGGCAAGGAAGTCGATTGTCACTTCGGGAAAGGTTGGGCAATCGATCCGTGACAAACACCTAAGCCCCATGTTCTTGAGGAGTTGATCAAAATCTCCTAGGATCCCCATCTTAGCCAGCAATTCTCTGTCCGCGAACTTAGTTGGCTCGAACCGAAGCCTTTCCAGCCGCTTCTTGACTCGTTTCTCATCCTTACTCCAACGAACTCTCTCCTGAACAGCCACTTCTTGATTTTCCCCTTCTCTTGCTGTCTCCTCCCTTGGTCTTTTGGGAGCCATAGTGCCTGAAACAAGATTCTCAAGCAAGAGAATAAGCAAATCGGCGATTGTAGAGAGAAAGAGAGAAGCAAGAAAGAAAAATTATAACTAATACCCTAGAATTTTGGGGGATTTATAAAAATTATAGCAAGATAATAGAGAATCATATCTAGAGATATAGTGAAATCCAGAATTTTTACTATCAGCAAGCTAGTTTTTTTTTTAAATTCAAACCGCCCTAGCATCTAAAACAATTAAAGCAAATAAAAAGGGATTTTCTTGAAGATTCGAAAATACCTTTGCAAGAATTGAAAAAGGATGCTGTTAGCCTTTAGAAAACAAAGAACTCACACTCTCTTTTGCTTAAGAATTCGTAAAAACAGAATTGAGAGAGTGTGAGAATAGTTGAAAATATATAAAGGCTAACAAAACACAAAACCATGGGTAAAAGAAGTGGTTTCTGACAAAAGCTGTGGTCATGGCACATCTTTCATGGTCAAAGATGCTTGCCTTGACCACTGATATATCATGGTTTTTATGGTTTTTAACCATGATATAAGTTCTTTTTATTGAGTCTTTTTGGTCTTTTTAGAGTCCTAGAAGAGTCTTTGCAGGTTAAAGCATGTCTGGAGCATAATTGGAGATATTGGAACCTTTTGGAGCATTCTGAGTTGAAGCCACGAAGTACCAAGATCGAAGCAGAAAGTATTCACTAATGGTGACGATCGTCACCCCATTGGTGACGCTCGTCACCCAGATAGGAAGGAGCGTGGCTATTTGTTAAAAGTATCAAGAAGAATTGCAGAACTTACCCAGAAGTTTCCTTTATTTATATGAAGACCCCAGATCGTGTTTAGCCCTATTTTATTAGGTTTTTCAGCCACTGTTGGCAAGAATCTTAGTTTTAAGAATTGAGAGAGCTAGAGAGAGATTTTATTCAGAGCTTTTTGGGGAGACAAGTCCTGTACTCTTTAGAGAAGATTTCGAACCCCCTTTGTTTTCTACTCTTTCTCTTAATGCAATTTTATTCAGTTATGCTTTGTGATCTCATAATCATGTCTGAGTAATCTGCTAGTTAAGTTAGGGTTTTTCAAAGGTTGATGAAAAGAGTGTAGAATCGCTATCTGTTAGGATTATCTCATGGTTTTTCATCTCTGTTTGCTTTAAAATCGAATTTCTGAGACACATCATCTAGGAATCCGAAAATCATAGGTTGTTAAATATATGTGAGAGCATTATTCATAACCTGAACTAGTATTTGATGAGCAAAACAACTTAGTACAAAGAGATTTGGCTTAGGAGTTTTGTAAACAATTGAATCTGATCATTCCTGCATACTTAGGTTGTTAGGGTTTGCAAAGAGATTTGAAACTCTGTGATCTAGGTATAGATAACTTCTGCAATGAGAATTGATTAGTTATGCATTAGAGATTCATGTTTAAAAACGGTTCTTAATCATTCCTGATTCCCTGCATTCTGCATTCTTGGATTCATACCTGCGAATTACCCTAGCTTAGCGCTTTTAGTCTTCCTGAACTTAGAACATATCATACCATCGTTTGCTTATTTCTAATTATTCATTCGCATTACATACATCATATTTCGCTTAGCTTAGTCCAAATCTATAATTGATAGTGTAGTTAGCATTACTCTCTTGGGATTTCGATACCCCTTATACTACATCTGCTTTGCTGTGCACTTGCAGTGGTTTTTATTTGGGTAAAACCTGAACCCTATCAAGTTTTTGGCGCTGTTACCGGGGAGTAATAGCTGCCTATCGATTTTTAGTATTAGGATTTTGTCTAAGTTTTTATTTGTTTACTGACTTTCAGCTACTTTTCTTTGTTCCTGTTTCAGGTGTATGCCTAATCGCAGAACCAGAAGCAACAAAGAGAAGGAGCTTGTGACTTTGAGCATCGACGAGCTTGCTAGGTTGGAGAGAACTAACAGGAAAGCTAAGAAGCAATCTGCAATGGTCGCTTCACTGATCTTGGTTGAAGATGCAGAAGGTCACTTGGTTGACAGGGAAGGAAATAGGAGGAACGAAGAGGGGCAGAGAATTGATCATGAGGGGAATGTCATTCTTGAACAGCAGGTTCAGCAAGTGGCTGAGAACGTGGGAGTCCCTGCTGCTGTCAATAACGCTGCTGGGCGTTTTGTTCAGAGGACTCTAGGTGATTACAACAGACCTGATCAGTTCTATGCCAACAGAGCTGCAATCCGACCTCCTGCCTTCCAGATGAACGATTTTGAGGTTAAACCTGTCTACTATCAGCTAGTTGGACAGCATCCCTTCCATGGTTTACCTCATGAGCATCCTATGGATCACATAGAGAGGTTTGAGGACCTAGCTTCCAGTGTCAAAGCTAATGGGGTTAGCAATGACTTTCTGTTCTGCAAGCTTTTTCCCTATTCTCTTGGAGGAGAAGCTGCATATTGGCTAAAGCAACTGGAACCTGCTTCACTAACTACTTGGGAGGACACCAAGAATGCTTTTCTGAACAATTTCTATGATGATGCCAGATCAGAAGACATGAGAACGAAAATTGCATCATTTACACAAGGCCCTACTGAAGCTTTCAAGGCTTCTTGGATCAGGTTCAAGTCTTATCAGAGGGACTGTCCTCATCATGGTTTCAGTCAGGTGCAATTGCTTGGGATCTTTTTCAGAGGCATTGACTGGAAATATCAGATGGCGTTGGATGCTTCAAGCAGTGGAAACTTCAATACCAACAGACCAGAGGAGGCGGTGAGACTGATTGAGAACTTGGTCTGCAGCAACAGCACTAAAAATGCAGACTTCCAGAGAATGAAACAAGCTGGTGCAGCTGATGGAAATCAGATTGCTGAAGTTAAGGCTAAGTTAGATGATATGCACAGCCTTTTGGTAGGGAAGAAGTCAGTTCACTTTGCTGCAGAAGTAGAGACTTTCGAAGCTCCAGAGGAAGTTGAGCAGGAGGATGTAAATTTCATCAACTCTGGCGGATTTCAGGGACAAAGGTATGAGAATCAGCAGTGGAACAGAGGATACAGCAACAACAATCAGAAAAATGCCCATATAGGAGGACAGAACACGCCTGGTTTCACTCCTAGACCCCCTTTTCAGAAGACAGAGTATCAGAAGCCATTCCAGAGCAGTGGAAACTACAGACACTATGGTTCTACTTCCTATCAACTAGCACCTCCACAAGAGAACAAAATGGAAGCAATGTTCGAACAGATTCTGGAAGGACAACAGAAGCTTACTGTGAACTTCAATGGCAAGATAGATTCGCTCTATCAGGACCTGAATGGGAAAATTGAGAGTCTGAACTCTCATATGAAGAAGCTTGATGTTCAAGTTGCTCAAACTGCAGGAGCTGTTCAGAGGCAAGAAGGATTTCTTCCAGGAAGAACTGATGCTAATCCCAAACACCACGTGAATGCCATCACATTGAGGAGTGGAAGGAACCTGCAACCAGTGTTGCAGAAGGATATAACCTCAAGAAATTTCGTGGGTGTAGAAGAGTATGAAGATGAAGAAAATTTTGCTGCAGAACCATTGGTGACGATCGTCACCAATAATGGGTGTCGCTCGTCACCCAATGAGGACAACCCCGAGCCTGATTCTTCACTTATTGGTGACGACCGTCACCAAGGGAGTGACGCTCGTCACTCAAATCCAGTACTCGACCCCGACTTGTCCAAAGTGAGTGACGCTCGTCACCAGTCCAGTGACGCTCGTCACCAGACACCACATATTGCAGTTTCGCCTAAGACTTCAGATAATGCTAAGGAGACCGTGTATAAACCCAAGATACCCTATCCTAAGCATCCTAAGAAGTCTAAGCAGGAGCTTGAGGATGCCAGATGCAAGGCTATCATGGACAAGTTGGTGATAGAGATCCCATTGATTGATGCTGTAAGGATCACTCCTGTTATTAGGAGGTATGTGAAGAGAATGGTGACCAACAACCTGAGCCTTGAGGTTGGAGCTATGATGATCAACGAGCAGGTCAGTGCAGTGATTCAGAACAGAGTTCCAGAGAAGCTTTCAGACCCAGGAAGCTTTGTTTTAGACTGCACCATCTTCAATGACAAGTTTGAGAGGTCATTGTGTGACCTTGGTTCTAGTGTGAACCTCATGCCCCACTCTGTTGCAAAGAGTTTGGGGATGACTAATTTTAAAACTACAAGGATATCTCTTGTCCTAGCTGATAGATCAGTTAGAGTTCCTGAAGGGGTAATAGAGGATGTTCCTATCAAAGTAGGAGATTGTATGATCTCTACTGATTTTGTGGTTTTAGAGTATGGAGAAGAGCCCAAAGACCCCTTGATTCTTGGCAGACCCTTCCTGGCCACTGCAGGAGCTATTATTGACGTCAGGAAGGGTAGAATAGAGCTGAATGTTGGCGATTTAGTGATGAAATTCGAAATGGACAAGCTGATGAAGAGGCCAACCATAGATGGACAGACTTTTTATGTTGATGTTCTCACAAACATTGCTGATCAGATCTTCCATGAGATGAGTTCAGATGACCCCTTGGAAAGGGCGTTGACCACTTCTACAGCTGAGTATGAGCATTTAGATGCTGCTGCAACAGGCTACACAAAGATGATGGATGCTACTGCACAAGTTATGCAACTGGTTGCACAGGATGAACTTGTCTCCACATCTGCAAAAGCCGCCACAATGGGTGACTGGTCAGCAGCAAAAGCACCAAAAGTTGAGCTTAAACAGCTCCCTGCAGGGCTAAGGTACGCATTCCTAGGAGAAAACTCCACCTATCCTGTTATTGTTAATGCTTCATTGAACAATGCAGAGCTCACCCTATTGCTAAGCAAGCTGCGAAAATTTCGCAAAGCTCTTGGCTATTCTCTTGATGACATTTCAGGTATCTCTCCAGACTTGTGCATGCATAGAATACACCTAGAAGATGAGTCGAAATCATCAGTTGAGCATCAGAGGAGGCTAAATCCGAATTTGCAAGATGTGGTCAAGAAAGAAATCATGAAGTTGTTGCAGGCTGGTATCATCTATCCTATTTCAGACAGTGCTTGGGTGAGTCCAGTGCACGTGGTGCCTAAGAAAGGAGGTGTCACCGTGGTCAAGAATGACAAGGATGAGCTGATTCCAACCAGGACTGTGACAGGACACAGGATGTGTATAGACTACAGGAAACTGAATGCAGCAACAAGGAAGGACCATTTTCCTCTACCTTTCATCGATCAGATGCTAGATAGGCTGGCGAATCACAAGTATTACTGCTTCCTTGATGGGTATTCAGGCTTCTTTCAGATCCCCATCCATCCAGATGATCAGGAGAAGACCACGTTTACCTGTCCTTATGGCACTTTTGCCTATCGCAGAATGCCCTTTAGTCTGTGTAATGCTCCTGCAACCTTCCAGAGATGCATGATGTCGATTTTCACAGACATGATAGAGAAGTTTATGGAGGTGTTCATGGATGACTTCTCTGTTTATGGATCTTCTTTCAAGAGCTGTTTGGACAACCTGTGTGCAGTTCTGCAGAGATGCGAAGAGAAACACTTGGTTTTAAATTGGGAGAAGTGCCATTTTATGGTACAGGATGGTATTGTACTTGGACACAGAGTCTCAGGAGACGGTATAGAGGTGGATAGGGCGAAAATTGAGGTGATGACAAGTCTGCAAGTACCTGATTCAGTCAAAGCAGTGAGGAGTTTTCTGGGACATGCAGGCTTCTACAGAAGGTTCATCAAAGATTTTAGCAAGATAGCACGTCCACTTACTGCTCTCCTCTGCAAAGATGTGAAGTTTGAGTTCACAGAAGAGTGCAAATCTGCTTTTGAACAGATCAAACAGGCGTTGGTTACAGCCCCTGTTGTGCAGCCTCCAGATTGGGACTTACCTTTTGAGGTAATGTGTGATGCCAGCGATTTTGCAGTTGGAGCAGTGCTGGGACAGAGGAAAGACAAGAAACTCCACGCCATCTACTATGCAAGTAGGACTTTGGACGATGCTCAGAAGAATTATGCAACAACTGAGAAGGAATTGTTAGCTGTTGTGTTTGCTTTTGAGAAGTTCAGGCAGTATCTTGTTGGCCCCAAGGTCGTGGTTCATACTGACCATTCAGCACTGAAGTACTTAATGCAGAAGAAGGATGCAAAACCAAGGCTGTTGAGATGGATCCTGCTTCTTCAGGAATTTGATATTGAAGTGAAGGATAAGAAAGGGGTTGAGAATGGAGTTGCTGACCATTTATCCCGGATTCAGGTCGAAGACAGTGTTCCCATCAATGATTTCTTGCCTGAAGAGAATGTTTACTTAGTGGAAACCAGAGAACAGGAGGAAAGTGTCGAAAACCTGCAGTTTTCACGAAACTACAGGGGAGTGACGAGCGACACCAGGGGGGTGACGCTCGTCACCAACCAAGACCATTCGCGACAAAAGTATACGAGCGAGGTGACGCTCGTCACCAACATTGGTGACGCTCGTCACCGATCTCCACACTTATCTGCGATTTGTGCAAGCTTAGGGAAAGCTTTTGCAGAGCCTGTTTATGCTTTACATGATTCAAAGAGACCCTGGTATGCTGATATTGCAAACTACCTTGCTGTAGAGGATGAACCACATGATTTTAAAGGATATGCTAAGAAGAAGTTCTTGAGAGAACTTAGGAGATTCTATTGGGATGAGCCATACCTTTACAAGCATTGTGCTGATGGTATTTACAGAAGATGTTTAGCAGAAGAAGAAGTTCAGGACGTGCTCTTCCACTGTCATGGATCAGACTATGCTGGACACTTTGCTACATTCAAGACTGTCTCTAAGGTTTTGCAGGCTGGATTTTGGTGGCCAACCCTGTTCAGGGACGCCCAAGCCTTCATCACAAGCTGTGATACTTGTCAGAGAAGAGGAAAAATCAGCAGGAGACATGAGATGCCACAGAACTTCATTCTGGAAGTTGAAGTTTTCGATTGTTGGGGTATTGACTTCATGGGACCTTTTCCCTCATCTTATGGGAATAGATATATTCTGGTTGCTGTTGATTATGTATCTAAGTGGGTAGAGGCGTTGGCTACTCCTACTAATGATGCTGCAGTGGTTTTGAAGTTGTTTAAGACCATTATCTTTCCCAGATTTGGTGTCCCACGGATTGTCATAAGTGATGGGGGTTCTCACTTTGTCAACAAGGTTTTTGACAAGCTGTTGAAGAAGTATGGTGTACAGCACAGAGTGGCCACGCCCTATCACCCCCAAACAAGTGGACAAGTCGAGGTTTCCAACAGACAGATCAAGCAAATTCTGGAAAAGACAGTTGGGAAAACAAGGAAGGATTGGTCTGCAAAGCTGGATGATGCATTATGGACCTACAGGACTGCCTACAAAACGCCACTTGGGACTACTCCTTTCCACCTTCTCTATGGCAAGGCGTGCCATCTACCAGTAGAGCTGGAGTTCAGAGCAGAATGGGCAATCAAGAAGCTGAATTTCGATCTGAAACCTGCTGCAGAAAGGCGCTTGATTCAGCTCAATGAACTGGATGAGATCAGATATCTAGCCTATGAAAACTCCAAGTTATACAAGGAGAGGACAAAGGCATATCATGATAAGAAGATCATCTCCAGGCATTTCGAGCCCAATGACCAGGTATTACTCTATAACTCTCGTTTACAGCTTTTTCCTGGTAAACTGCGTTCTAGATGGTCAGGTCCTTTCACTGTCAAAGAGGCTCGCCCACATGGTGCAATTGTCCTGATTAACTCCAAAAGAGAGGAGTTTATTGTCAATGGACAAAGGGTGAAGCATTACTGGGCACAAGCAGAGATTCCAGCAGGACACATTGTGTCTCTGAATCAGGCACCAGCTATCTAAACAGCCAACCAAAGTCAAGCTAATGACTTTAAAAGAGCGCTTAGTGGGAGGCAACCCACTGGTAAGTTGTAGATATATTACTTAGTATTTATTTTCGTGCTTAGGATTATTAGTTAGAATATTCGGTTAAAAAAAAAAAAAAAAAAAAAAAAAAAAAAAAAAAAAAAAAACGGTGACGATCGTCACCCTTATGGTGACGCTCGTCACCCATCAGAATCGAACACGGGACTTAAGCTTTTCTCTTCT
Source organism: Thlaspi arvense (assembly GCA_911865555.2). Taxonomy (NCBI): domain Eukaryota; kingdom Viridiplantae; phylum Streptophyta; class Magnoliopsida; order Brassicales; family Brassicaceae; genus Thlaspi; species Thlaspi arvense. The sequence continues at coordinate 39,680,995 of OU466863.1, forward strand.
TCTTCCTCGAGCACACCTGCAAAATAACCGAAACTAGTTAGAAAATAAGAATTTCATATCTTTTGATTTTCTTAACCAAATTGAGTGATTTAAGAGTCTAATCCGTGTGGATTTTACCCCTCTTTCTGAATATCAACTTACTTTTTACGATCCGCAAGGTATGTTTTCGGAATCCCCAATTTTCAGTCCGCCTCAGGTTTGGTAAAATTCGATTTTTGACTTGATTGGCTTGATTTAACTGTTGAATCATGGTTAGTTAGGTTGTATTGGAGGAATGGAACCATCTTTGTGCGATTTAATCGGTTGATTTGCACTGTTTGAATTTTCGAGTTCATGATGAAAGTTGCAAAAATCTGGAAATTTTGGGTGATTTAGGTTGAACTGATGCTTGAATTGTGTTCTTGGTAGTATAGAGATTAATCGCCATTAGCTATTTGATCCTGTTTGGTTGATTTTTCGAACTTTGAAAAATTTGCTAACTTTTGAGATGGTTTTGGTCGATTTTGGTACTCAATTTGCAGATGCCTCGTCAAGAGAAAAGACTAAGACAAAGCTCGTCTTCCAGCACTGCAACAGGGTCTACAGATTCCTTCAGTCAGCACCCGGTTTGCAGGCCCCCATGGCCCAAACGAGAGGATCGGAAAATAGCCTCGGAGATGGCTTGGGCAGGGACTCCGAAGCAAGAAGTGGCTCGGGATACCTGTGTATTCCGTGATATTCAGGAGGAGTGGGATGAGTATGACACGCTGTTCTACAATGCGTGGCTAGGAGTTAAGATTATCCCTACTAGGCTCGCGGATCCTGCTGTTCTGCAGAAGATGGGGATCTTTGAGGAGGTTTATGAGATTTTAGAGCGCATTGGCATGGGGACTATGCCTTTCCAGCAGTACGACTTGTACCCAGATTTGGTCCGCCAGTTTCTCTCTACAGTTCGCGTCTACTACGCAAATGAGCTGGCGAAGCGTGTTCAGGAAGGCACTATGATATTTCTGATTCGAGGGATTCGATACCGGATCAGTCTGATGGAACAACATAAGATTTATGCAATACAGGTCGTGGTGACGCTCGTCACCAGATTGGTGACGCTCGTCACCCGACCCCACGCGAGGTAACACTTTTCTGACTTGGTTTTTCGACTTCTCATTCATTTTTCTGACCAATTCTTGGCTTAATAACACTGGGGACAGTGTTGTTCAAGTCTGAGGGAGGTGGTTACTGACGTTGTGTGCTTTGTGTCATGTTTATAGAGTCTTAAAGTTGAGTCAAAAACCTGTTTTTCTAGAGTCAAAATTTTTGAAACTGTTAGTTTTTCTTGGAACTAGCCATAGGATGTTTTTGCTGATAAGAAACATTGCCACAGTAGTTGATTACAAGTCTTACTAAGTTGAAAGTCATAGGTAGATCAGTCTAGCAATGAAGGTTTAGGTTCTTAGAGAATCTGGAAAATTTGCTGTTAGCTCCACCTTAATGAACTTTAAATTTCTTGTCTTGGTGATTGATTCTTATTGATCTTGATTCTCTCTTTAAGCACTGACAATAAGGTTAAAATACAGTCTCTCTTTGATTTTCCCTGATGTAGTTTTTAAAAGAAATTAAGTCTAAAGAATGGTGCATTCATGACCCTGTCTCCTCACAAGGAACAACAGTAGTGAACTCACTCATGAACCTGTCTCCTCACAAGGAACACAAGTATTGAGTAGCACCATATCTTAGACTGTAAAAGTTGAGAAAAAGAAGTGAAAAATCGAAAATATCCTAAGGAAAAAGATTAAGGGAAGAGAAAATAGGAGAGCTGTGTTGAGATTGATTTGTTCAGTTGTTAGGAAGGGAAAAGAATCTGTAAAGTGATTAAGATGATAGAGCCTTGATGAGACTTCACACTTAGATTAAAAAATAAGGAGTTAACAGTAGAAGTTTCGGATTTCTTGAAGGGATTTGGACTGGACTTGAGAGATTTGCTAAGCTTGTGATAATTAGACTGAAATTTGATCTTATGTTGACTCTGTGGTATATGGATTCGAAAGCTTTAACTAGTGTGGTGTTTCTGATGACTGACTGACTGTTTCTTGTTTTCAAACCTCGACCCTGAACTCTATCTGATGTTTGCTTGAGGGCAAGCAAAAGCTAAGTCTGGGCGAGTTGATATATCATGGTTTTTATGGTTTTTAACCATGATATAAGTCCTTTTTATTGAGTCTTTTTGGTCTTTTTAGAGTCCTAGAAGAGTCTTTGCAGGTTAAAGCATGTCTGGAGTATAATTGGAGATATTGGAACCTTTTGGAGCATTCTGAGTTGAAGCCACGAAGTACCAAGATCGAAGCAGAAAGTATTCACTAATGGTGACGATCGTCACCCCATTGGTGACGCTCGTCACCCAGATAGGAAGGAGCGTGGCTATTTGTTAAAAGTATCAAGAAGAATTGCAGAACTTACCCAGAAGTTTCCTTTATTTATATGAAGACCCCAGATCGTGTTTAGCCCTATTTTATTAGGTTTTTCAGCCACTGTTGGCAAGAATCTTAGTTTTAAGAATTGAGAGAGCTAGAGAGAGATTTTATTCAGAGCTTTTTGGGGAGACAAGTCCTGTACTCTTTAGAGAAGATTTCGAACCCCCTTTGTTTTCTACTCTTTCTCTTAATGCAATTTTATTCAGTTATGCTTTGTGATCTCATAATCATGTCTGAGTAATCTGCTAGTTAAGTTAGGGTTTTTCAAAGGTTGATGAAAAGAGTGTAGAATCGCTATCTGTTAGGATTATCTCATGGTTTTTCATCTCTGCTTGATTTAAAATCGAATTTCTGAGACACATCATCTAGGAATCCGAAAATCATAGGTTGTTAAATATATGTGAGAGCATTATTCATAACCTGAACTAGTATTTGATGAGCAAAACAACTTAGTACAAAGAGATTTGGCTTAGGAGTTTTGTAAACAATTGAATCTGATCATTCCTGCATACTTAGGTTGTTAGGGTTTGCAAAGAGATTTGAAACTCTGTGATCTAGGTATAGATAACTTCTGCAATGAGAATTGATTAGTTATGCATTAGAGATTCATGTTTAAAAACGGTTCTTAATCATTCCTGATTCCCTGCATTCTGCATTCTTGGATTCATACCTGCGAATTATCCTAGCTTAGCGCTTTTAGTCTTTCCTGAACTTAGAACATATCATACCATCGTTTGCTTATTTCTAATTATTCATTCGCATTACATACATCATATTTCGCTTAGCTTAGTCCAAATCTATAATTGATAGTGTAGTTAGCATTACTCTCTTGGGATTTCGATACCCCTTATACTACATCTGCTTTGCTGTGCACTTGCAGTAGTTTTTATTTGGGTAAAACCTGAACCCTATCAACCACTTTTTGAATTTAAAAAGTGGAGGGAAAGTGGGGAAGGGAGAAGAGAAAATCTTACCTCGGCACGAGATCGAGTCCATTTGGTCAATCTAGGACTCGATCTCATGCCCATAATGGCTTGGATCGAGAGGGTTGCTCGATTTGGGACTTGATTTAAATTGAATCGAGTCTTGGATCGATAACACCTCTCGTTCCTTTAGTTTTTGGCACGACGGCTAAGTCCTCGTGATCGAGCCATGTTCTCGATTTAGGGGTCGATTTGAGCTTGGATCGAGTGGCAGATCGAGTAGACTATTTGATCTGGCCTTGAGAATCGAGTGACTCAATCAATTCAACTCCCGTTTGCTTTTCAAGCTAAACGTATAGGGCATTCATCCTCTCGTGATCGACTGTGTCACACGATCTGTCTACTCTATCTCGTCTAGATCGACTGACTCCTCTCGATTCACTAGCTCGATCTAGCAAAGATCGAGCCAGGATGAGTCGATCTAGCACTCGATCTCTAGCCTATAATCGCCCCTTCTTACTCTGTTTGGATCTAAGATCATGCTCTGCAATCCTTTATACCTGTTCCTACACACACATAAGATAAAAACATAAAACTGAAAGAGAAATAAAGCAAAAATATAGACAAGATAGACATGGGAATGCCTCCCAAGTGCGCTTTCTTTAACGTCTTTAGCTAGACTTTACTTGGTTTATTCATAACAACTTTCTTTGCAAGGGTGAGGATGCAATGAGGCTATGAAAACTCAAATGCAACACTTAGGTTGTAGTACAGTATGCAAGTGAGAGTCAATCCATTTCTAGGAGCTAGGAAGGTCAAAACATAAAACGAAGTTGTTGTTTTGTACAGGAGGAGGAGTGATCCCAAATCTATTGTGATGAGTATTGGGAGCATCTCCGGCTCCTATGATCCTTGGGGGTTGATAAGCAATTTCTTTGCAAGGGTGAGTATGCAATGAGGCTATCGAACTCAAATGCAAGATAGGTTGTAGCACAGTATGCAAGAGAGAGTCAATCCACACCTAGGATGATAAAAAAAATCATAGAGAATGCAAGGACTATGCTAATCTAAGCGAAACAAGATAGGTTTTAAGAAAATCCCTAAAAATTAGATGCAGTAACTAAATGGAATGCAAATCTATTTTAATATTACCAGGAATGATCAAACTACCATGAGGAACAAACATAATAATTAAAGGACAAAGCTACAAATTACTAAAATTCGACTAGTGGATCGACCATGGGATCGACCACTAGATCGAGTAATAACGATCGATCTCGTCTAAAAATGCAAGAATAGTAAAACTAACGACCAAGATGCTATCAAAGATCAAGCGAATGACGAGAGAAGATGTAAAGATGCTAAAAGAGAGGGCCTAGGGTTGAGATTCATGGTCAGGGGTATCAAAGGTCCAAACTTGGGTTGAAAACTTTAAATCGACTCACTTTGTGAGAATCCATAAGCCTTGAAAACTAAGCAAGATCTATCCGTGGCTTTCGGTATAGATCACTCCTTCATCCTCTCCTCCAAACCCATGGCTTTTGGTGGAAAGAAAGGTTGAAGGGCATGGAAAACAGATTTCAAACGAATGGCTTAACTAGTCCCCCAAACTTCCATGGCTTTTGGGAAGGGGTAACTAGTCTCTAGGGTGTGATCTTCAGAGGTCCCTGGATCCTGTCAAGGTAAGGAACCTCTCGGATCATAAAGATCTTGGCGTGAGAGTCTTTAAGCTTTGAGAACTCGACACCCTAGAAGAGATAGCCATTAAAACACTAGAAAACCCCAAGATCGAAACCCTTTTGACCCCTTAGATCCTCTCAACCCCGAACCCGAATAAACTACTCACTACACATAAGATAAATCAAGCAAAGCATGAAGAAAGAAATGATGAACATGAAAACAAAGCTCGATTAAACTCAAAACGATTCGATTGCAAAAGCAAGAAAAACTCAAGGTTCGACAATGGTGGAATATCTCCCAAAACCAGAGAGAAAAGCATAAAAAAGATAAGAATGAAAAGTTGTCTGTGAAAAGGACATCGCCGTCTTCCCAAAATTTCAAAAACAGCGCGATGGTCCCCCCCCCCCCCCCTCGCTAGCGGCCAAAAGCGGTTGAAAGGACAGAGATCGACTCCGGGATCGAACGGCTCTCTCGATCATCTTCGGACATCGTGTCTTCAACTCGATCTGGGTCTCGAGCATCTTCGGCGGATCGAGTGTTGCATCCGATCTTGGTATCGATCTTCGGTTGGATCGAGTGGTGGACTCGATCCGGCTCTCGCTCTGCATGGCGTTATTTACGTCCGTACCTTTTGATCGATTGCTTCACTCGATCTTCGTCTCGATCATTCTCCTTGGATCGCCTGGTCTTCTCGATCTTCTGGTCGATCTCATCCTAGATCGACCTGCCATGCTCGATCTGTTCCCCGATCTCTGGTCCTTAGCAAATATCCGAGCTTCCACGAACCGCTACAACAGCTTCAGCATGTCCACGAACATCCACGACTCCAAAGCAGCCAGAAACAACCTGAATGTGATGCAAAATGCAAGGGACATGCGTATGCTGGTGCAAGAATGCTCTAGGACTCTAAGTGATGCATTCTAATCTAAAATGTGATGTAAATGCATAAAAAGCTAACCAATGTGTATGCAAAATGTATGTAATATGCAGTAACATCAGGGGTTTAGCCGCATGTTGGGGGTTTCCATTGCCCCTTCCCACTGCCCCGTGAGCTGGAGGAGGTCCCTCTGGATGCTCGTGTTCAGCCATAGCTTCAAAGTCAATGAAACCGTGCTGAACAATCTCCTCAAAAGCTCTAGCTTGTTCTCGTACTCTTCTTTGCCGTGAATGACCAAGTTGATGGATGTTGTCCAAGGGTTGAAGTAGATGGTTGTCTCCCCTGGAACGAAGATGCATGTACCTGGAAGAAACACGTTTGAGAGTAGAGAGATTAGTAACTTAAACAAAGTAAAGCTTAGTCTTTACTAAGCTCCAAATCTCTATGCTTTCTAACACTCCTAGAATGGCAATGGCGCCATTTGATAACAACTTTCTTTGCAAGGGTGAGGATGCAATGAGGCTATCAAAACTCAAATGCAACACTTAGGTTGTAGTACAGTATGCAAGTGAGAGTCAATCCATTTCTAGGAGCTAGGAAGGTCAAAGAAAATGCAAGAGCAGTGTAAAGCTAAGCGAATGACAGGCGATATTGTGAAAATCCTAAAAACTATGTGCAACGACCGAATGGAATGCAAAACTATTTTAAAATTACCAAGAGTGATTGAACTACCACGACGTACAAACAGAATAATTAAAATGCAAGGCTATGATTTAACAAAAATCGACTAGTGGATCGACCACATGATCGACCACTAGATCGAGCAGTTTGGATCGATCTCGTCTAAAAATGCAAGTATGAAGAAACTAATGACTAGGATGCGGCGAATATCAAGCGAATGACTAACGAAGATGTAAGAATGCTAAGAAAGAAGAGTCTAGGGTTGAGATTCATGTTAGGGGTTTCAAAGGTCCAAGCTTGGTTTGAAAACTCTAGATCTACTCACTTTGTGAGATTCTCTAAGCCTTGAAAACAAAACAAGACCCATCCATGGCGTGTGGTATTGATCACTCTCTCATTCTCCCCTCCAGACCCATGGCGTTTGGCGGAAAAAGAGATTGAGAGGCAAGGAAAACAGATTTCAACCACGCGGCTAAACTCGTCCTCTAAACTACCATGGCGTTTGGGAAAGAGTAACTAGCCTCTAAGATGTGATTTTCAGAGATCTCTGGATCCTTTCAAGGTAAGAGCTCTCTCTGATCATAAAGATCATGGCGTGAGACTCTTTAGGCCTTCAGAACTCAATATCTTAGAAAAGAAAGCCATTAAGAACAAGAAAACACCAAGCTTTGAAAACCTTTTCGACCCCGTGAATCCTCTCAACCCCGAAACCCAAATGAAACTACACTACACATTAAATAAACTAAGCAAAGCATGAAGAATGAAACGATAAACATAAGAACGAAGGATTAAACTTAAACGATTCAAAATATTCAATAACAAAGCTCAAAGTTTAACAATGGCGGAACGTCTCCAAAACCAGAGAGAAAAAGCATAAAAAGATAAGAATGAAAAGTGTGTGGGAATAAATCATCGCCACCTTCCCAAAATGGGAAAAACAGCTCGATGGTCCCCCCCTCGCTAGCGGCCAAAAACGGTTGAAAGGACAGATATCGACTTCGGGATCGAACGGCTCTCTCGATCACTTTCGGACATCGTGTCTTCTACTCGATCTGGGTCTCGATCTTCTTCGGCGGATCGAGTGTTGCATCCGATCTTGGTATCGATCTTCGGTCGGATTGAGTGGTGGACTCGATCCGGCTCTCGCTCTGCATGGCGTCATTTATGTCCGTACCACTTGGATCATTTCCCTTGGTCCACTCGATCTTCGTCTCGATCATTTCCCTTGGATCGCCTGGGCTTCTCGATCTCATCTAGATCGACCTGCCATGCTCGATCTGCTCCCCGATCTCTGGTCCTTAGCAAACATCCGACGTTCCACGAACCTCCACAACAGCTTCAGCACGTCCACGAACCTCCACGACTCCAAAGTAGCCAGAAACAACCTGAATATGATGCAAAATGCAAGGAACATGCGTATGCTGGTGCAAGAATGCTCTAGGATCTAAAGTGATGCAATATAGCCTAAAGTGTGATGTAAATACATGAAAAGCTAACTTATATGTATGCAAAATGCATGCAATATGTAGTGACATCAACTCCCCCAAACTTACTTCTTGCTTGCCCTCAAGCAACAGAAAATAAGAAAGGAAGAGAGGTTTTAAAACAAACGGGGGTTTTAAGCTTCTTGCAAAGGTGCCTTTCAAATGAGTCAATCTCAATGTCCTAGTTACTAGTTCTAAAATGCAATGCGCACACTCATACTCCACAGAACTTAGCCATACTCATCACACAAAGAAATTCAGCATGACTCTCCTATTCCTAACAATCAAAGAAACTCGTCCTTTAACATTCATTAAAGACCGAACCATGAATCAAACTTATGCACATTAAAGCAGAACACATTTGGCTAAGGGTGCAGGCTATGAGCATATAATGATCTCATTCGAAAAGGGTTTTTATTTAGAATAAGGGTTTCTCTAAAAAAATGGCAAAAACTTTATGCATAATGCTAAAGGTGAAGGCAATTGATGCATACATGATCAGAATCTCATCTACCCATGTAAACTAACAATGATCATAAACCCCTCTCGTTTATTATCTTTTAAGCTCACTCACTACTTAGAATCTACCCTTTTCTGAAAGCAAAAGCTTAGCATTCCCCAATTCAAAACATAAAGTATTTTTAACTCTATAGGCTAGTGACAATGTTGAAAATAATTTGCTCTTTACATATTTCTTATTGGTAGCTCTCTGTTTATTTATATTTATATATTTTTTTTTCTTTTTCTTTTATTTTATTTTGGCACTTAGGCTCTTTTCTTTTTTTCTTTTTATTTTTATTTTGAGAGAGCTACCTTCTGAAATTATTAGAGCATAAAAATTTCAAAACACAAACCTTTCACTTATAACCTTTTTCTTTCTTTCAAATACCAAACTCTTTTGAAACCGAGAGCATATAAACATGAAAACAACCCCTTAAACCCCCAAACTTATTCTAAGCCTAAGTCTAGCTTCAAAATGCAAAGCTAGCAAACATATAAGAACCTAATCATGTCGCCTAAACCTAACACTTTATGCTAAGTTCAAATCGGGAAAAGGCCTCACAATGATGTAACACACGAAAACTTGGCTTCAAAGAAAGGTAAGGGTCAAGGTGGGAGTTCTACTTCGGCTCACAAAGAGTGGTGAAAGGAAGAAGAGAGCCTAAATATTTTAAAATCCATGTGTTCATTTTCAAATTCATAAGGATGATAATTGAAATTTGAGATTAGGGTTTTCACTTATTAGGACAAGTTTCAAATCATGAGAGTTCAATTCAACTCACGAAAATCATAGCAAGTGATCCAAGCATGGTAAGAACTTACTTTCAAAGTATGAGCAAAGCATTAGAGAACTACTAACTAGGGCATTGAAACAATTCATGAGTTTAAAACACCTTTTTAAGAAAAACTCTAACCCCTTATGCGAATATGAACAACCTAGATGCTTTAGGATTCTAGACTCAATCCTAAAATGCTTAATGAGATGAATGCAACTACATGAATTTTTGTGAAAATTTAAAAAAATTTCCAATTTTTCATGCAATGAAGACTCAAGGATGCTAAAGGGAAAATAAGATCAGAATAAACATGTCAAACCACACACATACTCCCCCAAACTTGCTTGACACCGTCCCGGTGGCAAACAAATTCAAAGGAGCACCAAAACACAAAGCAAAAAGAAGCAAACATGAGCGTTATGTACAATGGAAGAAGGTTGTTACCTCGGGTCTAGTCTCGGCTGGAACTTGAGGATGTTCCAGATGAGCTAGATGCTACGGCTTTGCCTTTGGAGCCTGGCTCTTGAAGAGAGAGACGCGCCGGTTGAATGTTGCTGCCTTGAGTCTCACGGATGACAACTCCACCGGTTGAAAGCCTCCTCTTCTCGGGTTGTTGAACCTCTTCACTTGCAGCTTTCTTAGGCGAGCCTCCTTGAAGCGATTTGACCTTCTTGGCAAGTTTCTTGAGCATTTTGCCTTGCCATTTGTTGATTTTCCTTTGCATCTCCACAACAGATGCTAGGAACTTCTCCGTTTTGGTTCTCGGCTCAAAGTCTATCTTTGGAAGGGTGTAAGCCTCGGGCATCTCATCTTCCGTGGCTGGCGACTCAGACCTTTGACGAGGAGCAATCGCTGGGGCAGGCGTTCCTCCTAGAGGAGCTCCTCTACGGTTGGCAAGAACTCGATGTTCCCAACACCAAGCAGCTCGGTCTCGTCCTTGTTTGGTAGGATGCATATTCTTCTCGTTTTCGTCGTCGATGAAAAGATAAGCGTAGAACCCTTCTGCTGGCGTGCGTCCTAAGCTGTCGGTATTCCTCATGTAGACCTCATCCCTGAAAGCTCTAGCTGGGACAGGTGTGAAATCGTGTATAGGTACGCCAGCTTGTATGAATAGATGAGTGAGGAAGCCGCCAATGAAAGAAGAGCTTGCCTTGCACCTCAAGGCATAAGCCTTGTACTTCACCAAAGAAGCAGCAAGTACGCATCCATAGTTCACCTCGTCGCCGAGTTCATCCTCCATAGGCTCTTCATTCTCCGCCGGATGACACAACAAATGCTTCACGCCTTGGAACAAGAAGCAAAGCTCGGTCTTCGTGACCGTGGGAGCAACTGACCTTCCGCTGAATGTGTTGGCGATCAGCTTCAAGGTGTACCCCAGCACCGGGCTTCTCACTCTCTTGATTTTGGCGGCGGTTGGCATTGTAGTCTTCGTTGCTGATCAGGTCCCAAAAATCATTTGCTCGCGTGAAGGAGGGGAACTCGATCTTGGCTGCGTTGAGACCATTTGCCTGACACAGCTCCGGGATTGAGAGGCTGAAGGCTTGTCGTCCAACCTTGAAAGAGAGACGGCCTTGTGAAGGAACGGGGGCGCTAGGGTTCTCGTAACGAAACTCCAACATGGCAAGGACGTCTATTGTCACTTCTGGAATGGTTGGGCAATCCATTCGTGGCAGACATCTTAAGCCAATGTTCTTGAGGAGTTGGTTGAAATCTCCAAGGATCCCTAGCTTGAACAGCAGCTCCCGGTCCGCAAACTTAGTAGGCTCGAACCGAGGCCTTTCCAGCCGCTTCTTATCCCTCTTCTCGTCCTTACTCCATCGAACCCTCTCTTGAACAGCCAGTTCCTGACCTTCTCCTTCTTGTGCCGTCTCCTCTCTCGTTCTCTTGGGGGCCATCGTGCCTGAAACAAGTTTCTCAAGCGAGGTAATGAGCAAAACGGTGATAGGATGAGAGAAGAAGAAAGGCAAAGAAGAAAACTTATACTTAATACCCTAGAATTTTGGGGAATTTATAAAAATTATAGCAAAATAATAGAGAATCAAATCTAGAGATACTAGAAAATCCAGAATTTTTCCTATTATTTAGCTAAATTTAAAAATTCAAAACCGCCCTAGCATCTAAAACAATCAATTGCAAAATAAAAGGAGATTTTCCTAAAATTTTTTATCAAATATCCGAAAATACCTTTTGCAAAGATTGTTAAAGAAATCTGCTAGCCTTTAGAAGCAAATAACTTTCACTCTCTTTGCTTAAAAGCTCGAGAAAACAAGAATGAGAGAGTGTGAAGTTGTTGAAAACATTTAAAGGCTAACAAGAAACAAAACTATGGGTAAAAGAAGTGGTTTTCTGACAAAAGTCTTGGTCAAGGCACATCTTTCATGGTCAAAGATGCTTGCCTTGACCAAGTTTTGAATTTAAAAACTGGAGAGAAAAGATTAAAGGAGGGAAAGAAAATGTTACCTCGGCAAGAAATCGAGTCCCTTTGGTCGATCTAGGACTTGATCTCATGCCCATAATGGCTTGGACCAAGAGGGTCACTCGAGTTAGGACACGATTCAATTTGAATCGAGTCGTGGATCGATTGGCTCTCGCGTTCCTTGAGTTTTTGAAATCGCGACTAATTCCTCGTGATCGAGCCATGCTATCGATTCATGGGTCGATTCAGCTTGGATCGAGTGGTGGATCGAGTTGACTAATCGATCTGTCTATGAGGGACTTTCCCGAGAGAAAATAAATCGGTCGATACATTTTTGGATCGATCGATCTAAACTCCAAGAATTTCCCGAGACATTTTAGATCGAGTTCGGCACTCGATCAGTCTACTCGATCTCGTCTAGATTGACTGCCTTCTCTCGATTCACTAGCTCGATCTAGCAAAGATCGAGCCAGGATGAGTTGATCTAGCACTTGATCTCTAGCTTATACTCGCCCCCTTCTTACTCCTTTTGGAACTCGGATCATGGCTTGCGTCTCCCATACTTTTTCCTACACACTCACAAGACAAAAACATAAAACTGGAAAAAGAAATAAAGTAAAAATATGTACAGGATAGACATGGGTATGCCTCCCAAGTGCGCTTTCTTTAACATCTTTAGCTAGACTTTACTTGCTTTAGGCAGATGCTGGGTCTTGGAGAAGCATTGAGGTTCTCTCCTTGTCAAATGCACTCGCCATGTATGGCTTAAACCTGTGTCCGTTCACTGTAAATGCATTCCCACTCTTGCCCACTAACGTGACAGCTCCGTAAGGTAATACTTCCTTGATTTCATACGGACCGCTCCACCGTGACTTCAGCTTTCCTGGAAAGAGCTTGAGCCTCGAGTTGTAAAGCAGCACCAAACTCCCTTCCTTAAGCTCCTTAGGTACCAGCTTCTTGTCATGAGCAGCCTTGGTACGTTCCTTGTAGATCCGAGCGCTTTCGTAGGCATCCAGCCTTAGCTCATCAAGCTCGTGCAGTTGGATCAAACGCTTCTCCTGAGCTGTCTTCAGATCAAAATTCAGTTGCTTCACAGCCCACAACGCCCTATACTCCAGCTCAACAGGAAGGTGACAGCCTTTACCGTAGAGAAGAGTGAAGGGAGTGGTACCAATAGGCATCTTGGAGGCAGTCCGGTACTCCCACAAAGCGTCATCTAACTTCATAGCCCAGTCCTTCCAAGTAGTCCCAACTGTTCTCTCGAGTATTGCCTTGATCTGACGGTTAGAGACCTCTACTTGGCCACTCGTTTGAGGATGGTAAGGCGTAGCTACCTTATGCTACACACCATACTTCTTTAGCAGATTTTCAAACAGCTTGTTGATGAAGAGGCTCCCTCCGTCGCTTATCACAACCTTGGGAACTCCAAACCTCGGAAAAATAATGCTCTTAAAGAGCTTGATCACCACCTTAGAGTCGTTTGTTGGGGAAGCAATGGCCTTAACCCACTTAGAGACGTAGTCTACAGCTACGAGTAGGAACTTGTTGCCGTATGATGAAGGGAACGGACCCATGAAGTCTATGCCCCACGCGTCAAAGACATCTACCTCGAAGATAGGAACTTGAGGCATCTCGTTCCTCTTAGTGATATTCCCTGCTCGTTGACACGCCTCACAGCTCTTCACAAACTCGTGTGCATCCTTGGAGATAGACGGCCACCAGAAGCCAGCTTGCAACACTTTCGTAGCAGTCTTGAACGAAGCAAAGTGTCCTCCATAGGAAGAGCCATGGCAGTGAAAGAGAATGTCCTTGGCTTCTTCTTTCGTAACACACCTCCGGTATAAACTGTCTACGCCTCTTTTGTACAGGTAGGGGTCATCCCAATAGTAGTGGCTCAAGTCTCTCATGAGCTTCTTCCTATGGTAGTTGTCAAGATGCGACGGCTCCTCACCACATGCCAAGTTGTTCACAAATCCGCGTACCAGGGAAGATCTTCCTCCTTGAAGCTCAGAACTTCCTCAAACCGCCCCTCTAAGCTTCCATAAACAGCCGTAGTGATCGCCATGAGTTGTTCCTTGGGTAGAGAATCGTCTAAAGGGAGAGACTCGTTGATCCTTAACCGAGAGAGGTGGTCAGCGACGCCGTTCTATATTCATTTCTTGTCTTTGATCTCCATGTCAAACTCCTGGAGTAAGAGGATCCATCTCAGAGGCCTCGGCTTAGTGTCCTTCTTGGAATATATGTAGCGCAAAGTTGCGTGATCCGTGTAAACTATGGTCTTGGAACCCAAGAGGTAAGCTCTAAACTTCTCAAAGGCGAATACAACCGCCAATAGCTCCTTCTCAGTAGTGGTGTACCTCGTTTGCGTGTCATCCAAGGTTCTTGAAGCATAGTATATCACGTGCAGCTTCTTATCCTTCATTTGGCCTAGAACAGCTCCCACGGCATAGTCACTAGCATCAGACATAATCTCGAATGGGAGAGTCTAATCTGGTGCTTGCACTATAGGCGCGGATACTAGGGCTTCCTTGATTGTTACGAAAGCTTGCAAACACTCCTCATCAAAGTCGAATTCAGCCTCCTTGCGCAACAGCCGAGTGAGAGGGCATGCAATCTTAGAGAAGTCTTTAATGAAGCGCCTGTAGAAGCCGGCGTGTCCCAAGAAGCTTCTCACCCCTTCTATTTTAGCTGGCGGCTCAATTCTTGTCATCACATTAATCTTTGCTTTGTCGACTTCAATACCCTTCTCGGATATCTTATGTCCAAGCACGACCCCCTCCTTAACCATGAAGTGGCATTTTTCCCAGTTGAGCACCAAGTTTGTCTCCTCACAACGGTTTAAACCCCTGCAAAGATTCAACAAACACGCAGAAAAGGACGCACCATATACCGAGAAGTCATCCATAAACACCTCTACCATCTCTTCTATTAGATCGAAGAAGATCGACATCATACACCGCTGAAACGTAGCCAGTGCGTTACACAACCCGAATGGCATCCTTCAAGACGCGAAGGTACCATAAGGGCATGTAAAGGTCGTCTTCTCCTGATCGTTGGGATGGATTGGTATTTGGAAAAATCCACTATATCCATCAAGAAAGCAATAGTAGGGGTGATTAGCAAATCTTTCAAGCATTTGATCAATAAAAAGCAAGGGAAAATGATCCTTTCTAGTAGCAAGATTAAGCTTCCTATAGTCAATACACATACGGTGTCCAGTAATAGTCCTAGTAGGTATAAGCTCATCTTTGTCATTCTTAACGACCGTGATCCCTCCCTTCTTAGGCACCACGTGTACGGGAGAAACCCATGTGCTGTCACTTATAGGATAGATCACGTCAGCCTCTAAAAGCTTAAGAATCTCCTTCTTGACAACCTCTTTCAAATTTGGATTCAAATGCCTCTGATGTTCTATAGAAGAGGCATTCTCATTATCCAAGTGAATTCTATGAGTGCAAAGCATTGGTGAAAGGCCCTTGATGTCACTTAAGAGTACCCAATGGCCTTCCTATACTTTCTCAACTCAGTTAAGAGTGATTGCAACTCATCATCACTCAAGTTTTCATTCACAATCACAGGATAGGTTTCGTTAAGCCCTAAGAAAGCATACCTTAGCCCTTTTGGGAGCTCCTTAAGATCCACCTTTGGGGCTAACAGCTCGCTCCAATCATCCTCGTGGCTGTTGCTGTTGTTCTCCTTCTTAGAACCTTCCTTAGAACCCGAGATATGGCCCTTGAGGCTGCTTTCTCCAACCGCTATCCCTTCTGAAATCGAGTCGTCGGGTCGATCTTGTTCTCTATGTCATCTAGATCGAGCAGTTTCACTCGATTTATTCACTCGATTTAATATGGATCGAGTGAGGGATCGAGACGCTGAGTCGATTTCCAGATTAGACCCCAAATCGATCGGAATGCCTTTCTTGATCTCGGACTCGATTATTTTCCTGGATCGATCACCTTGTTCGATTTGACTGTCGATTGCTGCACCGGATCGAGTTATGCTCTCGATTGTCTTGTCGATTTGACTCCTGCATCGAGTAATGTCATCGATCTTGGAGTCGATCTCTAGGCAAATGCCTACATCTTCAACACAACTTTCCTCGAATCAAGCAAGTTGACGTACTCCTGAGTCCTCTGATCAACATAACCAAACTCTCCTGGCTCTTTAGTCAGTGCCAGCTTCAAATAATCTTCATGAGCCAGCTCTTCCAGCAACTCATCCGCTAAGGCATCCAACGTATCAATGTAGAAAGCTTGCCCTTCTATCGTAGGCTTTTTCAAAACCTCATTGATATCAAAGTCTAGCCTTATATCTTTACCCAAGTGCAAGGCAATCTTCCCGTTCTTGACGTCTATTATGGCTCCGGCGGTAGCTAAGAAAGGTCTACTGAGAATGAGTGGATCCTTTGGCTCTTCATCCATTTCAAACACAACGAAGTCTGTAGGCACGTTCACTCCACTGATCTTCACTGGCAAGTCCTCAAGCAATCCTACGGGTAGCCTCACACTCCTGTCAGCTAGTAGCAACGAGATTCTACAGTCCTTGAAACGGGTAAAGCCGAGTTTCTTTGCCACGAAATGAGGCATCAGATTTATGCTAGCTTCGAGATCACAAAGGCAACTCTTTAAATCCAAAGGACCTAAAGCGCAGGGTATAGTAAAGCTTTCAGGGTCTCCCAACTTCTTAGGTACTATTTCCTTGTGTATCACATCACTACACTCCTCACTTAGAACAAGCACTTCCTTACTTTCCTTATTCTTCTTCAAGAGAGTGTCTTTGAAGAATTTGGCGCATTTAGGCATCATTGCAAGGCAGTCCACGAGAGGTAGCTTGATCTCTACGTCCTTAAGATGCTTCTCAAACAAGACTCTATGCTTCTCTATGAGTTGCTTCTTGAAACGGCCAGGAAAAGGCAGCTTAGGTACATACGGTGGAGGTACATAAGCATCCTTCTCCTTAGTAGTTTGCTCCGCTTTCTTCTCAACAACCGCTTTGTCTCCTCTTCTTGGCCCTTGAATCTAGACATTGTCAAAGTTGATCTCATCATAAGCGGAAAGCTTACCCTCCCGCTCTTGAATTACAACGTCCTCGTTGTTCTTAGGAGTAACCGTAAGTGCTAGCTCTTTGCCGCTTCTTAACGTGATGGCGTTGGCATATTCCTTAGGATTCTGCTCACACTTGCCCGGTAGGCTATTCTGACCACTTGTACTCGCCTTCCCCTTCTCTAGCTGCTTGATCTTTTGTTTAAGTTGGTGATCTGAGTAGAGAAGTCAGTGAGAGACGAGTCTAGACGAGTGTTCATCTCGGTAAACTTCTGGTTTGTAGAGGCTTGCCCTTGAATCAATTGTTGGAACATAGCTTGGACAGGATCAACTTGTTGTTGCATCGGTTGTTGCTGCTGAGGTACAAAGCCCGAAGGGTACATTGGCGTATAACCCTTGTTTCCTTGCTGTTGTCCACGGAAGTTGTTCTGCCCTTGCCCTTGGAAGCCACCACTCGGCTGAAAACCATGGTTGTAGGGTACGAAAGGCTTTGCTTGCTGAGCAGGGTACACTTGATCCTTAGGGTTTGCTACATTGGTGCTGCGGTATGAGAGATTGTTGTTCTGGTTAGAACCTTGTGAATAGCCTTGAGGTTTGCAGTTGTTTTGACCCAATTGGCTTCTTCTTGGCTCAACTCAAGCTCCTTTTGGCTCTCATCCGCTTCACCAACAAAGTGAACATGCTTCTGATTTGCAAAAACCAACTTGTCAATCTTCTCGTGTAATGATTTCAACTCTTTCTTGTGAGACTCTAGCTCAGAACCTCGTGGTGCACGGTCATAATCTTCAGCATAGTTGCTGTCACTTAGTGCTAAGTTCTCAATCAGTTCCATGCCTTCTTCTACCTCTTGACCAAGGAAGTTCCCCTTACTAGCCGTGTCAAGCAACAACCTTATCTTTGGTGAAGCTCCGCGGTAGATAGTGCTTAGAAGGGTCTCTTTGCTGAAGTCGTGGTGAGGACATTGGATAGTATAGTCCTTGAATCGTTCCATGGATTCATTGAAGGTCTCATTATTCCTTTGCGTGAAGCCGCTGATCTTGCTTCTTAGCCTTGCCGTTCTGGTGCTAGAGAAGAACTTTGAGAGAAAAGGCTTCTTACACTCGGCCCATGAAGTGATGGTGCCTTGAGGAAGTGTTTTCTCCCAATGTCTAGCCTTGTCTCCAAGAGTCTTCATTGCATGAAAAACTGGTAAAATTTTTAAAAATTCATGTAGTTGCATTCATCTCATTAAGCATTTTAGGATTGAGTCTAGAATCTTAAAGCATCTAGGTTGTTCATATTCGCATAAGGGGTTAGAGTTTTTCTTAAAAAGGTGTTTTAAACTCATGAATTGTTTCAATGCCCTAGATAGTAGTTTTCTAATGGTTTGCTCATACTTTGAAAGTAAGTTCTTACCATGCTTGGATCACTTGGTATGATTTTCGTGACTTGAATTGAACTCTCATGATTTGAAACTTATCCTAATAAGTGAAAACCTTAATCTGAAATTTCAATTATCATCCTTATGCATTTGAAAATGAACACATAGATTTTAAAATATTTAGGCTTTCTTCTTCCTTCTACCACTCTTTGTGAGCCTAAGTAGAACTCCCATCTTGACCCTTACCTTTCTTTGACGCCAAGTTTTTGTGTGTGACATCATTGTGAGGCCTTTTTCCGGTTTGAACTTAGCATAAAGTGTTAGGTTTAGGCGACATGATTAGGTTCTCATATGTTTGCTAGCTTTGCATTTTGAAGCTAGACTTAAGCTTAGAATAAGTTTGGGGGGTTTAAGGGGTTGTTTTCATGTTTATATGCTCTCGATTTCAAAAGAGTTTGGTATTTGAAAGAAAGAAAAAGGTTTTATGAGCTTCCTTAGTCTGCTCCTTGTATATCCGAGAGCTCTCATAAGCGTTCAGCCTTAGTTCGTCCAGTTCATGTAGCTGGATGAGGCACCTCTTTTGAGCAGTCTTGAGGTCAAAGTTCAGCCTCTTTAGTGGGGGGGGGGGGGGGGGGGGGGGGGGTGACAACCCTTGCCATAGAGCAGAGTGAAGGTGGTCGTACCGATCGGTGTTTTAAAGGCGGTACGGTAGGCCCAAAGAGCGTCATCCAGCTTCATTGCCCAGTCTTTCCTTGTTGCTCTGACCGGTTGGAGACTTTCACTTGACCGCTCGTTTGAGGATGAGACGGTGTAGCCACTTTATGCTTAACGTCGTACTTCCTCAAAAGGCTCTCAAAGATCTTATTTGTGAAGTGGCTTCCTCCATCGCTTATAACCACCTTTCGTACATCTTAGGGAAAATGATGCTTTTAAACAGCTTGATCACCACCTTAGAATCATTTGTAGGGGAAGCAACAGCCTCAACCCATTTAGAGACATAATCAACTGCTACTAAGATGTACTTGTTGCCGTATAAAGAGGTGAACGGCCCCATGAAGTCTATGCCCCACACGTCAAACACGTCAACCTCGAAGATAGGAACCTGAGGCATCTCGTTCCTCTTAGTGATATTCCATGCTCGTTGACACGCCTCACAGCTCTTCACAAACTCGTGTGCATCTTTGAAGATGGACGGCCACCAGAAACCAGCTTTCAACACTTTCGTGGCAGTCTTGAATGAAGCGAAGTGTCCTCCATAGGATGAGCCATGACAGTGAAAGAGGATGTCTTTAGCTTCTTCCTTTGTAACACACCTCCGATATAAACTGTCCAACCCTCTCTTGTACAAGTAAGGCTCGTCCCAAAAGTAGTCACTCGCCTCTCTTATAAACCTCTTCTTTTGATAGCCGTTGAGATGTGTTGGCTCCTCACCACATGCTAAGTAGTTCACAACATCAGCGTACTAGGGAAGGTCCTCCTCTTTGAAGCTCAACACCTCCTCAAACTGTCCTTCTAGCTTTCCACAAATAGCCGTAGTGATTGCGATAAGTTGTTCCTCGGGGAGAGAATCATCTAAGGGCAGAGACTCGTTGATCCTTAGCCGAGAGAGGTGATAACTACTATCTTTGCATGGGTGAGGATGCATTGAGGCTATCAAACTCAAATGCAACACTTAGGTTGTAGTAAAGTATGCAAGTGAGAATCAATCCATTTCTAGGAGCTAGGAAGATCAAAGAGAATGCAAGAGCAGTGTAAAGCTAAGCGAATAACAGGCGATATTGTGAAAATCCTAAAAACTATATGCAACGACCGAATGGAATGCAAAACTATTTTAAAATTACCAAGAGTGATTGAACTACTACGAGGAACAAACAGAAAAATTAAAATGCAAGGCTATGATTTAACAAAAATCGACTAGTGAATCGACCACAGGATCAACCACTAGATCGAGCAGTTTGGATCGATCTCGTCTAAAAATGCAAGTATGAAGAAATTAATGACCAGGATGCGACGAATATCAAGCGAATGACTAATGAAGATGTAAGAATGCTAAGAAAAAAGTGTCTAGGGTCGAGATTCATGGTCGGGGGTTTCAAGGGTCCAAGTTGGGGTTGAAAACTTTAAATCGACTCACTTTGTGAGATTCTCTAAGCCTTGAAAACGAAAACAATATCCATCTGTGCCTTTTGGTATGGAGCACTCATTCATCCTCTCCTCCAAACCCATGGCTTCTGGTGGAAAGACAGGTTGAAGGGCAATGAACTCAGATTTCAAACACACGACCTAACTAGTCCCCTAAACATCCATGGCTTTTGGGAAAGGGTAACTAGTCTCTAGGATGTGATTTTCAGAGATCTATGGATCCTGTCAAGGTAAGAGACCTCTCTGATCATAAAGATCTTGGCGTGAGAGTCTTTAAGCCTTAGGGACTCAACATCCTAGAAGAGAAAGCCATTAAGAACAAGAAAACTACCAACTTGAAAACCCCTTAGACCCCGTGAATCCTCTCAACCCCGAGACCCAAATGAAACTACTCGCTACACATGAGAATAACCGAAATAAACATGAAAGATGAAGCGATGAACATGAAAACGATTACTTAAAACTTAAACGATTCGAAAATACTCAAGAACAAAGCTCAAAGTCTAACAATGGCGGAGAGTCTCCAAAACCAGAGAGAAAAAGCATAAAAAGATAAGAATGAAAAAGTGTGTGTGGAAAAAGACATCGCCGCCTTCCCAAAATGGCGAAAACAGCTCGATGGTCCCCCCCCCTCGCTAGCGGCCAAAAGCGGTTGAAAGAACAGAGATCGACTTCGGGATCGAGCGGCTCTCTCGATCACTTTCGTACATCGTGTCTTCTACTCGATCTGGGTCTCGATCTTCTTCGGCGGATCGAGTGTTGCATCCGATCTTGGTGTCGATCTTTGGTCGGATCGAGTGGTGGACTCGATCCGGCTCTAGCTCTGCATGGCGTCATTTACGTCCGTACCATTTGATCGATTGCTCCACTCGATCTTCGTCTCGATCATTTCCCTTGGATCGCTTGGGCTTCTCGATCTTCTGGTCGATCTCATCTAGATCGACCTGCCATGCTTGATCTGCTCCCCGATCTGGTCCTTAGCAAACATCCGACCTTCCACGAACCGCCACAACAGCTTCAGCACGTCCACGAACCTCCACGACTCCAAAGTAGCCAGAAACAACCTGAATGTGATGCAAAATGCAAAGAACATGCGTATGCTGGTGCGAGAATGTTCTAGGACCCTAAGTGATGCAATCTAGTCTAAAGTGTGATGTAAATGCATGATCAGTAACTAATATGGATGCAAAATATATGCAATATGCAGTAACATCAAGAGGTGATCAGCAACTCCGTTTTCTATCCCCTTCTTGTCTTCAATTTCCATATCAAATTCTTGGACCAAGAGGATCCATCTCAAAAGCCTAGGCTTAGTGTCCTTCTTTGAATAGATGTATCGCAAAGCCGCGTGATCTGTGTAGATAATGGCCTTGGAACCCACAAGATATGACCGGAACTTCTCAAAGGCGAACACTACTGCAAGCAACTCCTTCTCTGTAGTAGTGTACCTCGTTTGCGTGTCATCCAAGGTTCTTGAGGCATAGTAGATCATGTGCACCTTCTTATCTTTTGTTTGACCAAGAACGGCTCCCACGGCGTAGTCACTAGCATCACACATAATCTCGAAGGGTAGTGTCCAGTCTGGTGCTTGAACTATAGGAGCTGATGTAAGGGCTTCCTTGATGGTCACGAAAGCTCGCAAACACTCCTCATCAAAGACGAATTCGGCTTCTTTGCACAACAGCCATGAAAGAGGGCGTGCAATCTTGGAGAAATCCTAGATGAAACGCCTATAGAAGCCAGCATGCCCCAAGAAACTTCTAACGCCCTTAACGTTAACCGGCACCTCAAGACCCATCATGACTTCCACCTTAGCCTGATCAACCTCAATGCCCTTCTCTGATATCTTATCACCCAGCACGATCCCTTCCTTAACCATAAAGTGGCACTTCTCCCAGTTTAGCACCAAGTTTGTCTCCTCACAACGCTTTAAAACCCTGCAAAGATTCAACAAACACGCAGAAAAGGACGCACCATAGACCGAGAAGTCATCCATAAACACCTCTACCATCTCTTCTATTAGATCGGAGAAGATCGACATCATACACCGCTGAAACGTAGCCGGTGCTTTACACAACCCGAATGGCATCCTTCGATACGCGAAGGTACCATAAGGGCATGTAAAGGTCGTCTTCTCCTGATCGTTGGGATGGATTGGTATTTGGAAAAATCCACTATATCCATCAAGAAAGCAATAGTAGGGATGATGATGTTATTGCATATTGCATACATTTTGCATACTCATTAGTTAGTTTTTCATGCATTTGTATCATGTTTTAGGTTAGATTGCATCACTTAGGGTCCTAGAGCATTCTTGCATCAGCATATGCATTTTTTTTGCATTTTGCATCACATTCAGGTTGTTTCTGGCTGCTTTGGAGTCATGGAGGTTCATGGGCGTGTGGAGGCTGATGTAGCAGTTCGTGGGAGCTCGGAAATATGCTAAGGACCAGTGATCGAGGAGCAGATCGAGCATGGCCGGTCGATCTAGGAGTTGATCGACCAGAAGATCGAGCCAAATAGGCGATCCAAGGAGAATGATCGAGACGGAGATCGAGTGAAGCAATCGATCAATCGGTACGGACGTAAATGAAGCCATGCAGAGCCAGAGCCAGATCGAGTACACCACTCGATCCACCCGAAGATCGATACCGAGATCGGATGCAACACTCGATTCGCAGATGAAGATCAAGACCCGGATCGAGCCAAAGACACGATGCCCGGATGTGATCGAGAGAACCACTCGATCCAGTGGTCGATTTCTGTCCTTTCAATCGTTTTTGGCTGTTAGCAAAGGGGGGACCATTGGCTTGTTTGGGCATTTTAGGCAAGGCGGCGAGATGCTTTTTTGATAACTTTGAGATCCTTATCCTTTTCTTGGATGTTTTCTCTCTCGTTTTACAAATAACACCATTGTTGAACTCGTTTTCTTTTAAAGCTTTTGTATTCGAATCTTTATCGTTTAATCCAGTTTTTCTTTCATGTTTATTGTCTCATTTCTTCTGCTTTGCTTGATTTACTCTATGTGTAGCGAGTAGTTTACTTTGGGTTCGGGGTCGAGAGGATTAAGGGGTAGAAAAGGTTCGATCTTGGTTTGTTTTCTAAACGTTTTAAAGGCTATCTCTACAAAGGTGTTGAAAGCTTAATGCTTGAAGACTCTCACGCCAAGAGCTTCATGATCCGAGAGGTTCCTTACCTTGACAGGATCCAGGAGCCTCGGAAGATCACACCTTAGAGACTAGTTACCCCTTCCCAAAAGTCATGGAAGTTTGGGGGACTAGTTAAGCCATTACTTGAAATCTGTTTTCCTTGCCTTTCGACCTCTCTTTCCACCAAAAGCCATGGGTTTGGAGGAGAGGATGAAAGAGTGATCTATACCGAAAGCCACAGATAGATCTTGTTTTGTTTTCAAGGCTTAGAGATCCTCACCAAGTGAGTCGATCTAAAGTTTCAAACCCAAGATCGATCCTTTGAAATCCTTTACATGAATCTCAACCCTAGGCCCTTTCTTTTAGAATCTCTAAGTCTATTTTCATCTTTCGCTTGTTATCTGATACCATCCTGGTCATTAGATTTGTTGTTCTTACAGTTTTAGACGAGATCGATCGTTACTGCTCGATCTAGTGGTCGATCTCGTGGTCGATCCACTAGTCGAATTTTAACAATTCGAAGCTCTTTCTTTTAATTAATCTGTTTGTTTCTCGTGGTAGTTGCTTCCTTTCTAGTATTTTTAAAATAGGTTTCATTCTGTTTAAGTTGCTGCATCAGTGGTTTCACTCAAAGGAACAACGAGACATTCAACGAGGCAATGGAGCGTTTCAAAGATTACATGATCCAATGTCCTCATCACAGGTTCAGCGAGGAGACACTACTCAGTACCATATACCATGGAGCTTCACCAAAGATCCGTTTGTTGCTTGATACAGCTAGCAAAGGGAACTTCCTCGGTCAAGAGGTAGAAGAGGGTATCGAGCTGATAGAAAACCTGGCGTTGAGTGGTGGAAACTATGCCGAGGATTATGACCGAGCACCGAGAGGATCAAAGTTAGAGTTTCACAAGAAGGAGCTCAAATCTTTGCATGAGAAGATTGACAAGTTGGTATTAGCTAATCAGAAGCATGTTCACTTTGTTGGTGAAGCTTATGAAAACCAAGAGGAGTTAGAGCTAAGCCAAGAAGAAGCAAATTGGGTAGCCGGACAGAACAACTACAAGTCTCAAGGCTACAACCAAGGCTACCAGAACAACAACCTCTCTTACCGAAGCACCAATGTAGCCAACCCTAAAGATCAAGTGTACCCTGCTCAACAAGCTAAACCTTTCATCCCTTACAACAAAGGTTTTCAACCGAGTGGTGGTTTCCAAGGTCAAGGGCAAAGCAACTTCCAAGGGCAACAACAACACAACAAGGGTTATACTCCTAACTACCCTCCGGGCTTTACACCTCAGCAACAACAACCGATGCAACAACAAGTTGATCCGGTTCAAGCAATGTTTCAACAGCTAATACAAGGGCAAGCTTCAACCAACCAGAAGTTCGCTGAAATGAACACTCGGCTAGATTCATCTCTAACCGACTTCTCCACTCAAATCACTAACCTAAACAACAAGATCAAGCAGTTGGAGAAGGGAAAAGCAAGCACGAGTGGTCAGAACAGTCTTCCGGGAAAGTGTGAGCAAAATCCCAAGGAGTATGCCAATGCTATAACGTTGAGAAGCAGCAAAGAGCTCGAACCTCCGGTCTCTACCAAGAACAACGAGGACGTTGTAATTCAAGAGGGGGAGGGTAAACCTTTGGCTGATGATGATGAGATAAACTTTGACAACGTTTGGATCCAAGGGCCAAGGAGAGGAGATAAGGCGGTAGCCGAGAAGAAAGCTGAGCAGACCACCAAGGAGAAGAACTCTTACGTGCCCCCACCTTACGTACCGAAGTTGCCATTCCCCGGTCGTTTCAAAAAGCAGCTAATAGAGAAGCATCAGATCCTTTTTGAGAAGAACCTGAGAGACGTGGAGATTAAGCTGCCTCTTGTACACTGTCTCGCTATGATGCCCAAGTGCGCCAAGTTTTTCAAGGACACCCTTGTGAAGAAGAACAAAGAAAGCAAAGAGGTACTTGTACTAAGTGAAGAGTGTAGTGCGGTTATTCATAAGGAAATAGTGCCTAAGAAGCTGGGACACCCTGGAAGCTTCACTATACCCTGTGCTTTGGGTCCTCTAGAGTTCAAGAGTTGCTTGTGTGATCTCGGGGCTAGCATAAACTCGATGCCTCACTCCGTGGCTAAGAAGCTTGGTTTCACTCGGTTTAAAGACTGTCGGATCTCATTGGTGCTAGCTGATAGGAGTGTGAGGCTACCAGTGGGGCTGCTTGAAGACTTACCGGTGCGAATCAGTAGTGTAAACGTACCTACAGACTTTGTAGTGTTGGAGATGGACGAGGAGCCTAAAGACCCACTCATCTTAGGGAGACCGTTCCTTGCAACCGCCGGGGCTATAATAGATGTGAAGAACGGGAAGATTGCCTTGCATTTGGGGAAGGAGATCAGGCTAGACTTTGACATCAACAAGGTTTTAAAGAAGCCGACCATTGAAGGACAAGCTTTCTATATCGAAACGATGGATGCCGTCTGAAGCTTGGCGGATGAGTTGCTGGAAGAGCTAACTCTAGAAGACCGTCTGAAGCTAGCACTCACTAAGGAGCCAGGGGAGTTTGGCTATGTGGAACAGAGAACCCAAGAGTACGTGAACCTGCTGGATTCGAGGAGGATTATCAAGAATGAAGAAGGTTGCTGCCTAGAGATCGACCCCGAGATCGACGCTATCACTCGATCCAGGGGACAGATCGACAAGTCAATCGAGAGCACAACTCGATCTGGTGCAACAATCGATGGACAGATCGAGACGAAAGCTCGATCAGGAAAAACAATCGAGTCGACGATCGAGAGAGACCTCCCGATCATTTTGGAGTCCAATCAAGAGGTCGACTCAGCGTCTCGATCCCTTACTCGATCCATATCAAATCGAGTAAGTGAATCGAGTGAAATGGCTCGATCTAGACGACATCGAGAGGAGAATCGACCGGAGGACTCGATCTCAGAAGGGATAGCGATGGAGGAAAGCAGTCTGAAGGGCTATGCCTCGAGTTCAAGGGAGAGTTCCAAGGAGGAAAGCAACAACAACAGCCACGAGGATGACTGGAGTGAGCTGTTAGCCCCAAAGGTGGACCTAAAGGAGCTCCCAAAAGGGCTAAGGTATACTTTCTTAGGGCCTAATGACACATATCCCGTGATTGTGAACGAAAACCTTAGTGATGATGAGTTGCACTCGCTCCTAACTGAGCTGAGAAAGTATATGAAGGCCATTGGGTACTCTTTAAGTGACAACAAGGGCCTTTCACCAATGCTTTGCACTCATAGGATTCGCTTGGATAATGAGAACGCCACTTCTGTAGAACATCAAAGGCGTTTGAATCCTAACTTGAAAGAGGTTGTTAAGAAGGAAATCCTTAAGCTTTTAGAGGCTGACGTGATCTATCCCATAAGTGACAGCACGTGGGTTTCTCCTGTACACGTGGTGCCTAAGAAGGGAGGGATCACGGTCATAAGGAATGAAAAGGATGAACTTATCCCTACTAGGACCATTACTGGTCATAGAATGTGTATTGACTATAGAAAACTTAACCTTGCGACTAGAAAAGACCATTTCCCCTTGTCTTTTATTGATCAAATGCTTGAGAGACTTGCAAATCACCCTTACTACTGTTTTTTCGATGGGTATAGTGGTTTCTTTCAAATTCCTATTCACCCAAACGATCAGGAGAAGACGACTTACACATGTCCTTACGGTACCTTTGCAAATCGAAGGATGCCGTTTGGATTGTGTAATGCACCGGCTACCTTTCAGCGGTGTATGATGTCTATCTTCTCTGATCTTATAGAGGAGATGGTAGAGGTGTTCATGGATGATTTCTCTGTGTATGGTGCGTCCTTTCCTGCTTGTTTGTTGAATCTTTGCAGGGTACTTAAACGTTGTGAAGAGACAAACCTGGTGCTGAACTGGGAGAAATGCCACTTCATGGTTAAGGATGGGATAGTGCTCGGTCACAAGATATCAGAGAAGGGTATTGAGGTTGATCAGGCTAAGGTGGAGGTCATGATGGGTCTTGAGCCGCCGGTTAATGTTAAAGGGATCAAAAGCTTCTTGGGGCACGCAGGGTTCTATAGGCGCTTCATCAAAGATTTCTCCAAGATTGCACGCCCTCTTACACGACTGTTGTGCAAGGAAGCTGAATTTGTATTCGATGAGGAGTGTTTGAAGGCTTTCGTGACCATCAAGGAAGCCCTTACATCAGCCCCTATAGTCCAAGCACCAGACTGGTCTCTTCCCTTTGAGATCATGTGTGATGCTAGTGACTACGTTGTAGGAGCCGTCCTTGGTCAGAAGAAAGACAAGAAGCTACATGTGATCTACTACGCTTCAAGGACCTTGGATGACACGCAATCACGATACACCACTACGGAGAAGGAGTTGCTTGCAGTAGTCTTCGCTTTTGAGAAGTTCAGATCATATCTCATTGGTTCCAAGGCTATTGTATACACGGATAACGCTGCCCTACGATACATCTACTCGAAGAAAGACACTAAACCTCGGCTCTTAAGAGGATTCTGTTACTCCAGGAGTTTGACATGGAGATTAAAGACAAGAAAGGGATAGAAAATGGAGTCGCTGACCACCTCTCACGGCTAAGGATCGACGAGTCTCTCCCCTTAGATGACTCTCTTCCAGAAGAGCAGCTTATGGCGATCACTACGGCTGCTTGTGGGAAGCTAGAAGGGAGGTTTGAGGAAGTTCTGAGTTTCAAAGAGGAGGATCTACCGTGGTATGCTGATGTAGTGAACTATCTAGCATGTGGTGAGGAGCCAACACATCTCAACAGCTATCACAAGAAGAGGTTTTTGAGGGAGGCTAGTGACTACTTTTGGGACGAGCCTTACTTATACAAGAGAGGAGTAGACAGCTTGTACCGGAGATGTGTTACTAAGGAAGAAGCCAGGGACATCCTCTATCATTGCCATGGCTCTTCCTACGGAGGACACTTCGCCTCATTCAAGACTGCCACGAAGGTGTTGCAAGCCGGTTTCTGGTGGCCGTCTATCTTTAAAGATGCACACGAGTTTGTGAAGAACTGTGAGGCATCTCAGCGAGCAGGGAATATAACCAAGAGGAACGAAATGCCTCAAGTTCCTATCTTCGAGGTTGACATGTTCGATGCGTGGGGGATTGACTTCATGAGCCCTTTTCCCTCTTCATACGACAACAAATACATCTTAGTAGCTGTGGATTATGTCTCCAAATGGGTTGAGGCTGTTGATTCCCCTACAAATGACTTTAAGGTGGTGATCAAGTTGTTCAAGAGTATCATTTTCCCAAAGTTTGGGGTACACAAGGTTGTTATATGTGATGGAGGAAGCCACTTTATAAACAAGGTCTTTGAGAGCCTATTGAGAAAGTATGGGGTTAAGCATAAGGTGGCTACACTGTATCATCCTCAAACAAGCGGTCAAGTGGAGTTTTCCAACAGGCAAATCAAGGCCATACTAGAGAAGACTGTCGGAGCAATGAGGAAAGACTGGTCAGTGAAGCTGGATGACGCTCTTTGGGCCTACCGTACCGCCTTCAAGACGCCGATTGGTACAACTCCTTTCACTCTACTCTATGGCAAGGGCTGCCACCTACCGGTTGAGCTGGAACACCGTGCATTGTGGGCTGTGAAGAGGCTGAACTTTGATCTCAAGATGGCTCAGGAGAGGCGCCTTATTCAGCTACACGAACTGGATGAGTTGAGGCTGAATGCTTACGAGAGCTCTAGGATATACAAGGAGCGGACTAAGGAGGCTCATGACAAGAAGCTGGTCGCCAAGGAGCTTAAGGAAGGAGGACTGGTGTTGCTGTACAACTCGAGGCTCAAGCTCTTCCCGGGCAAGCTGAAATCAAGGTGGAGCGGACCGTTCGTGATTCAAGAAGTCTTGCCGTATGGAGCTGTTACTCTGATGGGAAAAAGTGGCAGTGCATTCATCGTCAACGGACACAGAGTCAAGCCCTATTTGGCAGATAGCTATGACAAGGAGAGTACCTCGGTGCTTCTCCAAGACCCACCATCCGCTTAGACCAAGTAAGGTCTAGCTAAAGACGTTAAAGAAAGCGCACTTGGGAGGCATTCCCATGTTTATCTTGTACATACTTCTGCTTTATTTCCCATTCAGTTTTATGCTTTTATTTTGTAAGTGTGTAGGAACAGGTATAAGGAGTCTAAACCTTGACTTTAAGGTCTTAAAGAGGCAATAGGGGTTAGAATAAGGCTAGAGATCGAGTGCTAGATCGACTGATTCTGGCTTGATCTTTGCTAGAACGAGTCAGTGAATCGAGAGGAGCTAGTGGATCTAGACGAGAACGAGTGACAAGATCGACCTTGAGAAAAAGGATCGATCGATCCAAATCGGATCGACCGATCTAATTTCTCTCGGGAAAATCTGTTGAAAACTGATCGATCACTCGACTCGATCCATCACTCGATCTATGCCAAATCGACCCCTAAATCGAGGACATAGCTCGATCATTAGGACTTAGCCGAGGAGCCAACATCTCAATGATCGAGAGAGCCAATCGATCCAGGACTCGATTCACTATGAATTGAGTCTCAAATCGAGTAACCCTCTCGATCTAAGCCATTTTGGGCATGAGATCGAGTCCTAGATCTACCAAATGGACTCGATCTCATACCGAGGTAACAATTTTATTTCCCTCCTTTACTCCTTTCCCTCCAATTTTTAAATTCAAAACTTGGTCAAGGCAAGCATCTTTGACCATGAAAGATGTGCCTTGACCAAGACTTTGTCAGAAACCACTTTGACCACCCATTGTTTTGGTTTTGCTAAAGTCTTTAAATATTTTAACCCACCTCTCACCCTCTCATTCCTGTTTGCTCGAGATTTTTAAACAGAGAGAGTGAGAGTTTTAAGTTTTCAATGGCTAGCAAAGATATTCTAAACTTCTTGCAAAGGTATTTTCAAATTTACTGATTTTATTTTAAGAAAATCTCTTTTAAATCCGCAAGATCTTGTTTTGGAATATAGGATTGGTTTTGAATTTTTAAAACGAGCTAAGTAAATGGAATAATTCTAGATTTTTCAGCATCCAAAGATATGATTCTCCTTTTATTTAGCTATGATTTTTATTTATTCCCCAATATTCTAGGGTAGTTATTATAAATTCTCTCCTTCTCTTCTCTCATTCTCATCAAATTGCCGCTTGCTTATCATTATCTTTAGAATTTGTTTCAGGAACCATGGCACCAAAGAGAACAAGAGAAGAGCAAGCACAAGAAGGAGAAGGACAAGAAGTGGTAGCTCAAGAGAGGGTCCGGTGGAGTAAAGATGAGAAGAGGGATAAGAAGAGGCTGGAGAGGCTCCGGTTTGAACCCACAAAGTTTGCTGATCGAGAGCTTTTGTCTAGGCTCGGGATTCTTGGGGACTTCGATCAACTCCTCAAGAACATTGGCTTGAGGTGTTTGTCACGGATGGATTGCCCAACCATTCCTGAAGGGACAATAGACTTCCTTGCCACCTTGGAGTTCCGGTATGAGAATCCTAGTGCATCCGTCCCTTCCCAAGGCCGCCTCTACTTCAAAGTTGGCCGTCAAGCTTACACACTCTCCATCCCTGAGCTATGCCAAGCCTACGGTCTCAACGCTGATGCATACAAGGTCGAGTTCCCAGCCTTCAAGAAAGCTGACGAGTTTTGGGACCTGATCAGCAATGAAGACTACAAAGCCAACACCGCCAAGATCAAGCGAGTTAGGAGTCCGGTGCTGAGGTATACTCTGAAGCTGATTGCCAATACATTCAGTGGAAGGTCTGTTGCTCCTACTGTCACGAAGACAGAGCTGTGCTTCCTGTTCCAAGGTGTGAAGCACTTGGTGTCTGATCCGGATGCGAATGAAGAGCCCATAGAAGATGAACTCGGCGATGAGGTGAACTACGGCTGTGTGCTCGCGGCTTCCCTGGTGAAGTACAAGTGCAAGGCAACCTCCTCCTACATTGGCGGTTTCCTTACTCCTTTGTTTGTGCAAGCCGGTGTGCCCATCCATGACTTTGCTCACGTTCCAAACAGAGCTTTCATGGATGAAGCATACATGAGGAATACTGATAGCTTGGGACGCATGCCAGCAGAAGGGTTCTATGCCTACCTCTTCATAGATGACGAAGACAAGAAGAGAGTGTGCATCCTCCCCAACAAAGATGAAACCGAGCTGCTTGGTGTTGGGAACATCGAGTTCTTACCCACGGAGGAAGAATGCTTTGCCCCTTTAGGAGGACCGCCTGCTTCAGCCATTGCCCCACGTCAAAGGTCAGAGTCTCCAGGCACGGAAGACGAGATGCCCGAGTCTTACACACTTCCCGAACTAGACTTTGAGCCGAGGACAAAAACTGAGAAGTTCCTAGCATCGGTAGTAGAGATGCAAAGGAAGATTAACAAGTGGCAAGGGAAGATGCTGAAGAAGCTTGGGAAGAAAGTTAAAGCACCTCAGAGAGGCCAGCCTAAGCCAGCTGCAAGCCAAGAGATGCAACAACCCGAGAAGAGAAGGCTCTCAACCGGAGGAGTTGTGATCCGCGAGACCCAAGGAGACAACATTCAGCCGGCGCACCATTCTCTCCAAGAACCAGCTGACAAAGGAAAAGCAACGATCTCTAGCTCCTCTGGAACATCCTCAAGTTCCAGCCGAGCCTAGACCAGAGGTAACAACCTTCTTCCATTGTATATAACCGCTCATATTTGTTTCTTGCATTGTGTTTTGATGCTCCTTCGGATGAGTTTGCCACCGGGACGGTGTCAAGCAAGTTTGGGGGAGTACTTGTGTGATTTAATCTTGTGTTCTTTGATCTTATTTTCCTTTTTGCATCCTTGAGTCTTAGGTCATGAAAAATTGGTAAAAGTTTTAAAATTTTTTCAAAGATTCCTGTAGTTGCATTCATCTTTTTAAAAACATGATAGGATTGAGTCTAGAGTTTCTCTTATCACCTAGGTTGTTTGCATTTTGCCTAAGGGGTTAGAATTTCTTAAAAAGGTGTTTTTACTTATGAATCATTTCAATGCCCTAGTTGGTAGTTCTCTAATGTTTTGTTTATGCTTTGAAAGTAAGTTCTAACCATGCTTGGATCTCTAGTTAGAATTTTTGTGGCTTGAATTGAACTCTCATGATTTGAAACTCATCCTACTAAGTGAAAACCTTAATTTGAAACTCTAATTATCATTCTTATGCATTTGTAAATGAACACATGGTTTTAAAATATTTAGGCTCTCTTCTTCCTTTTTACCACTCTTTGTGAGCCTAAGTAGAACTCCCTCATTGAACCTTACCCTCCTTTGAAGCCAAATGTTCTTGTGTGACATCTTTGTGAGGCCCTACTTTTGGTTTGAACTTGGCATAAAGTGTTAGGTTTAGGCGACATGATTTGGTTTTCATATTGATTGCTAGCTTTGCATTTTGAAGCTAGGTGTAGGCTTAGGATAAGTTTGGGGGATCATTGGGGTTGCTTTCTTGTCTAATTGTTTCGGTTTCAAAGAGTTTGTGTTTTAAGGAAAGAAATAAGGTTTTAAGTGAAAAGGTTTGCTTTTAAAACTAAGTATGCTCTAATTTCAGAAAGTAGCTCTCTCATAATAAGTAAAAATAAATAAAAATAAAAAGAGCAAAGAAAAGAAAAAGAAATAAAAAGAGTCTAAGTGCCAAATAAAGAAAAAAATGAAAAGAAAAAAAATAATAATAAGAGAGCTACTAATAAGAAATTCTAAGAGCAAAAGTATTTTTTCAAAACCTTTTCACTAGCCTAAAAAGTTTAAAAATGTCTTTGTTTTGAATTGGAGATTGCTAAGTGTGAGAAGAAAGGGTAGACTCTTAAGTGGTGAGTGAGGATTAAACTTCTTAAATGAGAGGGGTATAGGATCATTTGATAGTTTACATGGGTAGATGAAAATCTAATCATGTATGCATAAATTATCTTTACCTTTAGCATTATGCAAAAATTCAAACCATTTTTGAGAGAAACCCTTGTCTAATTATAAACCCTTTTTAAATGAGATCATTCTATGCTCATAACCATAACCCTTAGCCAAATGTGTTTTGCTTTAAAGTGCATAAGTTTGATTCATGGTTCGAATGTTAATGAATTTTAAAGGATGAGTTTCTTTGATTGTTAGGAATAGGAGAGTCATGATTTGAATTTCTTTGTGTGATGAGTATGGCTAAGTTCTTTGGAGTATGAGTGTAGGCATAGCATTTTAGAATTGTTAACTAGGACATTGAGATGATCCATTCGAAAGGCACCTTTGCAAAAAGTTTAAAACCCCTTTGATTTTCCTAAAAACCTCTCTTCCTTACTTGTTTTTTTTGTTGCTTGAGGGCAAGCAAGAAGTAAGTTTGGGGGAGTTGATGTTATTGCATATTGCATACATTTTGCATACTCATTAGTTAGTTTTTCATGCATTTGTATCATGTTTTAGGTTAGATTGCATCACTTAGGGTCCTAGAGCATTCTTGCATCAGCATATGCATTTGTTTTGCACTTTGCATCACATTCAGGTTGTTTCTGTCTTCTTTGGAGTCATGGAGGTTCGTGGGAGCTCGGAAATATGCTAAGGACCAGTGATCGAGGAGCAGATCGAGCATGGCCGGTCGATCTAGGAGTTGATCGACCAGAAGATCGAGCCAACTAGGCGATCCAAGGAGAATGATCGAGATGGAGATCGAGTGAAGCAATCGATCAATCGGTACGGACGTAAATGACGCCATGCAGAGCCAGAGCCAGATCGAGTACACCACTCGATCCACCCGAAGATCGATACCGAGATCGGATGCAACACTCGATTCGCCGATGAAGATCGAGACCGGGATCGAGCCAAAGACACGATGCCCGGATGTGATCGAGAGAACCACTCGATCCAGTGGTCGATTTCTGTCCCATCAACCGTTTTTGGCTGTTAGCGAAGGGGGGACCATTGGCTTGTTTGGGCATTTTAGGCAAGGCGGCGAGATGCTTTTTCGATAACTTTGAGATCCTTATCCTTTTCTTGGATGTTTTCTCTCTCGTTTTACGAAGAACACCATTGTTGAACTCGTTTTCTTTTAAAGCTTTTGTATTCGAATCTTTATCGTTTAATCCAGTTTTTCTTTCATGTTTATCGTCTCATTTCTTCTGCTTTGCTTGATTTACTCTATGTGTAGCGAGTAGTTTACTTTGGGTTCGGGGTCGAGAGGATTAAGGGGTAGAAAAGGTTCGATCTTGGTTTGTTTTCTAAACGTTTTAAAGGCTATCTCTTCTAAGGTGTTGAAAGCTTAATGCTTGAAGACTCTCACGCCAAGAGCTTCATGATCCGAGAGGTTCCTTACCTTGACAGGATCCAGGAGCCTCGGAAGATCACACCTTAGAGACTAGTTACCCCTTCCCAAAAGCCATGGAAGTTTGGGCGACTAGTTAAGCCATTACTTGAAATCTGTTTTCCTTGCCTTTCGACCTCTCTTTCCACCAAAAGCCATGGGTTTGGAGGAGAGGATGTTAGTTGATATGCTGCTCCATACATCACGCTTTTGCTGTATTGATATGAAGTCTTCACCTCGGTATGCTCCATATCGATCAGATCACATCGATATCATCATTGATATTGGTCCATCCGACCTTGTCCTTCTCCTTGCTCTATTCCCAGCTCACATCATTTGCACCACTTGGTCTCCAAATTCCTTCTAGTACCTGAATAAAACTCCAAATGTATGCAAAATGCAATGTAACTCCTAAAACTACGCTAACTTTTAAATGTGTGCAAATGAGGCAAGAAGAAGAAAAATATGCATGCTAAGAGACTAAAACTAGTGATGAATGCATGCTAAGATGGTAAAAATAATGGAGATATCAACACCCCCACACTTGTCTTTTGCTTGTCCTCAAGCAAACAAACTAAGACAAGGAGGAAGTGAGGTTTGAAGGTGGGCACTCAAATCCAAAAATGCCAAAGTAAAGAAGTGAAGTCAATGTCTAAGTGCCTAAGTGTCGGATGCCAAAAACAATCAGTTATACTTTAAAGAATTTTATGCCTTTCCAGTTTCAAGATGATCTCTAGCTCAACTTAGTCAAATGCTCAAGTCAATCAATCTCTTTACAATTCATTTTATGTAACCAAGTGAATCATGTCTAAGCAAATCAAGTGAAATCATTTGGCTAAAGGTTAAGGTCATGAGAAAAAAAATGATCTCATCAAAGTGTGGGTTCAAATGCAAGGGTTTCTCTAAAAAAGGAATGAACTTAGGTATAATGCTAAAGGTGAAACACAACTTATGCATACAAGGATAGACTACTATCTACCCAATGCCTAAGAATGTTCTAAACCACAAACTCTTAACCCAAATCAAACCCAATCCTAACTACCCTTTTCTCACCATCCTCACACTCTCCACGCTTTACCATTTTTTAGGGAAGCTTCTTCTTTGATCTCACCATGTTGTGGTCTTCTTTTTGCTCCTTTGTTGTGGGCGCCTTCTTTTTGTATTGGGGAGTCTCGTTTTCTTCATCCTTTTGATGTAATAGGCTTTGGTGCCTTCTTTGTTGTTGTTGCTGAGACTCCATCTTCATAATGGCCACCCTTTTTGTGCTTATTTGTTTCCACACATGCTGAGTTTTTGCTTGCTTCCTCTTTCTCATTCCCTTTTTCCTTCACTTTCTTTCTTCTATCACTCTCTTCTTTTAGATCATTATAGCATCCAAATCCGCCTAGACCTATGATATACTCATTATTTAAACCATATTAGCATACACTTTGCATTATTTTATAGTCCTTAAACATGCATTTTTGCTTACTTTTTCTCCATTTGCATTCAATTAGGACTTACTATAGATTTAGGGTGTGCATTGCATGTTTTGTGCATTTGAGGAGTTTGGCAGGTATGTTTGGAAAGTTTTTAGACTACAAGGAGCATGGGAGATGAGTTTTTGCTTGCTTCCTCTTTCTCATTCCCTTTTTCCTTCACTTTCTTTCTTCTATCACTCTCTTCTTTTAGATCATTATAACATCCAAATTCGCCTAGACCTATGATATACTCATTATTTAAACCATATTAGCATACACTTTGCATTGTTTTATAGTCCTTAAACATGCATTTTTGCTTACTTTTTCTCCATTTGCATTCAATTAGGACTTACTATAGATTTAGGGTGTGCATTGCATGTTTTGTGCATTTGAGGAGTTTGGCAGGTATGTTTGGAGAGTTTTGAGACTACAAGGAGCATGGGAGATGATGGTGGATGCAGCACAAGGCATGAAAAGAGCCAAGAAGAAGGTGCACCTTGTTGAAGCGGCCAAAAACTTCACCTGACAAAACCGGCTCGGACAAAGCATCTCCAACCCGATTCAGCTTCAACAGTCTTCATCAATGTTGTAGCCCCGTGAGATATATTGCGGCTGGAGTTGGTTTCATCAGCGGGTAGAAAGTTACGAAAGTGTTTGTGAAACCGCTCAATCCCGTTGGTCATCTGTATCGGTCACCTGTGACCGATAGAAAGCAAGCGAAATCCCATCGGTCATCTGTATCGGTCACCTGTGATCGATGGAAATCAAGTGAGTGGAGCATCGGTCATCTGTATCGGTCACACCTGTAACCGATGGAAAGCCAGCGAATCCCATCGATCATCTGTGTCGGTTACCTGTGACCGATGTAAAGAAAGCGAAGGACCATATCAACTGAAGATCAGCTCAGATGAGGTGTTTCCATTCTGATTTTGCCTCTGCTTTCTTCACCAACATTGTAGCCCCGTGAGTTAACTTTCATTTGGTATCTTAACCGACTAGAAGATCAGCTCGGACTAATAGCCTCTGTATTGACT
The DNA here is from genome assembly GCA_911865555.2 of Thlaspi arvense. Taxonomy (NCBI): domain Eukaryota; kingdom Viridiplantae; phylum Streptophyta; class Magnoliopsida; order Brassicales; family Brassicaceae; genus Thlaspi; species Thlaspi arvense. The sequence goes on from OU466863.1 coordinate 39,718,247, forward strand.
CAGCTTCTGCACTCTTCATGAAAGGTGTAGCCACCTAGATATGATCATGGATAGCAGCAAGGACTTGGAGCAAGAACCAGATGAGCTTGTAGCTGAGGAAGAGCTTGTAGCAGAAGATGCTCTATTGACACCAATTGGACCTATGACTCGATCTAGAGCCAAGAAATTCAACCAAGCCATTGGGGGATTACTTAAACACATTTAAAGCCAAACTAATCACAATGAAGACATGATCAACACGTTCTTGGTCTCCATACAAGCTAAGTGATTCAACAAATGGATACGTGATTCATAGATGCTCTTTTTTCCTTACCTTTGGTTTTGTCCCAATGAGTTTTCCAAAGGAAGGTTTTTAACGAGGCTTATGTTTCACTTCATCATAGTCCATTTTGTTAATCACAACCAGGCCACATTCTATTCTATTCTAAGTGATCTATACCGAAACCCACAGATAGATCTTGTTTTGTTTTCAAGGCCTAGAGATCCTCACCAAGTGAGTCGATCTAAAGTTTCAAACCCAAGATCGATCCTTTGAAACCCTTTACATGAATCTCAACCCTAGGCCCTTTCTTTTAGAATCTCTAAGTCTATTTTCATCTTTCGCTTGTTATCTGATAGCATCCTGGTCATTAGATTTGTTGTTCTTACAGTTTTAGACGAGATCGATCGTTACTGCTCGATCTAGTGGTTGATCTCGTGGTCGATCCACTAGTCGAATTTTAACCATTCGAAGCGCTTTCCTTTAATTAATCTGTTTGTTTCTCGTGGTAGTTGCTTCCTTTCTAGTATTTTTAAAATAGGTTTCGCTCTGTTTAGGTTGCTGCATCTAGTTTTTAGTTAATTTCTCATAAACTGTCTCATGTTGCTTAGATTTGCTTAGGACCTTGCATTCTTTGTGCATTCTCTGCCTCCTAGAAGTGGATTGACACTCTCCTGCTTGCCTTACTACAACATTGCGTGCATTAGAGTTTTGATAACCTCTCTGCTGCATAACACGAGCTAAGAAACCGTTTATCAGAAGATTAGCAAGTCTTTCAAGCATTTGATCAATAAAAGGCAAGGGAAAATGATCCTTTCTAGTAGCAGGATTAAGATTCCTATAGTCAATACACATATGGTGTCCAGTAACAGTCCTAGTAGGTAAAAGCTCATCTTTGTCATTCTTAACGACTGTGATTCGTCCCTTCTTAGGCACCACGTGTACGGGAGAAACCCACGTGCTGTCACTTATGGGATAGACCACGTCAGCCTCTAAAAGCTTAAGAATCTCTTTCTTGACAACCTCTTTCAAATTTGGATTCAAACGCCTCTGATGTTCTATAGAAGAAGCGTTCTCATTATCCAAGTGAATCCTATGAGTGGAAAGCATTGGTGAAAGGCCCTTGATGTCACTTAGAGAGTACCCAATGGCCTTCCTATACTTTCTCAAATCAGTTAAGAGTGATTGCAACTCATCATCACTTAGGTTTTCATTCACAATCACAGGACAGTTTTCGTTAAGCCCTAAGAAAGCATACCTTAGCCCTTTTGGGAGCTCCTTAAGGTCCACCTTTGGGGCTAACAGCTCGCTCCAATCATCCTCGTGGCAGTTGCTGTTGTTCTCCTTCTTATAACCTTCCTTAAAACCCGAGATATGGCCTTTGAGGCTGCTTTCTCCAACCGCTATCCCTTCTGAAATCGATTCGTCGGGTCGATCTTGCTCTTGATGTCGTCTAGATCGGGCAGTTTCGCTCGATTCATTCACTCAATTTAATGTGGATCGAGGGAGAGATCGAGACACTGAGTCGATCTCCGGATTGGACCTCAAATTGAGCGGAAGGCCTTTCTCGATCTCAGAGTCGATTATTTTCCTGGATCGATCATCCTCCTCGATCTGACTGTTGATTTCTGCACCGGATCGAGTTGTGCTCTCGATTGTCTTGTCGATTTGACTCATGGATCGAGTAATGTCATCGATCTTGGAGTCGATCTCTAGGCAAACGCCTAAATCTTCAAGCACAACTTTCCTCGAATCAAGCAAGTTGACGTACTCCTGAGTCCTCTGATCCACATAACCAAACTCTCCTGGTTCCTTAGTCAGTGCCAGCTTCAAATGATCTTCCTGAGCCAACTCTTCCAGCAACTCATCCGCTAAGGCATCCAACGTATCAATGTAGAAAGCTTGCCCTTCTATCGTAGGCTTTTTCAAAACCTCATTGATATCGAAGTCTAGCCTTATATCTTTACCCAAGTGCAATTCAATCTTCCCGTTCTTGACGTCTATTATGGCACCGGCGGTAGCTAAGAAAGGTCTACCGAGAATGAGTGGATCCTTTGGCTCTTCATCCATTTCCAAAACAACGAAGTCTGTAGGCACGTTCACTCCAGTGATCTTCACTGGCAAGTCCTCAAGCAATCCTACGGGTAACCTCACACTCCTGTCAGCTAGTACCAACGAGATTCTACAGTCCTTGGAGTGGGTAAAGCCGAGTTTCTTTGCCACGGAATGAGGCATCAGATTTATGCTAGCTCCGAGATCACAAAGGCAACTCTTGAAGTCTAAAGGATCCAAAGCGCAGGGTATAGTGAAGCTTCCAGGGTCTCTCAACTTCTTAGGGACTATCTCCTTCTGTATCACAGCACTACACTCCTCACTTAGAACGAGCACTTCCTTTCTTTCCTTATTCTTCTTCACGAGAGTGTCTTTAAAGAATTTGGCGCATTTAGGCATCATTGCAAGGCAGTCAACGAGAGGTAGCTTGATCTCTACGTCCTTAAGATGCTTCTCAAACATGATTCTGTGCTTCTCTATGAGTTGCTTCTTGAAACGGCCTGGAAAAGGCAGCTTAGGTACATACGGTGGAGGTACATAAGCATCCTTCTCCTTAGTAATTTGCTCCGCTCTCTTCTCAACAACTGCTTTGTCTCCTCTTCTTGGCCGTTGAATCCAGACATTGTCAAAGTTGATCTCATCATCAGCTGAAGGCTTACCCTCCCACTCTTGAATTACAATGTCCTCGTTGTTCTTAGGAGTAACCGTAGGTGCTAGCTCTTTGCCACTTCTTAACGTGATGGCGTTGGCATATTCCTTAGGGTTCTGCTCACACTTGCCCGGTAGGCTATTCTGACCACTTGTACTCGCATTTCCCTTCTCAAGCTGCTTGATCTTGTTGTTTAAGTTGGTGATCTGAGTGGAGAAGTCAGTGAGAGACGAGTCTAAACGAGTGTTCATCTCGGCAAACTTCTGGTTTGTAGAGGCTTGACCTTGGATCAGCTGTTGAAACATGGCCTGAACTGGATCAACTTGTTGTTGCATCTGTTGCTGTTGCTGAGGTGCAAATCCCGGAGGGTAGTTTGGCGTATAACCCTTGTTTCCTTGCTGTTGTCCTTGGAAGTTGTTCTGCCCTTGCCCTTGGAAGCCACCACTCGGCTGAAAACCTATGTTGTAGGGTACGAAAGGCTTTGCTTGCTGAGGAGGGTACACTTGATCCTTAGGGTTTGCTACATTGGTGCTGTGGTATGAGAGATTGTTGTTCTGGTTGTAACCTAGTGAATAGCCTTGAGGTTTGTAGTTGTTTTGACCCGCCAACCAATTGGCTTCTTCTTGGCTCAACTCAAACTCCTCTTGGCTCTCATCCGCTTCACCAACAAAGTGAACATGCTTCTGATTTTCCAAAACCGACTTGTCAATCTTCTCGTGTAATGATTTTAACTCTTTCTTGTGAGACTCTAGCTCAGAACTGCGTGGTGCACGGTCATAATCTTCAGCATAGCTGCCGTCAATCAGCTCCATGCCTTCTTCTACCTCTTGACCAAGGAAGTTCCCCTTACTGGCCATGTCAAGCAACAACCTGATCTTTGGTGAAGCTTCGCGGTAGATAGTGCTTAGAAGAGTCTCTTCGCTGAAGCCGTGGTGAGGACATTGGATAGTATAGTCCTTGAATCGTTCCATGGCTTCATTGAAAGTCTCATTATTCCTTTGCGTGAAGCTGCTGATCTCGCTTCTTAGCCTTGCCGTTCTGGTGCTAGAGAAGAACTTTGAGAGGAAAGCCTTCTTACACTCGGCCCAAGAAGTGATGGTGCCTTGAGGAAGTGTTTTCTCCCAATGTCTAACCTTGTCTCCAAGAGAGAATGGAAAGAGACGCAGCTTGAAAGCATCTTCGGATATGCCGTTTATCTTTATTATCCCACATACTTGCTCGAAATTGTCGAGGTGCTCAAAGGGATCTTCCATTGCTAAACCGTGGAACTTGTTGTTTTGCACCATGGAGATGAAACCTGGCTTAATCTTGAAGTTGTTGTTTTGTACAGGAGGAGGAGTGATCCCAAACCTATTGTGACGAGTATTGGGAGCATCTCTGGCTCCTATGATCCTTGGGGGTCTAGCCGCGTGGTGGGGGTTTCCATTGCCCCTTCCCATTGCCCCATGAGCTGGAGGAGGTCCCTCTGGATGTTCCTGCTCGGCCATAGCTTCAAAGTCAACCAAACCGTGCTGAATAATTTCCTCAAAGGCTCTAGCTTGTTCTCGTACTCTTCTTTGCCGTGAATGCCAAGTTGATGGATGTTGTCCAAGGGTTGAAGTAGATGGTTGTCTCCCCTGGAACGAAGATGCATGTACCTGGAAGAAACACGTTTGAGAGTATAGATATTAGTAATGTAAACAAAGTAAAGCTTAGTCTTTACTAAGCTCCAAATCTCTGTGCTTTCTAACACTCCTAGAATGGCAACGGTGCCATTTGATAACAACTTTCTTTGCAAGTGTGAGGATGCAATGAGGCTATCAAACTCAAATGCAACACTTAGGTTGTAGTACAGTATGCAAGTGAGAGTCAATCCATTTCTAGGAGCTAGGAAGATCAAAGACAATGCAAGAGCAATGTAAAGCTAAGCGAATGATAGGCGATATTGTGAAAATTCTAAAAAACTATGTGCAACGACCAAATGGAATGCAAAACTATTTTCAAATTACCAAGAGTGATTGAACTACCACGAGGAACAAGCAGCATAATTAAAATGCAAGGCTATGATTTAACAAAAATCGACTAGTGGATCAACCACAGGATCGACCACTAGATCGAGCAGTTTGGATCGATCTCGTCGAAAAATGTAAGTATGAAGAAACTAATGACCAGGATGCGGCGAATATCAAGAAAAAAACTAACAAAGATGTAAGAATGCTAAGAAAGAAGGGTCTAGGGTCGAGATTCATGTTAGGGGTTTCAAAGGTCCAAGCTTGGTTTGAAAACTCTAGATCTACTCACTTTGTGAGATTCTCTAAGCCTTGAAAACAAAACAAGATCCATCCATGGCGTGTGGTAGGGATCACTCTCTCATTCTCCCCTCCAGACCCATGGCGTTTGGCGGAAAAAGAGATTGAGAGGCAAGGAAAACAGATTTCAACCACGCGGCTTAACTAGTCCTCTAAACTACCATGGCGTTTGGGAAAGAGTAACTAGCCTCTAAGATGTGATTTTCAGAGATCTCTGGATCCTGTCAAGGTAAGAGCTCTCTCTGATCATAAAGATCTTGGCGTGAGACTCTTTAAGCCTTAAGAACTCAACATCTTAGAAAAGAAAGCCATTAAGAACAAGAAAACACCAAGCTTTGAAAACTTTTTCGACCCCGTGAATCCTCTCAAACCCCGAGACCCAAATGAAACTACTCACTACACATTGAATAAAATAAGCAAAGCATGAAGAATGAAACGATAAACATAAGAACGATGGATTAAACTTAAACGATTCAAAATATTCAATAATGAAGCTCGAAGTCTAACAATGGCGGATCGCCTCCAAACCAGAGAGAAAAAGCATAAAAAGATAAGAATGAAAAAGTGTGTGGGAAAAGATCATCGCCGCCTTCCCAAAATGGGAAAAACAGCTCGATGGTCCCCCCCTCGCTAGCGGCCAAAAATGGTTGAAAGGACAGAGATCGACTTCGGGATCGAGCGGCTCTCTCAATCACTTTTGCACATCGTGTCTTCTACTCGATCTGGGTCTCGATCTTCTTCGGCGGATCCAGTGTTGCATCCGATCTTGGTATCGATCTTTGGTCGGATCGAGTGTTGGACTCGATCCGGCTCTCGCTCTGCATGGCGTCATTTACGTCATTTCCCTTGGATCGCCTGACGTGCTCGATCTCATCTAGATCGACCTGCCATGCTCGATCTGCTCCTCGATCTCTGGTCCTTAGCAAACATCTGACGTTCCACGAACCTCCACAACAGCTGCAGCACGTCCACGAACCTCCACGACTCCAAAGTAGCCAGAAACAACCTGAATATGATGCAAAATGCAAGGAACATGCGTATGTTGGTGCAAGAATGCTCTAGGATCTAAAGTGATGCAATCAAGCCTAAAGTGTGATGTAAATGCATGAAAAGCTAACTTATATGTATGCAAAATGCTTACATTATTTAGGGACATCACCAATCCTTCCGAGTTGTTCCGACTGTTCTCTCAAGTATCGCCTTGATCTGCCGATTAGAGACCTCCACTTGGCCACTCGTTTGTGGATGGTAAGGCGTAGCTACCTTGTACTTCACGCCATACTTCCTTAGACGGTATTCAAACAGCTTGTTGATGAAATGGCTTCCTCCGTTGCGTATCACTACCTTGGGTACTCCAAACCTCGGGAATATGATGCTCTTAAAGAGCTTGATCACCACCATAGAGTCGTTTGTAGGGGAAGCAATGGCCTCAACCCATTTAGAGACGTAGTCAACGGCTACCAATATGAACTTGTTGCTGTAGGATGAGAGAAACGGCCCCATGAAGTCTATGCCCCATGCGTCAAACACGTCGACCTCAAAGATAGGAACCTGTGGCATCTCGTTCCTCTTCGTGATGTTCCCTGCTCGTTGACAAGCTTCACAACTCTTCACAATCTCATGGGCGTCTTTGAAGATAGACGGCCACTAGAAACCGGCTTGTAAGACTTTTGTAGCGGTTTTGAACGAAGCAAAGTGTCCCCCGTACGAAGAGCCATGGCAGTGAAAGAGGCTTCTTCCTTTGTAACACATCTCCTGTATAAACTGTCCACGCCCCTCTTGTACAAGTAAGGCTCGTCCCAAAAGTAGTTGCTTGCGTCTCTCATGAAATTCTTCTTGTGATAGCTGTCGAGATGAGTTGGCTCCTCTCCGCATGCCAAGTAGTTCACAACAACAGCGTACCAAGGAAGATCCTCTTCTTTGAAACTCAAAACCTCCTCAAACCGCCCTTCTAACCTTCCACAAACCGCCGTGGTGATCATCATTAATTGCCCTTCCGGAAGCGAATCATCAAGAGGTAAGGCTTCATCGATCCTCAACTTAGAGAGGTGATCAGCAACACCGTTCTCTATTCCTTTCGTGTCCTTGATTTCCATGTCAAACTCCTGAAGAAGAAGTATCCATCTCAAGAGCCTTGGCTTAGTACCCTTCTTGGAGTAGATGTATCTAAGCGTCGCGTGATCTGTGTAGACAACGACCTTGGCTCCCACTAGATAGGCCCTGAAATTCTCAATGGCAAGCACTACTGCCAATAGCTCCTTCTTCGTAGTAGTGTATCTCATTTGCGTGTCATCCAAGGTTCTTGAAGCATAGTAAATCACATGCAGCCACTTGTCTTTTCTCTGCCCTAGAACAGCTCCCACGGCATAGTCACTAGCATCACACATGATCTTAAACGGTAAACTCTAGTCTGGTGCATGAACTATTGGTGCCGTGACAAGAGCTTCCTTAATGGTCTTGAAAGCTAGCAAGCACTCCTCATCAAAGACAAAATCGGCTTTCTTGCACAACAGCCGTGTGAGAGGGCGTGCAATCTTGGAAAAATTCTTGATGAAGCGCCTGTAGAAGCCAGCGTGCCCCAAGAAACTCCTGATCCCTTTGACATTAACCGGCGGCTCAAGACTCATCATGACCTCAACCTTAGCCTTACCAACCTCAATGCCCTTCTCTGATATCTTATGACAAGCACGATTCATTCCTTCACTATGAAGTGACATTTCTCCCAATTAAGCACCAAGTTTGTCTCCACACAACGCTTTAGTACCTTGCAAAGATTCAACAAACACGTAGAAAAGGATGCACCATAGACAGAGAAGTCATCCATAAACACCTCTACCATCTCGTCTATTATATCGGACAAGAACGACATCATACAGCGCTGAAAAGTAGCCGGTGCATTACACAACCCGAATGGCATCCTTCGATACGCGAAGCTGCCATAAGGGCATGTAAAGGTCGTCTTCTCCTGATCGTTTGGATGGATTGGTATTTGGAAAAGTCCACTATATCCATCAAGAAAGTAATAGTAGGGATGATTAGCAAGTTTTTCAAGCATTTGATCAATAAAAGGCAAGGGAAAATGATCCTTTCTTGTAGCAAGATTAAGCTTCCTATAGTCAATACACATACGGTGTCCTGTAATAGTCCTAGTAGGTATAAGCTCAACTTTTTAATTCTTAATGACCGTGATCCCTCCCTTCTTAGGCACCACGTGTACGGGAGAAACCCATGTGCTGTTACTTATGGGATAGATCATGTCGTCTTCTAAGAGATTAAGAATCTATTTCTTAACAACCTCTTTCAAATTAGGATTCAAACGCCTTTGGTGTTCTATAGAAGAGGCGTTCCCATTATCCAAGTGAATCCTATGAGTTCACAGCATTGGTGAAAGGCCCTTGATTTCACTTAGAGAGTACCCAATGGCCTTCCTATACTTTTTCAGCTCAGTTAGGAGCGAGTGCAACTCATCATCACTTAAGTTTTCTTTCACAATCACAGGATAGGTTTTGTTAAGCCCTAAGAAAGCATACCTTAGCCCTTTTGGGAGCTCCTTAAGGTCCACCTTTGGGGCTAGCAGCTCGCTCCAATCATCCTCGTGGCTGTTGTTGTTGTTTTCCTCCTTGGAACCCTCCTTAGAACCCGAGACATGCCCCTTAAGGCTGCTTTCTTGAACCTATGTCCCTTCTGAGATCGAGTCATCCAGTCGATCTTGCTCTCGATGTCGTCTAGATCGAGCATTTTCACTCGATTCGCTCACTCGATTTAATGTGGATCGAGCGAGAGATCGAGCTGCCGAGTCGTTCTCCGGAACAGACCCTGAACTGATCGGAAGGCATCTCTCGATCTCGGACTCGATTAATTCCCTGGATCGATCACTCTCCTTGATCTGCGTGTCGAATGTTGCACCGGATCGAGTTGTGTTCTCGATTGTCTTGTTGATTTGACCGCTGGATCGAGTGATAGTATCGATCTCGGAGTCGATTTCTAGGCAAGCGCCTTCATCTTCTAGCACAACTTTCCTTGAATCAAGTAGATTAACGTACTCCTGAGTCCTCTGATCCACGAAACCAGCTTCAAATGATCCTCCTGAGCCAACTCTTCTAGAAACTCATCCGCCAAAGCGTCCAACGTCTCATTGTAGAAAGCCTGCCCTTCTATTGTAGGCTTCTTCAAAACCTCATTGATGTCAAAATCAAGCCTGATGTTTTTGCCTAGATGTAGAGCTATCTTCCTATTCTTGACGTCGATGATAGCTCCAGCAGTGGCTAAGAACGGTCTACCAAGGATGAGCGGGTCCTTAGGTTCTTCATCCATTTCCAACACGGATAAACTTATAATTTAACATATTTTAGCACTCATTTAGGATAGATTTTGCATTCATATTGCATTCATATTTAGATTATTTGCAACTTTTGCTCCATTTTAGGTTTTAGACATGTTTGCATTAGCATTTACATATTTATTGCATATATGCATTGTTTTTAGATAATATGGAGTACATGGAGCTGTGTTGGATGCTGAGCATGGAAAATGAGTCAAAAGAAGAGCTTAGGAGTTGCTGGGAGTCAAGAAAAAGTTCGGCCAAAAAGAAGTTGGCTGAGATCGAGCCTCAGATTGACCATCCAAGTCGTTTCAGCATGAGATCGACCCTTAGATCGACCATACCACTCTTTTCAGCCTGAGATCGACCCCCAGATCAACCAAGGCCACTCGATCCAGGTCAGATCGACCACCCGATCGACCAGGCGGATCGATCTTCGGTCCAGATTTCTGCTTCCTTCCTTGGACAGCTCACACTTTGTCTTTTAGTGAGGGGACCATTTTGTGGTCCTTTATGAACACTCTTAACCTAAATTTTAGAGGTATCCACGAATTTTACAGCCTCCATCCCCATTTTTGGGTTTTGTGGATCACCATTAATTTATCTTACCCACAAGCCATAGGAAGATTGCTTCTTAGGCTTAAGGATAACTAGTGAGAGCTTATTTGTTGAGCAAGAGCCCCCCACCAAGAAAGAAACACAAATGCAACTCATTCCCCGGAAGGAGACAAAGGAGAGTCCCATTGCAGCAGCCTCCAAGGAGAGTGAAGAAGAAGAATCTCCAATGGAATAACCTTTTGCCAAGCACCTCGGTTTCACCCTCACTAATGAAGAAAGCATTGAGGATCCACGGCAGCTACACTTTTAGGAGATAAGGATGCACACATTTCGGGGATGGTTCTATGATGAGTATGAGCCTGGTGATACAAACCTCAACATGACCGAGGAAGAGAGCCTTTAGGATCCATGGAAGCTACCCTTTGAGGAGATAAGGATGCACACATTTGAGGGATGGTTCTATGATGAGTATGAGCCTGGTGATACAAGCCTCAACATGACCAAGGAAGATGGAGATTCAAAGGCACGTTCTTGGAACCTCTAAAGGAAACAAAACTGAAGCATGTCCAGTAGATCGATAGCTAGATCGACCAGCCAAGGTTAATTCAGGACAGGATCGAGAGATGCATCGAGTACATCCACTCGTTCTCCTGCATAAATCAACCCCTTGATCAAGCATGAACCTGGATCTTCTGCCCAGAGCGACCAACAGATCGATCCTCCAGCTTGATCCACAAAACAGCCCAAGGTACACCATTCCAAAACCTTGTATATATCATGCATTTTTGGATTTTTGAATTTTATTTCTTGTTGATGGTCTCTCTTGAACTTTTATTACACAAGGGACTGCGTAATTTAAGTTTGGGGGAGAGGTTGAGAGATTAAATTTTGTGTTTTGTTTTCTCATTTTTCCCTTTAAGCATATTTGAGTCTTCATGCATATTCATTTGCATAGAAAATCAGAAAAATTTTCAAAATTTTCGAAAAGATTCATGTAGCTTGCACTTTCATTGGTAAATATTTTAGGATTGAGTCAAGATATTATCATATAGGTTGCTTGCTTTCACATGCATATGGGGAAATTTTCCTTGTAAAGGTGTTTTAAGCTCATGAATTAGCTCAAAGCCCTAGTTAGTAGTTTTTTGAGGCTTGTGCAAACTTGAAGTTAAGTTCTAACCATATTTTGATCATTTGTTTTGATTTTCGTGGCTTAAGTTGAACAGACATGAATTGAATCCTTTCCTACTAAGTGAGAACCTTAATTTGAATTTGAATTATCACACTTGTGCATTTGAAATGAAATATATGGATCACATATACATATTCAGGCTTTCTTACCCATTTTTACCACTCTTTGTAAGTCTGAATAGAACTCCACACCCTGAACCTTGCCTTCCTTTCAAGCCAAATATTTCTTGTGTGATGTGAGGCCTTATTTTCGGATTGAACTTGGCATAAAGTGTTAGGTTTAAGCGACATGATTAGGCTTTCATATTGATGCTAGCTTTGCATTTTGATGCTAGTTTTAGGATTGTTTTGGGGCAGGGATTCGTTGGTGTTAAAAGAATTTTGCTTATGTGTTTTCAGTTTAAAAAGCAATGGTGTTTGGGGTTTGAAAATAAACAGGACTCCTGGTTTTAAGTAGTGGTGTTGTTCTGTTTTTAAATAAAAGCTCAATTTTAAAAGAGAAGGAGGTAGCTCTCAAAAATAAAAGAAAATCAGAAAGAAAAGAGCCAAAGGCCAAAGTTTAAAAAAAAAATAAGAGAAGAGAGCTACCAAGATTTAAAGAAAGAGATATAAGTTTGTGTTTGACCACCACTAGCCTAAGAAGAGTAAAGATGTTTTCTGTTTTTGTGGGTTATGCTTGGCTTCTTGCCTTGTTGTTTGGGTAGTTTCTAGAGGGTGAGTGAGCTTGAAAAAGAAAGAAAATAAGAGGGGTTTAGGATCATTGTTAGTGTATATGGGTAGATGAGAGTCTAGTCATGTATGCATCAATTGTCTTTACCTTTAGCATTATGCATAAGTTCAATCCTTTTTGATATAACCCATTGTTTGAATTACCCACTTGAATGAGATCAACTTTGTCTCATAACCTTGTCCTTAGCCAAATGTATTCTGTTCTAAGTGCATGAGTGTGATTCACGGTTTGATCATTAATTGAATGTTAAAAGTTAGGAATCTTGGATTGTTTGGAATATGAGAGTCATGAACTGAAATTCAACATGCGATGAATATGGCTAAGTTCTTTGAAGTAGAGTTTGTATACTGCATCCTACAATTAAGAACAAGGACCATTGAACTAATCCATTTGAAAAACATTTTTTTTTTTGGAATTGAACCCCCATTTTTAAACCTCTCTCTTGGATTTGTCTTTGTTTGCTTGAGGACAAGCAAAAAGGCAAATTTGGGGGAGTTGATAAACTCATAATTTAGCATATTTTAGCACTCAATTAGGATAGATTTTGCATTCATATTGCATTCATATTTAGATTATTTGCTCCATTTTAGGTTTTAGACATGTTTGCATATTTATTGCATATATGCATTGTTTTTAGGTAATATGGAGTACATGGAGCTGTCTTGGATGATGAGCATGGACAAGAAGTCAAAAGAAGAGCTTAGGAGTTGCTGGAAGTCAAGAAAAAGTTCGGCCAAAAAGAAGTAGGCTGAGATCGAGCCTCAGATCGACCATCCAAGTCGTTTCAGCCTGAGATCGACCGTTAGATCGACCATACCACTCGTTTCAGCCTGAGATCGACCACCAGATCGACCAAAGCCACTCGATCCAGCTCAGATCGACCACCAGATCGATCAAGGCCACTTAGTTCCAGCTCTGATCGACCACCAGATAGACCAGACGGGTCGATCTTCGGTCCAGATTTCTGCTTCCTTCTTTGGACAGCTCACACTTTGTCTTTTAGTGAGGGGACCATTTTTGTGGTCCTTTATGAACACTTTTAACCTAAATTCTAGAGGGATCCACGAATTTTACAGCCTCCATCCCCATTTTTGGGTTTTGTGGATAACCATTAGAACATCTTTTTCCATTTTTCAAGCTTTATCTTTTGTAAAAACTTTGATTTTGAATTTGAGAACTTCTCTTTAAGCTTTAATCTTTCTTTCTTGTTATCCTAATCATGTTTAACTCTTCTTATCTTATGATTAAGAGGGCTTTGAAAAATCATGATAGAGTAGTTCTTTAGGTTTTAAGGATGAGGTGATTACGAAGGTTTTGAAGGTTAGATCTTGGTATCTTCTTGTTCTTAACTTTATCGTTTCTTGGTTTGGAGTATCAAATGCTTAAAGACCTTGAGAGAGGCTATATGATCCAAGAGATTTCCTTGTCTCATAAGAACTTAGGAAATCTCTTATGTCCAAACCAAGAGACTAGTATGCCTTAAAGACCACGGAAGTGGCAAGTAAGGGCTAGTTTAGCCATGTTAAGATCCGTGCTTCAGCTCTATCAACCATCCTTTTTCACCACAAGCCATGGGTTTGGAGAGAATGAATGATGAGAGGAACTTATCTTACCCACAAGCCATGGGAAGATTGCTTCTTAGGTTTAAGGATAGCTCATTTAGAAATGTGTAGATTAACTTTTTGCAAACCAAGATCGAACCTTGCGCTTCCCTAAGCATGAACCTCATCCTTGAATCAGTTATTTATCTTTTAAGTAATTTGAAAAGCTTTCTCCTTTAGATTCAAAAGTTATTGTTCTAAGTTGCTAGAAATAGCCTCATTTTCCTGTTTTCATATTTTGAATTTTCATAATCAGTAGTCTTGCACTTTAAATTCCTAGTTTTCTTCTAGTAATTTCTAACCCTTAATATGGGTTTTTAAAATTGTTTTCTTGCTCATTTCGTATTGCATTTAGTTTTTGTTAATTTTCTCATCCATTTACCCGAATTTGACTTAGCTTTACTTTGCTCTTGCATTCCTAGTATCCTTCATCATCCTAGGCTGGATTGACACCTAAAGTACTACAGCAACACCAAGAGGCTTTAGGATTGATATTTAGAACTGAAAAACGCTCTCTATCAAACACAACGAAGTCCGTAGGAACGTTTACAGCGCTGATTCTTACTGGCAAGTCCTCAAGTAGACCCACGGGTAACCTCACGCTTCTGTTAGCTAGCACCAAGGAGATTCTACAGTCTTTGAACCTCGTGAATTCCAACTTCTTTGTTATAGAATGAGGCATCAAATTTATACTAGCTCCCAAATCGCAAAGGAAACTCTTGAACTCCAATGGGCCTAAAGCGCAAGGTATAGTGAAGCTCTCAGGGTCTCCCAACTTCTTGGGGACTATCTCCTTGTGTATTATAGCGCTACATTCCTCACTAAGAACCAGCACTTCCTTGCTTTCCTTATTTTTCTTTGCAAGCGTGTCTTTGAAAAATTTTGCACATTTAGGCATCATGGCAAGGCAGTCTACGAGAGGTAGCTTGATCTCTACGTCCTTTAGATGCTTCTCAAACAAGATTCTGTACTTCTCTATAAGTTGCTTCTTGAAGCGGCCAGGAAAAGTCAGCTTGGGTACATACGGTGGAGGCACATAAATGATATCCCTTGTATTTACACCATTATGGGCTGCATTTAGTACATGTTTTGGTCCTTTTTTGCATATTGTCCCTTAGCTTTTATCCCATTTTCTCCTCCTTTTAGACTTAGGTTGCATTTAGAGTATAGATTGCATTTTTCTTGCATATTGGATGTTTTTAGGTGCTTTTGGAGCTTAAAGGAGCTTGGAGGAGCTTTGGGAATGATCCAGGAGGCTAGCTGCACAAAAGGGAGCAAGAAGGATCAAAGCAGAAGATCTCTGCAGAAGTTTTCGGTCAGAACCTGGTTATTTTCGGTCTCTGGTGATCGAAATGGAGCAGTATCGATCACCAGTATCAGTCTGATGTGGTCGACATAAACACACTGTTCTAATTTCGGTCGTGTGTCGATCACTGATGACCGATACAGATAAATTTCGGTCACTGAAGGTCGACACAACTGACTGATACTGACCCAGCCCGAACCTGTTTTTAATTACACTTTTGCCACCTTTCTAGGGTTTTCTTCCTTAGGCTATAAATAGCCTCTTTTTCTATATTTTCGGGAGGTCATGTCAAAATACTGTTCTTAAGCTATTTCTTTAAGTTTGTAAGACAATTTCTTTGCTTTGTTTAATACAATCAAGTATTTACTTTAATCTTTCTTTAATCTTTCTTTCAATCATGATTAGCATATTCTCCCTTTGTGATTTGGTGTTAAACATGATTATGAGTGAGTAGTTACCTTAGGGTTTCTAGATGTGGTAGATTAGGGGAATCTATGGCTTGATTAAGGCTTGTTATGTGTTTTTGTTTATGGGTTCCTCTCTATTAATCTGTTATTCATGCTAGATTAGTTTTAATCAAACTGGTCTAGGTTGTTAGCTTTCTCTTATGCCCACCAAGTGTTTGATGAAATGTTGAACCTGTTTAATAGAGGATTTGCTGGCCTTGGCTCAAGAGATTGACTGTTTGAGGAGCATTTTGACTTGAATAGAGTTGATTAGTCTTGCTTGCTTGATGTTTTAGCACTAATGAGAGTTAGTTCTTGTTAAGATGTTTAGCAAAGGGTTATTTACCAAGAAATTGGATCTAACTAGCTTAGTTGTGAACTCTATGTCTAGGAACCACCATTGCTTGCTTACCTGCTTGATCAATGTAGTTTGAAACAACCTTAATCAATGTCTGAAATTCCCCAAAGCCAATAACCACATCTAGGAACTTGTCTTTCTCTAATTTGAATTTCGAATTTGCTCTGTTTTGCTGTGTTTCACTCTGTTTTCTTGCTTAGAATTGCTTAGTTTGCTTTTGCTTTCACCTTGTTGCTGCTTGTTTCACTTAGGTTGTTAGAACTGTTGCTTAGGCAACAAAACCCCTTTCCTGGCTTGCTTGACTTAGAGATTCCACTCTCAACTCTTCTGTCTTTCAACTCTTCCCATTTGGATTGATACAACCCTATGCTATACTGCAACTGACTAGTACATGCTAGGGCAATTGTCCTACAAGGGGTAAAAAACCTTGTATAAATTTGGCGCCATTGCCATTTGGAAATCAGTTTGAACCATTAGAGTTTGTAGAATCTTTAAGATCAAGTTTTTAGTTTAATAAAGTTACTCACTATCTCTCAAGCATTTTCATTTCAGGTACCTCTCTACAAGTGGCGAAGATGCTCTGTTTTGAAACTCCAAGGTGCAACAACTTCTACCAAGAGCCTCTGCCTATGAACAACTTTGCAGACTGCTACAATACCCACCCACAGTTTGCACACACGCCTGCTAGCCCTCAAGCTCAGCTTAATGCTTCTACTTCTACTGCAGCTGATATCAAGAGTGTGCTCACTGAATTTCTCAAATTACAACTCCTTGCAAAATTGAAGATGAACCAGGGATTTACTGAGTTACATAACAAATTAGACTCTGTTCACGCTGAGCTCAACACCAAGTTTGATGATTTGGATTCAAGGATACAGACCTTAGAAACCACCTATGAGCCAAGCTGTCGAGTCTGCAGTTGCCTTTACTCCTATTGAAGAAGAAGCTATCATTGAAGACTTCCTTTCCTTAATCAAAGAGGACATTGACATTCATAATGGGGGGGAGGAGCTTACTGAAGTTTATGCCACTGAGGAGAACTCTCTTGAAGAAGGAACCAACAAGGAAGAAGAAGAGTGGTGGGCACCACATGAGGTTGTTGATAACACAAAGGAATACTTGATGGAAGCTGTTGATGATAAAGAGAAACCTCAAACTGCAATCCTTCCTGTCTATCAGCCAACCATCCATTTTCCAGCCAGGTTCAAGGAACAGCTAGTTCAGAAATATGAAACCCTCTATGCTGCTCAGATGGAGATGAGGGGTTTAAATGGCCAAGAAGAGCTTGAGATGCTCAGAGATAAGACTGGATCACCAGAAGTTAAGGAGCTCAATGTCAAGAAACTTGGAGACCCAGGCTGCTTCACTCTCCCATGTCAGCTAAAGGGGAGGACTTTCAAGAATTGCCTCTATGATTTAGGAGCAAGTATCAACCTTCTCCCATCCTCTACTGCTAAAGCTCTTGCCTACACTCAACTGCAAGAGAGTAATGTATCCGTTACTATAGCTGATGGGACAGTGAAGACACCACTAGGGAGTCTCAAGGATGTGCCAATGATGACAGAAGGAGGGACCATTCCCACTGATTTTCTGGTGCTTAATGTGGAAGGGCATATAAAGAATGCTATCATTCTAGGAAGACCTTTCCTGGCCTCAGCTGGAGCAGTATTTGATGCCAAGGAGTGCACAATTGAGCTGAAGCTAACCAGAAGAAGGTTCTAAGGTTTGACTGAAAGGGAAATAAGCTGGATAATGAGCAAGCCTTCTCAATGGAGATCAAGAAGCTGAAGCAGCCTAGAAAGAATTGGCCAGAGTTTGAAGGCTATCAAGGAGAAAGTTTTGATGGCTGCTGCTTGGTCAAGTTGTTTGAAGACACCACTGAAAAGGAGGTCCTTGAAGTGGTTAGTTACAAGAATCTTAATGATGTTAAGCTGGTTACTAGCAAAGGAGAAGTGGTTTTGCAACCAAGTGTCTTCAAGAAGGGAGAGTTTTGCTTCAAGCTTCAGCTAGAAGGGAAAGCTACACCTTTTGCCAAGATCAAGGTGAATGGAGTCACCACCAAGGTCAAGAGAAGCAAGATGACACCAAGGAGTTCCAAGACTCCTTCTCCTCACCTCAACTAAAGAGGTAATCAAAGTCAAGCTTAGTGACTTTAAACAAGCACACTTGGGAGGTAATCCCAAGTTATCCTTTTGTATATATTATGCTTTCTAGATTGTCTTTTATGCTTTGTTTTAGTGTATAGAAACAGGATTCTGAACTGGGGTTTGAGAAAGTCTGAAGGGGACAAATAACAGGTGTATTCTGGCTGGTATCGGTCATTTGTATCGGTTATGACAGACCGATACACATATTTTTGGTCAGTAGTATCGATTATGACTGACCGATATCAGTAGAGCCAGTCTACACCAGTCAACATATCGGTCACTTGTGATCGATATGGAAAGAAGTTTGAAGGTGGGAAAGTTTTCGGTCATTCTTGTCGACCACTGTTGATCGATACGATTCTTGAAATCGTATCAGTCACCAGTATCGATCACACAAGATCGACACAATCATGTCGGATGTATTTCGGTCAAGTGTGTTGACCACTGATGACCGATACAAATACCAGGAAGCACGTCAGTCTCCAGTATCGATCACTCATGACCGAAAATGCAAATTTCGGTCAGTAATATCGGTCATGAGTGACCGAAACTCCATCCGAGGTAAGTGTATCAACTTTCAAAAAAAAAAAATTTTCCCTCCTTTGGTTTGGAGCCAAGGAAGTTTGAATTTTTAAATGGGATTCCTTCTGACCTTTTTCTTAGCTAACACTTTTGTTTTTGTCCCCCACTCATTTGATTCCCTTCACTCCCTACCCACCTCTTTATAAGTCAATAAACTCTTCCTGCTCTCCCTAACTTCATCTCTTATTGCTCTACCTCAAAGATTTTCAGCGCTCTCCTTCCCCTTATTATAAGTACTCAGAATTTCTTTGAGCTTTACACTTTCAGGTACAATGAGAAGAAGGAGCAGCTCAACAGCAAGCATCAGGAGTAACTTGAGCTTTTGCCCTGATGAGAGCCAACTCTACCAAGAGGGATCAGTAGTTGAAGAGCGAAATGACAGTCATAGAGACACACAAAAAGATCTTCTCAGGATCATCCCACAACTCCTACCACTAAACCAAGTACCACATCCTTTCCATTGTTTTATACCATTGCATCTTTTCATTTTTGTAATATATTTTGTTGCTTCTCTCTTCCATTGCTTTCATTACACAAGGGACTGTGTAATTTAAGTGTGGGGGAGAGATTTGGGGTTTGACTTTGTTTTCTGTTTTCTTAGTTTTTCTTTTTCTTTTCACTTTGAGTCTCATGCATATCATGCATACATGTAAGGCATAGAAAAACACAAAAAAATCGAAAAATTTGAAAATCTTTTGCATTTTCTTCAAACCAAAAAGAAAGCATGTAGTTGCATTTCATTCCTTTAAGATTGAGTCTAGTGTTGACATATAGGTTGCATTGCATTTGCATAGGGCATTATGATGAATTTTCCTTGTAAAGTGCTTAGTGTTTAGAGATGATTTCAGTTTTCAAGTGCTTAGTTGTTTGATGCATCATATGATTGCTAGAAGTTAAGGCTGAACCATGCTTAGATTGCTAGATTTGGTCTCCTCATCTCATTCTGAAAGCATTTGTTCTCTGAAAATCAACTCTATCAACTTGAACTTTAATTTGGACTTTCAATTATCATGTCTTATGCATTGAAAAGTGAATTCATGGCTACCATATACATATTTGGATCATCTTTCTCCTTTCTACCACTCTTGTTTATCCAAATTGCTGATCCTCATACTTATGGGATAGTTACATCCTCACCCTTAACCAAAACCTCCTTTTGAGCCTAAACACTATTGTGAGAGCTGTGAGGCCTTTGCATTGCATTTTCGATTTTGTCTTGGCAAAAAGTGTTAGGAATAAGGCTGGCAATGATTAGCTCTCTTGGGGTTTGAAAGGGTAGAGTTAGGTGGTTTGAGTTTAATGTTTTTTATCTTTTGAAAAGAAAAGGGAAAGATTTGAAATGGTAGATAAAGGGGAAACAGTTTAGTATTGTAGTTAAGCAAAGGGAAGAAAAGCTCTAAGTTCGAAAGGAAGAATTGGCACCAACAACAAAGCTCAAAGAGGGTCCAAAGGAGAAAAATCAGACCAGGAGCAATCCACCAAAGGTGATGAAGGTGCCATTACAATAAAGAAGAGCAAATCCAAACCAAGAAGAAGCAACCACACAAGCAGAATGAAGAAGGTTTCCCCAACGATGAATAAGAAGAAAGAAAAGGGTAGAGTTTAGGAAAGGATAGACTTAGAGGGTTCACTTTTGGATTTAGAAATGCTTAGGACTCATCTTTGGGAAGTAAGGGTAGAAGAGGGCTTTGAATTGCATGCATAAGTGTGCTTTTACCTTTAGCATTTTGCCTAAGATGAAGTCATTTCATTGAGTGATCCTTTATGTTTTTAACCCTGTGCTTAAATGAGATCATTCTTGTCTCATAACCTTACCCCTTTTCAACCAAATGTCTTCACTTGATTTGCATAAGCCTGATTCATGTTCTGAACTTAATTGAATGTTAAAGAGTTGATCGATTTGAGCATTTGCCTAAGTTGAGATTTGAGATCATTTTTAAACATGACAAGCATGGCTAGGTTCTTTTAAGTATAGCTGATTGTGTTTGCATCCTACAACTAGGCACTTGAGCTTTAAAACCATCTCTTTACCTTTGCACTTTTGGAATCTGAATGCCCACTCTCAAACCTCACTCTCCCATTTGTTCTTACTTGCTTGAGGACAAGCAAAAGGCAAGTGTGGGGGTGTTGATATCCCTTGTATTTACACCATTTAGGGCTGCATTTAGTACATGTTTTGGTCATCTTTTGCATATTTTCCCTTAGCTTTTGTCCCATTTTCTCCTCCTTTTAGACTTAGGTTGCATTTAGAGTATATATTGCATTTTTCTTGCATATTGGATGTTTTTAGGTGCTTTTGGAGCTTAAAGGAGCTTGGAGGAGCTTTGGGAATGATCCAGGAGGCTAGCTGGACAAAAGGAAGCAGGAAGGATCAAAGCAGAAGATCTCTGCAGAAGTTTTCGGCCAGTGCCTGGTGATTTTCGGTCTTTGGTGACCGAAATGGAGCAGTATCGATCACCAGTATCGGTCTGATGTGGTTGACACAAACACACTGTTCTAATTTCGGTCGTGTGTGTCGATCACTGATGACCAATACAGATAAATTTCGGTTACTGGAGGTCGACACAACTGACCGATACTGACCCAGCCCGAACCTGTTTTTAATTACACTTTTGCCACCTTTCTAGGGTTTTCTCCCTTAGGCTATAAATAGCCCCTTTTCTATATTTTCGGGAGGTCTTGTCGAAATATTGTTTTTAAGCTATTTCTTTAAGTTTGTAAGACAATTTCTTTGCTTTGTTTAATAAAAACAAGTATTTGCTTTAATCTTTCTTTAATCTTTTTTTTTAATTATGATTAGCATCTTCTCCCTTTGTGATTTGGTGTTAAACATGATTATGAGTGAGTAGTTACCTTAGGGTTTCTAGATGTGGCAGATTAGGGGAATCTATGGCTTGATTAAGGCTTGTTATGTGTTTTTGTTTATGGGTTCCTCTCTATTAATCTGTTATTCATGCTAGATTAGTCTTGATCAAACTGGTCTAGGTTGTTAGCTGTCTCTTATGCCCACCAAGTGTTTGATGAAATGCTGAACCTGTTTAATAGAGGATTTGTTGGCCTTGGCTCAAGAGATTGACTGTTTGAGGAGCATTTTGACTTGAATAGAGTTGATTAGTCTTGCTTGTTTGATGTTTTAGCACTAATGAGAGTTAGTTCTTGTTAAGATGTTTAGCAAAGGGTTATTTGCCAAGAGATTGGATCAAACTAGCTTAGTTGTGAACTCTATGTCTAGGAACCACCATTGCTTGCTTACCTGCTTGATCAATGTAGTTTGAAACAACCTTAATCAATGTCTGAAATTCTCCAAAGTCAATAACCACATCTAGGAACTTGTCTTTCTCTAATTTGAATTTCGAATTTGCTCTGTTTTGCTCTGTTTCACTCTGTTTTTCTTGCTCAGAATTGCTTAGTTTGCTTTTGCTTTCACCTTGTTGCTGCTTGTTTCACTTAGGTTGTTAGAACTGTTGCTTAGGCAACAAAACCCCTTTCCTGGCTTGCTTGACTTAGAGATTCCACTCTCAACTCTTTTGTCTTTCAACTCTTCCCATTTGGATTGATACAACCCTATGCTATACTGCAACTGACTAGTACAAGCTAGGGCAATTGTCCTACAAGGGGTAAAACCCTTGTATCAATAAACATCATTTTCCTTAGCAGCTTGCTCTACTTTCTTCTCTAAAACAGCTTTCTCACCTCTCCTTGGCCCTTGAATCCAAACATTGTCAAAGTTGATCTTATCATCAGCTGAAAGCTTACCCTCCCCCTCTTGAATTACAACGTCCTCGTTGTTTTTAGGAGTAACCATAGGTGCAAGCTCTTTCCCACTCCTTAGTGTAATGGCGTTGGCGTATTTCTTGGGATTCTGCTCACACTTGCCTGGTAAGCTATTTTGACCACCTGTACTCGCCTTTCCTTTCTCTAGCTGCTTGATCTTGTTATTCAAGTTTGTAATCTGAGTAGGGAAATCTGTGAGAGAGGAGTCTAAGCGAGTGTTCATCTCGGAAAAATTCTGGTTTGTAGATGCTTGCGCTTGAATCAGTTGTTGAAACACGGCTTGGAAAGGCTCAACTTGTTGTTGTTGCATCGGTTGTTGAGGAACAAAGCCCGGAGGATACATTGGTGTATAACCCTTGTTTCCTTGCTGTTGTCCTTGGAAGTTGCCTTGCCCTTGCCCTTGCCCTTGGAAACCACCACTCGGCTGAAAACCTTTGTTGTTGGGAACAAATGGTTTTGCTTGCTGAGCAGGGTACACTTGATCTTTAGGGTTCGCGACATTGGTGCTTCTATATGAGAGATTGTTGTTCTGGTTGTAGCCTTGTGAATACCCTTGAGGTTTGTAGTTGTTCTGACCCGCCACCAAATTGGCTTCTTTTTGACTCAACTCAAGCTCTTCTAAGGTCTCATCCGCTTCACCAACGAAGTGAACATGCTTCTGGTTAGCCAACACTAGCTTGTCAATCTTTTCATGCAATGACTTAAGCTCTTTCTTGTGAGACTCTAGCTCAGAACCTCTCGGTGCACGGTCGTAGTCTTCAGCATAGTCGTCGTCACTCAATGCCATGTTTTCAATCAGCTCCATGCCGTCTTATACCTCTTGACCAAGGAAGTTTCCCTTACTGGCCGTGTCAAGTAGCAAGTGTATCTTTGGTGAAGCTCCGCGGTATATTGTGCTTAGGACGGTCTCTTCGCTGAAGCCGTGGTGAGGACACTGAATGGTGTAGTCCTTGAACCGCTCCATAGCTTCATTCAACGTCTCATTGTTCCTTTGAGTGATGCCACTGATCTCAATTCTCAACCTTGCCGTTCTGGTGCTAGAGAAGAACTTTTAGAGGAACGCCTTCTTACACTCAGCCCAAGAGGTAATGGTGCCTTGTGGAAGGGTCTTCTCCCAATGTCTAGCCTTGTCTCCAAGAGAAAATGGAAAGAGACGCAGCTTGAAAGCATCTTCGGATATAGAATTAATCTTGATCATCCCACATACTTGCACGAAGTTGTCAAGATGCTCCAAGGGATCTTCCATTGCTAACCCGTGGAAATTATTGTTTTGCACCATTGAGATGAATCCTGGCTTAATCTCGAAGTTTTTGTTCTGTACAGGAGGAGGAGTGATCCCAAATCTATTGTGATAAGTGTTGGGAGCATCTCCCGCTCCTATAATCCGTGGCGGTCTAGCCGCGTGGTGGGGGTTTCCATTACCCCTTCCCACTGCCCCGTGAGATGGAGGAGGTCCCTCTGGATGTTCGTGCTCAGCCATCGCAACAAAATCAACTGAACCTTGCTGAACAATATCCTCAAAGGCTCTAGCTTGCTCTCTAACTCTTCTTGATCTAGCGTGTCCAAGCTGATGAATGTTGTCCAAGGGTTGAAGTAAGTTGTTGTCTCCCCTTGAACGTAGATTCATGTACCTGAAAAACACAAGTGTGAAGGTAGAGAAATCAGTAACTAACTTAAAGTAAAGGCTTAGTCTTCACTAAACCCCAAATCATAATGCTTCCTAAACACTCCTAAGATGGCAACAACGCCATTTGATAACAATCTTTTTATGTCTATAGGAGTAATGCAAGCAGGAGGTTATCAAAACTCAAGCAGCACACAGTCGTAGTATAGTGCAAGAGGAATCAATCCAACCTAGGAGCTAGAAAGTGCAATGAGATTGTAAGGATCATGCAAAGCTAAGCAAATGATGAGCTGTTTTGTAAAAATCCTAAAAACTAGATGCAACGGTCAAATGCTAACCAAAACTATTTTAAAAATACTAGAAACGAGTGAACTACCACGAGGAATAAACAGAATGATTAAAATCCAAAGTTATGAATTTTTAAAAATCGACTAGTGGATCGACCACAAGAACGACCACTAGATCGAGCAACAACGATCGATCTCGTCTAAAAGTTCAACAGAAATTAATCTAATGATCAGGATGCGAACAGATAGCAAGCGAATGATTAACAGAGATGCGAAAATACTAAGAAAAAGGGTCTAGGGTTGAGATTCATGTTCAAGGGTCTCAAAGGTTCAAGCTTGGATTGAAAACTTTAGATCTACTCACTTGATGAGATTCTCTAGGCCTTGAAAACAAAACAAAATCCATCCATGGCGTGTGGTATGGATCACTCCTTCATTCTCTTCTCCAGACCAATGGCGTTTGGCGGAAAAAGAGATTGAAGGGCATAAAGCATAGATTTCAAACACACGGCCTAACTAGTCCCCTAAACTACCATGGCGTTTGGGAAATGTAGACTAGCCTCTAGGATTCGATTTTCCAGGACCTCTGGATCCTGTCAAGGTAAGAGGCCCTTTGGATCTTAGAGATCTTGGCATGAGACTCTTTAAGCCTTAAGCACTCGAAATACTAGAAGAGAAGGCAATGAAGAACAAGAAAACACCAAGCTTTTGAAACCTTTTCAACCCCTTTGAATCCTCTCAACCCCAAAACCCGAAAGGACTACTCGCTACACATAAAGTAAACCGAACAAAGCATAGAAGATGATCTAGTAAACATGAAAAACGATTGCTTTAAACTTAAACAATCCAATATTCAAGCAAAGCAAGAAAAAGCTTCAAGGTCTAACAATGGCGAAAAGCCTTCGAACAGAGAGAAAAAATGATAAAAAGATAAAGTGGAAACGTGTGTGTCAAAAGCAGGATCGCCGCCTTCACAAAATGGGCAAACAGCTCGATGGTCCCCCCTCGCTAGAAGCCAAAAAGGGTTAAAGTAGTCTGGAATCGATCAGGAAGCTCGATCTGGCTCTCGATCTTCGGCTTGGATCGGGTGACTTTGGTCGATCTCTGAGTCGATCTTGTGCAGATCGGGTTGAAAGCTCGAACCGGTCCTCGATCTGCATGGCGTCATTTACGTCTGTACTTCAGATGGATCTCCTGTCTCGATCTTGGTCTCGATCCATTTCCTTGCATCGACTTGGCTACTCGATCTTCTGGACCTGCCTTGCTCGATCTGCTCCTCGATCTCGGGTCCTTAGCATGCAATTCTGATCTCTCCAAGTCTCCATGAACTTACTCACAAGCCTTAGCACGTCCACGAATCCTCCATAGCTCCAAAGTAGCCGAAAACAACCTGAATGCAATGCAAAATGCAAGAAACATGCAAGTGCTGGTGCAAAAGTACTCTAGGACCTAAAGTGATGCAAACTAGCCTAATATGCAAGGTAAAGGCATGAGAAACTATCTTATATGTATGCAAAACACATGAAATATGCAGCAATATCAGTCGAGCGTCCGATGTTAACAAGATTTTTCTTAGGTGTGATGCTATGCAACAGGAGGATCAAAACTCAAGCAGCATAAAGTTGTAGCACAATGCAAGAGGAATCAATCCAATCCTAGAAGCTAGAAAGTGCAAAGAGAATGCAACGGCAGTGTAAAGCTAAGCAAATGATAGGTGATTTTGTGAAAATCCTAAAAACTATATGCAGCAGTAAAATGGAATGCAAAACTATTTTAAAATTACTATGAAAGAGTAAACTACCACGACGAACAGACAGAATGATTAAAATACAAAGCTATGAATTTATAAAAATCGACTAGTGGATCGACCACAGGATCGACCACTAGATCGAGCAGTTTGGATCGATCTCGTCTAAAAGTGCAAGTGCAATGAAACTAACGACCAGGATGCAACGAGTATAAAGCGAATGATTAACGAAGATGTGAGAATGCTAAGAAAGAAGGGTCTAGGGTTGAGATTCATGTTTAGGGGTTTCAAAGGTCCAAGCTTGGTTTGAAAACTTTAGATCTACTCACTTTGTGAGATTCTCTGAGCCTTGAAAACAAAACAAGATCCATCCGTGGCTTGCGGTATGCATCACTCCTTCATCCTCTCCTCCAAACCCATGGCGTTTGGTGGAAAGAGTGGGTGAAGGGCAATGAACTCAGATTTCAAAAACATGGCTTAACTAGTCCCCTAAACTACCATGACGTTTGGGAAAGGGTAACTAGTCTCTAGGATGTGATTTTCAGAGATCTCTGGATCCTATCAAGGTAAGAGACATCTCTGATCATAAAGATCTTGGCATAAGACTCTTTAACCCCGAAACCCAAATGAAAGTACTCGCTACACATGGAGATAACCGAAATAAGCATGAACGATAAACTCATAAACATAAAAACGATTGATTAAGCTTAAAAATATCAAGATTCAAAGAAAAAGCTCTAAGGTCTAACAATGGCGTATCGCCTCTAAAACAGAGAGAAAAAGCATAAAAAGAAAAGAATGAAAAAGTGTGTGGGAAAAGATCATCGCCGCCTTCCCAAAATGGGCCAAACAGCTCGATGGTCCCCCCCTCGCTAGCGGCCAAAAGCGGTTGAAAGGACTGAGATCGACCTCGAGATCGAGCATGCTGCTCGATCATCTTCAGACATTGTGTCTTCAACTCGATCTGTGCCTCGATCTGCTCCGGTGGATCGAGTGTTGCATCCGATTTTGGTATCGATCTTCGGCGGATCGAGTGGTAGACTCGATCCGGCTCTTGCTCTGCATGGCGTCATTTACGTCCGTACCACTTGATCGATTGCTTCACTCGATATGTGTCTCGATTAGATTCGTTGGATCGGAAGGACTACTCGATCTTCTGGTCGATCTCATCCAGATCGACCAGCCGTGCTCGATCTGCTCCCCGATCTCTGGTTCTTAGCAAACATCCAACGTTCCCACGAATCTCCACGCTAGCCTCAGCACGTCCATGAACCTCCACGACTCCAAAGTAGCAAGAAACAACCTGAATATGATGCAAAATGCAAGGAACATGAGTATGCTGGTGCAAGAGTGCTCTAGGACCTAAAGTGATGCAATCTAGCCTAAAGTGTGATGTAAATGCATGAAAAGCTAACTTATATGTATGCAAAATACATGCAATATGCAGTAACATCAACTCCCCCAAACTTACTTCTTGCTGCCCACAAGCAACAGAAAATAAGAAAGGAAGAGAGGTTTTAGAAAAGACGGGGGTTTAAGCTTCTTTCAAAGGTGCCTTTCAAATGAATCAATCTCAATCTCCTAGTTACTAGTTCTAAAATGCAATGCGCACACTCATACTCCAAAGAACTTAGCCATACTCATCACACAAAGAAATTCAGATCATGACTCTCATATTCCAAACAATCAAAGAAACTCATCCTTTAACATTCATTAATAACCGAACCATGAATCAAACTTATGCATTTTAAAGCAGAGCATATTTGGCTAAGGGTGCAGGTTATGAGCATAGAATGATCTCATTTGAAAAGGGTTTTCATTTAAAACAAGGGTTTTCTCAAAAATGGTAAGAACTTTATGCATAATGCTAAAGGTGAAGGCAATTGATGCATACATGATCAGATTCTCATTTACCCATGTAAACTAACAATGATCCTAAACCCCTTTTCTCAAAGCAAAAGCTTAGAATTCCCCAATTCAAAACAGAAAGCATTTTTAATTCTTTTAGGTTAGTGAAAAGGTTGAAAATAATTTGCTCTTTACATATTTCTTATTGGTAGCTCTCTGTTTATTTATATTTGTTTTTTTTTTCTTTTTCTTTTCTTTTATTTTGGCACTTTGGCTCTTTTCTTTTTCTTTTTATTTTTATTTTGAGAGAGCTACCTTCTGAAATTATTAGAGCATACAAATTTTTAAACACAAACCTTTCACTTAAAACCTTTTTCTTTCTTTTAAATACCAAACTCTTTTGAAACTGAGAGCATATAAACATGAAAACAACCCCTTAAACCCCCAAACTTATTATAAGCCTAAGTCTAGCTTCAAAATGCAAAGCCAGCAAACATATGAGAACCTAATCATGTCGCCTAAACCTAACACTTTATGCTAAGTTCAAACCGGAAAAAGGCCTCACAATGATGTCACACAAGAAAACTTGGCTTCAAAGAAAGGTAAGGGTCAAGGTGGGAGTTCTACTTAGGCTCACAAAGAGTGGTGAAAGGAAGAAGAGAGCCTAAATATTTTTGAATCCATGTGTTCATTTTCAAATGCATAAGGATGATAATTAAAATTTCAGATTAAGGTTTTCACTTATTAGGACAAGTTTCAAATCATGAGAGTTCAATTCAAGTCACGAAAATCATAGCAAATGATCCAAGCATGGTAAGAACTTACTTTCAAAGTATGAGCAAGGCATTAGAGAACTACTAACTAGGTCATTGAAACAATTCATGAGTTTAAAACACCTTTTTAAGAAAACTTTAACCCCTTATGCAAATGCAAACAACCTATATGCTTTAAAATTCTAGACTCAATCCTAAAATGTTTAACAAGATGAATGCAACTACATGAATCTTTGAAAAAATATTAAAAATTTTACCAATTTTTCATGCAATGAAGACTCAAGGATGCTAAAGGGAAAATAAGATCAGAATAAACATGTCAAACCACACACATACTCCCCCAAACTTGCTTGACACCGTCCCGGTGGCAAACAAATTCAAAGGAGCACCAAAACACAAAGCAAAAAGAAGCAAACATAAGCGGTATGTACAATGGAAGAAGGTTGTTACCTCGGGTCTAGTCTCGGCTGGAACTTGAGGATGTTCCAGAGGAGCTAGATACTACGGCTTTGCCTTTGGAGCCTGGCTCTTGAAGAGAGAGACGCGCCGGTTGAATGTTGCTGCCTTGGGTGTCATGGATGACAACTCCTCCGGTTGAAAGCCTCCTCTTCTCGGGTTGCTGAACCTTCTCACTTGCAGCACGCTTAGGCGAGCCTTGATGTTACTGCATATTGCATGTGTTTTGCATACATATTAGTTAGTTTTTCATGCATTTACATCACACTTTAGGCTAGATTGCATCACTTAGGGTCCTAGAGCATTCTCGCACCAGCATACGCATGTTCCTTGCATTTTGCATCATATTCAGGTTGTTTCCGGGTACTTTGGACTCGTGGAGTTCGTGAACGTGCTGAGGCTGGTATGGAGGTTCGTGGGAACAACGGATGCTTGCTAAGGACCAAAGATCGGGGAGCAGATCGAGCACGGCCAGTCGATCTAGACGAGATCGACCAGAAGATCGAGTAGCTCAGGCGATCCAAGGGAATTGATCGAGAAGAAGATCGAGTGAAGCAATCGATCAAATGGCACAGACGTAAATGATGCCATGCAGAGCGAAAGCCAGATCGAATCCACCACTCGATCCGACCGAAGATCGATACCAAGATCGGATGCAACACTCGATCCGCCGAAGAAGATCGAGACCCAGATCGAGTAGAAGACACGATGTCTGAAAGTGATCGAGAGAGCCGCTCGATGCCGAAGTCGATCTCTGTCCTTTCAAGCGATTTTGGCAGCTAGCGAAGGGGGGACCATCGAGCGCTTTTGGCCTATTTGAGAAGGCGGCGATGATCTTTTACGAGGACACGTTTTCATTCTTATCTTTTTATGCTTTTTTCTCTGGTTTTGAGACGATCCGCCATTGTTAGATTTTGAGCTTTGTTCTTGAATTTTTTGAATCGTTTTAAGTTTTAAGTAATCGTTTTCATGTTCATCGCTTCATCTTTCATGTTTATTTCGGTTATTCTCAAGTGTAGCGAGTAGTTTCATTTGGATCTCGGGGTTGAGAGGATTCACGGGGTCTAAGGAGTTTTCAAGTTGGTAGTTTTCTTGTTCTTAATGGCTTTCTCTTCAAGGATGTTAAGTTCCTAAGGGTTAAAGACTCTCAAGGATTTCAAGTTGGTAGTTTTCATCTTTATGATCGTAAAGGTCTCTTACCTTGACAGGATCCAGAGGTCTCTGAAAATCACATCCTAGAGACTAGTTACCCTTTCCCAAAAGCCATGGAAGTTTAAGAGACTAGTTAGGCCGTGTGTTTGAAATCTGATGTCATTGCCCTTCAACCTCTCTTTCCACCAGAAGCCATGGGTTTGAAGGAGAGGATGAAGGAGTGATCCATACCGAAAGCCACGGATGGATCTTGTTTTCGTTTTGAAGGCTTAGGGAATCTCACAAAGTGAGTCGATTTAAAATTTTCAATACCAACTTGGACCCTTGAAACCCCGGACCATGAATCTCAACCCTAGACCCTTCTTTCCTATCATTCTTACATCTTCGTCAATCATTCGCTTGATATTCGTAGCATCCTGGTCATTAGCTTCATTGCACTTGCATTTTTAGACGAGATCGATCGTTGTTGCTCGATCTAGTGGTCGATCCTGTGATCGATCCACTAGTTGATTTTTAGTAATTCACAGCTTTGCATTTTAATTATTCTGTTTGTTCCTCATGGTAGTTTAATCATTCCTGGTAATTTTAAAATAGTTATGCATTCCATTTGGCTGCTGCATATAGTTTTTAGGATTTTTACAAAATCGCCTGTCATTTGCTTACCTTTACATTGCCCTTGCATTCTCTCTGACCTTTCTAGCTTCTAGGAATGGATTGACACTCTCTTGCACACTGTACTACAATCTGGTTTGCATTTGAGTTTTGATAGCCTCATTGCATCCTCACCCTTGCAAAAGAAAGTAGTTATCAAGCCTCCTTGAAGCGATTTGACCTTCTTGGCAAGTTTCTTGAGCATTTTGCCTTGCCATTTGTTGATTTTCCTTTGCATCTCCACAACAGCCCTTAGAGTACCTTTAGCATTTCATCTCACAATTTGCATTGAGCTCTCTCTACTCGACCCCTTTATTTATTTAGGCGTGCGGTCTCCTTGACGGGAATATCGGTCAAAGAAACCATAGATTCTTTCCTCTAGACAAAAATATTTTCGATACAGCTCTACTATTTTTTCTTCCATTCGTCGATTTGTTTCCCTATTTTTCTAGGTTATTTCCATATTTTCTTTCGACTCTATTTTTTTTTCTTTTCTTTTCCCTTTTTTGCTTTTTTTTGTAGCCTCATATACTCACTTTTCTATTCCTTGCTAGGAGGCGTTCCCGTGAAGCTGCGAGTTGTCATTGTTCTTTGAAGAACTCAAGCTTGCCGTCCTGAAAATAAGCTTTTTATTTGTTTTTAAGGGAAGATCAAAGAGAGATTGCATCTAGACCATCTTGTCAGAGTCTACAGGAAGAGTTATGTTTTGATGTACCTCAAGCCCCTTGACGAGAAATTTTGATTTATTAGGTGAGGAGTCAATGGAATCTCTCCCTATTTTGAAAATTTTGAGTAGAGGTGAAAAAGATAGCTAAATTCAAGCCGTTTTGAATGAGTTGATGTATGGAACTTATTGTTTGGAGTTGTAGAAGCCGTTTTGAACGAGTTGAGTTATGAAATAAAAATAAAAATTGGATTGAAGTATGTTTTCGCACATGGTAACAATATATGTACGAATCTAGACTGCAGAAGATGTTGAGGTATAAATCGGCTAAATTCCCCCATTGGGTAACTACTCTAGCAAGACTGGATATACTGCAGCTGAAGCCAGGATTTATTCCCCAAAGGATAATTCATAACCACCAGTTGATTAGAATTCACTAGTCTAGTCACCAAAGATTGCACCAAAATTGAAACTTTTCCTTTAACGGGTACTTATAAGATCTTTACCAATTGGAAAAATACTTGTAATATGACATATTGCAGCCTCGACAATGTGTTGTGGATGCAAGGAGGAGTCTCTAGAACATATGTTGTTCCAATGCAATTATGCCAGGGAGGTTTGGCTGAGGGCCCTGTTTGATATAACCTTTGATCCAACTTTATTTCATGGACTTCAAGAATCCCTTATTGAAACTAAATCCAGGAGTACTCTCCCACAGTGGGTTTAGAATAACTTAGATTCATATTTTTTTTTCTTAACTTTGAATAATATATTAAATACTAAGATCATCTCCAACGTATTTTTCTATTTTTTCCTCTAAAATATAGGTTTATTTCTCTCCAACCTATTTCTATTTTAAAGGAAAAAGAAAGATTGTTACTTTTTCCTTCAATTATAGAAGAAAGAATAACATCAATTATTTTTCTCTAAATTAGAAGATTTAAAATAAAGGTGGGTGAGAGATGCTTTAAACCAAAAACATAGCCTGATAATTTTACAGAAAACCAAAGTCGTAAAGATTCACAAGCCAAGTAGTTCACAATATCAGCGTACCAAGGCAAGTCTTCTTCTTTGAAACTCAAAACTTCTTCAAACTTGTCTTCAAGCTTCTCACAAACCGCCGTGGTGATCATCATGAGCTGCTCTTCAGGAAGCGAATCGTCAAGTGGCAAAGCTTCGTTGAGTCTCATCCTTGAGAGGTGATCAGCAACACCATTCTCTATCCCCTTCTTATCTTTTATCTCCATATCAAACTCTTGTAGAAGGAGAATCCACCTTAATAGCCTCGGTTTAGTGTCTTTCTTGTAATAGATGTACCTCAAAGCTGTGTAATCTGTATAGACAACAACCTTAGAACCTACGAGGTATGACCATAACTTCTCAAAGGCGAATACCACGGCTAACAACTCCTTCTCGGTTGTAGCATACTTCACTTGCGTGTCATCCAAGGTCCGGCTGGCATAGTAGTTGAGGTGCAGCCGTTTGTCTTTCCTCTGAACAAGAACAGCTCCTATGGCGTAGTCACTCGCGTCACACATGATCTCAAACGGCAGACTCCAGTCCGGTGTTTGCACTATTGGCGCGGATACAAGAGCTTCCTTGATGGTCACGAAAGCACGAAGACAATCCTCATCAAACACAAAGTCAGCTTCCTTGCATAACAACCGTGTGAGGGGCCTTGCTATCTTGGATAAATCCTATATGAATCTCCTGTAGAAGCCTGCGTGGCCTAGGAAACTCCTTACTCCCTTGACATTAACCGGCGGCTGAAGACTCATCATGACCTCAACCTTAGCTTTATCAACCTCTATGCCTTTCTCGGATATCTTGTGGCCAAGCACAATCCCTTCCTTCACCATGAAGTGGCACTTCTCCCAGTTAAGCACAAGGTTCGTCTCTTCACAACGCTTAAGTACCTTGCAAAGATTCAACAAACAAGCAGAAAAGACGCACCACATACAGAGAAGTTATCCATAAACACTTCTACCATCTCCTTTATCAGATCAGAGAAGATCAACATCATACACCGCTGAAACGTAGCCGGTACATTACACAACCCGAATGGCATCCTTCAATATGCGAAGGTGCCATAAGGACAGGTAAAGGTCGTCTCTGTTGATCGTTTGGATGGATTGGTATTTGAAAAATCCACTATAACCATCAAGAAAGCAATAGTAAGGATGATTAGCAAGTCTCTCAAGCATTTGATCAATAAAAGGTAGAGGAAAATGATCCTTTCTTGTAGCAAGATTAAGCTTCCTATAGTCTATACACATACGGTGACCAGTTATAGTCCTATTAGGTATAAGCTCATCTTTATCATTCTTAATGACCGTGATCCCTCCCTTCTTAGGCACCACGTGTACAGGGGAAACCCACGTCCTGTCACTTATGGGATAGATCACGTCAGCCTCTAACAGCTTAAGAATCTCTTTCTTAACAACCTCCTTTAAATTAGGATTCAAACGCCTTTGATGTTCTATTGAAGAGGCATTCTCATTATCCAAGTGAATCCTATGAGTGCAAAGCATTGGTGAAAGGCCCTTGATGTCACTTAGAGAGTACCCAATGGCCTTTCTATACTTTCTCAGCTCATTTAGGAGCGAGTGCAACTCATCATCACTTAAGTTCTCATTCACAATCACGGGGTAGGTATCATTAAGCCCTAAGAAAGCATACCTTACCCCTTTTGGGAGCTCCTTTAGGTCCACCTTTGGGGCCAGCAGCTCGCTCCAGTCCTCCTCGTGTCTCTTGTTGACGTTCCCATCCTCAGTAGCTTCCTTAGAACCAGAGACTTGACCCAAAAGACGGCTTTCTTGAACCGTTGTCCCCTCTGAGATCGAGTCTTCCAGTCGATCTTGCACTCGTTCTGGTCCGGATCGAGCAATTTCACTCGATTCTCCTACTCGATTTGATTGGGATCGAGCAGGAGATCGAGTCTCTGTCTCGTTCTCTGAACTGGTCGATTGGCTTCTCTCGATCTGCCCATCGGTTTTTTTTGCTGGATCGACTGCACTCAGGTCGATCACTTACTGGATTTGAAGTGGATCGAGTAGTGAATCGAGTCTCTGAGTCATTCTCTTCTCAGGATCGACCAGTCTCCTCGATCTTCTTGTCGATTGCTGTCTTGGATCGAGTGATCTTCTCGATTTCCTGATCGATATCTCGGCATCCACCTTCATCTTCTTTGACAATCTTCCTAGAGTCGAGGAGATTACCGTACTCTTGAGTCTTCTTACTCAGAAAACCGAACTCCCCTGGCTCCTTAGTCAATGCCAGCTTCAAGTGATCCTCTCATGCCAACTCTTCTAGCAGTTCATCCGCCAAAGCATCCAACGTCTCTATGTAGAATGCTTGTCCTTCAATGATCGGCTTCTGAAGGACCTCATTGATATCAAAATCCAGCTAAATATCCTTGCCCAAGTGTAGAGCTATCTTCCCATTCTTGACAAGGAATGCTCCGGCGGTTGCAAGGAATGGTCTACCAAGTATAAGCGGATCCTTAGGTTCTTCATCCATCTCAAGCACAACGAAGTCAGTTGGTACATTGACATCGCTTATTCTCACTGGAAGATCCTCTAACATACCCACTGGAAGTCTCACGCTTCTGTCAGCTAACACAAGGGAGATCCTACATTCCTTGAACCGCGTAAAACCGAGCTTCTTTGCTATAAAATGGGGCATGAGATTGATACTTGCTCCAAAATCGCATAGGCAGCTCTCAAACTTCAATGGACCCAAAGCACAATTAATGGTGAAGGATCCTGGATCTCCTAGCTTCTTAGGCATTATTTCTCTGTGAATAATGGTGCTACACTCTTCACTAAACACCAAGACTTCTTTACTCTCCTTAGTCTTCTTTGTAAAAGTGTCTTTGAAGAACTTAGCACACTTCGGCATCATAGCTAGGCAATTAACAAGAGGCAACTTGATCTCAACGTCCTTTAGATGCTTCTCAAACAAGAGTCTATGCTTCTCTAAAAGCTGTTTCTTGAAGCGGCCGGGAAAAGGAAGCTTAGGTACATATGATGGAGGTACATAAACATCTTTCTCTTTAGTAGCTTGCTCCACTTTCTTCTCTACGGCTACCTCTTTACCCTTTCTTGGTCTCTCTATCCATATATTGTCAAAGTTGATCTCCTCATCAGCTGAAAGCTTACCCTCCCCCTCTTCGACTACAATGTCCTCATTGTTTATAGGAGCAACACGCGGAGGAAGCTCTCTACCACTCCTCAAGGTGATAGCGTTTGCATATTCTTTCGGATTCTGCTCACACTTGCCCGGTAAGCTGTTCTGACCACTTGTACTTGCCTTTCCTTTCTCCAACTGCTTGATCTTGTTGTTCAGGTTTGTAATCTGAGTTGAGACGTCAGTAAGAGAAGACTCAAGGCGGGTGTTCATCTCGACAAACTTCTGATTAGTTGGAGCTTGACCTTGAAGCAACTGCTGAAACATTGCTTGAACCGGATCTTGAGGAGGCTGTTGCATCTGTTGTTGTTGAGGGACAAAGCCGGGTGGAAACATAGGTGTATAGCTCTTATTGCCTTGCTGCTGTTGCTGACCTTGAAAGTTCCCTTGCCTCTGCCCTTGAAAACCACCACTCGGCTGAAAACCTTTGTTATAGGGCACAAACAGCTTTGCTTGCTGAGGGGGGTACACTTGATCCTTTGGATTCTCAACGTTGGTGCTTCTATAAGACAAGTTGTTGTTCTGCTGGTAGCCTTGAGAGTAACCTTGAGGCTTGTAGTTATTCTGACCGGCTACCCAATTAACTTCTTCTTCTTGGCATTGCTCTAGCTCATCCAAGACATCCGCAGCTTCCCCAACAAAATGTACATGCTTGTGGTTTGCAAGCACTAGCTTATCTATCTTATCATGGAGAGAATTCATTTCTTTCTTTTTAGCTTCAAGATCAGCTCCTCTTGGGGCACGGTCGTAATCTTCAGAATAATTCCCATCGCTCACTGCTAGGTTCTCAATGAGCTTCATACCTTCCTCAACCTCGTGACCAAGGAAGTTTCCTTTGCTTGATGTGTCAAGTAGTAATCTGATCTTTGGAAGAGCTCCGTGGTATATGGTACTCAAGAGGGTCTCTTCACTGAAGCCATGGTGAGGACAAGCTATAGTATAATCCTTGAAACGCTCCATAGCCTCATTGAACGACTCATCCTATCTCTGCGTGAAGCCACTGATCTGGCTTCGCAACCTTGCTGTCCGAGAGCTTGAGAAAAACTTTGAGAGGAAAGCTTTCTTACAGTCAGCCCAAGAAGTGATAGTGCCTTGGGGAAGAGTCTTCTCCCAATGTCGCGCCTTGTCTCCTAGGGAAAAGGGAAACAAACGCAGCTTCAAGCTGTCCTCCGAGATGCCATTTATCTTAAGCATTCCACAAAGCTGCTCAAAGTTGTCTAGATGCGCCAATGGGTCCTCCAAAGCTAACCCATGAAACTTATTATTTTGCACCATCTGAACAAACCTTGGCTTGATCTCGAAATTATTGTTTTGCACTGGAGGATTTGTGTTCCCAAACCTATTAGGGTGTGTATTAGGAGCATCTCCTGCTCCAATGCTCTGTGGGGGTCTAGCCGCGTGGTGGGGGTTTCCATAATGTAAGAAATATGCAAATGCTAATGCAAAAGTGCTCTAGGACCTAAAATGGTGCAAACTAGCCTAATATGCAAAGTAAATGCATGAGAAACTATCTTATATACATGCAAAATACACGAAATATACAGTAATATCAACTCCTCCAAACTTGCCTTTTGCTTGTCCTCAAGCAAACAAGATTCAAGAAGGAAGAGAGGTTTTAAAAACGGGGGTTTAAGCTTCTTACAAAGGTGCTTTTCAAATGAATCACTTCAATTGATGCATACATGACTAGACTCTCATCTACCCATATACACTAACAATAATCCTAAAACCCCTCTCATTTCTTTTCTTTTCAGCTCACTCATCCTCCTAGATACTACTCTTTTCTTTTCTTTTCAGGCGTTTTTCTGATTGTTGTTCCTGTATCCTCTGTTCCACTGCTGATTCCCATACCTTTGTCCCTGAAATCTGCCAGAATTGATGAAATTTACATCCTCCTGCTCAACTTCCTCTGGAGCTTCGAAAGTCTCTACTTCTGCAGCAAAGTGAACTGACTTCTTCCCTACCAAAAGGCTGTGCATATCATCCAACTTAGCCTTAACTTCAGCAATCTGATTTCCATCAGCTAGACCAGCTTGTTTCATTCTCTGAAAGTCTGCATTTTTAGTGCTGTTGCTGCAGACCAAGTTTTCAATTAGTCTCACCGCCTCCTCTGGTCTATTGGTGTTGAAGTTCCCTGCACTTGCTGCATCCAGCGCCATCTGATATTTCCAGTCAATGCCTCTGAAAAAGATCCCAAGTAATTGCACCTGACTGAAACCATGATGAGGGCAGTCCCTTTGATAAGACTTGAACCTGATCCAAGAAGCCTTGAAAGCTTCAGTAGGGCCTTGTGTAAATGATGCAATTTTCGTCCTCATGTCGTATGATCTGGCATCCTCATAGAAATTGTTCAGAAAGGCATTTTTGGTGTCCTCCCAAGTAGTTAATGAAGCAGGTTCCAG
The DNA here is from genome assembly GCA_911865555.2 of Thlaspi arvense. Taxonomy (NCBI): domain Eukaryota; kingdom Viridiplantae; phylum Streptophyta; class Magnoliopsida; order Brassicales; family Brassicaceae; genus Thlaspi; species Thlaspi arvense. Next base: position 39,756,298 of record OU466863.1, read on the forward strand.
TTGCTTCAGCCAATATGCAGCTTCTCCTTCAAGAGAGTATGGAAAAAGCTTGCAGAACAGAAAGTCATTGCTAACCCCATTAGCTTTGACACTGGAAGCCAAGTCCTCAAATCTCTCTATGTGATCCATAGGATGCTCATGAGGTAAACCATGGAAGGGATGATGTCCAACCAGCTGATAGTAGACAGGTTTAACCTCAAAATCGTTCCTCTGGAAGGCAGGAGGTCGGATTGCAGCTCTGTTGGCATAGAACTGATCAGGTCTGTTGTAATCACCTAGAGTCCTCTGAACAAAACGCCCAGCAGCGTTATTGACAGCAGCAGGGACTCCCACGTTCTCAGCCACTTACTGAACCTGCTGTTCAACAATGACATTCCCCTCTTGATCAATTCTCTGCCCCTCTTCATTCCTCCTATTTCCTTCCCTGTCAACCAAGTGACCTTCTGCATCTTCAACCAAGATCAGTGGAGCGACCATTGTAGATTGCTTCTTAGCTTTCCTGTTAGTTCTCTCCAACCTTGCAAGCTCGTCGATGCTCAAAGTCACAAGCTCCTTCTCTTTGTTGCTTCTGGTTCTGCGGTTAGGCATACACCTGAAACAGGAACAAAGATAAGTAGCTGAAAATCAGTAAACAAAAAAAACTTAGACAAAATCCTAATACTAAAAATCGATAGGCAGCTATTACTCCCCGGCAACGGCGCCAAAAACTTGATAGGGTCAGGTTTTACCCAAATAAAACTACTGCAAATGCACAGCAAAAGCAGATGTAGTATAAGGGGTATCGAAATCCCAAGAGACTAATGCAGACTACACTATCGAATATAGATTCGGACTAAGCTAAGCAAAATATGATGTATGTAATGCGAATGAATAAATGGAAGTAAGCAAACGAATGTGTGAAGTTATCTAAGTTCAAGAAGATTAAAAGCGCTAAGCCAGGGTAATTCACAGGTTTGAATCCAAGAATGTATGATGCAGGAAGTCAGAAATGATTAAGAACCGTTTTAAACATGAATCTCTAATGCATAACTAATCAATTCTCATTGCAAAAGTTATCTATACCTAGATCACAGAGTTTCAAATCTCTTTGTAAACCCTAACAACCTAAGCATGCAGTAATGATCAGGTTCAATTGTTCACAAAACTCCTAAGCCAAATCTCTTTGTACTGGGGCGTTTTGCTCATCTAATACTAGTTCAGGTTATGAATAATGCTCTCACATATATTTAACAACCTATGATTTTCGGATTCCTAGATGATGTGTCTCAGAAATTTGATTTTAAAGCAAGCAGAGATGAAAAACCATAAGATATTCCTAACAGATAGCGATTCTACAATCTTTTCATCAACCTTTGAAAAACCCTAACTTAACTAGCAGATTACTCAGACATGATTATGAGATCACAAAACATAACTGAATAAAATTGCATTAAGAGAAAGAGTAAGAAACAAAGGGGGTTCGAAATCTTCTCAAAAGAGTACAGGATTTGTCTCCCCAAAAAGCTCTGAATAAATCTCTCTTTAGCTCTCTGAATTCTCAAAAACTAAGATAATCACCAACAATGGCTGAAAAACCTAATAAATAGAAGCTAAACACGATCTGGGGTCTTCATGTAAATAAAGGAAACTTCTGGGCCAATTCTGCAATTCTTTTTGATACTTTTAATAAAACGCCACGCTCCTTCCTTAGTGGGTGACGAGCGTCACTAAAAGGGTGACGATCGTCACCATTTGTGAATACTTTCTGCTTCGAGCTTGGTACTTCGTGGCTTCCACTCAGAATGCTCCAAAAGGTTCCAAAATCTCCAATTATGCTCCAGACATGCTATAACCTGCAAAGACTCTTCTAGGACTCTAAAAATACCAAAAAGACTCAATAAAAAGAACTTATATCATGGTTAAAAACCATAAAAACCATGATATATCAACTCCCCCAGACTTAGCTTTTGCTTGCCCTCAAGCAAACATTAGACAAAGGATAAGGTCGAGGTTTGAAAACAAGAAACAGTCAGTCAGTCATCAGAAACACCACACTAGTTAAAGCTTTCGAATCCACATACCACAGAGTCAACACAAGATCAAATTTCAGCCTAATCATCACAAGCTTAGCAAATCTCTCAAGTCCAGTCTAAATCCTTTAAAGAAATCCGAAATTTCTACTATCAACTCCTTATTTTTTATCTAAGTGTGAAGTCTCATCAAAGCTCTATCATCTTAATCACTTTACAGATTCTTTTCCCTTCCTAACAACTGAACAAATCAATCTCAACACAGCTCTCCTATTTTCTCTTCCCTTAATCTTTTTCCTTAGGATATTTTCGATTTTTCACTTCTTTTTCTCAACTCTTTCAGTCTAAGAAGTGGTGCTACTCAGTACTTGTGTTCCTTGTGAGGAGACAGGTTCTTGAGTGTGTTCACTACTGTTGTTCCTTGTGAGGAGACAGGTTCTTGAGTGTGTTCACTACTGTTGTTCCTTGTGAGGAGACAGGGTCATGAATGCCCCATTCTTTGAACTTAAACTTTTTAAAAACTACATCAGGGAAGATCAAAGAAAGACTGTATCTTAACCTTATTGTCAGTGCTTAAAGAGAGAATCAAGATCAATAAGAATCAATCACCAAGACAAGAAATTTAAAGTTCATTAAGGTGGAGCTAACAGCAAATTTTCCAGATTCTCTAAGAACCTAAACCTTCATTGCTAGACTGATCTACCTATGACTTTCAACTTAGTAAGACTTGTAATCAACTACTGTGGTAATGGTTCTTATCGGCAAAAACGTCCTATGGCTAGTTCCAAGAAAAACTAACAGTTTCAAAAATTTTGACTCTAGAAAAACAGGTTTTTGACTCAACTTTAAGACTCTATAAACATGACACAAAGCACACAACGTCAGTAGCCACCTCCCCCAGACTTAAACAACACTGTCCCCAATGTTATTAAGCCAAGAGTTGGTCGGAAAAATGAATGAGAAGTCGAAAAACCAAGTCAGAAAAGTGTTACCTCGCGTGGGGTCGGGTGACGAGCGTCACCAATCTGGTGACGAGCGTCACCAATCTGGTGACGAGCGTCACCACGACCTGTATTGCCCAAATCTTATGTTAGATGTTAATTAACGAAGTGTTTGCATGTGTACTCGAAAGTTAGACTTTTTGAGCATTCAAACACATAATTAACAACATCCAAACATAGCAATAATAACCTGGTTCAACAATCTCAGAAAACATCATCAAAGATACTGACAACTGACTCAAAGTAAACATAAAAATGACTCAAGAGAAGGAAAAATAAAAGGGAAAAAGGAACAGGTAACCAGATAGTGAAACCTCAATCCTCATCCTCACAAGGCTCAGTAGTGTAGTGGGGGCGGACACAACCACAGTTGCTAAGTGTAGCAACAGCATCCCAGAGTCCCTCAAAGCTATCAATGACATACTCCTGAAAAGCAGCCATATCCATGGGTGTCTGTGGTCGTGGAGGACGCCTGAAAGCAGCAGAAGATCCACTCGGGCGTGTAGAAGGTCCAGCATCAGTAGCAGCAGCGGTAGAAGCAGAGGGACCAGCTGTAGCAGCTCTAGCAGGGCGCAGAGTCAGGGGGCGCAGAAGAGTCTGTGCTGGCATGAAGAATAGCTGGCGTGGGTCTGTCGGGTTAGTAGTGAGGGCTCTCTGTGGCAACTTAATGCCAACATACTCTCCAGAAGTAGTAGTGAAAGTCCAGACAACTCCAGTCTTCATCCTAGTGACATGGCGCAGATACTGGTCATCCATAAGCGATCTATCACTGCGCAGACTGCAAGGAGTAACATCGATCTGGAAATGATGGAAGATCGGTGTCAACAAGCTGCCCACACTCTCAGTCTTCTCCCCTGGACTGGTGAATGGCTTGGTCTTCAAAGAGACCAAGTGCTCAGCGAAAACAGCACCTAAGTTGGCGCGAACCATACTATCAACTGGTATCGAATCATCCAGCATCTCATAAAGTCCGTAGTAGAGGAGAATCAGCTCACTAACTCGAGTCTTGCTGGGCGCAGACTTGCACAGAATGGTATGACCAAAGAGGCGCAGAAGGTACCTCAAAACCGGATGTCTAACCTCTGTCTGCGTGCTGGTCTTGCTATCATAGACTCCATTCCCGAACTTGGACCAGAATGTCCTCATATGGGTCCACTGAGAGGGAAGGAGAACGCCTGTGGGATGGTCAGAGAAGCCATAAATCCCACAAAGCTCCATCAGACTGATCCGGTATCGAATCCCTCGGATCAGAAATGTCATAGTGCCTTCCTGAGCACGCTTCGCCAGCTCATTCGCGTAGTAGACGCGAACTGTAGAGAGAAACTGGCGGACCAAATCTGGGTACAGATCGTACTGCTGGAATGGCATAGTCCCCATGACAATGCGCTTCAGAATCTCATAAACCTCCTCAAAGATCCCCATCTTCTGCAGAACAGCAGGATCCGCGAGTCGAGTGGGGATAATCTTAACTCCCAACCACGCATTGTAGAACAGCGTGTCATACTCATCCCACTCCTCCTGAATATCACGGAATACACAGGTATCCCGAGCCACTTCTTGCTTCGGAGTCCCTGCCCAAGCCACTCCTGAGGCTATTTTCCGATCCTCTCGTTTGGGCCATGGGGGCCTGTAATCCGGGTGCTGACTGAAGGAATCTGTAGACCCTGTTGCAGTGCTGGAAGACGAGCTTTGTCTTGGTCGTTTCTCCTGACGAGGCATCTTGCAGGTCGTAAAAACTGAGTTGATATTCAGAAAGAGGACTAAAATCCACGGATTAGACTCTTGAATCACTCAATTTGGTTAAAAAAATCAAAAGTTATGAAATTCCTATTTTCTAACTAGTTTCGGTTATTTTGCAGGTTTTGCTTGAGGAAGAAGAAGAGAAAAGCTTGAGTTCCGTGTTCGATTCTGATGGGTGACGAGCGTCACCATAAGGGTGACGATCGTCACCGCTTTTTTTTTTTTTTTTTTTTTTTTTTTTTTTTTTTAACTGAATAAAATTCTATCTATTAATCCTAAACACGAAAATAAATATTAAGTATTATATCTACAATTTACCAGTGGGTTGCCTCCCACTAAGCGCTCTTTTAAAGTCATTAGCTTGACTTTGGTTGGCTGTTTAGACAGCTGGTGCCTGATTCAGAGACACAATATGTCCTGCTGGAATCTCTGCTTGTGCCCAATAATGCTTCACCCTTTGTCCATTGACAGTGAACTCCTCTCCCTTGGAGTTAATCAGGACAATTGCACCATGTGGGCGAGCTTCTTTGACAGTGAAAGGACCTGACCATCTAGAACGCAGTTTACCAGGAAAAAGTTGTAAACGAGAGTTATAGAGTAGTACCTGGTCATTGGGCTCGAAATTCCTGGAGATGATCTTCTTATCATGATATGCCTTTGTCCTCTCCTTGTATAACTTGGAGTTTTCATAGGCTAGATATCTGATCTCATCCAGTTCATTGAGCTGAATCAAGCGCCTTTCTGCAGCAGGTTTCAGATCGAAATTCAGCTTCTTGATTGCCCATTCTGCTCTGAACTCCAGCTCTACTGGTAGATGGCATGCCTTGCCATAGAGAAGGTGGATGGAGTAGTCCCAAGTGGCGTTTTGTAGGCAGTCCTGTAGGCCCATAATCCATCATCCAGCTTTGCAGACCAATCTTTCCTTGTCTTCCCAACTGTCTTCTCTAGAATTTGCTTGATCTGTCTGTTGGAAACCTCAACTTGTCCACTTGTTTGGGGGTGATAGGGCGTGGCCACTCTGTGCTGTACACCATATTTCTTCAACAGCTTGTGAAAAACCTTGTTGACAAAGTGAGAACCCCCATCACTTATGACAATCCGTGGGACACCAAATCTGGGAAAGATAATGGTCTTAAACAGTTTCAAAACCACTGCAGCATCATTAGTAGGAGTTGCCAACGCCTCTACCCACTTAGATACATAATCAACAGCAACCAGAATGTATCTATTCCCATAAGATGAGGGAAAAGGTCCCATGATGTCAATACACCAACAATCGAACACTTCAACTTCCAGAATGAAGTTCTGTGGCATCTCATGTCTCCTGCTGATTTTTCCTCTTCTCTGACAAGTATCACAGCTTGTGATGAAGGCTTGGGCGTCCCTGAACATAGTAGGCCACCAAAATCCAGCCTGCAAAACCTTAGAGACAGTCTTGAATGTAGCAAAGTGTCCAGCATAGTCTGATCCATGACAGTGAAAGAGCACGTCCTGAACTTCTTCTTCTGCTAAGCATCTTCTGTAAATACCATCAGCACAATGCTTGTAGAGGTATGGTTCCTCCCAATAGAATCTCCTAAGTTCTCTCACGAACTTCTTCTTAGCATCGCCTTTAAAATCATGTGGTTCATCCTCTGCAGCAAGATAATTGGCAATATCAGCATATCAGGGTCTCTTTGGATCATGTAAAGCATAAACAGGCTCTTCAAAAGCTTTCCCCAAGCTTGCACAAATCGCTGATAAGTGTGGAGATCGGTGACGAGCGTCACCAATGTTGGTGACGAGCGTCACCTCTCTCGTATACTTTTGTCGCGAATGGTCTTGGTTGGTGACGAGCGTCACCCTCCTGGTGTCGCTCGTCACTCCCATGCAGTTTCATGAAAACTGCAGGTTTTCAACACTTTCCTCCTGGTCTCTGGTTTCCACTAAGTAAACATTCTCTTCAGGCAAGAAATCATTGATGGGAACACTGTCTTCGACCTGAATCCGGGATAAATGGTCAGCAACTCCATTCTCCACCCCTTTCTTGTCCTTCACTTCAATATCAAATTCCTGAAGAAGCAGGATCTATCTTAACAGCCTTGGTTTTGCATCCTTCTTCTGCATTAGGTACTTCAGTGCTGAATGGTCAGTATGAACCACGACCTTGGAGCCAACAAGATACTGCCTGAACTTCTCAAAAGCAAACACAACAGCTAACAATTCCTTCTCAGTTGTTGCATAATTCTTCTGAGCATCATCCAAAGTCCTACTTGCATAGTAGATGGCGTGGAGTTTCTTGTCTTTCCTCTGTCCCAGCACTGCTCCAACTGCAAAATCGCTGGCATCACACATTACCTCAAAAGGTAAGTCCCAATCTGGAGGCTGCACAACAGGGGCTGTAATCAAAGCCTGTTTGATCTGTTCAAAAGCAGATTTGCACTCTTCTGTGAACTAAAACTTCACATCCTTGTTGAGGAGAGCAGTAAGTGGGCGTGCTATCTTGCTAAAATCTTGGATGAACCTTCTGTAGAAACCTGCATGTCCCAGAAAACTCCTCACTGCTTTGACGGAATCAGGTGCTTGCAGACTTGTCATCACCTCAATTTTCGCCCTATCCACCTCTATACCGTCTCATGAGACTCTGTGGCCAAGTACAATACCATCCTGCACCATAAAATGACACTTCTCCCAGTTTAAAACCAAGTGCTTCTCTTCACATCTCTGCAGAACTGCACACAGATTATTCAAACAACTCTTGAAAGAAGATCTATAAACAGAGAAGTCATCCACGAACACCTCCATAAACTTCTCTATCATGTCTGTGAAAATCGACATCATGCATCTCTGGAAGGTCGCAGGAGCATTACACAGACCAAAAGGCATTCTGCGATATGCAAAAGTGCCATAGGGACAGGTAAAAGTGGTCTTCTCCTGATCATCTGGATGGATGGGGATCTGAAAGAAGCCTGAATACCCATCAAGGAAGCAATAATATTTGTGATTCGCCAGCCTCTCTAGCATCTGATCGATGAAAGGTAGAGGAAAATGATCCTTCCTTGTTGCTGCATTCAGTTTCCTGTAGTCTATACACATCCTGTGTCCTGTCACAGTCCTGGTTGGAATCAGCTCATCCTTGTCATTCTTTACCACGGTGACACCTCCTTTCTTAGGCACCACGTGCACTGGACTCACCCAAGCACTGTCTGAAATAGCATAGATGATACCAGCCTGCAACAACTTCATGATCTCTTTCTTGACCACATCCTGCAAATTCGGATTTAGCCTCCTCTGGTGCTCAACTGATGATTTCGACTCATCCTCCAAGTGTATTCTATGCATGCACAAGTCTGGAGAGATACCTGAAATGTCATCAAGAGAATAGCGAAGAGCTTTGCGAAATTTTCGCAGCTTACTTAGCAATAGGGTGAGCTCTGCATTGTTCAATGAAGCATTAACAATAACAGGATAGGTGGAGTTTTCTCCTAGAAATGCGTACCTTAGCCCTGCAGGGAGCTGTTTAAGCTCAACTTTTGGTGCTTTTGCTGCTGACCAGTCACCCATTGTGGCGGCTTTTGCAGATGTGGAGACAAGTTCATCCTGTGCAACCAGTTGCATCACTTGTGCAGTAGCATCCATCATCTTTGTGTAGCCTGTTGCAGCAGCATCTAAATGCTCATACTCAGCTGTAGAAGTGGTCAACGCCCTTTCCAAGGGGTCCTCTGAACTCATCTCATGGAAGATCTGATCAGCAATGGTTGTGAGAACATCAACATAAAAAGTCTGTCCATCTATGGTTGGCCTCTTCATCAGCTTATCCATTTCGAATTTCATCACTAAATCGCCAACATTCAGCTCTATTCTACCCTTCCTGACGTCAATAATAGCTCCTGCAGTGGCTAAGAAGGGTCTGTCAAGAATCAAGGGGTCTTTGGGCTCTTCTCCATACTCTAGAACCACAAAATCAGTAGGGATCATACAATCTCCTACTTTGATAGGAACATCCTCTATCACCTCTTCAGGAACTCTAACTGATCTATCAGCTAGGACAAGAGATATTCTTGTAGCTTTAAAATCGGTCATCCCCAAACTCTTGGCAACAGAATGAGGCATGAGGTTCACACTAGACCCAAGATCACACAATGACCTCTCAAACTTGTCATTGAAGATGGTGCAGTCTAAAACAAAGCTTCCTGGGTCTGAAAGCTTCTCTGGAACTCTGTTCTGAATCACTGCATTGACCTGCTCGTTGATCATCATAGCCCCAACCTCGAGACTCAAGTTATTAGTCACCATTCTGTTCACATACCTCCTAATAACAGGAGTTATCCTTACAGCATCAATCAATGGGATCTCTATTACCAACTTGTCCATGATAGCCTTGCATCTTGCATCCTCAAGCTCCTGCTTAGACTTCTTAGGATGCTTAGGATAGGGTATCTTGGGTTTATACACGGTCTCCTTAGCATTATCTGAAGTCTTAGGCGAAACTGCAACATGTGGTGTCTGGTGACGAGCGTCACTCACTTTGGACGAGTCGGGGTCGAGTACTGGATATGGGTGACGAGCGTCACCCCCTTGGTGACGGTCGTCACCAATTTGTGAAGAATCGGGGTCGGGGTTGTCCTCAATGGGTGACGAGCGACACCCATTATTGGTGACGAGCGTCACCAATGGTTCTGCAGTAAAATTTTCTTCATCTTCATACTCTTCCATACCCACAAAATTTCTTGAGGTTAAATCCTTCTGCAACACTGGTTGCAGGTTCCTTCCACTCCTCAATGTGATGGCATTCACGTGGTGTTTGGGATTAGCATCAGTTCTTCCTGGAAGAAATCCTTCTTGCCTCTGAACAGCTCCTGCAGTTTGAGCAACTTGAACATCAAGCTTCTTCATATGAGAGTTCAGACTCTCAATTTTCCCATTCAAGTCCTGATAGAGCGAATCTATCTTGCCATTGAAGTTCACAGTAAGCTTCTGTTGTCCTTCCAAGATCTGTTCGAACATTGCTTCCATTTTGTTCTCTTGTGGAGGTGCTGGTTGATAGGAAGTAGAACCATAGTTTCAGTAATTTCCACTGTTCTGGAATGGCTTCTGATACTCTATCTTCTGGAAAGGGGGTCTAGGAGTGAAACCAGGCGTGTTCTGTCCTCCTGTAGGGGCGTTTTTCTGATTGTTGTTGCTGTATCCTCTGTTCCACTGCTGATCCCCATACCTTTGTCCCTGAAATCCGCCAGAATTGATGAAATTTACATCCTCCTGCTCAACTTCCTCTGGAGCTTCGAAAGTCTCTACTTCTGCAGCAAAGTGAACTGACTTCTTCCCTACCAAAAGGCTGTGCATATCATCCAACTTAGCCTTAACTTCAGCAATCTGATTTCCATCAGCTACACCAGCTTGTTTCATTCTCTGAAAGTCTGCATTTTTAGTGTTGTTGCTGCAGACCAAGTTTTCAATTAGTCTCACCGCCTCCTCTGGTCTATTGGTGTTGAAGTTCCCTGCACTTGCTGCATCCAGCGCCATCTGATATTTCCAGTCAATGCCTCTGAAAAAGATCCCAAGTAATTGCACCTGAATGAAACCATGATGAGGACAGTCCCTTTGATAAGACTTGAACCTGATCCAAGAAGCCTTGAAAGCTTCAGTAGGGCCTTGTGTAAATGATCCAATTTTCGTCCTCATGTCTTCTGATCTGGCATCATCATAGAAATTGTTCAGAAAGGCATTCTTGGTGTCCTCCCAAGTAGTTAATGAAGCAGGTTCCAGTTGCTTCAGCCAATATGCAGCTTCTCCTTCAAGAGAGTATGAAAAACGCTTGCAGAACAGAAAGTCATTGCTAACCCCATTAGCTTTGACACTGGAAGCCAAGTCCTCAAATCTCTCTATGTGATCCATAGTATGCTCATGAGGTAAACCATGGAAGGGATGCTGTCCAACCAGCTGATTGTAGACAGGTTTAACCTCAAAATCGTTCCTCTGGAAGGCAGGAGGTCGAATTGCAGCTCTGTTGGCATAGAACTGATCAAGTCTGTTGTAATCACCTAGAGTCCTCTGAACAAAACGCCCAGCAGCGTTATTGACAGCAGCAGGGACTCCCACGTTCTCAGCCACTTGCTGAACCTGCTGTTCAACAATGACATTCCCCTCTTGAACAATTCTCTGCCCCTCTTCGTTCCTCATATTTCTTTCCCTGTCAACCAAGTGACCTTCTGCATCTTCAACCAAGATCAGTGGAGCGACCATTGTAGATTGCTTCTTAGCTTTCCTGTTAGTTCTCTCCAACCTCGCAAGCTCGTCGATGCTCAAAGTCACAAGCTCCTTCTCTTTGTAGCATCTGGTTCTGCGGTTAGGCATACACCTGAAACAGGAACAAAGAAAAGTAGCTGAAAATCAGTAAACAAATAAAAACTTAGACAAAATCCTAATACTAAAAATCGATAGGCAGCTATTACTCCCCGGCAACGGCGCCAAAAACTTGATAGGGTCAGGTTTTACCCAAATAAAACTACTGCAAGTGCACAGCAAAAGCAGATGTAGTATAAGGGGTATCGAAATCCCAAGAGAGTAATGCAGACTACATTATCGAATATAGATTCGGACTAAGCTAAGCAAAATATGATGTATGTAATGCGAATGAATAAATGGAAGTAAGCAAACGAATGTGTGAAGTTATCTAAGTTCAAGAAGATTAAAAGCGCTAAGCCAGGGTAATTCGCAGGTTTGAATCCAAGAATGTATGATGCAGGAAGTCAGGAATGATTAAGAACCGTTTTAAACATGAATCTCTAGTGCATAACTAATCAATTCTCATTGCAAAAGTTATCTATACCTAGATCACAGAGTTTCAAATCTCTTTGTAAACCCTAACAACCTAAGCATGCAGTAATGATCAGGTTCAATTGTTCACAAAACTCCTAAGCCAAATCTCTTTGTACTGGGGCGTTTTGCTCATCTAATACTAGTTCAGGTTATGAATAATGCTCTCACATATATTTAACAACCTATGATTTTCGGATTCCTAGATGATGTGTCTCAGAAATTCGATTTTAAAGCAAGCAGAGATGAAAAACCATAAGATATTCCTAACAGATAGCGATTCTACAATCTTTTCATCAACCTTTGAAAAACCCTAACTTAACTAGCAGATTACTCAGACATGATTATGAGATCACAAAACATAACTGAATAAAATTGCATTAAGAGAAAGAGTAAGAAACAAAGGGGGGTCAAAATCTTCTCAAAAGAGTACAGGATTTGTCTCCCCAAAAAGCTCTGAATAAATCTCTCTCTAGCTCTCTGAATTCTCAAAAACTAAGATAATCACCAACAATGGCTGAAAAACCTAATAAATAGAAGCTAAACACGATCTGGGGTCTTCATGTATATAAAGAAAACTTCTGGGCCAATTCTGCAATTCTTCTTGATACTTTTAATAAAACGCCACGCTCCTTCCTTAGTGGGTGACGAGCGTCACTAAAGGGGTGACGATCGTCAGCATTTGTGAATACTTTCTGCTTCGAGCTTGGTACTTCGTGGCTTCCACTCAGAATGCTCCAAAAGGTTCCAAAATCTCCAATTATGCTCCAGACATGATATAACCTGCAAAGACTCTTCTAGGACTCTAAAAATACCAAAAAGACTCAATAAAAAGGACTTATATCATGGTTAAAAACCATAAAAACCATGATATATCAACTCCCCCAGACGTAGCTTTTGCTTGCCCTCAAGCAAACATTAGACAAAGAATAAGGTCGAGGTTTGAAAACAAGAAACAGTCAGTCAGTCATCAGAAACACCACACTAGTTAAAGCTTTCGAATCCACATACCACAGAGTCAACACAAGATCAAATTTCAGCCTAATCATCACAAGCTTAGCAAATCTCTCAAGTCCAGTCTAAATCCTTTAAAGAAATCCGAAATTTCTACTGTCAACTCCTTATTTTTTATCTAAGTGTGAAGTCTCATCAAAGCTCTATCATCTTAATCACTTTACAGATTCTTTTCCCTTCCTAATAACTGAACAAATCAATCTCAAAGAAAGCATGCGCGGTATATACAAGGGACGGTTGTTGGTACCTCAGAGCTAAGAAGTGCTGGAACTTGAGGATGTTCCAGACATCTTGCTCTTTGTTGGGGTCTCGTGGGCTACTCCTTTGCCCTTGTCCATTGCAGCTCCTTCATGAAACGAGTGGCGAGCAGGTAGGATGGGGCTTCCTTGAGGCTCACGTAAAACCATTCCACCAGTCGATCTCCTCCTCTTCTCGGGCTGCTTGACTTCTTCGCTTACAGCCTTCTTAGGTGAGCTCCCTTGAAGCGCCTTGACTGGAAGTCTCACGCTTCTGTCAGCTAACACAAGGGAGATCCTACATTCCGTGAACCGTGTAAAACCGAGGTTCTTTGCTATAGAATGGGGCATGAGATTGATACTTGCTCCAAAATCGCATTGGCAGCTCTCAAACTTCAATGGACCCAAAGCACAATGAATGGTGAAGGATCCTGGATATCCTAGCTTCTTAGGCATTATTTCTCTGTGAATAATGGCGCTACACTCTTCACTAAACACCAAGACTTCTTTACTCTCCTTAGTCTTCTTTGTAAGGATGTCTTTGAAGAACTTACCACACTTCGGCATCATAGCTAGGCAATCAACAAGAGGCAACTTGATCTCAACGTCCTTTAGATGCTTCTCAAACAAGAGTCTATGCTTCTCTATAAGCTGTTTCTTGAAGCGGCCGGGAAAAGGAAGCTTAGGTACATATGGTGGAGGTACATAAACATCTTTCTCTTTAGTAGCTTGCTCCACTTTCTTCTCTACGGCTACCTCTTTACCCTTTCTTGGTCTCTCTATCCATATGTTGTCAAATTTGATCTCCTCATCAGCTGAAAGCTTACCCTCCCCCTCTTGGACTACAATGTCCTCATTGTTTATAGGAGCAACACGCGGAGGAAGCTCTCTACCACTCCTCAAGGTGATAGAGTTTGCATATTCTTTCAGATTCTGCTCACACTTGCCCGGTAAGCTGTTCTGACCACTTGTACTTGCCTTTCCTTTCTCCAACTGCTTGATCTTGTTGTTCAGGTTTGTAATCTGAGTTGAGACGTCAGTAAGAGAAGACTCAAGGCGGGTGTTCATCTCGGCAAACTTCTGATTAGTTGGAGCTTGATCTTGAAGCAACTGCTGAAACATTGCTTGAACCGGATCTTGAGGAGGCTGTTGCATCTGTTGTTGTTGAGGGACAAAGCCGGGAGGAAACATAGGTGTATAGCTCTTGTTGCCTTGCTGCTGTTTCTGACCTTGAAAGTTTGCTTGCCTCTGCCCTTGAAAACCAGCACTCGGCTGAAAACCTTTGTTATAGGGCACAAACAGCTTTGCTTGCTGAGGGGGGTACACTTGATCCTTTGGATTCTCAACGTTGGTGCTTCTATAAGACAAGTTGTTGTTCTGCTGGTAGCCTTGAGAGTAACCTTGAGGCTTGTAGTTCTTCTGACCGGCTACCCAATTAACTTCTTCTTCTTGGCATTGCTCTAGCTCATCCAAGACATCAGCAACTTCCGCAACAAAATGTACATGCTTTTGGTTTGCAAGCACTAGCTTATCTATCTTCTCATGGAGAGACTTCATTTCTTTCTTGTTAGCTTCATGATCAGCTCCTCTTGGGGCACGGTCGTAATCTTCAGAATAATTCCCATCGCTCAATGCTAGGTTCTCAATGAGCTCCATACCTTCCTCAACCTCTTGACCAAGGAAGTTTCCTTTGCTTGCTGTGTCAAGTAGTAATCTGATCTTTGGAAGAGCTCTGCGGTATATGGTACTCAAGAGGGTCTCTTCACTGAAGCCATAGTGAGGACAAGCTATAGTATAATCCTTGAAACGCTCCATAGCCTCATTGAACGACTCATTCTATCTCTGCGTGAAGCCACTGATCTCGCTTCGCAACCTTGCTGTCCGAGAGCTTTAGAAAAACTTTGAGAGGAAAGCTTTCTTACACTCAGCCCAAGAAGTGATAGTGCCTTGGGGAAGAGTCTTCTCCCAATGTCGCGCCTTGTCTCATAGGGAAAAGGGAAACAAACACAGCTTCAAGCTGTCCTCCGAGATGCCATTTATCTTAAGCATTCCACAAAGCTGCTCAAAGTTGTCTAGATGCGCCAATGGGTCCTCCAAAGCTAACCCATGAAACTTATTATTTTGCACCATCTGAACAAACCCTGGCTTGATCTCGAAATTATTGTTTTGCACTGGAGGAGTTGTGATCCCAAACCTATTATGGTGAGTATTAGGAGCATCTCCTGCTCCAATGATCTGTGGGGGTCTAGCCGCGTGGTGGGGGTTTCCATTACCCCTTCCCACTCCCCCTTGAGCAGGAGGAGGTTCCTCTAAATGTTCTTGCTCAGCCATTGCTTCAAAATCCACCGAACCTTGCTGAACAATCTCCTCAAAAGTTCTAACTTGTTTTCTTGCTCTTCTTGTTCTTGAATGTCCGAGTTGGTGAATGTTGTCCAGGGGAGTTAGTAGATCGTTGTTACCCCTGGAGCGTAGGTTCATCTACCTGAAAGACACAAGTGTGAAGAGAAAGAGATTAGTAACCAAACTTAAAGTAAAGGCTTAGTCTTTACTAAACCCCAAATCTTAATGCTTCTTAGCAACCTAAGATGGCAACGGCGCCATTTGATAACATGTTTCTTACTACGCAATTCAAGCACGAGAGGTTATCAAACTCAAATGCAAGACTAAGATGTAGTATAGTATGCATGTGAGATATCAATCCACACCTAGGAGCTGGAAGTATCATTTAGAATGCAAGGGAATGAGCAAATCTTAGCGAAATGGATAATTGATTGGTAAATTCAAGGAAAACTAACTGCAAGTATCAAAATGCAATGCAAAACAATTTTAAAAATCCCTGGAAGAGGGTTAACTACCACTAGGAACAAGCAGAAAGTCTATAATGCAAAGCTACTAAAAACTAAAAATCGACTCGTGGATCGACCGCTGGATCGACCACTATATCGAGCAATATGAATTGATCTCGTCTAACAACTTAAGATGATGAATGATGCGATGAACTAATGAACAAGATGCGAACTTTATAATGATAGAATGATAAACAGAGGTTTAAAACACTAAGAAAGAGGGTCTAGGGTTGAGGGTCATATTCATGGGTCTCAAAGATTAAAGTTTTGTTTGAAAACTTTTAGATCTACTCACTTTGTGAGGTTCTCTTGGCTTTGAAAACAAAACAAGAACCATCCATGGCATGTGGTATGGTTCACTTCTTCAATCTTTCTCCAAACCCATGGCGTTTGGTGGAAGAAGAGATCGAAGAGCAAGAAACACAGATTTCAAATGTTGACCTAACTAATCCCCTAAACAACCATGGCATGTGGGAAAGGAAGGATTAGCCTCTAGGATCTGATTTTCTAGGTCATCTGAATCCTGTCAAGGTAAGACAGCCTTTGGATCATAGAGATCTTGGCGTGAGAGTCTCTAAGCCTTAAGTACTCAATATCCTAGAAGAGAAGGTAATGAAGAACAAGATAACACAAAACTTTAAACCTCTTTGACCCTTTTGAATCACCTCAACCCATCAATCCAAATGAAACTACTCGCTACTCATAAAGAAAACCGAACAAAAAGCAAAGGATGATCTACTAAACATGATTAACGATTGATTAAAGCAAAAGATTCAATATTCAAAGGTTCAAAATGTAAGAAGCTTGAAAAGTTCTACAATGGTGAAATCGCGTAAGCTCGAGAGAAAAACGAAAAAAATAAAAGTGAAAGTGTCTGAAAGGTGAGATCGCCGCCTTCCCAAAATGGACAAACAGTCGGATGGTCCCCACCTCGCTAGAATCCAAAAACGGTTAAAGTAGCCAGGAATCGACCTTGAGATCGAGCATATCACTCGATCGTCTTCGGGAATCGCCTGCCTCGGCTCGATCTGCGTGTCGATCTTCTTTGATGAATCGAGTGCTCTGTATGATCTTCAAGTCGATCCTTGGATAATCGAGTGGTGGACTCGATCCGGCTCTCGTTCTGCATGGCATCATTTACGTCCGTACTCCGGATCGATCTCCTCTCTCGATCTTGATCTCGATCCTTCCTCTGAAATTGACTCAGTGTACTCAATCTTCTGGTCGATCTCTTCTAGATCGTCCTGCCTTGCTCGATCCGCTACTCGATCTCGGACCCTTAGCTGAGTGGTTGAGTTCTCCAAGCCTCCATAAGCTTCCTCACGAGCCTTAACACGTCCACGAATCCTCCAAAGCTCCAAAGTATCCGAAAACAACCTGAATGTGGTGCATAATGCAAGAAATATGCGAATGCTAATGCAAAAGTGCTCTAGGACCTAAAATGGTGCAAACTAGCCTAATATGAAAAGTAAATGCATGAGAAACTATCTTATATGCATGCAAAATACACGAAATATACAGTAATATCAACTGGGTGCTGTTATTCAACTCAAGGCTAAAGCTGTTTCCAGGAAAGCTCAAGTCCAAGTGGACAGGTCCCTTCAAGATCAAAGAAGTGCTTCCCTATGGGGCCGTTAAAATTGTTCAAGCTAGAAGAAGGAAAGTTCACAGTGAATGGGCATAGGTTAAAGCCTTATATGGCTAGTGACACACTTGGAGATGATACTGATATTCACCTCCAAGACCCTCCAGCTGCCTAAGAAGCAAGAAAAGTCAAGCTCAGTGACTCTAAACAAACACTCTTAGGAGGTATTCCCATGTTATCCCTGTCTATATTATTTACTTTTTTATGTTTTTCTTGTTTGCTCTAGTATCTAGGAAGCCTCCTTAAACGACTGGGAATAATTCAGGAAAGAACAGCTAAGTTACAAAGACGGAAAGACTCGAAGGGTGGAATATCGACCAGTATATCGATGAGATCATGTCGATATGGCTTGTATCGATGAACATATCGGTACCACTTGATCGATATGGTGTGTTTCACACCCGTATTGACCAAGGTATCGAATCAGGTTGAAGGCTGATACATAAAGAGAGGATCCTGTATCTACCTGAATACCGATATACTCGCCCCGATACACCCCGACAGCATGCGTATCAAACCATGTACCGATCAAGGCAAAACCGATACACGGGAGTACCAGACAACATACAGCCCGATACGGAGCAAAGACACGGTGTATCGACCTACATATCGATCCACGACACCGGTACACTGGGAGCACGAGTATACAGATGATGATATCGAGGGAAGCAGCGTCGATGTGCCTTAGCTAAAGGGCCACAGCGATCCCCGAGTTCCGCATCAAGGCATAACGACATCTATACCGATGTGCAGACAGATACGGACCAGCTAGACCAATATCGACCAAGTGTATCGATGTCCCTCCCAGATACCCGCCACTTCACAGGCATATAGATGGATATATCGATCTCTAACCCCGATATCGGCCACGAAAACAGCTGTAAGTCTGCTCTAACTCTTCCTCCTTCACTTCTTTTGCCCTGCCTTTTGTCCATTCATAATTTTCCGTTGTTTACACCTCCTCTAAGACTTGTATTACACAGTGGACTGTGTAGTTTAAGTGTAGGGGAGGAATTTGCATTTGACATTGTTTTGTTTTCTTATTTTTCCTTTTTGCATACTTGAGCCTCATGCATTCATGCACTCATCCATTTGCACTGATAATCCATGAAATTTTCCAACTTTTGAAAATCAAAAAGATCATTTAGTTGCATTTGTATAGCTAAGGTAGAGTCTAGATGCATTACATATAGGTTTGCATACATTTGCAAAGGGAGTAGATGATAAACAATTGTCAAGATGTTAATGTTTGAGTTGCTTTTAATGCTTTGGTTATCTGTTGTTTGAATGCATAGTAATGAGTTTGAAGTTAAGGCTGCACCATGTTTTGAATTCTTGCATTGACACTCATGACTTAGGCTAAAGCTTGCTTTGATTTTATTCCAACTCAATCTTATTATAACCATAATCCTGACTTTGAATTATCTTGTTTGCGCATTGAGAGTGATTACATGGCTACACATATACATACTTGGATTATATTCTTCCTTTATTACCACTCTTGTTAATCCAAGTAGCTGATCCTCATCATTATGGGACAGTTAAGCACACCCTAAACCATTTCTTCTTTCTGAATCTAAACACTATTGTGAGAGTTCTGAGGCCTTGCATTGCATCATTTTCAATTTTATCTTGGCAAAAAGTGTTGGGAATAAGGCTGGCAAGGACACCAGCTTACATTTTGAGCTTGGTATTAGGTTAGGATATTGGGAAACGGTAGTGTAAGTGGTTTGAGCTTTAAATGTTTACATCTTTTGAGAAGAAGAAGAGGTATGAGGTTGGTAGTATGGGAGAACAGTTTATTTTCTGGTTAAGCTAAAAAGGAAGAAAGCTCTAAGTGTTAAAGAAGAAAGGTGCCAACAAAAACAAAGCTTACAAAAAGTCATCCAAAAGGAGAAATCAGACCAAGCAATCCACCAAAGGTGATGAAAATGGCGCCAATCATGCAACAAAGAAGAGCAAGTTCCAAAAAGAAGTCAACCACACAAGCAAAAGAAGAAGGAGTTTCCCCAAATATGCAGAAGGAAGAGATCAAGTGCTTTGGGAAACTTCAGATTTAAAAGTTTCACTTGGGGTCTTAGAAATTCTTAGGTTCAACTTGGGTGAAAAGGGTAGAAGAGAGCTTTGACTTGCATGCATAGGTGTGCTTTTACCTTTAGCATTTTGCCTAAGATAGAGTCATTTCATTGAGTGATCCTCTGAATCTTTGAACCCTTATTTGAATGAGATCCTTTTTATAACCTTAACACAAAAGCCAAATGTCTTCTCTTGATTTGCACAAACATGATCCATTGGATACTGATTAATGAATGTTAAAGAGTTGGTTGATTTGAATACTTGTGTAGGCTAAGCAAGAGTTCATTGTTTGCTATGATAGGTATGGCTAAAACTTTTAAAGTAGAACAATCTTTCTGCATCTTAGAATCCATAAATTTAGCATTGAATCAGTTTTTCCATTGACATCTTTAGTTTTAAGCTCCCACTTTCAAACCTCATTCTCTCAATTGTTCTTGTTTACTTGAGGACAAGCAAAAGGCAAGTGTGGGGGTGTTGATATACTCATTATTTACACCATATTGGCATGCATTTTTGCATTGTTTGGTAGTTTTCAAGCATGCATTTCTACATATTCTTGTCCCTATTTCATCCACTTATCATCTAGAGTATATATAAGAGTTGCATTGCATATTAGGTGCATTCCTAGCATTTAGCAGGTGCATTTCGGGAGTTTGAGGTCTAAAGGAAGAGCTGGGAATCAAAAGATGAAGGAGCCAAGGCGAGAAGGCTTCATATCGAGTAGGATATCGACATAGCAGGTCGATACACAACATACAGAGCAGCATATCAGCTTCACACATCGATACATGCGTGGGTGCTATATCGATCAACACATCGAAGTTCCAGAGTCGATACAAAGAGATAGGACACCAGAAGAATATCGAGCTACGACTGATCGATACACTTCCTCTAAAGCTCTTATACCGGCCAACATATCGATATAGCATCATCTCGGTAGCAGGCCAAAGAAGTATATCGACCACTATATCGACATTGGAGCTCGATGAGACTTAACTAAAGGGAGACTGTATCGAGCAGCGTATCGAGGAGATCACCCGAGACGCCTTACCAAGGGGAAGCTGCATCAATATGAGTATCGACGAGACCTGGCCGATACACTCTTCTGCCAACCGATATCAACCAGAGTATTGACGTGACAAGTCGATATCAGGTGCCCGAACCAGCTGCTTTTTGGTTTATTTCCGGTTTACTAAGGGTTTTTTCTGAAAATTATATACAAGCTGCAACCTAAAAACATAAGGGATCTCTCTGATCATCTTTACCCTCTGGATAATAGCTTTCTGTTTTGCATTTCCCTTAGTTTTTCTTGTAATCTCTTGTTGAATCTTGCTCTATCAGTCAAAAGCTGGTATTTATCTTCTCTCTTATCATGAATTATTATTCCTCCTTGCTTTGGGCTGTGATTAGGATAATGATTAGTGAGTAGTCTGCTTAGGATTTGAGATAGGATAGAGATAGGGAGATTTAAGGTCAATTAGTGATTGCTTAGTGCTTAATGTGATTGTTCCTTTTTATTGATTGAGTTTAATGCTAGATTATCCCTTGCTAAGTTGATTTAGATCCTAGGGTTCTCTTATGCATGATAAATGTTTGATGAATTGCATGAACGAGTCAAGTAAGAGATTCACTTATCTTAGCCTAAGGAATTAGCTGTCTAAGGAGTAGATTGGCATTATAGAATTGGATTAGTTGCCTGTAATGCTTGCTGATCATGTGTTTGAGTAAAGGGATTTGTCTTGAATATTTGTTTAGCAAAGTGGTTAGCGTCAAGGAATTGAGCTAATTATATGCATAGGAATAGCATTGTTTGGAATATTTTGAAGCATCACTAGTTAAGCCAAGAGTCTCCCTAGATCAATTACCCTATCTGATGTCACTGCATATTGCATACATTTTGCATACACATTAGTTAGCTTTTCATGCATTTACATCACATTTTAGACTAGATTGCATCACTTAGGGTCCTAGAGCATTCTTGCACCAGCATACGCATGTTCCTTGCATTTTGCATCACATTCAGGTTGTTTCTGGCTACTTTGGGGTTGTGGAGGTTCGTGGACATGCTGAAGCTGTTGTAGCGGTTCGTGGAAGGTCGGATGTTTGCTAAGGACCAGAGATCGGGGAACAGATCGAGCATGGCAGGTCGATCCAGGATGAGATCGACCAGAAGGTCGAGAAGACCAGGCGATCCAAGGAGAATGATCGAGAGAAAGATCGAATGAAGCAATCGATCAAACGGTACAGAGGTAAATGACGCCATGCAGAGTGAGAGCCGGATCGAGTCCACCACTAGATCCAACCGAAGATCGATACCAAGATCGGATGCAACACTCGATCCGCCGAAGATGATAGAGATCTAGATCGAGTTGAAGACACGATGTCTGAAGATGATCGAGAGAGCAGCTCGATCCCGAAGTCGATCTCTGTCCTTTCAACCGCTTTTGGCCACTAGCGGGGGGGGGACCATCGGGTTGTTTTCGCCATTTTGGGAAGGCGTCGACGTCCTTTTCCCACACAACTTTTTAGTCTTATCTTTTTATGCTTTTCTCTATGGTTTTAGAGATTATCCACCATTGTCAGAAACTTGAAGTTTTTTCTTGCTTTGTATTCGAATCGCTTGAGTTTAATCTAGTTTTCTTTTCATGTTCATCGTTTCTTTCTTCATGCTTTGCTTGATTTATCCTATGTGTAGTGAGTAGTTCATTTGGGTTCGGGGTTGAGAGGATTCAAGGGGTCAAAAGGGTTTCGATCTTGGGGTTTTCTAGTATTTAATGGCTATCTCTTCTAGGGTGTCGAGTTCCTAAAGCTTAAAGACTCTCACGCCAAGAGCTTTATGATCCGAGAGGTTCCTTACCTTGACAGGATTCAGGGACCTCTGAAGATCACACCTTAGAGACTAGTTACCCCTTCCCAAAAGCCATGGAAGTTTGGAGGACTAGTTAAGCCATTCGTTTGAAATCTGTTTTTCCTGCCCTTCAACCTCTCTTTCCACCAAAAGCCATGGGTTTGGAGGAGAGGATGAAGGAGTGATCTATACCGAAAGCCACGGATAGATCATACTTCGTATTCAAGGCTTAGAGATTCTCACAAAGTGAGCCGATTTAAAGTTTTCAACCCAAGTTCGGACTTTTGAAACCCCTGACCATGAATCTCAACCCTAGACCCTCTCTCTTAGCAGTTTTACATCTTCTCTCGTCATTCGCTTGATCTTTGATAGCATCCTGGTCGTTAGTTTTACTGTTCTTGCATTTTTAGACGAGATCGATCGTTATTGCTCGATCTAGTGGTCGATCCCATGGTCGATCCACTAGTCGAATTTTAGTAATTCGTAGCTTTGTCCTTTAATTATTCGGTTTGTTCCTCATGGTAGTTTGATCATTCCTGGTAATATTAAAATAGTTTTGCATTCCATTTAGTTGCTGCATCTAGTTTTAAGGGATTTTCTCAAAACCTATCTTGTTTCGCTTGGATTTGCAAAGCCCTTGCATTCTCTTTGCATGTTCTATCATCCTAGGTGTGGATTGACTCTCTCTTGCATACTGTCTTGCATTTGAGTTTGATAGCCTCATTGCATACTCACCCTTGCAAAGAAATTAGTTATCAAGTGGCGCCGTTGCCATCCTAGGATTGTTTAGAAAACATAGAGATTTGGAACTTAGTAAAGACTAAGCCTTTACCTTGTTTTAGTTACTAATCATTCTACTCTCAAACGTTTGTCTCTCAGGTACATGAATCTTCGTTCAAGGGAAGACAACAATCTACTACAACCCTTGGACAACATTCATCAGCTTGGTCATTCACGGCAAAGAAGAGTACGAGAACAAGCCAGAGCCTTTGAGGAGATTGTTCAGCATGGTTTGGTTGACTTTGAAGCAATGGCTGAACACGAGCATCCAGAGGGACCTCCTCCAGCTCACGGGGCAGTGGGAAGGGGCAATGGAAACCCCCAACACGCAGCTAGACCCCCAAGGATCATAGGATCCGGAGATGCTCACAATACTCATCACAATAGGTTTGGGATCACTCCTCCTCCTGTACAAAACAACAACTTCGAGATTAAGCCAGGTTTCATCTCCATGGTGCAAAACAACAAGTTCCACGGCTTAGCAATGGAAGATCCCTTGGAGCACCTTGATGTTACTGCATATTACATACATTTTGCATACACATTAGTTAGTTTTCATGCATTTGCATCACATTTTAGATTAGATTGCATCACTTAGAGTCCTAGAGCATTCTTGCACCAGCATATGCATGTTCCTTGCATTTTGCATCACATTCAGGTTGTTTCTGGCTGCTTTGGAGCCGTGGAGGTTCGTGGACGTGCTGAAGCTGTTGCAGTGGCTCGTGGAAGCTCGGATATTTGCTAAGGATCAGAGATCGAGGAACAGATCGAGCATGGCCGGTCGATCTAGGATGTGATCGACCAAAAGATCGAGAAGACCAGGCGACCCAAGGGAAATGATCGAGACTAGGATCGAGTGAAGGAGTTGATCAAACGGTACGGACGTAAATGACGCCATGCAGAGCGAGAGCTGGATCGAGTCCACTACTCGATCCAACCGGAGATCGATACCAAGATCGGATGCAACACTCGATCCGCCGGAGATGATCGAGACCCAGATCGAGTTGAAGGCACGATGTTCGGAGATGATCGAGAGAGCAGTCGATCTCTATCCTTTCAACCACTTTTGGCCGCTAGGGGGGGGGGGGGACCATCAGCTTGTTTTGGCCATTTTGGGAAGGCGGCGACGTCCTTTTCCCACACAACTTTTCATCCTTATCTTTTTTATGCTTTTCTCTCTGGTTTTAGAGAAATCCACCATTATCGAACTTTGAGTTTTTCAAGCTTTTGTAATCGAATCGTTTTGAGTTTAATCTAGTTTCCTTTCATGTTCATCGTTTCTTCTTCATGCTCTGCTTGATTTATCTTATGTGTAGTGAGTAGTTCATTTGGGTTCGGGGTTTAGAGGATTAAGGGGTCAAAAGGTTTCGATCTTGGGGTTTTTCTAAGTGTTTAATGGCTATCTCTTCTAGGGTGTCGAGTTCTCAAAGCTTAAAGACTCTCACGCCACGAGCTTTATGATCCGAGAGGTTCCTTACCTTGACAGGATCCAGGGACCTCTTGAGATCACACCCTAGAGACTAGTTACCCCTTCCCAAAAGCCATGGAAGTTTGGGGGACTAGTTAAGCCACTCGTTTGAAATCTGTATTCCATGCCCTTCAACCTCTCTTTCCACCAAAAGCCATGGGTTTGGAGGAGAGGATGAAGGAGTGATCTATACCGAAAGCCACAGATAGATCTTGCTTAGTTTTCAAGGCTTAGAGATTCTCACAAAGTGAGTTTATTTAAAGTTTTCAACCCAAGTTCGAACCATTGAAACCCCTGCCCATGAATCTCAACCCTAGGCCCTCTCTTTTAGCATCTTTACTTCTTCTCTCGTCATTCGCTTGATCTCTGATAGCATCCTGGCCGTTAGTTTTACTGTTCTTGCATTTTTAGACGAGATCGAATGTTATTGCTCGATCTAGTGGTCGATCCCATGGTCGATCCACAAGTCGAATTTTAGTAATTCATAGCTTTGTCCTTTAATTATTATGTTTGTTCCTCATGGTAGTTTAATCATTCCTGGTAATATTAAAATAGTTTGCATTCCATTTAAGTTGCTGCATCTAGTTTTTAGGGATTTTCTCAAACCATATCTTGTCTCGCTTAGATTTGCATAGTCCGTGCATTCTCTTTGTATTTTCTATCAACCTAGGTGTGGATTGACTCTCTCTTGCATACTGTGCTACAACCTGTCTTGTATTTGAGTTTGATAACCTCATTGCATACTCACCCTTGCAAATAAATTGTTTATCAAATGGCGCCGTTGCCGTCCTAGGGTTGTTTAGAAAACATAGAGATTTGGAACTTACCAAAGACTAAGTCTTTACCTTGTTTAAAGTTACTAATCATTCTACTCTCAAACGTGTGTTCTCAGGTACATGAATCTTCGTTCAAGGGGAGATAACAATCTACTTCAACCCTTGGACAACATTCATCAGCTTGGTCATTCACGGCAAAGAAGAGTACGAGAACAAGCCAGAGCCTTTGAGGAGATTGTTCAGCACGGTTTGGTTGACTTTGAAGCTATGGCTGAACACGAGCATCCAAAGGGACCTCCTCCAGCTCACGGGGCAGTGGGAAGGGGCAATGGAAACCCCCAACACGCGGCTAGACCCCCAAGGATCATAGGAGCCGGAGATGCTCCCAATACTGATCACAATAGGTTTGGGATCACTCCTCCTCCTGTACAGATCAACAACTTCGAGATTAAGCCAGGTTTCATCTCCATGGTGCAAAACAACAAGTTCCACGGCTTAGCAATGGAAGATCGCTTGGAGCACCTTGACAACTTCGAGCAAGTATGTGAGATGATCAAGATCAATGGCATATCCGAAGATGCTTTCAAGCTGCGTCTCTTTCCCTTTTCACTTGAAGACAAGGCTAGGAATTGGGAGAAGACCCTCCCACAAGGCACTATCACCTCATGGGCCGAGTGTAAGAAGGCCTTTCTCTCAAATTTCTTCTCTAGCACCAGGAAAGCACGGTTGAGAAGCGAAATCAGCGGATTCACTCAACGAAACAACGAGACATTCAACGAGGCAATGGAACGTTTCAAAGACTACACGATCCAATGTTCTCATCACGGTTTCAGCAAGGAGACCCTACTCAGCACCATATACCGCGGAGCTTCACCAAAGATCAGGTTGTTGCTTGACACAGCTAGCAAAGGGAACTTCCTTGGTCAGGAGGTAGAAGAGGGCATGGAGCTGATAGAAAACTTGGCATTGAGTGATGGCAACTACGCTGAGGATTATGACCATGCACCGAGGGGATCCGAGCTAGAGTCTCACAAAAAGGACCTGAAATTTTTGCATGAGAAGATAGATAAGCTGGTGTTAGCCAACCAGAAGCATGTTCACTTTGTTGGTGAAGCTGATGAGAATCAAGAGGAGCTAGAGTTGAGCCAGGAAGAAGCCAATTGGGTGGCGGGACAGAATAATTACAAACCTCAAGGCTACAACCAGAATAACAATCTCTCCTACTGAAGCACCAACGTTGCCAACCCTAAGGACCAAGTGTACCCTGCTCAGCAAGCAAAACCTTTCATCTCTTACAACAAAGGTTTTCAGCCGAGTGGTGGTTTCCAAGGTCAAGGGCAGAACAACTTCCAAGGGCAACATCAAAGTAACAAATTTTATACGCCTAACTACCCTCCGGGCTTTGCACCTCAGCATCAACAGCCGATGCAACAACAAGTTGATCCGGTTCAGGTAATGTTTCAACAGCTGATACATGGGCAAGCCTCTACAAACCAGAAGTTCACCGAGATGAACACTCGTCTAGACTCGTCTCTCACTGACTTCTCCACTCAGATCACCAACCTAAACAACAAGATCAAGCAGCTAGAGAAGGGGAAAGCGAGTACAAGTGGTCCGAATAGCCTATCGGGCAAGTGTGAGCAGAATCCTAAGGAGTATGCCAACGCTATCACGTTAAGAAGCGGCAAAGAGCTAGAACCTCTGGTCTCTACTAAGAACAACGAGGACGTTGTAATTCAAGAGGGGGAGGGTAAGCCTTCAGCTGATGATGAGATTAACTTTGACAATGTCTGGATCCAAGGGCCAAGAAGAGGAGACAAAGCAGTTGCTGAGAAGAAAGCTGAGCAAACTACTAAGGAGAACAATGCTTATGTACCTCCACCATATGTACCTAAGCTGCCTTTTCCTGGCCGTTTCAAGAAGCAACTCATAGAGAAGCATATAATCCTCTTTGAGAAGCACCTTAAGGACGTGGAGATCAAGCTACCTCTTGTTGACTGCCTTGCAATGATGCCTAAATGCGCCAAATTCTTCAAAGACACTCTCGTGAAGAAGAATAAGGAAAGCAAGGAGGTGCTTGTTCTAAGTGAAGAGTGTAATGCTATGATACATAAGGAGATAGTCCCTAAGAAGTTGGGAGACCCTGGAAGCTTCACTATACCCTGCGCTTTAGGTCCTCTGGAGTTCAAGAGTTGCCTATGTGATCTCGGAGCTAGCATAAACCTGATGCCTCACTCCGTGGCTAAGAAGCTTGGCTTTACTCATTTCAAAGACTGTAGGATCTCGTTGGTACTGGCTGATAGGAGTTTGAGGCTACCAGTGGGGCTGCTTGAAGATCTACCGGTGCGAATCAGTGGTGTGAGCGTGCCTACGGACTTCGTCGTGTTGGAGATGGATGAAGAACATAAGGATCCACTCATCCTAGGAAGACATTTCCTCGCAACCGCCGGGGCTATCATCGACGTCAAGAACGGGAAGATTGCCTTGTACTTGGGAAAGGACATAAGGCTGGACTTTGATATCAATGAGGTTCTGAAGAAGCCGACCATAGAAGGGCAAGTTCTCTACATTGAACCGATGGATGTCTTAGCGGATGAGTTGCTGGAAGAGCTGGCTCAGGAAGACCATCTGAAGCTAGCACTGACTAAGGAGCCAGGGGAGTTTGGCTATGTGGATCAGAGGACCCAGGAGTACGTCAACTTGCTGGATTCTAGGAAGATTGTTAAGAAGGATGAAAGCTGCTGCCGAGAGATCGGCACCAAGATCGACGCTATTACTCAATCCAGGAGTCAGATCGACAAGGCAATCGAGAACACAACTCGATCCGGTGCAACAATCGACAGACAGATCGAGAGGAATGATCGATCCGGAAAAACAATCGAGTCAACGATCGAGAGAGACCTTCCGATCATTTTGGAGTCCAATCAGGAGATCGACTCAGCGTCTCGATCCCTTACTCGATCCACATCAAATCGAGTAAGTGAATCGAGCGAAATTGCTCGATCTAGACGACATCGAGAGGAAGATCGACTGGAGGACTCGATTTCAGAAGGGATAGCGGTTGAAGAAAGCAGTCTTAAGGGCCATGCCTCGGGTTCTAAGGAGGGTTCCAAGGAGGAAAGCAACAACAACAGCCACGAGGATGACTGGAGTAAGCTGTTAGCCCCAAAGGTGGACCTTAAGGAGCTCCCAAAAGGGCTAAGGTATGCTTTCTTAGGGCCTAATAACACCTATCCCGTGATTGTGAATGAAAACTTAAGTGATGATGAGTTGCACTCGCTCCTGACTGAGCTGAGAAAGTATAGGAAGGCCATTGGGTACTCTTTAAGTGACATCAAGGGCCTTTCACCAATGCTTTGCACTCACAGGATTCACTTGGATAATGAGAACGCCTCTTCTATAGAACATCAAAGGCGTTTGAATCCTAATTTGAAAGAGTTGTTAAGAAAGAGATCCTTAAGCTTTTAGAGGCTGACGTGATCTATCCCATAAGTGAGAGCACGTGGGTTTCTCCTGTACACGTGGTGCCTAAGAAGGGAGGGATCACAGTCATAAGGAATGAAAAAGATGAGCTTATCCCTACTAGAACCATTACTGGTCATAGGATGTGTATTGATTATAGGAAACTTAACCTTGCGACTAGGAAAGATCATTTCCCTTTGCCTTTTATTGATCAAATGCTTGAGAGACTTGCTAATCACCCTTACTACTGTTTCCTCGATGGGTATAGCGGTTTCTTTCAGATACCAATTCACCCAAATGATCAGGAGAAGACGACCTTCACATGTCCCTACGATACCTTCGCGTATCGAAGGATGCCGTTTGGATTGTGTAATGCACCGACTACATTTCAGCGGTGTATGATGTCGATCTTCTCCGATCTAATAGAGGAGATGGTAGAGGTGTTTATGGATGAATTCTCTGTCTATGGTGCGTCCTTTTCTGCGTGTTTATTGAATCTTTGCAGGGTACAAAAGCGTTGTGAAGAGACAAACTTGGTGCTAAACTGGTAGAAATGCCATTTTATGGTCAAGGAAGGGATCGTGCTTGGTCATAAGATATCAGAGAAGGGCATTGAGGTTGATCAGGCTAAAGTGGAAGTCATGATGGGACTTGAGCCACCGGTTAACGTTAAGGGAGTCAGAAGTTTCTTGGGACACGCCGGGTTCTATAGGCGCTTCATCAAGGTTTCTCCAAGATTGCACGCCCTCTTACACGGTTGTTGTGCAAAGAAGCTGAGTTTGTGTTTGATGAGGAGTGTTTGCGAGCTGTCGTGACCATCAAGGAAGCCCTTACATCAGCCCCTATAGTTTAGGCACCAGACTGGACTCTACCCTTTGAGATCATGTGCGATACTAGTGACTACGCCGTAGGAGCCGTTCTTGGTCAGAAGAAAGACAAGAAGCTACACGTGATCTACTATACTTCAAGAACCTTGGATGACACGCAAACAAGGTACACTACTACGGAGAAGGAGTTGCTTGCAGTGGTGTTCGCCTTTGAGAAGTTCAGGTCATACCTTGTTGGTTCCAAGGCTATTGTCTACACGGATCACGCTGCTTTGCGATACATCTATTCGAAGAAAGATACTAAGCCTCGGCTCTTGAGGTGGATTCTCTTTCTCCAGGAGTTTGACATGGAGATTAAAGACAAGAAGGGGATAAAAAACGGAGTCGCTGACCATCTCTCACGGCTAAGGATCAACGAGTCTATACGTATAGATGACTCTCTTCCAGAAGAGCAACTCATGGCGATCACCACGGCTGTTTGTGGAAAGCTAGAGGGGCGGTTTGAAGAGGTGTTGAGTTTCAAAGAGGAGGATCTACCGTGGTATGCTGATGTAGTGAACTATTTAGCGTGTGGTGAGGAGCCAACACATCTCAACAGCTATCACAAGAAGCGGTTGATGAGAGAGGCTAGTGATTACTTTTCAAGAGAGGAGTGGACAGTTTGTACCGGAGGTGTGTTACAAAGGAAGAAGCTAGAGACATCCTCTATCACTGTCATGGCTCTTCCTACGGAGGACACTTCGCTTCATTCAAGACTGCCACGAAAGTGTTGCAAGCCGGTTTCTGGTGGCCGTCCATCTTCAAAGATGCACACGAGTTTGTGAAGAGCTGTGAGGCATGTCAACGAGCAGGGAATATCACTAAGAGGAACGAAATGCCTCAGGTTCCCATCTTCGAGGTTGACATGTTCGACGCGTGGGGCATAGACTTCATGGGGCCATTTCCTTCTTCATATGGCAACAAGTACATCCTAGTAGCAGTGGATTATGTCTCTAAATGGGTTAAGGCTATTGCTTCCCCTACAAACGATTCTAAGGTGGTGGTCAAGCTGTTCAAGAGTATCATCTTCCCGAGGTTTGGGGTACCTAAGGTGGTTATAAGCGATGGAGGAAGCCACTTCATAAACAAGGTCTTTGAGAACCTCTTGAGGAAGTATGGCGTTAAGCATAAGGTGGCTACACCGTATCATCCTCAAACAAGCGGTCACGTGGAGGTCTCCAACCGGCATATCCAGGCTATACTAGAGAAGACTGTCGGAGCAACAATGAAAGACTGGGCAGTGAAGCTGGACGACGCTCTTTGGGCCTACCGTACAGCCTTCAAAACACCGATTGGTACAACCCCTTTTACTCTACTCTATGGCAAGGGCTGTCATCTCCCGGTTGAGCTGGAACACCGTGCGTTGTGGGCTGTGAAGAGTCTGAACTTTGACCACAAGACTGCACAAGAGAGGCGCCTCATTCAGCTACATGAACTGGACGAGTTAAGACTGAACGCTTATGAGAGCTCTTGGATATACAAGGAGCGGACTAAGGAAGCTCATAACAAGAAGTTGGTTGCCAAGGAGCTTAAGGAAGGAGGTTTAGTGTTTCTGTACAACTCAAGACTCAAAATCTTCCCGGGGAAACTGAAGTCAAGGTGGAGCGGGCCGTTTGTGATCCAAGAGGTGTTGCCTTATGGAGCCGTTACACTGATGGGAAAGAGTGGCAGTGCATTCACAATCAACAGACACAGAGTCAAGCCTTACTTGGCAGACAGTTATGACAAGGAGAGTACCTCGGTGCTTCTCCAAGACCCAGCATCCGCCTAAACCAAGTAAAGTCTAGCTAAAGACGTTAAAGAAAGCGCACTTGGGGGGCATTCCCATGTCTATCCTGTACATATTTCTGCTTTATTTCTCTTTCAGTTTTATGTTTTTATTTTGCAAGTGTGTAGGAACAGGTATGAGGAGTCTAAACCTTGATTTTGAAGTCCAAAAGAGGCGATAGGGGTTAAGAAAAGGCTAGAGATCGAGTGCTAGATCGACTGATCCTGACTCGAGTCAGTGAATCAAGAGGAGCCAGTCGATCTAGACGAGAACGAGTGATCCAAAATGGATCGACCGATCTAATTTCTCTCGGGAAAATCTGTTGAAAACAGATCGATCACTCGACTCGATCCATTATTCGATCTGTACCAAATCGACCCCTAAATCGAGGACGTAGCTCGATCATGAGGACTTAGCCGTGGAGCCAACATCTCAACGATCGAGGGAGCCAATCGATCTAAGCCATTATGGGCATGAGATCGAGTCCTAGATCGACCAAACGGACTCGATCTCATGCCGAGTTAACATTTTCTTTCCCTCCTTTATTCTTTTCCCTCTAATTTTTAAATTCAAAACATGGTCAAGGCAAGCATCTTTGACCATGAAAGATGTGCCTTGAGCAAGACTTTGTCAGAAAACCACCTTTACTACCCATGGTGTTGCATTTTGCTAGTCTTTAAATATTTCAATAACTTCTCACCCTCTCATTCTTGTTTTCTCGAAAAGTTTAAACAAAGAGAGTGAGAGTTTTCGGTTTTCAAAAGCTAGCAAAGTTCTTTAAACATTCTTGCAAAGGTATTTTCAGAATTAAATGATTTATCTTTAGGAAAATTTCCTTTAAATTCGCAAGATATTGTTCTAGATGATAGGGCTGTTTATGAATTTTAAATTTTAGCTAAGTAAAAGGAATAATTCTAGATTTTCTAGTATCTAGAGATTTGATTCTCCTTTATTTAGCTATAATTTTTATTAATTCCCCAAAATTCTAGGGTAGTAGTTATAAGCTTTCTCCTTCTCCTCTCTTATTTCTCATCAAACCGCCGTTTTGCTTATCAAACTTCTTGAGAAATTTGTTTCAGGTACAATGGCCCCCAAAAGAACAAGAGAAGAGACAGCACAAGAGGGAGAAGGACAAGAGGTGGCTGTTCAAGAGAGGGTCAGATGGAGTAAGGATGAGAAGAGGGACAAGAAAAGGCTTGAAAGGCTTCGGTTTGAGCCTACCAAGTTTGCTGATCGAGAGCTGTTGTTCAAGCTAGGGATTCCTGGAGATTTCGACCAACTCCTCAAGAACATTGGCCTAAGATGTCTGTCATGGATGGATTGCCCAACCATTCCAGAAGTGACAATAGACTTCCTTGCCACGTTGGAGTTCCGTTACGAGAATCCTAGCACACCTGTTCCTTCACAAGGTCGCCTCTCCTTCAAGGTTGGACGTCAAGCCTACAGCCTCTCCATCCCCGAGCTGTGTCAAGCGTATGGTCTCAACGCGGATGCCAACAAGGTCGAGTTCCCCGCCTTCAAGAGAGCTAACGACTTTTGGGACCTGATTAGCAACGAGGACTACAATGCCAACACTGCCAAGATCAAGAGAGTGAGAAGCCCGGTGCTGACGTACACTCTGAAGCTGATTGCCAACACTTTTAGCGGAAGATCAGTTGCTCCCACGGTCACAAAGACTGAGCTTTGCTTCCTGTTCCAAGGCGTGAAGAACTTGGTCTGTGACCCGGATGAAAATGACGAGCCTATGGAAGATGAGCTCGGCGACGAGGTGAACTATGGATGTGTGCTTGCTGCCTCCTTGGTGAAATACAAGGCTTATGCCTTGCGGTGCAAGGCAACTTCTTCTTTCAATGGCGGCTTCCTCACTCCTCTATTCTTGCAAGCTGGTGTGCCTATACACGACTTCGCACATGTACCAGCCAGAGCTTTCATGGATGAGGCCTACATGAGGAATACCGACAGCTTGGGATGCACGCCAGTAGAAGAGTTCTACGCCTATCTCTTCATAGACGACGAAGACAAGAAGAGAGTGTGCATCCTGCCAAACAGAAACGAGACCGAGCTGCTTGGTGTTGGGAACATCGAGTTCTTGCCCACGGAAGAGGAGTGCTTTGTTCCTCAAGGAGGACCACCTGCCCCAGCTATTGCTCCTCGTCAAAGGTCCGAGTCTCCAGCCACGGAAGATGAGATGCCCGAAGCCTACACACTTCCCAAGTTAGACTTTGAGCCGAGAACCAAAACAAAGAAGTTCCTAGCATCTGTTGTGGAGATGCAAGATGCTCAAGAAATTTGCCAAGAAGGTCAAGGCACTTCAAGGAGGCTCGCCTAAGAAGGATGCAAGCGAAGAGGTTCACCAACCCGAGAAGAGGAGGCTCTCAACCGGTGGAGTTGTCATCCGCGAGACACAAGGCAGCAACATTCAGCCGGGGCGCCTTTCTCTCCAAGAACCAACCGACAAGGGCAAGACAATAGTCTCTAGCTCCTCTGGAACATCCTCAAGTTCCAGCTGAGACTAGACCAGAGGTAACAACCTTCTTCCATTGTACATAACCGCTCATATTTGTTTCTTTTTGCTTTGTGTTGGTGCTCCTTTGAATTTTTTTGCCACCGGGACGGTGTCAAGCAAGTTTGGGGGAGTACAAGTGTAGTTTGACATGTGTTTTGTGATCTTATTTTCCTTTAGCATCCTTGAGTCTTTAGTTCATGAAAAATTGGTAAATTTTTTAAAAAACTTTCAAAGATTCATGTAGTTGCATTCTTCTTGTCAAAACATGTTAGGATTGAGTCTAAAATTTCTCTTAGCATCTAGGTTGTTTGCATTTGCATAAGGGGTTAAAGTTTCTTAAAAAGGTGTTTTATACTTATCAATTGTTTCAATGCCCTAGTTAGTAGTTCTCTAATGCTTTTTCTATGCTTTGAAAGTAAGTCCTTACCATGCTTGGATCACTTGCTATGATTTTCGTGACTTGAATTAAACTCTCATGATTTGAAACTTGTCATAATAAGTGAAAACCTTAATCTGAAATTTTAATTATCATCCTTATGCACTTGAAAATGAACACATGGATTTTAAAATATTTAGGCTCTCTTCTTCCTTTAGACCACTCTTTGTGAGCCTAAGTAGAACTCCCACCTTGACCCTTACCCTTCTTTGAAGCCAAATATTTCTTGTGTGACATCATTGTGAGGCCTTCTTTTCGGTTTTGAACTTAGCATAAAGTGTTAGGTGTAGGCGACATGATTTGATTCTCATATGATTGCTAGCTTTGCATTTGGAAGCTAGGTATAGGCTTAGGATAAGTTTGGGGGATCATTGGGGTTGGTTTTATTTCTACTTGTTCTCGGTTTCAAAGAGTTTGGTGATTGAAAGAAAGAAATGGGTTTTAAGTGAAAGGTTGTGTTTAAAAACTATGTATATGCTCTAATAATTTCAGGAGGTAGCTCTCCCAATTAAAAAAAAAAGAAAAAAAAAGAGCCTAAGTGCCAATAAAAAAAATAAAAAAAAAAGAGAAAAGAAAATATAATAAGAGAGCTACCAATAAGAAATAGTTAAAGAAAAAAAATTGTTTTCAAAACTTTTCACTAGCCTAAAGAGTTTAAAAATGTTTTTATTTTGAGTTGGGGAATGCTAAGCTTTGAGAAATAAAAAAAGGTAGATTCTAAGTGGTGAGTGAGGATAAAAGTTGATAAATGAGAGGGGTTTAGGATCATTGTTAGTTTACATGGGTAGATGAGAATCTGATCATGTATGCATCAATTGTCTTTACCTTTAGCATTATGCATAAGTTCAACCATTTTTGAGAGAAACCCTTGTTTTAATTGAAAACCCTTTTCAAATGAGATCATTCAATGCTCATAACCTTCACCCTTAGCCAAATTTGTTTTGCTTTAAAGTTCATAAGTTTGATTCATGGTTCGAATGTTAATGAATGTTAAAGGACGAGTTTCTTTGATTGTTAGGAATAGGAGAGTCATGATCTGAATTTCTTTGTGTGATGAGTATGGCTAAATTCTTTGGAGTATGAGTGTGTGCATAGCATTTTAGAACTGTTAACTAGGACATTGAGATTGATTCATTTGAAAGGCACCTTTGCAAGAAGCTTAAACCCCCATTCGTTTTTCTTAAAACCTCTTTTCCTTACTTATTTTCTGTTGCTTGAGAGCAAGCAAGAAGTAAGTTTGGGGGAGTTGATGTTACTGCATATTACATACATTTTGCATACACATTAGTTAGCTTTTCATGCATTTGCATCACATTTTAGATTAGATTGCATCACTTAGAGTCCTAGAGCATTCTTGCACCAGCATACGCATGTTCCTTGCATTTTGCATCACATTCAGGTTGTTTCTGGCTGCTTTGGAGTCGTGGAAGTTCGTGGACGTGCTGAAGCTGTTGCAGCGGCTCGTGGAAGCTCGGATATTTGCTAAGGATCAGAGATCGAGGAACAGATCGAGCATGGCCGGTCGATCTAGGATGTGATCGACTAAAAGATCGAGAAGACCAGGCGACCCAAGGAAATGATCGAGAAGAGGATCGAGTGAAGCAGTCGATTAAACGGTACTGATAAACGGTTTCTATGCTCGTTTATATTGCAGAGAGGTTATCAAACTCTAATGCAAGCAATGTTGTAGTATAGCAAGCAAGAGAGAGTCAATCCACTTCTAGGAGATAGAGAATGCACAGAGAATGCAAGGACTAAAGCAAATCTAAGCAAAATGAGACAGTTTATGATAAAATATCTAAAAACTTGATGCAGCAACTTAAACAGAATGAAACCTATTTTAAAAAATACTAGAAAGGAAGAAACTACCACGAGAAACAAACAGATTAATTAAAGGAGAAAGCCTCGAATTATTAAAATTCGACTAGTGGATCGACCATGAGATCGACCACTAGATCGAGCAGTAACAATCGATCTCGTCTAAAATCGTAAGAACAGTAAAGCTAATGACCAGGATGTTATCAGATAACAAGAGAATGATGAGATAAGACGTAAAGATGCTAAAAGGAAGGGCCTAGGGTTGAGATTCATGGTTAGGGGTTTCAAAGGTTCGACTTTGGCTTTAAAACTTTGAATCGACTCACTTGGTGAGGATCTCTAAGCCTTGAAAACAAAGCAAGATCTATCTGTGGCTTTCGGTATAGATCACTCTTTCATCCTCTTCTCCAAGCCCATGGCTTTTGGTGGAAAGAGAGGTCGAAAGGCAAGGAAAACAGATTTCAAACGAATGGCTTAACTAATCCCCCAAACTTCCATGGCTTTTGGGAAGGGGTAACTAGTCTCTAAGGTGTGATCTTCCGAGGCTCCTGAATCCTGTCAAGGTAAGGAACCTCTCGGATCATGAAGCTCTTGGCGTGAGAGTCTTCAAGCTTTAAGATCTCAACACCTTAGAAGAGATAGCCTTTCAAAACGTTTTGAAAAACCCAAGATCGAAACCCTTTTAACCCCTTAATCCTCTCAACCCCGAACCCAAAGGAACTACTCGCTACACATAGAGTAAATCAAGCAAAGCATATGAAACGAGACGATAAACATGAAAGAAAAACTGGATTAAACGGAAACGATTCGAATACAAAAGCTTAAGAGAAAAAACGAGTTTCAACAATGGTGTTCTTCACAAAAATGAGAGAAAACATAAGGAAAAAGATAAGGATCTAAAAAGTTATGGGAAAAAGGACGTCGCCGCCTTCCCAAAACGTCGAAACAAGCCAATGGTCCCCCCTTCGCTAGCAGCCAAAAACGGTTGAAAGGACAGAGATCGACGTCAAGATCGAGTGGTTCTCTCGATCATATCCGGACATCGTGTCTTCGGCTCGATCTGGGTCTCGATCTTCATCGACGAATCGAGTGTTGCATCCGATCTCGGTATCGATCTTCGGCTGGATCGAGTGGTGTACTCGATCTGGCCCTCGCTCTGCATGGCGTCATTTACGTCCGTACCGATTGATCGATTGCTTCACTCGATCTCCGTCTCGATCATTCTCCTTGGATCGCCTGGTTGGCTCGATCTTCTGGTCGATCAACTCCTAGATCGACCGGCCATGCTCGATCTGCTCCCCGATCTCTGGTCCTTAGCATATATCCGAGCTCCCACGAACTGCTACACCAGCCTCAACTCGTCCATGAACCTCCACGACTCCAAAGCAGCCAGAAACAACCTGAATGTGATGCAAAATGCAAGAAAAATGCTGATGCTGATGCAAGAATGCTCTAGGACCCTAAGTGATGCAATCTAACCTAAAACATGATACAAATGCATGAAAAGCTAACTAATGAGTATGCAAAATGTATGCAATATGCGATAACATCAACTCCCCCAAACTTACTTCTTGCTTGCCCTCAAGCAACAGAAAATAAGTAAGGAAGAGAGGTTTTAAGAAAAATGAGTGGGTGCCTTTCAAATAAACTTTTTGCAAAGGTGCCTTTCAAATGAATCAATCTCAATGTCCTAGTTAACAGTTCTAAAATGCTATGGTTATACTCATACTCTAAAGAACTTAGCCATACTCATCACACAAAGAAATTCAAATCATGACTCTCTTATTCCTAACAATCAAAGAAACTCATCCTTTAACATTCATTAACATTCGAACCATGAATCAAACTTATGCACTTTAAAGCAAAACACATTTGGCTAAGGGTTAAGGTTATGAGCATAGAATGATCTCATTTGAAAAGGGTTTATAATCAGAACAAGGGTTTCTCTCAAGAATGGATGAACTTGTGCATAATGCTAAAGGTAAAGACAATTTATGCATACATGATTAGATTCTCATCTACCCATGTAAACTATCAAATGATCCTATACCCCTCTCATTTAAGAAATTTTATCCTCACTCACCACTTAAGAGTCTACCCTTTTCTTTACAAACTAAGCAATCCCCAATTCGAAACAAAGACATTTTTAAACTTTTTAGGCTAGTGAAAAGGTTTTGAAAAATACTTTTGCTCTTTAGAAATTTCTTATTAGTAGCTCTCTTATTATTTTTCTTTTATTTTTATCTTTCTTTTCTTTTTCTTTATTTGGCAC
This sequence comes from Thlaspi arvense, assembly GCA_911865555.2. NCBI lineage: Eukaryota > Viridiplantae > Streptophyta > Magnoliopsida > Brassicales > Brassicaceae > Thlaspi > Thlaspi arvense. The sequence continues at coordinate 39,794,660 of OU466863.1, forward strand.
TTAGGCTCTTTTTATTTCTTTTTCTTTTCTTTTCTCTTTTTTTCTTTTATTTTATTATGGGAGAGCTACCTCCTGAAATTAGAGCATACTTAGTTTTAAAAACAACTTTTCACTTAAAACCTCATTTCTTTCCTTAAAACACAAAGCTTTTTGAAACCGAAAACAAATGATCAAGAAAGCAACCCCAATGATCCCCCAAACTTATCCTAAGCCTATACCTAGCTTCAAAATGCAAAGCTAGCAACAATATGAAAACCAAATCATGTCGCCTAAACCTAACACTTTATGCCAAGTTTAAACCGAAAGGGAGGCCTCACAAAGATGTCACACAAGAACATTTGGCTTCAAAGGAGGGTAAGGTTCAAGGAGGGAGTTCTACTTAGGCTCACAAAGAGTGGTAAAAAGGAAGAAGAGAGCCTAAATATTTTAAAACCATGTGTTCATTTTCAAATGCATAAGAATGATAATTAGACTTTCAAATTAAGGTTTTCACTTATTAGAATGAGTTTCAAATCATGAGAGTTCAATTCAAGCCACGAAAATCCTAACAAGTGATCCAAGCATGGTAAGAACTTACTTTCAAAGCATAGACAAAGCATTAGAGAACTACCAACTAGGGTATTGAAACAATTTATAAGTAAAAACACCTTTGTAAGAAATTCTAACCCCTTATGCAAAATGCAAACAACCTAGGTGATATGAGAAACTCTAGACTCAATCCTAACATGTTTTTAAAAAGATGAATGCAACTACATGAATCTTTGAAAAAGTTTTAAAAATTTTACCAATTTTTCATGACTAAAGACTCAAGGATGCAAAAAGGAAAATAAGATCAAAGAACACAAGATTAAATCACACATGTACTCCCCCAAACTTGCTTGACACCGTCCCGGTGGCAAACTCATCCGAAGGAGTATCAAACACAATGCAAGAAACAAATATGAGCGGTTATATACAATGGAAGAAGGTTGTTACCTCTGGTCTAGGCTCGGCTGGAACTTGAGGATGTTCCAGAGGAGCTAGAGATCGTTGCTTTGCCTTTGTCAGCTGGTTCTTGGAGAGAGTGGCGCGCCGGCTGAATGTTGTCTCCTTGGGTCTCGCGGATAACAACTCCTCCGGTTGAGAGTCTTCTCTTCTTGGGTTGTTGCATCTCTTGACTTGCAGCTGGCTTAGGCGAGCCTCCCTGAAGTGCTTTAACTTTCTTCCCCAGCTTCTTTAGCATCTTCCCTTGCCACTTGTTGATCTTCCGTTGCATCTCCACAACTGATGCTAGGAACTTCTTGTCAAAATGATCAGTCTAGAGGAAGTGTCCGTACAGATGAGAATCGTGGCATACAAGGAAGGGTTTTACACTAAGAAGGCAAGAGTGGTGTACAAGGAAGCAACGGTCAAATACAAGAAGAATACATGCCTTAGTCAATAAACACCAACGGTCACATGTCTAAGGAAGCAAGGAAGATAAGATCACATGTCTGGTTTAAGCTTATGAACGTTGGGGATCCCTAGGAGCTGTCACTCTCACCGTGAGGACCATCACCAATTGTTTATTCTTTGTGTCCCTTTCCCTTGTAGCCGTTATACACAAGGTCTATATCTATAAATAGACCCTTATCAACATTTGTAGTTGTTAACTTAAGGAATAATAATCCTCCTTAAACCACTTTCTCTTGTTCTTCATTCCTTTCTCTCTTTTATTGTAAACTTCCGCAAACAATTCCAACATGGTATCAGAGCGGGTTGTAGATCTTTGGACTACAACCTTTTGATTCTCATCACCCTTCTCTCGATTTCATCTCTTCGTTATTACTCTCTTAAAACTCCAGAAAATTCTTAATCTTTACCCAACGGTCCATAACCCTTAATCACTCTTCTTTTACTTTAAATCACTCCTAAACACCCTCTAAACCACCTAAAACACTCTCATTCCACCATACTCTCATTCGCTCACCTTCTAATCACCTATAACTTACCATCTAAAACCGTTTACCCAACGGTCCTTTGCTTTGCCCAACGGTCTATAGTATCTAAAACATGGCCTAGGAGAACAACAAGCCATTGGCGTTACCAGTGACCCTCAAAGGGGTTAACTACTTGCTGTGGTCAAGAACCACAAGAACCGCCTTGTGTGGAAGAGGTCTTTGGAGTCATGTGTCAAGCGATGCTCCTAGAGCAGCACCACCAGCCGCCGGAGCTGTCATTGTCCCAGCCGAAGAGACCCAATGGTACAAGGAAGATCAGACCGTTCTTGCTTTCCTACAAAGCTCCCTTAGCAATGAAATCTTGGAGGCTTACTCATACTGTGAAACCGCCAAAGAGCTATGGGAGACTCTGAAGCAAGTATTCGGCAACATCTCCAATCTCAGCCGTGTATTTGAAGTCAAGAAGGCTATCAATGAGCTAAGGCAAGAAGATATGGAGTTTACTAAGCATTTTGGAAGATTCAGAGCACTATGGGCAGAACTGGAGATGCTAAGGCCAAGCACAGTTGACCCTCAAGTCCTGAACGACAGAAGAGAGCAAGACAAAGTCTTTGGCTTGCTCATGACCCTCAGCTCAACTTACAATGACCTCATCAAGCACCTCCTTAGAGCAGAACGGTTGCCAACCCTTGAAGAAGTGTGTTCTCAAATCCAAAAGGAGCAAGGATCACTCGGCTTATTTGGAGGAAAGGGGGAACTTGTCTCAGCCAACAAGGGTGCTTACCAGTTTGAAGAAAGGAGGAGCTCATTCTGCGAGCATTGCAAGAAAAAGGGGCATATTAAAGACAAGTGCTGGATCCTTCACCCACATCTTAAGCCTAGCAAGTGGAAGGAAGGAAAGGCTAGCTATGCCGCCGAGAACACCACTCATAAGGGCGAATCATCTAAGACAACCGCTGGAGAAGAAGGAGCAGCTAACTCCTCTCAATTCGTGACAAAATCAGATCTAGATGCACTGATCAAAGCGCTTAAGGAATCTGGTAACACTCTTGGTACCTCCTTTTATGTAATGAAGCACTATGGTAACTCTTATAGTTCTTCATATACTCTTAGGACTAAACCATTGATTGTAGATTCAGGCGCCTCACATCATATGATTAGTGACTTAAATCTTATTAGTAACCTAAAGCCAACAGTAGGAAATGTTGAGATTGCTAATGGAGAAAAGGTGCCTATTAAAGGCATAGGAGATTTAAAACTCTTTGATAGATCATCTAAAGCGTTTTATATGCCAACCTTTAACTCTAATTTGTTATCTGTTAAGAAACTACAACTGATTTAGATTGTATTGCTATATTTGGACCTAATGATGTGTGTTTTCAGGATATTAAAACCAACAGAATGCTTGGAAAAGGGACTACTAAAGATGATCTCTATGTTCTTGAAGACACTAAGTTTTTATCTTCTAATAATGTTGTAGCTTCTGCTAACAATGCAATTTGGCATGCTAGATTAGGTCATCCTCATGCTCGTGCATTGAGTCTTTTATTACCTAAAGTTAGTTTTAAAAATGATGAATGTGAGGCTTATATCTTAGGAAAACATTGTAGGACTGTGTTTCCCAAGTCATCTACTATCTATGAAAAATGTTTTGATTTAGTGCATTCAGATGTTTGGTCATCACCATGTGAATCTAGAGATCAAAACAAATACTTTGTCACTTTTATAGATGAAAAATCTAAGTATACTTGGGTAACTCTCCTTCCATCCAAGGATAGAGTCTTTGAGGCATTTAAAAATTTTCAAAATCATATCACTAACCATTTTAATGCCAAGATTAAGATCTTTAGATCAGATAATAGAGGCGAATACACAAGCAATGTTTTCAGAGAACATCTCACCTCACATGGAATCATTCATCAAACTAGCTGCCCTTACACGCCTCAACAGAATGGTGTAGCTGAGAGGAAAAACAGACATCTAATGGAGGTGGCGAGATCCATGATGTTTCAACATAATGTACCAAAGCGGTTTTGGGGCGATGCTGTTCTTACAACTTGCTACTTAATCAACTGAATCCCTACCAAAGTTCTCCATGACTCCTCACCCTATGAGGTACTCAACTCAACTACACCCTCCCTTGATCACTTACGAGTGTTTGGTTGTGTGTGTTTCGCCTTTTATTCCAGGGGATCATAGAACAAAACTGGAAGCTAAAAGCATGAGATGTATGTTCATTGGCTACTCCACTACCCAAAAGGGGTACAAATGCTACAACCATGATACACGCCGGGTCATAGTCTCTCGTGATGTCAAGTTCTTAGAGTCAGAAAGCTTCTATGCCAAACAACCGTGGGAGGACCTACAAGGGCTATCTACCTCTACCTCTGATAGGTCAGCTAGCTTACGGCTCATCCTAGACCACCTTGGGGTCACAACACCTACTAGTGCTCCTGCTGTTGATCCTGAGGGGGGAAATGAGGAACAAGAAAACTTGGAGACCCAAGATAATGCTCATGATCAAGCAGAAGCAGAAGCAAACTTGGAAAGCCCCACAACAGTTCAGTCTCCGGAACACCCTAGATCCTCTCCTCACATTGTACCGCTAAGAAGAAGTCAACGGTTAGAGCGCCTACAACAACAAGTGGAACAACAAGCAGCTCCTGCTCCAGCAGCCCTAAGGAGAAGCACAAGGGAAAGGCAGGATCCATCAAATTGGGTTAACACCAGAGTGTACTACAACGGCAATGCAGTAGCTCATCCTACTCAAGTAACTTGCTCTTTCGCTCACTTTCCAAAGGAGCACCAAGCCTTCCTAGTAGCATTGGAACAAGGTCAGGTACCTAGATCTTACGAAGAAGCAGTAGAGTATGAGGTATGGCGGAATGCAATCAGTGAGGAAAGGGGTGCTATGGAAAAGAATCACACTTGGGATGAGGCTACATTGCCTAAAGGGAAGAAAACCGTGAGCTCAAGATGGGTCTTCACTATCAAATACAAAAGCAATGGGGAAATAGAAAGGTATAAGGCTCGGCTAGTTGCTAGGGGCTTCACTCAGACCTATGGAGAAGACTATGGAGACACCTTTGCACCAGTGGCTAAGCTTCACACGGTTAGAGTAGTCATCTCACTTGCAGTAAATCTAGAATGGGATCTTTGGCAAATGGATGTGAAGAATGCATTCCTGCAAGGAGAGCTCAAAGAGGAAGTCTATATGACTCCACCACCAGGAGTGGAAGAGGACATCACTCGTGGCAAAGTGTTAAGGCTGAGAAAGGCTATATACGGTCTTAAGCAATCACCAAGAGCTTGGTACCACCGGCTAAGTAGAGTTCTGTTTGATAGGGGATTTAGCCGCTCAGAAGCTGATCACACCTTATTCACTCTCACCAGCCAAGAAGGTATAGTAGTCATTCTCATTTATGTAGATGATATAATCATCTCTGGGAATGACAAAGTAAACATTCAAGCTACTAAAGACTATTTAAAGACTGTTTTTGATATTAAAGATCTAGGCGAACTAAAATACTTCTTAGGTATTGAAGTTTGTAGATCTAAAGAAGGCATGTTTCTCTCACAAAGAAAATATATGCTTGATATGTTGAGTGAAACAGGAAACCTTGGAGATAAATTAGCTAAAACTCCTCTTGAAGATAGCTACAAAGTGGACCGAAAGGGGGAGCTAGAGGATGAACCCTTTGAAGATATCACACAATATCGCAGGATGGTTGGTAAGCTAATCTATCTTACCATAACTAGACCTGACTTGTGTTTTGCTGTGAATCAGGTTAGCCAATACATGAAAGCTCCAAAGGTGTATCATTGGAGCATGGTCAAGCGCATTCTTAGCTATGTTCAAGGAACGATTGGTCATGGCATTTGGATGGGGTGCAATGGAAGCTCAGAGTTAGTAGGATACTGTGATGCAGACTGGGCAGGAGACCGTGTAGACAGAAGATCCACTACTGGCTATTGCACATTCATTGGAGGGAATCTAGTCACTTGGAAGAGCAAGAAGCAAAATGTGGTAGCATGCTCTAGTGCTGAAGCTGAGTACCGAGCTATGAGAAGGCTAACAACCGAGCTAATGTGGCTAAGGAACCTCCTCAAAGACCTAGGGCGAGAGACAAGCACACCGATCACAATGCATTGCGATAATCAGGCGGCTATGCATATAGCATCAAACTCGGTCTTCCATGAAAGGACCAAGCATATAGAGGTGGATTGTCATAAAGTCAGGGAGCAAGTGCAACTTGGAGTCATTCTTCCATGCTATACCAAGAGTTCAGATCAGCTAGCTGACATCTTCACCAAGGCAGTCAACCAGAAGACAAGCGAGTTCATCCACTCTAGGATGGGACTCGTTGATATCTCAGCTTGAGCTCACCTAGCCATGGAGATCATGCTCTTTTTCCCTCAATGTAGTTTTGTCCCATGAGGTTTTCTGCATTGAGGTTTTTAATAAGGTGATCATTCATGGCTCCAAGCTCTACCACTCACCATGGTTAAAGCTTGAGGGGGAGTGTCAAAATGATCAGTCTAGAGGAAGTGTCCGTACAGATGAGAATCGTGGCATACAAGGAAGGGTTTTACACTAAGAAGGCAAGAGTGGTGTACAAGGAAGCAACGGTCAAATACAAGAAGAATACATGCCTTAGTCAATAAACACCAACGGTCACATGTCTAAGGAAGCAAGGAAGATAAGATCACATGTCTGGTTTAAGCTTATGAACGTTGGGGATCCCTAGGAGCTGTCACTCTCACCGTGAGGACCATCACCAATTGTTTATTCTTTGTGTCCCTTTCCCTTGTAGCCGTTATACACAAGGTCTATATCTATAAATAGACCCTTATCAACATTTGTAGTTGTTAACTTAAGGAATAATAATCCTCCTTAAACCACTTTCTTTTGTTCTTCATTCCTTTCTCTCTTTTATTGTAAACTTCCGCAAACAATTCCAACACTTCTCGGTTTTTGTCCTCAGCTCAAAGTCTAGCTTGGGAAGTGTGTAAGCCTCGGGCATCTCATCTTCTGTGCCTGGAGACTCTGACCTTTGACGCGGGGCGATGGCTGAAGCAGGCGGTCCTCCTAAAGGGGCAAAGCATTCTTCCTCCGTGGGCAAGAACTCGATGTTCCCAACACCAAGCAGCTCGGTTTCATCTTTGTTGGGGAGGATGCACACCCTATTCTTGTCTTCGTCATCTATGAAGAGGTAGGCATAGAACCCTTCTGCTGGCGTGCATCCCAAGCTATCAGTATTCCTCATGTATGCTTCATCCATGAAAGCTCTGTTTGGGACGTGAGCAAAGTCATGAATGGGCACACCGGCTTGCACGAACAGAGGAGTAAGGAAGCCGCCAATGTAAGAGGAGGTTGCCTTGCACCGTAAGGCATAAGCCTTGTATTTCACCAAAGAAGCCGCGAGCACACACCCGTAGTTCACTTCATCGCCGAGTTCATCCTCTATAGGCTCTTCATTCGCATCCGGATCAGACACTAGGTGCTTCACACCTTGGAACAGGAAGCACAGCTCTGTCTTCGTGACCGTAGGAGCAACAGACCTTCCACTAAACGTGTTGGCAATCAGCTTCAGAGTATACCTCAGCACCGGGCTCCTTACTCGCTTGATCTTGGCGGTGTTGGCCTTGTAGTCTTCATTGCTGATCAGATCCCAAAACTCGTCGGCTTTCTTGAAGGCTGGGAACTCGACCTTGTATGCATCAGCGTTGAGACCGTAGGCTTGGCATAGCTCGGGGATGGAGAGTGTATAGGCTTGACGCCCAACTTTGAAGTAGAGGCGGCCTTGGGAAGGGACGGGTGCACTAGGATTCTCATACCGGAACTCCAAGGTGGCAAGGAAGTCTATTGTCACTTCAGGAATGGTTGGGCAATCCATCCGTGACAGACATCTTAAGCCAATGTTGTGGAGGAGTTGGTCGAAGTCCCCAAGAATCCCTAGCTTAGACAATAGCTCTCGATCAGCAAACTTTGTAGGCTCAAACCTAAGCCTCTCCAGCCGCTTCTTGTCCCTCTTCTCATCCTTACTCCACCGGACCCTCTCTTGAACTGCCACTTCTTGTCCTTCTCCTTCTTGTGCTTCTTGTTCTCTTTGGGGCCATGGTTCCTGAAACAAGATTCTAAAGAGATTGATAAGTACACGGCGGTTTGATGAGAATGAGAGAAGAGAAGGAGAGAATTTATAAAAGCTACCCTAGAATTTTGGTGAATAAATAAAAATCATAGCTAAATAAAGGAGAATCAAATCTTTAGATACTGAAAAATCTAGAATTTTTCCTTTTACTTAGCTAGTTTTTAAAATTCAAAACCGATCCTATATTCTAAAACAAGATCTTGCGGATTTAAAGGAGATTTTCTAAAATAAAATCATTAAATTTTTGAAAATACCTTTGCAAGAAATGCAGAATATCTTTTGCTAGCTTTTGAAAGCTAAAACTCTCACTCTCCTTGTTTAAAATTTTCGAGAAAAACAGGAATGAGAGGGGGAGAGGATGTTTGAAATATTTACAGACTAGCAAAACCAAAACAATGGGTAGTCAAAGTGGTTTTTCTGACAAAGTCTTGGTCAAGGCACATCTTTCATGGTCAAAGATGCTTGCCTTGACCAAGTTTTTGAATTCAAAAGTTGGAGGAAAAAGAGTAAAAGAGGGAAAGAAAATGTTACCTCGGCATGAGATCGAGTCCATTTGGTCGATCTAGGACTCGATCTCATGCCCAAAATGGCTTAGCTCGAGAGGGTTACTCGATTTGTGACTCGATCCATGATGAATCGAGTCTTGGATCGATTTGCTCTCTCGATCATTGAGATGTTGGCTCCTCGGCTAAGTCCTCATGATCGAGCTATGTCCTCGATTTAGGGGTCGATTTGGCATAGATCGAGTGATGGATCGAGTCGAGTGATCGATCAGTTTTCAACAGATTTTCCCGAGAGAAATTAGATCGGTCGATCCGATTTGGATCGATCGATCCTTTTTCGTCAAGGTCGATCTTGTCACTCGTTCTCGTCTAGATCGACTGGCTCCTCTCGATTCACTGACTCGATCTAGCAAAGATCGAGCCAGGATCAGTCGATCTAGCACTTGATCTCTAGCCTTATCTTAACCCCTATCGCCTCATTAAGACCTCAAAGTCAAGGTTTAGACTCCTTATACCTGTTCCTACACACTTGCAAAATAAAAACATAAAACTGAAAGGGAAATAAAGCAGAAATATGTACAAGATAAACATGGGAATGCCTCCCAAGTGCGCTTTCTTTAACGTCTTTAGCTAGACTTTACTTGGTTCAGGCGGATGGTGGGTCTTGGAGAAGCACCGAGGGACTCTCCTTATCATAGCTATCTGCCAAGTAGGGCTTGACTCTGTGTCCGTTGATGGTGAATGCACTGCCATTTTTCCCCATCAGAGTAACAGCCCCATATGGCAACACCTCTTGAATCACGAACGGTCCGCTCCACCTTGTTTTCAGCTTGCCCGGGAAGAGCTTGAGCCTCGAGTTGTACAGCAACACCAGTCCTCCTTCCTTAATCTCCTTGGCAACCAACTTCTTGTCATGAGCCTCCTTAGTCTGCTCCTTGTATATCCGGGAGCTCTCGTAGGCGTTCAACCTCAACTCATCCAGTTCGTGTAGCTGAATAAGGCGTCTCTCCTAAGCAGTCTTGAGATCAAAGTTCAGCCTCTTCACAGCCCACAACGCACGGTGTTCCAGCTCAACCGGGAGGTGACAGCCCTTGCCATAGAGTAGAGTGAAAGGAGTTGTACCAATCGGCGTTTTGAAGGCGGTACGGTAGGCCCAAAGAGCGCCATCCAGCTTCACTGACCTGTCTTTCCTTGTTGCTCCGACAGTCTTCTCTAGTACAGCTTTGATTTGCCTGTTGGAGACTTCCACTTGACCGCTTGTTTGAGGATGATATGGTGTAGCCACCTTATACTTAGCCCCATACATTCTCAAGAGGCTCTCAAAGACCTTGTTTATAAAGTGGCTTCCTCCATCACTTATAACAACCTTGGGTACCCCAAACCTCGGGAAGATGATACTCTTGAACAACTTGATTACCACCTTAGAGTCATTTGTAGGGGAAGCAACAGCCTCAACCCATTTGGAGACATAATCCACTGCTACCAAGATGTATTTGTTGCCGTATGAAGAAGGAAAAGGCCCCATGAAGTCAATTCCCCATGCGTCGAACACATCAACCTCGAAGATAGGAACTTGAGGCATTTCGTTCCTCTTAGTTATATTCCTTGCTCGTTGACATGCCTCACAGCTCTTCACAAACTCGTGTGCATCTTTAAAAATGGAGGGCCACCAGAAACCGGCTTGCAACACCTTCGTGGCTGTCTTGAATAAGGCGAAGTGTCCTCCGTAGGAAGAGCCATGGCAATGATAGAGGATGTCCCTGGCTTCTTCCTTTGTAACACATCTCCGGTACAAGCTGTCTACTCCTCTCTTGTATAAGTAGGGCTCGTCCCAAAAGTAGTCACTAGCCTCCCTCATAAACCGCTTCTTGTGATAGTTGTTGAGATGTGTTGGCTCCTCACCACACGCTAGATAGTTCACCACATCAGCATACCACGGTAGATCCTCCTCTTTGAAACTCAACACTTCCTCAAACCTCCCTTCTAGCTTTCCACAAACAGCCGTAGTAATCGCCATAAGCTGCTCTTCTGGAAGAGAGTCATCTAAGGGGAGAGACTCGTTGATCCTTAGCCGTGAGAGGTGGTCAGCGACTCCATTTTCTATCCCTTTCTTGTCTTTAATCTCCATGTCAAACTCCTGGAGTAACAGAATCCATCTTAATAGCCGAGGCTTAGTGTCTTTCTTCGAGTAGATGTATCGTACGGCAGCGTGATCCGTGTATACAATAGCCTTGGAACCAACGAGATATGATCGGAACTTCTCAAAGGCGAAGACTACTGCAAGCAGCTCCTTCTCCGTAGTGGTGTATCGTGATTGCATGTCATCCAAGGTCCTTGAAGCATAATAGATCACGTGTAGCTTCTTGTCTTTCTTCTGACCGAGAACGGCTCCTACGGCGTAGTCACTAGCATCACACATGATCTCAAAGGGGAGAGACCATTCTGGTGCTTGGACTATAGGGTCTGATGTAAGGGCTTCCTTGATGGTCACGAAAGCCTTCAAACACTCCTCATCGAATACAAACTCAGCTTCCTTGCACAAAAGCCGTGTAAGAGGGCGTGCAATCTTGTAGAAATCTTTGATGAAGCGCCTATAGAACCCTGCGTGCCCCAAGAAGCTTCTGATTCTATTAACATTAACCGGCGGCTCAAGACCCATAATGACCTCCACCTTAGCCTGATCAACCTCAATACCCTTCTCTGATATCTTGTGACCGAGCACGATCCCTTCCTTAACCATGAAGTGGGATTTCTCCCAGTTCAGCACCAAGTTTGTCTCTTCACAACGTTTAAGTACCCTGCAAAGATTCAACTAACACACAGGAAAGGACGCACCATACACAGAGAAATCATCCATGAACACCTCTACCATCTCCTCTATAAGATCAGAGAAGATCGACATCATACACCGCTGAAACGTAGCCGGTGCATTACACAATCCAAACGGCATCCTTCGATATGCAAAGGTACCGTAGGGACATGTGAAGGTCGTCTTCTCCTGATCGTTTGGGTGAATAGGTATTTGAAAGAAACCACTATACCCATCGAGAAAACAGTAGTAGGGGTGATTAGCAAGTCTCTCAAGCATTTGATTAATAAATGGCAAAGGGAAATGGTCTTTCCTAGTCGCAAGGTTGAGTTTCCTATAGTCAATACACATCCTATGACCAGTGATGGTCCTAGTAGGGATAAGTTCATCCTTTTCATTCCTTATGACCGTGATCCCTCCCTTCTTAGGCACCACGTGTATAAGGGAAACCCACGTGCTGTCACTTATGGGATAGATCACGTCAGCCTCTAAAAGCTTAAGGATTTCCTTCTTAACAACCTCTTTCAAGTTAGGATTCAAACGCCTTTGATGTTCTATAGAAGAAGCATTCTCATTATCCAAGTGAATCCAGTGAGTGCAAAGCATTGGTGAAAGGCCCTTGATGTCACTTAAAGAGTACCCAATGGCCTTCATATACTTTATCAGCTCAGTCAGGAGCGAGTGCAACTCATCATCACTAAGGTTTTCGTTCACAATCACGGGATAGGTGTTATTAGGCCCTAAGAAAGCATACCTTAGCCCTTTTGGGAGCTCCTTAAGGTCCACCTTTGGGGCTAACAGCTCACTCCAGTCATCCTCGTGGCTGTTGTTGTTGCTTTCCTCCTTGGAACTCTCCTTTGAACCCGAGGCATTGCCCTTCAGACTGCTTTCCTCCATCGCTATCCCTTCTGAGATCGAGTCCTCCGGTCGATTCTCCTCTCGATGTCGTCTAGATCAAGCCATTTCACTCGATTCACTTACTCGATTTGATATGGATCGAGTAAGGGATCGAGACGCTGAGTCGATCTCCTGATTGTTTTTCCTGATCGAGAATTCTTCTCGATCTGTCCATCGATTGTTGCACCGGATCGAGTTGTGTTCTCGATTGACTTATCGATCTGACTCCTGGATCGAGTGATAGCGTCGATCTCGGGGTCGATCTCTAGGCAGCAACCTTTTTCATTCTTGATAATCCTCCTAGAATCCAGCAGGTTCACGTACTCTTGGGTTCTCTGGTCCACATAGCCAAACTCCTCTGGCTCCTTAGTCAGTGCTAGCTTCAGATGGTCTTCAAGAGCCAGCTCTTCCAACAACTCGTCCGCCAAAGCATCCATCGTTTCAATATAGAAAGCTTGTCCTTCAATGGTCGGCTTCTTTAGAACCTTGTTGATGTCGAAGTCTAGCCTGATCTCCTTCCCCAAATGCAAGGCAATCTTCCCATTCTTCACATCTATTATAGCCCCGGCGGTTGCAAGGAACGGTCTCCCTAAGATGAGTGGATCCTTTGGTTCTTCATCCATCTCCAACACTACGAAGTCCGTAGGTACGTTCACACCACTGATTCGCACCGGTAAGTCTTCAAGCAGCCCCACTGGTAGTCTCACACTCCTATCAGCCAACACCAATGAGATCCGACAGTCTTTAAACCGAGTAAAACCAAGCTTTTTAGCCACGGAGTGAGGCATCAAGTTTATGCTAGCTCCGAGATCACACAAGCAACTCTTGAACTCTAGAAAACCCAAAGCGCAGGGTATAGTGAAGCTTCCAGGGTCTCCCAGCTTCTTAGGCACTATCTCCTTATGAATAACCGCACTACACTCTTCACTTAGAACAAGTACCTCTTTGCTTTCTTTATTCTTCTTTGCGAGGGTGTCCTTGAAAAACTTGGCGCACTTGGGCATCATAGCTAGACAATCTACAAGAGGCAGCTTGATCTCCACGTCTCTCAGGTGCTTCTCAAACAAGATTCTGTGCTTCTCGATGAGCTGCTTTTTGAAACGACCGGGAAATGGCAACTTCGGTACGTAAGGTGGGGGCACGTAAGAGTTCTTCTCCTTGGTGGTTTGCTCAGCTTTCTTCTCGGTGACCGCCTTATCTCCTCTTCTCGGTCCTTGGATCCAAACGTTGTCAAAGTTAATCTCATCATCATCAGCCGAAGGTTTACCCTCCCCCTCTTGAATTACAACGTCCTCGTTGTTCTTTGTAGAGACCGGAGGTTCGAGCTCTTTGCCGCTTCTCAACGTTATAGCATTAGCATACTCCTTGGGATTCTGCTCACACTTTCCCGGAAGACTGTTCTGACCACTCGTACTTGCTTTTCCCTTCTCCAGCTGCTTGATCTTGTTGTTTAGGTTGGTGATCTGAGTGGAGAAGTCGGTTAGAGATGAGTCTAGGCGAGTGTTCATTTCAGCGAACTTCTGGTTTGTAGAGGCTTGCCCTTGGATGAGCTGTTGAAACATTGCTTGGACCGGATCAACTTGTTGTTGCATCGGTTGTTGCTGCTGAGGTGCAAAGCCCGGAGGGTAGTTAGGAGTATAACCCTTGTTGTGTTGTTGTTGCCCTTGGAAGTTCCTCTGCCCTTGACCTTGGAAACCACCACTCGGTTGAAAACCTTTGTTGTAAAGGATGAAAGGTTTTGCTTGCTGAGCAGGGTACACTTGATCTTTAGGGTTGGCTATGTTGGTGCTTCGGTAAGAGAGGTTGTTGTTCTGGTAGCCTTGGTTGTAGCCTTGAGACTTGTAGTTTTTCTGTCCAGCCACCCAATTTGCTTCTTCTTGGTTTAGCTCTAACTCTTCTTGGTTCTCATCAGCTTCACCAACAAAGTGAACATGCTTCTGATTTGCTAACACCAGCTTGTCAATCTTCTCATGCAAAGATTTGAGCTCGTTCCTGAGAGACTCTAACTCTGCTCGTCTTGGTGCACGGTCATAATCTTCAGCATAGTTTCCATCACTCAACGCCAAATTTTCTATCAGCTCCATACCCTCTTCTACCTCTTGACCGAGAAAGTTCCCTTTGCTAGCTGTGTCAAGCAACAACCTGATCTTTGGTGAAGCTCCACGGTATATGTACTGAGTAGTGTCTCCTCGCTGAACCCGTGATGAGGACATTGGATCGGGTAGTCTTTGAAACGCTCCTTTGCCTCGTTGAATGTCTCGTTGTTCCTTTGAGTGAAACCGCTGATTTCACTTCTCAACCGTGCTGTCCTGGTGCTTGAGAAGAACTTTGAGAGGAATGCCTTCTTACACTCAGCCCATGATGTGATGGTGCCTTGTGGGAGGGTATTCTCCCAATGTCTAGCTTTGTCTCCGAGTGAAAAGGGGAAGAGACGCAGCTTGAAAGCATCTTCGGATATGCCATTGATCTTGATCATCCCACATACTTGCTCGAAGTTGTCTAGGTGCTCCAAGGGGTCTTCCATTGCTAAGCCATGGAACTTGTTGTTTTGCAACATGGAGATGAAACCTGGCTTGATCTCGAAGTTATTGTTTTGTACCGGAGGAGGAGTGATCCCAAACCTATTGTGCTTGGTATTGGGAGCATCTCCGGCTCCTATGATCCTCGGGGGTCTAGCCGCGTGTTGGGGGTTTCCATTGCCCCGTCCTGCTGGAGGAGGTCCTTCTGGATGCTCGTGTTCAGCCATATCTTCGAAGTTGACCAAACCGTGCTGAACAATCTCCTCAAAGGCTCTTGTTTGCTCTTTGACTCTCCTTTGCCGTGAGTGACCAAGTTGATGAATGTTGTCTAAGGGTTGTAGAATATTGTTGTCTCCCCTTGAACGAAGATTCATGTACCCGAAAACACAAGTTTGAGAGTAGATGTATTAGTAACTTGAAAAAGGTAAAGACTTAGTCTTTGCTAAGATCCAAATCTCTATGTTCTCTAAATAGTCCTAGAACAGCAACGGCGTCATTTGATAAACGGTTTCTATGCTCGGTTTATATTGCAGAGAGGTTATCAAACTCTAATGCAAGCAATGTTGTAGTATAGCAAGCAAGAGAGAGTCAATCCACTTCTAGGAGATAGAGAATGCACAGAGAATGCAAGGACTAAAGCAAATCTAAGCAAAATGAGATAGTTTATGATAAAATATCTAAAAACTAGATGCAGCAACCTAAACAGAATGAAACCTAATTTAAAAATACTAGAAAGGAAGAAACTACCACGAGAAACAAACAGATTAATTAAAGGAGAAAGTCTCGAATTATTAAAATTCGACTAGTGGATCGACCATGAGATCGACCACTAGATCGAGCAGTAACAATCGATCTCGTCTAAAATCGTAAGAACAGTAAAGCTAATGACCAGGATGCTATCAGATAACAAGCGAATGATGAGATAAGACGTAAAGATGCTAAAAGAAAGGGCCTAGGGTTGAGATTCATGGTTAGGGGTTTCAAAGGTTCAACCTTGGCTTTAAAACTTTAAATCGACTCACTTGGTGAGGATCTCTAAGCCTTGAAAACAAAGCAAGATCTATCCGTGGCTTTCGGTATAGATCACTCTTTCATCCTCTCCTCCAAACCCATGGCTTTTGGTGGAAAGAGAGGTCGAAAGGCAAGGAAAACAGATTTCAAACGAATGGCTTAATTAATCCCCCAAACTTCCATGGCTTTTGGGAAGGGGTAACTAGTCTCTAAGGTGTGATCTTCCGAGGCTCCTGAATCCTGTCAAGGTAAAGAACCTCTCGGATCATGAAGCTCTTGGCGTGAGAGTCTTCAAGCTTAAAGATCTCAACACCTTAGAAGAGATAGCCTTTGAAAATGTTTTGAAAAACCCAAGATCGAAACCCTTTTAACCCTTTAATCCTCTCAACCCCGAACCCAAAGGAACTACTCGCTACATATAGAGTAAATCAAGCAAAGCATATGAAACGAGACGATAAACATGAAAAGAAAACTGGATTAAACGGAAACGATTCGAATACAAAAGTTTAAGAGAAAAAACGAGTTTCAACAATGGTGTTCTTCACGAAGACGAGAGAGAAAACATAAGGAAAAAGATAAGGATCTAAAAAGTTATGGGAAAAAGGACATCGCCGCCTTCCCAAAACGTCGAAACAAGCCAATGGTCCCCCCTTCGCTAGCAGCCAAAAACGGTTGAAAGGACAGAGATCGACGTCAAGATCGAGTGGTTCTCTCGATCATATCCGGACATCGTGTCTTCGGCTCGATCTGGGTCTCGATCTTCATCGGCGAATCGAGTGTTGCATCCGATCTCGGTATCGATCTTCGGCTGGATCGAGTGGTGTACTCGATCTGGCCCTCGCTCTGCATGGCGTCATTTACGTCCGTACCGATTGATCGATTGCTTCACTCGATCTCCGTCTCGATCATTCTCCTTGGATCGCCTGGTTGGCTCGATCTTCTGGTCGATCAACTCCTAGATCGACCGGCCATGCTCGATCTGCTCCCCGATCTCTGGTCCTTAGCATATATCCGAGCTCCCACACACTGCTACACCAGCCTCAACACGTCCACGAACCACCACGACTCCAAAGCAGCCAGAAACAACCTGAATGTGATGCAAAATGCAAGGAAAATGCGTATGCTGATGCAAGAATGCTCTAGGACCCTAAGTGATGCAATCTAACCTAAAACATGATACAAATGCATGAAAAGCTAACTAATGAGTATGCAAAATGTATGCAATATGCGATAACATCAGGTAC
This sequence comes from Thlaspi arvense, assembly GCA_911865555.2. Lineage (NCBI taxonomy): Eukaryota > Viridiplantae > Streptophyta > Magnoliopsida > Brassicales > Brassicaceae > Thlaspi > Thlaspi arvense. Next base: position 39,811,714 of record OU466863.1, read on the forward strand.
GGACGTAAATGACGCCATGCAGAGCGAGAGCTGGTTCGAGTCCACTACTCGATCCAACCGGAGGTCGATACCAAGATCGGACGCAACACTCGATCCGCCGGAGATGATCGAGACCCAGATCGAGTTGAAGACACGATGTTCAGAGATGATCGAGAGAGCCGCTCGATCCCGGACTCGATCTTTGTCCTTTCAACCACTTCTGGCCGCTAGCGAGGGGGGCACCATCAGCTTGTTTTGGCCATTTTGGGAAGGCGGCGATGTCCTTTTCCCACACAACTTTTCATCCTTATCTTTTTTATGCTTTTCTCTCTGGTTTTAGAGAAATCCACCATTATCGAACTTTGAGTTTTTCAAGCTTTTGTAATCGAATCATTTTGAGTATAATTTAGTTTCCTTTCATGTTCATCGTTTCTTTCTTCATGCTCTGCTTGATTTATCTTATGTGTAGTGAGTAGTTCATTTGGGTTCGGGGTTGAGAGGATTAAGGGGTTAAAAAGGTTTCGATCCTGGGGTTTTTCTAAGTGTTTAATGGCTATCTCTTCTAGGGTGTCGAGTTCTCAAAGCATAAAGACTCTCACGCCAAGAGCTTTATGATCCGAGAGGTTCCTTACCTTGACAGGATCCGGGGACCTCTGAAGATCACACCCTAGAGACTAGTTACCCCTTCCCAAAAGCCATGGATGTTTGGGGGACTAGTTAAGCCACTCGTTTGAAATCTGTTTTCCATGCCCTTCAACCTCTCTTTCCACCAAGAGCCATGGGTTTGGAGGAGAGGATGAAGGAGTGATCTATACCGAAAGCCACAGATAGATCTTGCTTAGTTTTCAAGGCTTAGAGATTCTCACAAAGTGAGTCGATTTAAAGTTTTCAACCCAAGGTCGAACCTTTGAAACCCCTGACCATGAATCTCAACCCTAGGCCCTCTCTTTTAGCATCTTTACTTCTTCTCTCGTCATTCGCTTGATCTCTGATAGCATCCTGGCCGTTAGTTTTACTGTTCTTGCATTTTTAGACGAGATCGATTGTTATTGCTCGATCTAGTGGTCGATCCCATGGTCGATCCACTAGTCGAATTTTAGTAATTCGTATCTTTGTCCTTTAATTATTCTGTTTGTTCTTCATGGTATTTTAATCATTCCTGGTATTATTAAAATAGTTTGTATTCCATTTAAATTGCTGCATCTAGTTTTTAGGGATTTTCTCAAATCATATCTTGTCTCGCTTAGATTTGCATAGTCCTTGCATTCTCTTTGTATTTTCTATCATCCTAGGCGTGGATTGACTCTCTCTTGCATACTGTGCTACAACCTGTCTTGCATTTGAGTTTGATAACCTCATGGCATAGTCACCCTTGCAAAGAAATTGTTTATCACACCTAGACAACTTCGAGCAAGTATGTGGGATGATCAAGATAAACGGCATATCCGAAGATGCTTTCAAGCTGCGTCTCTTTCCCTTTTCACTCGGTGACAAGGCTAGGCATTGGGAGAAGACCCTCCCACAAGGCACCATCACCCCATGGGCCGAGTGTAAGAAGGCCTTTCTCTCAAAATTCTTCTCTAGCACCAGGACAGCACGGTTGAGAAGCCGAATCAGCGGCTTCACTCAACGAAACAACGAGACATTCAACGAGGCAATGGAACGTTTCAAAGACTACACGATCCAATGTCCTCATCACGGTTTCAGTCAGGAGACCCTACTCAGAACCATCTACCGCGTAGCTTCACCAAATATCAGGTTGTTGCTTGACACAGCTAGCAAAGGGAACTTCCTTGGTAAGGTGTAGAAGAGGGCATGGAGCTGATAGAAAACTTGGCATTGAGTGATGGCAACTACGCTGAGGATTATGACCGTGCACCGAGAGGATCCGAGCTAGAGTCTCACAAAAAGGAGCTAAAATCTTTGCATGAGAAGATAGATAAGCTGGTGTTAGCCAACCAGAAGCATGTTCACTTTGTTGGCGAAGCGGATGAGAATCAAGAGGAGCTAGAGTTGAGCCAGGAAGAAGCCAATTGGGTGGCGGGACAGAACAATTACAAACCTCAAGGCTACAACCAAGGCTACAACCAAAACAACAATCTCTCCTACCGTAGTACCAATGTTGCCAACCCTAAGGACCAAGTGTACCCTGCTCAGCAAGCAAAACCTTTCATCCCTTACAACAAAGGGTTTCAGCCGAGTGGTGGTTTCCAAGGTCAAGGGCAGAACAACTTCCAAGGGCAACATCAAAGTAACAAAGGTTATACGCCTAACTACCCTCCGGGCTTTGCACCTCAGCAGCAACAGCCGATGCAACAACAGGTTGATCCGGTTCAGGCCATGTTTCAGCAGCTGATACAAGGGCAAGCCTCTACAAACCAGAAGTTCGCCGAGATGAAGACTCGTCTAGACTCGTCTCTCACTGACTTCTCAACTCAGATCACCAACTTAAACAACAAGATCAAGCAGCTAGAGAAGGGGAAAGCAAGTACAAGTGGTCAGAATAGCCTATCGGGCAAGTGTGAGCAGAATCCTAAGGAGTATGCCAACGCCTTCCCATGGTTTTGTTTCTTGCTTAGCCTTTAAATATTTCAACAACTTCTCACCCTCTCATTCTTGTTTTCTCGGAAATTTTAAGCAAAGAGAGTGAGAGTTATCTGTTTTCTAAGGCTAGCAAGGCTCTTTTAACAATCTTGCTATAATTATTATTAATTCCCTAAAATTCTAGGGTATTAGTTATAAGCTTTCTTCTTCCCCTCTCTTATTCTCTCATCAAATCGCCGTTTTACTTATCAAACTGCTGGAGAAATTTGTTTCAGGTACAATGGCTCCTAAAAGAACGAGAGAAGAGACAGCACAAGAGGGAGAAGGACAAGAGGTGGCTGTTCAAGAGAGGGTCAGATGGAGTAAGGATGAGAAGAGGGACAAGAAACGGCTTGAAAGGCTTCGGTTTGAGCCTACTAAGTTTGCGGACAGGGAGCTGCTGTTTAAGCTAGGGATCCTTGGAGATTTCGACCAACTCCTCAAGAACATTGGCTTAAGATGTCTGTCACGGATGGATTGCCCAACCATTCCAGAAGTGACAATAGACTTCCTTGCCACGCTGGAGTTTTGTTACGAGAACCCTAGCGCCCCCGTTCCTTCACAAGGCCGTCTCTCCTTCAAGGTTGGACGTCAAGCCTTCAGTCTCTCCATCCCCGAGCTATGTCAAGCGTATGGTCTCAACGCAGCTGCCACCAAGATCGAGTTCCCCTCCTTCAAGCGAGCAAACGATTTTTGGGACCTGATTAGCAACGAAGACTACAAAGCCAACACCGCCAAGATCAAGAGAGTGAGAAGCCCGGTGCTGAGGTACACTTTGAAGCTGATCGCCAACACATTTAGCAGAAGGTCAGTTGCTCCCACGGTCACGAAGACCGAGCTTTGCTTCCTGTTCCAAGGCGTGAAGCATTTGTTGTGTGATCCGGATGAGAATGACGAGCCTATGGAGGATGAGCTCGGCGATGAGGTGAAATATGGATGTGTGCTTGCTGCCTCCTTGATGAAGTACAAGGTTTATGCATTGCGGTGCAAGGCAACCTCTTCTTTCATTGGCGGCTTCCTCACTTCTCAATTCTTACAAGCTGGCGTACCTATACACGACTTCGCACACGTCCCAGCTAGAGCTTTCATGGATGAGGTCTACATGAGGAATACCGACAGCTTGGGACGTACGCCAGCAGAAGGGTTCTACGCATATCTCTTCATAGACGACGAAAACGAGAAGAGAGTGTGCATCCTGCCAAACAAGGACGAGACCGAGCTGCTTGGTGTTGGGAACATCGAGTTCTTGCCAACAGAAGAAGAGTGATTTGCTCCCCTAGGAGGAACGCCTGCCCCAGCAATTGCTCCTCGTCAAAGGTCTGAATCTCCAGCCACGGAAGATGAGATGCCCGAAGCCTACACCTTTCCCAAGATAGACTTTGAGCCGAGAACCAAAACCGAGAAGTTCCTGGCATCTGTTGTGGAGATGCAAAGGAAAATCAACAAATGGCAAGGCAAAATGCTCAAGAAACTTGCCAAGAAGGTCAAGGCACTTCAAGGAGGCTTGTCTAAGAAAGATGCAAGTGAAGAGGTTCAACAACCCGAGAAGAGGAGGCTCTCAACCGGTGGAGTTGTCATCTGTGAGACTCAAGGCAGCAACATTCAGCCGGCGCGTCTTTCTCTCCAGGAACCAACCGGCAAGGGCAAAACCATAGTCTCTAGCTCCTCTGGAACATCCTCAAGTTCCAGCCGAGACTAGACCAGAGGTAACAACTTTCTTCCATTGTACATAACCGCTCATATTTGCTTCTTTTTGCTTTGTGTATTGGTGCTCCTTTGAATTTGTTTGCCACCGGGACGGTGTCAAGCAAGTTTGGGGGAGTACATGTGTGGTTAAACATGTGTTTTCTGATCTTATTTTCCTTTAGCATCCTTGAGTCTTTAGTTCATGAAAAATTGGTAAAATTTTTAAAAACTTTTCAAAGATTCATGTAGTTGCATTCATCTTGTCAAAACTTGTTAGGATTGAGTCTAGAATTTTTCTTAGCATCTAGGTTGTTTGCATTTACATAAGGGGTTAAAGTTTTCTTAAAAAGGTATTTTATACTCATGAATTGTTTCAATGCCCTAGTTAGTAGTTCTCTAATGCTTTGCTTATGCTTTGAAAGTAAGTTCTTACCATGCTTGGATCACTTGCTATGATTTCGTGACATGAATTGAAATCTCATGATTTGAAACTAGTCCTAATAAGTGAAAACCTTAATCTGAAATTTTAATTATCATCCTTATGCATTTGAAAATGAACACATGGATTTTAAAATATTTAGGCTCTCTTCTTCCTTTTACCACTCTTTGTGAGCCTAAGTAGGACTCCCACCTTGACCCTTACCCTTCTTTGAAGCCAAATATTTCTTGTGTGACATCTTTGTGAGGCCTTCTTTTTCGGTTTTGAACATAGCATAAAGTGTTAGGTTTAGGCGACATGATTGGGTTCTCATATGATTGCTAGCTTTCCATTTTGAAGCTAGGTATAGGCTTAGGATAAGTTTGGGGGATCATTGTGGTTATTTTCATGATTATATGTTCTCGGTTTCAAAAGAGTTTTGTGTTTAAAAGAACGAAATAAGTTTTAAGTGAAGGGTTGTGTTTAAAAATTATATATATGCTCTAATAAATTTCAAGAGGTAGCTCTCTCAAATAAAAATAAAAAGAAAAAGAAAAAGAGCCTAAGTGCCGAAAATAAAAAATATAAAAAAGAGAGAAAAAGAAAAATAAAATAAATAAGAGAGGTACCAATAAGAAATAGTTAAAGAGCAAAATTATTTTCAACCTTTTCACTAGCCTAAAGAGTTAAAAATGTTTTCTGTTTTGAATTGGGGAATGCTAAGCTTTGAGAAAAAAAAAGGGTAGATTCTAAGTGGTGAGTGAGGATGAAAGTTAATAAATGAGAGGGGTTTAGGATCATTGTTGGTTTACATGGGTAGATGAGAATCTGATCATGTATGCATCAATTGCCTTCACCTTTAGCATTATACATAAAGTTCTTGCCACTTTTGAGAGAAACCATTGCTTTAATTGAAAACCCTTTTCAAATGAGATCATTCTATGCTCATAACCTACACTCTTAGCCAAATGTGTTTTGCTTTAAAGTGCATAAGTTTGATTCATGGTTCGGATGTTAATGAATGTTAAAGGATTAGTTTCTTTGATTGTTAGGAATATGAGAGTCATGATCTGAATTTCTTCGTGTGATGAGTATGGCTAAGTTCTTTGGAGTATGAGTGTGTGCATAACATTTTAGAACTGTTAACTAGGACATTGAGATTGATTCATTTGAAAGGCACCTTTGCGAGAAGCTTAACCCCCATTCATTTTTAAACCTCTCTTCCTTACTTATTTTCTGTTGCTTGAGGGCAAGCAAGAAGTAAGTTTGGGGGAGTTGATGTTACTGCATATTGCATACATTTTGCATACATATTAGTTAGCTTTTCATGCATTTACATCACACTTTAGACTAGATTGCATCACGTAGGGTCCTAGAGCATTCTCGCACCAGCATACGCATGTTCCTTGCATTTTGCATCACATTCAGGTTGTTTCTGGCCACTTTGGAGTCATGGAGGTTCATGGACGTGCTGAAGCTGTTGTGGCGGTTCGTGGAAAGTCGGATGTTTGCTAAGGACCAGAGATCGGGGAGCAGCTCGAGCATGGCAGGTCGATCTAGATGAGATCGACCAGAAGATCGAGAAGACCAGGCGATCCAAGGAAAATGATCGAGACAAAGATCGAGTGGAGCAATCGATCAAACGGTACGGACGTAAATGACACCATATTGAGCGAGAGCCTGATCGAGTCCACCACTCGATCCAACCAAAGATCAATACCAAGATCGGATGCAACACTCGATCCATCGAAAATGATCGAGACCCTGATCGAGTTGAAGACACGATGTCCGAAAATGATCGAGAGAGCCGCTCGATCCCGAGGTCGATCTCTGTCCTTTCAACCGCTTTTGGCCGCTAGCTAGGGGGGGACCATCGAGCTGTTTTTGCCATTTTGGGAAGGCGGCGGTGTCTCTTTCCACAGACAACTTTTCAATCTTATCTTTTTATGCTTTTTCTCTCTGGTTTTGGAGATTATCCACCATTGTCGAACTTGAAGTTTTTCTTGCTTTTGTAATCGAATCGTTTGAAAGTTTAATCTAGTTCTTTTTCATGTTCATCGTTTCTTTCTTCATGCTTTGCTTGATTTATCTTATGTGTAGTGAGTAGTTTCATTAGGGTTTAGGGGTTGAGAGGATTCAAGGGGTCAAAAAGGTTTTCGATCTTGGAGTTTTCTAGCGCCTAATGGCTATCTCTTTTAGGGTGTTGAGTTCCTAAAGCTTAAAGACTCTCACGCCAAGAGCTTTATGATCCGAGAGGTCTCTTACCTTGACAGGATCCAGAGACCTCTGAAGATCGCACCCTAGAGACTAGTTACCCCTTCCCAAAATCCATGGAAGTTTGGGGGACTAGTTAAGCCATGTGTTTGAAATCTGTTTTCCTGCCCTTCAACCTCTCTTTCCACCAAAAGCCATGGGTTTGGAGGAGAGGATGAAGGAGTGATCTATAACGAAAGCCACGGATAGATCTTATTTCGTTTTCATGGCTTAGAGATTCTCACAAAGTGAGTCGATTTAAAGTTTTCAACCCAAACTCGGACCTTTGAAACCCCTGACCATGAATCTCAACTCTAGACCCTCTTTCTTAGCATTTTTACATCCTCTCTCATCATTCGCTTGATCTTTGATAGCATCCTGGTCATTAGTTTTGCTGCTCTAACATTTTTAGACGAGATCGATCGCTGTTGCTCGATCTAGTGGTCGATCTCGTGGTCGATCCACTAGTCGAATTTTAGTAATTCGTACCTTTGTTCTTTAATTATTCTGTTTGTTCCTCATAGTAGTTTGATCATTCCATTTAGTTGCTGCATCTAGTTTTTAGGGATTTTCTCAAAGCCGATCTTTATTCGCTAAGATTTGCAAAGCCCTTACATTCTCTTTGATCTTCCTAGCTCCTAGAAACGGATTGACTCTCACTTGCATACTGTACTACAACCTAAGTGTTGCATTTGAGTTTAATAGCCTTATTGCATCCTCACCCTTGCAAAGAAACTAGTTATCAAATGGCGCCGTTGCCATTCTAGGAGTTTTAGAAAGCATAGAGATTTGGAGCTTAGTAAAGACTAAGCATTTACCTTGATTTAGTTACTAATATCTCTACTCTATAATGTGTGTCTCTCAGGTACATGAATCTTCGTTCAAGGGGAGACAATAATCTACTTCAACCCTTGGACAACATTCATCAGCTTGGTCATTCGCGGCAAAGAAGAGTACGAGAACAAGCCAGAGCCTTTGAGGAGATTGTTCAGCACGGTCTGGTTGACTTTGAAGCTATGGCTGAACACGAGCATCCAGAGGGACCTCCTCCAGCTCACGGGGCAGTGGGAAGGAGCAATGGAAACCCCCAAACGCGGCTCGACCCCCAAGGATCATAGGAGCTGGAGATGCTCCCAATACTCATCACAATAGGTTTGGGATCACTCCTCCTCCTGTACAAAAAAACAACTTCGAAATTAAGCCAGGTTTCAACTCCATGGTGCAAAACAACAAGTTCCACGGCTTAGCAATGGAAGATCCCTTGGAGCACCTCGACAATTTTGAGCAAGTATGTGGGATGATCAAGATAAACGGCATATCAGAAGATGCTTTCAAGCTGCGCCTCTTTCCCTTTTCACTCGGAGACAAAGCTAGGCATTGGGAGAAGACCCTCCCACACGGCACCATCACCTCATGGGCCGAGTGTAAGAAGGCCTTTCTCTCAAAATTCTTCTCTAGCACCAGAACAGCACGGTTGAGAAGCGAAATCAGCGGCTGCACTCAACGAAACAACGAGACATTCAACGAGTCAATGGAACATTTCAAAGACTACACGATCCAATGTCCTCATCACGGTTTCAGTGAGGAGACCTTACTCAGCACCATCTACCGCAGAGCTTCACCAAAAATCAGGTTGTTGCTTGACACAGCTAGTAAAGGGAACTTCCTTGGTCAGGAGGTAGAAGAGGGCATGGAGCTGATTGAAAACTTGGAATTGAGTGATGGCAACTACGCTGAGGATTATGACCGTGCTCCGAGAGGATCCGAGCTAGAGTCTCACAAAAAGGAGCTGAAATCTTTGCATGAGAACATTGATAAGCTGGTGTTAGCCAACCAGAAGCATGTTCACTTTGTTGGTGAAACTGATGAGAATCAAGAAGAGCTTGAGTTGAGCCAGGAAGAAGCCAATTGGGTGGCGGGACAGAACAATTACAAACTTCACGGCTACAACCAAGGCTACAACCAGAACAACAATCTCTCCTACCGTAGTACCAACGTTGCCAACCCTAAAGACCAAGTGTACCCTGCTCAGCATGCAAAACCTTTCATACCTTACAACAAATGTTTTCAGCCGAGTGGTGGTTTCCAAGGTCAAGGGCAGAACAACTTCCAAGGGAAACATCAAGGTAACAAGGGTCATACGCCAAACTACCCTCCGGGCTTTGCACCTCAGCAGCAACAGCCGATTCAACAACAAGTTGATCCGGTTCAGGCCATGTTTCAGCAGCTGATCCAAGGGCAAGCCTCTACAAACCAGAAGTTTGCCGAGATAAACACTCATCTAGACTCGTCTCTCACTGACTTCTCCACTCAGATCACCAACTTAAACAACAAGATCAAGCAGCTAGAGAAAGGGAAACCGAGTACAAGTGGTCAGAATAGCCTACCGGGCAAGTGTGGGCAGAATCCTAAGGAATATGCCAACGCCATCACGTTAAGAAGTGGCAAAGAGCTAGCACCTCCGGTTACTCCTAAGAACAACGAGGACGTTGTAATTCAAGAGGGGGAGGGTAAGCCTTCAGCTGATGATGAGATTAACTTTAACAATGTCTGGATCCAAGGACCAAGAAGAGGAGACAAAGCAGTTGCTGAGAAGAAAGCGGAACAAACTGCTAAGGAGAAGGATGCTTATGTACCTCCACCGTTTGTACCTAAGCTGCCTTTTCCTGGCCGCTTCAAGAAGCAAGTCATAGAGAAGCATAGAATCCTCTTTGAGAAGCATCTTAAGGACGTAGAGATTAAGCTACCTCTCGTTGACTGCCTTGCAATGATGCCTAAATGCGCCAAATTGTTCAAAGACACTCTCGTGAAGAAGAATAAGGAAAGCAAGGAGGTGCTTGTTCTAAGTGAGGAGTGTAGTGCTGTGATACATAAAGAGATAGTCCCTAAGAAGTTGGAAGACCCTGGAAGCTTCACTATACCCTGCGCTTTAGGTCCCCTGGAGTTCAAGAGTTGCCTTTGTGATCTCGGAGCTAGCATAAATCTTATGCCTCATTCCGTGGCGAAGAAGCTTGGCTTTACTCATTTCAAAGACTGTAGAATCTCGGTTGTATTGGCTGATAGGAGTGTGAGGCAACCAGTGGAGCTGCTTGAAGATCTACAGGTGCGAATCAGCAGTGTGAACGTGCCTACGGACTTCGTCGTGTTGGAGATGGATGAAGAGCCTAAGGACCCACTAATCCTTGGAAGGCCATTCATTGCAACCGCCGGGGCTATCATCGACGTCAAGAACGGGAAGATTGCCTTGCACTTGGGAAAGGATATAAGGCTGTACTTCGTGATGTTACTGCATATTGCATATATTTTGCATACATATTAGTTAGCTTTTCATGCATTTACATCACACTTTAGACTAGATTGCATCACTTAGGGTCCTAGAGCATTCTCGCACCAGCATACGCATGTTCCTTGCATTTTGCATCACATTCAGGTTGTTTCTGGCTACTTTGGAGTCGTGGAGGTTCGTGGACATGCTGAAACTGATGTGGCGGTTCGTGGAAGGTCGGATGTTTGCTAAGGACCAGAGATCGGGGAACAGATCGAGCATGGCAGGTCGATCCAGATGAGATCGACCAGAAGATCGAGAAGACCAGACGATCCAAGGAAACTGATCGAGCATAAGATCGAGTGGAGCAATCGATCAAATGGTACGGATGTAAATGACGCCATGCAGAGCGAGAGCCGGATCGAGTCCACCACTCGATCCAACCAAAGATCGATACCAAGATCGGATGGAACACTCGATCCACCGAAGATGATCGAGACCCAAATCGAGTCGAAGACACAATGTCCAAAAATGATCGAGAGAGCCGCTCGATCCCGAAGTCGATCTCTGTCCTTTCAACCACTTTTGGCCGCTAGCGAGGGGGGGACCATCGAGTTGTTTTCGCCATTTTTGGGAAGGCGGAGATGTCCTTTTCCACAGAACTTTTTCAATCTTATCTTTTTATGCTTTTCTCTCTGGTTTTGGGGATTATCCACCATTGTCGAACTTAAGGTTTTTCTTGCTTTTGTAATCAAATCGTTAAAAGTTTAATCTAGCCCTTTTTCATGTTCATCGTTTCTTTCTTTATGCTTTGCTTGATTTGTCTTATGTGTAGTGAGTAGTATCATTAGGGTTTAGGGGTTGAGAGGATTCAAGGGGTCAAAAAGGTTTTCGATCTTGGAGTTTTCTAGTGCTTAATGGCTATCTCTTCTAGGGTGTTGAGTTCCTAAAGCTTAAAGACTCTCACGCCAAGAGCTTTATGATCTGAGAGGTCTCTTACCTTGACAGGATTCAGGGACCTCTGAAGATCGCACCCTAGAGACTAGTTACCCCTTCCCAAAAGCCATGGAAGTTTGGGGGACTAGTTAAGCCATGCGTTTGAAATCTGTTTTTCCTGCCCTTCAACCTCTCTTTCCATCAAAAGCCATGGGTTTGGAGGAGAGGATGAAGGAGTGATATATACCGAAAGCCACAGATAGATCTTATTTTGTTTTCAAGGTTTAGAGATTCTCACCATGTGAGTCGATTTGAAGTTTTCAACCCGAGTTCGGACCTTTGAAACCCCTGACCATGAATCTCAACCCTAGACCCTCTTTCTTAGCATCTTTACATCCTCTCTCGTCTTTCGTTTGATCTTTGATAGCATCCTGGTCGTTAGTTTTGCTGTTCTTACATTTTTAGACGAGATCGATCGTTGTTTCCCGATCTAGTGGTCGATCCCGTGGTGTGGTCGATCCACTAGTCGAAATTTAGTAATTCGTAGCTTTGTTCTTTAATTATTCTGTTTGTTCCTCATGGTAGTTTGATCATCCCTGGTAATATTAAAATAGTTTTGCATTCCATTTAGTTGCTGAATCTAGTTTTTAGGGATTTTCTCAAAACCGATCTTTGTTCGCTTAGATTTGCAAAGCCCTTGCATTCTCTTTGCTTTTTCTATCATCCTAGGTGTGGATTGACTCTCTCTTGCATGCTGTGCTACAACCTGTCTTGCATTTGAGTTTTGATAGCCTCATTGCATACTCACCCTTGCAAAGATAATAGTTATCACTTCGATATCAATGAGGTTCTGAAGAAGCCGACCATAGAAGGGCAAGCTTTCTACATTGAAACGATGGATGCCTTAGCGGATGAGCTGCTGGAAGAGCTGGCTCAGGAAGATCATTTGAAGCTGGCACTGACTAAGGAGCCAGGAGAGTTCGGCTCTGTAGATCAGAGGGCCCAGGAGTACGCCAACTTGCTGGATTCTAAGAAGATTGTTAAGAAGGATGAAGGCTGCTGCCTAGAGATCGACCCTGAGATCGACGCTATCACTCGATCCAAGAGTCAGATCGATAAGTCAATCGAGAACACAACTCGATCCGGTGCAGCAATCGACAGACAGATCGAGAGGAATGATCGATCCGGAAAAACAATCGAGTCGACGATCAAGAGAGACCTTCCGATCATTTTGGGGTCTAATAAGGAGATCGACTCATCGTCTTGATCCCTTACTCGATCCACATCAAATCGAGTAAGTGAATCGAGCGAAACTGCTCGATCTAGATGATATCGAGAGCAAGATCGACTGGAGGACTCGATTTCAGAAGGGATAGCGGTTGAGGAAAGCAGTCTTAAGGGCCATGCCTCGGGTTCTAAGGAGGGTTCCAAGGAGGAAGACAAGAACAACAGCCACGAGGATGACTGGAGCGAGCTCTGAGCCCCAAAGGTGGACCTTAAGGAGCTCCCAAAAGGGCTAAGGTATGCTTTCTTAGGTCCTAATAACACCTATCCCGTGATAGAATGAAAACCTAAGTGATGATGAGTTGTACTCACTCCTGACTGAGCTCTTTAAGTGACATCAAGGGCCTTTCACCAATGCTTTGCACTCACAGGATTCACTTGGATAATGAGAACGCCTCTTCAATAGAACATCAAAGGTGTTTGAATCCTAATTTGAAAGAGGTTGTTAAGAAAGAGATCCTTAAGCTTTTAGAGGCTGACGTGATCTATCCCATAAGTGACAGCACGTGGGTTTCTCCTGTACACATGGTGCCTAAGAAGCGAGGGATCACGGTCATAAGGAACGATAAAGATGAGCTTATTCCTACTAGAACCATCACTGGTCATAGGATATGTATTGATTATAGGAAGCTTAACCTTGCAACTAGGAAAGATCATTTCCCTTTGCCTTTTATTGATCAAATGCTTGAGAGACTTGCTAATCAACCTTACTACTGTTTCCTCGATGGGTATAGCGGTTTCTTTCAGATACCAATTCACCCAAATGATCAGGAGAAGACGACCTTCACATGTCCCTACGGTACCTTTGCTTATCGAAGGATGCCGTTTGGATTGTGCAATGCACTGGCTACGTTTCAGCGGTGTATGATGTCGATCTTCTCCGATCTAATAGAAGAGATAGTAGAGGTGTTTATGGATGACTTCTCTGTCTATGGTGCGTCCTTTTCTGCGTGTTTGTTGAATCTTTGCAGGGTACTAAAGCGTTGTGAAGAGACAAACTTGGTGCTAAACTGGGAGAAATGCCACTTTATGGTTAAGGAAGGGATCGTGCTTGGTCACAAGATATCAGAGAAGGGCATTGAGGTTGATCAGGCTAAACTGGAAGTCATGATGGGTCTTGAGGTGCCGGTTAACGTTAAGGGAGTTAGAAGTTTCTTGGGACACGTCAGGTTCTATAGGCGCTTCATCAAGGACTTCTCCAAGATTGCACGCCCTCTTACACGGTTGCTGTGCAAGGAAGCTGAGTTTGTGTTTGATGAGGAGTGTTTGCAAGCTTTTGTGACCATCAAGGAAGCCCTTACATCAGCTCCTATAGTTCAAGCACCAGACTGGACACTACCCTTTGAGATCATGTGCGATGCTAGTGACTACGCCGTAGGAGCCGTTCTTGGTCAGAGGAAAGACAAGAAGCTGCATGTGATTTACTATGCTTCAAGAACCTTGGATGACACGCAAACTAGGTACACTACTATAGAGAAGGAGTTGCTTGCAGTAGTGTTCGCCTTTGAGAAGTTCCGGTCATATCTTGTGTGTTCCAAGGCTATTGTCTACACAGATCACGCGGCTTTGTGATACATCTACTCAAAGAAAGACACTAAGCCTCGGCTTTTGAGGTGGATCCTGTTGCTTCAAGAATTTGACATGGAGATTAAAGACAAGAAGGGAATAGAAAATGGAGTCGCTGACCATCTATCTCGGCTAAAGATCAACGAGTCTCTTCCCTTAGATGACTCTCTTCCAGAAGAGCAACTCATGGCGATCACTACGGCTGTTTGTGGAAGGCTAGAAGGGAAGTTTGAGGAGGTGTTGAGCTTCAAAGAGGAGGATCTTCCTTGGTACGCTGATGTTGTGAACTATTTAGCATGCGGAGAAGAGCCGACACATCTCAACAGCTACCACAAGAAGCGGTTCATGAGAGAGGCGAGTGACTACTTTTGGGACGAGCCCTACTTATACAAGAGAGGAGTGGACAGTTTGTACCGGAGGTGTGTTACGAAGGAAGAAGCTAGAGACATCCTCTATCACTGTCATTGCTCTTCCTACGGAGGACACTTCGCTTCATTCAAGACTGCCACGAAAGTGTTGCAAGCTGGTTTCTGGTGGCCTTCCATCTTCAAAGATGCACACGAGTTTGTGAAGAGCTGTGAAGCATGTCAACGAGCAGGGAATATCACCAAGAGGAACGAGATGCCTCAGGTATCTATCTTCGAAGTTGACGTGTTCGACGCGTGGGGCATAGACTTCATGGGGCCATTTCCTTCTTCATACGGCAACAAGTACATCTTAGTAGCAGTTGATTATGTCTCTAAATGGGTTGAGGCTGTTGCTTCCCCTACAAACGATTCTAAGGTGGTGATCAAGCTGTTTAAAAGCATCATTTTCCCGAGGTTTGGGGTACCAAAGGTGGTTATAAGCGATGGAGGAAGTCATTTTATAAACAAGGTCTTTGAGAACCTTTTGAGGAAATACGACATTAAGCATAAAGTGGCTACACCGTATCACCCTCAAACAAGCGGTCAAGTGGAAGTCTCCAACCGGCAAATCAAGGCTATACTAGAGAAGACTGTCGGAGCAACAAGGAAAGACTGGGCAGTAAAGCTGGACGACGCTCTTTGGGCCTACCGTACCGCCTTCAAAACACCGATTGGTACAACCCCTTTCACTCTGCACTATGGCAAAGGTTGTCACCTCCTGGTTGAGCTGGAACACCGTGCACTGTGGACTGTAAAGAGGCTGAACTTTGACCTCAAAACTGCTCAAGAGAGGCGCCTCATCCACCTACATGAACTGGACGAATTAAGGCTGAACGCTTATGAGAGCTCTCGGATATACAAGGAGCGGACTAAGGAAGCTCATGACAAGAAGTTGGTTGCCAAGGAGATTAAGGAAGTAGGTTTGGTACTGCTGTATAATTGAAGACTCAAACTCTTCCCGGGAAAGCTGAAGTCAAGGTGGAGCGGGCCGTTTGTTATCCAAGAAGTGCTGCCTTATGGAGCTGTTACATTGATGGGCAAGAGTGGCAGTGCATTCACCGTGAACGGACACAGGGTCAAGCCTTACTTGGCGGACAGCTATGACAAGGAGGGTACCTCGGTGCTTCTCCAAGACCCACCATCTGCCTAAACCAAGTAAGGTCTAGCTAAACACGTTAAAGAAAGCGCACTTGGGAGGCATTCCCATGTCTATCCTGTACATATTTCTACTTTATTTATCTTTCAGTTTTATGTTTTTATTTTGCAAAGTGTGTAGGAACAGGTATAAGGAGTCTAAACCTTGACCTTGAAGGTAAAATGAGGCGATAGGAGTTATGAAAAGGCTAGAGATCGAGTGCTAGATCGACTAATCCTGACTCGATCTTTGCTAGATCGAGTCAGTGAATCGAGAGGAGCCAGTCGATCTAGACGAGAACGAGTGATAAGATCGATCTAGACGAAAACAGATCGATCGATCCTAAATGGATCGACCGATCTAATTTCTCTCGGGAAAATCCTTTGAAAACAGATCGATCACTCGACTCGATCCATCACTCGATCTATGCCAAATCGACCCCAAATCGATCACGTAGCTCGATCACGAGGACTTAGCCGTGGAGTCAAAATCTCAACGATCGAGGGAGCCAATCGATCCGAGACTCGATCCATCATGAATCGAGTCACAAATCGAGTAATCCTCTCGATCTGAGCCATTATAGGCATGAGATCGAGTCCTAGATCGACCAAACGGACTCGATCTCATGCCGAGATAACATTTTCTTTCCCTCCTTTATTCTTTTCCCTCCAGTTTTTAAATTCAAAACTTGGTCAAGGCAAGCATCTTTGACCATGAAAGATGTGCCTTGACCAAGACTTTGTCAGAAAACCACCTTTCCTACCCATGGTTTTGTTTCTTGCTTAGCCTTTAAATATTTCAACAACTTCTCACCCTCTCATTCTTGTTTTCTCGGAAATTTTAAGAAAAGAGAGTGAGAGTTATCTGTTTTCTAAGGCTAGCAAGGCTCTTTAACATTCTTGCAAAAGGTATTTTCCGAGTTTGATAAAACATTTTTTGGAAAATTCCCTTTTATTTCGCAAGCCATTGTTTTAGATGATAGGACCGTTTTTGAATTTTAAAAATTTAGCTAAATAAAAGGAATAATTCTGGATTTTCTAGTATCTATAGATTTGATACTCCTTTATTTTGCTATAATTTCAATTAATTCCCAAAAATTCTAGGGTATTAGTTATAAGCTTTCTTCTTCACATCTCTTCTTCTCTCATCCGATCGCTGTTTTGCTTATCAAATTCCTTGAGAAATTTGTTTCAGGTACAATGGCTCCCAAAAGAACGAGAGAAGAGACAGCACAAGAATAAGGACGACAAGAGGTGGCTGTTCAAGAGAGGGTCAGATGGAGTAAGCATGAGAAGAGGGACAAGAAACGGCTTGAAAGGCTTTGGTTTGAGCCTACTAAGTTTGCGGACCGGGAGCTGCTGTTCAAGCTAGGGATCCTTGGAGATTTTGACCAACTCCTCAAGAACATTGGCTTAAGATGTCTGTCACGGATGGATTGCCCAACCATTCCAGAAGTGACAATAGACTTCCTTGCCACGTTGGAGTTTCGTTACGAGAACCCTAGCGCCCCCGTTCCTTCATAAGGCCGCCTCTCTTTCAAGGTTGGACGTCAAGCCTTCAGCCTCTCAATCCCTGAGCTATGTCAAGCGTATGGTCTCAACGCAGCTGCCACCAAGATCGAGTTCCCCTCCTTCAAGCGAGCAAACAATTTTTGGGACCTGATCAGCAACGAAGACTACAAAGCCAACACCGCCAAGATCAAGAGAGTAAGAAACCTGGTGCTGAGGTACACTTTGAAGCTGATCGCCAACACGTTCAGCGGAAGGTCAGTTGCTCCCACGGTCACGAAGACCGAGCTTTGCATCCTGTTCGAAGGCGTGAAGCATTTGTTGTGTGATCCGGCCGAGAATGAAGAACCTATGGAGGATGAAATCGGCGACGAGGTGAAGTATGGATGCGTGCTTGCTGCCTCCTTGGTGAAGTACAAGGCTTACGCCTTGCGGTGCAAGGCAACCTCTTCTTTCATTGGCGGCTTCCTCACTCCTCTATTCTTACAAGCTGGCGTATCTATACACGACTTCACACATGTCCCAGCTAGAGCTTTCATGGATGAGGTCTACATGAGGAATACCGACAGCTTCAAATGCACGCCAGCAGAAGGGTTCTACGTTTATCTCTTCATAGACGACGAAAACGAGAAGAGAGTGTGCATGTATTTGGGGGAGTTGATGTTACTGCATATTGCATGTATTTTGCATACATATTAGTTAGCTTTTCATGCATTTACATCACACTTTAGACTAGATTGCATCACTTAGGGTCCTTGAACATTCTCGCACCAGCATACGCATGTTCCTTGCCTTTTGCATCACATTCAGGTTGTTTCTGGCTACTTTGGAGTCGTGGAGGTTCGTGGACGTGCTGAAGCTGTTGTGGCGGTTCGTGGAAGGTCGGATATTTGCTAAGGACCAGAGACCGGGGAGCAGATCGAGCTTGGCAGGTCGATCTAGATGAGATCGACCAGATGATCGAGAAGCCCAAGCGATGCAAGGGAAATGATCGAGACGAAGATCGAGTGGAGCAATCGATCAAATGGTACGGACGTAAATGACGCCATGCAGAGCGAGAGCCGGATCGAGTCCACCACTCGACCCGACCAAAGATCGACACCAAGATCGGATGCAACACTCTATCCGCCGAAGAAGTTCGAGACCCAGATCGAGTAGAAGACACGATATCCGAAAGTGATCGAGAGAGCCGCTCGATCCCGAAGTCGATCTCTGTCCATTCAACCGTTTTTGGCCGCTAGTGAGGGGGGGACCATCAAGCTGTTTTCGCCATTTTGGGAAGGCGGCGATGTCTTTTTCCACACACACTTTTTCATTCTTATCTTTTTATGCTTTTTCTCTCTGGTTTTGGAGACTGTCCGCCATTGTTAGACTTTGAGCTTTGAATCGTTTAAGTTTTAAGTAATCGTTTCATTTGTAGCGAGTAGTTTCATTTGGGTCTCGGGGTTGAGAGGATTCACGGGGTCTAAGGGGTTTTCAAGTTGGTAGTTTTCTTGTTCTTAATGGCTTTCTCTTCTAGGATGTTGAGTCCCTAAGGTTTAAAGACTCTCACGCCAAGATCTTTATGATCAGAGAGGTCTCTTAGCTTGACAGGATCCAGAGATCTCTGAAAATCACATCCTAGAGACTAG
The DNA here is from genome assembly GCA_911865555.2 of Thlaspi arvense. NCBI lineage: Eukaryota > Viridiplantae > Streptophyta > Magnoliopsida > Brassicales > Brassicaceae > Thlaspi > Thlaspi arvense. Next base: position 39,830,365 of record OU466863.1, read on the forward strand.
TTACCCTTTCCCAAAAGCCATGGAAGTTTAGGGGACTAGTTAGGCCGTGTGTTTGAAATCTGAGTTCATTGCCCTTCAACCTCTCTTTCCACCAGAAGCCATGGGTTTGGAGGGGAGGATGAAGGAGTGATCCATACCGAAAACCACGGATGGATCTTGTTTTTGTTTTCAAGGCTTAGAGAATCTCACAAAGTGAGTCGATTTAAAGTTTTCAACCCCAACTTGGACCCTTGAAACCCCGGACCATGAATCTCGACCCTAGACCCTTCTTTCTTAGCATTCTTACATCTTTGTTAGTCATTTGCTTGATATTCGTCGCATCCTGGTCATTAGTTTCTTCATACTTGCATTTTTAGACGAGAACGATCCAAACTGCTCGATCTAGTGGTCGATCCTGTGGTCGATTCACTTGTCGATTTTTGTTAAATCATAGCCTTGCATTTTAATTTTTCTGTTTGTTCCTCGTAGTAGTTCAATCACTCTTGGTAATTTTAAAATAGTTTTGCATTCCATTCGGTCGTTGCATATAGTTTTAAGGATTTTCACAATATCGCCTGTTATTTGCTTAGCTTTACACTGCTCTTGCATTCTCTTTGATCTTCATAGCTCCTAGAAGTGGATTGATTCTCACTTGCATACTGTACTACAACCTAAGTGTTGCATTTAAGTTTGATAGCCTCATTGCATCCTCACCCTTGCAAAGATAGTAGTTATCAAAGAACTGCTGGGTAAAAGCTTCTTCCCAGAAATTAGGGATTTTTGGTATTTATAGGAGTCTAAGCGAAAATGGCAGAGTTTTGAATAAAAGGTCTTCAGTCTGGCAGCGTATTGGTCAGTTGCGTCGGTCTTGAGTAACCGAAATGGATCCATATCGGTCTGGAGTGATCGGCACATATGACCGAAATTCATCCGGTGTGTTTGTGTCGGTCATATTTGACCGATATTGGTGACCGAAATTTCTCTGTATCGGTCATCCTTGACCGATACTCTCCGTGCTCTGACCGAAAACTTCTGTAGAGATCTTCTGCTTCTATCCTTTTTGCTCCCTCTTGCCCAGCTAGCATCCTGGATCGTCCCCAAAGCTCCTCCAAACTCCTTTTAGCTCCAAAAGCACCTAAAAACATCTGAAATGCAAAGGAAATGCAAACTATACTCTGGATGCAACTTAAGTCTAAAAGGAGAAGAAAATGGGACAAAAGCAAAGGGAAAACATGCAAAAGAGAACCAAAATATGTACTAAATGCAGCCCTAAATGGTGTAAATACAAGGGATACCAGTAACACGTTATGCTAAGTTCAAACCGAAAAGAGGCCTCACAATGATGTCACACAAGAAAGCTTGGCTTGAAAGAAAGGTAAGGGTGATGGTGGGAATTCTACTTAGGCTCAGAAAGAGTGGTAAAAGTAGGAAGAGAGCCTAAATATTTTTAAGATCCATGTGTTCATTTTCAAATGAATAAGAATGATAATTAAAAAATATATATTAGGGTTCTCACTTATTAGGACAAGTTTCAAATCATGAATGTTCAATTCAAGTCACGAAAATCAAAACAAGTGATCCAAGCATGGTAAGCACTTACTTTCAAAGCGTGAGCAAAGCATTAAAGAACTACTAACTAGGGCATTGAAACAATTCATGAGCTTAAAATACTTTTTTAAGAAAACTTTAACCCCTTATGCAAATGTAAACAACCTAGATGCTTAAAGATTCTAGACTCAATCCTAAAATGCTTAACAATGTGAATGCAACTACATGAATTTCTTTTTTTTTTTTTTTTTTTTGAAAATTGTTAAACATTTTACAAATTTTTTTTTTTGTTCTTTTCTATGCCTTAGAATGTATGCAAGACTCAAGGGATGCAAAGATAAAATAAGAGCAAAATAAACATGTCAAACCACACACATACTTCCCCAAACCTGAATGACACCGTCCCGGTGGCAAACAAATTCGAGAGAGCTCAAAACACTAAGCAAAAATCAAGAAAACATGAGCGGTATGTACAATGGAAGGTTGTTGGTAACTCGGGTCTAGCCTCGGCTGGAACTTGAGGATGTTCCAGACGAGCTAGATGTTATGGCTTTGCCTTTGGATGCTGGCTCTTGGAGAGAGAGACGCGCCGGCTGAATGTTGCTTCCTTGAGTCTCACGGATGACAACTCCACCGGTTGAAAGCCTCCTCTTCTCGGGCTGTTGCGAAGCTCCTTGAAGCGCCTTGACCTTCTTGGAAAGCTTCTTGATGACTTTGCCCTGCCACTTGTTGATCTTTCTTTGCATCTCCACAACAGAAGCAAAGAACTTTTCTGTCTTGGTCCGCGGCTCAAAGTCAAGCTTAGGGAGGACAAAGGCTTAGGGCATCTCATCATCTGTGGCTGGAGACTCTGATCTAGGGCGAGTAGCTTGCTGAATGGTTGCCGCGGCTCCTAGAGGAGCAAAGCACTCCTCTACGCTTGGAAGAAACTCGATGTTCTCAATTCCCAACAGCTCGGTTTCGGTCTGGTTTGGCAAGATACACGCCCTCTTCTCATTCTCCTCCTCAATGAATAAGTATTCAAATAAGCCCTTGGCTGGCGTGCGTCCCAAGCTATCAGTGTTCCTTAGATACGTCTCGTCCATGAAGGCTCTATCTGGAATGGGAGTGAAGTTCTGAAGCGGTACGCCGGCTTGCACGAACAAGGGTGTCAGGAAACCGCCAATAAGCGATGAGCTTCCTTGCATCTCAAGGCATATGCCTTGTATTTCACCAACGAAGCAGCAAGGATGCACCCGTAGTTCACGTCATCTCCGAGCTGGTCTTCCAACCGCTCATCATTCTCATCCGGGTCACACACGAGATGCTTAACGCCTTGGAATAAAAAGCAAAGCTCCGTCTTGGTCACCGTGGGGGCTACTGACAGACCACTAAAGGTGTTTGCCATCAGCTTCAAAGTGTAATGTAGCACCGGGTTCCTCACTCTCTTGATCTTCGCGGTATTCGCCTTGTAGTCGTCATTGGCTATGAGGTCCCAAAAATCGTTTGCTTGAGTGAAGGAGGGAAACTCAACTTTCGTGGTGGCTGCATCGAGGCCATAAGCTTGGCAAAGCTCGGGGATTGAGAGACTGAAGGCTTGACGTTTTATCTTGAAGGAGAGGCGGCCTTGAGAAGGAGTTAGGACGATAGGGTTCTCGTACGCAAACTCCAAAGTGGCAAGGAAGTCGATTGTCACTTCGGGATAGGTTGGGCAATCCATCCATGACAAACACCTCAGCCCTATCTTCTGGAGGAGTTGATCAAAATCTCCTAAAATCCCCATCTTAGCCAGGAATCCTCTGTTCGCGAACTTGGTTGGCTCGAACTTCAGCCTTTGAAGCCGTTCCTTGTCACGTTTCTCATCCTTACTCCAACGAACCCTCTCCTAAACAGCCACTTCTTGGTTTCCTCCCTCTTGTGCTGTCTCTTCTCTCGTTCTTTTGGGAGCCATTGTGCCTGAAACAAGTTTCTCAAGCAAAGCGACGAGCAACACGGCGGTATGTTGTGAGAAAAAGAGAAGCAAAGAAGAAAACTTATAACTAATATCATAGAATTTTGGGGGATTTATAAAAATTATAACAAGATAATAGAGAATCATATCTAGAGATAGAGGGAAATCTAGAATTTTTCCTATTGTCAAGCTATTTTAAAAATTTAAAACCGCCCTAGCATCTAAAACAATCAAAGCGAATAAAAAGGAAATTTTCGTGAAGATTTTCTTGAAGATTCGAAAATACCTTTGCAAGATTGAAAAAGATTGCTGCTAGCCCTTAGAAAACAAGAATTCACACTCTCTTTTGCTTAACAACTCGAGAAAACAAGAATGAGAGAGTGTGAAAGCGGTTGAAAACATTTAAAGGCTAACAAAAACAAAACCATGGGTAAAAGAGGTGGTTTTCTGACAAAAGTTGTGGTCAAGGCACATCTTTCATGGTCAAAGATGCTTGGCTTGACCACTTTTTGAATTTAAAAACCGGAGGGAAAGAGGAAAGGAGGGAAAAGAAAATGTTACCTCGGCACAAGATCGAGTCCATTTGGTCGATCTAGGACTCCATCTCATGTCCATAATGGCTTGGATCGAGAGGGTTGCTCGATTTGGGACTCGATTCAAATTGAATCGAGTCTTGGATCGATAACACCTCTCGTTTCTTGAGTTTTTGGCACGATGGCTAAGTCCTCGTGATCGAGCCACGTTCCCGATTTAGGGGTCGATTTAAGCTTGGATCGAGTGGCAGATCGAGTAGACTATTCGATCTAGCCTTGAAAATCGAGTGACTCAGTCGATCCACCCCTCGTTTGCTTTTCAGGCTAAACGAATAGGGTGTTCGTCCTCTCTTGATCGACTGTGTCACACGATCCATCTACTCGATCTCGTCTAGATCGTCTAACTCCTCTCGATTCACTAGCTCGATCTAGCAAAGATCGAGCCAGGATGAGTCGATCTAGCACTCGATCTCTAACCTATACCCGCCCCTTCTTACTCCTTTTGGATCTAAGATCAGGGCCTGCAATCCCTCATACCGGTTCCTACAAACGCATAAGATAAAAACATAAAACTGAAAGAGAAATAAAGCAAAAATATATACAAGATAGACATGGGAATGCCTCCCAAGTGCGCTTTCTTTAACGTCTTTAGCTAGACTTTACTTGGTTTAGGCAGATGGTGGGTCTTGGAGGAGCATTGAGGTGCTCTCCTTGTCAAATGCACTCGCCATGTATGGCTTAACTCTGTGTCCGTTCACTGTGAATGCATTCCCACTATTGCCTACCAACGTGACAGCTCCCTAGGGTAATACCTCCTTGATTTCATACGGCTCACTCCATCGTGACTTTAGCTTTCCTGGAAAGAGCTTGAGCCTTGAATTGTAAAGCAGCACCAAAGTCCCTTCCTTGGGTACCAACTTCTTGTCATGAGCAGCCTTGGTGCGCTCCTTGTAGATCCTAGCGCTTTCGTACGCATCCAGCCTTAGCTCATCAAGCTCATGTTGCTGGATTAAGCGCTTCTCCTGAGCCGTCTTTAGATCAAAATTAAGCCGCTTCACAGCCCATAATGATCTATGTTCCAGCTCAACGGGGAGGTGACATCCCTTGCCATACAGAAGAGTGAAAGGATTAGTACCAATAGGTGTTTTGAAGGCAGTTCGGTAAGCCCACAAAGCGTCGTCTAACTTCACTGCCCAATCCTTCCGAGTTGTCCCAACTGTTCTCTCAAGTATTGCCTTGATCTGTCGGTTAGAGACCTCCACTTGGCCACTCGTTTGAGGATAGTAAGGTGTACCTACCTTGTGCTTCACGCCATACTTCCTTAGAAGGTTTTCAAACAACTTGTTGATGAAATGGCTTCCTCCGTCGCTTATCACCACCTTGGGTACTCCAAACCTCGGGAATATGATGCTCTTAAAGAGCTTGATCACCACCTTAGAGTCGTTTGTAGAGGAAGCAATGGCCTCAACCCATTTAGAAATGTAGTCAACAGCCACCAAAATGAACTTGTTGCCGTAGGAAGAAGGAAACGGCCCCATGAAGTCTATGCCCCATGCGTCAAAGACGTCTACCTTAAAGATGGGAATCTGAGGCATCTCGTTCCTCTTAGTGATGTTCCCTGCTCGTTGACAAGCTTCGCAACTCATCACGAACTCATGGGTGTCTTTGAAGATGGACGGCCACCAGAAACCGGGATGCAAGACCATAGTGGCGGTCTTGAATGAAGCAAAGCGCCGGCCATACGAAGAACCATGGCAGTGAAAGATGATATCTCTTGCTTCCTCCTTCGTCACGTATCTCCTGTATAGGCTGTCAACACCTCTCTTATATAAATAGGGCTCGTCCCAAAAGTAGTTGCTTACGTCCCTCATGAACTTCTTCCTGTGATAGTTGTCAAGATGCGAAGGCTCTTCCCCACATGCCAAGTAGTTCACAATGTCCACGTACCAAGGAAGATCCTCCTCTTTGAAGCTCAGAACCTCCTCAAACTGCCCTTCTAGCTTTCCATAAAAAGCTGTAGTGATCACCATGAGTTGTTCCTCGGGAAGCGAATCATCTAAGGGTAGAGACTCGTTGATTCTTAACCGAGAGAGATGGTCAGCGACGCCGTTCTCTATCCCTTTCTTGTCATTAATCTCCATTTCAAACTCCTGAAGAAGAAGAATCCATCTCAAAAGCCTCGGCTTAGTGTCTTTCTTGGAATAAATGTACCTCAAAGCCCCGTGATCTGTGTAGACAATGGCCTTGGAACCCACGAGGTATGACCGGAACTTCTCAAAGGCAAACACTACTGCCAATAGCTCCTTCTCCATAGTAGTGTACCTTGTTTGGGTGTCATCCAAGGTTCTTGAAGCATAGTAAATCACGTGCAGCTTCTTATCTTTCCTTTGACCTAGAACGGCTCCCACGGCATAGCCACTAGCATCACACATAATCTCGAATGGTAGAGTCCAGTCCGGTGCTTGCACTATAGGCACGGATACTAGAGCTTCCTTGATGGTCACGAAAGCATGGAGGCAATCCTCATCGAACGAAAAGTCAGCTTCCTTACACAACAGCCGTGTGAGAGGGCGTGCAATCTTGGAAAAATCCTTGATTAAGCGCCTGTAGAAGCCAGCATGGCCTAGGAAACTCCTCACTCTTTTGACATTAACCGGCGGCTCAAGACTCATCATGACCTCAACCTTGGCCTTATCAACCTCAATGCCCTTCTCTGATATCTTATGGCCAAGCACGATCCCTTCTTTCACCATGAAGTGACATTTCTCCCAGTTAAGCACCAAGTTTGTCTCCTCACAACGCTTTAGTACCTTGCAATGATTCAACAATCATGCAGAAAAGGATGCACCATAGACAGAGAATTCATCCATAAACACCTCTACCATCTCTTCTATTAGATCGGAGAAGATCGACATCATACACCGCTGAAACGTAGCTGGTGCGTTGCACAACCCGAATGGCATCATTTGATACGCAAAGATGCCATAAGGGCATGTAAAGGTCGTCTTCTCCTGATCATTTGGACGGATTGGTATTTGGAAAAATCCACTATATCCATCAAGAAAGCAATTGTAGGGACGATTAGCAAGTCTTTCAAACATTTGATCAATAAAAGGCAATGGAAAATGATCCTTTCTAGTAGCAAGATTAAACTTCCTATAATCAATACACATACGGTATCCTGTAATAGTCCTAGTAGGTATAAGCTCATCTTTGTCATTCTTAATGACCGTGATCCCTCCCTTCTTAGGCACCACGTGTACGGGAAAGACCCACGTGCTGTCACTTACGGGATATGTCACGTCAGCTTCTAGCAGCTTAAGAATCTCTTTCTTAACAGCCTCTTTCAAATTAGGATTCAAACGCCTTTGGTGTTCTATAGAAGAGGCGTTCTCATTATCCAAGTGAATCCTATGAGTGCAAAGCATTGGTGAAAGGCCCTTGATGTCACTTAGAGAGTACCCTAACCTGCACCTCGGGAAGCTCTACACTCACAAGCAATTTGTGTGATCTAGGGGCCAGCATAATCTCGATTCCTCTCTCTACAGCCAAGTGTCTGGGTTACAGAAGCTTCAAGGAGAATGATATCTCTCTTATCTTAGCGGATAGTACAAGGAAAATTCCTGATGGTTTGCTGGTTGATCTACCCATATTTATTGAAGGAGTGAAAGTGCCAACAGATTTTGTGATACTTGATATCGACAATGCTACAAGGGATTCCATCACTTTGGGAAGGCCTTTCTTGGCCTCAGTGGAGCATTGATAAAGGTTCAGAAAAGCCTTATTAAGCTAAAGTTGGGAAAGAACAAGGTCCTCAAGTTTGATGCTAAGTGATTGGAGCCTGGGTCCAACAAAGAGGAACATTCTTACTAACTTGGGTTCAAAACAGAAAGCTTGAGGGTTAATGACTTTCTGCCCCCGTAATGAATAAGATGGAGAGAGCTTTGATGGGAAGTGTGTATCTGATCTGTTTATGGAGCATCAACCCACACCAATGGAGGAACGAGTCAATGGGATTGATCACTGAGTGTTTGTATACTTATTAGGATTGCTTGTGTTAAATTTTGACAGTGAAAGTACGATTTTCTAGCTAGTTTTTATTCTTGGTGATTAGTGAGTCCGAAATTTGCAATTACTCACTGGTAACCTGTTAGATTTTGATGCTTCCAATTCCATTAGGCTTCTATCACATAGAAGAATCATATTTGAATGATGAATCACAGCTTTAATCACTTTGTGAATTTTTCATTTTGGCCAAATTTTCAAAAGTTTGGCCTAGTGTTGAGATTGTGATCATTGGTGATATTGCTGCATATTTCGTGTGTTTTGCATACATATAAGATAGTTTTTCATGCATTTACCTTGCTCATCAGGCTAGTTTGCATCATCTTAGGTCCTAGAGCTCTTTTGCATAAACATTTGCATATTTCTTGCATTATGCATTGCATTCAGGTTATTTTTGGCTACTTTGGAGCTTTGGAGGATTCGTGGACGTGCTAAGGCTCGTGAGCAAAGTCGTGGACACGTGGAGAACTCAGGAGTGCATGCTAAGGACCCGAGATCAAGTGGAAGATCGAGCACGGCAGGTCGATCTAGACGAGATCGACCAGAAGATTGAGTGACCAGGTCGATGCAAGGAAATGGATCGACACCAAGATCGTGTGTGGAGATCGATCTGAAGTACAGACGTAAATGACACCATGCAGGTCGAGGACCGGATCGAGCTTCCAACCCGATCAGCACAAGATCGACTTAGAGATTGACTAGAGCCATCCGATCCAAAACGAAGATCGAGGCCCAGATCGAGCTTTGCGCTCGATCCCAGACCATCCTTATCCGTCCTGGTGGCTTTCGACCGTAGCGAAGGGGGGGGGGGGGACCATTTGCGGTTTAGGCATTTTTGGCAAAAGGCAACGATCCCTTTCATTAATCCCATTCTGTCTTCTATCTTTTTCGTTCTCTCTCGTTTTCAGGCGAATCCACCATTGTAGACTTTCGAGCTTTTCTTGCAATTTAACTTTAGAATATAGAACATCTTGCTTTAATCTTTGTCAATCTTGCTTAATAGATCGTCTTTTATGCTTTTGTCGGTTTTCTTAATGAGTCGCGAGTAGTCTTTTTGGGTTTCGGGGTTGGGGCGATTCGAAAGGGTCAAAAAGGTTAAAGCCTTGTGTTTTCTTGTTCTTCATCACCATCTCTTCTAGGATTTCGAACGCTTAAGGCTTAAAGACTCTCACGCCAAGATCTCTAAGATTCGAGGGATGTCTTACCTTGACAGGATCCAGATGTCCTGGAAAATCGAATCGTAGAGGCTATTCTGCCTTTCCCACACGCCATGGTTGTAAAGGGGTCTAGTTAGGTCGTTTATTTGAAATCTATGTTTTATGCCCTTCAATCTCTTTTTCGACCAAACGCCATGGGTTTGGAGAAGAGAATGAAGGAGTGATCCATACCACACTCCATGGATGGATCTTGTTTTGTTTTCAAGGCCTAGAGAACCCCTCAAAGAGAGTAGATCTAATGTTTTCAAACAAGCTTTGACCTTTGTGACCCACGAACGTGACCCTCAACCCTAGACCCTCTTTCTTAGTGTCTTAAGTCGTTTAATATCATTCCATCATCATAAAGTTGTGTTCTTGTTAATCGCAATTCGCATCATTTCATCATTCTAGGTTGTTTAGACGAGATCGATCGTTGTTGCTCGATCTAGTGGTTGATCCCGTGATCGATCCACTAGTCTATTTTTAATAATTAGTAGCTTTGCATTTTAAATATTCTACTTGTTCGTCGTGGTAGTTAACCCTCTTCCAGGGATTTTAAAATTTTTTGCTTTGCATTTGAAACTTGCATTTAGTTTTTAGGGATTTTACCAAACATTTATCATTTCTGCTTAGCTTTGCTCATCCTTTGCATTCTTAGTGAACTTGCTACCCCTATGTGTGGATTGATATCTCTCTTGCTCACTATACTACATCTCTGTGTGCATTAGAGCTTTGATAACCTCTCTGTTGCATCTTGATATATCATTGCATTGCAGAAAACCTGTTATCAAATGGCATTGTTGCCATCTTAGGGGATAGAAAGCATTAAGATTTGGGGTTTAGTAAAGACTAAGCCTTTACATTAAGTTGGTTACTGATTTCTTTGCTCTCAAACTTGTGTCTTTCAGGTACATGAATCTGCGTTCCAGGGGTGACAACAACTTACTCACACCCTTGGACAATATTCATCAACTTGGCAACGCAAGATCAAGAAGAGTTCGAGAACAAGCTAGAGCTTTTGAGGAGATTGTTCAGCAAGGTTCAGTGGATTTTGAAGCGATGGCTGAGCACGAGCACCCAGAGCGACCTCCTCCAGCTCACGGGGCAGTGGGAAGGGGTAATGGAAACCCCCACCACGCGGCTAGACCCCCACGTATCATTGGAGCGGGAGATGCTCCCAATACTCACCATAATAGGTTTGGGATCACTCCTCCTCCAGTGCAAAACAACAATTTCGAGATCAAGACAGGGTTTGTTCAGATGGTGCAAAACAACAAATTTCATGGGTTAGCTTTGGAGGACCCATTGGTGCATCTAGACAACTTTGAGCAGCTCTGTGGAATGCTCAAGATAAATGGAATCTCGGAAGACAGCTTCAAGCTGCGCTTGTTCCCCTTTCCTTAGGCGACAAGGCACGGCATTGGGAGAAGACTCTTCCACAAGGCACTATCACTTCTTAGGCTGACTGTAAGAAAGCTTTCCTCTCCAAGTTTTTCTCAAGCTCTCGGGCGGCAAGGTTGAGAAGCGAGATCAGTGGTTTCACTCAGTGACAGAATGAGTCCTTCAATGAGGCTATGGAGCGTTTCAAAGATTACACTATCGCTTGTCCTCACCACGGTTTCAGTGAAGAGACCCTATTGAGTACTATCTACCGCGGAGCACTTCCAAAGATCAGTTCACTACTTGACACGGCAAGCAAAGGAAACTTCCTTGGTCAAGAGGTTGAGGAAGGCATGGAGCTAATTGAAAACTTGGCGTTGAGTGATGGAAAATATTCTGAGGATTGTGACCGTGCACCAAGAGGAGCTGATCTTGAAGCCAACAAGAAGGAAATGAAGTCTCTACATGAGAAGATCGATAAGCTCATGCTTGCTAACCAAAAGCATGTACATTTTGTTGGGGAAGCCGCAGATGTCTTTGATGAGCTAGAGCAATGCCAAGAAGAAGAAGCTAATTGGGTAGCCGGTCAAAACAACTACAAACCTCAAGGTTACTCTCAAGGCTACCAAGGCAACAACAACTTTTCTTATCGCATCACAAACGTTGAAAACCCAAAGGATCAGGTGTACCCTCCTCAACAAGCTAAACCGTTTGTGCCCTATAACAAAGGTTTTCAGCCGAGTGGTGGTTTTCAAGGTCAGCGTCAAGGTAACTTTCAGGGACAGCAGCAGCAGCAAGGAAACAAACCTTATACTCATATGTACCCTTCAGGCTTTGTTCCTCAACAACAGATGCAACCGCAACAAGTTGATCATGTACAAGCCATGTTTCAGCACTTGCTTCAAGGGCAAGCTTCCACAAACTAGATGTTCGCCGAGATGAACAACAGCTTAGACTCCTCTCTCACTGATGTCTCTACTCAGATAACAACCTTAAACAACAAGAGAAAGCAATTAGAGAAGGGTAAAGCAATTACAAGTGGTCAAAGCAGTTTACCGGGAAAGTGTGAGCAAAATCCCAAGGAATACGCCAACGCTATTACACTATGAAGTGGGAAAGAGCTTCCACCGAGGGTTGCACCTAAGGACTATGAGGACATTGTGGTTCAAGAGGGGGAGGATAAGCCGTCGGCTGATGATGAGATCAACTTCCACAACGAGTGGATAGAGCAGCCAACAAAAGGGAAAGAAGCAGCTGTAAAGAAGCAAGCAGAGAAAGCAACCAAGGAGAAGGATGAGTACATACCTCCACCTTATGTTCCTAAGCTTCCTTTTCCTGGCCGTTTCAAGAAACAGCTTATAGAGAAGCATAGGCTCTTGTTTGAGAAGCATCTAAGGGACGTGGAGATCAAGCTACCTCTCGTGGATTGCCTTGCCATGATACCTAAATGTGCAAAATTTTTCAAACACACACTTGCAAAGAAGAATAAGGAAAGCAAGGAAGTGCTGGTACTTAGTGAAGAATGTAGTGACGTGATACACAAGAAGATAGTCCCCAAGAAGTTGGGAGATCCAGGAAGCTTCACTATACCATGTGCTCTCGGTCCTTTGACATTTCAGAGCTGTCTATGCGATCTTGGTGCTAGTATAAATTTGATTCCCCATTCTATAGCAAAGAAGCTAGGTTTTACCCGGTTCAAAGACTGTAGAATATCATTGGTGCTAGCTGACAGGAGTGTGAGGTTACCCGTGGGTTTGCTTGAGGACTTACCAGTGAGGATCAGTGGTGTGAACGTGCCTACAGACTTCGTCGTGCTTGAAATGGATGAAGAACCTAAGGATCCGCTTATACTCGGGAGGCCATTCCTTGCAACAGCCGGAGCTATCATCGATGTCAAGAATGGGAAAATAGCCCTTAATCTTGGCAAGGATATAAAGCTGAATTTTGATATCAACGAGGTCTTGAAGAAGCCCACCATAGAAGGGCAAGCTTTCTACATAGAGACGTTGGATGCTTTGGTGGATGAACTGCTAGAAGAGCTTGCACAAGAGGATCACTTGAAGCTGGCATTGACTAAGGAGCCAGGGGAGTTTGGTTTTCTGAGTAGGAAGACTCAGGAGTACGTTAATCTCCTCGATTCTAGGAAGGTTGTAATGATAAATGAAGGCGGGTGCCATGAGATCGATCAGGAAATCGAGGAAATCTCTCGATCCAGAGAAGAGAATGACTCGGACAGTCGATCCACTACTCGATCCCAACAAAATCGAGTAAGTGATCGACCTGAGAGCAGTCGATCCAGCAAAACAATCTATGGAAAGATTGAGGGAAGTCAATCGATCAGTTCAGAGATCGGGAAGGAGACTCGATCTACTGCTCGATCCCAATTAAATCGAGTAGGAAAATCGAGTGAAGTTGCTCAATCCGGGCCAGAACGAGTGCAAGATCAACCGGGAGACTCAATCTTGGAGGGGACAACGGTTCAAGAATGCGGTCTTTTGGGTCCTGTCTCAGGTTCTAAGGAGGCTATTGAGGATGGGAACGTCAACAAGAGCCACGAGGAGGACTGGAGCGAGCTGCTAGCCCCAAAGGTGGACCTTAAGGAGCTCCCAAGAGGGCTAAGGTATGATTTCTTAGGGCTTAATGAAACCTATCCCGTGATTGTGAATGAGAAATTAAGTGATGATGAGTTGCACTAACTCCTAAATGAGCTGAGAAAGTATAGGAAGGCCATTGGGTACTCTCTAAGTGACATCAAGGGCCTTTCACCAATGCTTTGCACTCATAGGATTCACTTGGATAATGAGAACGCCTCTTCTATAGAACACCAAAGGCGTTATAATCCTAATTTAAAAGATGTTGTTAAGAAAGAGATTCTTAAGCTGTTAGAAGCGGACGTGATCTATCCCATAAGTGACAGCATGTGGGTTTCCCCTGTACACGTGGTGCCTAAGAAGGGAGGGATCACGGTCATTAAAAATGATAAAGATGAGCTTATACCAACTAGGACTATTACAGGACACCGTATGTGTAAAGACTATAGGAAGCTTAATCTAGCTACTAGAAAGGATCATTTTCCTTTACCTTTTATTGATCAAATGCTGGAGAGGCTTGCTAATCATCCTTACTATTGCTTTCTCGATGGATATAGTGGTTTCTTTCAAATACCAATCCATCTGAATGATCAAGAGAAGACGACCTTTACATGCCCTTATGGCTCCTTCGCGTATCGAAGGATGCCATTCGGGTTGTGTAACGCACCGGCTATGTTTCAGCGGTGTATGATGTCGATCTTCTCTGATTTAATAGATTACATGGTAGAAGTGTTTATGGATAACTTATCTGTATATAGTGTGTCTTTTTCTGCGTGTTTGCTGAATCTTTGCAAGGTACTAAAGCGTTGTGAAGAGACGAATCTTGTGCTTAACTGGGAGAAGTGTCACTTCATGGTGAGGGAAGGGATCGTGCTTGGCCACAAGATATCAGAGAAAGGCATAGAGGTTGATAAAGCCAAGGTTGAAGTCATGATGAGTCTTGAGCTGCCGGTTAATGTCAAAGGAGTGAGGAGTTTCCTAGGCCTTGCTGGCTTCTACAGGCGCTTCATCAAAGATTTTCCAAGATTGCACGCCCCCTCACGAGGCTGTTGTGCAAGGAAGCTGACTTTGTGTTCGATGAGGATTGCCTTCATGCTTTCGTGACCATCAAGGAAGCCCTAGTATTCGAGCCTATAGTGCAAGCACCGGACTGGACTCTACCGTTCGAGATAATGTGTGACACGAGTGACTATGCCGTGGGAGCTGTTCTTGGTCAGAGAAAAGATAAATGGCTGCACGTGATTTACTATGCTTCACGTACCTTAGATGACACGCAAGCCAGATACACTACGACTGAGAAGGAGTTGCTGGCAGTTGTATTCGCCTTTGAGAAGTTCAGGTCATACCTTGTAGGCTCCAAGGCCATCGTCTACACAGATCACGCGGCTCCGAGGTACATCTATTCCAAGAAAGACATTAAACCGAGACTCTTGAGATGGATCCTTTTGCTCCAAGAATTCGACATTGTAATCAAGGACAAGAAAGGGATAGCGAACGGCGTGGCAGATCACCTCTCTAGGATGAAAATCAATAAGTCTCTGCCCTTAGATGATTCGCTTCTGATATAGCTGCATATTCCACGCATTTTTTGCATACATATAAGTTAGTTTCTTACGCATATACATTGCATTTTAGGTTAGTTTGCATCACGTTAGGTCCTAGAGTGTTCTTGCACCAGCATATGCATATTTCTTGCATTTTGCACCGCATACAGGTTGTTTCGGCTACTTTGGATTCTTGGAGGGTTCGTGGATGTGTTAAGGCTCGTGAGGAAGTTCGAGGGACTTGAAGGATTTGGGAATGCTTGCTAAGGACCAGAGATCGAGAGGAGGTTCGAGCATGGCCGGCCGATCTAGATGAGATCGACCGGAAGATCGAGTAGCCAGCCGATCCATGGGAATTGATCGAGACTGAGATCGAGTGAAGGAATCGATCAAGGAGTTCGGACGTGAATGACGCCATGCAGGACGAGAGCCGGATCTAGGCCACCACTCGATCCTCCAAAGATCGACTCCAAGATCGAACGAAGCACCCGATCCACCGAGGAAGATCGAGACAAAGATCGAGCTGAGGGCACGATGTCCGAAAGTGATCGAGAGAGCTGCTCGATCCCGAAGTCGATCTCAGTGTACTTTAACCGCTTTTGTCCGCTAGCGAAGGGGGGACCATCGGATTGTTTGGCCTGTTTTGGCAAGGCGGCGAGGATGCTTTTAGACACTTTTCATTTTTTATCTTTTTATCATCTTTTTCTCTCAGTTCGAAGGCGATTTTCGCCATTGTTGGATTTTGAAGCTTTTCTTGCTTTGTATCGAATCGTTTAAGCTTAATCTATCGTTTTTCATGTTCGTCGTTTCATTCTTCATGCTTTGCTTGGTTTACTTGATGTGTAGTGAGTAGTTTAATCGGGTTTTGGATTGAGAGTATTTGAAGGGGTCGAAAAGGTTTTCAAGTTTGGAGTTTTCTTGTTCTTAATGGCTTTCTTTTTTAAGATGTTGAGTTCTTAAGGCTTAAAGAGTCTCACGCCAAGATCTTTATGATCAGAGAGAGCTCTTACCTTGACAGGATCCAGAGATCTTTGAAAGTCAAATCTTAGAGGCTAGTTGCTCATTCCCAAATGCCATGGTATTTTATAGGACTAGTTAAGCCGCGTGTTTGAAATCCGTTTTCCTTGCCTCTCAATCTCTTCTTCCGCCAAACGCCATGGGTCTGGAGGAGAGAATGAGAGAGTGATCCATACCACACGCCATGGATGGGTCTTGTTTTATTTTCAAGGCTTAGAGAACCTCACAAAGTGAGTAGATCTAGAGTTTTCAAACCAAGCTTGAAACTTTGAAACCCCTGAACGTGAATCTCGACCCTAGACCCTCTTTCTTAGTATTCTTACATCTTTGCTAGTCATTCGCTTGTTACCTGTATCATCCTGGTCATTAGTTTCGTTGTGCTTGAACTTTTAGACGAGATCGATCCAAACTGCTCGATCTAGTGGTCGATCCTGTGGTCGATCCACTAGTCGATTTTTATAAATTCATAGCTTTGTATTTTAATCATTTTGTTTGTTCGTTGTGGTAGTTCACTCTTTCCAAGTAATTTTAAAATAGTTTTGCCTTGCATTTAGTCCTCGCATTTAGTTTTTAGGAATTTTACAAAATCATTCATCATTTGCCTTGATTTACTCGATCCTTGCATTCTCACTGATCTTTCTAGCTCCTAGGATTGGATTGATACTCGCTTGCATACTTTACTACAACTAAGTGTTGCATTTGAGCTTTGATACATCATTGCATACACTCTGCACAAAATCTTGTTATCAAATGGGGCTGTTGCCGTTCTAGGAGTGTTAGAAAGCATTGAGATTTGGGGTTTAGTAAAGACTAAGCCTTTACTTTGTTTAAGTTACTAATTTCTCTACTCTCAAACGTGTCTCTTTCAGGTACATGAATCTTCGTTCAAGGGGAGACAACAATCTACTTCAACCCTTGGCCAACATTCATTAACTTGGTCATTCACGGCAAAGAAGAGTACGAGAACAAGCTAGAGCTTTTGAGGAGATTGTTCAACACGGTTTGGTTGACTTTGAAGCTATGGCTAAACACGAGCACCCAAAGGGACCTCTTCCAGCTCACGGGGCAGTGGGAAGGGGCAATGGAAACCCCCAACACGCGGCTAGACCCCCAAGGATCATAGGAGCCGGAAATCTCCCAATACTCATCACAATAGGTTTGGGATCACTCCTCCTCCTGTACAGAACAACAACTTCGAGATTAAGCCGGGTTTCATCTCAATGGTGCAAAACAATAAGTTTCATTGAGTCGCAATGGAAGATCCCTTGGAACACCTTGATAACTTCGAACAAGTATGTGGGATGATCAAGATAAACAGCATATCCGAAGATGCTTTCAAGTTGCATCTCTTTCCATTTTCTCTTGGAGACAAGGCTAGACATTGGGAGAAGACACTTCCACAAGCACCATTACATCTTGGGCTGAGTGTAAGAAGGCTTTCCTCTCAAATGTTTTCTCTAGCACCAGAACGGCAAGGCTAAGAAGCGAGATCAGCGGCTTCACGCAAAGGAACAATGAGACTTTCAATGAAGCCATGGAACGGTTCAAAGACTATACTATCCAATGTCCTCACCACGGCTTCAGCGAAGAGACTCTTCTAAGCACCATCTACCGAGGAGCTTCACCAAAGATTCGCTTGTTGTTTGACTCGGCTAGTAAGGGAAATTTCCTTGGTCAAGAGGTAGAAGAAGGCATGGAGCTGATTAAGAACTTAGCACTAAGTTGATGTTATTGCATATTGCCTACATTTAGCATGCTCATTAGTTAGCTTTTCATGCATTTATACCACGTTTTAGGTTAGATTGCATCACTTAGAGTCCTAGAGCATTCTTGCATCAGCATACGCATTTTTCTTGCATTTTGCATCACATTCAGGTTGTTTCTGGCTGCTTTGGAGTCGTGGAGGTTCGTGGACGTGTTGAGGCTGATGTAGCAGTTCGTGGGAACTCGGAAATATGCTAAGGACCAGAGATCGAGGAGCAGATCGAGCATGGCCGGTCGATCTAGGAGTTAATCGACCAGAAGATCGAGCCAACCAGGCGATCCAAGGAGAATGATCGAGACGAATATCGAGTGAAGCAATCGATCAAACGGTACGGACGTAAATGACGCCATGCAGAGCGAGAGCCAGATCGAGTACACCACTTGATCCAGCCGAAGATCGATACCGAGATCGGATGCAACACTCGATCCACCGATGATGATCGAGACCCAGATCGAGCCGAAGACACGATGTCCGGAAATGATCGAGAGAACCACTCGATCTTGGAGTCGATCTCTGTCCTTTCAACCATTTTTGGCCGCTAGCGAAGGGGGGACCATTAGCTAGTTTCGGCATTTTGGGAAGGCGGCGACGTCCTTTTCCCACAACAACTTTAGATCCTTATCTTTATCTTTATGTTTTCTCTCTCGTTTTGAAGAAGAACACCATTGTCGAACTCGCGTTTTTCTTAAGCTTTTGTATTCGAATCATTTCTGTTCAATCTAGTTTTCTTTTCATGTTCATCGTCTTGTTTCATATGCCTTGCTTGATTTACACTATGTGTAGCGAGTAGTTTCTTTGGGTTCGGGGTTGAGAGGATTTAGGGGTCAAAAGGGTTTCGATCGTGGGGTTTTTCTAAACGTTTTTAAAGGCTATCTCTTCTAAGGTGTTGAGATCTTAATGCTTGAAGACTCTCACGCCAAGAGCTTCATAATCCGAGAGGTTCCTTACCTTGACAGGATTCAGGAGCCTCGGAAGATCACACCTTAGAAACTAGTTACCCCTTCCCAAAAGCCATGGAAGTTAGGGGGATTAGTTAAGCCATTCGTTTGAAATCCGTTTTTCTTGCCCTTCGACCTCTCTTTCCACCAAAAGCCATGGGTTTGGAGGAGAGCATGAAGGAGTGATCTATACCGAAAGCCACAGATAGATCTTGTTTTCTTTTCAAGGCTTAGAGATCCTCACCAAGTGAGTCGATTTAAAGTTTTAAACCCAAGGTCGAACCTTTGAAACCCCAAACCATGAATCTCAACCCTAGGCCCTTTCTTTTAGCATCTTTACGTCTTATCTCATCTTTCGCTTGATATCTGATAGCATCCTGGTCATTAGTTTTACTGCTCTTACATTTTTAGACGAGATCGATTGTTACTGCTCGATCTAGTGGTCGATCTCATGGTCGATCCACTAGTCGAATTTTAATAATTCGAAGCTTTCTCCTTTAATTATCCTGTTTGTTTCTCGTGGTAGTTTCTTCCTTTCTAGTATTTTTAAAATAGGTTTCATTCTGTTTAAGTTGCTGCATCTAGTTTTTAGAGATTTTCTCATAAACCATCTCATTTCACTTAGATTTGCATTAGTCCCTGTATTCTCTGTGCATTCTCTATCATCCTAGGAGTGGATTGACTCTCTCTTGCTTTCTGTACTACAACATGTCTTGCATTTGAGTTTGATAACCTCTCTGCAATATAAACCGTGCTTAAAAAGTGATTATCAAATGGCGCCGTTGCCATTCTAGGACTGTTTAGAGAACATAGAGATTTGGGTCTTAGCAAAGACTAAGTCTTTACCTTTTTCAAGTTACTAATACATCTACTCTCAAACGTGTGTTTTCAGGTACATGAATCTTCGTTCAAGGGGAGACAACAATCTACTACAACCCTTAGACAACATTCATCAACTTGGTCACTCACGGCAAAGGAGAGTCAGAGAGCAAACAAGAGCCTTTGAGGAGATTGTTCAGCACGGTTTGGTTGACTTTGAAGCTATGGCTGAACACGAGCATCCAGAAGGACCTCCTCCAGCTCACGGGGCAGCAGGACGGGGCAATGGAAACCCCCAACACGCGGCTAGACCCCCAAGGATCATAGGAGCCGGAGATGCTCCCAATACCCACCACAATAGGTTTGGGATCACTCTTCCTCCTGTACAAAACAATAACTTCGAGATCAAGCCAGGTTTCATCTCCATGGTGCAAAACAACAAGTTCCACGGCTTAGCAATGGAAGATCCCTTGGAGCACCTAGACAACTTCGAGCAAGTATGTGGGATGATCAAGATCAATGGCATATCCGAAGATGCTTTCAAGCTGCGTCTCTTCCCCTTTTCACTCTGAGACAAAGCTAGACATTGGGAGAAGACCCTCCCACAAGGCATCATCACATCATGGGCCGAGTGTAAGAAGGCCTTTCTCCCAAAGTTCTTCTCAAGCACCAGGACAGCACGGTTGAGAAGCGAAATCAGCGGTTTCACTCAAAGGAACAACGAGACATTCAACGAGGCAATGGAGCGTTTCAAAGACTACACGATTCAATGTCCTCATCATGGGTTCAGCGAGGAGACACTACTCAGTACCATATACCGTGGACCCCTCACCAAAGATCAGGTTGTTGCTTGACACAGCTAGCAAAGGGAACTTCCTCGGTCAGGAGGTAGAAGAGGGTATGGAGCTGATAGAAAACTTGGCGTTGAGTGATGGAAACTATGCTGAAGATTATGACCGTGCACTGAGAGGATCAGAGTTAGAGTCTCACAAGAAGGAGCTCAAATCTTTGCATGAGAAGATAGATAAGCTGGTGTTAGCCAATCAGAAGCATGTTCACTTTGTTGGTGAAGCTGATGAGAACCAAGAGGAGTTAGAGCTAAGCCAAGAAGAAGCCAATTGGGTGGCGGGACAGAACAACTACAAGTCTCAAGGCTACAACCAAGGCTACCAGAACAACAACCTCTCTTACCGAAGCACCAACGTAGCCAACCCTAAAGATCAACTGTACCCTGCTCAGCAAGCAAAACCTTTCATCCCTTACAACAAAGGTTTTCAACCGAGTGGTGGTTTCCAAGGTCAAGGGCAGAGCAACTTCCAAGGGCAACAACAAAACAACAAGGGTTATACTCATAACTACCCTCCGGGCTTTGCACCTCAGCAGCAACAACCGATGCAACAACAAGTTGATCCGGTTCAAGCAATGTTTCAACAGCTTATACAAGGGCAAGCCTCTACAAACCAGAAGTTCGCTGAAATGAACACTCGCCTAGACTCATCTCTCACCGACTTCTCCACTCAGATCACCAACTTAAACAACAAGATCAAGCAGCTGGAGAAAGGGAAAGCGAGTACGAGTGGTCAGAACAGTCTTCCGGGAAAGTGTGAACAAAATCCCAAGGAGTATGCTAATGCCATAACGTTGAGAAGCGGCAAAGAGCTCGAACCTCCGGTCTCTATAGAGAACAACGAGGACGTTGCGATCCAAGAGGGGGAGGGTAAACCTTCGGCTGATGATGATGAGATAAACTTTGACAACGTATGGATCCAAGGGCCAAGAAGAGGAGACAAAGCAGTTGCTGAGAAGAAAGCTGAGCAAACCACAAAGGAGAAGAATGCTTATATGCCTCCACCTTATGTACCTAAGTTGCCTTTTCCTGGCGCTTCAAGAAGCAACTCATAGAGAAGCATAGAATCCTCTTTGAGAAGCACCTTAAGGACGTGGAGATCAAGCTACCTCTGGTTGACTGCCTTGCAATGATGCCTAAATGCGCCAAGTTCTTCAAGGACACCCTCGTGAAGAAGAATAAAGAAAGCAAGGAGGTACTTGTTCTAAGTGAAGAATGTAGTGCGGTTATACACAAGGAGATAGTCCCTAAGAAGTTGGGAGACCCTGGAAGCTTCACTATACCCTGCGCTTTGGGTCCTCTAGAGTTCAAGAGTTGCTTATGTGATCTCGGAGCTAGCATAAACCTGATGCCTCACTCTGTGGCTAAGAAGCTTGGTTTTACTCGGTTCAAAGACTGTCGGATCTCGTTGGTACTGGCTGATAGGAGTGTGAGGCTACCAGTGGGGCTGCTTGAAGATTTACCGGTGCGAATCAGTTGGAGATGGATGAACAGCCTAAGGACCCACTCATCTTAGGGAGACCGTTCCTTGCAACTGCCGGGGCTATCATAGATGTGAAGAATGGGAAGGTTGCCTTGCATTTGGGAAAGGAGATCAGGCTTGACTTCGACATCAACGAGGTTCTGAAGAAGCCGACCATTGAACGGCAAGCTTTCTATATTGAAACGATGGATGCTTTAGCGGATGAGTTGCTGGAAGAGCTGGCTCTAGAAGACCATCTGAAGCTAGCACTGACTAAAGAGCCAGGGAAGTTTGGCTATGTGGACCAGAGAACCCAGGAGTACGTGAACCTGCTGGATTCTAGGAGGATTGTTAAGAATGAAGAAGGTTGCTGCCTAGAGATCGACCCCGAGATCGACGCTATCACTCGATCCAGGAGTCAGATCGACAAAGCAATCGAGAACACAACTCGATCCGGTGCAACAATCGACGGACAGATCGAGAAGACTGCTCGATCAGGAAAAACAATCTAGTCGGCGATCGAGGGAGACCTCCCAATCATTTTGGGGTCCAATCAAGAGATCGACTCAGCGTCTCGATCCCTTACTCGATCCATATCAAATCGAGTAAGTGAATCGGGCGAAATGGCTCGATCTAGACGACATCGAGAGGAGAATCGACCGGAGGATTCGATCTCAGAAGGGATAGCGGTGGAGAAAAGCAGTCTAAAGGGCCATGCCTCGGGTTCAAAGGAGAGTTCCAAGGAGGAAAGCAACAACAACAACCACGAGGATGACTGGAGTGAGCTGCTAGCCCCAAAGGTGGACCTTAAGGAGCTCCCAATATGGCTAAGGTATGCTTTCTTAGGGCCTAATGACACCTATCCCGTGATTGTGAATGAAAACCTTAGTGATGGTGAGTTGCACTCGCTCGTGACTGAGCTGAGAAAGTATAGGAAGGCCATTGGGTACTCTTTAAGTGACATCAAGGGCCTTTCACCAATGCTTTGAACTCATAGGATTCACTTGGATAATGAGAACGCTTCTTCTATAGATCATCAAAGGCGTTTGAATCCTAATTTGAAAGAGGTTGTTAAGAAGGAAATCCTTAAGCTTTTAGAGGCTGACGTGATCCATCCCATAATTGACAGCACGTGGGTTTCTCCTGTACACATGGTGCCTAAGAAGGGAGGGATCACGGTCATAAGGAATGAAAAGGATGAGCTTATTCCTACTAGAACCATCACTGGTCATAGGATGTGTATTGATTATAGGAAACTCAACCTTGCGACTAGGAAAGACCACTTCCCTTTGTCTTTTATTGATCAAATGATTGAGAGACTTGCTAATCACCCTTACTACTGTTTTCTCGATGGGTATAGCGGTTTCTTTCAAATACCTATTCACCCAAATGATCAGGAGAAGACGACCTTCACATGTCCCTACGGTAACTTTGCATATTGAAGGATGCCGTTTGGATTGTGTAATGCACCGGCTACGTTTCAGCGGTGTATGATGTCGATCTTCTCCGATCTTATAGAGGAGATGGTAGAGGTGTTCATTGGATGACTTCTCTGTCTATGGTGCGTCCTTTCCTGCGTGTTTGTTGAATCTTTGCAGGGTACTAAAAACGTTGTGAAGAGACAAACTTGGTGCTGAACTGGGAGAAATGCCACTTCATGGTTAAGGAAGGGATCGTGCTCGGTCACAAGATATTAGAGAAGGGTATTGAGGTTGATCAGGCTAAGGTGGAGATCATGATGGGTCTTGAGCCACCGGTTAATGTTAAGGGAGTCAGAAGCTTCTTGGGACACGCAGGGTTCTATAGGCGCTTCATCAAGGATTTCTCCAAGATTGCACGCCCTCTTACACGGCTGTTGTGCAAGGAAGCTGAGTTTGTATTTGATCAGGAGTGTTTGAAGGCTTTCGTGACCATCAAGGAAGCCCTTACATCAGCTCCCATAGTCCAAGCACCAGACTGGTCTCTCCCCTTTGAGATCATGTGTGATGCTAGTGACTACGTCGTAGGAGCTGTTCTTAATCAGAAGAAAGACAAGAAGCTACATGTGATCTACTATGCTTCAAGAACCTTGGATGACACGCAATCACGATACACCACTACGGAGAAGGAGTTGCTTGCAGTAGTCTTCGCCTTTGAGAAGTTCAGATCGTATCTCGTTGGTTCCAAGGCTATTGTATACACGGATCACGCTGCCTTGCGATACATCTACTCGAAGAATGACACTAAGCCTCGGCTCTTAAGAATGATTCTCTTACTCCAGAGAATAGAAAACGGAGTTGCTGACCATCTCTCACGACTCAGGATCAACGAGTCTCTCCCCTTAGATGACTCTCTTCCAGAAGAGCAGCTTATGGCGATTACTACGGCTGTTTGTGGAAAGCTAGAAGGGAGGTTTGAGGAAGTGTTGAGTTTCAAAGAGGAGGATCTACCGTGGTATGCTGATGTAGTGAACTATCTAGCATGTGGTGAGGAGCCAACACATCTCAACAGCTATCACAAGAAGCGGTTTATGAGAGAGGCTAGTGACTACTTTTGGGACGAGCCCTACTTATACAAGAGAGGAGTAGACAGCTTGTACCGGAGATGTGTTACAAAAGAAGAAGCTAGGGACATCCTCTATCATTGCCATGGCTCTTCCTACGGAGGACACTTCGCCTCATTCAAGACTGCCACGAAGGTGTTGCAAGCCGGTTTCTGGTGGCCGTCCATTTTAAAAGATGCACACGAGTTTGTGAAGAGCTGTGAGGCATGTCAACAAGCAGGGAATATAACTAAGAGGAACGAAATGCCTCAAGTTCCTATCTTCGAGGTTGACGTGTTCGACGCTTGGGGGATTGACTTCATGGGGCCTTTTCCTTCTTCATACGGCAACAAATACATCTTAGTAGCAGTGGATTATGTCTCCAAATGGGTTGAGGCTGTTGCTTCCCCTACAAATGACTCTAAGGTGGTAATCAAGCTGTTCAAGAGTATCATCTTCCCGAGGTTTGGGGTACCCAAGGTTGTTATAAGCGATGGAGGAAGCCATTTCATAAACAAGGTCTTTGAGAACCTCTTGAGAAAGTATGGAGTTAAGCATAAGGTGGCTACACCGTATCATCCTCAAACAAGCGGTCTAGTGGAAGTCTCCAACAGGCAAATCAAGGCTATACTAGAGAAAACCGTCGGAGCAACAAGGAAAGACTGGGCGGTGAAGCTGGACGACGCTTTTTGGGCCTACCGTACCGCCTTCAAAACGCCGATTGGTACAACTCCTTTCACTCTACTCTATGGCAAGGGCTGTCACCTCCCGGTTGAGCTGGAACACCGTGCGTTGTGGGCTGTGAAGAGGCTGAACTTTGACCTTAAGACTGCTCAGGAGAGGCGCCTTATTCAGCTACACGAACTGGACGAGTTGAGGCTGAACGCTTGCGAGAGCTCTCGAATATACAAGGAGCAGACTAAGGAGACTCATGACAAGAAGTTGGTTGCCAAGGAGCTTAAGGAAGGAGGACTAGTGTTGCTGTACAACTCGAGGCTCAAACTCTTCCCGGGCAAGCTGAAATCAAGGTGGAGCGGACCGTTCGTGATTCAAGAAGTGTTGCCTTATGGAGCTGTTACTCTGATGGGAAAAAGTGGCAGTGCATTCACCGTCAACGGACACAGAGTCAAGCCCTACTTGGCAGACAGCTATCACAAGGAGAGTACCTCGGTGCTTCTCCAAGACTCACCATCCGCTTAGCCAAGTAAGGTCTAGCTAAAGACGTTAAAGAAAGCGCACTTGGGAGGCATTCCCATGTTTATCTTGTACATATTTCTGCTTTATTTCCCTTTCAGTTTTATGTTTTTATTCTGCAAGTGTGTAGGAACAGGTATAAGGAGTCTAAATCTTGACCTTGAGGTCTAAAAGAGGCAATAGGGGTTAAGATAAGGCTAGAGATCGAGTGCTAGATCGACTAATCCTGGCTCGATCTTTGCTAGATCGAGTCAGTGAATCGAGAGGAGCCAGTCGATCTAGACGAGAACGAGTGACAAGATCGACCTTGACGAAAAAGGATCGATCGATCCAAAACGGATCGACCGATCTAATTTCTCTCGGGAAAATCTGTTGAAAATTGATCGATCACTCGACTCGATCCGTCACTCGATCTATGCCAAATCAACCCCTAAATCGAGGACATAGCTCGATCATGAGGACTTAGCCGAGGAGGTAACATCTCAATGATCGAGAGAGCCAATCGATCCAGGACTCGATTCACCATGAATCGAGTCTCAGATCGACTAATCTTCTCGATCTAAGCCATTTTGGGCATGAGATCGAGTCCTAGATCGACCAAATGGACTCGATCTCATGCCGAGGTAACATTTTCTTTCCCTCCTTTACTCTTTTTCCTCCAACTTTTGAATTCAAAACTTGGTCAAGGCAAGCATCTTTGACCATGAAAGATGTGCCTTGACCAAGACTTTGTCAGAAAAACCGCTTTTGCCACCCATTGTTTTGGTTTTGCTAGTCTTTAAATATTTCAACAACCTCTCACCCTCTCATTCCTGTTTTTCTCGAAAATTTTAAACAAAGAGAGTGAGAGTTTTAGTTTTCAAAAGCTAGCAAAGATATTCTGTATTTCTTGCAAAGGTATTTTCAAAAATTTAATGATTTAATTTTAGAAAATCTCCTTTAAATCCGCAAAATCTTATTTTAGAATATAGGGTCGGTTTTGATTTTTTAAAAACTAGCTAAGTAAAAGGAATAATTCTAGATTTTTCAGTATCTAAAGATTTGATTCTCCTTTATTTAGCTATGATTTTTATTTATTCCACAAAATTCTAGGGTAGTTTTTATAAGTTCTCTCCTTCTCTTCTCTCATTCTCATCAAACCGCCGTGTGCTTATCAATCTCTTTAGAAACTTGTTTCAGGAACAATGGCCCCAAAGAGAACAAGAGAAGAGCAGGCACAAGAAGGAGAAGGACAAGAAGTGGCAGTTCAAGAGAGGGTCAGGTGGAGCAAAGATGAGAAGAGGGACAAGAAGCGGCTGGAAAGGCTTCGGTTTGAGCCTACCAAGTTCGCTGATCGAGAGCTTTTGTCTAAGCTAGGGATTCTTGGGGATTTCGACCAACTCCTCAAGAACATTGGCTTAAGATGTCTGTCACGGATGGATTGCCCAACCATTCCTGAAGTGACAATAGACTTCCTTGCCACCTTGGAGTTCCGGTATGAGAATCCTAGCGCACCCGTCCCTTCCCAAGGTGGCCTCTACTTCAAAGTTGGACGTCAAGCCTATACACTCTCCATCCCTGAGCTATGCCAAGCCTATGGTCTCAATGCGGATGCATACAAGGTCGAGTTCCCAGCCTTCAAGAAAGCCGACGACTTTTGGGACCTGATCAGCAATGAAGACTACAAGGCCAACACCGCCAAGATCAAGCGAGTAAGGAGCCCGGTGCTGAGGTATACTCTGAAGCTGATTGCCAACACGTTTAGTGGAAGGTCTGTTGCTCCTACGGTCACGAAGACGGAGCTGTGCTTCCTGTTCGAAGGTGTGAAGCACTTGGTGTGTGATTCGGATGCAAACGACGAGCCTATGGGGGATGAACTCGGCGATGAAGTGAACTACGGGTGTGTGCTCGCGGTTTCTTTGGTGAAATACAAGGCTTATGCGTTGTGTTGCGAGGCACCCTCCTCTTACATTGGCGGTTTCCTTACTCCTCTGTTCGTGCAAGCCGGTGTGCCCATTCATGACTTTGCTCACGTCCCAACCAGAGCTTTCATAGACGAGGCATACATGAGGAATACTGACAGCTTGGGACGCACGCCAGCGGAAGGGTTCTATGCCTACCTCTTCATAGATGACGAAGACAAGAAGAGAGTGTGCATCCTGCCCAACAAAGATGAAACCGAGCTTCAGCGATTGCCCCTCGTCAAAGGTCAGAGTCTCGAAGCACGGAAGATGAGATGCTGATAAACGGTTTCTAGCGAGGGTTATGATGCAGAGAGGTTATCAAACTCTAATGCACGCAATGTTGTAGTATAGCAAGCAAGAGAGTGTCAATCCATTTCTAGGAAGATAGAGAATGCACAGAGAATGCAAGGACTAGAGCAAATCTAAGCAAAATGAGACAGTTTATGAGAAAATATCACATAACTAGATGAGCAACCTAAACAAAGTGAAACCTATTTTAAAAATACTAGAAAGGAAACAACTACCACGAGAAACAACCAGATTAATTAAAGGAAAGAGCTTCAAATTATTAAAATTTGACTAGTGGATCGACCACGAGATCGACCACTAGATCGAGCAGTAACAATCGATCTCGTCTAAAATCGTAAGAATAGTAAAGCTAATGACCAGGATGCTATCAGATAACAAGCGAATGATGAGAATAGACGTAAAGATGCTAAAAGAAAGGGCCTAGGGTTGAGATTCATGGTTAGGGGTATCAAAGGTTCGACCTTGGTTTTAAAACTTTAGATCGACTCACTTGGTGAGGATCTCTAAGCCTTGAAAACAAAACAAGATCTATCTGTGGCTTTCGATATAGATCACTCTTTCATCCTCTCCTCCAAACCCATGGCTTTTGGTGGAAAGAGAGGTCGAAAGGCAAGGAAAACAGATTTCAAGCAAATGGCTTAACTAATCCCCCAAACTTCCATGGCTTTTGGGAAGGGGTAACTAGTCTCTAAGGTGTGATCTTCCGAGGCTCCTGAATCCTGTCAAGGTAAGGAACCTCTCGGATCATGAAGCTCTTGGCGTGAGAGTCTTCAAGCTTTAAGATTTCAACACCTTAGAAGAGATAGCCTTTGAAAATGTTTTGAAAAACCCAAGATCGAAACCTTTTTAACCCCTTAATCCTCTCAACCCCGAACCCAAAGTAAACTACTCGCTACACATAGAGTAAATCAAGCAAAGCATAAGAAACGAGACGATAAACATGAAAGGAAAACTGGATTAAACGATAATGATTCGAATACAAAAGCTTAAGAGAAAAACGAGTTTCAACAATGGTGTTCTTCACGAAAACGAGAGAGAAAACATAAGGAAAAAGATGAGAATCTAAAAGTTCTCGAAAAAGCACGTCGCCGCCTTGCCCAAAATGCCCAAACAAGCCAATGGTCCCCCCTTCGCTAGCAACTAAAAACGGTTGAAAGGACAGAGATCGACTCCAAGATCGAGTGGTTCTCTCGATCATATCCGGACATCGCGTCTTCGGCTCGATCTGGGTCTCGATCATCATCGGCGAATCGAGTGTTGCATCCGATTTCGGTATCGATCTTCGGCTGGATCGAGTGGTGTATTCGATCTGACTCTCGCTCTGCATGGCGTTATTTACGTCTGTACCGATTGATCGATTGCTTTACTCGATCTTCGTCTCGTTCATTCTCCTTGGATCGCCTAGTTGGCTCGATCTTCTGGTCGATCAACTCCTAGATCGACCGGCCATGCTCGCTCTGCTCCTCGATCTCTGGTCCTTAGCATATTTCCGAGCTCCCACGAACTGCTACACCAGCCTCAACACGTCCACGAACCTCCACAACTCCAAAGCAGCCAGAAACAACCTGAATGTGATGCAAAATGCAAGGAAAATGCGTATGCTGATGCAAGAATGCTCTAGGACCCTAAGTGATGCAATCTAACCTAAAACATGATACAAATGCATGAAAAGCTAACTAATGAGTATGCAAAATGTATGCAATATGCAATAACATCAGATGCCCGAAGCTTACACACTTCCCAAGCTAGACTTTGAGCTGAGGATAAAAACCGAGAAGTTCCTAGCATCAGTTATGGAGATGCAAAGGAAGATCAACAAGTGGCAAGGCAAGATGCTCAAGAAGCTTGGAAAGAAATTCAAGGCACTTCAGGGAGGCTCGCCTAAGAAAGCTGCAAGTCAAGAGGTGCAACATCCCGAGAAGAGAAGGCTCTCCACCGGCGGTATTGTCATCCGCGAGAACCAAGGAAGCACCATTCAGCCGGCGCGCCACTCTCTCCAAGAACCAGCTGACAAAGGCAAAGCAACAATCTCTAGCTCCTCTGGAACATCCTCAAGTTCCAGCCGAGCCTAGACCAGAGGTAACAACCTTCTTCCATTGTATATAACCGCTCATGTTTGTTTCTTTTGCATTGTGTTTTGATGCTCCTTCGGATGAGTTTGCCACCGGGACGGTGTCAAGCAAGTTTGGGAGAGTACATGTGTGATTTGACTTGTGTTCTTTGATCTTATTTTCCTTTAGCATCCTTGAGTCTTAGTTCATGAAAAATTGGTAAAATTTTTAAAAAAAATTTCAAAGATTCATGTAGTTGCATTCATTTTCTTAAAACATGTTAGGATTGAGTCTAGAGTTTCTCATAACATCTAGGTTGCTTGCATTTTGCATAAGGGGTTAGAATTTCTTAAAAAAGTGTTTTTACTTATGAATTGTTTCAATGCCCTAGTTAGTAGTTCTCTAATGCTTTGTCTATGCTTTGAAAGTAAGTTCTTACCATGCTTGGATCACTTGTTAGGATTTTCGTGGCTTAAATTGAACTCTCATGATTTGAAACTCATCCTAATAAGTGAAAACCTTAATTTGAAATTCTAATTATCATTCTTATGCATTTGAAAATGAACACATGGTTTTAAAATATTTAGGCTCTCTTCTTCCTTTTTACCACTCTTTGTGAGCCTAAATAGAACTCCCTCCTTGAACATTACCCTCCTTTGAAGCCAAATGTTCTTGTGTGACATCTTTGTGAGGCCTTCCTTTTGGTTTGAACTTAGCATAAAGTGTTAGGTTTAGGCGACATGATTTGGTTTTCATATTATTGCTAGCTTTGCATTTTGAAGCTAGGTATAGGCTTAGGTTAAGTTTGGGGGATCATTGGGGTTGCTTTCTTGTCTATCTGTTCTCGGTTTCAAAGAAATTAGGTTTTAAGTGAAAGGTTGTTTTTAAAACTAAGTATGCTCTAATAAATTTCAAGAGGTAGCTCTCCCATAATAAAATAAAATAAAAAAGAGAAAAGAAAAGAAAAAGAAATAAAAAGAGCCTAAGTGCCAAATAAAGAAAAAATAAAAAGAAAAAAAATAATAAGAGAGCTACTAATAAGAAATATCTAAAGAGCAAAAATATTTTTCAAAAACCTTTTCACTAGCCTAAAAAGTTTAAAAATATCTTTATTTCGAATTGGGGATTGCTAAATTTGTGAAGAATAGGGGTAGACTCTTAAGTGGTGAGTGAGGATAAAATTTGTTAAATGAGAGGGGTATAGGATAGTTTGATAGTTTACATGGGTAGATGAGAATCTAATCATGTATGCATAAATTGTCTTTACCTTTAGCATTATGCACAAGTTCAACCATTTTTGAGAGAAACCCTTGTTCTAATTATAAACCCTTTTCAAATGAAATCATTCAATGCTCATAACCTTCACCCTTAGCCAAATATGTTTTGCTTTAAAGTGCATAAGTTTGATTCATGGTTCGAATGTTAATGAATGTTAAAGGATGAGTTTCTTTGATTGTTAGGAATAGGAGAGTCATGATTTGAATTTCTTTGTGTGATAAGTATGGCTAAGTTCTTTGGAGTATGAGTGTAAGCATAGCATTTTAGAACTATTAACTAGGACATTGAGATTGATTCATTTGAATGGCACCTTTGCAAAAGGTTTAAAACCCCATTCGTTTTTCTGAAAACCTCTCTGCCTTACTTATTTTCTGTTGCTTGAGGGCAAGCAAGAAGTAATTTTGGGGGAGTTGATGTTATTGCATATTGCATACATTTAGCATGCTCATTAGTTAGCTTTTCATGCATTTATACCACGTTTTAGGTTAGATTGCATCACTTAGAGTCCTAGAGCATTCTTGCATCAGCATACGCATTTTCCTTGCATTTTGCATGACATTCAGGTTGTTTCTGGCTGCTTTGGAGTCGTGGAGGTCCGTGGACGTGTTGAGGCTGATGTAGCAGTTCGTGGGAACTCGGAAATATGCTAAGGACCAGAGATCGAGGAGCAGATCGAGCATGGCCGGTCGATCTAGGAGTTAATCGACCAGAAGATCGAGCCAACCAGGCGATCCAAGGAGAATGATCGAGACGAATATCGAGTGAAGCAATCGATCAAACGGTACAGACGTAAATGACGCCATGCAGAGCGAGAGCCAGATCGAGTACACCACTTGATCCATTCGAAGATCGATACCGAGATCGGATGCAACACTCGATCCACCGATGATGATCGAGACACAGATCGAGCCGAAGACACGATGTCCGGATATGATCGAGAGAACCACTCGATCTTGGAGTCGATCTCTGTCCTTTCAACCGTTTTTGGCCGCTAGCGAAGGGGGGACCATTAGCTTGTTTCGGCATTTTGGGAAGGCGGCGACGTCCTTTTCCCACAATAACTTTAGATCCTTATCTTTATCTTTATGTTTTTTCTCTCATTTTGAAGAAGAACACCATTGTTGAACTCGCGTTTTTCTTAAGCTTTTGTATTCGAATCATTTCTGTTCAATCTAGTTTTCTTTTCATGTTCATCGTCTTGTTTCATATGCCTCGCTTGATTTACTCTATGTGTAGCGAGTAGTTTCTTTGGGTTCGGGGTTGAGAGGATTAAGGGGTCAAGAGGGTTTTGATCGTGGGGTTTTTCTAAACGTTTTTAAAGGCTATCTCTTCTAAGGTGTTGAGATCTTAATGCTTGAAGACTCTCACGCCAAGAGCTTCATGATCCGAGAGGTTCCTTACCTTGACAGGATTCAGGAGCCTCGGAAGATCACACCTTAGAAACTAGTTACCCCTTCCCAAAAGCCATGGAAGTTTGGGGGATTAGTTAAGCCATTCGTTTGAAATCCGTTTTCCTTGCCCTTCGACCTCTCTTTCCACCAAAAGCCATGGGTTTGGAGGAGAGGATGAAGGAGTGATCTATACCGAAAGCCACGTATAGATCTTGTTTTGTTTTCAAGGCTTAGAGATCCTCACCAAGTGAGTCGATTTAAAGTTTTAAACCCAAGGTCGAACCTTTGAAACCCCTAACCATGAATCTCAACCCTAGGCCCTTTCTTTTAGCATCTTTACGTCTTATCTCATCTTTCGCTTGATATCTGATAGCATCCTGGTCATTAGTTTTACAGCTCTTACATTTTTAGACGAGATCGATTATTACTGCTCGATCTAGTGGTCGATCTCATGGTCGATCCACTAGTCGAATTTTAATAACTCGAAGCTTTCTCCTTTAATTATCCTGTTTGTTTCTCGTGGTAGTTTCTTCCTTTCTAGTATTTCTAAAATAGGTTTCATTCTGTTTAAGTTGCTGCATCTAGTTTTTAGAGATTTTCTCATAAACCATCTCATTTCACTTAGATTTGCATTAGTCCCTGTATTCTCTGTGCATTCTCTATCATCCTAGGAGTGGATTGACTCTCTCTTGCTTGCTGTACTACAACATGTCTTGCATTTGAGTTTGATAACCTCTCTGCAATATAAACCGTGCTTAAAAGTGATTATCATAAGTGACGGCAACTATGCTGAGGATTATGACCGTGCACCGAGAGGTTCTGAGCTAGAGTCTCACAAGAAAGAGTTGAAATCATTGCATGAGAAGATTGACAAGTTGGTTTTGGCAAATCAGAAGCTTGTTCACTTTGTTGGTGAAGTGGATGAGAGCCAAGAGGAGCTTAAGTTGAGCCAAGAAGAAGCCAATTGGGAGGCGGATCAAAACAACTACAAACCTCAAGGTTATTCACAAGGCTACAACCAGAACAACAATCTCTCATACCGTAGCACCAATGTCGCAAACCCTAAGGATCAAGTGTACCCTGCTCAGCAAGCAAAGCCTTTCATACCTTACAACAAAGGTTTTCAGCCGAGTTATGGCTTCCGAGGGCAAGGGCAGAAAAACTTCCGAGGGTTATACGCCAATGTACCCTCCGGCCTTTTCACCTCAGCAGCAACAACAGATGCAACAACAAGTTGATCCTGTCCAAGCTATGTTTCAACAATTGATTCAAGGGCAAGCCTCTACAAACCAGAAGTTTGCCGAGATGAATACTTGCTTAGACTCGTCTCTCACGAATTTCTCTACTCAGATTACAACCATGAATAACAAAATCAAGCAACTTGAGAAGGGAAAGGCAAGCTCAAGTGGTCAGAATAGCTTACCGGGCAAGTGTGAGCAAAATCCCAAGGAATACGCCAATGCCATTACGCTAAGGAGTGGGAAAGAGGTAGCACCTACGGTTACTCCAAAGAAAAACGAGGACGTTGTAATTCAAGAGGGGGAGGGTAAGCTTTCAGCTGATGATGAGATCAACTTTGACAATGTCTGGATTCAAGGGGCAAGAAGAGGAGACAAAGCAGTTGTTGAGAAGAAAGCGGATGATGTTATTGCATATTGCATACATTTTGCATACTCATTAGTTAGCTTTTCATGCATTTGTATCACGTTTTAGGTTAGATTGCATCACTTAGAGTCCTAGAGTATTCCTGCACCAGCATACGCATGTTCCTTGCATTTTGCATCACATTCAGGTTGTTTCTGGCTGCTTTGGAGTCGTGGAAGTTCGTGGACATGTTGAAGCTGATGTAGCCGTTCGTGGGAGCTCGGATATATGCTAAGGATCAGAGATCGAGGAGCAGATCGAGCATGGCCGGTCGATCTAGGAGTTGATCGACCAGAAGATCGAGCCAACCAGGCGATCCAAGGAGAATGATCGAGACAAGGATCGAGTGAAGCAGTCGATCAAACGGTACGGACATAAATGACGCCATGCAGAGCGAGAACCAGATCGAGTACACCACTCGATCCAGCCGAAGATCGATACCGAGATTGGATGCAACACTCGATTTGCCGATGATGATCGAGACCCAGATTGAGCCGAAGACACGATGTCCGGATATGATCGAGAGAACCGCTCGATCCTGGAGTCGATCTCTGTCCTTTCAACCGTTTTTGGCCGCTAGCGAGGGGGGGACCATCAGCTTGTTTCGGCATTTTGGGAAGGCGGCGACGTCCTTTTCCCACACAACTTTAGATCCTTATCTTTTTCTTTTATGTTTTCTCTCTTGTTTTCGTGAAGAACACCATTGTTGAACTTGCGTTTTTCTTAAGCTTTGTAATCGAATCATTCGTTCAATCTAGTTTTCTTTTCATGTTCATCGTTTCATCTTACATGCTTTGCTTGATTTACTCTATGAGTAGTGAGTAGTTTATTTGGGTTCGGGGTTGAGAGGATTAAAGGGTCTAAAGGGTTTCGATCTTGGGGTTTTTCTAAACGTTTTCAATGGTTATCTCTTCTAAGGTGTTGAGATCTCAATGCTTGAAGACTCTCACGCCAAGAGCTTCATGATCCGAGAGGTTCCTTACCTTGACAGGATTCAGGAACCTCGGAAGATCACACCTTAGAGACTAGTTACCCCTTCCCAAAAGCCATGGAAGTTTGGGGGATTAGTTAAGCCATTCATTTGAAATTTGTTTTCCTTGCCCCTGGACCTCTCTTTCCACCAAAAGCCATGGGTTTGGAGGAGAGGATGAAGGAGTGATCTATACCAAAAGCCACAGATAGATCTTGCTTAGTTTTCAAGTCTTAGAGATCCTCACAAAGTGAGTCGATTTAAAGTTTTCAACCCAAGGTCAAACCTTTGAAACCCCTGACCATGAATCTCACCCCTAGCCCCTTTCTTTTAGCATCTTTACATCTTATCTCGTCATTCGCTTGATCTTTGATAGCATCCTGGTCACTAGTTTTACTGTTCTTTTATTTTTAGACGAGATCGATCGTTATTGCTCGATCTAGTGGTCGATCTCATGGTCGATCCACTAGTCGAATTTTAGTAATTCGAAGCTTGGTCATTTAATTAATCTGTTTGTTCCTCGTGGTAGTTTCTTCATTTCTCGTATTTTTAAAATAGGTTTCATTCTATTTAAGTTGCTGCATCTAGTTTTTAGAGATTTTCTCATAAATCATCTCATTTCGCTTAGATTTGCATTAGTCCTTGTATTCTCTTTGCATTCTCTATCATCCTAGGCATGGATTAATTCTCTCTTGCTTGCTGTACTACAACATGTCTTGCATTTGAGTTTGATAACCTCATTGCAATTTAACCCCTGCTAAGAAAGTGTCTATCTGCGGAGCAAACTACTAAGGAGAAGGATGCTTTTACACCTCCACTGTATGTACCTAAGCTACCTTTTCCTGGCCGTTTCAAGAAGCAACTCATAGAAAAGCATAGAGTCTTGTTTGAGAAGCATCTTAAGGACGTAGAGATCAAGCTACCTCTCGTGGACTGCCTTGCAATGATGCCTAAATGCGCCAAATTCTTCAAAGACACTCTCGTGAAGACGAATAAGGAAAGCAAGGAAGTGCTTGTTCTAAGTGAGGAGTGTGGTGTTGTGATACACAAGGAGATAATCCCTAAGAAGTTGGGAGACCCTGGAAGCTTCACTATACCTTGCCCTTTAGGTCCTTTGGAGTTCAAGATTTTCTTTGTGATCTCGGAGCTAGTATAAATTTGATGCCTCATTTCATGGCAAAGAAGCTTGGCTTTACCCGTTTCAAGGATTGCAGAATCTCGTTAGTACTAGCTGACAGAAGTGTGAGGTTACCCATGGGATTGCTTGAGGACTTGCCAGTGAAGATCAGTGGAGTAAACGTGCCTACAAACTTCGTTGTGTTGGAAATGGATGAGGAACCAAAGGATCCACTTATTCTCGGTAGACCTTTTTTAGCCACCGCCGGAGCCATAATAGACGTCAAGAACGGGAAGATTGCCTTGCACTTGGGTAAAGATATAAGGCTAGACTTCGATATCAATGAGGTTTTGAAGAAGCCTACAATAGAAGGGAAAGCTTTCTACATCGAGACGTTGGATGCTTTAGCGGATGAGTTGCTGGAAGAGTTGGCTCAGGAAGATCATTTGAAGCTGGCACTGACAAAGGAACCAGGAGAGTTTGGTTATGTGGATCAGAGGACTCAGGAGTACGTCAACTTGCTTGATTCGACGAAGGTTGTGCTTGAAGATGTAGGCGTTTGCCTAGAGATCGACTCCGAGATCGATGACATTACTCGATCCAGTGGTCAAATCGACAAGACAATCAAGAGCACAACTCGATCCGGTGCAGCAATCGACAGTCAGATCGAGGAGGGTGATCGATCCAGGAAAACAATTGAGTCCAAGATCGAGAAAGGCCTTCCGATCAGTTTGGGGTCTAATCCGGAGATCGATTCAGTGTCTCGATCTCTCACTCGATCCACATTAAATCGAGTGAGTGAATCGAGCGAAACTGCTTGATCTAGACGACATCGAGAGCAAGATCGACCTGACGACTCGATTTCAGAAGGGATAGCGGTTGGAGAAAGCAGCCTCAAGGGCCACGTCTTAGGTTCTAAGGAAGGCTCCAAGGAGGAAAACAACAGCAACGACCCCGAGGATGATTGGAGCGAGCTGTTAGCCCCAAAGGTGGACCTTAAGGAGCTCCCAAAAGGGCTAAGGTATGCTTTCTTAGGGTTTAACGAAACCTATCCTGTGATTGTGAATGAAAACTTGAGTGATGATGAGTTGCAATCGCTCTTAACTGAGTTGGGAAAGTATAGGAAGGCCATTGGGTACTCTCTAAGTGACATCAAGGGCCTTTCACCAATGCTTTGCACTCATAGGATTCACATGGATAATGAGAACGCCTCTTCTATAGAGCATCAAAGGCGTTTGAATCCAAATTTGAAAGAGGTTGTTAAGAAGGAGATTCTTAAGCTTTTAGAGGCTGACGTGATCTATTCTATAAGTGACAGCACGCGGGTTTCTCCAGTACACGTGGTGCCTAAGAAGGGAGGGATCACGGTCATTAAGAATGACAGAGATGAGCTTATACCTACTAGAACGATTACTGGACACCGTATGTGTATTGATTATAGGAAGCTTAATCTTGCTACTAGAAAGGATCATTTTCCCTTGCCTTTTATTGATCAAATGCTTGGAAGACTTGCTAATCACCGCTACTATTGCTTTTTTGATGGATATAGTGGATTTTGCCAAATACCAATCCATCCCAATGATCAGGAGAAGACGACCTTTACATGCCCTTATGGCACCTTCGCGTATCGAAGGATTTTATTTGGGTTGTGTAACGCACCGGCTACGTTTCAGCGGTGTATGATGTCGATCTTCTCCGATCTAATAGAAGAGATGGTAGAGGTGTTTATGGATGACTTCTCGGTCTATGGTGCGTCCTTTTCTGCGTGTTTGTTGAATCTTTGCAGGGTACTAAAGCGTTGTGAGGAGACAAACTTGGTGCTTAATTGGGAAAAATGCCACTTCATGGTGAAGGAGGGAATCGTGCTTAGACATAAGATATCAGAGAAGGGTATTGAAGTCGACAAAGCAAAGATTGATGTGATGACAAGCCTTGAGCCGCCAGTTAACGTCAAAGGAGTGAGAAGTTTCTTGGGACACGCCGGCTTCTACAGGCGCTTCATTAAAGACTTCTCTAAGATTGCACGTCCTCTCACGCGGCTGTTGTGCAAAGAGGCTGAATTCGTCTTTGATGAGGAGTGTTTGCAAGCTTTCGTGACAATCAAGGAGGCCCTAGTATCCGCGCCTATAGTGCAAGCACCAGACTGGACTCTACCTTTCGAGATTATGTGTGATGCTAGTGACTATGCCGTGGGAGCCATTCTAGGCCAAAGGAAGGATAAGAAGCTGCACGTGATATACTATGTTTCAAGAACCTTGGATGACACGCAAACGAGGTACACCACTACGGAGAAGGAGCTATTGGCGGTTGTATTCGCCTTTGAGAAGTTCAGGGCTTACCTCGTGGGTTCCAAGACCATTGTTTACACGGATCACGCAGCTTTGCGTTATATCTATTCCAAGAAGGACACTAAGCTGAGGCTTTTGAGATGGATCCTTTTACTTCAAGAATTCGACATGGAAATCAAGGACAAGAAAGGGATAGAGAACGGCGTTGCCGATCATCTCTCTCGGTAAAGGATCAACGAGTCTCTTCCCTTAGATGATTCTCTCCCCGAAGAACAACTCATGGCAATAACTACGGATGTTTGTGGGAGCTTAGAAGGGCGGTTTTAGGAAGTTCTGAGCTTCAAAGAGGAGGATCTCCCTTGGTACGCGGATATTGTGAACTACTTGGCCTGTAGGGAAGAGCCGTCGCATCATGACAACTACCATATGAAGAAGTTCATGAAAGACGTGAGCCACTACTATTGGGATGACCCCTATTTATACAAGAGAGGAGTGGATAGCATGTACAGAAGATGCGTGACAAAGTAGGAAGCAAGAGATATCATCCTTCATTGCCACAGTTCTTTGTATGGCGGGCACTTTGCTTCATTCAAAACCGCCACTAAGATCTTACAAGCCAGCTTCTAGTGGTCGTCAATCTTCAAAGACACCCATGAGTTCGTGATGAGCTGCGAGGCATGCCAAATAACAGGGAATATCACTAAGAGGAATGAGATGCCTCAAGTTCCCATATTTGAGGTAGACGTCTTTGACGCGTGGGGCATAGACTTCATGGGGCCATTTCCTTCATCATACGGCAACAATTTCATACTAGTAGCTGTTGATTACAACTTTAAATGGGGGGAGGCCATTGCTTCCCCAACAAACGAATCTAAGGTGGTGATCAAGCTCTTTAAGAGCATTATTTTCCCGAGGTTTGGAGTTCCCAAGGTGGTGATAAGCGACGGAGGGAGCCATTTCATCAACAGGCTGTTTAAAAATCTGCTAAAGAAGTATAGCGTGAAGCATATGGTAGCTACGCCTTACCATCCTCAAACGAATGGCCAAGTGGAGGTCTCTATCCGTCAGATAAAGGCGAAACTCGAGAGAACTGTTGGGACAACTCGGAAGGATTGGGCAGTGAAGTTTGATGTCGCTTTGTGGGCATACCGGTCAAAACGCCTATTGGTACCACTCCTTTCACTCTTCTCTACGGCAAAGGATGTCACCTTCCTGTTGAGCTGGAACATA
Source organism: Thlaspi arvense (assembly GCA_911865555.2). Taxonomy (NCBI): domain Eukaryota; kingdom Viridiplantae; phylum Streptophyta; class Magnoliopsida; order Brassicales; family Brassicaceae; genus Thlaspi; species Thlaspi arvense. The sequence goes on from OU466863.1 coordinate 39,869,915, forward strand.
GGGCGTTGTGGGCTGTGAAGCAGTTGAATTTTGATCTGAAGACGGCTCAGGAGAAGCGGTTGATCCAGTTGCACGAGCTTGATGAGCTAAGGCTGGACGCTTACGAAAGTGCTAGGATCTACAAGGAGCGTACCAAGGCTGCTCAAGACAAGAAACTGGTGCCTAAGGAGCTTAAGGAAGGGAGTTTGGTGCTGCTTTACAACTCGAGGCTCAAGCTCTTTCCCAGGAAGCTGAAGTCACGGTGGCGCGGTCCGTATGAAATCAAGGAAGTATTACCTTACGGAGCTGTCACGTTGGTCGACAAGAGTGGGAATGCATTCACAGTGAACGGACAGAGTTAAGCCATACATGGCGAGTGCATTTGACCAGGAGAGCACCTCAATGCTTCTCCAAGACCCACCATCTGCCTAAACCAAGTAAAGTCTAGCTAAAGACGTTAAAGAAAGCGCACTTGGGAGGCATTTCCATGTCTATCCTGTACATATCCTTGCTTTATTTCTTTTCCAGTTTTAGTTTTTTTGTCTTATGAGTGTGTCAAAACAAGTATGAGAGACGCATGCCATGATCTGAGTTCCAAAAGGAGTAAGAAGGGGGCGAGTATAAGCTAGAGATCGAGTGCTAGATCGACTCATCCTGGCTCGATCTTTGCTAGATCGAGCTGGTGAATCGAGAGGAGCCAGTCGATCTAGACGAGATCGAGTAGACAGATCGAGTGACGAAGTCGATCTAAAATGTCTCTGGAATTTCTTGGAGTTTAGGTCTATTTTCTCTCAGGAAACTCCTTCATAAACAGATCGATCTGTCAACTCGATCCACCACTCGATCCAAGCTAAATCGACCCCTGAATCGATAGCATGGCTGGATCACGAGGACTTAGTCGCGATTTCCAAAACTCAAGGAACGAGAGAGCCAATCGATCCACGACTCGATTCAAATCGAATCGTGTCCCAAATCGAGTAACCCTCTTGATCCAAGCCAGTATGGGCATGAGATCGAGTCCCTGATCGACCAAAAGGACTCGATCTCTTGCCGAGGTAACATTTTATTTTCCCTCTCTCTCTCTTTCCCTCTACTTTTTAAATTCCAAACTTGGGCAAGGCAGGAATCTTTGACCTTGAAAGATGTGCATTGACCAAGACTTTTGTCAGAAACCACTTCTTTTACCCATAGTTTTGTTTTTGTTAGCCTTTAAATGTTTTCAACAACTTCACACTCTCTCATTCTTGTTTTCTCGAGTTGCTAAGTAAAAGAGAGTGTGAGTTATTTATTTTCTAAAGGCTAACAAGCATTTTTAACAATCCTTGCAAAGGTATTTTCGGATCTTCGAGAAAATCTTTAGGAAAATCCCTTTTATTTCGCAATTGATTGTTTTAGATGCTAGGGCGGTTTTGAATTTTTAAAGCTAGCTTGATAATAGGGAAATTCTGGATTTTCTAGTATCTCTAGATCTGATTCTCTATTATTTTGCTATATTTTTTTATAAATTCGCCAAAATTCTAGGGTATTAGCTATCGACTATCTTCTTTGCTTCTTTCTTTCTCTCAACATATCACCTATTTGCTCATAGCTTTGCCTGAGAACTTTGTTTCAGGCGCAATGGCCCCCAAGAGAACGAGAGAAGAGACAGCACAAGAGGGAGAAGGTCAGGAGGTAGCTGTTCAAGAAAGGGTTCGCTGGAGTAAGGATGAGAAAAGAGACAATAAGCGGCTGGAGAGGCTTCGGTTTGAGCTTACCAAGTTCGCGGACAGAGGGATACTCGCTAAGCTAGGGATTCTTGGAGATTTCGACCAACTCCTCAAGAACATTGGCTTAAGATGTCTGTCATGAATGGATTGCCCAACCATTCCAGAAGTGACAATAGACTTCCTTGCCACGTTGGAGTTTGGTTACGAGAACCCTAGCGTCCCTGTTCCTTCACAGGGCCGTCTCTCTTTCAAGGTCAGACGTCAAGCCTTCAGCCTCTCAATCCCCGAGCTGTGTCAAGCATATGGTCTCAACACAGCCGCCACCAAGATCGAGTTCCCCTCTTTCACGCGCGCAAATGATTTTTGGGACCTGATCAGCAACGATGACTACAAGGCCAACACCGCCAAAATCAAGAGAGTGAGAAGCCCAGTGCTGAGGTACACCTTGAAGCTGATCGCCAACACATTCAGCGGACAGTCAGTTGCTCCCACGGTTACGAAGACCGAGCTTTGCTTCTTGTTTCAAGGCGTGAAGCATCTGTTGTGTGATCCAGTGGAGAATGATGAGCCTATGGAGGATGAACTCAGTGATGACGTGAACTACGGATGCGTACTTGCTGCTTCTTTGGTGAAGTACAAAGCGTATGCCTTGCGGTGCAAGGCAAGCTCCTCATTGATCGGTGGCTTCCTCACTCCTCTGTTCGTGCAAGCCGGCGTACCAATACACGACTTCACACCCGTCCCGGCTAGAGCTTTCATGGATGAGATCTACATGAGGAATACCGACAGCTTGGGACGCACGCCAGCAGAAAGGTTTTACGCTTACCTTTTCATCGACGCGGATAATGAGAAGAAAGTGTGCATCCTGCCAAACAAAGACGAGACCGAGCTGCTTGGTGTTGGGAACATCGAGTTCTTGCCAACCGTAGAGGAGTGCTTTGCTCCTCTAAGAGGAACGCCTGCCCCAGAGATTGCTCCACGTCCAAGGTCTGAGTCCCCTGCCACGGAAGATGAGATGCCCGAGGCTTACACCCTTCCCAAGATCAATTTCGAGCCGAGAACCAAGACGGAGAAGTTCCTAGCATCTGTTGTGGAGATGCAAAGGAAAATCAACAAATGGCAAGGCAAAATGCTCAAGAAACTTGCCAAGAAGGTCAAATCGCTTCAAGGAGGCTCGCCTAAGCAAGCTGCAAGTGAGGAGGTTCAACAACCCGAGAAAACGAGGCTTTCAACTGGTGGAGTTGTCATCTGTGAGACTCAAGGCAGCAACATTCAACCGGCGCGCCTCTCTCTTCAAGAGCCAGGCTCCAAAGCCAAAGCCGTAGTATCTAGCTCCTCTAGAACATCCTCAAGTTCCAGCCGAGACTAGACCCGAGGTAACAACCTTCTTCCATTGTATATACCATTCATGTTTTCTTAGTTTTGCTTTGTGTTTTGAGCTCTCTCGAACGTGTTTGCCACCGGGATGGTGTCATTCAAGTTTGGGGGAGTATGTGTGTTGTTTGACTTGTTTATTTTGATCTTATTTTATCTTTGCATAACTTGAGTCTTGCATGCATCTAAGGCATAGAAAAGAAAAGGAAAAAATTGGTAAAAGTTTTAAAAATTTTCAAAAAAATTCATGTAGTTGCATTCAGCTTGTTAAGAATTTTAGGATTGAGTCAAGAATTTTTAAGCATCTAGGTTGTTTACATTTCATAAGGGGTTAAAGTTTTCTTATAAAGGTGTTTTAAGCTTATTAATGGTTTCAATCTCCTAGTTGGTAGTTCTCTAATGCTTTGCTCATACTTTGAAAATAAGTTCTTACATTGCTTGGATCACTAGTTTTGATTTTTGTGACTTGAATTGAACTCTCGTGATATGAAACTTGTCCTATTAAGTGAAAACCTTAACTTGAATTTTTAAATATCATTCTTATGCATTTGAAAATGAACACATGGGTTTTAAAATATTTAGGCTCTCTTCTTCCTTTGACCACTCTTTGTGAGCCTAAGTAGAACTCCCACCATGACCCTTACCCTTCTTTGAAGCCAAGTTTTCGTGTGTGACATCTTTGTGAGGCCTCTTCTGGTTTGAACTTAGCATAAAGTGTTACGTTTAGGCGACATGATTAGGTTCTCATATGTTTGCTAGCTTTGCACTTTGAAGCTAGATGTAGGCTTAGGATAAGTTTGGGGGATCATTGGGGTTGCTTTCATATTTATATGCTTTCGGTTTCAAAAGAGTTTGGTTTTTGAAGTAAGAAAAAGATATTAAGTGAAAGGTTTTGTGTTTAAAAAGTATAATGCTCCAATAATTTCAGAAGATGGCTCTCTCAATATATATATATATATATATGTAAAAGAGCCTAAGTGCCAAAATAAAAAGAACAGAAAAAGAAAAAAAAAATAAGAGAGCTATCAATAAGAAAAAAAAATAAGGAGCTTAATATTTTTCAAACCTTTTCACTAGCCTAAAAGAGTTAAGATGTTTCCTATTTTGATTTGGGGATTGCTAAGCTTTTGCTTTGGGAAAAAGGGTAGACTCTAAGTGGTGAGTGAGCTTAAAAGAACATAAATGAGAGGGGTTTTTAGGTTCATTGTTAGTTTACATGGGTAGATGAGAATCTGATCATGTATGCATCAATTGCCTTTACCTTTAGCATTATGCATAAAGTTCTTACCATTTTCGAGAGAAACCCTTGTTTAAAATAAACCCACTTTAAAATGAGATCATTCTATGCTCATAGCCTTTACCCTTAGCCAAATGTGTTTTGCTTTAAAGTTTATAAGTTTGATTCATGGTTCGGTTATTAATGAATGTTAAAGGATGAGTTTCCTTGATTGTTTGGAATAAGAGAGTCGTGATTTGAAATTCTTTGTGCAATGAGTATGGCTAAGTTCTTTGGAGTATGAGTGTATGTATTGCATTTAAGAACTGGTAACTAGGACAATTAGATTGTTTCATTCGAAAAGCACCTTTGCAAGAAGCTTATACCTGATATTGCTGCATATTGCATGTATTTTGCATTTGAGCTTTGATACATCATTGCATACACTCTGCACCAAAAATCTTGTTATCAAATGGTGCCGTTGCCATTCTAGGAGTGTTAGAAAGCATAGAGATTTGGGGTTTAGTAAAGACTAAGCCTTTACTTTGTTTAAGTTACTAATTTCTCTACTCTCAAACGTGTGTCTTTCAGGTACATGAATCTTCGTTCAAGGGAAGACAACAATCTACTTCAACCCTTGGACAACATTCATCAACTTGGTCATTCACAGCAAAGAAGAGTACGAGAACAAGCTAGAGCTTTTGAGGAGATTGTTCAGCACGGTTTGGTTGACTTTGAAGCTATGGCTGAACACAAGCATCCAGAGGGACCTCCTCCAGCTCACGGGGCAGTGGGAAGGGGCAATGGAAACCCCCAACACGCGGCTAGACCCCCAAGGATCATAGGAGCCGGAGATGCTCCCAATACTCATCACAATAGGTTTGGGATCACTCCTCCTCCTGTACAGAACAACAACTTCGAGATTAAGCCGGGTGTCATCTCCATGGTGCAAAACAATAAGTTTCACGGGCTTGCAATGGAATATCCTTTGGAGCACCTTGATAACTTCGAACAAGTATGTGGGATGATCAAGATAAACGGCATATCCGAAGATGCTTTCAAGCTGCGTCTCTTTCCATTCTCTCTTGGAGACAAACCTAGGCATTGGGAGAAAACACTTCCTCAAGGCACCATCACCTCATGGGCCAGAACAGCACGGTTGAGAAGCGAAATCAGTGGTTACACTCAGAGGAACAATGAGACGTTCAATGCAGCCATGGAGCGTTTTAAAGATTACACAATCTAATGTCCTCATCACGGCTTCAGTGAAAAGACCCTACTCAGCACCATCTACCGCGGAGCTTCACCAAAGATTCGCTTGTTGCTTGACACGGCTAGTAAAGGGAACTTCCTTGGTCAGGAGGTAGAAGAAGGCATGGAGCTGATTGAGAACTTAGCACTAAGTGACGGCAACTATGCTGAAGATTATGACCGTGCACCGCGAGGTTCTGAGCTAGAGTCTCACAAAAAAGAGTTGAAATCATTGCATGAGAAGATTGACAAGTTGGTTTTGGCAAATCAGAAGCATGTTCACTTTGTTGGTGAAGCGGATGAGAGCCAAGAGGAGCTTGAGTTGAGCCAGGAAGAAGCCAATTGGGTGGCGGGTCAAAACAACTACAAACCTCAAGGCTATTCACAAGGCTACAACCAGAACAACAATCTCTCATACCGTAGCACCAATGTCGCAAACCCTAAGGATCAGCTGTACCCTGCTCAGCAAGCAAAGCCATTCGTACCTTACAACAAAGGCTTTCAGACGAGTGGTGGCTTCCAAGGGCAAGGGCAGAGCAACTTCCAAGGGAAACAGCAAGGAAACAAGGGTTATACGCCAATGTACCCTCCGGGCTTTGCACCTCAGCAGCAACAGATGCAACAACATGTTGATCCTGTCCAAGCTATGTTGCAACAATTGATTCAAGGGCAAGCCTCTACAAACCAGAAGTTTGCTGAGATGAACACTCGTTTAGACTCGTCTCTCACTGACTTCTCTACTAAGATCACCAACTTAAACAACAAGATCAAGCAGCTAGAGAAGGGAAGGGCGAGTACAAGTGGTCAGAATAGCCTACCGGGCAAGTGTGAGCAAAACCCTAAGGAATATGCCAACGCCATCACGTTGAGAAGCGGAAAAGAGCTTGCACCTAAGGCTACTCCCAAGAACAACAAGGACGTTGTAATTCAAGAAGGGGAGGGTAAGCTTTCAGCTGATGATGAGATCAATTTTGATAATGTCTGGATTCAAGGGCCAAGAAGAGGAGACAAAGCGGTTGTTAAGAAGAAAGCAGAGAAAACTACTAAGTAGAAGGATGCTTATGTACCTCCACCGTATGTACCTAAGCTACCTTTTCCTGGCCGTTTCAAGAAGCAACTCATAGAGAAGCATAAAGTCTTGTTTGAGAAGCATCTTAAGGATGTAGGCGTTTGCCTAAAGATCGACTCCGAGATCGATGACATTACTCGATCCAGGGGTCAAATCGACAAGACAATTGAGAGCACAACTCGATCCGGTGCAGCAATCGACAGTCAGATCCAGGAGGGTGGTCGATCCAGAAAAACAATCGAGTCAAAGATCGAGGAAGGCCTTCCGATCAGTTTGGGGTCCAATCCGGATATCGACTCAACGTCTCGATCCTTCCACATTAAATCGAGTGATTGAATCGAGCGAAACTGCTCAATCTAGACGACATCGAGAGCAAGATCGACCTGACAACTCGATTTCAGAAGGGATAGCAGTTGGAGAAAGCAGCCTCAAGGGTCATATCTCGGGTCCTAAGGAAGGTTCTAAGGAGGAGAACAACAGCAATAGCCACGAGGATGATTGGAGCGAGCTGTTAGCCCCAAAGGTGGACCTTAAGGAGCTCCCAAAAGGGCTAAGGTATGTTTTCTTAGGGCCTAATAACACCTATCCCGTGATTGTGAATGAAAACTTGAGTGATAGAAAGGCCATTGGGTACTCTCTAACTGAGTTGCAACGCTCTTAACTGAGTTGAGAAAGTATAGAAAGGCCATTGGGTACTCTCTAAGTGACATTAAGGGCCTTTCACCAATGCTTTGCACTCACAGGATTCACTTGGATAATGAGAACGCCTCTTCTCTAGAACATCAAAGGCGTTTGAATCCAAATTTGAAAGAGGTTGTTAAGAAGGAGATTCTTAAGCTTTTAGAGGCTGACGTGATCTATCCCATAAGTGACAGCACGTGGGTTTCTCCCGTACACGTGGTGCCTAAGAAGGGAGGGATTACGGTCATTAAGAATGAAAAAGATGAGCTTATACCTACTAGGACTATTACTGGACACCGTATGTGTATTGATTATAGGAAGCTTAATCTTGCTACTAGAAAGGATCATTTTCCTTTGCCTTTTATTGATCAAATGCTTAAAAGACTTGCTAATCACCCCTACTATTGCTTTCTTGATGGATATAGTGGATTTTTCCAAATACCAATCCATCCCAATGATCAGGAGAAGACTACCTTTACATGCCCTTATGGCACCTTCGCTTATCGAAGGATGCCATTCGGGTTGTGTAATGCACCGGCTACGTTTCAGCGGTGTATGATGTCAATCTTCTCCGATCTTATAGAAGAGATGGTAGAGATGTTTATGGATGACTTCTCGGTCTATGGTGCGTCCTTTTCTGCGTGTTTGTTGAATCTTTGCAGGGTACTAAAGCGTTGTGAGGAGACAAACTTGGTGCTTAATTGGGAAAAATGCCACTTCATGGTGTAGGAGGGAATCATGCTTGGACATAAGATATCGGAGAAGGGTATTGAAGTCGACAAAGCAAAGATTGATGTGATGACAAGCCTAGAGCCGCCGGTTAACGTCAAAGGAGTGAGAAGTTTCTTGGGACACGCCGGTTTCTACAGGCTCTTCATTAAAGACTTCTCTAAGATTGCACGCCCTCTCACTCGGCTGTTGTGCAAAGAGGTTGAATTCGTCTTTGATGAGGAGTGTTTGCAAGCTTTCGTGACAATCAAGGAGGCCCTAGTATCCGCGCCTATAGTGCAAGCACCAGACTGGACTCTACCTTTCGAGATTATATGTGATGCTAGCGACTATGCCGTGGGAGCCGTTCTAGGACAAAGGAAGGATAAGAAGCTGCATGTGATATACTATGCTTCAAGAACCTTGGATGACACGCAAACGAGGTACACCACTACAGAGAAGGAGCTATTGGCGGTTGTATTCGCCTTTGAGAAGTTCAGGGCTTACCTCGTGGGTTCCAAGACCATAGTTTACACGGATCACGCAGCTTTGCGTTAAATCTATTCCAAGAAGGACACTAAGCCGAGGCTTTTGAGATGGATCCTCTTGCTTCAAGAATTTGACATGGAGATCAAAGACAAGAAAGGAATAAAGAACGGCGTTGCTGACCACCTCTCTCGGTTAAGGATCAACGAGTCTCTTCCTTTAGACGATTCTCTCCCCGAGGAACAACTCATAGCAATCACTACGGCTGTTTGCGGGAGCTTAGAGGGGCGTTTTGAGGAAGTTCTGAGCTTCAGAGAGGAGGATCTCCCTTGGTACGCGGATATTGTGAACTACTTGGCATATGGGGAGGAGCCATCGCATGTTGACAACTACCATAGGAAGAAGTTCATGAGAGACGTGGGCCACTACTATTGGGATGACCCCTATTTATACAAGAGAGGAGTGGATAGCCTGTACAGAAGATGCGTGACAAAGGAGGAAGCAAGAGATATCATCTTTCATTGCCACAGGTCTTTGTATGGAGGGCATTTTGCTTCATTCAAAACTGCCACTAAGGTCTTACAAGCTGGCTTCTGGTGGCCATCCATCTTCAAAGATACCCATGAGTTCGTGATGAGCTGCGAGGCATGTCAAAGAGCAGGGAATATTACTAAGAGGAATGAGATGCCTCAAGTTCCCATATTTGAGGTAGATGTCTTTGACGCGTGGGGCATAGACTTCATGGGGCCATTTCCTTCATCATACGGCAACAAGTTCATACTAGTGGCTGTTGGCTACGTCTCTAAATGGGTTGAGGCCATTGCTTCCCCAACAAACGATTATAAGGTGGTGATCAAGCTCTTTAAGAGCATCATTTTCCGGAGGTTTGGAGTACCCAAAGTAGTGATAAGTGACGGTGGAAGCCATTTCATCAACAAGCTGTTTGAAAATCTGCTAAGAAGTATGGTGTGAAGCACAAGGTAGCTACGCCTTACTATCCTCAAACGAGTGGCCAAGTGGAGGTCTCTAACCGCCAGATCAAGGAGATACTCGAGAGAACAGTTGGGACTACTCGAAAAGATTGGGCAGTGAAGTTGGATGACGCTTGGTGGGCGTACCGGACTGCATTCAAAACGCCTATTGGTACCACTCCTTTCACTCTTCTCTACGGTAAAGGGTGTTGATGTTATTGCATATTGCATACATTTTGCATACTCTTTAGTTAGCTTTTCATGCATTTGTATCATATTTTAGGTTAGATTGCATCACTTAGAGTCCTAGAGCATTCTTGCACCAGCATACGCATGTTCCTTGCATTTTGCATCACATTCAGGTTGTTTCTGGCTGCTTTGGAGTCGTGCAGGTTCGTGGACGTGTTGAGGCTGATTTAGCAGTTCGTGGGAGCTCGGATATATGCTAAGGATCAGAGATCGAGGAGCAGATCGAGCATGGCCGGTCGATCTAGGAGTTGATCGACCAGAAGATCGAGCCAACCAGGCGATCCAAGGAGAATGATCGAGACAAGGATCGAGTGAAGCAGTCGATCAAACGGTACAGACGTAAATGACGCCATGCAGAGCGAGAGCCAGATCGAGTACACCACTCGATCCACCCGAAGATCGAGACCGAGATCGGATGCAACACTCGATTCGCCGATAATGATCGAGACCCAGATCGAGCCGAAGACACGATGTCCGGATATGATCGAGAGAACCGCTCGATCCTGGAATCGATCTCTGTCCTTTTAACCGTTTTTGGCCGGTAGCGAGGGGGGGACCATCAGCTTGTTTCAGCATTTTGGAAAGGCGGCGACGTCCTTTTTCCCACACATTTAGATCCTTATCTTTTTCCTTATGTTTTCTCTCTGTTTTTCGTGAAGAACACCGTTGTTGAACTTGCGTTTTTCTTAAGCTTTGTAATCGAATCATTTCCGTTCAATCTAGTTTTCTTTTCATGTTCATCGTCTCGTTTTACATGCTTTGCTTGATTTACTTCATGTGTAGTGAGTAGTTTATTTGGGTTCGGGGTTGAGAGGATTAAGGGGTCTAAAGGGTTTCGATCTTGGGGTTTTTCTAAACGTTTTCAATGGCTATCTCTTCTAAGGTGTTGAGATCTCAATGCTTGAAGACTCTCAAGCCATGAGCTTCATGATCCGAGAGGTTCCTTACCTTGACAGGATTCAGGAGCCTCGAAAGATCACACCTTAGAGACTAGTTACCCCTTCCCAAAAGCCATGGAAGTTTGGGGGATTAGTTAAGCCATTCATTTGAAATCTGTTTTCCTTGCCCTTCGACCTCTCTTTCCACCTAAAGCCATGGGTTAGGAGGAGAGGATGAAGGAGTGATCTATACCGAAAGCCACGGATAGATCTTGCTTAGTTTTCAAGGCTTAGAAATCCTCACAAAGTGAGTCGATTTAATGTTTTCAACCCAAGGTCGAACCTTTGAATCCCCTGACCATGAATCTCAACCCTAGGCCCTTTCTTTTAGCATCTTTACATCTTATCTCATCATTCACTTGATCTTTGATAGCATCCTGGTCATTAGTTTTACTGTTCTTGCATTTTTAGACGAGATCGATTGTTATTGCTCGATCTAGTGGTCGATCTCATGGTCGATCCACTAGTCAAATTTTAGTAATTCGAAGCTTGGTCCTTTAATTAATCTGTTTGTTCCTCGTGGTAGTTTCTTCATTTCTAGTATTTTTAAAATAGGTTTCATTCTATTTAAGTTGCTGTATCTAGTTTTTAGAGATTTTCTCATAAATCATCTCATTTCGCTTAGATTTGCATTAGTCCTTGTATTCTCTTTGCAGTCTCTATCATCCTAGGCATGGATTGATTCTCTCTTTCTTGCTGTACTACAACATGTCTTGCATTTGAGTTTGATAACCTCACTGCAATTTAACCCTTGCTAAGAAAGTGTTTATCAAATGGCGCCGTTGCCATCCTAGGACTGTTTAGAGAAAATAGAGATTTGGGACTTAGCAAAGACTAAGTCTTTACCTTTTTCAAATTACTAATCATTCTACTTTCAAACGTGTGTTTTCAGGTGCATGAATCTTCGTTCAAGGGGAGACAACAATCTACTACAACCCTTAGACAACATTCATCAGCTTGGTCACTCACGGCAAAGGAGAGTCAGAGAACAAACAAGAGCCTTTGAGGAGATTGTTTAGCACGGTTTGGTTGACTTTGAAGCTATGGCTGAACACGAGCATCCAGAAGGACCTCCTCCAGCTCACGGGGCAGCAGGAAGGGGCAATGGAAACCCCCAACACGCGGCTAGACCACCAAGGATCATAAGAGCCGGAGATGCTCCCAATACTCCTCACAATAGGTTTGGGATCACTCCTCCTCCTGTACAAAACAACAACTTCGAGATCAAGCCAGGTTTCATCTCCATGGTGCAAAACAACAAGTTCCACGGCTTAGCAATGGAAGATCCCTTGGAGCACCTCGACAACTTCGAGCAAGTATGTGGAATGATAAAGATCAATGGCATATCCGAAGATGCTTTCAAGCTACGTCTCTTCCCCTTTTCACTCGGAGACAAAGCTAGACATTGGGAGAAGACCCTCCCACAAGGCACCATCACATCATGGGCCAAGTCTAAGAAGGCCTTTCTCTCAAAGTTCTTCTCAAGCACCAGGACAGAACGGTTGAGAAGCGAAATCAGTGGTTTCACTCAAAGGAACAATGAGACATTCAACGAGGCAATGGAGCGTTTTAAAGACTACACGATCCAATATCCTCATCACGGGTTCAGCGAGGAGACACTACTCAATACCATATACCATGGAGCCTCACCAAAGATCAGGTTGTTGCTTGACACAGCTAGCAAAGGGAACTTCCTCGGTCAGGAGGTAGAAGAGGGTATGAAGCTGATAGAAAACTTGGCATTGAGTGATGGCAATTACGCTGAGGATTATGACCGTGCACCGAGAGGATCAGAGCTAGAGTCTCACAAGAAGGAGCTGAAATCTTTGCATGAGAAGATAGATAAGCTGGTGTTAGCCAATCAGAAGCATGTTCACTTCGTTGGTGAAGCTGATGAGAACCAAGAGGAGTTAGAGTTGAGCCAAGAAGAAGCCAATTGGGTGGCGGGACAGAACAACTACAAACCTCAAGGGTACAACCAAGGCTACCAGAATAACAACCTCTCTTACCGAAGCACCAATGTAGCAAACCCTAAAGATCAAGTGTACCCTACTCAGCAAGCAAAACCTTTCATCCCTTACAACAAAGGTTTTCAACCGAGTGGTGGTTTCCAAGGTCTAGGGCAGAACAACTTCCAAGGGCAACATCAAAACAACAAGGGTTATACACCTAACTACCCTCCGGGCTTTGCACCTCAGCAGCAACAACCGATGCAACAACAAGTTGATCCGGTTCAAGAAATGTTTCAACAGCTGATACAAGGGCAAGCCTCTACAAACCAGAAGTTCGCCGAGATGAACACTCGTCTAGACTCATCTCTCACCGACTTCTCCACTCAGATCACCAACTTAAACAACAAGATCAAGCAGCTAGAGAAAGGGAAAGCGAGTACGAGTGGTCAGAATAGTCTTCCGGGAAAGTGTGAGCAGAATCCCAAGGAGTATGCTAATGCCATAACGTTGAGAAGCGGCAAAGAGCTCGAACCTCCGGTCTCTATCAAGAACAACGAGGACGTTGTAATTCAAGAGGGGGAGGGTAAATCTTCGGCTGATGATGATGAAATTAACTTTGACAACGTTTGGATCCAAGGGCCAAGAAGAGGAGACAAAGCAGCTGCTGAGAAGAAAGCTGAGCAACCTACTAAGGAGAAGAATGCTTATGTGCCACCACCGTATGTACCTAAGCTGCCTTTTCCTGGTCGTTTCAAGAAGCAACTCATAGAGAAGCATAGAATCCTCTTTGAGAAGCATCTTAAGGACGTGGAGATCAAGCTACCTCTCGTTGACTGCCTTGCAATGATGCCTAAATGCGCCAAATTCTTCAAAGACACTCTCGTGAAGAAGAATAAGGAAAGCAAGGAGGTACTTGTTCTAAGTGAAGAGTGTAGTGCTGTGATACATAAGGAGATAGTCCCTAAGAAGTTGGGAGACCCCGGAAGCTTCACTATACCCTGCGCTCTAGGTCCTGTAGAGTTCAAGAGTTGCTTATGTGATCTCGGAGCTAGCATAAACCTGATGCCTCACTCCGTGGCTAAGATGCTTGGTTTTACTCGTTTCAAAGACTGTCGGATCTCATTGGTACTGGCTGATAGGAGTGTGAGGCTACCAGTGGGGCTGCTTGAAGATTTACCGGTGCGAATCAGTGGTGTGAACGTGACTACGGACTTCGTAGTGTTGGAGATGGACGAAGAGCCTAAGGATCCACTCATCTTAGGGAGACCATTCCTTGCAACCGCCGGGGCTATCATAGATGTGAAGAATGGGAAGATTGCCTTGCATTTGGGAAAGGAGATAAGGCTTGACTAAAACATCAACGAGGTTCTGAAGAAGCCGACCATTGAAGGACAAGCTTTCTATATTGAAACGATGGATGCTTTGGCGGATGAGTTGCTGGAAGAGCTGGCTCTAGAAGACCATCTGAAGCTAGCACTGACTAAAGAGCCAGGGGAGTTTGGCTATGTGGACCAGAGAACCCAGGAGTACGTCAACCTGCTGGAATCTAGGAGGATTGTTAAGAATGATGAAGGTTGCTGCCTAGAGATCGACTCCGAGATCGACGCTATCACTCGATCCAGGAGTCAGATCGACAAGGCAATCGAGAACACAACTCGATTCAGTGCAACAATCGACGGACAGATCGAGAGGAATGCACGATCAGGAAAAACAATCGAGTCGACGATCGAGAGAGACCTCCCGATCATTATGGGGTCCAATCAAGAGATCGACTCAGCGTCTCGATCCGATCCACATCAAATCGAGTAAGTGAATCGAGCGAAATGGCTCGATCTAGACGACATCGAGAGGAGAATCGACTGGAGGACTCGATTTCAGAAGGGATAGAGATGGAGGAAAGCTGTCTGAAGGGCCATGCCTCAGGTTCAAATGAGAGTTCCAAGGAGGAAAGCAACAACAACAACCACGAGGATGACTGGAGTGAGCTGTTAGCCCCAAAGGTGGACCTTAAGGAGCTCCCAAAAGGGCTAAGGTATGCTTTCTTAGGGCCTAATAACACATATCCCATGATTGTGAATGAAAACCTTAGTGATGATGAGTTGCACTCGCTCCTAACTGAGCTGAGAAAGTATAGGAAGGCCATTGGGTACTCTTTAAGTGACATCAAGGGCCTTTCACCAATGCTTTGCACTCATAGGATTCACTTGGATAATGAGAACGCCTCTTCTATAGAACATCAAAGGCGTTTGAATTCTAATTTGAAAGAGGTTGTTAAGAAAGAAATCCTTAAGCTTTTAGAGGCTGACGTGATCTATCCCATAAGTGACAGCACGTGGGTTTCTCCTAAGAAGGGAGGGATCACGGTCATAAGGAATGAAAAGGATGAGCTTATTCCTACTAGAACCATCACTGGTCATAGGATGTGTATTGATTATAGGAAACTTAACCTTGCGACTAAGAAAGACCATTTCCCTTTGCCTTTTATTGATCAAATGCTTGAGAGACTTGCTAATCACCCTTACTACTGTTTTCTCGATGGGTATAGCGGTTTCTTTCAAATACCAATTAACCCAAATGATCAGGAGAAGACGATCTTCACATGTCCCTACGGTACCTTTGCATATCGAAGGATGCCGTTTGGATTGTGTAATGCACCGGCTACGTTTCAGCGGTGTATTATGTCGATCTTCTCCGATCTAATAGAGGAGATGGTAGAGGTGTTCATGGATGACTTCTCTGTCTATGGTGCGTCCTTTCTTGCGTGTTTGTTAAATCTTTGCAGGGTACTAAAGCGTTGTGAAGAGACAAACTTGGTGCTGAACTGGGAGAAATGCCACTTTATGGTTAAGGAAGGGATCGTGCTTGGTCATAAGATATCAGAGAAGGGCATTGAGGTTGATCAGGCTAAGGTGGAAGTCATGATGGGTCTTGAGCCGCCGGTTAACGTCAAGGGAGTCAGAAGCTTCTTGAGACACGCAGGGTTCTATAGGCGCTTCATCAAGGATTTCTCCAAGATTGCACGCCCTCTTACACGGTTATTGTGCAAGGAAGCTGAGTTTGTGTTTGATGAGGAGTGTTTGAAAGCTTTCGTGACTATCAAGGAAGCCCTTACATCAGCTCCTATAGTCCAAGCACCGGACTGGTCTCTTCCCTTTGAGATCATGTGTGATGCTAGTGACTACGCCGTAGGAGCCGTTCTTGGTCAGAAGAAAGACAAGAAGCTGCACGTGATCTACTATGCTTCAAGAACCTTGGATGACACGCAAACAAGGTACACCACTACGGAGAAGGAGTTGCTTGCAGTAGTGTTCGCCTTTGAGAAGTTCAGATCATACCTCGTTGGTTCCAAGGCTATTGTATACACGGATCACGCTGCCTTGCGATACATCTACTCGAAGAAAGACACTAAGCCTCGGCTCTTAAGATGGATTCTCTTACTCCAGGAGTTTGACAAGAAAGGAATAGAAAATGGAGTCGCTGACCATCTCTCACGGCTAAGGATCAACGAGTCTCTCCCCTTAGATGACTCTTTTCCAGAAGAGCAGCTTATGGCGATTACCACGGCTGTTTGTGGAAAGCTAGAAGGGAGGTTTGAGGAGGTATTGAGTTTCAAAGAGGAGGATCTACCGTGGTATGCTGATGTGGTGAACTATCTAGCGTGTGGTGAGGAGCCAACACATCTCAACAGCTATCACAAGAAGCGGTTTATGAGAGAGGCTAGTGACTACTTTTGGGACGAGCCCTACTTATACAAGAGAGGAGTAGACAGTTTGTACCGGAGATGTGTTACAAAGGAAGAAGCGAGGGACATCCTCTATCATTGCCATGGCTCTTCCTACGGAGGACACTTCGCCTCATTCAAGACTGCCACGAAAGTGTTGCAAGCCGGTTTCTGGTGGCCGTCCATTTTTAAAGATGCACACGAGTTTGTAAAGAGCTGTGAGGCATGTCAACGAGCAGGGAATATCACTAATAGGAACGAAATGCCTCAAGTTCCCATCTTCGAGGTTGACGTGTTCGACGCATGGGGGATAGACTTCATGGGGCCATTTCCTTCTTCATATGGCAACAAATACATCTTAGTAGCAGTGGATTATGTCTCTAAATGGGCTGAGGCTGTTGATTCCCCTACAAATGACTCCAAGGTGATAATCAAGCTGTTCAAGAGTATCATCTTCCCGAGGTTTGGGGTACCCAAGGTTGTCATAAGCGATGGGGGAAGCCACTTCATAAACAAGGTCTTTGAGAACCTCTTGAGAAAGTATGGAGTTAAGCATAAGATGGCTACACCGTATCATCCCCAAACAAGCGGTCAAGTGGAAGTCTCCAACAGGCAAATCAAGGTCATACTAGAGAAGACTGTCGGAGCAACAAGGAAAGACTGGGCAGTGAAGCTGGACGACGCTCTTTGGGCCTACCGTACCGCCTTCAAAACGCCGATTGGTACAACTCCTTTCACTCTACTCTATGGCAAGGGCTGTCATCTCCCGGTTGAGCTGGAACACCGTGCGTTGTGGGCTGTGAAGAGGCTGAACTTTGACCTCAAGACTGCTCAGGAGAGGCGCCTTATTCAGCTACACGAACTGGATGAGTTGAGGCTGAACGCTTACGAGAGCTCTCGGATATACAAGGAGCGGACTAAGGAGACTCATGACAAGAAGTTGGTTACCAAGGAGCTTATGGAAGGAGGTTTAGTGTTGCTGTACAACTCGAGGCTCAAACTCTTCCCGGGCAAGCTGAAATCAAGGTGGAGCGGACCGTTCGTGATTCAAGAAGTGTTGCCTTATGGAGCTGTTACTCTGATGGGAAAAAGTAGCAGTGCATTCACCGTTAACGGACACAGAGTCAATCCCTACTTGGCAGACAGCTATGACAAGGAGAATACCTCGGTGCTTCTCCACGACCCACCATCCGCCTAAACCAAGTAAAGTCTAGCTAAAGACGTTAAAGAAAGCGCACTTGGGAGGCATTCCCATGTTTATCTTGTACATATTTTTGCTTTATTTCCCTTTCAGTTTTATGTTTTTATTCTGCAAGTGTGTAGGAACAGGTATGAGGAGTCTAAACCTTGACCTTGAAGTCTAAAAGAGGCGATAGGGGTTAAGATAAGGCTAGAGATCGAGTGCTAGATCGACTGATCCTGGCTCGATCTTTGCTAGATCGAGTCAGTGAATCGAGAGGAGCCAGTCGATCTAGACGAGAACGAGTGTAAAAATCGACCTTGACGAAAAAGGATCGATCGATCCAAAATGGATCGACCGATCTAATTTCTCTCGGGAAAATCTGTTGAAAACAGATCGATCACTCGACTCGATCCATCACTCGATCTGTGCCAAATCGACCCCTAAATCGAGGACATAGCTCGATCATGAGGACTTAGCCGAGGAGCCAACATCTCAATGATCGAGAGAGCCAATCGATCCAAGACTCGATTCACCATGAATCGAGTCTCAAATCGAGTAACCCTCTCGATCTAAGCCATTATGGGCATGAGATCGAGTCCTAGATCGACCAAATGGACTCGATCTCATGCCGAGGTAATATTTTCTTTCCCTCCTTTACTCTTTTCCCTCCAACTTTTAAATTCAAAACTTGGTCAAGACAAGCATCTTTGACCATGAAAGATGTGCCTTGACCAAGACTTTGTCAGAAAAACCACTTTTACTACCCATTGTTTTGTTCTTTGCTAGCCTTTAAATATTTCAACAACCTCTCACCCTCTCATTCCTGTTTTTCTCAAAACTTTTAAACAAAGAGAGTGAGAGTTTCAGTTTTCAAAAGCTAGCAAAGATATTCTGCATTTCTTGCAAAGGTATTTTCAAAATTTAATGATTTATTTTTAGGAAAATTTCCTTTAAATTCGCAAGATCTTGTTCTAGAATATAGGGTCGGTTTTGATTTTTAAAAACTAGCTAAGTAAAAGGAATAATCCTAGATTTTTCAGTATCTAAAGATATGATTCTCCTTTATTTAGCTATAATTTTTATTAATTCCCCAAAATTCTAGGGTAGTTTTTATAAGTTCTCTCCTTCTCTTCTCTCATTCTCATCAAAACCGCCGTTTGCTTATCAAATTTCTTTAGAAACTTGTTTCAGGAACAATGGCCCCAAAGAAAACAACAGAAGAGACAGCACAAGAAGGAGAAGGACAAGAAGTGGCAGTTCAAGAGAGGGTCAGATGGAGTAAGGATGAGAAGAGGGACAAGAAACGGCTGGAAAGGCTTCGGTTTGAGCCTACCAAGTTTGCTGATCGAGAGCTGCTGTCCAAGCTAGGGATTCTTGGGGATTTCGACCAACTCCTCAAGAACATTGGCTTAAGATGCCTGTCACGGATGGATTGCCCAACCATTCCTGAAGTGACAATAGACTTCCTTGCCACGTAGGAGTTCCGTTACGAGAATCCTAGCGCACCCGTCCCTTCTCAAGGTCGCCTCTACTTCATGGTTGGCCATCAAGTTTATACACTCTCCATCCCTAAGCTATGCCAAGCTTACGGTCTCCACGCGGATGCCTACAAGGTCGAGTTCCCCGCTTTCAAGAAAGCCGACGACTTTTGGGACCTGATCAGCAATGAAGACTACAAAGCCAACACCGCCAAGATCAAGCGAGTAAGGAGCCCGGTGCTGAGGTACACTCTGAAGCTGATCGCCAACACGTTTAGTGGAAGATCTGTTGCTCCTACGGTCACGAAGACAGAGCTGTGCTCCCTGTTCCAAGGTGTGAAGCACTTGGTGTGTGATCCGGATGCAAATGACGAGCCCATGGAGGATGAACTCGGCGATGAAGTGAACTACGGATGTGTGCTAGCGGCTTCCTTGGTGAAATACAAGGCTTATGCCTTGCGGTGCAAGGCAACTTCCTCTTACATTGGTGGTTTCCTTACTCCTCTGTTCGTGCAAGCTGGTGTGCCCATTCACGACTTTGCTCATGTCCCAACCAGAGCTTTCATGGACGAAGCATACATGAGGAATACTGACAGCTTGGGACGTACGCCAGCGGAAGGGTTCTACGCCTACCTCTTCATAGACGACGAAGACAAGAAGAGAGTGTGCATCCTGCCCAACAAAGATGAAACCGAGCTGCTTGGTGTTGGGAACATCGAGTTCTTGCCCACGGAGGAAGAATGCTTTGCCCCTTTAGGAGAACCACCTGCTTCAGCGATTGCCCCTCGTCAAAGGTCAGAGTCTCCAGCCACGGAAGATGAGATGCACGAAACCTACACACTTCCAAAGCTAGACTTTAAGCCGAGGACAAAAACCTAGAAGTTCCTAGCATCTGTTGTGGAGATGCAAAGGAAGATCAACAAGTGGCAAGGCAAGATGCTCAAGATGCTTGGAAAGAAAGTCAAGGAACTTCAGGGAGGCTCTCCTAAGAAAGCTGCAAGTCAAGAGGTACAACAACCCGAGAAGAGAAGGCTCTCAACCGGTGGAGTTGTCATCCGCGAGACCCAAGGAAGCACCATTTAGCCGGCGCGCCATTCTCTCCAAGAACCAGCCGACAAAGGCAAGACCATAGTCTCTAGCTCCTCTGGAACATCCTCAAGTTCCAGCCGAGACTAGACCAGAGGTAACAACCTTCTTCCATTGTACATAACCGCTCATATTTGCTTCTTTTTGCTTTGTGTTTTGCTACTCCTTCGAATGAGTTTGCCACCGGGACGGTGTCAAGCAAGTTTGGGGGAGTACATGTGTGATTTGACTTGTGTTCTTTGATCTTATTTTCCCTTAGCATCCTTGAGTTTTTAGTTCATGAAAAATTGGTAAAATTTTTAAAATTTTTTAAAGATTCATGTAGTTGCATTCATATTGTCAAAACATGTTAGGATTGAGTCTAGAGTTTCTCATAGCATCTAGGTTGTTTGCATTTTGTATAAGGGGTTAGAATTTCTTAAAAAGGTGTTTTTACTTATGAATTGTTTCAATGCCCTAGTTAGTAGTTCTCTAATGCTTTGTCTATGCTTTGAAAGTAAGTTCTTACCATGCTTGGATCACTTGTTAGGATTTTCGTGGTTTAAATTGAACTCTCATGATTTGAAACTCATCCTAATAAGTGAAAACCTTAATTTGAAATTCTAATTATCACTCTTATGCATTTGAAAATGAACACATGGTTTTAAAATATTTAGGCTCTCTTCTTCCTTTTTATCACTCTTTGTGAGCATAAGTAGAACTCCCTCCTTGAACCTTACCCTTCTTTGAAGCCAAATGTTCTTGTGTGACATCTTTGTGAGGCCTTTCTGTCGGTTTGAACTTGGCATAAAGTGTTAGGTTTAGGCGACCTGATTTTGCATAAGGGGTTAGAATTTCTTAAAAAGGTGTTTTTACTTATGAATTGTTTCAATGCCCTAGTTAGTAGTTCTCTAATGCTTTGTCTATGCTTTGAAAGTAAGTTCTTACCATGCTTGAATCACTTGTTAGGATTTTCGTGCCTTAAATTGAACTCTCATGATTTGAAACTCATCCTAATAAGTGAAAACCTTAATTTGAAATTCTAATTATCATTCTTATGCATTTGAAAATGAACACATGGTTTTAAAATATTTAGGCTCTCTTCTTCCATTTTATCACTCTTTGTGAGCCTAAGTAGAACTCCCTCCTTGAACCTTACCCTTCTTTGAAGTCAAATGTTCTTGTGTGACATCTTTGTGAGGACTTCCTTTCAGTTTGAACTTGGCATAAAGTGTTAGGTTTAGGCGACATGATTTGGTTTTCATATGATTGCTAGCTTTGCATTTTGAAGCTAGGTATAGGCTTAGGATATGTTTGGGGGATTATTGGGGTTGCTTTCTTGCCTATTTGTTCTCGGTTTCAAAGAGCTTTGTGTTTTAAAGAAAGAAATGGGTTTTAAGTGAAAGGTTGTGTTTAAAACTAAGTATGCTCAAATAAATTTCAGGAGGTAGCTCTCCCATAATAAAATAAAAAAAAGAAAGAAAAGAAAAGAAAAAGAAATAAAAGAGCCTAAGTGCCAAATAAAAATTAAAAAAAAAAGAAAAAAATAAGAGAGCTACCAATAAGAAATATCTAAAGAGCAAAAATTATTTTCAAAACCTTTTCACTAGCCTAAAAAGTTTAAAAATGTTCTTGTTTCGGATTGGGGATTGCTAACTGTAGACTCTTAAGTGGTGAGTGAGGATAAAATTTGTTAAATGAGAGGGGTATAGGATCGTTTGTTAGTTTACATGGGTAGATGAGAATCTAATCATATATGCATAAATTGTCTTTACCTTTAGCATTATGCACAAGTTCAACCATTTTTGAGAGAAACCTTTGTTCTAATTATAAACCCTTTTCAAATAAGATCATTCAATGCTCATAACCTTCACCCTTAGCCAAATGTGTTTTGCTTTAAAGTGCATAAGTTTGATTCATGGTTCGAATGTTAATGAATGTTAAAGGATGAGTTTCTTTGATTGTTAGGAATAGGAGAGTCATGATTTGAATTTCTTTCTGTGATGAGTATGGCTAAGTTCTTTGGAGTATGAGTGTAAGCATAGCATTTTAGAACTGTTAACTAGGACATTGAGATTGATTCATTTGAAAGGCACCTTTCCAAGAAGTTTAAACCCCCATTTGTTTTTCTGAAAACCTCTCTTCCTTACTTATTTTATGTTGCTTGAGGGCAAGCAAGAAGTAATTTTGGGGGAGTTGATGTTATTGCATATTGCATACATTTTGCATACTCATTAGTTAGCTTTTCATGCATTTGTATCACATTTTAGGTTAGATTGCATCACTTAGAGTCCTAGAGCATTCTTGCACCAGCATACGCATGTTCCTTGCATTTTGCATCACATTCAGGTTGTTTCTGGCTGCTTTGGAGTCGTGGAGGTTCGTGGATGGACGTGTTGAGGCTGATGTAGCAGTTCATGGGAGCTCGGGTATATGCTAAGGATCAGAGATCGAGGAGCAGATCGAGAATGGCCGGTCGATCTAGGAGTTGATCGACCAGAAGATCGAGCCAACCAGGCGATCCAAAGAGAATGATCGAGACAAGGATCAAGTGAAGCAGTCGATCAAACGGTACGGACGTAAATGACGCCATGCAGAGCGAGAGCCAGATCGAGTACACCACTTGATCCACCCGAAGATCGAGACCGAGATCGGATGCAACACTCGATTCGCCGATAATGATCGAGACCCAGATCGAGCCGAAGACACGATGTCCGGATATGATCAAGAGAACCGCTCGATCCTGAAGTCGATCTCTGTCCTTTCAACCGTTTTTGGCCGCTAGCGAGGGGGGGGACCATCAGCTTGTTTCGGCATTTTGGCAAGGCGGCGACGTCCTTTTTCCCACATAACTTTAGATCCTTATCTTCTTCCTTATGTTTTCTCTCTGTTTTTCTTGAAGAACACCGTTGTTGAACTTGCGTTTTTCTTAAGCTTTGTAATCGAATCATTTCCGTTCAATCTAGTTTTCTTTTCATGTTCATCGTCTCGTTTTACATGCTTTGCTTGATTTACTTCATGTGTAGTGAGTAGTTTATTTGGGTTCGGGGTTGAGAGGATTAAGGGGTCTAACGGGTTTCGATCTTGGGGTTTTTCTAAACGTTTTCAATGGCTATCTCTTCTAAGGTGTTAAGATCTCAATGCTTGAAGACTCTCACGCCAAGAGCTTCATGATCCGAGAGGTTCCTTACCTTGACAGGATTCAGGAGCCTCGGAAGATCACACCTTAGAGACTAGTTACTCCTTCCCAAAAGCCATGGAAGTTTGGGGGATTAGTTAAGCCATTCATTTGAAATCTGTTTTCCTTGCCCTTTGACCTCTCTTTCCACCAAAAGCCATGGGTTTTAAGGAGAGGATGAAGGAGTGATCTATACCGAAAGCCACGGATAGATCTTGCTTAGTTTTCAAGGCTTAGAGATCCTCACAAAGTGAGTCGATTTAAAGTTTTCAACCCAAGGTGGAACCTTTGAAACCCCTGACCATGAATCTCAACCCTAGGCCCTTTTTTTTAGCATCTTTACATCTTATCTCATCATTCGCTTGATCTTTGATAGCATCCTGGTCATTAGTTTTACTGTTCTTTTATTTTTAGACGAGATCGATCGTTATTGCTCGATCTAGTGGTCGATCTCATGGTCGATCCACTAGTCGAATTTTAGTAATTCGAAGCTTGGTCCTTTAATTAATATGTTTGTTCCTCGTGGTAGTTTCTTCATTTCTAGTATTTTTAAAATAAGTTTCATTCTATTTAAGTTGATGCATCTAGTTTTTAGAGATTTTTCTCATAAATCATCTCATTTCGCTTAGATTTGCATTAGTCTTTGTATTCTCTTTGCATTCTCTATCATCCTAGGCATGGATTGATTCTCTCTTGCTTGCTGTACTACAACATGTCTTGCATTTGAGTTTGATAACCTCACTGCAATTTAACCCTTGCTAAGAAAGTGTTTATCAGGTGTCACCTTCCTGTTGAGCTGGAACATAGGGCGTTGTGGGCTGTGAAGCGGCTGAATTTTGATCTGAAGACGGCTCAGGAGAAGCGATTAATCCAGTTGCACGAGCTTGATGAGTTAAGGCTGGACGCTTACGAAAGCGCTAGGATCTACAAGGAGCGTACCAAAGCTGCTCATGACAAGAAACTGGCGCCTAAGGAGCTTAAGGAAGGGAGTTTGGTCCTGCTTTACAACTCGAGGCTCAAGCTCTTTCCAGGGAAGCTAAAGTTGCGGTGGAGCGGTCTGTATGAAATCAAGGAAGTATTTCCTTATGGAGCTGTCACGTTGGTGGGCAAGAGTGGGAATGCATTTACAGTGGACGGACACAGAGTTAAGATATACATGGCGAGTGCATTTGACAAGGAGAGCACCTCAATGCTTCTCCAAGACCCACCATCTGCCTAAACCAAGTAAATTCTAGCTAAAGACGTTAAAGAAAGCGCACTTGGGAGGCATTCCCATGTCTATCCTGTACATATTTTTACTTTATTTCTTTTCCAGTTTTATGCTTTTATCTTCTGAGTGTGTAGGAACAGGTATAAGGGATTGCAGGCAAAGATCTTGGATCAAAAAGGAGTGAGAATGGGCGAATATCGACTAGAGATCGAGTGCTAGATCGACTAAACCTAACTCGATCTTTACTAGATCGAGTTAGTGAATCTAGAGGTGTTAGTCGATCTAGACGAGATCGAGTGATAAAGTCGATCTAGATAAGCACGGATCGATCGGTCCCATCTAGATCGACCGATCTAAAATGTCTCGGGAAATTATTGGAGTTTAAATCGATCGATCCAAAAATGGATCGACCGATCTATTTTCTCTCGAGAAAATCCTTCAAAGATAGATCGATCACTCGACTCGATCCATCACTCGATCTAAATCGAATCGACCCCTGAATCGATAGCATGGCTCGATCACGAGGACTTAGTCGTGATTTCAAAAACTCAAGGAACGAGAGAGCCAATCGATCCACGACTGGATTCAAATCGAATTGTGTCCTAAATCGAGTAACCCTCTCGATCCAAGCCATTATGGGCATGAGATCGAGTCCCAGATCGACCAAAAGGACTCGATCTCATGCCGAAGTAACATTTTCTTTCCCTCCTTTATTATTTTCTCTCCAGTTTTTAAATTCAAAACTTGATCAAGGCAAGCATCTTTGACCATGAAAGATGTGCCTTGACCAAGACTTTTGTCAGAAAACCATTTCTCTTACCCATAGTTTTGTTTTGTTGGTCTTTAAATATTTTCAACCACCTTCACTCTCTCATTCTTGTTTTCTCGAGCTTCTGAGTAAAGAGAGTGTGAATTAATTATTTTTTAAAGACGAACAAGCATTCTTAATAATCCTTGCAAAGGTATTTTTGGATTTTTGAGAAAATCTTTTGGAAAATCTCCTTTTATTTCGCAATTGATTGTTTTAGATGTTAGGGCGTTTTGAATTTTTAAATTTAGCTTAATAATAGGAAAAATTCTAGATTTTCTAGTATCTCTAGATTTGATTCTCTATTATTTTGCTATAATTTTTATAAATTCCCCAAAATTCTAGGGTATTAGCTATCGACTTTCTTCTTTGCTTCTCTCTTTCTCTCAACATATCGCCTATTTGCTCATAGCTTTGCTTGAGAACTTTGTTTCAGGCGCAATGGCCCCCAAGAGAACGAGAGAAGAGACAGCACAAGAGGGAGAAGGTCAGGAGGTAGCTGTTCAAGAAAGGGTTCGCTGTAGTAAAGATGAGAAAAGGGACAAGAAGCGGCTGGAAAGGCTTTGGTTCGAGCCTACTAAGTTTGCGGACAGGGAGTTGCTGTCTAAGATGGGGCTGTTGGGAGATTTTGATCAACTCCTCCGAAGGATGGGGCTCAGATGTTTGTCACGGATGGATTGCCCAACCTATCCTTAAGTGACAATCGATTTCTTTGCCACCTTGGAGTTCCGGTACGAGAATCCTAGCGTCCCAATCCCCTCTCAAGGCCGGCTCTCATTCAAGATCAAGCGCCAAGCTTTCAGCCTCTCGATCCCCGAGCTTTGCCAAGCCTATGGCCTAGCTGCTGATGCCACGACGGTTGATTTCCCCACCTTCACTCAAGCGAACGAGCTGTGGGACGTCATAGCCGATGATGACTACAAGGCGAATACTGCAAAGATCAAGAGAGTGAGGAACCCATTGCTGCGCTACACTCTGAAGCTGCTTGCTAACACCTTCAACGGACGGTCAGTGGCCCCCACAGTGACCAGAACGGAGCTTTGTTTCTTGTTCCAAGGCATCAAGCATCTCTTGTGTGATCCGGATGAGAATGACGATCCGTTAGAAGACCAGTTGGGAGACAACGTCAACTACGGGTGCATCTTGGCCGCTTCGTTGGTGAAATACAAGGCGTATGCCTTGAGATGCAAGGCAAGCTCTTCACTCATTGGCGGTTTCCTCACTCCTTTATTTGTGCAAGCTGGTGTACAACTTCAAGACTACAATCCTGTTCCGGAAAGAGCATTTATGGATGAGGCCTACCTAAGGAACACAGATAGCTTGGGACGCACGCCAGCCGAGGGTTTCTATGCCTACTTGTTCACTAACGAGGAGAACGAGAAGAAGGTTTGTATCTTTCCAAACGGCGAGACTGAGCTGCTAGGAGTGGGGAACATCGAGTTTCTCCCGAGTGATGAAGAATGTTTTGCTCCTCTAGGAGCCACAACAGCCATTCAACAAGCTGCCTGCCCAAGATCAGAATCCCCTTCCACGGATGACGAGATGCCCGAAGCTTTTGTCCTTCCCAAGATTGACTTTGAGCCGCGGACCAAAACAGAGAATTTCTTTGCTTCTGTTGTGGAGATGCAAAGAAAGATCAACAAGTGGCAGAGCAAAGTCATCAAGAAACTTGCCAAGAAGGTCAAATCGCTTCAAGGAGGCTCACCTAAGAAAGCGGCAAGTGAGGAGGTTCAGCAACCCGAGAAGAGGAGGCTTTCAACCGGTGGAGTTGTCATCCGTGAGACTCAAGGCAGCAACATTCAACCGGTGCGCCTCTCTCTTCAAAAGCCAGGCTCCAAAGGCAAAGCCGTAGTATCTAGCTCCTCTGGAACATCCTCAAGTTCCAGCTGAGACTTGACCCGAGGTAACAACCTTCTTCCATTGTACATACCGCTCATGTTTGCTTCTTTATGCTTTGTGTTTTGGTGCTCCTTTGAATTTGTTTGCCACCGGGACGGTGTCAAGCAAGTTTGGGGGAGTATGTGTGTGGTTTAACATGTATTTTCTGATCTTATTTTCATTGCATGAAAAATTGGTAAAATTTTTAAAAATTTTCACAAAAATTCATGTAGTTGCATTCATCTTGTTAAGCATTTTAGGATTGAGTCTAGAATTTTAAAGCATCTAGGTTGTTCACATTTGCATAAGGGGTTAAAGTTTTTCTTAAAAAGGTGTTTTAAACTCATGAATTGTTTCAATGCCCTAGTTAGTAGTTCTCTAATGCTTTGCTCATACTTTGAAAGTAAGTTCTTACCATGCTTGGATCACTTGCTATGATTTTCGTGACTTGAATTGAATTCTCATGATTTGAAACTTGTCCTAATAAGTGAAAACCTTAATCTGAAATTTCAATTATCATCCTTATGCATTTGAAAATGAACACATGGATTTTAAAATATTTAGGCTCTCTTCTCCCTTTCACCACTCTTTGTGAGCCTAAGTAGAACTCCCACCTTGACCCTTACCTTTCTTTGGAGCCAAGCTTTCTTGTGTGACATCTTTGTGAGGCCTTTTCCGGTTTGAACTTAGCATAAAGTGTTAGGTTTGGGCGACATGATTAGGTTCTCATATGACTGCTAGCTTTGCATCTTGAAGCTAGATGTAGGCTTAGGATAAGTTTGGGGGATCATTGGGGTTGCTTTCATGTTTTCATGCTTTCGATTTCAAAAGAGTTTGGTATTTGAAGTAAGAAAAAGGTTTTAAGTGAAAAGTTTGTGTTTAAGATTGTTTATGCTCTAATAATTTCAGAAGATAGCTCTCTCAAAATAAAAAAAATAATAAAGAAAAAAAAAAGAAATGATCCTAAGTGCCAAAATAAAAGAAAAGAAAAGAAAAAGAAAGAGAAGAAAAAAAAATTAATAAAGAGAGCTATCAATAAGAAAAATATAAAGAGCTAAGTGTTTTTAAAACCTTTTTACTAACCTAAATGAGTTAAAATATTTTCTGTTTTGTTTTGGGGATTGCTAAGCTTTTGCTTTGAGAAAAGGCTAGATTCTAAGTGGTGAGTGAGCTTAAAAGAAAATAAATGAGAGGGGTTCAGGATCATTGTTAGTTTACATGGGTAGATGAGAATATGATCATGTATGCATCAATTGCCTTCACCTTCAGCATTATGCATAAAGTTCTTACCATTTTTGAGAAAAAAACCCTTGTTTTAAATGAAAACCCTTTTCAAATGAGATCATTCTATGCTCATAGCCTGCACCCTTAGCCAAATGTGTTCTGCTTTAAAATGCATAAGTTTGATTCATGGTTCGGTTATTAATGAATGTTAAAGGATGAGTTTCTTTGATTGTTAGGAATAGGAGAGTCATGATCTGAATTTCTTTGTGTGATGAGTATGGCTAAGTTCTTTGGAGTATGAGTGTGCGCATTGCATTTTAGAACTAGTAACAAGGACATTGAGATTGATTCATTTGAAAGGCACATTTGCAAGAAGCTTAAACCCCCGTCTGTTCTCAAACCTCTCTTCCTTTCCTATTTTCTGTTGCTTGAGGGCAAGCAAGAAGTAAGTTTGGGGGAGTTGATATTGCTTCATATTGCATGTATTTTGCATACATATAAGTTAGCTTTTCATGCATTTACATCACACTTTAGGCTAGATTGCATCACTTTAGGTCCTAGAGCATTCTTCCACCAGCATACGCATGTTCCTTGCATTTTGCATCTTATTCCGATTGTTTCTGGCTACTTTGGAGTAGTGGAGGTTCGTGGACGTGCTGAGGCTAGTGTGGAGATTCGTGGGAACATCGGATGTTTGCTAAGGACCAGAGATCGGGGAGCAGATCGAGCATGGCCGGTCGATCTAGATGAGATCGACCAGAAGATCGAGTAGTCCTTCGGATCCAAGGAATCTAATCGAGACGGAGATCGAGTGAAGCAATCGATCAAGTGGTACGGACGTAAATGACGCCATGCAGAGCGAGAGCCGGATCGAGTCTACCACTCGATCTGCTGAAGATCGTTACCAAGATCGGATGCAACACTCGATCCACCGAAGAAGATCGAGACACAGATCGAGTTGAAGACACGATGTCCGAAGATGATCGAGCAGCATGCTCGATCTCGAGGTCGATCTCAGTCCTTTCAACTGTTTTTGGCCGCTAGCGAGGGGGGGACCATCGAGCTGTTTGGCCTACTTTGGGAAGGCGGCGATCACATTTTCAGACACGCTTTCACTTTTACTTTTTTATCATCTTTCTCTCTGGTTTTTAGGCGATTCCGCCATTGTTGGATTTTGAAGCTTTTGTTCTTGGATCTTTTGAATCGTTTAAGCTTTAAGTAATCGTCTTTTATGTTTATCGTTTCATATTTCATGCTTTGCTTGATTTACTTAATGCGTAGTGAGTAGTTTAATCGGGTTCTGGGGTTGAGAGGATCCTAAGGGGTGGAAAAGGTTTTCAATGCTTGGTGTTTTCTTGTTTTTAAAGGCTATCTCTTCTAGGATGTTGAGTTCCTAAGGCTTAAAGAGTCTCACGCCAAGATCTTTATGATCAGAGAGGTCTCTTACCTTGACAGGATCCAGAGATCTCTGAAAATCACATTCTAGAGACTAGTTACCATTTCCCAAACGCCATGGTAGTTTAGGGGACTAGTTAAGCCATGTTATTGAAATCTGAGTCCATTGACCTTCAACCTCTCTTTTCACCAAACGCCATGGGTTTGAAGGAGAGGATGAAGGAGTGATCCATACCGCAAGCCACGGATGGATCGTGTTTTGTTTTCAAGGCTTAGAGAATCTCACAAAGTGAGTAGATCTAAAGTTTTCAAACCAAGCTTGGGCCTTTGAAACCCCTAAACATGAATCTCAACCCTAAACCCTTCTTTCTTAGCATCCTTACATCTTCGTTAATCATTCGCTTGATACTCGTCGCATCCTGGTCATTAGTTTCGTTGCACTTACACTTTTAGACGAGATCGATCGCTGTTGCTCGATCTAGTGGTCGATCCCGTAGTCGATCCACTAGTCTATTTTTATAAACTCATAGCCTTGCATTTTAATCATTTTGTTTGTTCCTAGTGGTAATTTAATCATCTCTGGTATTTTTAAAATAGTTTTGCATTCCATTTTACTGCTGCATCTACTTTTTAGGAATTTTACAAAAGCATTCATCATTTGCCTAGCTTTACTCGATCCTTGCATTCTCATTGATCTTTCTAGCTCTTAGGATTGGATTGATACTCGCTTGCATACTTTACTACAACTAAGTGTTTCATTTGAGCTTTGATACATCATTGCATACACTCTGCACCAAAAATCTTGTTATCAATACCCCCGTTTGTTTTAAAACCTCTCTCCCTTCTTTAACTTTGTTTGCTTGAGGGCAAGCAAAAGGTAAGTTTGGGGGAGTTGATATAGCTGCATATTCCACGCATTTTGAATACATATAAGTTAGTTTCTCACGCATATACATTGCATTTTAGGTTAGTTTGCATCACTTTAGGTCCTAGAGTGTTCTTGCACCAGCATATGCATATTTCTTGCATTTTGCATCGCATACAGGTTGTTTTCGGCTACTTTGGAGTCTTGGAGGGTTCGTGGATGTGTTAAGGCTCGTGAGGAAGTTCGAGGGACTTGAAGGATTTGGGAATGCTTGCTAAGGACCAGAGATCGAGAGGAGGTTCGAGCATGGCCGGTCGATCTAGATGAGATCGACCAGAAGATCGAGAAGCCCAGCCGATCCAAGGGAATTGATCGAGACTGAGATCGAGTGAAGGAATCGATCAAGGAGTACGGACGTGGATGACGCCATGCAGGGCGAGAGCCGGATCGAGTCCACCACTCGATCCTCCAAAGATCGACTCCAAGATCGAACGAAGCACCCGATCCACCGAGGAAGATCGAGACAAAGATCGAGCTGAGGGCACGATGTCCGAAAGTGATCGAGAGAGCTGCTCGATCCCGAAGTCGATCTCAATGTACTTTAACCGCTTTTGGCCGCTAGCAAAGGGGGGACCATCGGATTGTTTGGCCTGTTTTGGCAAGGGGGCGAGGACGCTTTTCGACACTTTTCATTTTTTATCTTTTTATCATCTTTTTCTCTCTGTTCGAAGGCGATTTTCGCCATTGTTGGATTTTGAAGCTTTTCTTGCTTTGTATCGAATCGTTTAAGCTTAATCTATCGTTTTTCATGATTGTCGTTTCATTCTTCATGCTTTGCTTGGTTTACTTGATGTGTAGTGAGTAGTTTAATCGGGTTTTGGGGTTGAGAGTATTTGATGGGGTCGAAAAGGTTTTCAAGTTTGGAGTTTTCTTGTTCTTAATGGCTTTCTTTTCTATGATGTTGAGTTCTTAAGGCTTAAAGAGTCTCACACCAAGATCTTTATGATCAGAGAGAGCTCTTACCTTGACAGGGTCCAGAGATCTCTGAAAGTCACATCTTAGAGGCTAGTTGCTCTTTCCCAAACGCCATGGTAGTTTAGAGGACTAGTTAAGCCGCGTGTTTGAAGTCCGTTTTCCTTGCCTCTCAATCTCTTCTTCCGCCAAACGCCATGGGTCTGGAGGAGAGAATGAGAGAGTGATCCATACCACACGCCATGGATGGGTCTTGTTTTGTTTTCAAGGCTTAGAGAACCTCACAAAGTGAGTAGATCTAGAGTTTTCAAAACAAGCTTGAACCTTTGAAACCCCTGAACGTGAATCTCGACCCTAGACCCTCTTTTTTAGTATTCTTACATCTTTGCTAGTCATTCGCTTGTTACCTGTTGCATCCTGGCCATTTGTTTTGTTGCGCTTGAACTTTTAGACGAGAACGATCCAAACTGCTCGATCTAGTGGTCGATCCTGTGGTCGACACTAGTCGATTTTTATAAATTCATAGCTTTGCATTTTAATCATTCTGTTTGTTCGTCGTGGTAGTTCACTCTTTTTTAGTAATTTTAAAATAGTTTTGCCTTGCATTTAGTCGTCGCATTTAGTTTTTAGGAATTTTACAAAATCATTCATCATTTTCCTAGCTTTACTCAATCCTTGCATTCTCACTGATCTTTCTAGCTCCTAGGATTGGATTGATACTCGCTTGCATACTTTACTACAACTAAGTGTTGCATTTGAGCTTTGATACATCATTGCATACACTCTGCACAAAATCTTGTTATCAGCTTCCGAAAGAACAACTCATGATGATAACTACAGCTGTTTGTGGAAGGTTAGAAGGGCAGTTTGAAGAAGTTCTGAGTTTCAAAGAAGAGGATCTTCCTAGGTACGCTGACATTGTGAAATTCTTGGCATGTGGAGAAGCCAGTACCAACGAGATCCTACAGTCTTTGAAACGAGTAAAGCCAAGCTTCTTCGCCACGGAATGAGGCATCAGATTTATGCTAGCTCCGAGATCACAAAGGCAACTCTTGAACTCCAGAGGACCTAAAGCGCAGGGTATAGTGAAGCTTCCAGGGTCTCCCAACTTCTTAGGGACTATCTCCTTATGTATCACAGCACTACACTCTTCACTTAGAACAAGCACCTCCTTGCTTTCCTTATTCTTCTTCATGAGAGTGTCTTTGAAGAATTTGGCGCATTTATGCATCATTGCAAGGCAGTCAACGAGAGGTAGCTTGATCTCCACGTCCTTAAGATGCTTCTCAAAGAGGATTCTATACTTCTCTATGATTTGCTTCTTGAAGCGGCCAGGAAAAGGCAGCTTAGGTACAAACGGTGGAGGTACATAAGCATCCTTCTCCTTAGTAGTTTGCTCCGCTTTCTTCTCAGCAACTGCTTTGTCTCCTCTTCTTGGCCCTTGGATCCAGACATTGTCAAAGTTGATCTCATCATCAGCCTTGAGATTTTTAACAGGTTGTAGCCTTGAGATTTGTAGTTGTTCTGTCCCGCCACCCAATTGGCTTCTTCTTGGCTCAACTCTAACTCCTCTTGGTTCTCATCAGCTTCACCAACAAAGTGAACATGCTTCTGATTGGCTAATACCAGCTTATCTATCTTCTCATGCAAAGATTTGAGCTCTTTCTTGTGAGACTCTAGCTCTGATCCTCTCGGTGCACGGTCATAATCCTCAGCGTAGTTGCCATCACTCACCGCCAAGTTTTCTATCAGCTTCATACCCTCTTCTACCTCCTGACCGAGGAAGTTCCCTTTGCTAGCTGTGTCAAGCAACAACCTGATCTTTGGTGAAGCTCCACGGTATATGGTACTGAGTAGTGTCTCCTCGCTGAACCCATGATGAGGACATTGGATCGTGTAGTCTTTGAAACGCTCCATTGCCTCGTTGAATGTCTCATTGTTCCTTTGAGTGAAGCCGCTGATTTCGCTTCTCAACCATGCTGTCCTGGTGCTTGAGAAGAACTTTGAGAGAAAGGCCTTCTTACACTCGGCCCATGATGTGATGGTGCCTTGTGGGAGGGTCTTCTCCCAATGTCTAGCCTTGTCTCCGGGTGAAAAGGGAAAGAGACGCAGCTTGAAAGCATCTTCGGATATGCCGTTTATCTTGATCATCCCATATACTTGCTCAAAATTGTCAAGGTGCTCCAAGGGATCTTCCATTGCTAAGCCGTGGAACTTGTTGTTTTGCACCATGGAGATGAAACCTGGCTTAATCTCGAAGTTGTTGTTTTGTACAGGAGGAGGAGTGATCCCAAACCTATTGTGATGAGTATTGAAAGCATCTCCGGCTCCTATGATCCTTGGGGGTCTAGCCGCGTGTTGGAGGTTTCCATTGCCCCTTCCCACTGTCCCGTGAGCTGGAGGAGGTCCCTCTGGATGCTCGTGTTCAGCCATAGCTTCAAAGTAAACCAAACCGTGCTGAACAATCTCCTCAAATGCTCTGGCTTGTTCTCGTACTCTTCTTTGCCGTGAATGACCAAGCTGATGAATGTTGTCCAAGGGTTGAAGTAGATTGTTGTCTCCCCTTGAACGAAGATTCATGTACCTGAGAGACACACGTTTGAGAGTAGAATGATTAGTAACTAAAACAAGGTAAAGGCTTAGTATTTACTAAGTCCCAAATCTCTATGTTTTCTAAACAATCCTAGGATGGCAACGGCGCCATTTGATAACTATTATCTTTGCAAGGGTGAGTATGCAATGAGGCTATCAAAACTCAAATGCAAGACAGGTTGTAGCACAATATGCAAGAGAGAGTCAATCCACAGCTAGGATGATAGAAAGAGCAAAGAGAATGCAAGGGCTTTGCAAATCTAAGCGAACAAATATCGGTTTTGAGAAAATCCCTAGAAACTAGATGCAGCAACTAAATGGAATGCAAAACTATTTTAATATTACCAGGGATGATCAAACTACCTTGAGGAACAAACAGAATAATTAAAGAACAAAGCTACGAATTACTAAAATTCGACTAGTGGATCGACCACGGGATCGACCACTAGATCGAGCAACAACGATCGATCTCGTCTAAAAATGTAAGAACAGTGAAACTAACGACCAGGATGCTATCAAAGATCAAACGAAAGACGAGGGAGGATGTAAAGATGCTAAGAAAGAGGGTCTAGGGTTGAGCATCATGGTCAGTGGTTTCAAAGGTCCGAACTTGGGTTGAAAACTTTAAATCGACTCACGGTGTGAGAATCTCTAAGCCTTGAAAACGAAATAAGATCTATTTGTGGCTTTCGGTATAGATCACTCCTTCATCCTCTCCTCCAAACCCATGGTTTTTGGTGGAAAGAGAGGTTAAAGGGCAGGAAAAACAGATTTCAAACACATGGCTTAACTAGTCCCCCAAACTTTCATGGCTTTTGGGAAGGGGTAACTAGTCTCTGGGTGTGATCTTCAGAGGTCCCTGGATCCTGTCAAGGTAAGAGACCACTCGGATCATAAAGCTCTTGGCGTGAGAGTCTTTAAGCTTTAGGAACTCAACACCCTAGAAGAGATAGCCATTAAGCGCTAGAAAACACCAAGATTGAAGACCTTTTTGACCCCTTGAATCCTCTCAACCCCGAACCCTAATGATACTACTCACTACACATAAGATAAATCATGCAAAGCATGAAGAAAGAAACGATGAACATGAAAAAGAACTAGATTAAACTTTTTACGATTTGATTACAAAAGCAAGAAAAACTTTAAGTTTGACAATGGTGGATAATCTCCCAAAAAACCAGAGAGAAAAGCATAAAAAGATAAGACTGAAAAAGTTGTGTGGAAAAGGACATTGCCGCCTTCCCAAAATGGCGAAAACAACTCGATGGTCCCCCCCTTGCTAGCAGCCAAAAGCGGTTGAAAGGACAGAGATCGACTTCGGGATCGAGCGGCTCTCTCGATCATTTTTGGACATCGTGCGACTCGATCTGGGTCTCGATCATCTTCGGCGGATCGAGTGTTGCATCCGATCTTGGTATCGATCTTCGGTTGGATCGAGTGGTGGACTCGATCCGGCTCTCGCTCTGCATGGCGTCATTTACGTCCGTACCGTTTGATCGATTGCTCCACTCGATCTTATGCTCGATCAGTTTCCTTGGATCGCCTGGTCTTCTCGATCTTCTGGTCGATCTCATCTAGATCGACCTGCCATGCTCGATATGTTCCCCGATTTCTGGTCCTTAGCAAACATCCGACCTTCCACGAACCGCCACAACAGCTTCAGCACGTCCACGAACCTCCAGGACTCCAAAGTGGCCAGAAACAACCTGAATGTGATGCAAAATACAAGGAACATGCGTATGCTGGTGCAAGAATGCTCTAGGACCCTAAGTGATGCAATCTAGTCTAAAGCATGATGTAAATGCATGAAAAGCTAACTAATATGTATGCAAAATGCATGCAATGTGCAGTAACATCAAAGTGCAAAGAAACAAAATCAACAAGCCAAAGGCAAAAGAAGCACAAGCATCACCAATTAAAAGGAGCCAAGTTCAAAAAGAAGAAAACCGCCACAACTTGAAGTTCAAAGAAGAAGTGTCCTCCAAAGTACTTAAAAGAGAAGAAATTTTGGGTTTCTACTTGGGTTTAGAGTTCTTAAAAGGGTATCTTAGGCAGGTACATTGCTTATAAAAAGTTAGGAACATTTCTTATGGGTCTTGGGTAGATAAGAATCTTCCTTTGTATGTGTAAGTTGTTCTTTGACCCTTAGCCTTGCCAAAGTTCAACCATGCTTTTCTTGAGAGAACCCTTGAAACACCAAATCCAGTTCGAATATATGGGATCATTTTCGTTCCATAAGCCTTATCCCTTAGCCAAATGACACATTTTCATCTACATGAGCATGATTCACGGTTTGGGCATATATGAATGTTAAAAAGGTTGTTTGATTTGATGAGCTTGTGTAGGTTGATAGCATTGTGATCATTATTGCTTTGTGATGAAAGTGGCTAAGTTTTTAAAGTATTGTTCCATCAATTGCATTCTAGGATTAGAAACATGGACACCATTTTGATTTATTGTTAACATTTTAGAGATATGAGTTCCCATTTTAAAACCTCATCACTATGCTTTATGTTTTGTTTGCTTGAGGGCAAGAAAAGACTAAGTGTGGGGGTGTTGATAGCTTGATATATTCTAGTGATTTAGATTGCATTTCGTCCATCTTTTCCCTTGTTTTTGCAACTTTTCTTAGTATTTTAGTCTCATTTGCATCTCATTGCATGCATGTAGTTTAGGATTGCATACATATGCATGTTTATGGTGTTTTTCAGGTGCTTTTGGAGGCTTTGGAACTAGTGAAGGAGATTGGAGCAGCATACATTCAGATAGATGTCGTAAGTAGGAGTCTTGCAAAAGTTTGCAGCCATATCGTGGAGGAGTATCGAGCAGAACACATGTAGAGTATGCCTGATGCAAGCCGCAGTACATGAAGAAGAGGACTGCTTCGTGAATTCTAAGGCACTGGTCTACGTCGAGGTGGTGCATCGAGTAGGGAAAGCTATACAAGTTGATATGCGTCTACACAGAGCATATCGAGGTGGTGCATCAAGCTGAACACCATCCGTATAACCCCGATATGCTTTATCCGCGTGTTTGACCAACTTTTATTTGACCTTATCTTATCTTTTAGGTTTTTATCCTTTCTTTTTTGTTCCTTAGTATAAAAAGGAGCCACAAAACAATGTCTAGTAAATCTAATCTTTTTCTTATCCTTTAGTAACCAAAAAGGGCTATTTCCCAAACTTTGTATTAATCTTATCGTTTCAATCAAGTCTTGCATTTGATGTTTTAATCTTGTCTATTGCTCTTTCATTTACGCTTTCTGGTACTTAGTTTCATTGCCTTTGCATTTCATCTCATCCAATCTAATGGGATTAAACATGATTAGTGAGTAGTTTACCTTAGATTTGAAGTTCTAAGTAGGGAAAGTGGTATTTAGTAGTTGATTAAGGGTGATTAGGCTTGTTTATCTTGATATATATTGTTTCCTTCTCTTGCAGAGTTGTTATTGTTCATTGCTTCTCCCTTTTCATTGAATATGGTATTATTGATGCAAATGGTTCACTTAATGGCTTGAGGGCTTATTTCTTAGCATGGTTCACTTATTTGGCTTGATAGTTTAGCTTGGTTTATGGTTCTTTTGTTCAGTGACACCAAAGTTGACAGTTTGTCGTGCTAGATGATTCGCTTAGAACTAGATAGTGCTTGTTTCAAGACTCTTGCTGGATGGTTAGATAGTTTGCATTGAAAGAACATGCTTTTGTTTGAATCCAGTTCATTGCTTAGCATTGTTAGGTTTCGCAATTGTGAGGAATATTTGTTCTTGATTGGTTGAGTTAGCTACTTAGGTCCCTAGAGAATCCAAAAGATTGATAAGTTGACTTAAATTATTGGTTGAATGAGAGAAGTTTGCTTGACTATGTTCTTCTTTTAGACTATATGGTTCTATGCTTTATGCTCATGGTTAGTGAATAGACCACTGATATTAGCATATGTTCTGTGTATTTAGCATGCATTTAGTGCAGTTTTTCATGCATTCATCTTGCATTATAAGTTAGTTTGTCCCATATGTCGCATTTTAGGTTCTAGGTCCTCTTCCAGTCGCATTTTGCATGTTTCTTACATATTTGCACATATATCAGGTTGTTTGGAGCCTTCTGGAGCTAAGGAGGTTGTGTGGACGTGAGGAGGACCGAAATAAAGCCCGTGGACACTTGGAGAAATTAGGAGTGCATGCTGAGGACCCGAGATCGAGAAGCAAATCGAGCACGGCCGGTCGATCTAGATGAGATCGACCAGAAGATCGAGTAACCTATCCGATCCAAGGGAACTGATCGAGCAGAAGATCGAGTGCATAGATCGATCAAGGAGTATGGACGTAAATGACGCCATGCAGAGAGAGAGCCGGATTGAGTCCACCACTCGATCCTCCATAGATCGATTCCAAGATCGGACGAAGCACTCGATCCACCAAAGCAATCGAGACACAGATCGAGCTAAGGCCGCGATCTCCGAAGACGATCGAGCGAGATGCTCGATCTCGAGGTCGATCCCAGTGAACTTTAACCATTTTTGGCTTCTAGTGAGGGGGGGGGACCATCGAGCTGTTTGGCCTATTTCGGGAAGGTGGCGACTCCACCTTTTGGACAACTTTCATTCTGCGATTTTTCTATCTTTTTCTCTCTAGTTTTTCCTCCATTGTTGAACCTTGAGCTTTATCTTGTTTTTGGCTGAATATTGAATCTTGGAAGATTATTGCAATCTTTATCTTTATGTTTAGTCTTCCTTTAATCGCTTCTGCTTGCGTTTCAATCATGTGCAGTGAGTAGTGACTTTGGGTTTTCGGGGTTGAGAGGATTCAAAGGGGTCGAAAAGGTTTTCAAGTTTAGTGTTTTCTTGTTTTTCATGGCTTTCTCTTCGAGGATGTCGAGTTCTTAAGGCTTAGAAACTCTCACGCCAAGATCTTTATGATCAAAGGGACCTCTTACCTTGACAGGATCCAGAAGTCCTTGAAAGTCGAATCCTAGAGGCTAGTCTACCTTTCCCAAACGCCATGGTAGTTTAGGGGACTAGTTAGGCCGTGTGTTTGAAATCTGAGTTTTATGCCCTTCAATCTCTTTTTCCGCCAAACGCCATGGGTCTGGAGGAGAGAATGAAGGAGTGATCCATGCCACACGCCATTGATGGATCTTGTTTTGTTTTCAAGGCCTAGAGAATCTCACAAAGTGAGTAGATCTTAAGTTTTCAAACCAAGCTTGAACCTTTGAAACCCTTGAACATGAATCTCAACCCTGGACCCTCCTTTTTAGTAAATTCAGTTTCTGTTAATCATTCGCTTGCTATCTGTTTGCACCTTGGTCGCTAGATTCATTTGTATTGAACTGTTAGACGAGATCGATCGTTGTTGCTCGATCTAGTGGTCGATCCTGTGGTCGATCCACTAGTCAATTTTTATAGATTCATAGCTTTGCATTTTAATAGTTATGTTTGTTCCTCGTGGTAGTTAACTCATTTCTAGTATTTTTATAATAGTTTTGCCTTACATTTGATCGTTGCATCTAGTTTTTAGGAATTTTACAAAACCGTTCATCAGTTGCTTAGCTTTACTTGATCCTTGCATTCTCATTTCACTTTCTAGCTCCTAGGTGTGGATTGACACTCACTTGCATACTATACTACATCTCAGTGTTGCATTTGAGCTTTGATACATCATCACATGCGAAAAACTTGTTATCAAATGGCGCCGTTGCCATCTTAGGAGTATTTTGGAAGCATTGAGATTTTGGGTTTAGTAATGACTAAGCCTTTCTTTTTCTTTTGGTTACTGATTTCTCTACTCTCAAACTTGTGTCTTTCAGGTACATGAATCTACAATCAAGGGGAGACAACAATCTACTTCAACCCTTGGACAACATTCATCAACACGGATATTCAAGACAAAGAATAGTTAGAGAGCAAGCTAGAGCTTTTGAGGAGATTGTTCAGCAAGGTTCAGTGGATTTTGAAGCGATGGCTGAGCAGGAACATCCAGAGGGACCTCCTCCAGCTCACGGGGCAGTGGGAAGGGGTAATGGAAACCCCCAACACGCGGCTAGACCCCCACGGATCATAGGAACGGGAGATGCTCCCAATACTCATCACAATAGGTTTGGGATCACTCCTCCTCCTGTACAGAACAACAACTTCGAGATTAAGCCAGCATTCATCTCAATGGTGCAAAACAATAAGTTTCACGGGCTAGCAATGGAAGATCCCTTGGAGCACCTTGATAACTTCGAGCAAGTATGTGGGATGATCAAGATTAATGGCATATCCGAAGATGCTTTCAAGCTGCGTCTCTTTCCATTTTCTCTTGGAGACAAGGCTAGACATTGGGAGAAGACCCTTCCACAAGGCACCATTACCTCTTGGGCTGAGTGTAAGAAGGCGTTCCTTTCAAAGTTTTTCTCTAGCACCAGAACGGCAAGGCTGAGAAGTAAGATCAGCGGCTTCACTCAAAGGAACAATGAGAACTTCAATGAAGCCATGGAGCGGTTCAAGGACTACACCATTCAGTGTCCTCACCACGGCTCAGCGAAGAGACTCTTCTAAGGACTATCTACCGCGGAGCTTCACCTAAGATTCGCTTGCTACTTGACATGGCTAGAAAGGGAAACTTCCTTGGTCAAGAGGTAGAAGAAGGCATGGAGCTGATTGAGAACTTGGCATTGAGTGACGGCAACTATGTTGAAGACTACGATCGTGCACCGAGAGGTTCTGAGCTAGAGTCTCACAAGAAATAGCTTAAGTCATTGCATGAGAAGATTCACAAGCTAGTGTTGGCTAACCAAAAGCATGTTCACTTTGTTGGTGAAGCGGATGAAACCTTAGAGGAGCTTGAGTTGAGTCAAGAAGAAGCCAATTGGGTGGCGGGTCAAAACAACTACAAACCTCAAGGGTATTCAAAA
Organism: Thlaspi arvense; assembly: GCA_911865555.2. Lineage (NCBI taxonomy): Eukaryota > Viridiplantae > Streptophyta > Magnoliopsida > Brassicales > Brassicaceae > Thlaspi > Thlaspi arvense. Next base: position 39,910,951 of record OU466863.1, read on the forward strand.
GGCTAAAACCAGAACAACAATCTCTCATATAGAAGCACCAATGTCGCGAACCCTAAAGATCAAGTGTACCCTGCTCAGCAAGCAAAGCCTTTCGTACCATACAACAAAGGTTTTTAGTCGAGTGGTGGCTTCCAAGGGCAAGGGCAGAACAACTTCCAAGGGCAACATCAAGGAAACAAGGGTTATACGCCAATGTACCCTTCGGGCTTTGTTCCTCAACAACAACCGATGCAACAACAACAAGTTGATCCTGTCCAAGCGATGTTTCAACAACTGATTCAAGGGCAAGCCTCTACAAACCAGAAGTTTGCAGAGATGAATACTCGCTTAGACTCCTCACTCACTGATTTCTCTACTCAGATTACAAACTTGAATAACAAGATCAAGCAGCTAGAGAAGGGAAAGGCAAGTACAAGCGGTCAGAATAGCTTACCGGGCAAGTGTGAGCAGAATACCAAGGAATACGCCAATGTCATTACACTAAGGAGTGGGAAAGAGCTTGCACCTACGGTTACTCCTCAGAACAACGAGGACGTTGTAATTCAAGAGGGGGAGGGTAAGCTTTCAGCTGATGATGAGATCAACTTTGACAATGTTTGGATTCAAGGACCAAGGAGAGGTGAGAAAGCGGCTGTAGAGAGGAAAGTGGAGCAAGCTGCTAAGGAGAAGGATGCCTATGTGCCTCCACCGTATGTACCCAAGATACCTTTTCCTGGCCGCTTCAAGAAGCAACTCATAGAGAAGCATAGAATCTTATTTGAGAAGCATCTTAAGGACGTAGAGATCAAGCTACCTCTCATAGACTGCCATGCGATGATGCCTAAGTGCGCCAAATTCTTCAAAGACACGCTTGTAAAGAAGAATAAGGAAAGCAAGGAAGTACTAGTCCTTAGTGAGGAATGTAGCGCCATAATACACAAGGAAATAGTTCCCAAGAAGTTGGGAGATCCTGGAAGCTTCACTATACCTTGCGCTTTAGGTCCTTTTGAGTTCAAGAGTTGTCTTTGCGATCTCGGAGCTAGTATAAATCTGATGCCTCATTCCGTAGCAAAGAAACTTGGCTTTACCCGGTTCAAAGATTGTAGAATCTCGTTGGTACTAGCTGACAGGAGCGTGAGGTTACCCATGGGTTTGCTTGAGGACTTGCCAGTGAGAATCAGCGGTGTAAACGTGCCTACGGACTTCGTTGTGTTGGAAATGGATGAAGAGCCTAAGGATTCACTCATTCTTGGTAGACCGTTCTTAGCCACCGCCGGAGCCATCATAGACGTCAAGAATGGGAAAATAGCTCTGCACTTGGGCAAAGACATAAGGCTGGACTTTGACATCAATGAGGTTTTGAAGAAGCCTACGATATAAGGGCAAGCTTTCTACATTGAAACGTTGGACGCTTTAGCGGATGAGTTGCTAGAGGAGTTGGCTCAGGAGGATCATTTGAAGCTGGCATTGACTAAGGAGCCAGGGGAGTTCGGTTACTTGGATCAGAGGACTCAGGAATACGTTAACTTGCTTGATTCAAGGAAGGTTGTGCTAGAAGATGAAAGCGCTTGCCTAGAGATTGACTCCGAGATCGATGACATTACTCGATCCAGGGGTCAAATCAACAAGATAATCGAGAACACAACTCAAGCCGGTGCAACAATCGACAGTCAGATCGAGGAGGGTGATCGATCCAGGAAATTAATCAAGTCCGAGATCGAGAGACGCCTTCCGATCAGTTCAGGGTCCAATCTGGAGATCGACCCAGCGTCTCGATAACTCACTCGATCCACATTAAATCGAGTGAGTGAATCGAGTGAAACTGCTCGATCTAGACGACATCGAGAGCAAGATCGACTGGATGACTCGATTTCAGAAGGGACAACAGTTCAAGAAGGCAGCCTCAAGGGTCATGTCTCGGGTTCTAAGGAGGGTTCAAAGGAGGACAACAACAGCAACAGCCACGAGGATGATTGGAGCGAGCTGCTAGCCCCAAAGGTGGATCTTAAGGAGCTCCCAAAAGGGTTAAGGTATGCTTTCTTAGGGCTTAACGAAACTTATCACGTGATTGTGAATGAGAACTTAAGTAATGATGAGTTGCACTCGCTCTTAACTGAGTTGAGAAAGTATAGGAAGGCCATTGGGTACTCTCTAAGTGACATCAAGGGCCTTTCACCAATGCTTTGCACTCATAGGATTCACTTGGATAATGAGAACGCCTCTTCTATAGAACATCAAAGGCGTTTGAATCCTAACTTGAAAGAGGTTGTTAAGAAAGAGATTCTTAAGCTATTAGAAGCTAACGTGATCTATCCCATAAGTGACAGCACGTGGGTTTCTCCCGTACACGTGGTGCCTAAGAAGGGAGGGATCACGGTCATTAAGAATGACAAAGATGAGCTAATACCTACTAGGACTATCACAGGACACCGTATGTGTATTGATTATAGGAAGCTTAATCTTGCTACTAGGAAGGATCATTTTCCCTTGCCTTTTATTGATCAAATGCTTGAAAGACTTGCTAATCACCCCTACTATTGCTTTTTTGATGGATATAGTGGATTTTTCCAAATACCAATCCATCCAAATGATCAGGAGAAGACACCTTTACATGCCCTTATGGCACCTTCGCGTATCGAAGGATGCCATTCGGGTTGTGTAACGCACCGGCTACGTTTCAGCGGTGTATGATGTCGGTCTTCTCCGATCTAATAGAAGAGATGGTAGAGGTGTTTATGGATGACTTCTCGGTCTATGGTGCGTCCTTTTCTGCGTGTTTGTTGAATCTTTGCAAGGTACTAAAGCGTGAGTTGACAAACTTGGTGCTTAACTGGGAGAAATGCCACTTCATTGTGAAGGAAGGGATCGTGCTTGGCCATAAGATATCAGAGAAGGGTATTGAGGTTGACAAGGCTAAGGTTGAGGTCATGATGAGTCTTGAGCCGCCGGTTAATGTTAAAGGAGTGAGGAGTTTCTTGGGACACGCTGGCTTCTACAGGCGCTTCATCAAGGATTTTTCTAAGATTGCACACCCTCTTACACGGCTGTTGTGCAAGGAAGCTGATTTTGTCTTTGATGGGGAGTGTTTGCAAGCTTTCGTCACCATCAAGGAAGCTCTAGTATCTGCGCCTATAGTGCAAGCTCCAGACTGGACTCTACCGTTCAAGATTATGTGTGATGCTAGTGACTATGCCGTGGGAGCCGTTCTAGGTCAAAGGAAAGATAAGATGCTACACGTGATTTACTATGCTTCAAGAACCTTGGATGACACGCAAACAAGGTACACTACTACGGAGAAGGAGCTATTGGCAGTAGTGTTTGCCTTTGAGAAGTTCAGGTCATACCTCGTGGGTTCCAAGGCCATTATCTATACAGATCACGCGGCTTTGAGGTACATCAATTCCAAGAAGGACACTAAGCCGAGGCTTTTGAGATGGATTCTTCTTCTTCAGGAGTTTGACATGGAAATCAAAGACAAGAAAGGGATAGATAACGGCGTTGCTGACCATCTCTCTCGGTTAAGAATCAACGAGTCTCTACCCTTAGATGATTCGCTTCCCGAGGAACAACTCAAGGCGATCACTACGGCTGTTTGCGGAAAGCTAGAGGGGCAGTTCTGAGCTTCAAAGAGGAGGATCTTCCTTGGTACGTGGACATTGTGAACTACTTGGCATGTGGGGAAGAGCCTTCGCATCTTGACAACTATCACAGGAAGAAGTTCATGAGGGACGTGAGCCAATACTTTTGGGACGAGCCCTATTTATACAAGAGAGGTGTTGACAGCCTATACAGAAGATGCGTGACAAAGGAAAAACCAAGAGATATCATCTTTCACTGCCATGGCTCTTCGTATGGCGGGTACTTTGCTTCATTCAAAACCGCCACTATGGTCTTGCAAGCCGGTTTCTGGTGGCCGTCCATCTTCAAAGATACCCATGAGTTCATGATGAGTTGCGAAGCTTGTCAACAAGCAGGGAACATCTCTAAGAGGAACGAGATGCCTCAAGTTCCCATCTTTGAGGTAGACGTCTTTGACGCGTGGGGCATAGACTTCATGGGGCTGTTTCCCTCATCCTACGGCAACAAGTTCATCCTAGTAGCCGTTGATTACGTCTCTAAATGGGTTGAGGCCATTGCTTCCCCTACAAACGATTCTAAGGTGGTGATCAAGCTCTTTAAGAGCATCATTTTCCCGAGGCTTGGAGTACCCAAGGTGGTGATAAGCGACGGAGGAAGCCATTTCATCAACAAGTTGTTTGAAAACCTTATAAGGAAGTATGGCTTGAAGCACAAGGTAGCTACACCTTACCATCCTCAAACGAGTGGCCATGTGGAGGTCTCAAACCGACAGATCAAGGCAATACTTGAGAGAACAGTTGGGACAACTCGGAAGGATTGGGCGGTGAAGTTAGATGACGCTTTGTGGGCTTACTGGACTGCTTTCAAAACGCCCATTGGTACTACTCTTTTTACTCTTCTCTACGGCAAAGGATGTCACCTCCCCGTTGAGCTGGAACATAAGGCATTGTGGGCTGTGAAGCGGCTGAATTTTGATCTAAAGACGGCTCAGGAGAAGCGCTTAGTCCAGCTACACGAGCTTGATGAGCTAAGGCTGGACGCTTACGAAAGCGCTAGGATCTACAAGGAGTGTACTAAGGCTGCTCACGACAAGAAGTTGGTACCCAAGGAGCTTAAGGAAGGAAGTTTGGTGCTGCTTTACAATTCAAGGCTCAAGCTCTTTCCAGGAAAGCTAAAGTCACGATGAAGCGATCCGTATGAAATCAAGGAGGTATTGCCCTACGGAGCTGTCACGTTGGTAAGCAAGAGTGGGAATGCATTCACAGTGAACGGACACAGGGTTAAGCCATACATGGCGAGTGCATTTGACAAGGAGAGAACCTCAATGCTTCTCCAGGACCCACCATCCGCCTAAACCAAGTAAAGTCTAGCTAAATACGTTAAAGAAAGCGCACTTGGAAGGCATTCCCATGTCTATCCTGTATATATTTTTGCTTTATTTCTCTTCCAGTTTTATGTTTTTATCTTCTAAGTGTGTAGGAACAAGTATGAGGGATTGCAGGCCATGATCTTAGATCCAAAAGGTGTAAGAAGGGGCGAGTATAAGCTAGAGATCAAGTCCTAGATCGACTCATCCTGGCTCGATCTTTGCTAGATCGAGCTAGTAAAACGAGAGGAGTTAGTGGATCTAGACGAGATCGAGTAGACAGATCGTGTGACACAGTCGATCATGAGAGGATGAACACCCTATACGTTTAGCTTGAAAAGCAAACGAGAGGTAAATCGACTGAGTCTACTCGATCTTCCACTCGATCTAAGCTAAATCGACCCCAGAATCGAGAACCTGGCTCGATCACGAGGATTTAGCCGTTGTGCCTAAAACTCAAGGAACAAGAGGTGCAATCGATCCAAGACTCGATTTAATCCGAATCGAGTTCCAAATCGAGAAGCCCTCTCGATCCAGGCCATTATGGGCATGAGATCGAGTCCTAGATCGACCAAATGGACTAGATCTCGTGCCAAGGTAACATTTTCTTTTCCCTCTTCTCCTCTTTCCCTCCAATTTTTAAATTCAAAACTTGGTCAAGGCAGGAATCTTTGACCATGAAAGATGTGTCTTGACCAAGACTTTTGTCAGAAACCACTTCTTTTACCCATGGTTTTGTTTTTGTTAGCCTAAAAATATTTTCAACCACTTTCACACACTCTCATTCTTGTTTTCTCGAGTTGTTAAGCAAAAGAGAGTGTGAATTCTTGTTTTCAAAAGGCTAACAGCATCTTTTTCAATCCTTGCAAAGGTATTTTCGAATCTTTAAGAAAATCTTCAAGAAAATATCTCTTTTTATTCGCTTTGATTGTTTTAGATGCTAGGGCGGTTTGAATTTTTAAAAATAGCTTGATAATAGAAAAAATTCTAGATTTCTCTCTATCTCTAGATATGATTCTCTATTATTTTCTTATAATTTTTATAAATCCCCCAAAATTCTAGGTTATTAGCTATAGGAATTCTTCTTTGCTTCTCTCTTTCTCTCATCATATCGCTGTTTTGCTCATTGCTTTGCTTGAGAAGCTTGTTTCAGGCACAATGGCTCCGAAAAGAACGAGAGAAGAGACAGCACAGGAGGGAGGAAGTCAAGAAGTGGCCGTTCAGGAGAGGGTTCATTGGAGTAAGGATGAGAAACGGGACAAGGAACGGCTTCAAAGGCTGAGGTTCGAGGCGACTAAGTTTGCGGACAGAGGATTACTGGCCAAGATGGGGATTCTAGGAGATTTTGATCAGCTCCTCCAGAAGATAGGGCTGAGGTGTTTGTCACGGATGGATTGCCCAACCTTTCCCGAAGTGACAATCGACTTCCTTGCCACTTTGGAGTTTGCGTACGAGAATCCTAGCGTCCCAATTCCTTCTTAAGGCCACCTCTCTTTCAAGATAAACCGCTAAACCTTCAGTCTCTCAATCCCCGAGCTTTGCCAAGCTTATGGCCTCGATGCAGCTGCCACAAAGGTTGAATTTCCCTCCTTCACTCAAGCAAACGAGCTGTGGGACATCATCGCCGACGATGACTACAAGGCGAATACTGCAAAGATCATGAGAGTGAGGACTCCGGTGCTGCGTTACACGTTGAAGCTGATTGCCAACACCTTCAGCGGACGGTCAGTAGCCAGCACGGTGACTAGAACAGAGCTTTGTTTCTTGTTCCAGGGCATCAAGCATCTCGTGTGTAACCCGGATGAGAATGATGATCCATTGGAAGACCAGTTGGGAGACGACATGAACTACGGATGCATCATGGCGGCTTCATTGGTGAAATACAAGGCGTATGCCTTGAGGTGCAAGGCAAGCTCTTCGCTCATTGGCGGTTTCCTCACTCCCTTGTTCGTGCAAGCTGGTGTACCGCTCCAAGAGTACACCCCTGTTCCGGTAAGAGCCTTCATGGATGAGACATACCTAAGGAACACGGACAGCTTGGGACGCACGCCAGCTGAGGGTTTCTTTGAATACCTGTTCATTGACACGGAGAATGAGAAGAGGGTGTGTATCTTGCCAAACGGCGAGACCAAGCTGTTGGGAGTTGGGAACATCGAGTTTCTCCCAAGCGTAGAGCAGCATTTTGCCCCTCTAGGAGCCACAGCCGCCACCCGACAAGCTATTCGCCCAAGATCAGAGTCTCCTGCCACGGATGATGAGTTGCCCAAAGCCTTTGTCCTCCCCAAGATTGATTTTGAGCCGCGGACTAAGACGGAGAAGTTCCTTGCTTCTGTTGTGGAGATGCAAAGTAAAATTAACAAGTGGCAGAGCAAGGTACTCAAGAAGCTCGCCAAGAAGGTCAAATCACTTCAAGGAGGCTCACCTAAGAAGGCTGCAAGTGAGGAGGTCCAACAACCCGAGAAGAGGAGACTTTCAACCGGTGGAGTTGTCAACTATGAGACTCAAGGCAGCAACATCCAGCTGGCGCGTCTTTCCCTCCAAGAGCCAGCCTCCAATGGCAAAACCGTAGCCTCTAGCTCGTCTGGAACATCCTCAAGTTCCAGCCGAAACTAGACCCGAGGTAACAACAACCTTCCCTTGTATATACCGTTCATGTTTTCTCTTTTTGCTTTGTGTTTTGAGCTCCTTTGAATTTGTTTGCCACCGGGACAGTGTCATTCAAGTTTGGGGGAGTATATGTGTGGTTTGACATGTCTATTTTGATCTTATTTTCTCTTGAGTCTTCATTGCATAAAAAAATTGGTAAAATATTTAAAAAAAAATTTTAAAAATTCATGTAGTTGCATTCATCTTGTTAAACATTTTAGGATTGAGTCTAGAATTTTTAAGCATCTAGGTTGTTTACATTTGCATAAGGGGTTAGAGTTTTTTTAAAAAGGTGTTTTTAGCTCATGAATGGTTTCAATATCCTAGTTACTAGTTCTCTAATGCTTTCCTCCCACTTTGAAAGTAAGTCCTTACCATGCTTGGATCACTTGTTTTGATTTTTGTGACTTGAACTGAACACTCATGATTTGAAACTTGTCCTAATAAGTGATAACCCTAATTTGAATTTTTAAATATCATTCTTATGCATTTGAAAATGAACACATGGATCTTAAAAATATTTAGGCTCTCTTCCTCCTTTTACCACTCTTTGTGAGCCTAAGTAGAACTCCCACCTTGACCTTTATCTTTCTTTGAAGCCAAGTTTTCATGTGTGACATCATTGTGAGGCCTCTTTTGGTTTGAACTTAGCATAACGTGTTACGTTTAGGCGACATGATTAGGTTCTCATATGATTGCTAGCTTTGCATTTTGAAGCTAGTTTAGGGCTTAGGATAAGTTTGGGGGATCAATGGGATTGCTTACTTTTTTATATGCTTGCGGTTTCAAAGAGTTTTGGTAATTGAAGTGATTAAAAGGTTTTAAGTGAAAGTTTTTGTTTTCAAAGATAAAAAGCTCTAAGTATTTCAGAAGATAGCTCTTAAGTAAAATAAAAACAAAAAGAAAAAAAAAGAACCTAAGAGCCAAATAAAAAAAAAATAAAAAGAAAAGAATAATAGAGCTATCAATAAGAAAGAAATAAGGAGCTTAATATTTTCAAACATTTTCACTAGCCTAAAAGAGTTAAGATGTTTTCTGTTTTGATTTGGGGTTTGCTAAGCTTTTGCTTTGGAGATAAGGGTAGATTCTAGGAGGGTGAGTGAGCTAAAAAGAAAGAAAATGAGAGGGGTTTTAGGATCATTGTTAGCTTGCATGGGTAGATGAGAATCTGATCATGTATGCATCAATTGCTTTTACGTTTAGCATTATGCATAAAGTTCTTACCATTTTTTAGAGAAACCCTTGCTTAAAATAAAACCTTTTTCAAATGAGATCATTCTATGCTCATAACCTTCGCCCTTAGCCAAATGTGTTCTGCTTTAAAATGCATGAGTTTGATTCGCGGTTTGATTCTTAACGAATGTTAAAGGATGAGTTTCTTTGATTGAATGGAATAGGAGAGTCATGATTTGAAATTCATTGTGTGATGAGTATGGCCAAGTTCTTTGGAGTATGAGTGCGAGCATTGCATTTTAGAACTAATAACTAGGACGTTGAGATTGATTCATTTGAAAGACACTTTTGCAAGAAGCTTAAACCCCCGTTTGTTTTAAAACCTCTCTCCCTTCTTAAATTTTGTTTGCTTCAGGGCAAGCAAAAGACAAGTTTGGGGGAGTTGATATTAGCATATATTCTGTGTATTTAGCAGGCATTTAGTGCAGTTTTTCATGCATTCATCTTGCATTATAAGTTAGTTTGTCCCATATGTCGCATTTTAGGTTTTAGGTCCTCTTGCATTCGCATTTTGCATGTTTCTTGCATATTTGCACATTTATCAGGTTGTTTGGAGCCTTCTGGAGCTAAGGAGGTTGTGTGGACGTGAGGAGGACCGAAATGAAGCCCGAGGACACTTGGAGAAATTAGGAGTGCATGCTGAGGACCCGAGATCGAGAAACAAATCGAGCACGGCCGGTCGATCTAGATGAGCTCGACCAGAAGATCGAGTAACCTATCCAATCCAAGGGAACTGATCGAGCAGAAGATCGAGTGCATAGATCGATCAAGGAGTACGGACGTAAATGACGCCATGCAGAGCGAGAGCCGGATCGAGTCCACCAGTCGATCCTCCATAGATCGATTTCAAGATTGGATGAAGCACTCGATCCACCGAAGAAGATCGAGACACAGATCGAGCTAAGGCCGCGATCTCCAAAGACGATCGAGCGAGATGCTCGATCTCGAGGTCGATCTCAGTGCACTTTAACCATTTTTGGCTTCTAGTGAGTGAGGGGGGGGGGGGGGGGGGGGGGGGGGGGGGGGGGGGCATCGAGCCGTTTGGCCTATTTCGGGAAAGCGGCGACTCCACCTTTTGGACAACTTTCATTCTGCGATTTTTCTATCTTTTTCACTCTAGTTTTTCCTCCATTGTTGAACCTTGAGCTTTATCTTGTTTTTGGCTGAATATTGAATCTTGGAAGATTATTGCAATCGTTATCTTTTAGTTTAGTCTTCCTTTAATCGCTTCTGCTTGCGTTTCAATCATGTGCAGCGAGTAGTAACTTTGGGTTTTCGGGGTTGAGAGGATTCAAAGGGGTCGAAAAGGTTTTCAAGTTTGGTGTTTTCTTGTTTTTCATGGCTTTCTCTTCTAGGATGTCGAGTTCTTAAGGCTTAGAGACTCTCACGCCAAGATCTGTATGATCATAGGGACCTCTTACCTTGACAGGATCCAGAGGTCCTTGAAAGTTGAATCCTAGAGGCTATTCTACCTTTCCCAAACGCCATGGTAGTTTAGGGGACTAGTTAGGCCGTGTGTTTGAAATCTGAGTTTTATGCCCTTCAATCTCTTTTTCCGCCAAATGCCATGGGTCTGGAGGAGAGAATGAAGGAGTGATCCATGCCACACGCCATGGATGGATCTTGTTTTGTTTTCAAGGCCTAGAGAATCTCACAAAGTGAGTAGATCTAAAGTTTTCAAATCAAGCTTGAACCTTTGAAACCCTTGAACATGAATCTCAACCCTGGACCCTCCTTTTTAGTATATTCAGTCTCTGTTAATCATTCGCTTGCTATATGTTCGCACCTTGGTCGCTAGATTCATTTGTGTTGAACTGCTAGACGAGATCGATCGTTGTTGCTCGATCTAGTGGTCGACCCTGTGGTCGATCCACTAGTCGATTTTTATAAATTCATACATTTGCATTTTAATCATTCTGTTTGTTCCTCGTTGTAGTTAACTCATTTCTAGTATTTTTAAAATAGTTTTGCCTTCCATTTGATCGTTGCATATAGTTTTTTAGGAATTTTACAAAACCGTTCATCATTTGCTTAGCTTTACTTGATCCTTGCATTCTCATTGCACTTTCTAGCTCCTAGGTGTGGATTGACACTCACTTGCATACTATACTACATCTCAGTATTGCATTTGAGCTTTGATACATCATCACATGCGAAAAACTTGTTATCAACCACCAAAAGTGGGTTAGACACGCTAGTCTTGTTAAAATAGATTTGTTTATTAACCACTAAGTAGATTCTCATTAGACATCTTGTTTAGGATTGCATTATTGAGAAATGTTTGCTTGTTATATGCTTGTTGATTGCCTTATTTTAAAAATCCTTTAGTCACTCTTGAAACCACTTAACCATTATTGCTTAGAGCCTTGAGTCTTGCTTTTTATTAATAGTCTAAATTCGCATTTGTTTAGTTGTCTTGCATTATTTACTTCAAGTACTCATCTTGCTTATTTATTTGCTTAATCATCATTTTGCTTAGTTTCAATCATCCTCTTGTTTAGTTGCATTTTCTGATTCTTTTTTTTTTGCATTATTAGGTTGTTAGAATTGTTCTTACATCATATAAACCCCATCTTGACTTAGCTTATTACATCGATTGCATCTCAATTCATCCATAAGTGATTGATACATCATCCCTATTCTACAACTGATTAGAGGAATAGGACATTTGTCCTAAGATCAAAAAGAATTTCTTCTGTTTCTCGGAAGGAATGCTAGCCGAGATAAACACTCTCTTCTTTCCTAAATCTTTGTTTATCTCCCATAGAAAGAGAGCTCCTACCCCACTTTCCAAATGGTCCCTACACTTCACCCTTACCAAATAATAGACGGATATCACGATCCTCAGATGGAGTATCCAAACTGTAACACTATCACCAACCATCCACCTCCTGATTATCCGTTTCCAGCAGGATATACTCTAACTTGAGCGTCGGAGAACCATCAAGAGAAAACCTCATTTCTGCTCTCCTTAAGTTCCGGCTTACCCGTTATAAATGTTTGCAAAATCTAGACACTCCATTTCCAAAACAGCATACCGTTCATCCCCTAAAAGATATATTTAAGAGGTTTAGTTATACTATCCGGACGAATACACCCACAATAATCAACTCGTATTTTTGTCCCAAACAGACATATTATTTAAATGAAAACAACTTGACCGGGATGGCGATGGTTCTCGAAAAACATTTGCATGGAAGTTTCACATAATTAGGTACACACACCTCAGCATTTTGTGGATTATATGTCATTCTTCTTCTTCTGACAGCCGAGATTTTAAATAGAAGTTGTGTTTTCACTTGGTCATTTTGGTTTTAAAATTTTTAAATATGCATATTTTACCTCTGTTATATCTTTACCATTTATATACAAATAACTGATTTTTTTCCCCAAACTAATACTTTTGTCATATATCGGTAATCTAAACCAAAGTTATAAATTGTACAAAAGAATAATAGAAACACGAAATTTAACCTATTCTGTAACATTGGTAGAATAGAAGTTCTGTTTTCACTCGGTTATTATGGTTTTAAAATTTTTAAATATGCATATTTTACCTCTATTATAACTTTACCATTTATATACAAATAACTGATGCTTTTTCCAAATTAATACTTAAGTCATATATTGGTAATCTAATCCAAAGTTATAAATTTTACAAAAGACTAATACAACACGAAATTTAACCTATTCTGTAACATTTATTGAATAGTGTTTATTTGTACTTTAACAACAAAAATATAGTGTTTATTTGTGTCCTTTCGCAAGTTTTCTTTTTGGGGGTTAAATCTTCTTGAGAGTTTTTTGGTAAGTTTTATCAAAATGTATCATTCATTTTTTTTTGGTTACTGCATTAGTTACAAGGTAAGGCAATTATGAAATAGGTAAATTCTTTTCTCTTTTTTGAACATTTTTGAAAGAAAAATTTAATGCTTGATTTGTGAAATTTGATGATAGTGTTTGGGAGCACAGTTATTGTTTATAGAGGGTGTGTTTTTGTCTAGGTAGTAGAGCTGAGTCTCCAAGTTTTTTCTTCTAAGGGGATGAATGGCATACGGTCTCAAAGTGAAAGTCTAACTGGGTTATGCGTGCACTGGAAACAAGTAAGTCGGGCTTCCAGAAGAACCAGAATATGGTTTCCTCTGAAAGGTTCTCTGATGCTCAAATTAGATAACGCCCCACTGAAAACAAGTACTCGGAAGAGAGCATGAATGGTGATGGTGTTACGGTTTGGATACTCTGTCCGAAGAACGTGCTACCCATCTGTTATCTAGTGAAGGTGGACGTGAAGTTGATGGACCATTGAGAGAGTGGGGTAGGTACTCTCTCTTGAGAGGGGTTAAAGAAGATGATTAGGAAGGGGGAGGGGGGGGGGGGGGGGGGGGGGGGGGGGGGGGGGGGGAAGGGAAAGCTTATATCAGTTGATGTTACTTTTGGGTAACGTTGAGCATCTCCCTTTCAGTCGCGCTTCAAGGTCCGGGATGTATGATGAGCTGCATTGAGGACGAGAAGCAATTGTGGTTCCCTCATCTTCTGAGATTTCTCTCTCTTTCTTACTATTTTCTACCTTTCTCTCTTTAGATCCGGATTCTGACTGTTCGGTTCTTTGAACCCCACCCCCTCCACCTCATCTTCCTTTTGGTCTTCACCCCCTCTTTATACTCCATTTGCACTACTCCATCCCATTGGTGTGGTGTTTGATGGAAAAGGTGGGCTATTGCCGCATGCCTTTGACTTGAAAAGTTCGCCAACTGCTAAAAAATAGTTAGCTACATGACAAGTAGGATTTTACTCTCTACTTGAATCAATGATTCAAACTCCTACTATAGACGTATGAAGTATATTGATGGGTTTTTATCAATCTATAAAGGGAGCGTTTGATAAAAGTACGGTTGTAATGGTTTATTTAAGTCAAGTGAGTGTTAAGATTGGTGTTTGTTAAGCTCGCAACCTAACAAGACTTGAACTTTGTGTCACTTAGAGCAAATAACAAGATGAACTACTAATAAAAATCAAGAACTAGAAAAAACAATACATAAAATGATTAAAGATTTAAACATTATAAATGAAGGAAAGGCCTTTGGATGGGACATAGAGTTGGGGACTCTCGGCTCACAAAGGAAAGCCATTCATCAATATCAAGACTTGGTCTTAGATGGTAATCCTTAGGTAAAGAGTTCCACAAATAGATTCGCCTATAGTTTTTGGATCTAATCCATTTGTTAACCATAATATCAAGTCTAGCTCTCGCATAGTGATAAGATGTAAAGACAAGTAGGACTAGGAAACGAACTTATTGAACCGAACCACCTCCTAGATAACTAATGTATTAGGCTAGGAAAGGTGTAACCTTTGCAAGTGGTTCCGACTAATCTCAAGCATGTATTTACTAGAGATGCCTAAAGACTATAGACTAGGTGAACAATCTAGAATAAGCAATAATCAACACAATCAAGTAAGGATTAAGTATTAAACGCCAAGCTAGCAACATAAATACACCCGGGAGCCCCTTTTCTCTTAACCCATCCAAGAATTTAGGGAAACTACTCACACGCTATGGGATTAACCTCTAAAAACGATTAAAGATAGTGAAATTAAAAGAAAGTGCAAGGTATTATTAAGAAAATGCAAGATTATAAGTCTTAACAAAGCGAAAATAAAACAAAACATTCAACCTTGAAAATAAAAGCAACAAAATAAAATTAGAATTTCATGGATAAAGATGAATGTGAATAGGAGGAAACAGTTGTGGTCAAGTGTATATATATGTTAGGTGGGGAACCTTAATGCATATGGGACCACTTTGCCAAATGTAGCAAAGTTTTTGGCTTTTAATTATATTTGTTGGGTCTATTTTTACTATATTTTATAAAGAGGCAACTATATCAATAATGAATTCCATTGTAATAACAACTTTCCAGTCTAAGCCTGTGTAACGGCTCTCTAATGATACCTCAGCATTTCACACTATTTTAACATGTATACATGATAGCTTTAAATTCTATTCATACATATTTTCCTTAGTTTTTATCCCAATTGCATTTATTAGAATTTGCATCTCTTTGCATGTTTTGGAGTGTTTATCAAGTATATAAGACGTAATAGAGGCTTGCCTTTCCACGATGGATGATTCGGAGGCCAAGAGGATCAAGGGGGGAGTGAAGCATACATTTCTTCTTGCTGCATCGGACAGTCACAACGGTCTATCCAGTCTGTTGCATACACAGGGTTTGCACATTAGACAGCCACAGCGGCTTGTCCCCGATGAGAAGCAGCCGAAGCTTGTGCACGAAAGAAGATCTTTACAACCGCTTCAGAATGGCTCAACGGTCTATACCCAATATGGGATAACCTCCAGGACATTTAACAATGGTTGGCAACTGTTGCACCAGTCCGATGCAAGATCCACAACGTTTAAGACTTTACCACATCGATTTGAACCCGAAAAAGAACCCACATCGATCTCCCACAGCGTTCAACATTTGATATGCAATAAAACGCTAAAATTAAAACAAACCTTGCATTAAAGCAATATAATGCAACTTTGGAACCTGTAAAACTGTTTTCTGTCTTAAATGGTATCTACGTATATTGAAAAATGTGAGGATATTTATGTATTTACAATCTATTCGTTCTATGTTTAGAATAATACATATAAGAAATACTCCTAATTAACTACATAAAAAAATTTCAAATATATTTTAAATTTTTATTTACCTTTTCTCGATTATTAGGAAGTTTTGTGCAAAAACATGTAATCTTCTTAGACTCAAAGCCACATCATATAGTATGCCCCAAGCAATACTCACATCTAAATTCTGCGTAGAACACTATCAAAACGTATGTTTGAAGTTTTTATAGCTAATGCGATACCATCATAAATTCCGGATGCGTACCATTGTAATCGTTTATAAATGTCGAGTTTAGGAACGAAGTCTGCAATTAACCCAATGATCAAATTTCAAGCGTTTGGTTGATATTATGTGTTGAACCAGAAAATCACCACTAGGGTTTGATTAACAATTGTGGGTTTTGGAGAATAAGATCTTTTATTAATAGTAAGAAAGCGTAGCGATTACAAAGAATGGGATAACCGAGAGGTTATGCCGAAGTGACAAGAAGGTTTGCGAAGTAAACTAGAAAGCGTTGGAGTCTCTGGTTTTAGCTCTGCTGCTCTCTAGATTGTATGAGTTATTTTTTCTGGCTTCGGAATCTTTCTATTTATAGGAATAAGAGGTCGGTTACCTCGAACTCCTTTTCCTTTTTGCCTTCTTGTATATTTCCATATCATGGATATGGAAATATTTCTTATTCTCCGAAAAATATGGAAATTCTCTATTATCCTTTGGGCTAATCCGATGTTTCCGGTCTTCCATAATTATCTTTAAAGAGTTTTCTTTTAACCCGAACTAGGTCGGCGCGGTCTTTCTAGTCGTGATGGACTTAGGTTATTGCGGGGAAGACCTTTTTAGGAAATGTGCTCATTTCTCCTCTCCACCAGTTCCCCTCCCCCCCCTCCCCCAGTTCGGCGAGACTGATTGTAAATCAGGTCGGCGGACTTCATAAAATTAGAGATGGGTTTGACCTCGCGATAATTGTTAGTTCGTCAAGAGCGTTGCTTTTTCGATAGCCAGTTCGGCTTGACTCTTAACGGATTTGTCACGTGGCGCTTCCCCTTTTTTTATTTATTAAATACTCACACCCATTAGTGTTTCTGCTTTCTAGCGGGAAATGTGAAGGGTTCGCCAGGAGGCGAGATTTGTAAAAATCTTGACACGCGTCTTCTTAGGAAACTGTTGATAATTATTTCTGATTTTTATTTACTTTACCTTTTACCTCTTCATCTTCTTTCAGAAAATCTCTGTTTTCTTTGCCGTTTTCTGCAACAATCTTTTATAGCTATTTTGTTTGCTTATCCTCCTTCTGTTTTTCTATTTTGATTTAAAAATTTTCAAAAAATGTCTGCTTCTTCTTCGCATTCTTCTTTTGATAACGATGAAATTTTTCTTGCCGACTGTGCCCGGCAAGCCTGGGTTAGCCCAGTTGCTTCTACTTTGTCCATTTCCGAGGGCTCTTCAGATTATCGGGATGAGATTCCGTCAGATCATCCTGATGCGGATTCCGAAGTAGATTTGGATGGTCCTGGGCCTTCGAGTTTTGAATAAGAGATCAGGGTCGAGGGTCTCCCTGAGAAGATTGCAATGTCGCCGCATAGGACCGGCGTTAAAGACAAAAGAACTTGGATGACCGCAGAAAAGCTCGATGAGCTTCGTTTGAAGTGTGGTTTTCCCGACAAGGTCGAACTGCTGCTTCCTCAAGTTCACGAGAGAGTGACCACACCCCCAGATGGCTATTTCTGTTTATACGAGTGTCATTTCGCAGAGTTCGGCCTTCAGTTCCCGATCTCGTTGCTTCTCTGTTACTGCGAACGGAGGAAGATGCCGGTGGCGCAGCTTACCCATGCCGTAATCCGTCACTTCAACAGCTTGGCGGCGGTGGCTTGTGCAGCTATGATCCCTTTCAACTGGGACATTTTCGAGAGGGTGTCCATTCTGAAGAGACGAAGGGTGAATCGTGGCGGATGGCGCCATTTTTACACCATGATGAAGGAGGGGATCATAGGTGGTGATCCGACGAGCAAAGTCCACGAGTGGGACTGGTATTTCTTTTTGTGAAGATTAATGAAGCATCCATCGGTGGTTCCGATCTCACCCTCTTCAGAGCTTGGAGATCGGCACCGTGTAAGGAGAATATTAATTTTTATTTTTTACCTTGTTTGATGACTTGCTGAGAACTAATGCGTTTCGTCATTGCAGTGGAAATACGTCTGGGAGAGGACCCAATCGGGTTTGACGAAGACGTCAAGAGGCTGTGCGACCTGAGTTGGCAGTTATGGGCCGAAAAGGAGAAGAGAGGGGCTGCTAGACAGAAGACGGTTAAGCCTGCCGAGAAGAAGGCCAAGCCCTCGAAAGCAGGTAGGCTCTTAAAATAGAATAATATTGACTGGTTGGCGATTTTATTGACGCGTTTATTATGTTAGCTTCACGAGGGGTCTCGCAACCGAAGCCTGCAGAGGCTGGTCGGAGAAAGAGGAAGGCGACTTCGGCCGATACGCCCGAGAGCGCTTCTGCAAAGAGGAAGAAGACTTCCCAGGATCCACCCAGCTTGGTGGATTCAAATGACACCGAAGTGGCTGCTGAGTCCGAGACTCTGGCGAGGTAAATTTTCTTGGCTTCGCGCGTTATTATATTATGCCGAAGAGATTTCTGACGCAACATTGTTTTTGTATTTTTCCCGCCCTTAATTTTTATTTTTAAAGTTTCTCTAGGGCGGCCGCGCTGGAGAGATTGAGACGGATGCGGGCAGAGAAAGCCGCAAAGGACTCACAAGGCGAGGCGTCCTATACTCCCGCCTCTCAAGTCGCGGATAGAGAGGGTGCTTCGGATGCTGTCGGGAGCCGTTGCAAGGTTGTTTCCCCTTCAGTTGATGCTCCACTGCCGCCTCGTGTGGACGTTCGTTCACCGTCTCGGACAGGTGTGTCTCAAAGCCCTGAGACACATGTCCCAGAAGATGTAGGTCCGGAGAGGACCGAGGAGCCCGGCACAACTTATTCTGAATGGCCGACCCCTCCCGAGGTTGCCCCAGACACGGAAGATGCTGGTCCTAGTGCTCCTGAGGAGGCTGCTCAAGAGGCTGCCGATGGTGCCGAACCAAGTGTACCGGTCGAACCTAAGCAGGAGGAAGAGTCTTTCGACTATAATCCTCATCATTTTGGTGTGAGCTGGGATAAGAACACTCCGGCGATGCTTGATCGCAAATTTACCGCGGACTTGATCTGGAAGTGCAGGGAGAAGCCGCGATGGGGTAGGCCGCTACAAGAGCTGAAGCTAGCGAGCTCGATCTCCTCCGCGAGCCGATTAATAGCTCGGGTAGTTTTATTTATCCGATGATTATGTTGTTTCACCTTTTTCCTGTCTTTGGTGTGTTTCTGATAGCCGATTATAATACAGGGTTTAGGAAAGTATATGACGAAAGCTGGTGCGAGGAGGAAACGATGGTGAACGCTGCGTCTTCTCAAGGAGCGGTGCGCTCAGCTGGAAGGCGCCGTTGATACTTTCAAGGGCGAGGTGTCTGAAGCTAATCGTCTTCGCAAGCAAGTTGTCACTCTCCAGGCTCGAAATGAGCTTCTCGAAAAGCGGAACGAATAGAGTTTGCAAGGATTTCTTGCCGAGAAGGAGGTGCTCCAAAAGGCTTGTGAGGAAGCTGTTCAAGATGCCGCTAACAGAGTTTTTGATGGCATGTATGCTTGGTTCAAGACCCGTTTAGATCGGATTCAAGCTACGCTAGTTCAGCGCGAAGAGGTGGAAGCGGCCCTCGTTGGTGTGGAGAAGAGTGGCCATATGGTGGCTTTCTTAAAGAAGATGCAAGAGAAAGGGTGGGAGCTTCCTGCCGGGACCCTTCCGTCTTTTGAGAGGGAGTTTTCTAAGTGGAAGGCAGCCAGTGATGCTACTGACGAGATAGTAATCACGAGCAGCGATCTCGATCTTCCAAGCCGTTCGAAGATTGACGGGCTGCAAAGATGAGCTTCGGCGATGTATTTATTTTTATTCTCCCTTTTTTTGTTGCAAGAATTTTTGCCTGAGACTACTTTTTTTATATTCTGATAATGAAAAAAGTTCCTCGAGTTGCTTCTTTTTTATGTGTGATAGAACTTTTTAGTTCGGAACCGGAAACGGGATTCCTTTGCCCGTCTCACACCGAACGACGATCAAGATCGAATACCAATTTTTCAGGATTCACTTTGGCCTGAAAGGTATGATCGAGGGTCGTGCAAGTATTATCCTCGACTTTCTTCTTATCCGCTTCAGAAGTATATAAATTGAACCGAAGCATCAAAGGAGTGGTGATCAGCCACTTATTTTATTATTGTGCTTGCTTTTTCGAGTCGAATGTTTGGCCCGAACATCGACTCAGCAAGATGCATTTGCATAAAGAAACTTGACTCTATACACCGAGCTGATTTTATGAAACATAAATTTAGTAGATTTACAGCTGCACCCGAGGGTTGCCTACGTACCCGAATTGGGATCAAGCCGTTCGTAGTTCATTACAAGTATTGAATGAGTGTTACCACTCAGGGGCTGATGCCCGGTTTTTTTGAAAAAATAATAAAAAGAAAACCACAAAGCCGAGACTTATCGTTAAGTCCTTGTTGCTTATTTAGCGTCTTCAAGCGCTTTTTTCGTGGAGAGTCGCACTCTTCGTTCGCTGATGAAGCAAGACCTTGCCATCTGTTGATCCCCGCGAAGCGTGAAGACTCCGGCCGAAGTGAAAAATTTCATGCATTGATGATAAGTCGACACAATTGCATTCATCTCATGGATCCACGGTGTGCCAAGTATGGCGTTGTAGATTGCTGGTTTGTCCATCACCATAAATTTAACGATTTTCGTAACACCGCCGGCGTAGACCGCGAGTCGTGTAGTGCCGAGACTGAAGAAAGATTCACTGGCTTGATGCCTTTGTCCTGGAATCCCATTTTAGTCAACGTATCTTTCAAGATGATGTTGACCGTGCTGCCGGTGTCCACCAAGATTTTGGTCACCTCGCTGTCGTGGATATGTAGTTCGACCACCAGCGGGTCGTTATGTGGGGTATGTAACCCGTGCATGTCCTCTGATGTGAAGGTGATCGTAGGGTGATAGACCACGGGGCGGGGGAATTTTCGCGATGCGACTGCTTTTCATCCATACTCTTTGATGGCACGGACCAAGTCATCGCAGTCTGGGAGTCCTCCCATGATCATATTAACCAGTCGCTTCAGTGGAGGAGGCGGGTTTTCGTGTTCTCCTTCGTTGTTTTGGCGCTCTGCTCCCTTCTCCTTTTCCTTTTCTTCGTGTCTTCTTTCGGGCGTGCGACTTCGGTGCCTTCCTCCAGAACTGTCTTGATTGCTGCTTTTTCCCGGATCCCTGCGATCTCGGATGGAAGTGGATCGACGCGAGTCCCTGGGGTTTGAACTGCGTGAGTAGGAGTTTTTACTCTGGGATCGATCACTTCCAATGTTGATTCTGCCTTCTTTGTATTGTTCATACAGCGTGTTGTGGAGGTGACGGCAGGCTGAGGTAGCGTGTCCTGTTCGTCCGTGAAAGTAGCAGTAGAGGTCGTGATTATCGTCTCTATCGCTTATGCTCCTTAGGGGGTCCCCTAAGGCCCACTGTTGCTCGGGTTTCTCTGTGGTTGCTACGACAGCATAAGAGGAGGGCTTGCTTTTACTTGCGGGATCATTATCATTTGAAGTATTCGTGATGCCATATTTTTTAGCGTAGAAAACTTTCTCCTCTTCCATTCGTATGAAGATTTGGGCTCGGTGGAGGGCGTCTTCTATGGTTTCCCTCGGGTTTTTGTGCAGATCTTCCTTGAGTGGGGATTCCTACCATAGGCCGTTCATAAGTGCCTCGATAGCTAAAGCTTGAGGGATTTGCCTGTATGATGCGGCGGCGTTCTTAAATTTTTTGATTAAGTCGCGAAGTGGTTGGTCGCGCTCTTGCACTAGAGTGAATAGGTTGACCGTCCTCTACGTGATGAACATGGAATAATGTTTGATGAAGGTGTGAGTCAGGTCCTTGAAGGATTTGATCGAGGCCGGGGGTAGGTTAGAGAACCACTTCAAAGCGTCTTTGTTGAGGTGTTCAACAAAGGTTTGGCAGTGGTTGGCTTCCTGTTCGAGGTCGGTCTCGAATCGTTGCCTCTTCATGGCGACATTGAATCCGGTCAGCCATAGGTTGGGATCCTCCATCCCATTGTAGTATAGGAGCTTCAGTTTTATTGCCTCGCCGAGTCGGACGTCGGTGATCCGTGGGGCGAATGGATTGCGTTCTGCATCTGAGAGAATGGCTCAGATCTCGGGCGCCGAACTGGTGGCTCGATGGACTTGGGACCCGATCACGTTGATCCGCTGATGAAGTCTTGTGATATCAGAATTTAGTTCGCCAGAGGGCTCCTCGCCGTCGGCTGCTACACTCCGGTTGTTTTGCTCCGGTGTATTAAAGATCAAACGTCGTCCGATCGGCTCTAATCTCGCGGTTGTTGCGGCCGCGAAGGCACTGAGTTGCTCGTCGTATTTGGCTTGCTGAGCCTGGAGGGTGTCTAGTTTGGACACAAAATCCTGCGTGAGTTGCTGCATGGCGGCTTGGATGGCTGCTGCGAGATCGGCGGCTTGAATGGGAGCTGGGGGTGCTCCCGCGGGCGGATTCACGGTAGTGATGTTCGTAAGCTCGCCGAGCATGGGTGTCTCGATGTTGTCGTCATTGCGGATGATATTGCTGTCGTCGACGGGAAGGCTCATCGCTTCGGCTTTCTTACTTTGTTTTTTAAGAATTTATTCTCCTAGTCCCTACAGACGGCGCCAATTGTTGAACCAGAAAATCACCACTAGGGTTTGATTAACAGTTGCGGGTTTTGGAGAATAAGATCTTTTATTAATAGTAAGAAAGCGTAGCGATTACAAAGAATGGGATAACCGAGAGGTTATGCCGAAGTGAAAAGAAGGTTTCCGAAGTAAACTAGAAAGCGTTGGAGTCTCTGGTTTTAGCTCTGCTGCTCTCTAGATTGTATGAGTTGATCTTTCTGGCTTCGGTAATTTTGTATTTATAGGAATGGGAGGTCGGTTACCCCGAAGCCAATTGGGTGGCGGGTCAAAAAACCTACAAACCTCAAGGGTATTCAAAAGGCTACAACCAGAAAAACCATCTTCTGGTTAGCCAACACCAGCTTGTCAATCTTCTCATGCAATGACTTAAGCTCTTTCTTGTGAGACTCTAGCTCAGAACCTCTCGGTGCACGGTCGTAGTCTTCAGCATAGTTGTCGTCACTCAATGCCAAGTTCTCAATCAGCTCCATGCCTTCTTCTACCTCTTGACCAAGGAAGTTTCCCTTACTAGTCGTGTCAAGTAGCAAGCAAATCTTAGGCGAAGCTCCGCGGTAGATAGTGCTTAGAAGAGTCTCTTTGCTGAAGCCGTGGTGAGGACACTGAATGGTGTAGTCCTTGAACCGCTCCATGGCTTCATTGAACGTCTCATTGTTCCTTTGAGTGAAGCCGCTGATCTCACTTCTCAGCCTTACCGTTCTGGTGCTAGAGAAAAACTTTGAAAGGAACGCCCTTCTTACACTCAGCCCAAGAGGTAATGGTGCCTTGTGGAAGGGTCTCCTCCCAATGTCTAGCCTTGTCTCCAAGAGAAAATGGAAAGAGACGGAGCTTGAAAGCATCTTCGGATATGCCATTAATCTTGATCATCCCACATACTTGCTCGAAGTTATCAAGTTGCTCCAAGGGATCTTCCATTGCTAGCCCGTGAAACTTATTGTTTTGCACCATTGAGATGAATCCTGGCTTAATCTCGAAGTTGTTGTTCTGTACAGGAGGAGGAGTGATCCCAAACCTATTGTGATGAGTATTGGGAGCATCTCCCGCTCCTATGATCCGTGGGGGTCTAGCCGCATGTTGGGGGTTTCCATTACCCCTTCCCACTGCCCCGTGAACTGGAGGAGGTCCCTCTGGATGTTCGTGCTCAGCCATCGCTTCAAAATCCACTGAACCTTGCTGAACAATCTCCTCAAAAGCTCTAGCTTGCTCTCTAACTCTTCTTTGTCTTGAATGTCCGAGTTAATGAATGTTGTCCAAGGGTTGAAGTAGATTGTTGTCTCCCCTTGAACGTAGATTCATGTACCTGAAAGACACAAGTTTGAGAGTAGAGAAATCAGTAACCAAAAGAAAAAGAAAGGCTTAGTCTTTACTAAACCCCAAATCTCAATGCTTCCTAAACACTCCTAAGATGGCAACGGCGCCTTTTGATAACAAGTTTTTCGCATGTGATGATGTATCAAAGCTCAAATGCAACACTGAGATGTAGTATAGTATGCAAGTGAGTGTCAATCCACACCTAGGAGCTAGAAAGTGCAATGAGAATGCAAGGATCAAGTAAAGCTAAGTAAATGATGAACGGTTTTGTAAAATTCCTAAAAACTAGATGCAACGATCAAATGCAAGGCAAAACTATTTAAAAAATACTAGAAATGAGTTAACTACCACGAGGAACAAACAGAATGATTAAAATGCAAAGGTATGAGTTTATAAAAATCGACTAGTGGATCGACCACAGGATCGACCACTAGATCGAGCAACAACGATCGATCTCGTCTAACAGTTCAACACAAATGAATCTAGCGACCAAGGTGCGAACAGATAGCAAGTGAATGATTAACAGAGACTGAATATACTAAAAGGAGGGTCCAGGGTTGAGATTCATGTTCAAGGGTTTCAAAGGTTCAAGCTTGGTTTGAAACTTTAAATCTACTCACTTTGTGAGATTCTCTAGGCCTTGAAAACAAAACAAGATCCATCCATGGTGTGTGGCATGGATCATTCCTTCATTCTCTCCTCCAGACCCATGGCGTTTAGTGGAAAAAGAGATTGAAGGGCATAAAACTCAGATTTCAAACACACGGCCTAACTAGTCCCCTAAACTACCATAACGTTTGGGAAAGGTTTACTAGCCTCTAGGATTCGACTTTCAAGGACCTCTGGATCCTGTCAAGGTAAGAGGTCCCTTTGATCATAAAGATCTTGGCGTGAGAGTCTCTAAGCCTTAAGAAATCGACATCCTAGAAGAGAAAGCCATGAAAAACAAGAAAACGTCAAACTTGAAAACCTTTTCGACCCCTTTGAATCCTCTTAACCCCGAAAACCCAAAGTTACTACTCGCTGCACATGATTGAAACGCAAGCAGAAGCGATTAAAGGAAGACTAAACATAAAGATAACGATTGCAATAATCTTCCAAGATTCAATATTCAGCCAAAAACAAGATAATGCTCAAGGTTCAACAATGGAGGAAAAACTAGAGAGAAAAAGATAGAAGAATCGAAGAATGAAATTTGTCCAAAAGGTGGAGTCGCCGCCTTCCCGAAATAGGCCAAACAGATCGATGGTCCCCCCCTCACTAGAAGCCAAAAACGGTTAAAGTGCATTGGGATCAACCTCGAGATCGAGCATCTCGCTCGATCGTCTTCGGAGATCACGGCCTTAGCTCGATCTGTGTCTCGATCTTCTTCGGTGGATCGAGTGCTTCGTTCGATCTTGGAATCGATCTATGGAGGATCGAGTGGTGGACTAGATCCGGCTCTCGCTCTACATGGCGTCATTTACGTCTGTACTCCTTGATCGATCTATGCACTCGGTCTTCTACTCGATCAGTTCCCTTGGATCGGATAGGTTACTCGATCTTCTGGTCGATCTCATCTAGATCGACCGGCCGTGCTCGATTTGCTTCTCGATCTCGGGTCCTCAGCATGCACTCCTAATTTCTCCAAGTGTCCACGGGCTTCATTTCGCTCCTCCTCATGTCCACACAACCTCCTTAGCTCCAGAATGCTCAAAACAACCTGATAGAAGTGCAAATATGCAAGAAACATGCAAAATGCGAGTGCAAGAGGACCTAGAACCTAAAATGCGATGTATGGGACAAACTAACTTATAATGCAAGATGAATGCATGAAAAACTGCACTAAATGCATGCTAAATACACAGAATATATGCTAATATCAGCCTGACTCACACTGTTTCGGAAATCACTACCCGAAAGGTCACCCATCCTAGTCCTGCTCCAGCTCAAGCACGGTTAACTCTGAAGTTCTCTCAGGCCCACTAATCAAAAAGATAAGTGCACTTTGGTGACATAGGTAGCCAAATTAATCCATTTAAACTTATTCAAATGGGCCGGGCCTTGGTCATTATAATTCTCCCCCATTAAACGGGAATTCGTCCCCGAATTCTGATCCCGACAGTGTGAGCCTTAACCCCCAAACCCCAAGAAAAACTCCTGGAACAGAATCAGTTTGACTTCCCAGGCTCTGATACCACTACAAACGCCACCGATCGCCCCTACCGGCGAGTCACCAATCCCTGCGTCAGGCTTGTGGGCCCCGTCCCTGTTCGACGGCAAGTGCGTTATTTTCCCCGGAGCCCAACCAACTTAGTTACTGACCCTGCAATCACCACATGATCTTTCTCCGTGTTTTGGCCTCACTCACACAGTTTCAGAAATCACTTCCGAAAGTTTACCCATCCTAGTCCTGCTCCAGCTCAAGCACGCTTAACTCTGTAGTTCTCTCAGGCCCACTAACCGAAAATATAAGTGCACTTTGGTGACATAGGTAGCCAAATTAATCTATTTAAACTTATTCAAATGGGCCTGGCCTGGGTCGTTACAGTAAGACCTGCAGAAGGCTCGATCGCAAAACTGATATGTTTTTACAATTGGTGGAACAACGATCTCTTGGTGTTTCCAAAAGCAGATTTTGTTGGCAACTTCTTCAAATTATGCAGAAACTATTGCATTACATGAAGCTTGTAGGAAATGTGTATGGCTCAGATCTATAATCAATCACGTGCAAGAGACAAGCGGAATAGACACAAAGAAAGAGCCCAAAAAGTATTTGAATATAATGATGCATGTGTTGCTCAGCTATATCAAGAGTGATCAAATGAAGCATATTCCTCCAAGAATTTTCTCTTACACAAGATAGTTCGAGACAAATCAAGAAGTGGACATCCAATATATTCGTTCATATGACAATACATCAAATCTTTTTCAAAGGCGCTTCCGACCACAATGTTTAGGAAATATGTTTGTAGCATCTGAATGCGTCATTTACAATATCTATAAAAAAGATAACATCCAACTTTTTTAGTGAGAGATTATGTTACAGTACCTTTTTCCCTAATTATGGTTTTTATCCCATTGAGTTTTTTTTTCCATAATAAAGTTTTTAACGAAATAATATATAATACATTACTAATGATGGATAATCAAGAGAAAAATATTAAATATAAATAATGATTATCTATACTGAATAAAATATGAGGAAATACTCTAAAATGACCCACTATAGGGTTAAATACCAACGCTGCCCTTCTAGCCATTTAGATTTATTTCATTACGTTTTCATAAATTAAAATGGTTATTTACCATTTAACCCTGTCCAGCAGTAGTTCAGCCCTTGCAATGTTGCTGGTGAAAAGCAGATGCTATGCCGACTAACGCAGAGAGAAGAAGTATGACAGATGAGAGGCACACCTAGGTAATTTTAGACGATTTAAAATTACAGATCACTTCTTTTATAAGTGGGGGTTATTGGTTTATGTTAAGAAACAGATTTCGATAATATTTCTTTTATAATTATGGGTTATTGGTTTATGTAAAAAAAAGAACGTGGAGACGTTAGACAGACAAACTGATAGCGAACATAGTTCTAATGTTTTCCCGCTAGTAAAAAGCAGAGATTGCATATACTAACTTCACCATTGGATATTTTATCTTCTAATGATTTGGCCAAGACATCAATCACGCCATGTCGTAGTTTATATGGGGTAAATGCCGCAAAATGTTAGATTGTCATTAGATAAACTCGGTTTGTAGGACAAGACGAGGGCATCCCTTGTTTGAGAATGACAAAAAAACAGCACCATTTTTATGGAACCTGATGTGGATAAACACATAGATGAAGAGACGCGGATATTAGATAGACGTCTCACAGACTGATTGCGAATATATATTCCTCCCGCAGGTGAGAAGCAGAGGCTGCGCAAACTCATTTCACCTTTGAATTCTATTTTATCCTGTGACGATTTCACGAAGACATCAATCCTGACATGCTGTAGTTTCTCTCGGGTAAATATTGCAAAAATATTTTATAGTCAACGGCCATTTCATGCCCAAACTTCAGGCATATTTTCGATTTATACCTGAAGTTTACCTCTCCCAAAAACCATACCCAAACTACTATTTTTTTTTAGATTTCATACATAAATTTTCTGTTTTTGGGAAAATCATACAATTTCCGTGATGTGGCTAATAGTCTGTTAATTGAAGCTTACATAGCTAATGGTCCGTTAACTCTTAAATAACGTGGATTATTATATCAAACGGTTTTCGTTAACATTAAATGCAGTATTAAAAAAATGACGTTTTTTATCCAATTATAAACGAAACAACGTCATTTTGAGTCATCTAAACCTTTAAACAGAACAAATTAGGGAAAAAAAAATTTGACACAAAAATTGTAGGGTTCTTGAATGAATTGTTTGCATCAGCTACCTCATGTGAGCTATTTCTTGAATGAAATGTCTGCATCAGCTACCTTATGTGAACTATTTCTTGAATGAAATGTCTGCATCAGCTACCTCAATTTTGATTGATGTTAATTGATGATCCTCTTCAACTATGAAGGAGTGAGCTAAGACGGGAAAAAATGCCATGGACGTGATGGAGGATTTGGAATTTCGAGAAGCTGTTGAGATGAGAAGAGTGTTGTTTGTGGATCGATTTGTGTAATAAAGAAAAAATGGAAAATGACGTTATTTTCTTTTCAACTTTCAAATCCCTCACATAACTAAACGACATCATATAATATGTGGCATCCATGTCATTTTCACAAGACACCATGCAGGAGGAATATATGTTCACAATCAGCCCACGAGACGCATGTATAACATCTGCATCTCGCCATCTGTATGTTTATCCTGTGTTATACATGCGTCTGCGCAGACTCACTTCACCTATGAATGCTATTTTATCCTGTGTTAATTTGTCCAAGACATCAAACACAACGTGTCGTGGTTTCTCTTGGGTAAATGTCACAAAACTGTTATATAGTAACCAGATAAAGCCGCTTTGTACGACAAGAAAAAGACATCCCATGTTTGAGAATGAAAAAAGACTGTGCCATTTTTATTTTGGAGCCGATGTTGATAAACGCACAGATGACGAGACACAGACGTTAGACAGGCGTCTCGCTAACTAATGGCGAACATATATTTCTCACGCAGGTCAGAAGCAGAGGTTGCGCAAACTCTCTTCACATTTGAGTACTATTTTATCCTGTGACGATTTGGCCAATACATCAAACACGACATGCGGTAGTTTCTCTCGAGTAAATGTTGCAAAAAATAGTCATCTGATGAACTCGGTTTGTAAGACGAGGGCACCAAATGTTTATGAATGCCAAAAGACTGCGCTGCTTTTTTTGGGAGCTGATGTTGATAAATGCACAGATGACGAGACGCATACGTTAGACAGACGTCTCGTAAACTGATGGCGAAATATTTCTCTCGCAGGTGAGAAGCACAGGCTGTGCAGACTCACTTCACCTTTGAAAACTATTGCACCTGTGACAATTTGGCCAAGACATCAAACACGACGTGTCGTAGTTTCGCTCAGGTAAATGTCGCAAAGATGTTATATAGTCCCCAGATAAACTTGGTTTGTAGGAATAGACATGGGCATCCTATGGTTGAGAATGACAAAAGACTGCGCCGTTTTTGGGGAGCTGATGTTGATAAACAAACAGTTGACGAGACGCATACATTAAACAGGCATCTCGCGAACTGATGGCGAATATATATTCCTCCCGCATGTGAGAAGCAGTTTAGCACAGGTAATATTGTATGCTATATATTTGTATAAAAAGATTAATATTTAAATAATATATATTTACACGAAATGTTAGTCTAACAAAAAATGTATACTGATATATCATGTAATTAATCTATTAACATAATTATTTTTTCTAAATTTTGTGAAAAGCTCTATAGTGATGACACATCATCATAATGATACTACTTAAATACTTACAAAACTTAAGTTATTCTCTAAATGCTTCTCAATTAATATATAGAGAATAATATGTGATTCCTCTATTATTGGGATGGTCATTTGCAAATTAGAAGGATCGTGTATCTAATTTTTTTAACCATATATAAAAGTAGAAACACAACCAAACATATGAAAATTTAAAATCTTCTTTCCTGCATAATTTGGAAGATGCCAATAGGTCATCTTTATAATGCTATGCTCAGAAAGAAATATGGAAGTCCAAAAATGAAACAAAATTGTAAAACGCAATCTATTCGCCTATAAAAAAAAAATAAAAAAAAAATTAACAGTGATAAAAGTTTTTATATTCCAGACAAAAAAATAACTGATTTTAAGAACCATTTATGTCAAAATGGAAATGACCAGATCTAAACAAAGATCCGAAGAAGAAACACTCAAAGAAGCAAAATTACCGAAGACTAATATGATTGAGCAAAAACTTGATGAACCCCAATCGTTTATAATTCTCCAATGGTCATTTAGTTTTTGATTTTGATTTTGATTTTTATTTTTTATAAATAACTATTATTTTGTTATTTAGTAAATTTACTGACAATTGTTTACAATTCCTTCCACCATGTCCGGCTTTGGCACGTCTTGGGCCTTTTGTGTATCAAAATCATATAAATTTAGGCCCAAATATAACGACCTCAATATGTCAACTTCGACCGTCTCTGTGAGATTTAAGATCTATACCGGAGAGAAGAGAAGACGAAGAAGAATAAGAAGAGAGGAAGAGAGATGAGGCCGATGCAACTGGATATGTTGGCGGAGATGGATGATGCAGGTTCGTCGATGGCCATGGACGTCGATGACATCGAAGCTATGGAGATTCTCAGCGAAGGAGGACATATCTCTGAGAACAAGCTCGTCGACGCCGATTTCTTCAACAAATTCGAGGATGATTTTGACGACGCTGATATCAACTGATCTCGTTTGGTTTCCCTTCTTTTCCCTTCTCTACGGTTTCAGATTTCTCTACGTTGTTTATCTTGTCAAGGTTTTTATTTTATTTTATCAAATGTATTAGGGATTTTGGAAATCGAAGTTTATAACTACTTAGATTTCTTAGCTCAGCTTTAATTACTTTATGATTTCTTAGTCTTCTGATTCCATGTTTTCTAAGCTTTGATATCGAATTCCTTAGCTCAGCATTAAGTATGAGATTTGTCTGATTGGTTTTTGCTTACTTACTTCTTCAGGGAAAGAGTTTTTGCCTTTGTTTCTTAAATTGGAGATTTTTTTATTTGCATCATAATGCAGCGTGAGACTCAAATTTAAGATGTTCTTGTGTCTTGATTGTATTTATGATGTTGCAAAGCCGTGAAATTTTTGTTTATGGCAATCTAGAAAAAAAAATTCGGCGTATGATGTTATATTCGACATTGTTTGATTGTGATTTTCACATGCCTCACCACTCTCAAACAGGATCAATGGCTGAGATGCCCTCTCGGTTCAAAAATGATTCAATATACTTCCGTTGTTTTTGGATTATTTGATAACATTTATTTTAAATAGAGAAAATGAGTAGATATCGATTCTGCCCTTACAAACTTAATAAAATTACTGATCTAACCAAAAGAAATCTACCAAATCCTAATCTGCCTATATATCACGGATCCTAAGTCGGATCTAACTGTTAAAAACCGCATAAATCACTATTCATCTTTCTAATCGATCAAAAGTAAATTAGGGTAAAAAATTTAAAAGAAAAAAGCGGACGAAACGACGATTGATCCTAGTTCGTCGGGACCACTACGAGTAGTTACTAAGAAAAACTAAGTCAAACTATCTAACTTTTACCACATCAATCGATTTGTAGGCGAATCAGAGAAGGTAAGTGTCGTAATCTTGTCGGTTTTGTGAGATGGATGTCGATATAGATTCTATTGTAACCGATTTGGATTGATCATGTAGGCATATAGCGCGTACAAAGAGGCCGAATTATGGTTTAACTGATGAGGTTCCATCGGAAGTTCGAAGATCTAAGAGAACCTCTCAGGTGGTCTATGAAGACTCGGACCCAGAATCTTCAGAGAACGAAGAAGCAGGAGGCAACGATGGAGGCGACGAAAGCAGCCGAACCGTCACAGACGACGGCGCATCCGATTCTTCAATGGTATGTACCCGAACCATTGTTACTTGGTTTTCGAGTTTGGAAGAATTCGTTGGTTTTGGGTATCGAGTTTGCTTAAAGTACTTTCGTTTTGGGTGATTGATTGTATAGCGAGTCTTTGTTTCTAATTTAGAATTTAGGCTATCAGGTTTTCATTTTCGTTGATTGTTGATTGTTTGTTTTGAATTAGTAATATTCTGAGTTTTTAGTAAAACTGGTAAAACTGGTAAAACTAGGGTCATTTCGTATGTTAAGAATTTCTGGAAAAAAGTAATACTTGGTACAACTATGTTGCAGGGAGCCGAGCCAATGCTTCCGATGGAGATGTACTTCCAGCCAACGGAGTACGTGAAAAAGATCAAGCTGTCTACAAGGTGTTATATCTCAAAAGCAGTGGATTTACTGCTAAGTGGATTAAAGTATCCACTTAGACCAGACGAGAAGAGTTGGTTTGTGGATCACCCCCAATTCAAACATTTCTTCCACATGCACAAGGACTCAAACCACAAGTTAATGGGGATGTGGTTGCTGATTCTTCGAACGGCGGTTACAGAGAGGAAAAAGGAAGCTTGGTTCATTGTGAATGGCGTGCCCATTCGGTATGGTCTACGTGAACACGCCCTCATCTCCGGTTTAAACTGTCGCAGCTATCCTCCTAACTATTCGGAAATGGGCAGTATGGAGTTCGTGGAGAAGCACTTTGGGGCGGGGAAAAAAGTAAGATACTCAGATGTGAAAGAAAAGCTGGAGAATATGAAATATTCTCCAGATCGGTTAAGGATGGCTATCCTTTTCTTTCTATCAAGCGTCACTATTGGGCAGTCTAAGACAGGAGGTGATGCTACTTGTGTGGAGCGGTTCTTTCAACGAGAAGTCAGTGATCTGCATTTGTGTAGGACATTTCCCTGGGGGAGATTGTCTTTTGATAACAATATGGAAGAGATCCAGCATACTGTGGATCATTTTAAAGGGGTTGTTAGCGGATCAAATTGGACTTATCCAAGCTTCTGCATTACTTTGGAGGTAAATATGAATATATGTAGTACTTGTATTTCCATAGATTTGAAGCTAACTCGAAATATATGTGGCATATGTAGCTTCTAGCGTTTGAAGCAATTCCATCACTGAAGAAGAAATTCCGAGAAGTTGTTCCATCTGCGAGGAAAACTTGTCCGAGGATGTGCAAGAGCAAGTTCAAAAAAAGCGCCATGAAAGGATTTTCTCTCGAGGAAGTAAATGAAGCACTTGATACAATTATGGTCAGTAATACTTTTAAATTCAAACATTTTAAATTTGCACACTTTTAATTTATTTATGATTGGAATTGCACTCTTTGTTTATATCCACATGAGATTGATAGCATCTTGGTCCCTTACAATGAGAAGAAGCTTTTGTGGCTCGAGTGACTGAAGAAGATGACGATGATGTTGTTGTTCATAGTTGGTTGAAGTGTATTAATGATGAAGACGAGCCGGTCTGTTTTGAACAGATGTACGAAGAAGACGTGGCCGCCCGACTAGAAGAGCAGCCCGCGAACGCCGTCAATGCCGCGAACGCCGCGAATGCCACCAATGCCTCCACTGGTTCCGTCTCTGACTTGGTTGAGGTCGTACAGAGGCTGAAGATGGAAATGGAGAGTGGGTTCAAGAAGATGAATGACAAGTTTGCTGGGTTCGATACAAGACTTGCAGCAGTGGAAGGCTATGTGAAAGAGCAATTAGATGCTTGAAGCATGTATGAGGACGTCAATTATGATGATTACATTCCTCGTTCTAATGTGATAACAATGATGGAGCGGAAGGAGCAGAGGTAAGATTTGGTTGACTTAGACCTCTAAACGGAAAAATAATACTATGTAATACTAAGTACAATTTTGTGTTTTGCAGGGAGAAGAGCAAGAGCAAGAAGCAGAGGTGGCGGAAGCAGATGAGGGAGCAGAGAAGGAGGCAGAGACAGGCGTTGAGGAACAAGAGAAGGAGGCAGAGAAGGAGGCGGAGAAGGAGACAAGCGTTGAGGAACCAGAGAAGGAACAAGAGAAGGAACCGGAGGTAATTTGTCTTTTGTAGGGAGTTTAACTGTTTGTGTTTTGCAGGGAGTTTAACTGTATGTGTTTTGCAGGGAGAAAAGAATGAAGCGGCTAAGGAGGCAGAGGAGGAAGAGGCAGAAGAGGCAGAGGAGGAAGAGGCAGAAGAGGCAGAGGAGGCAGAAGAGCGAATCGGTAATTCTCCTTCAATAATGCGATGGAGCAGTCTTATAAGAGTAGGAGGCAGATTGCTGAAGGTCCCTAACAAGTCTGTGGCTGCTGTTTTATCTAAAGCTAAGGAGATAGAGGAAGCTAAGGAGGCAGAGGGAGCGAAGGAGGCAGAGGGAGCGAAGGAGGCAGAGGTAAATTTTGTAATTCTTATACCCTAAAACAGAAATGTCACACTATGTAACACTAAGTAAAACTATTTGTGTTTGCAGACAGAAGGGACATCTTCCTCTGTGGTGGGTAAGCAGGTGTATCGAAGGAAAAAAAAAGGGTTCACAGTCCCAAGTGGAGAAAGAGGCAGCCGACGAACCCCAGAAGAGGAAGATAAAACGTTTCCAGCATGTGCGACCTCCTTACACAGAGGAAAAGGCCAAGAGGGGCAGGAAAAAATAGTCTAGTTGGACTTAAAACATTTTCTATTTTGGTTTTCAGTTGGACTAAAACTCGAATGCTGATATGTTGTTATGTCGTTAGGATTTAAAGTTTGGATTTAATGTTTGGATTTAAACGTATTTCATTTGGTATGGTGTTCTAATTTGTTTGATTTGGATTTCGAATGTTTGATTTGATTTGATATAAACACTAAAAATAGTTATAAAACATTGAAGTGCAAGGAAACGTTAGTCTTGAACAACAATTAAAACAACAATTAAAGAAAATTACAGATTCGTTAAGTCTTGAGCTTCGCTATCTCTTCGGCTTGGATCTGAATCTGTTTTCGCATTTCTTCAATCGTCTTGCTCTGCTCTTCAACTTTCATAACTAGCTTCTCAATCTCTTGTTCGACTCCGAAAACCCATGGCTGACGAAAGTGGAGTCCATCATCCTAGCAAAAAAACAAAAAAACGAGCAACATCCATTATAGTTATACCTAGTATTCCAAGTTTTATACCCGAAGAACATCTAAATAGTTTAACCTAGTTTTACTAGTTTTACCCAGAAAAAAACCCAGATCTGAAATTAAAGAGATTATACCTTAAATTTGGTGCAGGTGAAGTACCCACTGCCTGGTTGAGTATCGAAATCGTGTTTAAATTTGGAGAAGGAGATACATCGTGCTTGATAGATCCACCACATGGGCATCTTCTCGGAATCCCATATTGGCCGTCGGCGACGAATCCAACCATGTCCGAATGCTGCTTCATCTTCTCCATTTCCTTGCGGAGCCTCTTCTCTTCCTTCAACCCTTCCTCGTATGGGTCGATGAGGAAATTGTCCGTGTAGTGATAGCTACAATCCGAATCCATTTTAAGAGAGAGAGAGAGATCGACTAACCTAAAGAGATAAGAAAGAACGAACCCTAGAACCCTAAGAGAGAGAGAAGGGAGGAGGAAACTCGAATCTGAGAAGTGAAAGAAATCCCTAGGACCCCGATTTCTACAGTTTACCCTAAACCGGGAAAAACCGTCCTGAATTTCCAAAAATTTCCCGCTCCCCACCAAAATAACACGTGCGCCGTTTTTTGCTTACGTAGACGCCGCCAAAATTACACTTAGTAATCCGTAGTTTTTTAGTTATACTATTTTCAAATAGTTGTACTTTTGGGTGTTTTTAATTTTATTTAGTTATACTCCGCAATAAATTTCCTGTTTGTAGTTTTACAGATGATTTAGTCTTTCTGTTGTTAAGCCTAAGGGTTTTATGCATTAAAAATGTTTTAAAACTCATTGTATCTGTCTATGGATTCATATGGTGGTTAGTATTTAGAAAGTGTTCATAGAAGTGTA
This sequence comes from Thlaspi arvense, assembly GCA_911865555.2. Taxonomy (NCBI): domain Eukaryota; kingdom Viridiplantae; phylum Streptophyta; class Magnoliopsida; order Brassicales; family Brassicaceae; genus Thlaspi; species Thlaspi arvense. The sequence continues at coordinate 39,946,558 of OU466863.1, forward strand.
TGGTGTTTGTTGTGTAAATGTTTTTTATTTGATTGTTTCATATTGAATGTAGATTTTTCTAATAATTTTAAAAATAAAATATAACTCTAAATAAACTAATACAAGATTTTTTCATATCGAATGTTCGAAATTCAATTAAAAACAAACATACTCTTGAATACATTAAAAAAAACTGTCTTAAATACTATCAGTTGCACCAGTTGTTCCAAGTGTTCCGAATACACAAAAAAAACACAAACGAGCTACACAGCATCACCAGCCTCACCAGCCTCACTATTACCACTAAATAAATATGACCACATCCCTCCTCTTCCTCTTCCCCTTCCTCTTCCTCTCCCTCTCCCTCTTCCTCGGTGTTCTCCAGCTGATGGGAACCGGTTTTCTTGAGGTCTTCCTTCCTTTGCGACATAATCTGGTGGTATGACAACCAGGTTTTGTATATGATCAGGAATAATCCAATCAGACCTGTGTGGTACTGGATAAATCGTCCTGCAGTACGCTAATGTCCATAGCTCCATCCAATAATATTTCGAGCAAAACTCTTGTAGATGAAGTTCCCGGCCTCCGCTCATAAAGATGACAGCAGCTATTACATGCACACAAGGGTATCTGTCTATATCAAAACACTTGCAACTACAGCTTTTCCTTTTCATATCAACCAAATAGCACTTGCCGTCTTTTCTAATGACACTGAATTCAAGAAAGAAGGCGTTCAACTCATGCACCGTTCTTTCTCCACATAAGGAACAAGCTTCTGGGTGCTTGATACTTCAGAAGAACTGTTCCTATGCTTGTTGAATCATTCTGCCAGCTTATCAACAATCACATCAATCATTGGTAATAGAGCGTACTTCCTTGCTTTCCTAAGAACACCATTAATAGATTCTACAATATTGGAGGTGTCTATGTTGTACCTTTCTCCTGGAAAATAGCATCTTGCCCATTTGTCCACAGGAACACTACCATCGAGATACTGGGCTGTGGAAGGATACTTGGTTCTAAAAGCATCAAAAAGTGTCAGGAACTCACTCTCTGTATACGCATGAGCGCATTCTTTGAACTTCAGAACGCATATATCTTTGTTGACGTAGTAGACATTCGCTTTTACATTCTGAGACTAATGTTGAATACAATACCCATGTTGAGACAACGGAAACACCGCCTGCACGGACTTGATGAGGCTTGAGTTTCTATCAGAAAGAAACACCAATTCAGGATCATCCGGTATCACTGATTTCAACCTGTTCATAAACCACATCCAACTAGCATCTTTCTCACCATCAACTACACCAAAGGCAATTGGATAATGGTGATGATTAGGATCTTGAGCTGTAGCAACTAACAAAACACCACCATATCCAGTCTTAAGGTGGGTTCCATCCACAATAATGACTTTTTTCATGGCTTAGAATCCCTCAATGCTAGCTCCTAACGCAAAGAATAGGTACTTGAACTTTTTATTTTCGTCCAATTAAACATAAGTCCGTGTACCAGGATTCATCGACTCCAGCATGTACATATAGGAATACACCAACTGGTAACTCTCGGCTGGACTTCCCCGCACATCATTTGCAGCTTGTTTTTCCCCCTCAAAGGAGTAGAGTATGATACTTTTACCCCAAGTCGTCCTTGAACCATATTGATCAGATATTTTGGAGTTGGAGTGTCAAATTTACCCGGATAATCTTCATGCACAACAGATGCAACCAAAACCGGTGTCCCTTTCCTATTATTCCTGACTGTAACTGCAGAAGCTCGAGAGCATGTATGCATCTTGTTGTAAGTTCTTACCGAGAAACAATCTGATTCCATCAACTTTGCAGCTCGTAAAGACCACTTGCAACCATTTTTTGCTTCGCGACATTTCACCACGTATCGCTTTTTGTCAGACTTGATTGTATCAACCTCAAAACAATTCTGATGTGAGCCTACATGAACTAAATCTTGCACTGTCTTCTTACTTCTAAATTCTTGACCTACAATCATTTTAATACCATCTTCCCAGCCATTATTTACCACTACTTCTTCTATAGCAGGTCCATACTCAATATCATCAACCTCTTCCCTGGACACATTTCTTTGTTCTGCTTGATGGCCTTCTGATGGTTCACCACCATGAAGAGTAATTATACCAGCATTAACATCCATACCACTTGAAAACACCTGCTCATTACCTGGACCATTTACACTTTCGCGATCCTCTCTTGAAGGCCGCACAACACCCTGATCGACATCTTCCACGATCTTCACGTGCAAAGCACTTCTACATGTATCGTTATTCACTTGCATCAGGTAGCCAAAAACATTTTCATCATTCCAGATATATGATGGCTTAGGATCCACTACCAATGGAAAGTAACTGACTTTCAGCTGCGTATTAGCTTCATCTATCTTCATCTTCCTTCATATTCCACTGATCAACCCAGCATAAGTTACCTCCTCAACAGACGTCTTCATCACTAAGGTGTGAATTTCATCTTCTCTTGATACCCATCTTATGACATCACCTTCCTTTGAATAAGATCCCCCATAATCGAAGCATATAATAGTGAAACGACTTATATTCATTGTCCCCTGAACAAAAATAACAAATATCATTAGTATATGTCTCAATCATATCATTTCTCTCACTAATACAAGCAGTAATACTAGTCCAGTTGTACCCAGTTGTTCCCATTTCTAAGCAATGCTCTGTAATACCAGTTGCTCTCAGTAATACCTGATGTCTTAGTAATACCAGTTGGTCCAGTAGTACTCTGTTCGTGTACCCAGAAAACTTCTATTTATCTACGAATCTCCAACGGTTTACTACGAATCGGGATAATTTGATGTTCATTTAACGATTATAACTGCTCCTATTTACCGACCTACAACTCTTAGCAAAGAATTTCAATTATTCATTCATCCACAAAAAAATCAGAACAATGGCGCCATTGGAAGACCAAGAGCAACAATGTGTAGCACTCCCTATTATTCTAAGATTTATAGCGTATGTAAAGGAGATAATGTGGCAAAAGACTCACCTTATAAACTTTCCATATAGCTTCAAGATGGAGAATGTTGGGTTTTGGGAGACAGGAGGAATGAAGAATCCGCCAACCAGTGAAAGGGACCATGAAGAAGATAAAGATGTGGAGCCCGTAGGTAGTTGAGATTTAGTTGAGAATTAAATTAAAATATTATGGATTTATTTTTCTTTTTATTTATTTCATTAATTTCGGATATTGTTATTTTATTGAAGAAGGGTGAGGGCAAAATAGAGAAAAAAATGAGGGGAGGGCATTGAGATTAAGAGAAGGATAGTCAGATTATTTTCAAACACTTAAGAGCATATTGGATCTTTGTCCTCTCAAACATGTGTTGATCATAATAAACTCATAATGTATGCAAAATGGATTATATTCTTTCTTTGGCATAGCCAATTAGCCATAGATTTCTGATAAAGGTTTTAAACTAGAAGAATGACATGAACATAAGGAACAGTCAATGTGTCTACCCAAAATATAAACTAGAGAGAATTAGACAATGAAAAACTTAAACTATGTTTATACCAATTTTTAAATTATGACAGAAATTACTGAGAAAACTTAGAAAACACAAAGACCAAAATTTACAAAGACAGTTATAAACAGAAAACAGAGTTCAACAAGCTAGATACACACCACAACATACCGAGAAATCTTCCAAGGGAAATACTGATAGGTTTTTAAATTATTATCCGAAGTTGGAATGTTTTTTATGGATTTTTTGAGTATTAAATTTTTAAAAACCTTAAACTGTAAGTGTACAACATACAATGTAGTATTTAGAGTCAAATTACGAAGATGTATACTTTAGCACACGTAAAACAGAGCAACCAAAAATGTTGAAGGTTTATGGTTTAGTGTGTTGTGTTACGGTCTGCAAAACTAAAAAAAAAAAAAAAAGCAAAGCAATAGTTTATATAGACTGGCTCTCGCCTATATCTATATAAAACGAGAAAACAAAATTAGACTTCATAGAAAAAGTGTATAAATGTAAAACAGTGCAAGTAAATAATAAGCTTAAAACGTACGGGTAAGCGTTCCGATTATTTTTGAAATTCATAGAGATTCTAACCAAAGAATAAACATCAAGACATAAGCAAACGAGACAAGATGAAATTTCCATAAACTTGAATCACTGTTTCATAACTTAGGTACTCTCAAAAAATAAATGTCTATGTACGTCATCTGGTATTCCCGTTAGGTATGCAACATATGCAAAATCAAATCAGGATCTTTGTAACACTCACAAGACCTTTGTGTGAGCTGGAATCCACACAATAGAATTTGTCTATGAAAAATAAAAAGAGGACAAAATTATATGTTAAAATGCGAAAGCAAAGATTTAAAAATGGTGATTTTATAATAGCTGTTTGATACAAGACTTTTTATGTCTTGGATGCAGTCACCCAATGCTTGTACTGATCAGTTGCAGCATAGTATAAATTTTTATGTCAATCCAAGGGGTTAAGATGAATAACACTAGAGTTGCAAGTTGAAAGCTCTAAGTCAGGTGGATTGCATCACTGAATTTCGAATAACATCAGAGATTTGTTGCTTACACAACTTAAACTAACACCCTAAGTGATCATATACCAAAGAGAACTCAAAGAAGAACAGTTTAGCAATGATCAATGAACAAAACAGAGTAACTGGCAAAATTCGAAATTCAAATAAGAGAAAACAAGTTCCTAGATGTGTTATTGACTTTGGGGAATTCAAAGACTAACTTAGGTTGTTTGAAAGATCTTTGATTAAGCAAACAAGCTATCAATGCTGATTCCTAGACATAGAGTTCACAATCAAGCAAGTTAAGTTCAATCTCTTGACAAATAACACTTTGCTAATCATCCTAACAAGAGCTAACTCTCATTAGTGCTAGAACAATCAACAAGCATGCAAAACCAACTCTATTCAAGTCAAAATACTCCTCAAACAGTCAATCTCTTGAGCTAAGGCCAATAAATCCTCTATTAACCAAGATCATCATTTCATCAAACACTTGGTGGACATAAAATGAAGCCTAGTTCTAGATTCATTTGATCAAGATAAATCTAGCTTAATAATAGATCAATAGAGAGGAATCAATCATATTAAACACTAACAAACCCTAATCAAGCCTCTAAATTTCCCTATTCTACCACTTCTAGAAACTCTAAGATAACTACTCACTAATCACCATAGTTAACACCAAATCGCAAAGGAAAAAGATACTAATCATGATTAAGAAGAAGATTAGAGAAAAGATTAAAAGGCAAATGCAAACTTTGACTAAAAAGACAGATTTGTTCTTACAAACTCAAAGGAAACCAGAAAACTTAAGCAAGAACAAAACTTGATAATAAAAAATTTCTTAGAACAAGCTATTTATACTAAAAGACAAATACCCTAACATAATGGCAAAAGTGTAAATAAAAGCAAGTTCGGGCTGGTCTGTATCGATCTAGAGTGATCGATGGGTTTGATCGATGGTGCATCCGTTGCATTCCCATCGATCACTCTATGATCGATACACTTGATCGATGACTTTGTCATCTCTCTCATCGGTCTTGAGTGATCGATGGCAGTGATCGATGGTGCATCTGTTGCATTCCCATCGATCACTCCATGATCGATAAGTTTCAAGTCTTGATCGATGGAGCACCCGTTGGTTTCCCATCGATCACTCCTTGATCGATGGCCTTGAAGTTTTGATCGATGGAACACCAGAAATCGCCCTCCTTAGCTCCTTTTGCTCCTTCTCAGATTTGCTAACTTCTTGAGCCATTCCCACACTCCCTCCTTGCTCCATTTAGCTTCTTAAGTACCTAAAAACATCCTTGATGCATAGAAAATGCAAATTACAACCTAAATGCAACCTATGTCTAAAAGGAGAAAATAGGACTAAAGAGAAGGAAAACATGCAAAACAGAACCAAAACATGAACTAAATGCAAGCCTAAATAATGTAAATGTATTAGACATCAACACCCCCACATTTGCCTTTTGCTTGTCCTCAAGCAAACAAACTGAGACAAATGGGGGATGAGGTTTAAAAGTTGGCATTCAAATCCAAAAATGCAAAGGTAAAGAGATGGAATCAACACTTAAGTGCTTAGTTGTAGGATGCAAACACAATCAGCCATACTTTAAAGAACTTAGCCATGCTCATCATTTTTCAAAATGATCTTAAACCTCAACCTAGACAAATGCTCAAATCAGTCAACTCTTTAACATTCAATTAAGCTCATAACCATGAATCAAGTTTGTGCAAATCAAGTGAAGACATTTGATTTTAAGGGTAAGGTTATGAGTTTAAAATAATCTCATTCAAGCACAGGGTTCACAAACATAAGGGATCACTCAATGAAAATGATTCTATCTTAGGCAAAATGCTAAAGGTTAAAGCACACTTATGCATGCAAATCAAAGCTCTCTTCTACCCTTTTACCCAAAGAGGAATCCTATACAATTCTAAACCCCAAAGTGAATCCCTAAGTCTCCCCTTTTCCTAAACTGTAACCATTCTTCTTCTTCATGGCTGGGGAAACTTCTTCTTTTTGCTTGCGTGGTTGCTTCTTTTTGTTGGGACTTGCTCCTTTCTTTTTGATTAGGCACCATTCTTCACCTTTGGTGGATTGCTTGGTCTGATTTATTCTTTTGATTGACCTTTGAAAGCTTTGTTGCTGGCGTCTTCTTTCTAAACACTTAGAGCTCTTATTACCTTTGTACTTAACCACAATTCTAAACTGTTTCCCCCATACTACCATTTCAAACTTATCCTTCTTCTTTTAAAGCATATAAACATGAAACTCAAAACCACTCAACTCAACCCTTTTATCCCTAACTCCTAACCTAGAATCAAGCTCAAAATGCAAACATATATCTACAAGAGAGCTTTTGTTTGCCAGCCTTATTCCTAACACTTTTTGCCAAGACAAAATTCAAAAATGATATGCAAAGGCCTCACAACTCTCAAGATAATGTTTAAGCTCAAAAGGAGATTTGGTTGAGGGAGTGGATTAACTGTCCCATAAGTTTGAGGATCAGCTATTTGGATCAACAAGAGTGGTAACAAGGGAAAAGATGATCCAAATATGTATTTGGTAGCCATGAATTCACTTTTCAGTGCACAAACATGATAATTAACAAATCAGATTAAGGTTCAAGTTGATAGAGTTGATTTTCAAAGAACAAATGCTTTCAGTATGAGATAAGAGCATCAAATTTAGCAATCCAAGCATGGTTCAGCCTTAACTTCTAGCTTTCTCATTATGCATCAAACAACTAACCACTTAATCACTGAAATCATCTCTAAACACTAAGTACTTTACAAGGAGAATTTATCATTATGCCCTATGCAAATGCAATACATCCTATATGAAAAAACTAGACTCAATCTTAAGCAAATGAAATGCAAATATATGCTTTCTTTTTGGTTTGCAAAAAACATGCAAATTTTTTCAAATATTTTGATTTTTTTGTGTTTTTCTATGCCTTAGATGAATGCATGATATGCATGTGACTCAAGATGAAAGAAAATGAAAAACTAAGAAAAGAACCAACATGTCAAACCCCAAATCTCTCCCCCACACTTGAATTACACAGTCTCTTGTGTAATGAAAAGAATGAGAGAGAGAAGCAACAGAATATATTACAAAATTTAAAAAAATGCAGTGGTATATACAATGGAAGGATGTGGTACCTTTAGCTTTGGTGAGAGGAGTGGTGGGATGTGTAAGAGAGTTCCTCAGTCTCTCATAGATCCTGGAATGATCCTGATGTCATTGGTTATGGAGACTGACTCGCCCTCCTCTTGTTTCTCCTCTGCTGGCCTTGTGAAGAAGTTGCTGCTTCTTGTGGTGGAGGAATCCAGCTTGGCCATCGAGCTTACACTTGATTTGCATTGCCTTGAGCATTCCCATTGTTGCCATGATGTATGGCCCTCAGAAGAAGTGTGAGCTGGCGCCTCCCTTGCTGATGGTGGCTGGGACCTTGGCTCATTAGATGAAGCTCTTGAAGGTTCCCAAGGCGCCCATTGATCAGGTGATAAACAGGATTTTCGTTTGCAAGCAAGAATATCAAAGCTCAAGCAACCTATAGTTGTAGTATAGTATGCTAGAGAGTATTAATCCAGCCTGGGTGAAGAAAGAACACTAGGAATGCAAGTACTAAGCAAAGCTAAGCAGAATCGGGTAAATAGATGGTAAAATCGATAAAAACTAAATGCAATGACTAAACTACTACGAGAACTATTTTAAAATCCCTGGAAGATGGTTAAAAACTACTAGAAGAAAACAGAGACTCTAAAATGCAAATCTAATAATTACTAAAAACCGAGCACTGAAACGGGTAAAACAGGACACTTCTAACAACTTAGATGAATGACTTCAAATGAACAAAGAAGCAAGCTTTATGACTAGAGAATGATAAACAGAGGTTTTAAAATGCTAAAAAGAGTGTTAAAGGTCGAGGGTCATGTTCAAGAGAGTTCAAAGGTTCAAGCTTTGATTTGAAAACACCTAGATCTACTCATTTGAAGAGCTTTTCCTAAGCCTTGAGAAACTTAAACTAGGATCATCCATGGCGTGTGGCAAGACCCTTTTATCTGACCCTTCCTCCTAACCTATGGCGTGTAGTGGCATGATGGGTCAAAGAACATTAAACAAAGATCTCAAATATTGGCTTAACTAACCCCCTCTACATCCATGGCATTTGGGAGAGGATATATTAGTCTCTAAGATTTGGTTTTCAAGGATCTCTGAATCCGGTCAAGGTAAGAGAAACCCTGGAATCATAGAGATCTTTTCCAAGATTCTCTAAGCCTTAAGACCCCAAATCCTAGAAGAGAATGAGTTAAGAACAAGAAAAATCCCAAAAGCTCCAACCCTTAAACCCTTGAATCGCCCCAACCTTTAACCCAAAGAAAACTACTCACTACACATAGTTAAATTCAAAAGCAAGAGAAAGAAAGCTAAGCATGATTAACGAAAGCGATTAACAAAAAATGCTTAATGATTAACAAGATTCAAGTTTCAAAACATGAAAAGCTTCAAGAACAGAACAATGGCGGAAAAATCGCCTAAAGGAAAGCTGGAAAAAGATAAGACTAAGCGTGAATGATGAAAGTGATAGCCACCTCCTTCCCAAAATAGCCAAACATCCCTAATGGTCCCCTCACTACGCTCAAAAACTAGCTGGCCGGATAAGGTCCCAGAGATCGATCTCGAGATCGATCAGCTCACTCGATCTTCTCCATGGATCGCCTTCTTCTGCTCGATATTCAAGTCGATTTGGTTGGATGGATCGAGCACTTCCTTCGATCTCCTACTCGATCCTTGAGTGATCGAGTCGTGGTCTCGATCTGGCTCTCGTTCTGCATGGTGTCATCTACGTCCGTACTCGCGATCGATCGCCTCTCTCGATCTTGGTCTCGATCCTTCTCCTTGAAACGACTTGAGTCACTCGATCAGCTGGTCGATCTCGTCTAGATTGACCTGCCTTGCTCGATCCGTTGCTCGATCTCGGGTCCTTTGCATACATGGCTGAGTTCTCCAAGTGTCCACAAGCCTCCTCTTGATTCTATGCACGTCCTCGCAACCTCCACACCTCTAGAGTGTCCCAAACAACCTGATAATGATGCAAAAGATGCAAGAAATATGCAAAATGCGAATGCAAAGTGATCTAGGACCTAAAATGCAACAAATGGTAGAAACTAACCTATAATGCAAGATGAATGCATGAAAACTACTCTAAATGCATGCTAAATATGCTACATATATAGGTATATCAACTCGCCCAAACTTGCCTTTTGCTTGCCCTCAAGCAAACAAAATTCAAGAAAAGAAGAGAAGTTTGAAAACAGGAGTTCAAAACTAAAGATGTCAATGGAAAAACTGATTCAATGGCCAAGTTATAAGTTCTAAGATGCACAGAGGTTGCTCTACTTTAAAAGCTTTTGCCATACCCATCATAACAAACAATGAACTCTAGCTTAGCCTACACAAGCATTCAAATCAACCAACTCCTTAACATTTATTAAGCGGTAACCAATGGATCTAGTTTGTGCATATCAAGAGAAAACATTTGGTCAAGGGACATGGTCATGAGGTGAAGATGATCTCATTCAAGTAAGGATTTTAAAAATTCAGGGGATCACTCAATGAAAGAATCCTATCTTTGGCAAAATGCTAAAGGTAAAAGCACACTTATGCATGCAAGTTAAAGCTCCCTTCTACCCTTTTAACCCAGGATGATCCTAAAAACTTCTAAAACCCCAAGTATAACCCTAAATCTACCCTTTCCCAAAGCGCTTGATCTCTTCATCCTTCACAATTGGGGGAAACTCGTTTTTCTTCTGTCCGTGTGGTTGACTTCTTTTGTTTGAACTTGCTCTCCTTTGTTGTATGCTTGGCGCCGTTTTCATCACCTTTGGTGGATGGCTCGGTCTGATTTTTTTCTTTTTGAATGACCTTTTGTAAGCCTTGTTGCTGCTGGCGCCTATCTTCTTTAACATTAAGAGCATTCTTTTTCTACTTTACTTAACCACAAACGATCTGTTCCCCCCCTTTGCTACCAATCCCATTCTTTTCCTTCTTTTGTAAAGATGTAAACATAAAACGCTTAAACCACTCAAACAGCCCTTTTCCCAAACTCCTAACCTAATACCAAGCTCAAAATGCAAGCTGGTGTCTACAAGGGAGCTTCTCCTTGCCAGCCTTATTCCTAACACTTTTTGCTAAGATAGGATAGAAAATGATGCAATGTAAGGCCTCACAACTCACGCAAAAGTGTTTAGGTCAGAAAGAAGGTTTGGTTTAGGGCGTGGTTAACTGTCGCACGATGATGAGGATCAGCTACTTGGATTAACAAGAGTGGTAAGAGGGGAAGAAGATAATCCAAGTATGTATATAGGCAAGCCATGCAATCGCTCTCAATGCACAAACAAGATAATTCAATGTCAAGATTATGGTTCTACTAAGATGGAGTTGGCATCAAATCAAAGCGAGTTTCAACATAAGACCAGAGTATCAAATGCAAGTAATCAAGGTATGGTGAAGCCTTAACTTCAAACTCACTAAATGCAATCAAATAACAAACAACCAAGGCATTGAAAAACAGTTCAAACATTAACATCTTAACAAGTGTTTATCATTCACTTGCAAGTGCAACAACCTATATGATTTTAAAAATTCTAGACTCAATCCTAAAATATTTAACAATGCAAATGCAAACTACATGAATTTTTTTTGAAAATGTTTTAAAAATTTTATCATTTTTTTGTATTTTCTATGCCTTAGATGATGCATGATGACTCAAGGGATGATAACAAAAAATAAGATCAAAGAAAACATGTCAAATAACACACACACTCCCCCAAACTTGAATGACACTGTCTCGGTGACAAACAAATTCAATAGGAGTCAAAACACAAAGCAAAAATTAAAGAAAATGCATGATATTTACAAGGTTGTGAGTTGGTACCTCGGAGCTAGGCATGGCTGGAGCTTGAGGATGTTCCAGACTTCCTGCTCTTTCTAGGAGTCTCGTGGGTGACCGCCTTGCCTTTCTCCTTGCTTGCTCATTCGTGTAGAGAGCGGCGTGCAGCTTGGTTGTCGCCTTGGGGATCACGGATCACTATCTCACCAGTTGATCTCCTTCTCTTCTCGGGTTGCTCAACTTCTTCGCTTGAAGACGCCTCAGATGAGTTCTTTTGCAAGCCCTTGATCTTCTTAGCAAGCTTTTTAATCATCTTGCTCTGCTCCTTATTCACCTTCCGCTGCATCTCCACAACAGAAGCAATAAACTTCTCCGCCTTGGTCCTTGGCTCGTAGTCAAGCTTGGGAAGGTCGAAGCTAGCTGGCATCTCAGCATCGGAGGGAGGTGACTCTGAACGTGGGCGAGCAACTTGAGGCGGCATGGCTGCGGGTCCAAGAGGTGCAAAACATTGCTCATTGCTCAGGAGAAACTCTATGTTCCCAACACCTAGCAGCTCTGTTTCCTCTTTGTTTGGCAAGATGCACACCCTCTTATCATTCTCACAATCGTAGAACAGATAGGAAAAGAAGCCCTCAGCTGGCGTGCGTCCCAAGCTGTCTGTGTTGCGCATGTATGTCTCATCCATGAAGGCTCTCTCTGCGCAAGGCACAAACTCAGGAAGAGGTACCCCGACCTGAACAAACATCGGTGTGAGGAAGCCTCCTATCAGCGCTGAACTCGCCTTGCACCTCATTGCCCACGTCTTGTACTTGATCAAAGAGGAAGCCAAAATGCATCCATAATTGACATCATCTCCAAGCTCATCTTCCATCTGCTCGTCATTCTCCTTAGGATCGCATGGAAGGTGCTTAACGCCTTGGAAGAGAAAACACAACTCATTCTTGGTGACTGTTGGAGCCACGGACCTTCCGCTGAAAGTGTTGGCTATGAGCTTGAGGGTGTATCTCAGCACGGAGCTGCGGACTCTCTTGATCTTGGCCGTGTTTGCCTTGTAGTCATCGTTGCTGATCAGATCCCATAGATCGTTGACTTGAGTGAAAGGAGGAAACTCAACGAGCTTGGCACTAGCTTTCAGACCGTAGATAGGCTTGCTTCCTTATCTTGAATGTGAGGTGACCTTGTGATGGAGTGGGAAGGCTTGGATTCTCGTAGGTAAACTCCAAGGTGGCTAAGAAGTCTAGGGTTGCCTCGGGATAGGTTGGGCAATCCATCCTTGACAAGCACCGTAGCCCAATGTTCTTGAGAAGCTGATAAAAATCTCCCAATATCCCCATCTTTGCCAACAGATCCCTGCTCGCGAACTTTGTAGGGTCAAACCGGAGTCTCTCCAACCTTTTCTTAGCTTGTTTCTCCTCCTTTGTCCATCTAACCCTCTCCTGAACCACTTCTTGAGCTTCTCCTCCTTGTGTTGTCTCATCTCTTTTCCTTTTGGGTGCCATTGGTACCTGAAACATAAATCTCAAAGAAGAGAATGAGTATCGGCGGCAAATTGAAGAGAGAGACAAGTGAAGAGAGAAAAGCTTCTAACAATAATCCTAGATTTTTAGGGAATTTATAAAAATTATAGCTAAATACTAGAAGAGCATATCTAGAAATAGGATCAAATCTAGCAATTTTCCTAATATTTAGCTATTTCTAAAAATTATCCTAACCCTTAACGACTAACAATCATCCAAAGCAAGCAAAAGACAATTTTCCAAAAAATTAAACAAGCAAATCAAATAACCGAAAATACCTTTTGAAAAGATGAAAGCAACAAGCTATTAGCCTTAAAAACAGAAACTCACACTCTCTCTTTCTCTAGAAAACTCGAAACACAAATAGTGAGAGAGAGAGTGTGGATGCATGTGAATTTAAAGGCAAAGAAAACTATGGATTATGCAAATGGTTTTCTGACAAAGTTGGTCAAGGCACATCTTTCATGGTCAAAGATGCTTGCCTTGAACACAATTCAAATTTAAAACTGGAGGGAAAGAAGAAATGAGGGAAAATTTTTGACTTACCTCGGCACGAGATCGAGTCCATTCGGTCGATCTAGGACTCGATCTCATGCCCATGTTGGCTAGGATCGAGAGGTTTGATCGATCAGGGACTCGATCTGGATTGAATCGAGTCCTGGATCGAGTGTGTCCCCTCGTTCCATGATTCTTGCTCATTTAGGCTAAGCTCCTTGGATCGAGCCACATGATCAATTTGGAGGTCGTTTAGGCTAAGATCGAGTGACAGATAGAGTAGACTGGTCGACTCAGATCGAGGATCGAGTGAGGTCAGTCGATCCACACCTCTTCTAAACGCATTGGTGGCCTCTCATGATCGACTGAATCACTTGATTTTCTACTCGATCTCATCTAGATCGAATGACTCCTCTCGTTTCACTAGCTCGATCTAGTAAAGATCGAGCCAGGGTAAGTCGATCTAGCACTCGATCTCTATCCTATACTTCTCCTTTCCTCGCCTCTTTTGACTCCAAGATCGTGATCTCCAATCTCCTATCCTTTCACCTACACACTTAAACATAAAAAGCATAAAACTGATATAGAAAGAAAGCAAAAATATATACAAGATAGACATGGGAATGCCTCCCAAGTGCGCTTTCTTTAACGTCTTTAGCTAGACTTTACTTGGTTCAGGCCTAAGGTGGGTCTTGGAGAAGCAGTGTAGTGCTCTCTTGCCGCAATCACTCGCCAAGTAGGGCTTGAATCTATGCCCATTAACCGTGAAAGCCTTCCCACTCTTGCCAACCAAAGTGACCGCTCCATAGGGCAGAACTTCTTTGATCTCAAACGGTCTACACCACCTTGACTTTAGCTTCCCTGGGAATAGCTTCAACCGTGAGTTGTAAAGAAAGACCAGATCTCCCTCCTTAAGCGCCTTGAGTACCAGCCTCTTGTCATGAACCGCCTTGGTCCTTCCCTTGTAGATTTTGGCACTATCATAAGCCTTTAGCCTTAACTCGTCAAGTTCATGGAGTTGAATCAACCTCTTCTCCTGTGCCGTCTTGAGACTGAAGTTCATCTGCTTCACTGCCCACAGTGCTCTATGCTCTAGCCCCACAGGGAGGTGACATGCCTTGCCGTAAATGAGAGTGAAGGGAGTGGTACCAATAGGAGTCTTGAAGGCGGTTCTATACGCCCACAAAGCATCATCTTGCTTACTTGCCCAATCCTTCCGAGTTGCTCCTACAGTCCTCTTCAAGATACCTTTGATCTGTCTATTCGAGACCTCTAGTTGCCCATTAGTTTGTGGGTGATAAGGTATAGCTACTCTGTGCTTCACTCCATACTTCTTCAAGAGACTTTCAAACACCTTGTTGATAAAGTGGCTTCCTCCATCACTTATCACTATCTTGGGAACTCCAAACCGTGGGAAGATGATGGTCTTGAAGAGCTTGATCACCACTTTTGCATCATTGGTTGGGGAAGCTATAGCCTCAACCCACTTAGACACGTAATCAACAGCCACCAAGATGAATTTATAGCCGTAAGAAGATGGGAACGGACCCATTAAGTCAATGCCCCAAGCATCAAAAATATCAACTTCAAAGATTGGCACCTGAGGCATCTCGTTCCTCTTTGTGATGTTCCCTGCCCTTTGAAATGCTTCACAAGACTTAAAAAACTCATGAGCATCCTTGAATAGCGATGGCCACCAAAACCCGGCTTGTAAGACCTTTGTTGCCGTCTTGAAAGAAGCAAAATGACCTCCGTAAGATGAACCGTGACAATGAAGGAGAATGTCTTTAGCTTCTTCTCTTGTTACATACCTCCTGTAAAGGCTGTCTACTCCCCTCTTGTACAGGTAAGGCTCGTCCCAAAAGTATTGAGAGACGTCCCTCATGAACTTCTTCTTGTGGTAATAGTCAAGATGAGTAGGTTCCTCTCCACAAGCTAAGAAGTTCACTATATCAGCATACCAAGGTAGATCTTCTTCTCTCAAACTCAAAACTTCTTCAAACTGATCCTCTAGCCGTGTGCATACAACAGTGTTGACCATCATGAGCTGCTCTTCAGGGAGTAAATCATCTAAAGGTAAGGCTTCATTGACCCTCATTCTTGAAAGGTGATCAGCTACACCGTTCTCTATCCCCTTCTTATCCTTTATCTCCATATCAAACTCTTGTAGAAGAAGAATCCACCTTAAGAGCCTCGGCTTGGTATCCTTCTTGGAATAGATGTACCTTAACGCCGCGTGATCAGTGTATACAACAACCTTAGAGCCCACCAAGTATGATCTGAACTTCTCAAAAGCAAACACAACGGCCAGCAGCTCCTTCTCGGTTGTAGCATATCTCACTTGCGTGTCATCCAAGGTACGACTGGCGTAGTAGATAACATGCAACCTCTTGTCTTTCCTCTGACCTAGAACAGCACCCACGGCGTAGTCACTCGCGTCGCACATGATCTCGAAGGGTAAGCTCCAGTCTGGTGCTTGTACTATAGGTGCCGTGACAAGAGCTTCCTTGATGGTCTTGAAAGCGTGAAGACACTCATCATCAAACACGAACTCGGCTTCTTTGCATAACAGCCGTGTTAGGGGGCGTGCTATCTTGGAGAAATCCTTGATAAACCGCCTGTAGAAGCCTGCGTGACCCAAGAAACTCCTTATACCCTTCACATTAGCCGGCGGCTCAAGACTCATCATGAACTCAATCTTTGCTTTATCAACCTCTATCCCTTGCTCAGATATCTTGTGACCGAGTACAATCCCTTCCTTCACCATGAAGTGACACTTCTCCCAGTTCAGCACCAAGTTTGCCTCCTCTCATCGCTTGAATACCTTGCAAAGATTTAACAAACAAGCAGAAAAGGACGCACCATACACAGAATAATCATCTATAAAAACTTCCACCATCTCCTCTATAAGATCAGAGAAGATAGACATCATGCACCTTTGAAAGGTTGCTGGTGCATTACATAACCCAAAAGGCATCTTTCGATAAGCGAAGGTACCATAAGGGCATGTGAAAGTCGTCATCTCTTGATCGTTAGGATGAATTGGTATTTGAAAGAAACCACTATAACCATCAAGAAAGCAGTAATATAGGTGATTAGCTAATCTTTCAAGCATCTGATCAATAAAAGGAAGAGGAAAATGATCTTTTCTAGTAGCTGAGTTAAGCTTCCTATAATCTATACACATTCTATGTCCAGTTATGGTTCTTGTAGGAATCAACTCATCTTTTTCATTCTTCATGACCGTGATACCCCCTTTTTTTGGTACCACATGGACCGGAGAGACCCATGTGCTATCACTGATAGGGTATATCACGTCAGCCTCTAACAGTTTCAAGATCTCTTTCTTAACTACTTCTTTCAAATTCGGATTTAAGCGTCTTTGATGTTCAATAGATGAAGTGTTTTCATTCTCTAAGTGAATCCTGTGAGTACAAAGCATTGGTGAAAGGCCCTTGATGTCACTTAGAGAGTACCCAATGGCCCTTCTATACTTTCTCAACTCCTTAAGGATCGAGTTTAACTCATCATCACTCAGACTTTCATTCACAATGACGGGATAAGTGTCATTAGATCCCAAGAATGCGTACCTTAGCCCATTCAGGAGCTTCTTTAGGTCCACCTTTGGGGCTAGCAGCTCGCTCCAGTCCTCCCTGTGGCTTGTGTTGATGTTGCCGTCCTCATTAGCCTCCTTAGAACCCGAGTCATGAGCATTCAGGCTGCCATCTTGAACATTTGTCTCCTCTGAGATCGAGTCATCCAGTCGATCTTCCACTCGTTCTGGTCTGGATCGATTGCACTCACATCGATCTCTTGCTCGATTTGATGTGGATCGAA
Source organism: Thlaspi arvense (assembly GCA_911865555.2). Taxonomy (NCBI): domain Eukaryota; kingdom Viridiplantae; phylum Streptophyta; class Magnoliopsida; order Brassicales; family Brassicaceae; genus Thlaspi; species Thlaspi arvense. Next base: position 39,963,847 of record OU466863.1, read on the forward strand.
CAATGGATCGATTCACTGAGTCATTCTCTGAACTGATCGAGGTTCTTCTCTCGATCTCCTTATCGATTGCTTGACCGGATCGACCAACCTCCTCGATCTTCTTGTCGATCTTTGTCTTGGATCGAGTGAAGTCCTCGATTTCCTGATCGATCTCTAGGCATCCGCCTTCATCTTCCTTCACAACCTTGCGAGAATCAAGGATATGAACATACTCTTAGGTAAGCTCGTTCAGGAAACCATACTCTCCACACTCCTTAGTCAAAGCTAGCTGCAAGTGATCTTCTTGGGCCAACTCCTTAAGCAACTCATCGGCTAACTCATCCAAAGTTTCAATGTAGAAAGCTTGTCCTCCAATGGTTGGCTTCTTCAAGACTTCATTGATATCAAAGTCTAGCTTGATGTCTTTGCCCAAGTGTAGAGAGATCTTGCCATTCTTCACGTCAATGATGGCTCCAACGGTTGCAAGAAACGGTCTTCCAAGGATAAGAGGATCCTTTGGCTCTTCATCCATTTCTAAAACAACAAAGTCGGTTGGCACGTTAACTCCACTGATCCTCACGGGCAAATCTTCAAGCATACCCACAGGAAGCCTTATACTTCTATCAGCGAGCACGAGAGAGATTCTTGATATTGCTGCATATTTCATGCATTTTGCATGCATATAAGTTAGTTTCTCATACATTTACCTTGCATATTAGGCTAGTTTGCATCACTTTAGGTCCTAGAGCACTTTTGCACCAGCATTTTAATGTTTCTTGCATTTTGCATCATATTCAGGTTATTTTCGGCTACTTTGGAGCTATGGAGGATTCGTGGACGTGCTAAGGCTTGTGAGGAGGTTCGTGGACACTTAGAGAACTCAGGAATACTTACTAAGGATCATAGATCGAGAAGTGGATCGAGCATGGCCGGTCGATCTAGATGAGATCGACCAGAAGATCGAGTAGCCCATCCGATCCAAGGGAACTGATCGAGACCAAGATCGAGTGAAGAGATCGATCGAGGAGTACAGATGTAAATGACACCATGCAGAGCGAGAGTCAGATCGAGTCCACCACTCGATCCTCCAAAGATCGACTCCAAGATCGAACGAAGCACCCGATCCATCAAAGAAGATCGATACACAGATCGAGCTGAGACCATGATTCCCGAAGACGATCGAGTGAGACTCTCGATCTCGAGGTCGATTCCAGGCTACTTTAACCGTTTTTGGCTTCTAGCGACGGCGGGGGGGGGGGGGGGGGGGGGGGGGGGGGGGGGGGGGGGGGGGGGGGGGGGGGGGGGGGGGGACGAGTTGTTTGCCCATTTTGGGAAGGCGGCGATCCTGCTTTTCACACACACGTTTTCACTTTATCTTTTTCGAGTTTTTCTCTCTGTTCGAAGGCGATTTCGCCATTGTTAGACCTTGAAGCTTTTTTCTTGCTTTGTTCTTGAATATTGAATCTTTTAAGTTTAAAGCAATCGTTTTTCATGTTTACTAGATCGTCTTCTATGCTTTGTTCGGTTTACTTTATGTGTAGCGAGTAGTCTTCTCGGGTTTTGGGGTTGAGTGGATTCAAAAGGGTTGAAAAGGTTTTAAAAGCTTGGTGTTTTCTTGTTCTTCATTGCCTTTTCTTCTAGGATTTTGAGTGCTTAAGGCTTAGAGAGTCTCACGCCAAGATCTCTAAGATCCAAAGGGCCTCTTACCTTGACGGGATCCAGAGGTCCTGGAAAATCGAATCCTAGAGGCTAGTCTACCTTTCCCAAACGCCATGGTAGTTTAGGGGACTAGTTAGGCCGTGTGTTTGAAATCTATGTTTTATGCCCTTCAATCTCTTTTTCCACCAAACGCCATGGGTTTGGAGAAGAGAATGAAGGAGTGATCCATACCACACGCCATGGATAGATCTTGTTTTGTTTTCAAGGCCTAGAGAATCTCACAAAGTGAGTAGATCTAAAGTTTTCAAACCAAGCATGAACCTTTGAGACCCCTAATCATGAATCTCAACCCTGGACCCTCTTTCTTAGTATTTTCACATCTCTGTTAATCATTCGCTTGCTATACGTTCGCATCCTGGTCGTTAGATTCATTTCTGTTGAACTTTTAGACGAGATCGATCGTTGTTGCTCGTTCTAGTGGTTGATCATGTGGTCGATCCACTAGTCGATTTTTAGTAATTCATAGCTTTGGATTTTAATCATTCCGCTTGTTCCTCGTGGTAGTTCACTCGTTTCTAGTATTTTTAAAATATTTTTGCTTTGCATTTGACCGTTGCATCTAGTTTTTAGGATTTTTATAAAACCGTTCATCATTTGCTTAGCTTTGCATGATCCTTGCATTCTCATTGCACTTTCTAGCTCATAGGTTGGATTGATTCCTCTTGCACTATACTACGACCGTGTGCTGCTTGAGTTTTGATAACCTCCTGCTTGCATTACTCCTATAGACATAAGAAACCTGTTATCAAATGGCGCCGTTGCCATCTTAGGAGTGTTTAGGAAGCATTGAGATTTGGGGTTTGGTAAAAACTAAGCCTTCACTTTAAGTTGGTTACTGATTTCTCTATCTTCACACTTGTGTTTTTCAGGTACATGAATCTTTGTTAAAGGGGAGACAACAACTTACTTCAACCCTTGGACAACATTCATCAGCTTGGACACGCTAGATCAAGAAGAGTTAGAGAGCAAGCTAGAGCCTTTGAGGAGATTTTTCAGCAAGGTTCCGTGGATTTTGAAGCGATGGCTGAGCACGAACATCCAGAGGGACCTCCTCCAGCTCACGGGGCAGTGGGAAGGGGTAATGGAAACCCCCACCATGTGGCTAGACCCCCTACGGATCATAGGAGCAGGAGATGCTCCCAACTCCCAACAGCTTGGTCTTGGCATTTGGCAAGATACACACCCTCTTCTCATTCTCCGTGTCAATGAACAGGTATTCAAAGAAACCCTCAGCTGGCGTGCGTCCCAAGCTGTCCGTATTCCTAAGGTATGTCTCATCCATGAAGGCTCTTTCCGGAACAGGGGTGTAGTGTTGGAGCGGTACACCAGCTTACACGAACAATGGAGTGAGGAAACCGCCAATGAGCGAAGAGCTTGCCTTGCTCCTCAAGGCATACGCCTTGTATCTCACCAATGAAGCCGCCAGGATGCATGCGTAGTTCACGTTGTCTCCCAACTGGTCTTCCAACGGCTCATCATTCTCATCCGGGTCACACACGAGATGCTTGATGCCTTGGAACAAGAAACAAAGCTCTGTTCTAGTCACCGTGGGGGCTACTAACCGTCCGCTGAAGGTGTTGGCAATCAGCTTCAACGTGTAACGCAGCACCGGACTCCTCACTCTCTTGATCTTTGCAGTATTCGCCTTGTAGTCATCGTCGGCGATGATGTCCCCCCAGCTCGTTTGCTTGAGTGAAGGAGGGAAAGTCAACCTTTGTGGCAGCTGCATCGAGGCCAAAAGCTTGACAAAGCTCGGGGATTGAGAGACTGAAGGCTTGGCGTTTTATCTTGAAGGAGAGGCGACCTTGAGAAGGAATTGGGACGCTAGGATTCTCGTACGCAAACCTCAAAGTGGCAAAGAAGTCGATTGTCACTTCGGGAAAGGTTGGGCAATCCATCTGTGACAAGAACCTCAGCCCTATCTTCTGGAGGAACTGATCAAAATGTCCTAGAATCCCCTTCTTGGCCAGTAATTCTCTGTCCGCAAACTTAGTCGCCTCGAACCTCAGCCTTTGAAGCCGTTCCTTGTCTCATTTCTCCTCTTTACTCCAACAGACCCTCTCTTGAACAGCCACTTCTTGGTTTCCTCCCTCTTGTGCTGTCTCTTCTCTTGTTCTTTTCGGAGCCATTGTGCCTGAAACAAGTTTCTCAAGCAAAGCATTGAGCAAAACGACGAGATGATGAGAGAAAGAAAGAAGCAAAGAAGAAAACCTATAGCTAATACCCTAGAATTTTGGGGGATTTATAAAAATTATAACAAAATAATAGAGAATCATATCTGGAGATGGAGAGAAATCTAGAATTATTCCTATTATCAAGCTATTTTTAAAAAATTCAAAACCGCCCTAGCATCTAAAACAATAAAAGCGAATAAAAAGGGATATTTTTTTTTTGAAGATTTTCTTAAAGATTCGAAAATATCTTTTCAAGGATTGAAAAAGATGCTTGTTAGCCTTTAGAAAACAAAGAACTCACACTCTCTTTTGCTTAGCAACTCGAGAAAACAAGAATGAGAGAGTGTGAAAGTGGTTGAAAACATTTAAAGGCTAACAAAAACAAAACCATGGGTTAAAGAAGTGGTTTTCTGACAAAAGCAGTGGTCAAGGGATCTCTTTCATGGTCAAAGATGCTTGCCTTGACCACTTTTTGAAATTAAAAACCGGAGGAAAAGGGGAAGAGAGGAAAAAGAAAATGTTACCTCGGCATGAGATCGAGTCCATTTGGTCTATCTAGGACTCGATCTCATGCCCATAATGGCTTGGATCGAGAGGGCTTCTCGATTTGGAACTCTATCCGGATTGAATCGAGTCTTGGATCGATTGCACCTCTCGTTCCTTGAGTTTTTGGCACAACGGCTAAGTCCTCGTAATCGAGCCAGGTTCTCGATTCAGGGGTCGATTTAGCTTTGATCGAGTGGAAGATCGAGTAGACTACTCGATCTAGCCTTGAGAATCGAGTGACTCAGTCGATCCACCTCTCGTTTGCTTTTCAGGCTAAACGTATAGGGTGTTCATCCTCTCATGATCGACTGTGTCACAAGATCTGTCTAATCGATCTCGTCTAGATCGACTAACTCCTCTCGATTCACTAGCTCGATATAGCAAAGATCGAGCCAGGATGAGTCGATCTAGCACTCGATCTCTAGCTTATACTCGCCCCTTCTTACACCTTTTGGATCTAAGATCATGGCCTGCAATCCCTCATACTTGTTCCTACACACTTAGAAGATAAAAACATAAAACTGGAAAAGAAATAAAACAAGAATATATACAAGATAGACATGGGAATGCCTCCCAAGTGCGCTTTCTTTAACGTCTTTAGGTAGACTTTACTTGGTTTAGGCAGATGGTGGGTCTTGGAGAAGCATTGAGGTGCTCTCCTTGTCAAATGCACTCGCCATGTATGGCTAAACCCTGTGTCCGTTCACTGTGAATGCATTCCCACTCTTGCCTACCAACGTGACAGCTCCGTAGGGCAATACCTCCTTGATTTCATACGGACTGCTCCAGCGTGACTTTAGCTTTCCTGGAAAGAGCTTGAGCCTTGAATTGTAAAGCAGCACCAAACTCCCTTCCTTAAGCTCCTTGGTACCAACTTCTTGTCATGAGCAGCCTTGGTACGCTCCTTGTAGATCCTAGCGCTTTCGTAAGCATCCAGCCTTATCTCATCAAGCTCGTGTAGCTGGATCATACGCTTCTCCTGAGCTGTCTTTAAATCAAAATTCAGCCGCTTCACAGCCCACAATGTCCTATATTCCAGCTCAACGGGGAGGTGACATCCTTTGCCGTAGAGAAGAGTGAAAGGAGTAGTACCAATGGGCGTTTTGAAAGCAGTCCGATAAGCCCACAAAGCGTCATCTAACTTCACCGCCCAATCCTTCAGAGTTATCCCAACTGTTCTCTCAAGTATCGCCTTGATCTGTCGGTTTAAGACCTCCACTTGGCCACTCGTTTGAGGATGGTAAGGTGTAGCTACCTTGTGCTTCACGCCATACTTCCTTAGAAGGTTTTCAAATAACTTGTTGATGAAATGGCTTCCTCCGTCGCTTATCACCACCTTGGGTACTCCAAACCTGGGAAATATGATGCTCTTAAAGAGCTTGATCACCACCTTAGAGTCGTTTGTAGGGGAAGCAATCGCCTCAATCCATTTAGAAACATAGTCAACAGCTACTAGGATGAACTTGTTGCCGTAGGATGAGGGAAACGGCCCCATGAAGTCTATGCCCCACGCGTCAAAGACGTCTACCTCAAAGATGGGAACTTGAGGCATCTCGTTCTGCTTAGTAATGTTCCCTGCTCGTTGACAAGCTTTGCAACTCATCACGAACTCATGGGTGTCTTTGAAGATGGACGGCCACCAGAAACCGGCTTGCAAGACCTTAGTGGCGGTTTTGAATGAAGCAAAGTGCCCGCCATACGAAGAGCCATGGCAGTGGAAGATGATATCTTTTGCTTCCTCCTTTGTCACGCATCTTCTATATAGGCTGTCAACACCTCTCTTGTATAAATAGGGTTCATCCCAAAAGTATTGGCTCACGTCCTCATGAACTTCTTCTTGTGATAGTTTTCAAGATGCGAAGGCTCTTCCCCACTTGCCAAGTAGTTCACAATGTCCGTGTACCAAGGAGAATCCTCCTCTTTGAAGCTCAGAACCTCCTCAAACTGCCCCTCTAGCTTTCCACAAACAGTCGTAGTGATCGCCATGAGTTGTTCCTCGGGAAGCGAATCATCTAAGGGTAGAGACTCGTTGATTCTTAACCGAGAGAGATGGTCAGCAACGCCGTTCTCTATCCCTTTCTTGTCTTTGATCTCCATGTCAAACTCCTGAAGTAGAAGAATCCATCTCAAAAGCCTCGGCTTAGTGTCCTTCTTGGAATAGATGTACCTCAAAGCCGCATGATCTGTATAGACAATGGCCTTAGAACCCACGAGGTATGACCGGAACTTCTCAAAGGCAAACACTACTGCCAATAGCTCCTTTTCCGTAGTAGTGTACCTTGTTTGCGTGTTATCCAAGGTTCTTGAAGCATAGTAAATCACGTGTAGCTTCTTATCTTTCCTTTCACCTAGAACGGCTCCCACGGCATAGTCACTAGCATCACACATAATCTCGAACGGTAGAGTCCAGTCTGGTGCTTGCACTATGGGCGCGAATACTAGAGCTTCCTTGATGGTCACGAAAGCTTGCAAACACTCCTCATCAAAGACGAAATCAGCTTCCTTGCACAACAGCCGTGTAAGAGGGCGTGCAATCTTAGAGAAATCCCTGATGAAGCGCCTGTAGAAGCCAGCGTGTCCCAAGAAACTCCTCACTCCTTTAACATTAACCGGCGGCTCAAGACTCATCATGACCTCAACCTTAGCCTTATCAACCTCAATGCCCTTCTCTGATATCTTATGTCCAAGCACGATCCCTTCCTTCACCATGAAGTGGCATTTCTCCCAGTTAAGCACCGAGTTTGTCTCCTCACAACGCTTTAGTACCTTGTAAAGATTCAACAAACACGCAGAAAAGGACGCACCATAGACCGAGAAGTCATCCATAAACACCTCTACCATCTCTTCTATTAGATTGGAGAAGATCGACATCATACACCGCTGAAACATAGCCGGTGCGTTACACAACCCGAATGGCATCCTTCGATACGCGAAGGTGCCATAAGGGCATGTAATGGTCGTCTTCTCCTGATCATTTGGATGGATTGGTAATTGGAAAAATCCACTATATCCATCAAGAAAGCAATAGTAGGGATGATTAGCAAGTCTTTCAAGCATTTGATCAATAAAAGGCAAGGGAAAATGATCCTTTTTAGTAGCAAGATTAAGCTTCCTATAATCAACACACATACGGTGTCCTGTAATAGTTCTAGTAGGTATAAGCTCATTTTTATCATTCTTAATGACCGTGATCCCTCCCTTCTTAGGCACCACGTGTACAGGAGAAACCCACGTGCTGTCACTTATGGGATAGATCACGTCAGCTTCTAGCAGCTTAAGAATCTCTTTCTTAACAACCTCTTTCAAATTAGGATTCAAACGCCTTTGATGTTCTACAGAAGAGGCGTTCTCATTATCCAAGTGAATCCTATGAGTGCAAAGCATTGTTGAAAGGCCCTTTATGTCACTTAGAGAGTACCCAATGGCCTTCCTATACTTTCTCAACTCAGTTAAGAGCGAGTGTAACTCATCATCACTTAAGTTCTCATTCACAATCACGGGATAGGTTTCGTTAAGCCCTAAGAAAGCATACCTTAGCCCTTTCGGGAGCTCCTTAAGGTCCACTTATGGGGCTAGCAGCTCGCTCCAATCATCCTCGTGGCTGTTGCTGTTGTTTTCCTCCTTGGAACCTTCCTTAGAACCCGAGACATGACCCTTGAGGCTGCTTTCTTGAACTGCCGTCCCTTCTGAAATCGAGTCATCCAGTCGATCTTGCTCTCGATGTCGTCTAGATCGAGCAGTTTCGCTTGATTCACTCACTCGATTTAATGTGGATCGAGTGAGGGATCGAGACGCTGGGTCGATCTCCGGATTAGACCCTGAACGGATCAGAAGGCATCTCTCGATCTTGGACTCGATCAATTTGCTGGATCGATCACCCTCCTCGATCTGACTATCGATTGTTGCACCGGATCGAGTTGTGTTCTCGATTGTCTTGTCGATTTGACCCCTGGATCGAGTAATGTCATCGATCTCGGAGTCGATCTCTAGGCAAGCGCTTTCATCTTCTAGCACAACCTTCCTTGAATCAAGCAAGTTAACGTATTCCTGAGTCCTCTGATCCAAGTAACCGAACTCTCCTGGCTCCTTAGTCAATGCCAGCTTCAAATGATCCTCCTGAGCCAACTCTTCTAGCAACTCATCCGCTAAAGCGTCCAACGTCTCAATGTAGAAAGCTTGCCCTTCTATCGTAGGCTTCTTCAAAACCTCATTGATATCAAAGTCCAGCCTTATATCTTTACCCAAGTGTAGAGCTATCTTCCCATTCTTGACATCTATGATGGCTCCGGCGGTGGCTAAGAACGGTCTATCGAGAATGAGTGGATCCTTAGGTTCTTCATCTATTTCCAACACAACGAAGTCCGTAGGCACGTTTACACCGCTGATTCTCACTGGCAGGTCCTCAAGCAAACCCACGGGTAACCTCACACTCCTGTCAGCTAGTACCAACGAGATTATACAATGATTGAACCGGGTAAAGCCAAGTTTCTTTGCTATGGAATGAGTCATCAGATTTATACTAGCTCCGAGATCGCAAAGACAACTCTTGAACTCTAAAGGACCTAGAGCGCAGGGTATAGTGAAGCTTCCAGGATCTCCCAACTTCTTGGGAACTATTTCCTTGTGTATCACAGCACTACATTCCTCACTAAGAACAAGCACCTCCTTGCTTTCCTTATTCTTCTTTACAAGCGTGTCCTTGAAGAATTTGGCGCATTTAGGCATCATGGCAAGGCAGTGCACGAGAGGTAGCTTGATCTCTACGTCCTTAAGATGCTTTTCAAACAAGATTCTATGCTTCTCTATGAGTTGCTTCTTGAAGCGGACAGGAAAAGGTAGCTTGGGTACATACGACGGAGGCACATAAGCATCCTTCTCCTTGGCAGCTTGCTCCGCTTTCTTGTCTACAGCCACTTTCTCACCTCTCCTTGGTCCTTGAATCCAAACATTGTCAAAGTTGATCTCATCATCAGCTGAAAGCTTACCCTCCCCCTCTTGAATTACAACGTCCTCGTTGTTCTTGGGAGTAACCGTAGGTGCAAGCTCTTTCCCACTCCGTAGCGTAATGGCGTTGGCGTATTCCTTGGGATTCTAGTCACACTTGCCCGGTAAGCTATTCTGACCACTTGTACTCGCCTTTCCCTTCTCGAGCTGCTTGATCTTGTTGTTCAAGGTTGTAATCTGAGTAGAGAAATCAGTGAGAGAGGAGTCTAAGCGAGCGTTCATCTCGGAAAACTTCTGGTTTGTAGAGGCTTGCCCTTGATTCAGTTGTTGAAACATCGCTTGGACAGGATCAACTTGTTGTTGTTGTTGCATCGGTTGTTGTTGAGGAACAAAGCCCAGAGGGTACATTGGCGTATAACCCTTGTTTCCTTGCTGTTGTCCTTGGAAGTTGTTCTGCCCTTGCCCTTGGAAGCCACCACTCGGCTGAAAACCTTTGTTGTATGGGACGAATGGCTTTGCTTGCAGAGCAGGGTACACTTGATCTTTAGGATTCGCGACGTTGGTGATTCTATATGAGAGATTGTTGTTCTGGTTGTAGCCTTGTGAATACCCTTGAGGTTTGTAGTTGTTTTGATCCGCCACCCAATTGGCTTCTTCTTGACTCAACTCAAGCTTCTCTAAGGTTTCATCCGCTTCACCAACAAAGTGAACATGCTTCTGATTAGCCAACACCAGCTTGTCAATCTTCTCATGCAATGATTTAAGCTCTTTCTTATGTGACTCTAGCTCAGAACCTCTCGGTGCACGGTCGTAGTCTTCAGCATAGTTGCCGTCACTCAATGCCAAGTTCTAAATCAGCTCCATGCCTTCTTCTACCTCTTGACCAAGGAAGTTTCCCTTACTAGCCGTGTCAAGTAGCAAGGGAATCTTAGGTGAAGCTCCGCGGTAGATATTGCTTAGAAGAGTCTCTTCGCTGAAGCTGTGGTGAGGACACTGAATTGTGTAATCCTTGAACCGCTCCATGGCTTCATTGAACGTCTCATTGTTCCTTTGAGTAAAGCCGCTGATCTCACTTCTCAGCCTTGCCGTTCTGGTGCTAGAGAAGAACATTGAGAGGAAAGCCTTCTTACACTCAGCCCAAGAGGTAATGGTGCCTTGTGGAAGGGTCTTCTCCCAATGTCTAGCCTTGTCTCCAAGAGAAAATGGAAAGAGACGCAGCTTGAAAGCATCTTCCGATATGCCATTAATCTTGATCATCCCAGATACTTGCTCGAAGTTATCAAGGTGCTCCAAGGGATCTTCCATTGCTAGCCCGTGAAAATTATTGTTTTGCACCATTGAGATGAATCCTGGCTTAATCTCGAAGTTGTTGTTCTGTACAGGAGGAGGAGTGATCCCAAACCTATTGTGATGAGTATTGGGAGCATCTCCCGCTCCTATGATCCGTGGGGGTCTAGCCGCATGTTGGGGGTTTCCATTACCCCTTCCCACTGCCTTGTGCTCAGCCATCGTTTCAAAATCCACTGAACCTTGCTGAACAATCTCTTCAAAAGCTCTAGCTTGCTCTCTAACTCTTCTTTGTCTTGAATGTCCGAGTTGATGAATGTTGTCCAAGGGTTGAAGTAGATTGTTGTCTTCCCTTGAACGTTGATTCATGTACCTGAAAGAAACAAGTTTGAGAGTAGAGAAATCAGTAACCAAAAGAAAAAGAAAGGCTTAGTCTTTACTAAACCCCAAATCTCAATGCTTCCTAAACACTCCTAAGATGGCAACGGCGCCATTTGATAACAAGTTTTTGGTATGTGATGTTGTATCAAAGCCCAAATGTAACACTGAGATGTAGTATAGTATGCAAGTGAGTGTCAATCCACACATAGGAGCTAGAAAGTACAATGAGAATGCTAGGATCAAGTAAAGCTAAGCAAATGATGAACAGTTTTGTAAAATTCCTAAAAACTAAATGCAACGATCAAATGCAAGGCAAAACTATTTTAAAAATACTAGGAATGAGTTAACTACCACGAGGAACAAACAGAAAGATTAAAATGCAAAGCTATGAATTTATAAAAACCGACTAGTGGATCAACCACAGGATCGACCACTAGATCGAGCAACAACGATCGATCTCGTCTAAAAGTTCAACAGAAACGAATCTAATGACCAAGGTGCGAATAGATAGCAAGCGGATGATTAACAGAGATGTAAGAATACTAAGAAAGAGGGTCCAGGGTTGAGATTCATGTTCAAGGGTTTCAAAGGCTCAAGCTTGGTTTGAAAACTTTAGATGTACTCACTTTGTGAGATTCTCTAGGCCTTGAAAACAAAACAAGATCCATCCATGGCGTGTGGTATGTATCACTCCTTCATTCTCTCCTCCAGACCCATGGTGTTTTGCGGAAAAAGAGATTGAAGGGCATAAAACTCAGATTTCAAACACACGGCCTAACTAGTCCCCTAAACTACCATGGCGTTTGGGAAAGGTAGACTAGCCTCTAGGATTCGACTTTCAAGGACCTCTGCATTCTGTCAAGGTAAGAGGTCCCTCTGATCATAAAGATCTTGGCGTGAGAGTTTCTAAGCCTTAAGAACTCGATATCCTAGAAGAGAAAGCCACAAAGAACAAGAAAACACCAAGCTTTGAAAACCTTTTCGACCCCTTTGAATCCTCTCAACCCCGAAAACCCAAAGTTACTACTCACTACACATGATTGAAATGCAAGCAGAAGCGATTAAAGGAAAACTAAACATAAAGATAACAATTGCAATAAAATTCAAAGATTCAATATTCAACAAAAACAAGATAAAGCTCATTGTTCAACAATGGAGGAAAATCTAGAGAGAAAAAGATAGAAAAATCGCAGAATCAAAGTTGTCCAAAAGGTGGAGTCGCCGCCTTCCCGAAATAGGCCAAACAGCTCGATGGTCCCCCCTTCACTAGAAGCTAAAAGCAGTTAAAGTGCACTGGGATCGACCTCGAGATCGAGCATCTCGCTCGATCATCTTCGGACATTGTGCATTCAGCTCGATCTGTGTCTCGATCATCTTCGGTGGATCGAGTGCTTCGTCCGATCTTGGAGTCGATCTTTGAAGAATCGAGTGGTGGACTCGATCCGGCTCTCGCTCTGCATGGCGTCATTTACGTCCGTACTCCTTGATCGATCTATGCACTCGATCTTTGTCTCGATCAGTTCCCTTGGATCGGATAGGTTACTCGATCTTCTGGTCGATCTCATCTAGATCGACCGGCCGTGCTCGATATGCTTCTCGATCTCGGGTCCTCAGCATGCACTCCTAATTTCTCCAAGTGTCCACAGGCTTCATTTCGGTCCTCCTCACGTCCACACAACCTCCTTAGCTCCAGAAGGCTCCAAACAACCTGATAAATGTGCAAATATGCAAGAAACATGCAAAATGCGAATGCAAGAGGACCTAGAACCTAAAGTGATGCAAACTAGCCTAAAATGCAATGTATATGTGTGAGAAACTAACTTATATGTATGAAAAATATATGAAATATGCAGCAATATCACTTTGCATGATCCTTGCATTCTCATTACACTTTCTTGCTCTTAGGTTGGATTGATTCCTCTTGCACTATACTACGACTGTGTGCTGCTTGAGTTTTGATATCCTCCTGCTTGCATTACTCCTATAGACACAAGAAACCTGTTATCAATTCTACACTCTTTAAACTTGGTGAAACCGAGCTTCTTTGCAATGGAATGGGGCATGAGATTAATGCTTGCACCAAGATCACATAAGCAACTTTCAAACTTCAAGGGACCAAGAGCACAAGGAATGGTGAATGATCCTGGATCTCCAAGCTTCTTAGGAACAATCTCCTTGTGAATAATAGCACTGCACTCTTCACTAAGCACCAAAACCTCTTCATTCTCCTTGCTCTTCTTAGTTAAAGTATCTTTGAAGAACTTGGCACACTTAGGCATCATTGCCAAACAATCAACTAAGGGCAGCTTGATCTCAACATCTTTCAAATGCTTCTCAAAGACTGCTCTATGCTTCTAAAGCAGCTGTTTCTTGAACCGCCCAGGAAAAGGAAGCTTCGAAATTGTATGGTGGAGGAACAAATGCATCTATCTCTTTGCTCACCTCCTCTACTTTCTTCTCTACAACGGCTTCCTTGCCTTTCCTTGGTCATTTAATCCACACATTGTCAAAGGTAATCTCCTCATCATTTGAAAGCTTACCCTACCCCTCTTGAACCACAATGTCCTCATTGTCTTTAGGTGCAACTCTCGGCGGAAGCTCTTTACCACTTCTCAAGGTAATAGCGTTTGCATACTCCTTGGGATTTTGCTCACTCTTGCCCGGTAAGCTGCTTTGACCGCTTGTACTAGCCTTGCCTTTCTCTAACTGCTTGATCTTGTTGTTCAGATTGGTTATCTGTGTAGAGACGTCAGTAAGAGGGGAGTCTAGCCGGTTGTTCATCTCAACAAACTTCTGTTTGTAGAAGCTTGACCTTGAAGCAACTGTTGAAACATTGCTTGGACCGGATCCTGAGGTGGGGGTTGCATTTGTTGCTGCTGTGGAACGAAACCAGGAGGAAACATAGTAGTGTAGCCTTTGTTGCCTTGCTGTTGCTGCTGGAAATTGCCTACCCTCTGACCTTGGTACCCACTGTTTTGTTGAAACCCCTTGTTGTAAGGTACAAAAGGCTTTGCTTGTTGAGGGGGGTACACCTGATCCTTTGGATTCTCAACGTTGGTGCTACGGTATGAAAGGTTGTTGTTGCCCTGGTAGCCTTGAGAATAGCCCTGAGGCTTGTTGTAGTTCTGACCAGCAACCCAATTAGCCTCTTCTTGGCTCAGCTCTAACTCCTCTAAGACATCTTCGGCTTCTCCTATGAAATGTACTTGCTTCTGATTTGCAAGAACAAGCTTATCTATCTTTTCATGGAGCGATTTGAGCTCTTTTTTGTGTGACTCCAGATCAGAAACTCTAGGTGCACGGTCGTAGTCCTCAGTGTAATTCCCATCACTCAAAGCGAATTTCTCTACAAGCTCCATACCCTCTTCCACTTCTTGACCAAGAAAGTTACCCTTGCTTGCCGTATCAAGCAACATTCTGATCTTGGGTAATGCACCTCGGTATATTGTGCTCAAGAGAGTCTCTTCACTGAAGCCGTGGTGAGGACACTGAATGGTATAGTCCTTGAACCGCTCTATAGCTTCACTGAATGTCTCGTTCTGCCTTTGAGTGAATCCGCTAATCTCACTTTGCAGCCTAGCTGTTCTTGTGCTCGAGAAAAACTTTGAGAGGAACACCTTCTTACATTCAGCCCAAGAAGTAATGGTGCCTTATGGAAGGGTCTTCTCCCAGTGCCTAGCCTTATCTCCAAGAGAAAATGGAAAGAGCTGTAGCTTGAAAGCATCTCCCGAGATCCCATTGATCTATATCATCCCACAAACTTTTCAAAGTTGTCAAGATGCTCCAAAGGGTCTTCCATAGCCAGCCCATGGAATTTGCTGTTCTGAACCATAGAGACAAATCCAGGCTTTATCTCGAAATTGTTGTTCTGTACTGGTGGAGGAGTGATCCCAAAGAGGTTATGATGTGTATTTGGAGCATCTCCAGCACCAATGATCCGTGGTGGTTTAGCTGCGTGGTTGGGGTTTCCATTGCCCCTTCCTACAGCACCGTGAGCTTGTGGAGGTCCCTCATGATGTTCTTGCTCAGCCATTCTTGCAAAGTCTACTGAATCAGCTTGCACAATCTCTTCAAAGGCTTCAGCTTGCTCTCTTGCTCTTCTTGATCTTGCGTGTCCAAGTTGGTGAATATTGTCCAGGGCTTTAAGTAGATTGTTGTCACCCCTGGAGCGCAAATTCTTGTACCTGAAAACACAATCAGTAAGGTAGAGCCATTTACACTACTTCTGGAGTTTGTTGATGTAGTCATGAGCAAACTTCAGAGAGCTTCCTTGGCTTGGGACCTCATAAGGCTTGAAGTGAAACTTCTTTGTGTTGTAGTCCAGCAACTCATCCATGTCTAACTCTTCCTCTTGGGAATCCTCCTGGCTTGCACCGCTAACAACAACTTCTTCTTGCACCTCTTCTTCTATGTTCTCTTCACCTTCTTCTTGCACATATTCTTCATCTCCCTCTTCATTCTCTTCAGTTACAGGGCCTCCATGGTAGAGCTGACTTTCATCTGGGCAAAAATCAATGTTAGTCCTCATGATGATGGATGTGTGCTGCACATTTGGGAGGAGGAATCTTGCTGGCTCTCTGAATCCTCTGAGGAACTTGTAAACATGCTTCTCTTGGATGCTCTTCTCCAGGAAGTGACTTCTTATGAGATACATCAGATCAATCCATTGTGGTTCCAAGCATCTTCTGAATGCTCCTCAAGGTTCACATCACTTACCAACATGATGGCTGTCACAACTCCTCCAATGTGCAGCTGGGGGTTCTTCTCCCTCTTCCCCTTGTCCAAGACCCAGCTTCTATAGGTACAGAGCTGCTCCATCAGCATAGTCACATAGCAAGGGTACTTGGTTGGCAGCCCCAGAAGTACTCCATCCTTGTTGGAGCTCACAAGTGGTTGCATTGCATTGTACATGAAGTCTAGCTCCTTTGTTGTTAAATTGCTTGGCTCCTTTCTTGCAAAGAAGGTATTTGCAAGAGCCTTGTGAGCACACCTCACAGCTGAATGCTTTAGGTGCTGGTTCGTTGTAACCCATGCATTAAACACAGCAATCAAGAAAGGAAATGGAAGAATTAACAGTAAGACATCATAGATTAAGTCTCAAATTCCCTAAACCTAACCCATTTCAAATCCCTAAAAAGACTACTCACTAAGCACCTTTAAAACCATTAATTCAAAGAGAAAGAGAGGACTAATAATGATTAGAGAGATTAAACAAGAAGATAAATGCAAACTTTAATTAAAATCAAGCAAAGATTCAAGTTATAAAAATCCAAAAGCTAAAACAGAGAAGAAAGAACTGTTGGATAAAAGAGTGTACCCAGAAATTAGGGATTTTTCGTATTTAAAGAAGTCCACGCAGAAATGGCAAAATTGTAAATAAGTGGTCTTCAGTCTGGGATCCTATCAGTCTACATGTGACCGATATGGTGATCGATAGGCTTTCTATCGGTCTAGAAGGTGACCGATAGGGTGATCGGTATACATACGGTATACTTCTATCGGTCACTTCTTTGACCGATAGCCTGATCGATAGCTCTTCTATCTGTCACTCCTTGATCGATAGCCATCGTGCCTTGACCCAAAGCTCCTCCTTGCTCCTCATAGCTCTATAAGAACCTAAAAACATCTTTTATGCAAAGAAAATGCAAACTACATCCTGAGTGCAACCTAAGTCCAAAAGGAGAAGAAAATGGGACAAAATATAAGGAAGACATGCAAAAGAGAACCGAAACATGCACTAAATGCTGGCCTAAATGATGTAAATGTATGAGACATCAGCTTATAAACTGGAATTGCTGCCCCACAGCAGCATTCACCCCGTATTTCAATGCAGTATTATTCAGTTATGATTTGTGCATTCATTCCATGGCTGAGTAATCTGTTAGATAGGTTAGGGTTGGTTCTTTGCTTGGATTTGTACTTATACTGATTCTAGGATTCATCAACTAGAAATCAAACCATATGTTTTTTAATAGATTTGAGAACATTGTTAATCACCAGAAGTAATCTTAGATGAGCAAAATTACTATCTACAAAGAGATTTGACATAGGAATTTTGTGAACAATGGAACCTGTTATTAATGCTTGTCTGAATTATTTGAATTTGCAAATAGTTTTTGAATTCTGGAATTTAGGCATAAATAATCGCTGCAACGAGAGTTGATTGGTTTTAAATAAGTGTTTCAAGTTCTAGATGGTTTAAATAATATCCTGACAGTATACATATTTTCTATCCAACTTTTTTGGCTGGTTAGAACAATGACCTTAACCTTTATCCCGTTGTAGTACATAGGTAAGGGTAATCAAATCGCTTGGGTTTCCAGAGCTATTAAACCTTTAGAGGCCTTAAACAATCTAGGAAGAATTAAAAGGAGGGTTTTCGCTATCACCAAGAGGTCTAGCTGTCACTACTAGGACCTTTAACTCTAAATAGCTGAATTATGAGATCTAATAACTAAATGAGACTCACTAGAGAAAAAGCAAGAAAAAGTCAAAAAAGATTCAAAAGACAAGGTGTGTAAGGTTAAAGAGTAAAGACAGATCCTGGGTGGTTAAATGAACATCCTTTAAGAGGATCTAAAGGCTAGCCCTTTAGCATAGGGTTTCTAGACAAGACAGATCCACTCTTGTGGTAAACGTCACTTTGAATCCTTATCACCATAGACGAGTTCTCGCAATGCGGTACAATGGAAGAAACAAGTATGAGGAGACAACCCTATAAAGCCAACACGCTTCCCTGGACAACTAATATCTTAGGCCAAGAACAGCGGATCTCATAGAAGATCGGTTTTGGAATCTACATTAAACATGGTCTTTGCTTGAGAGACGTTAAAGGCATAGATAGAAATAGCGAAGATAAACTAAGCATGAAAAACACCTAATATGAAATGAGTAATTACATTAAGCATAAGTAAACACCCAAGATCCAAAATTAACCCATTAACCCTAACCTTATCCCCAAACCACAATGAGACTACTCGCTAGTCATGATGTAAACTGTTGATCCTATTCAGGAAGGAATGGTGAACATCATTTTCAAAAAGTTGAAAGCTTTCGCAAAAGTAACTAAATTAAACAAGAAAAGTAAGCTCGAGCTACAATGGTGTTCTTTGTTTAGAGGAAGAAGATGACTAAAAAGGAGAGACACAAGGAAAATGAAAAGGGTTAACGTGGGTGCTCCCTTTCCCAAATCGTCTTAGGTGGGTATAAATAGGAGTGGTCCCAAAACCATAGCACTCGCTTTGTCACCGTGCATGGAAATGATCCAAAGCAAAAAGAAGACTCCATTGTCTTCATCTAGGTCACGGGCTTCGTGCCAATGTTACTCCTCGATATGGCTGACACCAGGTTTGTACATCGGCTTGACACCAATGTACCTCTTTCTTGAACGTGATCTGCAACAGGCTTCATCCCAGTGGAATACTCTGATATGGCTTAGGACGACGCCTTTTTCGATGCATGTGTATCGACTCCATCCTGGTGGAATTGGTCGTGGTGCAAACCTCGTGTATGCCTTTCACCGCCTGCGATCATGGATGTTTCCCAATGTGTTGCGGGGCAATGTGAACTTCATTGTGCCTTTTCTTTTCTGTGCCTAAGGTTCTTCCAGTTCTTTAATCCAAACTCCGCGGTAGTGTAAGTACCTGAAAATGGGCCCAAACATGCAGGAATACATAATGTAATACTCTAATGAGATCCTGGACCTAAATGGGTGAAAATCAGTAATGACTAGGACTTAAATGCAATGACTCGGCCCTAACTATCATGAAAAAACAGGAAAAGGATGCAAATATGAGAGGTATCAACACCCCCAAATTTGCCTTTTAGCTTGTCCTCAAGCTAACGCCAAACAGAGGGGTGGAGTTTGAAAGCAAATGTGTGATCAAGTTGAAAATGCCATTGAGTAAGAAATCAATTAAACGTCTAAGTCAACACTAGTTAAATGCAAATTGGATCTTCCCTACTAAAAAAACCTTAGCCATACCCATCTTAAAAACGATGAATAACCCTGCTTCGGCTAGATGCAAATTCAAATTCTCCTTATCCCTTTACATTCATTTGCAAATTTAAACCGCGGATCGTGCAAGTGTTCGTCAAACAACTCTATTAGCTAGGGGTAAGGCTTAGAGTCAATAATGAACTCGAGGTGACAGGGTTAAGCGTTTAAAGGATCGCTCAAGGAAATGGACTTGCCTAAATGCAAAATGCTAAAGGTAAGACTAACTGATGCATACGAAGTTAAATTCTCATGTACCAGAGATCCTATATCGACTTCTACCTGTTCCTTTATCCCAATATCGACCAATCCTAAGCTACCTGTTTCTTTATGGATCTTATTTCGGGGGACTTCTTCTTTTTATTTGGAGATTTGTTTCGGCTGTACTGGCTCCCTTCTTGTTGGTGCTTCTTTGATTTCACCTTTGGTGTTTGTTGGCCGGTTTTGACTTGATTGTTCTTGGCCTTCGTTGTTGCTTTTGAGCTTGCTTTTTCTGTTTCAGGTTGAGCCTCCTTCATAGCCACCATCTCCTTGTTTGTGTCCCCTCTATGGTCTATGGTGATCACCCTTGCCTTCTTTCCTCCCGATTTTCCCATCGATGTACCGTTAAGTCTAAAAACTCTTTTTTGTTCCATCCGTATAATCACCTAACCGATGTTGGCTCAAGAGCGAGCTAACGTCTACATGAGAATCTAAACTCATCGGTCAAACCCAACACCTTTTGCCTAAGGAAGTCCGAAAAGAGACCTTACATTTCTCTCGCAATAGTGTTTGGGCTTAAAAATAAAGGTTTGGTTTGGGTGGTTAGAGATACTTGGACTAGCAGAGGGTACTAAAATGGGGAAAGAAAGTCCAAGTCAAATCCTAGAGTTGTAATTCGAAACAAGCAAGATAATTATTTAAAAAAAGTTCTGGTATAAGTTCAAAGGGGGGAAAAGGTTCAAATCACAAAGCACCAGCCTAGGCAAAAATTTAAACCGTGAATACCAGGTATGGTGCTGCCTTTTATTCAGTTTTCAGACGAGATTCATTAAACAAGTAGAGACAAAGGCGTTAAATTTATGACTTTACAATGACATCTAAACGATTTGCACCTTACGCGAATGCTGCACACCCTGCATGCTTTTTGCAAATAGACTCCATCCTAGAATGAAATTGCTTGCAAAATTTTAAAGGTTTTTTCTTATGCAAGAGACTCAAAGGTGCAAACAGAAAGTAAGAAAACAAATCACTTATTAAGTACGTAACCCTCCCCCAAACTTAAATCACACAGTTTTTGTGTGACAAATGACCCAAAAAAGGCAACCAATAATACTAGGATTTAAAAATGATTTGGAGAAGGAGGGAAGAAAGAGGAGTACCTTCGGTTACATCGGCCTGTGACTGTGATGTTTGCTCGGTGTGATTGGTTGTCACGCTGAATTTGCCCTTCAACGGGTTGAATCCGATAATACTGATCGATATGTTCTCAACATGGGATGCATCCGCGGAATTTATCCGATATCACGTTTTTACAGTCTTCATCTCTATCAGTACTCGTGTTCTGACTGATGACAGGCTTTTGACCTCGAATCAATTCCTACACACACTCATGTCATTGCAGCATGTGAGGTATCAATCCAATGGGCAAGTAAGTCACTAAGAATGCAATAGTTCACTTAAGTCAAGCCAAATCAAGATAACAAGTTTGATCAACTCTAGTGATTAAACTAATCGAGACTAAGCAAAGAAATTTCAAAATAAGAGATTCAAATAGATTAAAGCAAGGATCTAAGATGGGGATTACTGACTAAGAGGGGATTAGAACCAAACTAGTGATGCTTCAAAACCATTCAAACAATGCTATCTTCTAAGCATAGGATTAACAGCTATAATCAGCCCAATTTATTGGGTACTCATCACCTTGCTAAGCATATATTCAAGACAACTTTCACTAGTGAACAGATGATTAGCAAGTATTCAAACAGAAATCCAATCGTATAAAGCCAAAATGTTTTTTGGACATCTAGTCCCTTAGGCTATGATAAACAAAAACAAATCCTCTAAAAGACTAAGCAGCATTTCATCAAATACTTACTAGGCATAAGAGAAAGCAAATATACTAAACAAGCTTGGCCAAAGAAAATATAGTGTTAAGCACATCTCATAGAGAGAAGATAATCATATTAAGAACAAGACATCACTAATCTAATCCTAAAACCCCTTTAATCTATTCCATCTTAAACCCTAAATAGGACTACTCACTAGTCAGATCAAAACCACAGATTCCAAAGAGAAATAATGGCTAAGCATGGTTAGAAAGTAGAATAGACAAGAATAGATAAAGACAAACACACAAATTCACTAAGCCAAGCAAGAATCATACAAAGATAAACTCAAAATGGAAACATTTTTAGCTAAGAACAGTAGAAAAAATAAATAAAATAAGAGTTGCCTAAATATTTTAGGACTTAAATATTTATAGGTAGGCTTAGAATCCCTAGTAAACTAAAGGAAAACTGATTTTTAAGCTGACTTGGCTGGACGAATCGACATCTTCAGTCGATACATACAACGATATTGGCTATCCTTGAGGGTGTATCGACGTGGTCTTGGTCGATACGGTGATCGATACATCGGGCTTCAGGGGTGTATCAGGTTGACCTTTCTCGGTGTAGACATCGATACAATCACCCTTTTTTTAAGGCATATGGAGCACTCCCAAGTCGATATGCTCTTTGATATTGTCCTGTCTCTTGTGTATCGGCTTTGATTCCCGATACACTGCCCAGTAGAAACCCATCTTGGTGTATCGAGGTCTTCCTGGTCGATACACCAAGATATCGACATGAAGTCCTCGATATCCAGTCCGATACATGTCATATCGGCCAAGCTACATCAATATCCTGCTCGATATTGGTCCATCCGACCTTGTCCTTCTCCTTGCTCCACTCCTAGGTCACACCCATTGCACCACTTGGTCTCCAAACACCTTCCTGTACTTGAATAAAACTCCAAATGCAAACAGAATGCAATACAACACCTAAAATTATACTAACTCCTAAATGTATGCAAATGGGGCAAGAAGAAGCAAAATATGCATGTTAAAGGACTAAAACTAGTGATGAATGCAGGGTAAGATCGTATAAATAGTGGGGAACACCCCCACACATGCTGATGCGGACATCGATCTCAATGTTGACACTGGCCAAGTACCCGAGGTGCGTGAGACCCCCATGATACGTTCAAGGACTAAGCAACTGAGAAAGAGGTTTAACTTGGCTATAGAAAACATTATAAAATCATTCGGACCAGAAGAACTTGCCTCGCTTGGAACAGGACACGACATATGTGTTGACGGTACGATGGATCGTACCGCCGGTCGTAATGACAGTACGGATCATACTGCGGGTCGTAATGGCCATACCACAGACGAGGGACGAACACTTGACATAATTGAAGACTTCACCCGTCTCACCATCACATCGCATGACCAAGGTAAGCCCACGATCTCTTTTAAACACAACTTGGTCGGAACTAACAATGCAGGACAGACCGGTACAATGACTTTAGCCAAGGAGTTACGAGAGGAGCAAGATGGTCCGTTGGATGTCAATTCTCAAGGCATAATGGAAGCTTCGTACATCATCATCACCAGAGGAGCTCAAGAGTACAACGACACTAAAGACTCTACATCTGCCGAAGCAAGCATCCGCACCATCAGCTCTATCCCAACCCATGACCTTGCACGCTTCACTAAGGTATTTTCAATTTATTTCTTCATGCAGTTTAAGTGACACGTCCCAGCGGTTCCTACAAACCCCAAGAGCACCCACGTTCGAGTCCCAGCTAGAGTTAAGAAGAACCGGCTTAGTTATTTTTATCATTTTAGTTTAGTGAACTTTCCTTTTATAATTTCTTAGTTTTGTGTGCTTTGTAGCAAACCATGTTGTCGTTTTTGCTTTGTTTTCTTTTGCTTTTACTTTGGCCATAGGGATAGCTGATATGACCATTTATAAGATCCCCTTGCAGCCGTGTATTTTTAGTTACCATTGATTATCAATAAAAAAGCCAAACTGCTTCAATGACTTCTAGAGAAGCTATTCTCGCCTTCTGCTTGATTTCTTTAGTGGATTCTCTTGAGGTTAAGCCCGTGTTGTATGAGAGTTTCACCATCACTCTGTGGTACACTTCGATCCGCCAACAACTCCATTCAACCCGATCCCACACAAGAGAGCAACTGCCAGCGTATTAGATCTTCACCATCGACCATCAAACAAGTGCAAGAGAGAGCAAACGCCAGCTTGTATTCACCATCCCCCATTCGGTTCATATAAGCTCTCCTGAATTTTTATAGCTTCAGGTGTCAGAGCCAAAGGTTCCTACCTTTGGTTTTTCTATCCCTCTCCTTTAAATCCGTATTTGTTGATTACTTTGCTTTCAAGTTGTTCATTTTATTTTATCTCTTGAAAAACCGAAAAACTTTCGCTGACTTTACTTTTCATTAGACTTTGCTTTAACTTTTATAAAAGAAAATCTTCAATATATATATATATATAGATCCGGTTTGCTTGTTTTTATTTTCATTGCTTAAGTGTTAGTTGTATTCATAAATCTATAAAATCCATAAAAAGTTTTCTTTATGTTATCTTGCGTTCTAGTTCTTTGCTATATGTTTAGTGTTACTAGTTTTGTCTCTTGATCAGCTTTTCTGGTTATTAGATAAGTTAGTAAACTTTTGTTAGTCTTATGTTCGTTTGTATCGTGACGAGTTTGTTAAGTTGTGCAAGGAACTCTACTTAATAATAACATGAGAGAAGGAGAAACAAGCCCCCAAGATGCCATGTTGCATTGCCGCTCTAAGGGAAGATTTTAGGACCATGGCGGAGACCGTAGGGACTATGCGTTAAGAGTTTGGTGCTAGGATCGAGCAAATGGAGACCCGGCCAAGGCGAGCCCCAATACACGAAGAACCCATACAACCGGAGCATGACGATGATATGACCGAGATAGATGAGGATATTCGCGATCCTATCTGACGTCAACCGCAGAGTCGAAAAGACCCCCTTCAAAGAAACCCTGCTCGTGAGGTAGATACTAGAGAACAGAACCATGACATTAAATTTACCCCTCCTACTTTTGCAGGTAAATCAAACCCGAAGATTTACATGGACTGGGAGAGAAGGATAGACCACATCTTTGCATGCTACGTGTATGCCGAGCGAAAGAAAGTGGCCGTGGATCTCTAGTGAAATACCACCCGGACTACCACCCCTCCGAGGCATTTAGCACCAGATTTATCTCGTACCCGGAGCTGCGCTGCCAAACAAGCTGGCTTACCATATGAATCCGGTGGAAACTAAGGAGCTTGAGCAGCAAGTAAGAGACTTTATGAACAAGGAATACATACGAGAAAGCCTTAGTCTGTGTGTTGTGCCCGTGTTGCTTGTTCCCAAGAAGGATGGGACATGGAGAATGTGCGTATACTGTCGGGCCATCAAAAACATCACGATCAAGTACCGGCATCCGATCTCACACTTAGATGACATGCTTGATGAGCTGAGCGGAGCCACCATTTTCTCCAAAGTCGACCTCAAAAGTGGATATCACCAAGTGAGATGAGGGAATGAGACAAGTGGAAGACAGCTTTCAAGATGAAGCAGGGGCTATACGAGTGGTTAGTCATACCATTTAGCTTGACCAATGCACCGAGTACCTTCATGCGATTGATGAATCAGGTTCTTAGGTCCTACATTGGTAAATTTCTAGTAGTATATTTCGATGATATACTAGTATACAGTAAGAGCTCCTCTGATCAATTTAAACACCTTGAGATTGTTTTAAAAACACTTCGAAAGGAAGGCTTATTTGGTAACCTAGAAGTGCTCCTTTTGTACTAATAAGCATGTCTTCTTAGGCTGTGCAGTGAGTGAACATGGACTACAAGTTGACGAGGAGAAGATTAAAGCTATAGGGGAATGGCTAACACCAACTACCATCGGAAAAGTACGAAGCTTCCAAGGGCTGGCAAGTTTCTATAGGCGATTCGTACGAGACTTTAGTACCATAGCTGCACTGCTCACCTCCGTGATCAAGAAGAATGCACCATTCAGTTTGGGATCAGCTCAAGATGCAGCTTTCAGTATGCTCAAGGACCGGCTCACACAAGCACCAGTGCTCGCTATGCCTTTTGCTTCTTCAACGAGTTCTAGAGAAGCTATTCTCGCCTTTTGCTTAATTTATTAAGTGGATTCTCTTGAGGTTAAGCCCGTGTTGTATTAGAGTTTCACCATCACTCTGTGGTACACTTCGATCCGCTAACAACCCCATTCAACCCGATCCCACACGTGAGAGCGACCGCCAGCGTGTTAGATCTTCACCATCGACCATCAAACGAGTGCAAGAGAGAGCAAACGCCAACTTGTATTCACCATCCCCCATCTGGTTCATATAAGCTCTCATGAGTCTTATATCACATGCCTTTTGCTTGTCCTTAAGCAAACAAACTAAGACAAGAAGGGAGTGGGTTTTGAAGGTTGGAACTCAAATAAAAAAATGTTAAGGTAAAGAAGTGAAATCAATGTCCAAGTGCCTAATTGTAAGATGCAAAACATAATCAGTTATACTTTAAAGAACCTAACCATGCTTATCCAGTTTCAAAATGATCTCTAGCTCAGCTTAGTCAAATGCTGAAATCAATCAACTCTTTAACATTCAATTAAACTTTGTAACCAATGAATCATATTCAAACAAATCAAGTGGAATCATTTGGAAAAGGGATAAGGTCATGAGATAAAAATGATCTCATCAAAATGTGGGTTCAAATGCAAGCATTTCTATCAAAAAGGAATGAGCTTAGACATAATGCTAAAGGTGAAGCACAACTTATGCATACAAGGATTGATTACTATCTACCCAATACCTAAATTGTTCTAAACCCCAAACTCTTAACCGAAACCAAACCCATTCCTAGCTACCCTTTTCTTAACACTCTTCCTTCACTCTTAACACTTGATCATCTTTTAGGGAAGCTTCTGATCTCACCATGTTGTGGCCTTCTTTGTGCTCCTTTGTTGTGGGCGCCTTCTTTTTGTAGTGGAGAGTCACCTAAATCCAATACCTAAATTATTCTAAACCCCAAACTCTTAACCCAAACCAAACCCAATCCTAGCTACCCTTTTCTTAACACTCTTCCTTCACTCTTAACACTTGATCATCTTTTAGGGAAGCTTCTGATCTCACCATGTTGTGGCCTTCTTTGTGCTCCTTTGTTGTGGGTGTCTTCTTTTTGTAGTGGAGAGTCACCTAAAGCACAAAAACAACTCCTGAAAGTCTTTCTTTTAAGCTCACAAAGAAGAGTGAAACACCCAGGATCACCAAGCTTCTTGACATCTAATACCTCAGCTTTAGCTATAGCTTCTTTCAGCTAATTTTCAACATAAACACCTCTAAGCTTCATCTGAATAGCATAGAGAGTGGTATACTTTTCCACAAGCTGTTTCTTAAACCTTCAAGGAAAAGGGAGAGCTGGCTTGTGAGGAGAAAGGTCATAGATATTGTCTTCCTGCTTTGCCTTACCAATCACAAGTGGCGTACTCTTCTTCTCTTCCTTGGTGGTTTCTTCTTCAAGAGACTCTTCCTTGACATTCTCTTGGCTGGCGTCAGTTTCTAGAAACTCCTTTCCCCCACTCTGAAGTTCAATATCCTCATTGAGCAATGAAAGGAAGTCCTCTAGGATAGCCTCTTCTTCAGCCAAGAGAGACTCTTTCTTGGTAGCTATAGCATTGCAGAACTCCTTAGGGTTGGCTTCTGATTTTTCAGGAACGTTTCCTTTAGGTTTAGGTCCAGCAATGCCTCTGTTATTCTCAATTGTATTCATTCTTGATGCTAACCCATCAATCTTAGTAGAGAGCTCAACATGGAAAGAGTCCATCCTGTTATAAACTTCAACAAACTTCTTGGTGATCTCCACATTTGTAGCTTGTTGCCCTTGAAGGAGCTGTTGCAGCATTTCTTTCATCTCAGCATCATTGGTGTTTGAGGAACTTTCTTGGCCTTGTGTAAAACCAGGAGGAGCAAATTGCTTTGGCTGGAAGTTGCCTTGGAAGTTATTCTTTGGAGCATATTCTTGGTTAAATGGCGCAAAAGGTCTTTGATGATTCCCTTAAGGCTGTTGTGGAGGATAAACCTGATCTTGGGGATTAACAACATTGTTGCTTCTGTAAGAGAGGTTGGGATTAGGCCTGTAGTTGCCATAGTTGTTGTAGCCTCCCTGATTTCCTACATAGTTCATCTCTTCCACTTATAGTTCTTCCTCACTTGGCACAACCATTTCCAAAACAAAGTTCAGCTCTTTATACTACACTTGAAGCAACTTGTCAAGCCTAGAGTTCAGCTCCTTTAGCTCTCTTCTTTTGGACTCTAACTCCTTCTTTGTATTGCCCTCTTCTCCTCTGTCATTTCTATCACTTTGAGCCAAGTTTTCAACAAGCTCAAGACCTTCATCCACATCCTTAGAGAGAAAGTTTTCATTACTAGCTGTGTCAAGGAGTATCATTATATTGTGGAGAGCGCCTCTGTATAGTGTAGAAAGCAAGGATTCAGTTGAGAAGCCATGGTGTGTATATTGAAGAGTATAGCCTTTAAACCTTTCCTATGCTTATCCAAAGGACTCATTGCTTCTTTGAGAAAACTCTGAAATTTCATTCCTTATCCTTGCAGTCCTAGATGTACTAAATAACTTTGCTAGGAATGCCTTTTTACACTAATCCCAGCTTGTGATACTCCTTTGCTGAAGATTCTTTTCCCAAAGATGTGCTTTGTCTCCTAAGCTCAATGGGAATAACTTGAGCTTCAAGCTGTCCTCACTTACCCTATTGATATTTATTATGTTGCAAAGTATGTCAAAGTTATCCAAATGGTCTAGAGGATCCTCTAGTGGGAGACCATGGAACTTGTTGTTCTGCACCATAGGGATTAAGCCTGACTTGATTACGAAGTTGTTGTTTAGTACTGGTGGAGGGATGATGCTATTCCTATTGTTATATGCGTTAGGAGCATCACCAGCACCAATAGGCCTCATGGGGCGTGCTGCATGTGTAGGTCCTCTCTGACCTTGCTGACCTTGGATTCCTTGTTGTACCTGAATGCCAGCAACTCCCTGAACTCCTTGTGCTCCTTGGGGACCCTGAAACCGCTGATCATCTATACCATGGTGCTCCATGTTGAGCTGATGGAACCTTTGCATTCTTTCCCTTTCGTTGTCGGCTCTTAATGCTCTCTCAATCTGCACAATGTTGTTCTGATAAGGAAGCAGATTCTGATTTCCTCTAGATCTCAGGTTCATGCACCTATAAGAGAAAGAGCAAGTTTGCAAATCAGTAACTGAACAGAAAATAACAGACTAATCTCAAGCAATATATAAATCCTAATGCTTATAACAAGCCCATATGGCAACTGCGCCAATTTGATGACAGGCTTTTGACCTCTGATCAAATTCTACACTCATGTCATTGCAGCAAGTGAGGTATCAATCCAATGGGCAAGTAAGTCACTAAGAAAGCAATAGTTCACTCAAGTCAAGCCTAATTAAGATAACAAGTGTGATCAACTCTAGTGATTAACTAATCAAGACTAAGCAAAGCAATTTCGAAATAAGAGATAAAAATAGATTAAAGGAAGGATCTAAGATGGGAGTTATTGACTAAGAGGGGATTAGAACCAAACTAGCGATGCTTCAAAACTATTTAAACAATGCTATCTTCTAAGCATAGGATTAACAGCTATAATCAGCCCAATTTCTTGGGTATTAATCACTTTGCTAAGCACATATTCAAAACTACTTTCCTTAATGAAAAGATGATTAACAAGCATTGAAACAGAAATCCAATCATATAAAGCCAAAATGTTCCTTAGACATCTAATCCCTTAGGCTAAGATAAACAAATCCTCTAAAAGACTAAGCAGCATTTCATCAAACACTCACTAGGCATAAAAGAAAGCAAAGATACAAAACAATCTTGGCGAAAGCAAATCTAGTGTTAAGCACATCTAATGGAGAGAAGATAATCATATTAAGCACAAGACATCACTAATCTAATCCAAAAACCCCTCTAATCTATCCCATCTTAAACGCTAAATAGGACTACTCACTAGTCAGATCAAAACCACATATCCAAAGAGAAATAATGGCTAAGAATGATTAGAAAGCAGAATAGACAAGAATAGATAAAGACAAACACACAAATTCACTAAATTAAGCAAGAGTCTTACATAGATAAACTCAAAAGGGAAAAGTTTTTAGGTAAGATTAGTAGAGAAAATAAATAAGATAAGAGTTGCCTAAACATTTTAGGACTTCAAGTATTTATAGGGAGGCTTAGAATCCCTAGTAAACTAAAGGAAAACCGACTTTTAAGCTGACTCGGCTGGACCATATCGGCATCTTCAGTCGATACACACATTGATATTGGCTCTCCTTGAGGGTGTATCCACGTGGTCTTGGTTGATATGGTGATCGATACATCGGGCTTCAGGGGTGTATCAGTTTGACCCTTCTCGGTGTAGACATCAATACAATCGCCGTTTTTCTAAGGCATATGGAGCACTCCTAAGTCGATATGCTCTTCGATATTGTCCTGTGTCTGGTGTATTGATAACTAGGTTTTTAAGGTCTAGTTTGAATCAAAGCCTAAAACACAATATAGTTGTAGTATAGTGAAAGAGGTGTCAATCCCGCTCGGGTTGTCTTGAAAGATACTAAGAATGCAAGAGCTTTATAAAGCTAAGTGAGAACCAGATTAATTAAGGAGAAAATCTGTAAAAACTAAATGCAACTACTAAATGACCACGAAAACTATTTTAAAATCCCTACTGATGGGTTAAACAACTACTAGATGACTCCTAAGAATTTAAAATGCAAAGCTACTGGTTTTTAAAATTCGAACACTAAAGGCAGACAGAAAAGGAAAGTCCTAACAACCTAGGAAATGACTTTTAAGAAACTAAGACAAAAGATGCAAACTTTAGAACTAGGAAATGATGACTTTGAGTTTTAAGATGCTAAAAGTGGATTCAAGGTTTAGGGTCATGCTTAAGAGGGTTCAAGATTCAAGCTTTGGGTTTGAAAACATAGATCTACACGTGTGAGTGCTATCTCTAAGCCTTGAGAAACTAAAGCTAGATTTATCCATGGCGTGTGGTATAAATCCTTTCCTCAACCTTTCCTCCTAACCCATGGCATGTGGTGGAAAGAAAGGATGAAGAACATGAAGCATAGATCTCAAATAATGGCCTAACTAGCTCCATAAGCATCCATGGCATTTGGGAAAGGATGAGCTAGTCTCTTGGATTTGGGTTTAAGGGATCTCCTGAATCCTGCTAAGGTAAAGAAATCACTGAGATCAAAGAGATCTTTCTCAAGAGTCTCTAGGCATTAAAACCCCCAAATCCAAGAAGAGAATAAGTTAAGTACAAGAAAAAGACCAAAGCTTAAACCTTTAAACCCCTTAATCACCCCAACATTAAACCCATAAATGACTACTCGCTACACATGAAACACACGAAAATGCAAAGGAAGAAAAGATATACATGATTAAACTACTAAGCAAGAGAGATTTAAGAGAAATACATAGATTAAAAACGGATTAAAGTTCTACAAAATAAGAAAAGCTTAAAAAGTAAACAATGGCGGTTTTTCAAAGCATAAAGATTCCTCGAAAACTAAACAAGAAAGAGACAATATGAGCTGTCCGGATAAGGTTCCGAGATCGATCGGAGCAGTCGATCTTCTCCTCGATCTTTCTCGTAGAACGTCTTCTCTCGCTCGATCTTCGGGTCGATTCGGTAGGGTTGATCGAGTGCTTCCATCGATCTTCTGGTCGATCCTCGGATGATCGAGTCGTGACCTCGATCTGGTCCTCGTTCTTCCTGGGCTTAGTTCTGTGTCCGTACTCACGTTCGATCACTTTGGTCGATCTTGATCTCGATCCTCTTCCTTGAAACGACCCGAGTAAGTCGATCTTCTGGTCGATCTCATCTAGATCGACCTACCTAGCTCGATCTGCGCCTCGATCCTGGTTCCTTTGCTGCATGGCTGAGTTCCTCCACGTATCCATAGACTCCCTTTCGATCCTTAGCATGTCCATGCACCCTCCATAGCTCCAGTGTATCCAAAACAACCTGAATATGATGCAAGAATGAAAGAAATATGCAAAATGCTAATGCAAAGTGTTCTAGGATCTAAAATGAGATAAATGGTGCAAACTAGCCTATTGTGAGAGATGTATGCATGAAAACTACTCTAAATGCATGCTAAATATGCGAAATATATGAGTATATCAACTCCCCCAAACTTCCCTCAATCAAACAAAATTCAAGCTAGGAAGAGAGGTTTAAAAGTGAAAGATCAAATTTGCAAAAGTGTTTAAGAAAATGAATCAATTCAATGGTCCTAGTTCTCAATTCTAAAATGCAGTACACAAACTTATACTCCAAAGATCTTAGCCATATTCATCACATATTGAATCTCAAATCATGACTCTCCTATTCCAAACAATCCAAGAATCCTAACCTTTAACATTCAATTAAGATCAAACCGTGAATCACACTTATACATTTAAAACCGAATACATTTGGCTAGGGACAAGGTCATAAGATAACAATGATCTCATTCATGAGGATAATTCAAGCAATGGGTTATCTCAAAAAGGGTTGAACTTATGCATAATGCTAAAGGTAAAGGCAATTGATGCATACATGACTAGACTCTCATCTACCCATATACACTAACAATGATCCTAATCCCTCTCTCATTCATTTTCTTTCTTTTTTTACAAGCTCACTCGCCCCCTAGAGACTACCCAAAACAACAAGGCAAGACGCCTAGCATAACCCAATTAAACACATCATTCAAACCTTCTTATAGCTAGTGGTATGGCCATATATATACTTAGATCTTTTCTTTTCTTTTGATAGCTCTCTTCAGATATTTTTTTTCTTTTTTACTTGGCCTTTAGGCTCTTTTTTTATTTTTATTTTTCTTTTTGAGAGCTATCTTCTTTTCAAACTTGAGCTTTTACTTAAAACAAGGCCAGCCACTTTAAACTATGCATCCCTTTTGTTCAAACCTCAAACACCAATTCTTTTCAAACCGAAACAAGTAAGCATAATCAATCAACACCCATGAATTCCCACCCCCAAATTTAAGCCTAAAACTAGCTTCAATATGCAAAGCTAGCATCAATATGAGAGCATAATCATGTCGCCTAAACCTAACACTTTATGCCAAGTTCAACCGAAAATTAAGGCCTCACAAAATCACACACGAAAAATTTGGCTTGCAAGGAGGGTAAGGGTTAAGGTGAGGAGTTCTATTCAGGCTTACAAAAGAGTGGTGAAAAGGATAAGAAAGCCTAAATATGTATATGTAATCCATGTATTCTTTCTCAAATGCACAAGTATGATAATTCAAAATTCAAGGTAAGGTTTCACTTGATAGGAAAGGATTCAATCTATGTTTGTTCAACTTAAGCCACGAAAATCAAGACAAATCATCCAAATATGGTTAGAGCTTACTTTCAAAGCTTGTGAAAAGCATCAAAGAACTACTAACTAGGGCCTTGAACCAGTTCATGAGCTAAAAACACTTTACAAGGAAAATTTTATATCATTGCCCCCCATGCAAATGCAAACAACCTAAATGATAAAAATTCTAGACTCAATCGTAAAATATTTGACAATGCAAATGCAAGCTACATAATTTTTTTGAAATTTTCGAAAATACTTCTGATTTGTTTTTGTATTTTTCTATGCACTTAGATGAATGCAATGCATGAAGGCTCAAGGATGCTAACACAAAATAAGATACAAATAAAAACATGTCAAAGCACACACTCACCCCCAAACTTGAATGCACCGTCTTGGTGTCAAACAAATTCAAGAGGAGATCAAAAACACAAAGCAAAAATTAAACAAAAATGCATGATATATACAAGGGTTTGTGTTTTGGTACCTCGGATTTAGGCATGACTGGAGTTTGAGGTTGCTTCTGTCCTCCATCTCTTTCTAGGAGTGTCATGGGGGATCTACTTGTCCTTACTCCTGCGTGTGCCTTCGTGGAGAGAAAGACGCCCAGCTTGATTGCTTTCTTGATGCTCACGGATCTCCACCCCTCCGGTTGATCTCCTCAACCTCATCACTCGAAGACTCCTCAGATGAGCTTCCTTGTAGGGCTTTGATCTTCTTGGCCAGCTTCTTGATCATCTTGCCTTGCCACTTGTTAACCTTGCGCTGAATCTCAACAATCGAGGCAAGGAACTTCTCAGCCTTTGTGCGTGGCTCATAGTTTAGCTTGGGGAGATCAAAGCTTGGTGGTATCTTAGCATCTGTAGTTGATGTCACTGCATATTGCATGCATTTTGAATACATATAAGTTAGCTTTTCATGCATTTACATCACACTTTAGGCTAGATTGCATCGCTTTAGGTCCTAGAGCATTCTTGCACCAGCATACGCATGTTTCTTGCATTTTGCATCATATTCAGGTTGTTTCTGGCTACTTTGGAGTCGTGGAGGTTCGTGGACGTGCTGAGGCTAGTGTGGAGGTTCGTGGAACGTCGGATGTTTGCTAAGGACCAGAGTTCGGGGAGCAGATCGAGCATGGCAGGTCGATCTAGATGAGATCGACCAGAAGATCGAGTAGCCCAGGCGATCCAAGGGAATTGATTGAGACGAAGATCGAGTGAAGCAATCGATCAAGTGGTACGGACGTAAATGACGCCATGCAGAGCGAGAGCCGGATCGAGTCCACCACTCGATCCGACCGAAGATCGATACCAAGATCGAATGTAACACTCGATCCAGCGAAGAAGATCGAGACCCAGATCGAGTAGAAGACACGATGTCCGAAAGTGATCGAGAGAGCCGCTCGATCCCGAAGTCGATCTCTGTCCTTTCAACCGATTTTGGCCGCTAGGGGGGGGGGGGAGACCATCGAGCTGTGTGGCCCATTTTGGGAAGGCGGCGATGATCTTTTCCCACACACTTTTTCATTCTTATCTTTTTATGCTTTTTCTCTCTTGTTTGGAGACGATCCGACATTGTTAGACTTTGAGCTTTGTTCTTGAATATTTCAAATCGTTTAAGTTTAATCCATCGTTCTTATGTTTATCGTTTCATCTTTCAGGCTTATTTCGGTTATTTCCATGTGTAGCGAGTAGTTTTATTTGGGTCTCGGGGTTGAGAGGATTCACGGGGTCTAAAGGGTTTTCAAGTTTGTTGTTTTCTCGTTCTTAATAGCTTTCTCTTCTAAGATGTTGAGTCCCTAAGGCTTAAAGAGTCTCACGCCAAGATCTTTATGATCAGAGAGAGCTCTTACCTTGACAGGATCCAGAGATCTCTGAAAATCACATCTTAGAGGCTAGTAACTCTTTCCCAAATGCCATGGTAGTTTAGTGGACTAGTTAAGCCGCATGGTTGAAATCTGTTTTCCTTGCCTCTCAATCTCTTTTTCCACCAAACGCCATGGGTATGGAGGAGAGAATGAGAGAGTGATCCATACCACACGCCATGGATGGGTCTTGTTTTGTTTTCAAGGCTTAGAGAATATCACAAAGTGAGTAGATCTAGAGTTTTCAAACCATGCTTGGACCTTTGAAACCCCTAACATGAATCTCAACCCTAGACCCTTCTTTCTTAGCATTCTTACATCTTCGTTAATCATTCGCTTGATATTCGTCGCATCCTGGTCATTTGTTTCTTCATACTTGCATTTTTAGACGAGATTGATCCAAACTGCTCGATCTAGTGGTCGATCATGTGGTCGATCCACTAGTCGATTTTAGTAATTCATAGCCTTGCATTTTAATTATTCTGTTTGTTCCTCGTGGTAGTTTCTTGGTAATTTTAAAATAGTTTTGCATTCTATTTGGTTGCTGTATATAGTTTTTAGGATTTTTACAAAATCGCTTATCATTTGGTTGCTGCATATAGTTTTTAGGATTTTTACAAAATCGCTTATCATTTGCCTAGCTTTACACTGCTCTTGCATTCTCTTTGACCTTCCTAGCTCCTAGAAATGGATTGACACTCACATGCATACTGTACTACAACCTGGTCTTGCATTTCAGTTTTGATAGCCTCATTGCATCCTCACCTTGCAAAAATATCGTTATCAAATGGCGCTGTTGCCATTTTAGGAGTGTTAGAAAGCATAGAGATTTGGAGCTTAGTGAAGACTAAGCTTTACTTTGTTTAAGTTACTAATATCTCTACTCTCAAACGTGTTTCTTTCAGGTACATGCATCTTCGTTCAAGGGGAGACAATAATCTACTTCAACCCTTGGACAACATCCATCAACTTGGTTATTCACGGCAAAGAAGAGTACGAGAACAAGCTAGAGCTTTTAAGGAGATTGTTCAGCACGGTTTGGTTGACTTCGAAGCTATGGCTGAACACGAGCATCCAGAGGGACCTCCTCCAGCTCACGGGGCAGTGGGAAGGGGCAATGGAAACCCCCAACACGCGGCTAGACCCCTAAGGATCATAGGAGCCGGAGATGCTCCCAATACTCATCACAATAGGTTTGAGATCACTCCTCCTCCTGTACAAAACAAGAACTTCGAGATTAAGCCGGGTTTCATTTCCATGGTGCAAAACAACAAGTTCCACGGCTTAGCAATGGAAGATCCCTTGGAGCACCTCGGCAATTTCGAGCAAGTATGTGGGATGATCCAGATAAACGGCATATCCGAAGATGCTTTCAAGCTGCGTCTCTTTCCATTCTCTCTTAGAGACAAGGCTAGACATTGGGAGAAAACACTTCCTCAAGGCACCATCACCTCATGGGCCGAATGTAAGAAGGCTTTCCTCTCAAAGATATTCCCTAGCACCAGAACAGCAAGGCTAAGAAGCGAGATCGGCGGCTTCACGCAAAGGAATAATGAGACTTTCAATGAAGCCATGGAACGATTCAAGGACTACACTATCCAATGTCCTCACCACGGTTTCAGCAAAGAGACTCTTCTAAGCACTATATACCGCAGAACTTCACCAAAGATCAGGTTGTTCCTTGATACGGCAAGTAAGGGGAACTTCCTTGGTCAAGAGGTAGAAGAAGGCATGGAGCTGATTGAGAACTTAGCACTAAGTGACGGCAACTATGCTGAAGATTATGACCGTGCACCGCGAGGTTCTGAGCTAGAGTCTCACATGAAAGAGTTGAAATCATTACACGAGAAGATTCACAAGTTGGTTTTGGCAAATCAGAAGCATGTTCACTTTGTTGGTGAAGCGGATGAGAGCCAAGAGGAGCTTAAGTTGAGCCAAGAAGAAGCCAATTGGGTGGCGGGTCAAAACAACTACAAACCTCAAGGCAGCACTCACGGCTACAACAAGAACAACAATCTCTCATACCGCAGCACCAATGTAGCAAACCCTAAGGATCAAGTGTACCCTGCTCAGCAAGCAAAGCCTTTCGTACCATACAACAAAGGTTTTCAGCCGAGTGGTGGCTTCCAAGGGCAAGGGCAGAACAACTTCCAAGGACAAGAGCAAGGAAACAAGGGTTATACGCCAATGTACCCTCCGGGCTTTGTACCTCAGCAGCAACAACCGATGCAACAACAAGTTGATCCTGTCCAAGTTATGTTCCAACAATTGATTCAAGGGCAAGCCTCTACAAACCAGAAGTTTTCCGAGATGAATTGATAGACACTCTTTGAGCAAGGGTTAAATTGCAGTGAGGTTATCAAACTCAAATGCAAGACATGTTGTAGTACAGCAAGCAAGAGAGAGTCAATCCATGCATAAGATGATAGAGAATGCACAGAGAATACAAGGACTAATGCAAATCTAAGCGAAATGAGATGATTTATGAGAAAATCTCTAAAAACTAGATGCAGCAACTTAAATAGAATGCAACCTATTTTAAAAATACTAGAAATGAAGAAACTACCACGAGAAACAAACAGAATAATTAAAGGAGAAAGCTTCAAATTATTTAAATTCGACTAGTGGTTCGACCATGATATCGACCACTAGACTGAGCAGTAACAATCGATCTCGTCTAAAAATGCAAGAACAGTAAAACTAATGACCAGGATGCTATCAGAGATCAAGCGAAAGACGAGATAAGATGTAAAGATGCTAAAAGAAAGGGCCTAGGGTTGAGATTCATGGTCAGGGGTTTCAAAGGTTCGACCTTGGGTTTAAAACTTTAAATCGGCTCACTTGGTGAGGATCTCTAAGCCTTGAAAACTAAGCAAGATCTATCAGTGGCTTTCGGTATAGATCACTCCTTCATCCTCTCCTCCAAACCCATGGCTTTTGGTGGAAAGAGAGGTCGAGGGGCAAGAAAAACAGATATCAAATGAATGGCTTAACTAATCCCCCAAACTTCCATGGCTTTTGGGAAGGGGTAACTAGTCTCTAAGGTGTGATCTTCCGAGGCTCCTGAATCTTGTCAAGGTAAGGAACCTATCGGATCATGAAGCTCTTGGCGTGAGAGTCTTCAAGCATTGAGATCTCAACACCTTAGAAGAGATAGCCATTGAAAACGTTTAGAAAAACCCCAAGATCGAAACCCTTTAGACCCCTTAATCCTCTCAACCCCGAACCCAAATAAACTACTCGCTACACATAGAGTAAATCAAGCAAAGCATGTAAAACGAGACGATGAACATGAAAAGAAAACTAGATTGAAACAGAAATGATTCGAGTACAAAGTTTAAGAAAAACGCGAGTTCAACAATGGTGTTCTTTACGAAAACGAGAGAGAAAACATAAAGAAAAAGATAAGGATCTGAAATTGTGTGGGAAAAGGACGTCGCCGCCTTCCCAAAATACCGAAACAAGCTGATGGTCCCCCCCTCGCTAGCAGCCAAAAACGGTTGAAAAGACAGAGATCGACTCCAGGATCGAGCGGTTCTCTCAATCATATCCGGACATCGTGTCTTCGGCTCGATCTGGGTCTCGATCATCATCGGCGAATCGAGTGTTGCATCCGATCTCGGTATACTCGATCAAGTGGTGTACTCGATCTGGCTCTCGCTCTGCATGGCGTCATTTACGTCCGTACCGTTTGATCGACTGCTTCACTCGATCCTTGTCTCGATCATTCTCCTTGGATCGCCTGGTTGGCTCGATCTTCTGGTCGATCACCTCCTGGATCGACCGGCCATGCTCGATCTGCTCCTCGATCTCTGATCCTTAGCATATATCCGAGCTCCCACGAAATGCTACATCAGCCTCAACACGTCCACGAACCTCCACGACTCCAAAGCAGCCAGAAACAACCTGAATGTGATGCAAAATGCAAGGAAAATGTGTATGCTGATGCAAGACTGCTCTAGGACCCTAAGTGAAGCATTCTAACCTAAAACATGATACAAATGCATGAAAAGCTAACTAATGAGTATGCAAAATGTATGCAATATGCAATAACATCAACTCCCCCAAACTTACTTCTTGCTTGCCCTCAAGCAACAGAAAATAAGTA
This sequence comes from Thlaspi arvense, assembly GCA_911865555.2. Lineage (NCBI taxonomy): Eukaryota > Viridiplantae > Streptophyta > Magnoliopsida > Brassicales > Brassicaceae > Thlaspi > Thlaspi arvense. The sequence goes on from OU466863.1 coordinate 40,002,348, forward strand.
AGGAAGAGAGGTTTTCCGAAAAATTAATGGGGGTTTAAACTTTTTGCAAAGGTGCCTTTCAAATGAATCAATCTCAATGTCCTAGTTAACAGTTCTAAAATGCTATGCTTACACTCATACTCCAAAGAACTTAGCCTTACTCATCACACAAAGAAATTTAAATCATGACTCTCCTATTCCTAACAATCAAAGAAACTCATCCTTTAACATTCATTAACATTCGAACCATGAATCAAACTTATGCACTTTAAAGCAAAACACATTTGGCTAAGGGTGAAGGTTATGAGCATTGAATGATCTCATTTGAAAAGGGTTTATAATTAGAACAAGGGTTTCTCTCAAAAATGGTTGAACTTGTGCATAATGCTAAAGGTAAAGACAATTTATGCATACATGATTAGATTCTCATCTACCCATGTAATCTAACAAACGATCCTATACCCCTCTCATTTAACAAATTTTATCCTCACTAACCACTTAAGAGTCTACCCTTATTCTTCACAAACTTAGCAATCCCCAATTCGAAACAAATACATTTTTAAACTTTTAGGCTAGTGAAAAGGTTTTGAAAATAATTTTTGCTCTTTAGATATTTCTTATTGGTAGCTCTCTTATTTTTTTTTTTCTTTCACTTTTTTTTAATTTTTATTTGGCACTTAGGCTCTTTTATTTCTTTTTTTATTTTTTTTATTTTGGGAGAGCTACCTCCTGAAATTTATTAGAGCATACTTAGTTTTAAACACAACCTTTCACTTAAAACCCATTTCTTTCTTTAAAACACAAAGCTCTTTGAAACCGAGAACAAATAGGCAAGAAAGCAACCCCAATGATCCCCCAAACTTATCTTAAGCCTATACCTAGCTTCAAAATGCAAAGCTAGCAATCATATGAAAACCAAATCATGTCGCCTAAACCTAACACTTTATGCCAAGTTCAAACCGAAAGGAAGGCCTCACAAAGATGTCACACAAGAACATTTGGCTTCAAAGAAGGGTAAGGTTCAAGGAGGGAGTTCTACTTAGGCTCACAAAGAGTGGTAAAAAGGAAGAAGAGAGCCTAAATATTTTAAAATCATGTGTTCCTTTTCAAATGCATAAGAATGATAATTAGAATTTCAAATTAAGGTTTTCACTTATTAGGATGAGTTTCAAATCATGAGAGTTCAATTTAAGCCACGAAAATCCTAACAAGTGATCCAAGCATGGTAAAAACTTACTTTCAAAGCATAGACAAAGCATTAGAGAACTACTAACTAGGGCATTGAAACAATCCATAAGTAAAAACACCTTTTTAAGAAATTCTAACCCCTTATGCGAAATGCAAACAACCTAGATGCTATGAGAAACTCTAGACTCAATCCTAACATGTTTTGACAAGATGAATGCAAGTAAATGAATCTTTGAAATTTTTTAAAAAATTTTACCAATTTTTCATGATCTAAAGACTCAAGGATGCTAAAGGAAAATAAGATCAAAGAACACAAGTTAAATCACACATGTACTCCCCCAAACTTGCTTGACACAGTCCCGGTGGCAAACTCATTCGAAGGAGCATAAAAACAAAAAGCAAAAAGAAGCAAATATGAGCGGTTATGTACAATGGAAGAAGGTTGTTACCTCTGGTCTAGTCTCGGCTGGAACTTGAGGATGTTCCAGAGGAGCTAGAGACTATGGTCTTGCCTTTGTCGGCTGGTTCTTGGAGAGAGTGGCGCGCCGGCTGAATGCTGCTTCTTTGGGTCTCGCGGATGACAACTCCACCGGTTGAGAGCCTTCTCTTCTCGGGTTGTTGCAACTCTTGACTTGCAGCTTTCTTAGGCGAGCCTCCCTGAAGTGCCTTGACTTTCTTTCCAAGCTTCATGAGCATCTTGCCTTGCCACTTATTGATCTTCCTTTGCATCTCCACAACAGACACTAGGAACTTCTCTGTTTTTGTCCTCAGCTCAAAGTCTAGCTTGGGAAGTGTATAGGCCTCGGGCATCTCATCTTCCGTGGCTGGAGACTCGGACCTTTGACAAGGGGCAATCGCTGAAGCAGGTGGTCCTCCTAAAGGGGCAAAGCATTCTTCCTCTGTGGGCAAGAACTCGATGTTCCCAACACCAAGAAGCTCGGTTTCATCTTTGTTGGGCAGGATGCACACTCTCTTCTTGTCTTCGTCATCTCTGAAGAGGTAGGCATAGAACCCTTCCGCTGGCGTGCATCCCAAGCTGTCAGTATTCCTCATGTATGCCTCGTCCATGAAAGCTCTGGTTGGGACATGAGCAAAGTCGTGAATGGGCACACCAGCTTGCACGAACAGAGGAGTAAGGAAACCGCCAATGTAAGAGGAAGTTGCCTTGCACCGCAAGGCATAAGCCTTGTATTTCACCAAGGAAGCCGCGAGCACACATCCATAGTTCACTTCATCGCCGAGTTCATCCTCCATAGGCTCGTCGTTTGCATCCGGATCACACATCAAGTGCTTCACACCTTGGAACAGGAAGCACAGCTCTGTCATCGTGACCGTAGGAGCAACAGACCTTCCACTAAACGTGTTGGCAATCAGCTTCAGAGTGTACCTCAGCACCGGGCTCCTTACTCGCTTGATCTTGGCGGTGTTGGCTTTGTAGTCTTCATTGCTGATCAGGTCCCAAAAGTCGTCGGCTTTCTTGAAGGCGGGGAACTCGACCTTGTAAGCATCCGTGTTGAGACCATAAGCTTGGCATAGCTCAGGGATGGAGAGTGTATAGGCTTGACGGCCAACCTTGAAGTGGAGGCGACCTTGGGAAGGGACAGGTGCGCTAGGATTCTCGTAATGGAACTCCAAGGTGGCAAGGAAGTCTATTGTCACTTCAGGAATGGTTGGGCAATCCATCCGTGACAGACATCTTAAGCCAATGTTCTTGAGGAGTTGGTCGAAATCCCCAAGAATCCCTAGCTTAAACAACAGCTCTCGATCAGCAAACTTGGTAGGCTCAAACCGAAGCCTTTCCAGCCGTTTCTTGTCCCTCTTCTCGTCCTTACTCCATCTGACCCTCTCTAGAACTGCCACTTCTTGTCCTTCTCCTTCTTGTGCTGTCTCTTCTCTTGTTCTCTTTGGGGCCATTGTTCCTGAAACAAGTTTCTAAAGAAATTTGATAAGCAAACTGCGGTTTTGATGAGAATGAGAGAAGAGAAGGAGAGAACTTATAAAAACTACCCTAGAATTTTGGGGAATAAATAAAAATCATAGCTAAATAAAGGAGAATCATATCTTTAGATACTGAAAAATCTAGAATTATTCCTTTTACTTAGCTAGTTTTTTAAAAAATCAAAACCGACCCTATATTCTAGAACAAGATCTTGCAAATTTAAAGGAAATTTTCTAAAATTAAATCATTAAATTTTTGAAAATACCTTTGCAAGAAATGCAGAATATCTTTGCTAGCTTTTGAAAACCGAAACCCTCACTCTCTTTGTTTAAAATTTTCGAGAAAAACAGGAATGAGAGGGTGAGAGGTTGTTGAAATATTTAAAGACTAGCAAAAATTAAAACAATGGGTAGTAAAAGTGGTTTTTCTGACAAAGTCCTGGTCAAGGCACATCTTTCAGGGTCAAAGATGCTTGCCTTGACCAAGTTTTGAATTCAAAAGTTGGAGGGAAAAAAGTAAAGGAGGGAAAGAAAATGTTACCTCAGCATGAGATCGAGTCCATTTGGTCGATCTAGGACTCGATCTCATGCCCATAATGGCTTAGATCGAGAGGGTTACTCGATTTGAGACTCGATTCATGGTGAATCGAGTCTTGGATCGATTGGCTCTCTCGATCATTGAGATGTTGGCTCCACGGCTTAGTCCTCATGATCGAGCTATGTCCTCGATTTAAGAGTCGATTTGGCATAGATCGAGTGATGGATCGAGTCGAGTGATCGATCTATTTCAACAGATTTTCCCGAGAGAAATTAGATCGGTCGATCCGTTTTGGATCGATCGATCCTTTTTCATCAAGGTTGATCTTGTCACTTGTTCTCGTCTAGATCGACTGGCTCCTCTCGATTCACTGACTCGACCTAGCAATGATCGAGCCAGGATCAGTCGATCTAGCACTCGATCTCTAGCCTTATCTTAACCCCTGTCGCCTCTTGTAGACCTCAAGGTCAAGCTTTAGACTCCTTATACCTGTTCTTACACACTTGCAGAATAAAAACATAAAACTGAAAGGGAAATAAAGCAAGAATATGTACAAGATAAACATGGGAATGCCTCCCATGTGCGCTTTCTTTAACGTCTTTAGCTAGACTTTACTTGGTTTAGGCGGATGGTGGGTCTTGGAGAAGCACCGAGGTACTCTCCTTGTCATAGCCGTCTGCCAAGTAAGGCTTGACTCTGTGTCCGTTGACGGTGAATGCACTGCCACTTTTTCCCATCAGAGTAACAGCTCCATAAGGCAACACTTCTTGAATCACGAACGGTCCGTTCCACCTTGATTTCAGCTTGCCCGGGAAGAGTTGAGCCTCGAGTTGTACAGCAACACTAAACCTCCCTCCTTAAGCTCCTTGGCAACCAACTTCTTGTCATGAGTCTCCTTAGTCCGCTCTTTGTATATCCGAGAGGTCTCGTAAGCGTTCAGCCTCAACTCATCCAGTTCGTGTAGCTGAATAAGGCGCCTCTCCTGAGCAGTCTTGAGGTCAAAGTTCAGCCTCTTCACAGCCCACAACGCACGGTGTTCCAGCTCAACCGGGAGGTGACAGCTCTTGCCATAGAGTAGAGTGAAAGGAGTTGTACCAATCGGCGTTTTGAAGGCGGTTCGGTAGGCCCAAAGAGCGTCGTCCAGCTTCACTTCCCAGTCTTTCCTTGTTGCTCCGACAGTCTTCTCTAGTATAGCCTTGATTTGCCTGTTGGAGACTTCCACTTGACCGCTTGTTTGGGGATGATACGGTGTAGCCACCTTATGCTTAACTCCATACTTTCTCAAGAGGTTCTCAAAGACCTTGTTTATGAAGTGGCTTCCCCCATCGCTTATGACAACCTTGGGTACCACAAACCTCGGGAAGATGATACTCTTGAACAGCTTGATTACCACCTTAGAGTCATTTGTAGGGGAAGCAACAGCCTCAACCCATTTAGAGACATAATCCACTGCTACTAAGATGTATTTGTTGCCATATGAAGAAGGGAATGGCCCCATGAAGTCTATCCCCCACGCGTCGAACACGTCAACCTCGAAGATGGGAACTTGAGGCATTTCGTTCCTCTTAGTGATATTCCCTGCTCGTTGACATGCCTCACAGCTCTTCACAAACTCGTGTGCATCTTTAAAAATAGACGGCCACCAGAAACTGGCTTGCAACACTTTCGTGACAGTCTTGAATGAGGCGAAGTGTCCTCCGTAGGAAGAGCCATTGCAATGATAGAGGACGTCCCTGGCTTCTTCCTTTGTAACACATCTCCGGTACAAACTGTCTACTCCTCTCTTGTATAAGTAGGGCTTGTCCCAAAAGTAGTCACTAGCCTCTCTCATAAACCGCTTCTTGTGATAGCTGTTGAGATGTGTTGGCTCCTCACCACACGCTAGATAGTTCACTACATCAGCATACCACGGTAGATCCTCCTCTTTGAAACTCAACACCTCCTGAAACCTCCCCTCTAGCTTTCCACAAACAGCCGTGGTAATAGCCATAAGCTGCTCTTCTGGAAGAGAGTCATCTAAGGGGAGAGACTCGTTGATCCTTAGCCGTGAGAGATGGTCAGCGACTCCGTTTTCTATTCCTTTCTTGTCTTTAATCTCCATGTCAAACTCCTGGAGTAAGAGAATCCATCTCAAGAGCCGAGGCTTAGTGTCTTTCTTCGAGTAGATGTATCGCAAGGCAGCGTGATCCGTGTATACAATAGCTTTGGAACCAACGAGATATGATCTGAACTTCTCAAAGGCGAACACTACTGCAAGCAACTCCTTCTCCGTAGTGGTGTACCTTGTTTGCGTGTCATCCAAGGTTCTTGAAGCATAGTAGATCACGTGAAGCTTCTTGTCTTTCTTCTGACCAAGAACGGCTCCTACGGCGTAGTCACTAGCATCACACATGATCTCAAAGGGAAGAGACCAGTCTGGTGCTTGGACTATAGGAGCTGATGTAAGGGCTTCCTTGATGGTCACGAAAGCTTTCAAACACTCCTTGCACAACAGCCGTGTAAGAGGGCGTGCAATCTTGGAGAAATCCTTGATGAAGCGCCTATAGAACCCTGCGTGTCCCAAGAAGCTTCTGACTCCCTTAACATTAACCAGCGGCTCACGACCCATCATGACCTCCACTTTAGCCTGATCAACCTCAATGCCCTTCTCTGATATCTTATGACCAAGCAAGATCCCTTCCTTAACCATAAAGTGGCATTTCTCCCAGTTCAGCACCAAGTTTGTCTCTTCATAACGCTTTAGTACCCTGCAAAGATTCAACAAACATGCAGGAAAAGACGCACCATAGACAGAGAAGTCATCCATGAACATCTTTACCATCTCCTCTATTAGATTGGAGAAGATCGACATCATACACCGCTGAAACGTAGCCGGTGCATTACACAATCCAAACGGCATCCTTCGATATGCAAAGGTACCGTAGGGACATGTGAAGGTCGTCTTCTCCTGGTCATTTGAGTGAATTGGTATTTGAAAGAAACCGCTATACCCATCGAGAAAACAGTAGTAAGGGTGATTAGCAAGTCTCTCAAGCATTTGATCAATAAAAGGCAAAGGGAAATGGTCTTTCCTAGTCGCAAGGTTAAGTTTCCTATAATCACTACACATCCTATGACCAGTGATGGTTCTAGTAGGAATAAGCTCATCCTTTTCATTCCTTATGACTGTGATCCCTCCCTTCTTAGGCACCACGTGTACAGGAGAAACCCACGTGCTGTCACTTATGGGATAGATCACGTCAGCCTCTAAAAGCTTAAGGATTTCTTTCTTAATAACCTCTTTCAAATTAGGATTCAAACGCCTTATAGAGGAGGCGTTCTCATTATCCAAGTGAATCCTATAAGTGCAAAGCATTGGTGAAAGGCCCTTGATGTCACTTAAAGAGTACCCAATGGCCTTCCTATACTTTCTCAGCTCAGTCAGGAGCGAGTGCAACTCATCATCACTAAGGTTTTCATTCATAATCACGGGATAAGTGTTATTAGGCCCTAAGAAAGCATACCTTAGCCCTTTTGGGAGCTCCTTAAGGTCCACCTTTGGGGCTAACAGCACACTCCAGTCATCCTCGTGGCTGTTGTTGTTGCTTTCCTCCTTGGAACTCTCCTTTGAACCCAAGGCATGGCCCTTCAGACTGCATTCCTCCATCGCTATCCCTTCTGAAATCGAGTCCTCCAGTCGATTCTCCTCTCGATGTCGTCTAGATCGAGCCATTTCGCTCGATTCACTTACTCGATTTGATATGGATCGAGTGATAGCGTCGATCTCGGAGTCGATCTCTAGGCAGCTACCTTCTTCATTCTTAACAATCCTCCTAGAATCCAGCAGGTTGACGTACTCCTGGGTCCTCTGGTCCACATAGCCAAACTCCCCTGGCTCCTTAGTCAGTGCTAGCTTCAGATGGTCTTCTAGAGCTAGCTCGTCCAGAAACTCATCCGCTAAAGCATCCATCGTTTCAATATAGAAAGCTTGCCCTTCAATGGTCGGCTTCTTCAGAACCTCATTGATGTCGAAGTCAAGCCTGATCTCCTTTCCCAAATGCATAGCAATCTTCCCATTTTTCACATCTATGATAGCCCCGGCGGTTGCAAGGAACGGTCTCCCTAAGATGAGTGGATCCTTAGGCTCTTCATCCATCTCCAACACTATGAAGTCCGTAGGTACGTTCACACCGCTGATTCGCACCGGTAAATCTTCAAGCAGCCCCACTGGGAGCCTCACACTCCTATCAGTCAGTAGCAATGAGATCCGACAGTCTTTGAAACGAGTAAAACCAAGCTTCTTAGCCACGGAGTGAGGCATCAGGTTTATGCTAGCTTCGAGATCACATAAGCAGCTCTTGAACTCTAGAGGACCTAGAGCGTAGGGTATAGTGAAGCTTCCAGGGTCTCCCAATTTCTTAGGGACTATCTCCTTATGTATCACAGCACTACACTCTTCACTTAGAACAAGTACCTCCTTTCTTTCCTTATTCTTCTTCACGAGAGTGTCTTTGAAGAATTTGGCGCATTTAGGCATCATTGCAAGGCAGTCAACGAGAGGTAGCTTGATCTCCACGTCCTTAAGATGCTTCTCAAAGAGGATTCTATGCTTCTCTATGAGTTGCTTCTTGAAGCGGCCAGGAAAAGGCAGCTTAGGTACATACGGTGGAGGCACATAAGCATTCTTCTCCTTAGTGGTTTGCTCAGCTTTCTTCTCAGCAACTGCTTTGTCTCCTCTTCTTGGCCCTTGGATCCAAACGTTGTCAAAGTTAATCTCATCATTATCAGCCGAAGGTTTACCCTCCCCCTCTTGAATTACAACGTCCTCGTTGTTCTTTGTAGAGACCGGAGGTTCGAGCTCTTTACCGCTTCTCAACGTTATGGCATTAGCATATTCCTTGGGATTCTGCTCACACTTTCCCGGAAGACTATTCTGACCACTCATACTCGCTTTCCCTTTCTCCAGCTGCTTGATCATGTTGTTTAAGTTGGTGATCTGAGTGGAGAAGTCGGTGAGAGATGAGTCTAGACGAGTGTTCATCTCGGCGAACTTCTGGTTTGTAGAGGCTTGCCCTTGTATCAGCTGTTGAAACATTGCTTGAACCGGATAAACTTGTTGTTGCATCGGTTGTTGCTGCTGAGGTGCAAAGCCCGGAGGGTAGTTAGGTGTATAACCCTTGTTGTTTCGATGTTGCCCTTGGAAGTTGTTCTGCCCTTGACCTTGGAAACCACCACTCGGTTGAAAACCTTTGTTGTGAGGGATGAAAGGTTTTGCTTGTTGAGCAGGGTACACTTGATCTTTAGGGTTGGCTACGTTGGTGCTTCGGTAAGAGAGGTTGTTGTTCTGGTAACCTTGGTTGTAGCCTTGAGATTTGTAGTTGTTCTGTCCCGCCACCCAATTGGCTTCTTCTTGGCTCAACTCTAACTCCTCTTGGTTCTCATCAGCTTCACCAACAAAGTGAACATGCTTCTGATTGGCTAACACCAGCTTATCTATCTTCTCATGCAAAGATTGGAGCTCCTTCTTGTGAGACTCTAGCTCTGATCCTCTCGGTGCACAGTCATAATCCTCAGCGTAGTTGCCATCACTCAACGCCAAGTTTTCTATCAGCTCCATACCCTCTTCTACCTCCTGACCGAGGAAGTTCCCTTTGCTAGCTGTGTCAAGCAACAACCTGATCTTTGGTGAAGCTCCAAGGTATATGGTACTGAGTAGTGTCTCCTCGCTGAACCCGTGATGAGGACATTGGATCGTGTAGTCTTTGAAACGCTCCATTGCCTCGTTGAATGTCTCATTGTTCCTTTGAGTGTAACCGCTGATTTCGCTTCTCAACCGTGCTGTCCTGGTGCTTGAGAAGAACTTTGAGAGAAAGGCCTTCTTACACTCGGCCCATGATGTGATGGTGCCTTGTGGGAGGGTCTTCTCCCAATGTCTAGCTTTGTCTCCGAGTGAAAAGGGGAAGAGACGCAGCTTGAAAGCATCTTCGGATATGCCATTGATCTTGATCATCCCACATACTTGCTCGAAGTTGTCAAGGTGCTTCAAGGGGTCTTCCATTGCTAAGCCGTGGAACTTGTTGTTTTGCACCATGGAGTTGAAACCTGGCTTGATCTCGAAGTTGTTGTTTTGTACATGAGGAGGAGTGATCCCAAACCTATTGTGGTGAGTATTGGGAGCATCTCCGGCTCCTATGATCCTTGGGGGTCTAGCCGCGTGTTGGGGGTTTCCATTGCCCCGTCCTGCTGCCCCATGAGCTGGAGGAGGTCCTTCTGGATGCTGGTGTTCAACCATAGCTTCAAAGTCAACCGAACCGTGCTGAACAATCTGCTCAAAGGCTCTTGTTTATTCTCTGACTCTCCTTTGTCCTGAGTGACCAAGCTGATGAATGTTGTCTAAGGGTTGTAGTAGATTCTTGTCTCCCCTTGAACGAAGATTCATGTACCTGAAAACACACGTTTGAGAGTAGAATGATTAGTAACTTGAAAAAGGTAAAGACTTAGTCTTTGCTAAGTCCCAAATCTCTATGTACTTTAAACAGTCCTAGGATGGCAACGGCGCCATTTGATAGACACTCTTTGAGCAAGGGTTAAATTGCAGTGAGGTTATCAAACTAAAATGCAAGACATGTTGTAGTACATCAAGCAAGAGAGAGCCAATCCATGCCTAGGATGATAGAGAATGCACAGAGAATACAAGGACTAATGCAAATCTAAGCGAAATGAAATGATTTATGAAAAAATCTCTAAAAACTAGATGCAGTAACTTAAATAGAATGCAACATATTTTAAAAAATACTAGAAATGAAGAAACTACCACGAGAAACAAACAGAATAATTAAAGGAGAAAGCTTCGAATTATTAAAATTCGACTAGTGGATCGACCATGAGATCGACAACTAGATCGAGCAGTAACAATCGATCTCGTCTAAAAATGCAAGAACAGTAAAACTAATGACCAGGATGCTATCAGAGATCAAGCGAAAGACGAGATAAGATGTAAAGATGCTAAAAGAAAGGGCCTAGGGTTGAGATTCATGGTCAGAGGTTTCAAAGGTTCGACCTTGGGTTTAAAACTTTAAATCGACTCACTTGGTGAGGATCTCTAAGCCTTGAAAACTAAGCAAGATCTATCCGTGGCTTTCGGTATAGATCACTCCTTCATCCTCTCCTCCAAACCCATGGCTTTTGGTGGAAAGAGAGGTCGAGGGGCAAGAAAAACAGATTTCAAATGAATGGCTTAACTAATCCCCCAAACTTCCATGGCTTTTGGGAAGGGGTAACTAGTCTCTAAGGTGTGATCTTCCGAGGCTCTTGAATCCTGTCAAGGTAAGGAACCTCTCGGATCATGAAGCTCTTGGCGTGAGAGTCTTCAAGCATTGAGATCTCAACACCTTAGAAGAGATAGCCATTGAAAATGTTTAGAAAAACCCCATGATCGAAACCCTTTAGACCCCTTAATCCTCTAAACCCCGAACCCAAATAAACTACTCGCTACACATAGAGTAAATCAAGCAAAGCATGTAAAACGAGACGATGAACATGAAAAGAAAACTAGATTGAAACGGAAATGATTCGATTACAAAGCTTAAGAAAAACGCGAGTTCAACAATGGTGTTCTTTACGAAAACGAGAGAGAAAACATAAAGAAAAAGATAAGGATCTGAAATTGTGTGGGAAAAGGACGTCGCCGCCTTCCCAAAATGCCGAAACAAGCTGATGGTCCCCCCCTCGCTAGCGGCCAAAAACGGTTGAAAGGACAGAGATCGACTCCAGGATCGACCGGTTCTCTCGATCATATCCGGACATCGTGTCTTCGGCTCGATCTGGGTCTCGATCATCATCGGCGAATCGAGTGTTGCATCCGATCTCGGTATCGATCTTCGACTGGATCAAGTGGTGTACTCGATCTGGCTTTCGCTCTGCATGGCGTCATTTACGTCCGTACCGTTTGATCGACTGCTTCACTCGATCCTTGTCTCGATCATTCTCCTTGGATCGCCTGGTTGGCTCGATCTTCTGGTCGATCACCTCCTGGATCGATCGGCCATGCTCGATCTGCTCCTCGATCTCTGATCCTTAGCATATATCCGAGCTCCCACGAACTGCTACATCAGCCTCAACACGTCAACGAACCTCCACGACTCCAAAGCAGCCAGAAACAACCTGAATGTGATGCAAAATGCAAGGAAAATGCGTATGCTGATGCAAGAATGCTCTAGGACCCTAAGTGATGCAATCTAACCTAAAACGTGATACAAATGCATAAAAAGCTAACTAATGAGTATGCAAAATGTATGCAATATGCAATAACATCATGAACACTCATTTAGACTCATCTCTTTCTGACTTCCCTACTCAGATCACCAACTTAAACAACAAGATCAAGCAGCTAGAGAAGGGGAAGGCGAGTACAAGTGGTCAGAATAGCCTACCGGGCAAGTGTGAGCAGAACCCTAAGGAATTTGCCAACGCCATCACGTTAAGAAGTGGCAAAGAGCTAGCACCTACGGTTACTCCTAAGAATAACAAGGACGTTGTAATTCAAGAGGGGGAGGGTAAGCTTTCCGCTGATGATGAGATCAACTTTGACAATGTCTGGATTCAAGGGCCAAGAAGAGGAGACAAAGCGGTTGTTGAGAAGAAAGCGGAGCAAACTACTAAGGAGAAGGATGCTTATGTACCTCCACCGTTTGTACCTAAGCTGCCTTTTCCTGGCCGTTTCAAGAAGCAACTCATAGAGAAGCATAAAGTCTTGTTTGAGAAGCATCTTAAGGACGTAGAGATCAAGCTACCTCTCGTGGACTGCCTTGCAATGATGCCTAAATGCGCCAAATTCTTCAAAGACACTCTCGTGAAGAAGAATAAGGAAAGCAAGGAAGTGCTTGTTTTTAGTGAGGAGTGTAGTGCTGTGATACACAAGGAGATAGTCCCTAAGAAGTTGGGAGACCCTGTAGGCTTCACTATACCTTGCGCTTTAGGTCCTTTGGAGTTCAAGAGTTGCCTTTGTGATCTCGGAGCTAGTATAAATCTGATGCCTCATTCCATGGCAAAGAAACTTGGCTTCACCCGCTTCAAGGACTGTAGAATCTCGTTGGTACTAGCTGACAGGAGTGTGAGGTTTCCCGTGGGATTGCTTGAGGACTTGCCAGTGAAGATCAGTGGAGTGAACATGCCTACAGACTTCGTTGTGTTGGAAATGGATGAAGAGCCAAAGGATCCACTCATTCTCGGTAGACCATTCTTAGCCACCGCCGGAGCCATCATAGACGTCAAGAACGGGAAGATTGCCTTGCACTTGGGTAAAGATATAAGGCTAGACTTCGATATCAATGAGGTTTTGAAGAAGGCTACGATAGAAGGGCAAGCTTTCTACATTGAGACGTTGGATGCTTTAGCGGATGAGTTGCTGGAAGAGCTGGCTCAGGAAGATCATTTGAAGCTGGCACTGACTAAGGAGCCAGCAGAGTTTGGTTATGTGGATCAGAGGACACAGGAGTACGTCAACTTGCTTGATTCGAGGAAAGTTGTGCCTGAAGATGTAGGTGTTTGCCTAGAGATCGACTCCAAGATCGATGACATTACTCGATCCAGGGGTCAAATCGACAAGACAATCGAGAGCACAACTCGATCCGGTGTGGCAATCAACAGTCAGATCGAGCAAGGTGATCGATTCAGGAAAACAATCGAGTCCGAGATCGAGAAAGGCCTTCCGATCAATTTAGGGTCCAATCCGGAGATCGACTCAGCGTCTCGATCTCTCACTCGATCCACATTTAATCGAGTGGGTGAATCGAGCGAAACTGCTCGATCTAGACGACATCGAGAGCAAGATCGACCTGACGACTCGATTTCACAAGGGATAGCGGTTGGAGAAAGCAGCCTCAAGGGCCATGTCTCGGGTTCTAAGGAAGGTTCTAAGAAGGAGAACAACAGCAACAACCACGAGGATGATTGGAGCGAGCTGTTTGCCCCAAAGGTGGACCTTAAAGAGCTCCCAAAAGGGCTAAGGTATGCTTTCTTAGGGCTTAACAAGACTTATCCTGTGATTGTGAATGAAAACTTGAGTGATGATGAGTTGCAATCACTCTTAACTGAGTTGAGAAAGTATAGGAAGGCCATTGGGTACTCTCTAAGTGACATCAAGGGCCTTTCACCAATGCTTTGCACTCATAGGATTCACTTGGATAATGAGAACGCCTCTTCAATATAACATCAAAGGCCTTTGAATCCAAATTTGAAAGAGGTTGTTAAGAAGGAGATTCTTAAGGTTTTAGAGGCCGACGTAATCTATCCTATAAACGACAGCACGTGGGTTTCTCCCGTACATGTGGTGCCTAAGAAGGGAGGGATCACGGTCATTAAGAATGATAAAGATGAGCTTATACCTACTAGGACTATTACTGGACACCGTATGTGTATTGATTATAGGAAGCTTAATCTTGCTACTAGAAAGGATCATTTTCCCTTACCTTTTATTGATAAAATGCTTGAAAGACTTGCTAATAACCCCTACTATTGCTTTATTGATGGATATAGTGGATTTTTCCAAATACCAATCCATCCCAATTATCAGGAGAAGAGGACCTTTACATGCCCTTATGGCACCTTCGCGTATCAAAGGATGCCATTCGGGTTGTGTAACGCACCGGCTCCGTTTCAGCGGTGTATGATGTCGATCTTCTCCGATCTAATAGAAGAGATGGTAGAGGTGTTTATGGATGACTTCTCGGTCTATGGTGCGTCCTTTTCTGCGTGTTTGTTGAATCTTTGCAGGGTACTAAAGCGTTGTGAGGAGACAAACTTTGTGCTCAATTGGGAAAAATGCCACTTTATGGTCAAGGAGGGGATCATGCTTGGACATAAGATATCAGAGAAGGGTATTGAAGTCGACAAAGCAAAGATTGATGTGATGACAAGCCTTGAGCCACCAGTTAACGTCAAAGAGGTGAGAAGCTTCTTGGGACACGCCGGCTTCTACAGGTGCTTCATTAAAGACTTCTCTAAGATTGCACGCCCTCTCACTCGGATGTTGTGCAAGGAGGCTGAATTCGTCTTTGATGAGGAGTGTTTGCAAGCTTTCGTGACAATCAAGGAAGCCCTAGTATCCGCGCCTGTAGTGCAAGCACCAGATTGGACTCTCTCATTCGAGATTATGTGTGATGCTAGTGACTACGCCGTGGGAGCTGTTCTAGGCCAAAGGAAGGATAAGAAGCTGCACGTGATATACTACGCTTCAAGAACCTTGGATGACACGCAAACGAGGTACACCACTACTGAGAAGGAGCTATTGGCGGTTGTATTCGCCTTTGAGAAGTTCAGGGCTTACCTCGTGGGTTCCAAGACCATTGTTTACACGGATCACGCAGCTTTGCGCTACATCTAGTCCAAGAAGGACACTAAGCCGAGGCTTTTGAGATGGATCCTCTTGCTCCAGGAGTTTGACATGGCGATGAAAGACAAGAAAGGAATAGAGAACGGCGTTGCTGACCACCTCTCTCTGTTAAGGATCAACGAGTCTCTTCCTTTAGCCGATTCTCTCCCCGAAGAACAACTCATGGCGATCACTACGGCTGTTTGTGGGAGCTTAGAGGGGCGGTTTGAAGAAGTTATGAGCTTTAAGGGGGAAGATCTTCCCTGGTACGCGGATATTGTGAACTACTTGGCATGTGGTGAGGAGCCGTCGCATCTTGACAACTACCATAGGAAGAAGCTCATGAGAGACATGAGCCACTACTATTGGGATGACCCCTACTTGTACAAGAGAGGCGTATACAGTTTATACCGGAGGTGTGTTACAAAGGAAGAAGCCAAGGACATTCTCTTTCACTGCCATGGCTCTTCGTACGGAGGACACTTTGCTTCGTTCAAGACTGCTACGAAAGTGTTGTAAGCTGGTTTCTGGTGGCCATCTATCTTCAAGGATGCACACGAGTTTGTGAAGAGCTGTGAGGCGTGTCAACGAGCAGGGAATATCACTAAGAGGAACGAGATGCCTCAAGTTCCTATCTTCGAGGTAGATGTCTTTGACGCGTGGGGAATAGACTTCATGGGGCCGTTCCCTTCATCATACGGCAACAAGTTCATACTCGTAGCTGTACACTACTTCTCTAAGTGGGTTGAGGCCATTGCTTCCCCAACAAACGACTCTAAGGTGGTGATCAAGCTCTTTAAGAGCATTATTTTTCCGAGGTTTGGAGTTCCCAAGGTGGTGATAAGCGACGGAGGGAACCATTTCATCAACAAGCTGTTTGAAAATTTTCTAAGGAAGTATGGCGTGAAGCACAAGGTAGCTACGCCTTACCATCCTCAAACGAGTGGCCATGTGGAGGTCTCGGAAAGACTGGGCTGTGAAGTTAGATGACGCTTTGTGGGCGTACCGGACTGCCTTCAAGACGCCTATTGGTACCACTCCCTTCACTCTTCTCTACGGTAAAGGCTGTCACCTTCCTGTTGAGTTGGAACATAGGGCGTTGTGGGCTGTGAAGCGGTTGAATTTTGATCTGAAGACGGCTCAGGAGAAGTGGTTGATCCAGTTGCACGAGCTTGATGAGCTAAGGATGGATGCTTACGAAAGCGCTCGGACCTACAAGGAGCGTACCAAGGCTGCTCATGACAAGAAGCTGGTACCTAAGGAGCTTAAGGAAGGGAGTTTGGTGCTGCTTTACAACTCGAGGCTCAAGCTCTTTCCAGGGAATCTGAAGTCACGGTGGAGCGGTCCGTATGAGATCAAGGAAGTACTACCTTACAGGGCTGTCACGTTGGTCAGCAAGAGTGGAGATGCATTCACAGTGAACAGGCACAAAGTTAAGCCATACATGGCGAGTGCATTTGACAAGGAGAGCACCTCAATGCTTCTCCAAGACCCACCATCTGCCTAAACCAAGTAAAGTCTAGCTGAAGACGTTAAAGAAAGCGCACTTGAGAGGCATTCCCATGTCTATCCTGTACATATTTTTACTTTATTTCTTTTTCCAGTTTTATGTTTTTATCTTGTGAGTGTGTAGGAAAAAGTATGGGAGACGCAAGCCATGATCCGAGTTCCAAAAGGAGTAAGAAAGGGGCGAATATAAGCTAGAGATCGAGTGCTAGATCGACTCATCCGGGCTCGATCTTTGCTAGATCGAGCTAGTGAATCGAGAGGAGGCAGTCGATCTAGACGAGATCGAGTAGACTGATCGAGTGACGAACTCGATCTAAAATGTCTCGGGAATTCTTGGAGTTTAGATCGATCGATCCAAAATTAGATCGACCAATCTATTTTCTCTCGGGAAAATCCTGAGTAGACAGATCGATTAGTCAACTCGATCCACCACTCGATCCAAGCTGAATCGACCCCTGAATCGACAGCACGGCTCGATCACGAGGACTTATTCCCGATTTCAAAAACTCAAGGAACGAGAGACCCAATAGATCCACGACTCGATTCAAATCGAATCGTGTCCTAAATCGAATAACTCTCTCGATCCGAGCCATTATGGACATGAGATCGAGTCCTAGATCGACCGAAGGGACTCGATCTCGTGGCGAGGTAATATTATTTTCTTTTCCCTCTCTCATTCTTTCCCTCCACTTTTTAAATTCAAATCTCGGTCAAGGCAGGAATCTTTGACCCTGAAAACTGTGCCTTGACCGAGGCTTTTGTCAGAAACCACTTCTTGCACCCATAGTTTTGTTTTTGTTAGCCTTTAGATGTTTTCAACAACTTCTCACTCTCTCATTCTTGTTTTCTCGAAATTTTAAGTAAAGAGAGTGAGAGTTATTCGTTTCTAAAGGCTAGCAAGCTTCTTTAACAACCTTTGTATAAGGTATTTTCGGATTTTTGAGAAAATCTTTTAGAAAATCTCCCTTTATTTCACAATTAATTGTTTTAGATGTTAGGGCGATTTTGAATTTTTAAATTTAGCTCAATAATAGGAAAAGTTCTAGATTTTCTAGTATCTCTAGATTTGATTCTCTATTATTCTGCTATATTTTTTATTTCCCCAAAATTCTAGGGTATTAGCTATCGACTTTCTTCCTTGCTTCTCTCTTTCTCTCAAAATATCGCATATTTGCTCATAGCTTTGCTTGAGAACTTTGTTTCAGGAGCAATGGCCCCCAAGAGAACGAGAGAAGAGACAACACAAGAGGGAGAAGGTCAGGAAGTGGTGATTCAAGAAAGGATTCGATGGAGTAAGGATGAGAAAAGGGATAAGAAGCGGCTGGAAAGGCTTTGGTTCGAGCATACTAAGTTTGCGGACCGGGAGCTGCTATTCAAGCTAGGGATCCTTGGAGATTTCGACCAACTCCTCAAGAACATTGGCCTAAGGTGTCTGTCACGGATGGATTGTCCAACCATTCCAGAAGTGACAATAGACTTCCTTGCCACGTTGGAGTTTCGTTACGAGAACCCTAGCGCCCCTGTTCCTTCACAAGGCCGTCTCTCTTTCAAGGTTGGACGTCAAGCTTTCAGCCTCTCAATCCCCGAGCTGTGTCAAGCATATGGTCTCAACGCAGCCGCCACTAAGATCGAATTCCCCTCCTTCACGCGAGCAAACGATTTTTGGGACCTGATCAGCAACGAAGACTACAAGGCCAACACCGCCAAAATCAAGAGAGTGAGAAGCCCGGTGCTGAGGTAGACCTTGAAGCTGATCGCCAACACATTCAGCGGAAGGTCAGTTGCTCCCACGGTCACGAAGACCGAGCTTTGCTTCTTGTTCCAAGGCGTGAAGCATTTGTTGTGTGATCCGGCGGAGAATGACGAGCCTATGGAGGATGAACTCGGTGATGACGTGAATATGGATGCGTACTTGCTGCCTCTTTGGTGAAGTACAAGGCATATGCCTTTCGGTGCAAGGCAAGCTCTTCTTTCATTGGCGGTTTCCTCACTCCTCTGTTCATACAAGCCAGCGTACCTATACACGATTTCACACCCGTCCCGGCTAGAGCTTTCATGGATGAGATCTACATGAGGAATACCGACAGCTTGGGACACACGCCAGCAGAAGGGTTCTATGCCTATCTTTTCATCGACGACGAGCATGAGAAGAGAGTGTGGATCCTACCAAACAAGGACGAGACCGAGCTGCTTGGTGTTGGGAAAATCGAGTTCTTGCCAACCGTAGAGGAGTGCTTTGCTCCTCTAGGAGGAACGCCTGCCCCAGCGATTGCTCCACGTCAAAGGTTCGAGTCCCCTGCCACGGAAGATGAGATGCCCGAGGCTTACACCCTTCCCAAGATCGATTTCGAGCCGAGAACCAAAACAGAGAAGTTTCTAGCATCTGTTGTGGAGATGCAAAGGAAAATCAACAAATGGCAAGGCAAAATGCTCAAGAAACTTGCCAAGAAAGTCAAATCGCTTCAAGAAGGCTCGCCTAAGAAAGCTGCAAGAGGTTCAACAACCCGAGAAGAGGAGGCTTTCAACCGGTGGAGTTGTTATCCGTGAGACTCAAGGCAGCAACATACAACCGGCGCGTCTCTCTCTTCAAGAGCCTGGCTCCAAAGGCAAAGCCGTAGTATCTAGCTCCTCTGGAACATCCTCAAGTTCCAGCCGAGACTAGACCCGAGGTAACAACCTTCTTCCATTGTACATACCGCTCATGTTTGCTGCTTTTTGCTTTGTGTTTTGGTGCTCCTTTAAATTTGTTTGCCACCGGAACGGTGTCAAGCAAGTTTGGGGGAGTATGTGTGTGGTTTGACATGTTTATTCTGATCTTATTTTCCCTTTAGCATCCTTGAGTCTTCATTGCATGAAAAATTGGTAAAATTTTTAAAAACATTTTCAAAGATTCATGTAGTTGCATTCACCTTGTTAAACATTTTAGGATTGAGTTTAGAATTTTAAAGCATCTACGTTGTTCACATTCGCATAAGGGGTTAGAGTTTTTCTTAAAAAAGTGTTTTAAACTCATGAATTATTTCAGTCTCCTAGTTAGTAGTTCTCTAATGCTTTGCCTATACTTTGAAAATAAGTTCTTACCATGCTTGGATCACTTGCTATGATTTTCGTGACTTGCATTGAACTCTCTTGATTTGAAACTTGTCCTAATAAGTGAAAACCTTAATCTGAAATTTTAAATATCATCCTTATGCATTTGAAAATGAACACATGGATTTTAAAATATTTAGGCTCTCTTCTTCCTTTCACCACTCTTTGTGAGCCTAAGTAGAACTCCCACCTTGACCCTTACCTTTCTTTGAAGCCAAGTTTTCGTGTGTGACATCATTGTGAGGCTTTTTCCGGTTTGAACTTAGCATAAAGTGTTAGGTTTATGCGACATGATTAGGTTCTCATATGTTTGCTAGCTTTGCATTTTGAAGCTAGACTTAGGCTTAGAATAAGTTTTGGGGTTTAAGGGGTTGTTTTCATGATTATATGCTCTCGGTTTCAAAAGAGTTTGGTATTTGAAAGAAAGAAAAAGGTTTTAAGTAAAAGGTTTGTGGTTACAAATTTTTATGCTCTAATAATTTCCAAAGGTAGCTCTCTCAAAATAAAAATAAAAAGAAAAAGAAAAGAGCCTAAGTGCCAAAATAAAAGAAAAGAAAAAAAATATATATAAATATAAATAAACAGAGAGCTACCAATAAGAAATATGTAAAGAGCAAATTATTTTCAACCTTTTCACTAGCCTAAAGAGTTAAAAATGCTATCTGTTTTGAATTGGGGAATGCTAAGCTTTTGCTTGGAGAAAATGGTAGTTTCTAAGTGGTGAGTAAGCTTATAAGATAATAAATGAGAGGGGTTTATGATCATTGTTAGTTTACATGGGTGGATGAGAATCTGATCATGTATGCATCAATTGCCTTCACCTTTAGCATTATGCATAAAGTTCTTGCCTGTTTTTGAGAGAAAACCTTGTTTTAAATAAAAACCCTTTTCGAATGAGATCATTCTATGCTCATAGCCTGCACCCTTAGCTAAATGTGTTCTGCTTTAAAGTGCATAAGTTTGATTCATGGTTCGGTCTTTAATGAATGTTAAAGGATGAGTTTCTTTGATTGTTAGGAATAGGAGAGTCATGATCTGAATTTATTTGTGTGATGAGTATGGCTAAGTTCTTTGGAGTATGAGTGTGTGCATTGCATTTTAGAACTAGTAACTAGAACATTGAGATTGATTCATTTTAAAACCTCTCTTACTTTCTTATTTTCTGTTGCTTGAGGGCAAGCAAGAAGTAAGTTTGAGGGAGTTGATGTCACTGCATATTGCATGCATTTTGCATACATATAAGTTAGCTTTTCATGCATTTACATCACACTTTAGGCTAGATTGCATAGCTTTAGGTCCTAGAGCATTCTTGCACCAGCATACGCATGTTCCTTGCATTTTGCATCATATTCAGGTTGTTTCTGGCTACTTTGGAGTCGTGGAGGTTCGTGGACGTGCTGAGGCTAGTGTGGAGGTTCCTGGAACGTCAGATGTTTGCTAAGGACCTGAGATCGGGGAGCAGGTCGAGCATGGCAGGTCGATCTAGATGAGATCGACCAGAAGATCGAGTAGCCCAGGCGATCCAAGGGAATTGATCGAGACGAAGATCGAGTGAAGCAATCGATCAAGTGGTACAGACGTAAATGACGCCATGCAGAGCGAGAGCCGGATCGAGTCCACCACTCGATCCGACCGAAGATCGATACCAAGATCGGATGCAACACTCGATCCATCGAAGAAGATCGAGACCCAGATCGAGTAGAAGACACGATGTCCGAAAGTGATCGAGAGAGCTGCTCGATCCCGAAGTCGATCTCTGTCCTTTCAACCGATTTTGGCCGCTAGCGAGGGGGGGATCATCGAGCTGTTTGGCCCATTTTGGGGAGGCGGCAATGATCTTTTCCCATACACTTTTTCATTCTTATCTTTTTATGCTTTTTCTCTCTGGTTTGGAGACGATCCGCCATTGTTAGACTTTGAGCTTTGTTCTTGAATATTTCGAATCGTTTAAGTTTAATCCATCGTTCTTATGTTTATCGTTTCATCTTCATGCTTATTTCGGTTATTTCCATGTGTAGCGAGTAGTTTTATTTGGGTCTCGGGGTTGAGAGGATTCACGGGGTCTAAAGGGTTTTCAAGTTTTTTGTTTTCTCGTTCTTAATAGCTTTCTCTTCTAAGATGTTGAGTCCCTAAGGCTTAAAGAGTCTCAACGCCAAGATCTTTATGATCAGAGAGAGCTCTTACCTTGACAGGATCCAGAGATCTCTAAAAATCACATCTTAGAGGCTAGTTACTCTTTCCCAAACGCCATGGTAGTTTAGAGGACTAGTTAAGCCGCGTGGTTGAAATCTGTTTTCCTTGCCTCTCAATCTCTTTTTCCGCCAAACGCCATGGGTCTGGAGGAGAGAATGAGAGAGTGATCCATACCACACGCCATGGATGGGTCTTGTTTTGTTTTCAAGGCCTAGAGAATCTCACAAAGTAAGTAGATCTAGAGTTTTCAAACCAAGCTTGGACCTTTGAAACCCCTAACATGAATCTTAACCCTAGACCCTTATTTCTTAGCATTCTTACATCTTCGTTAATCATTCGCTTGATATTCGTCGCATCCCGGTCATTAGTTTCTTCATACTTGCATTTTTAGACGAGATCAATCCAAACTGTTCGATCTACTGGTCGATCCTGTGGTCGATGCACTAGTCGATTCTTAGTAATTCATAGCCTTGCATTTTAATTATTCTGTTTGTTCCTCGTGGTAGTTTAATCACTCTTGGTAATTTTAAAATAGTTTTGCATTCCATTTGGTTGCTGCATATAGTTTTTAGGATTTTTACAAAATCGCTTATCATTTGCCTAGCTTTACACTACTCTTGCATTCTCTTTGACCTTCCTAGCTCCTAGAAATGGATTGACACTCACTTGCATACTGTACTACAACCTTGTCTTGCATTTGAGTTTTGATAGCCTCATTGCATCCTCACCTTGCAAAAATATCGCTATCAGTAGGAGGGGACTCTGATGGTGAACGAGGGAGCTGAGGTGGGGCTGCTGCGGTTCCAAGAGGCGCGAAGCACTCTTCATCACTCGGCAAGAACTCATTTGTACCGATGCTTTGGAGGTGCGTTTCATCCGGATTAGGCAGGATGCAGACCTTCTTCATGTGGTTGTGGTCGTAGAACATGTAAGCAAAGAAGCCTGGAGCTGGAGTAGGTCCCAAGGAATCGGTGTTACGCATGTAGGTCTCATCCATTTAAGCACCCTCCACACAAGGCTCGACCTCCGCAAGAGGCACTCCCGCTTGTATGAACATTGGTGTGAGGAAGCCTCTTATGAGTGCAGAGCTCGCCTTACACCTTAACGCCCAAGCCTTGTACTTGACCAAAAAAGAAGCCAAAATGCAACCGTAGTTGACGTCTTCTCCAAGCTCATCCTCCATTGGCTCATCATTCTCCTCTCGGTCGCATACAACCTTCTTAACTCCTTGGAAAAGGAAGCACAGCTCGTTCTTGGTAACGATTGATAATACCATATATTTTGCATATTTTGCATGCATTTAGGATAGTTTTTCATGTATTCATCTTGCATTATAGGATAGTTTGTTCGATTTGTTGCATTTTAGGTCCTAGGTCCCTTTGCATTCGCATTTTGCATATTTCTTGCATAAATGCGTCATTATCAGGTTGTTTGGGGCACTCTCGAGTCGAGGAGGTTATATGGACGTGAGGAGGATCACAACAAAGCTCGTGGAGACTTGGAGAACTCAACTCTGCATGCTAAGGACCCGAGATCGAGTAGCGGATCGAGCAAGGCAAGTCAATCTAGACGAGATCGACCAGAAGATCGAATTACCCAAGTCGATTCAAGAAGAAGGATCGAGACCAAGATTGAGACAGGAGAACGATCTGGAGTATGGACGTGAATGACGCCATGCAGATCGAGAGCCAGATCTAGTTCCCGACCCGATCATCACAGGATCGACTCAAAGATCGACTGAAGCCATCCGATCCAAGAAGACGATCGAGCCAGAGATGGAGTGACCCAAGTCGATCCCAGACAAACCTTATCCGTCCAGCTGTCTTTGGCGGCTAGCGAAGGGGGGACCAGCTAACGGTTTAGCCATTTTTTGCAAAAGCAGCCATCACTTTCTCTTATCTTCAATTCTGTCTTTTGTTTTCTCTCTACCTTAGGCGATTTCGCCATTGTTGAACACCTTAAGCTTTTCGTGCTTTTAACCTTTGGATCTTTTAATATTAAGTTTTTCCTTTAATCGTTTGTTGATCATGCTTAGTTTCGTGTTTATTGCTTTTCAATCGGTCTTAATAATGTGTAGTGAGTAGTCTTTTTGGGTTTTCGGGGTTGAGGCGATTCAAAAGGGTTGAAAGGGTTTAAGTTTTGTGTTTTCTTTGTTCTTCATACCTTCTCTTCTAGGATCTTGGGGTCTTAAGGCTTAGAGAGCCTTGGAAAAAGTCTCTATGATTCCAGGGCTGTCTTACCTTGACAGGATTCAGATATCTAGAAAACCAGATCCTAGAGACTAATATGTCTTTTCCCACACGCCATGGTTGTAAAGGGGATTAGTTAGGTCATTATATTGAAATCTGTTTTCCTTGCTGTTCGATCACTTTTTCCACCAAACGCCATGGGTTTGGAGAGAGATTGAGGAAGTGAACCATACCACATGCCATGGATGGTTCTTGTTTTGTTTTCAAGGCTTAGAGAAACCTCACAAGTGAGTAGATCTAAATGTTTTCAAACCAAAGCTTAAACCTTTGAGACCCTTGAATATGACCCTCGACCCTAAACCCTCCTTTTTAGTATTTTAAAACCTCTGTTCATCATTCGCTTGTTATAAAGTTACATCTTGTTCGTTAGAAGTCAATCGCTTTAAGTTGTTTGTTAGATCGATCCATTCTGCTCGATCCAGCGCTCGATCTGGTGGTCGATTCACTGGTCGATTTTTAGTTCTTAGTAGCTTTGCATTTTTTTTATTTTCTGCTTTTTCGTAGTGGTAGTTAACCCTCTTCCAGGGATTTTAAAATTGTTATGCATTTCGTTTAGTCGTTGGATCTAGTTTTGCTAGATTTTACCAATCATTTTCCCGGTTTGCTTAGATTTGCTTCATCCTTGCTTTCTTAGTGTTCTTCCTGCTTCCTAGCTTGGATTGATTCCCCTTACTACTGTACTACATCATAACATGTGGTTTGGGTTTTGATAACCTCCTTGCTTGGACTTAAAATCCTGTTATCAAATGGCGCCGTTGCCGTCTTAGGATTGTTAGGAAGCATTAAGATTTGGGGTTTAGTAAAGACTAAGCCTTTTCTTTAATTTTGGTTACTAATCTCTTTCTCTTTAAACTTGTGTCTTTCAGGTACATGAACTTACGCTCCAGGGGCAACAACAATCTACTTAAACCCCTGGACAATATTCACCAACTCGGATGTTCAAGAACAAGATGAGCAAGAGAGCAAGCTAGAGCCTTTGAGGAGATTGTTCAAGCCGGTTCAGTAGACTTTACAACAATACCTAAGCGAGAACATCCTGAGGGACCTCCACCAGCTCACGGTGGTGTAGGAAGGGGCAATGGAAACCCCATCCACGCAGCTAGACCACCACGGATCATAGGTGTTGGAGATGCTCCTAATACGCATCATAATCGCTTTGGGATCACTCCTCCCCAAGTCCAGAATAACAACTTCGAGATAAAGCCTGGATTCATCTCTATGGTTCAGAATAGCAAATTCCACGGGCTAGCTATGGAAGACCCCTTAGAGCACCTTGATAACTTCGAACAAGTGTGTGGTATGATTAAGATAAATGAGATCTCGGAAGATGCCTTTAGGCTACGGCTCTTCCCATTTTCTCTCGGTGACAAGGCTAGGCATTGGGAGAAGACACTTCCACAAGGCACCATCACGTCTTGGGCTGAATGTAAGAAAGCTTTTCTCTCATACTTTTTTCTCAAGCACAAGGACAGCTCGGTTGAGAAGTTAGATTAGTGGCTTCACTCAAAGGCAGAACGAGACATTCAATGAAGCTATGGAGAGGTTCAAAGACTATACCATTCAGTGTCCTCACCACGGCTTCAGTGAAGAGACTCTCCTAAGCACAATATACCGAGGAGCATTACCAAAGATCCGTATGCTACTTGACACGGCAAGCAAGGGCAACTTCCTTGGTCAAGAAGTGGAAAAAGGTATGGAGGTGATAGAGAACTTGGCATTGAGTGACGGCAACTACGCCAAAGATTATGACCGTGCACCACGAGGTTCTGAGCTAGAGTCCCACAAGAAAGAGCTTAAGTCCCTCTATGAGATGATAGATAAGCTCGTGCTTGCCAACCAGAAGCACGTTCATTTTGTGGGAGAAGCCGAAGATGTCTCCGAGGAGCTAGAGTTGAGTCAAGAAGAGGCTAACTGGATTGCTGGTCAGAACTACAACAAGCCTCAGGGATATTCTCAAGGGTACCAAGCTAACAACAATCTCTTATACAGGAGTACAAACGTTGAGAATCCAAAGGATCAGGTTTACCCCCCTCAACAAGCAAAGCCGTTTATTCCTTTTAACAAGGGTTTTCAACAAGGTGGTGGATATCAAGGTCCGAGGCAAGGCAATTTCCAGCAGCAACAACAAGGAAACAAAAGCTTTACTCCTATGTTTCCTCCCGGCTTTGTTCCTCAACAACAACAGATGCACCCTGCTCCTGAAGATCCGGTTCAAGCAATGTTTCAGCAGTTGCTTCAAGGTCAAGCTTCAACTAATCAGAAGTTTGCCGAGATGAACAACCGCCTTGACTCCTCTCTTACTGATATCTCAACTAGGATCACAAATCTAAACAACAAGATCAAGCAGTTAGAGAAAGGGAAAGCTAGTACAAGCGGTCAAAGTAGCTTACCGGGCAAGTGTGAGCAGAATCCGAAAGAGTATGCAAACACTATCACATTGAGGAGTCGTAAAGAGCTTCCTCGGCGAGTTGCACCTAAAGACAATGAGGACATTGTAGTCAAAGAAGGGGAGGGTAAGCTTTCAGCTGATGAGGAGATCAACTTTGATAATGTGTGGATTGAGAGGCCAAGAAAAGGCAAAGAAGTAGCCGTAGAGAAGAAAGTGGAGCAAGCTACCAAGGAGAAGGGTGTTTATGTGCCTCCACCGTATGTACCTAAACTTTCTTTTCCTGGCCGCTTCAAGAAACAGCTGATAGAGAAGCATAGACTCTTATTTGAGGAGCATCTAAAGGACGTTGAGATCAAGTTGCCTCTTGTGGATTGTCTAGCTATGATGCCGAAGTGTGCTAAGTTCTTCAAAGACACCCTTATGAAGAAGAACAAGGAGAGTAAAGAAGTCTTGGTGCTTAGTGACGAGTGTAGTGCTATTATTCACAAGGAGATTGTCCCTAAGAAGCTAGGAGATCCAGGATCATTCACCATTCCTTGTGCTTTGGGTCCATTGACGTTTAAGAGCTGTTTATGTGATTTGGGAGCAAGTATCAATCTCATGCCCCACTCTATAGAAAAGTAGCTAGGTTTCACACGGTTCAAGGAGTGTAGGATCTCCCTTATGTTAGCTGACAGAAGCATAAGACTTTCAGTGGGTATGCTAGAAGATCTTTGAGTGAGAAAAAGCGATGTCAATGTACCAACCGACTTTGTGGTGCTTAAGATGGATGAAGAGCCTAAGGATCCGCTTATACTTGGAAGACCATTCCTTGCAACCGCCGGAGCAATCATTAATGTCAAGAATGGGAAGATAGCTCTGCACCTTGGCAAAGACATCAAGCTGGATTTTGATATCAATGAGGTCCTGAAGAAGCCAAGCATTGAAGGGCAAGCATTCTACATAGAAACGTTGGATGCTTTGGCGGATGAATTGTTAGAAGAGTTGGCACAAGAGGATCACTTGAAGCTAGCTTTGACTAAGGAGAGAGGAGAGTACGATTACTTAAGTGAGAAGACCCTAGAGTATGTCAATCTCCTCGATTCTAGAGGAGTTGTCAAAGAAAATGAAGGCAGATGCCTAGAGATCGATCAGGAAATCGAGAAGATCACTCGATCCAGGACTGCAATCGACAAGAAGATCGAGGAGGCTGGTCGATCCAGAGAAGAGAACGATGAGAAGATCGAGAGAAGTCAATCGATCAGTTCAGAGAACGAGTCAAGGACTCAATCTCCTGCTCGATCCACATCAAATCGAGTAGGTGAATCGAGTGAAGTTGCTTGATCCGGACCAGAACGAGTGGAAGATCGACTGGATGACTT
Source organism: Thlaspi arvense (assembly GCA_911865555.2). NCBI lineage: Eukaryota > Viridiplantae > Streptophyta > Magnoliopsida > Brassicales > Brassicaceae > Thlaspi > Thlaspi arvense. Next base: position 40,030,132 of record OU466863.1, read on the forward strand.
GATCTCTGTGGGGACAACGGTTCAAGAAAGCAGTCTTTTGGGTCACGTCTCGGGTTCTAAGGAGGCTACTCAGGATGGAAACGTCAACACAAGCCACGAGGAGGGCTGGAGCGAGCTGCTAGCCCCAAAGGTGGACCTAAAGGAGCTCCTAAAAGGGCTAAGGTATGCTTTGTTAGGGCTTAATGAAACTTATCCCGTGATTGTGAATGAGAATCTGAGTGATGATGAGTTGCACTCGCTCCTAAATGAGCTGAGAAAGTGATAAACACTTTGTTTGCAAGGGTGAGAATGCAATGAGGTTATCAAACTCAAATGCAAGATAGGTTGTAGTACAGCATTCAAGAGAGAGTCAATCCACACCTAGGATGATAGAAAATGCAAAGAGAATGCAAGGACTATGCAAATCTAAGCGAAACAAGATGAGTTTTGAGAAAATCCCTAAAAACTAGATGCAGCAACTAAATGGAATGAAAACTATTTTAAAATTACAAGGAATGATTAAACTACCATGAGGAACAAACAGAATAATTAAAGGACAAAGCTTCGAATTACTAAAATTCGACTAGTGGATCGACTATGAGATCAACCACTAGATCGAGTAATAACAATCGATCTCGTCTAAAAATGCATGAACAGTAAAACTAACGACCATGATGCTATCAAAGATCAAGCGAATGACGAGAGAAGATGTAAAGATGCTAAAAGAGAGGGCCTAGGGTTGAGATTCATGGTCAGGGATTTCAAAGGTTCGATCTTGGGTTGAAAACTTTAAATCGACTCACTTTGTGAGGATCTCTAAGCCTTGAAAACTAAGCAAGATCTATCCGTGGCTTTCGGTATAGATCACTCCTTCATCCTCTCCTCCAAACCCATGGCTTTTGGTGGAAAGAGAGGTCGAAGGGCAAGGAAAACAGATTTCAACGAGTGGCTTAACTAGTCCCCCAAACTTCCATGGCTTTTGGGAAGGGGTAACTAGTCTCTAGGGTGTGATCTTCAGGAACCTCTCGGATCATGAATCCTGTCAAGGTAAGGAACCTCTCGGATCATGAAGCTCTTGGCGTGAGAGTCTTCAAGCTTTGAGAACTCAACACCCTAGAAGAGATAGCCATTAAAACGCTTAGAAAACCCTAAGATTGAAACCCTTTAGACCCCTTAATCCTCTCAACCCCGAACCCAAATGAACTACTCACTACACATAGGGTAAATCAAGCAAAGCATGGAAAAGGAAACGATGAACAAGAAAAGAAAACTAGATTAAGCTGAAAACGATTCGATTACAAAGCTAAGGAAAAACTCAAGGTTCGACAATGGTGTTCTTCTTCAAAACCAGAGAGAAAAACATAAAAGATAAGGATAAAAAATTATGTGGGAAAAAAACGTCGCCGCCTTCCCAAAATGGCCAAAACAAGCTGATGGTCCCCCCCTCACTAGCGGCCAAACGTGGTTGAAAGGACAGAGATCGACTCCGGGATCGAGCGGTTCTCTTGATTATCTCCGAACATCGTGTCTTCAGCTCGATCTGGGTCTCGATCATCTTCGGTGGATCGAGCATTGCATCCGATCTCGGTATCGCTCTTCGGTTGGATCGAGTGGTGTACTCGATCTGGCTCTCGCTCTGCATGGCGTCATTTACGTCCGTACCGTTTGATCGACTGCTTCACTCGATCCTTGTCTCGATCATTCTCCTTGGATCGCCCGGTCTTCTCGATCTTCTGGTCGATCACATCCTAGATCGACCTGCCATGCTCGATCTGTTCCTCGATCTCTGATCCTTAGTAAATATCTGAGCTTCCACGAGCCGCTGCAACAGCTTCAGCACGTGCACGAACCTCCACGACTCCAAAGCAGCCAGAAACAACCTGAATGTGATGCAACATGCAAGGAACATGCGTATGCTGGGAAAGGGATCTCTAGGACTCTAAGTGATGCAATCTAACCTAAAACGTGATGTAAATGCATGAAAAGCAAACTAATGAGTATGCAAAATGTATGTATATGCAGTAACATCAACTCCCCCAAACTTACTTCTTGCTTGCCCTCAAGCAACAGAAAATAAGTAAGGAAGAGAGGTTTTAAGAAAAACGAATGGGGGTTTAAACTTCTTGCAAAGGTGCCTTTCAAATGAATCAGTCTCAATGTCTTAGTTAACAGTTCTAAAATGCTATGCTCACACTCATACTCCAAAGAACTTAGCCATACTCATCACACAAAGAAATTCAGATCATGACTCTTCTATTCCTAACAATCAAAGAAACTCATCCTTTTAACATTCATTAACATTCGAACCATGAATCAAACTTATGCACTTTAAAGCAAAACACATTTGGCTAAGGGTGAAGGTTATGAGCATTGAATGATCACATTTGAAAAGGGTTTACAATTAAAACAAGGGTTTCTCTCAAAAATGGTTGAACTTATGCATAATGCTAAAGGTAAAGACAATTGATGCATACATGATCAGATTCTCATCTACCCATGTAAACTAATCAATGATCCTAAACCCCTCTCATTTATCAACTTTTATCCTCACTCACCACTTAGAATCTACCCTTTTTCTTCTCAAAACTTAGCAATCTCCAATTCGAAACAAAAACATTTTTAAACTCTTTAGGCTAGTGAAAAGGTTTTGAAAATAATTTTGCTCTTTAAATATTTCTTATTGGTAGCTCTCCTATTTATTTTTTTTTCTTTTCTCTCTCTTTTTTTTTATTTTTATTTGGCACTTAGGCTCTTTTTTTTTTTTTTATCTTTTCTTTTTCTTTTTAATTGGGAGAGCTACCTCCTGAAATTTATTAGAGCATATACATAGTTTTTAAACACAACGTTTCACTTAAAACCCATTTCTTTCTCTCAATCACCAAACTCTTTGAAACCGAGAACATATAGAAATAAAAACAACCCCAATGATCCCCCAAACTTATCCTAAGCCTATACCTAGCTTCAAAATGCAAAGCTAGCAATCAAATGAGAACCAAATCATGTCGCCTAAACCTAACACTTTATGCCAAGTTCAAAACCGAAAAGAAGGCCTCACAATGATGTCACACAAGAAATATATTTGGCTACAAAGAAGGGTAAGGGTCAAGGTGGGAGTTCTACTTAGGCTCACAAAGAGTGGTGAAAAGGAAGAAGAGAGCCTAAATATTTTAAAATCCATGTGTTCATTTTCAAATGCATAAGGATGATAATTAAAATTTCAAATTAAGGTTCTCACTTATTAGGATAAGTTTCAAATCATGAGAGTTCAATTCAAGTCACGAAAATCCTAGCAAGTGATCCAAGCATGGTAAGAACTTACTTTCAAAGCATAGACAAAGAATTAGAGAACTACTAACTAGGGCATTGAAACAATTCATAAGTAAAAACACCTTTTTAAGAAACTCTAACACCTTATGGAAATGCAAACAACCTAGATGCTAAGAGAAATTCTAGACTCAATCCTAACATGTGTTGACAAGATGAATGCAGCTACATGAATCTTTGAAAAAATTTAAAAACTTTTACCAATTTTTCATGAACTAAAGACTCAAGGATGCTAAAGGAAAATAAGATCACAAAACACATTTCAAACCACACATGTACTCCCCCAAACTTGCTTGACACCGTCCCGGTGGCAAACTCATTCGAAGGAGCACCAAAACACAAAGCAAAAAGAAGCAAATATGAGCGGTTATGTACAATGGAAGAAGGTTGTTACCTCTGGTCTAGTCTCGGCTGGAACTTGAGGATGTTCCAGAGGAGCTAGAGATTGTTGCTTTGCCCTTGTCGGCTGGTTCTTGGAGTGAATGGCGTGCCGGCTGAATGGTGCTGCTTTGTGCCTCACGGATGACAACTCCACCAGTTGAGAGCCTTCTCTTCTCGGGTTGGTGAACCTCTTTACTTGCATCCTTCTTAGGCGAGCCTCCTTGAAGTGCCTTGACTTTCTTGCCAAGTTTCTTGAGCATTTTGCCTTGCCACTTATTGATTTTCCTTTGCATCTCCACAACAGATGCTAGGAACTTCTCTGTTTTGGTTCTCGGCTCAAAGTCTAACTTGGGAAGTGTGTAGGCTTCGGACATCTCATCTTCCGTGGCTGGAGACTCGGACCTTTGACGAGGTGCAATCACTGAAGCAGGTGGTCCTCCTAGAGGAGCATAGCACTCCTCTTCCGTGGGCAAGAACTCGATGTTCCCAACACCAAGCAGCTCGGTCTCATCTTTGTTTGGCTGGATGCACACTCTCTTCTTGTCTTCGTCGTCTATGAAGAGGTAAGCGTAGAACCCTTCTGCTGGCGTGCGTCCCAAGCTGTCGGTATTCCTCATGTAGGCCTCATCCATGAAAGCTCTGGCTGGTACATGGGCGAAGTCATGTATAGGCACACCAGCTTGCAAGAATAGAGGAGTGAGGAAGCCGCCAATGTAAGAAGAAGTTGCCTTGCACCGCAAGGCATAAGCCTTGTATTTCACCAAGGAGGCAGCAAGCACACATCCGTAGTTCACCTCGTCGCCGAGCTCATCCTCCATAGGCTCTACATTTGCATCCGGATCACACACCAAGTGCTTCACGCCTTGGAACAGGAAGCAACGCTCGGTCTTTGTGACCATGGGAGCAACTGATCTTCCGCTAAACGTGTTGGATATCAGCTTCAGAGTGTACCTCAGCACCGTGCTTCTCACTCTCTTGATCTTGGCGGTGTTGGCTTTGTAGTCCTTGTTGCTAATCAGGTCCCAAAAGTCGTCTGCTTGTTTGAAGGCGGGGAACTCGACCTTGTTGGCATCCGCGTTGAGACCATACGCTTGACATAGCTCAGGGATGGAGAGGGTGTAGGCTTGATGTCCAACCTTAAAGTAGAGGCGACCTTGTCAAGGAACGGGTGTGCTAGGATTCTCGTAACAGAACTCCAACGTTGCAAGGAAGTCTATTGTCACTTCTGGAATGGTTGGGCAATCCATCCGTGACAGACATCTTAGGCCAATGTTCTTGAGTAGTTGGTCGAAATCCCCAAGAATCCCTAGCTTGAACAGCAACTCTCGATCCGCAAACTTGGTAGGCTCAAACCGGAGCCTTTCAAGCCGTTTCTTGTCCCTCTTCTCATCCTTAGTCCATCTGACCCTCTCTTGAACAACCACCTCTTGTCATTCTCCCTCTTGTGCTGTATCTTCTCTTGTTCTCTTGGGGGCCATTGTACCTGAAACAAGTTTTATCAAGAAGTTTGATAAGCAAAACGGCGGTTTGATGAGAATAAGAGAGGAGAAAGAGAAAGCTTATAAATACTACCCTAGAATTTTGGGGAATTAATAAAAGTTTTAGCTAAATAAAGGAGAATCAAATCTTTAGATACTAGAAAATCTAGAACTATTCCTTTTACTTAGCTAAATTTTAAAAATCAAAACCGACCTTATCTTCTAGAACAATATCTTGCGAATTTAAAGGAATTTTTCCTAAAGATAAATCATTAAATTCTGAAAATACCTTTGCAAGAATGTTAAAGATCTTTGCTAGCCTTTGAAAACCGAAAACTCTCACTCTCTTTCGAGAAAACAAGAATGAGAGGGTCAGAAGTTGTTGAAACATTTAAAGACTAGCAAAAAGCAAAACCATGGGTAGTAAAGGTGGTTTTCTGACAAAGTCTTGGTCAAGGCACATCTTTCATGGTCAAAGATGCTTGCCTTGACCAAGTTTTGAATTTAAAAATTGGAGGGAAAAGAATAAAGGAGGGAAATAAAATGTTACCTCGGCATGAGATCGAGTCCATTTGGTCGATCTAGGACTCGATCTCATGCCCATAATGGCTTTGATCGAGAGGGTTACTCGCTTTGAGACTCGATTCATGATGAATCGAGCCTTGGATCGATTGGCTCCCTCGATCATTGAGATGTTGGCTCCACGGCTAAGTCCTTATGATCGAGCTATGTCCTCGATTTAGGGGTCGATTTGGTATAGATCGAGTGATGGATCGAGTCGAGTGATCGGTCTGTCTTCAACAGATTTTCCCGAGAGAAATTAGATCGGTCGATCCGTTTTAGATCGATCGATCCTTTTTCGTCAAGGTCGATCTTGTCACTCGTTCTCGTCTAGATCGACTGGCTCCTCTCGATTCACTAACTCGATCTAGCAAAGATCGAGTCAGGATCAGTCGATATAGCACTCGATCTCTAGCCTTATCTTAACCCCTATCGCCTCTTTTGGACTTCAAGATCGAGGTTTAGACTCCTCATACCTGTTCCTACACACTTGCAAAATAAAAACATAAAACTGAAAGAAAAAGAAAGCAGAAATATGTACAAGATAGACATGGGAATGCCTTCCAAGTGCGCTTTCTTTAACGTCTTTAGCTAGACTTTACTTGGTTTAGGCGGATGGTGGGTCTTGGAGAAACACCAAGGTACTCTCCTTGTCCTAGCTGTCTGCCAAGTAAGGCTTGACTCTGTGTCCGTTGACGGTGAATGCACTGCCACTCTTTCCCATCAGTGTAACAGCTCCATAAGGAAGCACTTCTTGGATCACAAACGGCCCGCTCTACCATGACTTCAGCTTTCCCGGGAAGAGTTTGAGTCTTGAGTTGTACAGAAACACTAAACCTCCTTCCTTAAGCTCCTTGGCGACCCACTTCTTATCATGAGCTTCCTTAGTCCGCTCCTTGTATATCCGAGAGCTCTCATAAGCGTTCAGTCTTAACTCGTCCAGTTCATGTAGCTGAATAAGGCGCCTCTCTTGAGCAGTCTTGAGGTCAAAGTTCAGCCTCTTCACAGCCCACAACGCACGGTGTTCCAGGTCAACCGGGAGATGACAGCACTTGCCATAGAGTAGAGTGAAAGGGGTCGTACCAATCGGTGTTTTGAAGGCGGTACGGTAGGCCCAAAGAGCGTCGTCCAGCTTCACTTCCCAGTCTTTCCTTGTTGCTCCGACAGTCTTCTCCAGTATAGCCTTGATTTGCCGGTTGGAGACTTCCACTTGACCGCTTGTTTGAGGATGATACGGTGTAGCCACCTTATGCTTAACGCCATACTTTCTCAAGAGGTTCTCAAAAACCTTGTTTATGAAGTGGCTTCCTCGGGAAGATGATACTCTTGAACAGCCTGATTACCACCTTAGAGTCGTTTGTAGGAGAAGCAATAGCCTCAACCCATTTAGAGACATAATCCACTGCTACTAAGATGTATTTGTTGCTATATGAAGAAGGAAATGGCCCCATGAATTCTATGCCCCACGCGTCGAACACGTCAACCTCGAAGATGGGAACCTGAGGCATTTCGTTCCTCTTAGTGATATTCCCTGCTCGTTGACATGCCTCACAGCTCTTCACAAACTCGTGCGCATCTTTAAAGATGGACGGCCACCAGAAACCGGCTTGCAACACTTTCGTGGCAGTCTTGAATGAAGCGAAGTGTCCTCCGTAGGAAGAGCCATGGCAATGATAGAGGATGTCTCTAGCTTCTTCCTTTGTAACACACCTCCGGTACAAACTCTCCACTCCTCTCTTGTATAAGTAGGGCTCGTCCCAAAAGTAGTCACTAGCCTCTCTCATGAACCGCTTCTTGTGATACCTGTTGAGATGTGTTGGCTACTCACCACACGCTAAATAGTTCACTACATCAGCATACCACGGTAGATCCTCCTCTTTGAAACTGAACACCTCTTCAAACCGCCCCTCTAGATTTCCACAAACAGCCGTGGTGATCGCCATGAGTTGCTCTTCTGGAAGAGAGTCATCTAAGGGGAGAGACTCGTTGATCCTTAGCCGTGAAAGATGGTCAGCGACTCCGTTTTCTATTCCCTTCTTGTCTTTAATCTCCTTGTCAAACTCCTGGAGCAAGAAAATCCACCTCAAGAGCCGAGGCTTAGTGTCTTTCTTCGAATAGATGTATCGCAAAGCAGCGTGATCCCTGTAGACAATAGCTTTGGAACCAACAAGATATGATCTGAACTTCTCAAAGGCGAGCACTACTGCAAGCAACTCCTTCTCTGTAGTGGTATACCTTGTTTGCGTGTCATCCAAGGTTCTTGAAGTGTAGTAGATCACGTGTAGCTTCTTGTCTTTCTTCTGACCAAGAACGGCTCCTACGATGTAGTCACTAGCATCACACATGATCTCAAAGGGCAGAGACCAGTCTGGTGCTTGAACTATGGGGGCTGATGTAAGGGCTTCCTTGATGGTCACGAAAGCTCACAAACACTCCTCATCAAACACAAACTCAGCTTCTTTGCATAACAACCGTGTAAGAGGGAGTGAAATCTTGGAGAAATCTTTAATGAAGCGACTATAGAAGCCGGTGTGTCCTAAGAAACTTCTGACTCCCTTAACGTTAACCGGCGGCTCAAGACCCATCATGACTTCCACTTTAGCCTGATCAACCTCAATGCCCTTCTCTGATATCTTATGACCAAGCACGATCCCTTCCTTGACCATAAAGTGGCATTTCTCCTAGTTTAGCACCAAGTTTGTCTCTTCACAACGCTTTAGTACCCTGCAAAGATTCAACAAACACGCAGAAACGGACGTACCATAGACAGAGAAATCATCCATGAACACCTCTACCATCTCCTCTATTAGATCGGAGAAGATCGACATCATACACCGCTGAAACGTAGCCGGGGCATTACACAATCCAAACGGCATCCTTCGATACGCGAAGGTACCGTAGGGACATGTGAAGGTCGTCTTCTCCTGATCATTTGGGTGAATTGGTATCTGAAAGAAACCGCTATACCCATCGAGGAAACAGTAGTAAGGGTGATTAGCAAGTCTCTCAAGCATTTGATCAATAAAAGGCAAAGGGAAATGGTCTTTCCTAGTCGCAAGGTTAAGTTTCCTATAATCAATACACATCCTATGACCAGTGATGGTCCTAGTAGAAATAAGCTCATCCTTTTCATTCCTTATGACCGTGATCCCTCCCTTCTTAGGCACCACGTGTACAGGAGAAACCCACGTGCTGTCACTTATGGGATAGATCACGTCAGCCTTTAAAAGCTTAAGGATCTCTTTCTTAACAACCTCTTTCAAATTAGGATTCAAACGCCTTTGATGTTCTATAGAAGAGGCGTTCTCATTATCCAAGTGAATCCTGTGACTGCAAAGCATTGGTGAAAGGCCCTTGATGTCACTTAAAGAGTACCCAATGGCCTTCCTATACTTTCTCAGCTCAGTCAGGAGCGAGTGCAACTCATCATCACTTAAGTTTTCATTCACAATCACGGGATAGGTGTTATTAGGCCCTAAGAAAGCATACCTTAGCCCTTTTGGGAGCTCCTTAAGGTCCACCTTTGGTGCTAACAGCTCGCTCCTGTCATCCTCGTGGCTGTGGTTGTTGCTTTCCTCCTTGGAACCCTCTTTAGAACTTGAGGCATGGCCCTTAAGTCTGCTTTCCTCAACCGCTATCCCTTCTGAAATGGAGCCCTCCAGTCGATCTTGCTCCCGATGTCGTCTAGATCGAGCAATTTCGCTCGATTCACTTACTCGATTTGATGTGGATCGAGTAAGGGATCGAGACGCTGAGTCAATCTCCTGATTGGACCCCAAAATGATCGGGAGGTCTCTCTCAATCGTCGACTCGATTGTTTTTCCGGATCGATCATTCCTCTCGATTTGTCTGTCGATCGCTGCACCGAATCGAGTTGTGTTCTCGATTGCCTTGTCGATCTGACTCCTGGATCGAGTGATAGCATCGATCTTGGGGTCGATCTCTAGGCAGCAGCTTTCATCCTTCTTAACAATCTTCCTAGAATCCAGCAAGTTGACGTACTCCTGGGTCCTCTGATCCACATAGCCAAACTCCCCTGGCTCCTTAGTCAGTGCCAGCTTCAGATGGTCTTCCAGAGCCAGCTCTTCCAGCAACTCATCCGCTAAGGCATCCATCGTTTCAATGTAAAAAGCCTGCCCTTCTATGGTCGGCTTCTTCAGAACCTCATTGATATCAAAGTCCAGCCTTATATCCTTTCCGAAGTGCAAGGCAATCTTCCCGTTCTTGACGTCGATGATAGCCCCGGCGGTTGCAAGGAATGGTCTTCCTAGGATGAGTGGGTCCTTAGGCTCTTCATCCATCTCCAACACGACGAAGTCCGTAGGTACGTTCACACCACTGATTCGCACCGGTAGTTCTTCAAGCAGCCCCACTGGTAGCCTCACACTTCTATCAGCCAGTACCAACGAGATCCTACAGTCTTTGAAACGAGTAAAGCCAAGCTTCTTAGCCACAGAGTGAGGCATCAGGTTTATGCTAGCTCCGAGATAACATAGGCAACTCTTGAACTCTAGGGGACCTAAAGCGCAGGGTATAGTAAAGCTTCCAGGGTCTCCCAACTTTTTAGGGACTATCTCCTTATGTATCACAGCACTACACTCTTCACTTAGAACAAGCACCTCCTTGCTTTCCTTATTATTCTTCACGAGAGTGTCTTTGAAGAATTTGGCGCATTTAGGCATCATTGCAAGGCAGTCAACAAGAGGTAGCTTGATCTCCACGTCCTTAAGATGATTCTCAAAGAGGATTATATGCTTCTCTATGAGTTTCTTCTTGAAACGGCCAGGAAAAGGCAGCTTAGGTACATACGGTGGAGGCATATAAGCATTCTTCTCCTTAGTAGTTTGCTCAGCTTTCTTCTCAGCAACTGCTTTGTCTCCTCTTCTTGGCCCTTGGATCCAGACGTTGTCAGAGTTAATCTCTTCATCAGCTGAAGGCTTACCCTCCCGCTCTTGAATTACAACGTCCTCGTTTTTCTTAGTAGAGACCGGATGTTCTAGCTCTTTGCCGCTTCTCAACGTGATGGCGTTGGCATACTCCTTAGGATTCTGCTCACACTTGCCCGGTAGACTATTCTGACCACTTGTACTCGCTTTCCCCTTCTCTAGCTGCTTGATCTTGTTGTTTAAGTTGGTGATCTGAGTGGAGAAGTCAGTGAGAGACGAGTCTAGACGAGTGTTCATCTCGGCGAACTTCTGGTTTGTAGAGGCTTGCCCTTGTATCAGCTGTTGAAACATTGCCTGAACTGGATCAACTTGTTGTTGCATCGGCTGTTGCTGCTGAGGTGCAAAGCCCGGAGGGTAGTTAGGCGTATAACCTTTGTTACTTTGATGTTGTCCTTGGAAGTTGTTCTGCCCTTGACCTTGGAAACCACCACTCGGCTGAAAACCTTTGTTGTAAGGGATGAAAGGTTTTGCTTGCTGAGCAGGGTACACTTGGTCCTTAGGGTTGGCAACGTTGGTGCTTCGGTAGGAGAGATTGTTGTTCTGGTTGTAGCCTTGGTTGTAGCCTTGGTTTTAGCCTTGAGGTTTGTAATTGTTCTGTCCCGCCACCCAATTTAGCTCCTCTTGATTCTCATCAGCTTCACCAACAAAGTGAACATGCTTCTGATTGGCTAACAGTAGTTTATCTATCTTCTCATGCAAAGATTTCAGCTCCTTTTTGTGAGACTCTGGCTCAGATCCTCTCGGTGCACGGTCATAATCCTCAGCGTAGTTGCCATCACTCAATGCCAAGTTTTCTATCAGCTCTGTACCCTCTTCTACCTCCTGACCAAGGAAGTTCCCGTTGCAAGCTGTGTCAAGCAACAATCTGATCTTTGGTGAAGCTCCACGGTATATGGTGCTGAGTAGGGTCTCTTCGCTGAAACCGTGATGAGGACATTGGATCGTGTAGTCTTTGAAACGCTCCATTGCCTCGTTGAATGTCTCGTTGTTTCGTTGAGTGAAGCCGCTGATTTCGCTTCTCAACCGTGCTGTCCTGGTGCTAGAGAAGAACTTTGAAAGAAAGGCCTTCTTACACTCGGCCCATGAGGTGATGGTGCCTTGTGGAAGGGTCTTCTCCCAATGCCTAGCCTTGTCTCTGAGTGAAAAGGGAAAGAGACGCAGCTTGAAAGCATCTTCGGATATGCCATTGATCTTGATCATCTCACATACTTGCTCGAAGTTGTCAAGGTGCTCCAAGGGATCTTCCATTGCTAAGCCGTGGAAATTGTTGTTTTGCACCATGGAGATGAAACCTGGCTTGATCTCGAAGTTGTTGTTTTGTACTGGAGGAGGAGTGATCCCAAACCTATTGTGATGAGTATTGAGAGCATCTCCGGCTCCTATGATCCTTGGGGGTCTAGCCGCATGTTGGGGGTTTCCATTGCCCCTTCCCACTGCCCCGTGAGCTGGAGGAGGTCCCTCTAGATGCTCGTGTTCAGCCATAGCTTCAAAGTCAACCAAACCGTGCTGAACAATCTCCTCAAAGGCTCTGGCTTGTTCTCTTACTCTTCTTTGCCGTGAATGACCAAGCTGATGAATATTGTCCAAAGGTGGAAGTAGATTGTTATCTCCCCGTGAACGAAGATTCATATACCTGAGAACACACGTTCGAGAGTAGAATGATTAGTAACTTAAACAAGGTAAAGACTTAGTCTTTGCTAAGTCCCAATTCTCTATGTTCTCTAAACAATCCTAGGATGGCAACGGCGCCATTTGATAAACACTTTGTTTGCAAGGGTGAGAATGCAATGAGGTTATCAAACTCAAATAGAACACTTAGGTTGTAGTACAGTATGCAAGTGAGAGTCAATCCATTTCTAGGAGCAAAGATCGAGAGGGTTACTCGATTTGTGACTCGATACATGGTGAATCGAGTCCTGGATCGATTGGCTCTCTCGATCGTTAAGATTATGGCTCCACGGCTAAGTCCTCGTGATCGAGCTACGTCCTCGATTTGGGGGTCGATTTGGCTAAGATCGAGTGATGGATCGAGTCGAGTGATCGATCTGTCTGTTAAGGATTTCCCGAGAGAAATTAGATCGATCGATCCTTTTTCGTCAAGGTCGATCTTGTCACTCGTTCTCATCTAGATCGACTGGCTCCTCTCGATTCACTGACTCGATCTAGCAAAGATCGAGCCAGGATCAGTCGATCTATCTCTCGATCTCTAGCCTTATCTTAACCCCTATCGCCTCTTTTAGACCTCAAGGTCAAGGTTTAGACTCCTTATAACTGTCCCTACTCACTTGCAGAATAAAAACATAAAACTAAAAGAGAAATAAAGCAGAAATATGTACAAGATAAACATGGAAATGCCTCCCAAGTGCGCTTTCTTTAACGTCTTTAGCTAGACTTTACTTGGTTTAGGCGGCTGGTGGGTCTTGGAGAAGCACCGAGGTACTCTCCTTGTCATAGCTGTCCGCCAAGTAGGGCTTGACTCTGTGTCCGTTGACGGTGAATGCACTGCCACTCTTTCCCATCAGTGTAACAGCTCCATAAGGCAACACTTCTTGAATCACAAACGGTCCACTCCACCTTGATTTCAGCTTGCCCGGAAAGAGTTTGAGCCTCGAGTTGTACAGCAACACTAAACCTGCCTCCTTAAGCTCCTTGGCAACCAACTTCTTGTCATGAGTCTCCTTAGTCCGCTCCTTGTATATCCGAGAGCTCTCGTAAGCGTTCAGCCTCAACTCGTCCAGTTCGTGTAGCTGAATAAGGCGCCTCTCCTGAGCAGTCTTGAGGTCAAAGTTCAGCCTCTTCACAGCCCACAACGCACGGTGCTCCAGCTCAACCGGGAGGTGACAGCCCTTGCCATAGAGTAGAGTGAAAGGAGTTGTACCAATCGGCGTTTTGAAGGCGGTACGGTAGGCCCGAAGAGGGTCGTCCAGCTTCACTGCCCAGTCTTTCCTTATTGCTCCGACGGTCTTCTCTAGTATAGCTTTGATTTGCCTGTTGGAGACTTCCACTTGACCGCTTGTTTGAGGATGATATGGTGTAGCTACCTTATGCTTAACTCCATAGTTTCTCAAGAGGTTCTCAAAGACCTTGTTTATGAAGTGGCTTCTCCCATCGCTTATGACAACCTTAGGTACCCCAAACCTCGGGAACATGATACTCTTGAACAGCTTGATTACCACCTTAGAGTCATTTGTAGGGGAAGCAACAGCCTCAACCCATTTGGAGACATAATCCACTGCTACTAAGATGTATTTGTTGCCATATGAAGAAGGAAATGGCCCCATGAAGTCTATCCCCCACGCGTCGAACACGTCAACCTCGAAGATGGGAACTTGAGGCATTTCGTTCCTCTTAGTGATATTCCCTGCTCGTTGACATGCGTCACAGCTCTTCACAAACTCGTGTGCATCTTTAAAAATGGACGGCCACCAGAAACCGGCTTGCAACACTTTCGTGGCAGTCTTGAATGAGGCGAAGTGTCCTCCGTAGGAAGAGCCATGGCAATGATAGAGGATGTCCCTGGCTTCTTCCTTTGTAATAGATCTCCGGTACAAACTGTCTACTCCTCTCTTGTATAAGTAGGGCTCGTCCCAAAAGTAGTCACTAGCCTCTCTCATAAACCGCTTCTTGTGATAGCTGTTGAGATGTGTTGGCTCCTCACCACACGCTAGACAGTTCACTACATCAGCATACCACGGTAGATCCTCCTCTTTAAAACTCAACACTTCCTCAAACCTCCCTTCTAGCTTTCCACAAACAGTCGTGGTAATCGCCATAAGCTGCTCTTCTGGAAGAGAGTCATCCAAGGGGAGAGACTCGTTGATCCTTAGCCGTGAGAGATGGTCAGCGACTCCGTTTTCTATCCCTTTCTTATCTTTAATCTCCATGTCAAACTCCTGGAGCAAGGGAATCCATCTTAAGAGCCGAGGCTTAGTGTCTTTCTTCGAGTAGATGTATCGCAAGGCAACGTGATCCGTGTATACAATAGCCTTGGAACCAACGAGATACGATCTGAACTTCTCAAAGGCGAAGATTACTGCAAGCAACTCCTTCTCCGTAGTGGTGTATCTCGATTGCTTGTCATCCAAGGTTCTTGACGCATAATAGATCAAGTGTAGCTTCTTGTCTTTCTTCTGACCGAGAACGGCTCCTACGGCGTAGTCACTAGCATCACACATGATCTCAAAGGGGAGAGACCAGTCTGGTGCTTGGACTATAGGAGCTGATGTAAGGGCTTCCTTGATGGTCACAAAAGCCTTCAAACACTCTTCATCAAACACGAACTCTGCTTCCTTGCACAACAGCCGTGTAAGAGGGCGTGCAATCTTGGAGAAATCCTTGATGAAATGCCTATAGAACCCTGCGTGCCCCAAGAAGCTTATGACTCCCTTAACATTAACCGGCGGCTCAAGACCCATCATGACTTCCACCTTAGCCAGATCAACCTCAATGCCCTTCTCTGATATCTTATGACCAAGCACGATCCCTTCCTTAACCATAAAGTGGCATTTCTCCCAGTTCAGCACCAAGTTTGTCTCTTCACAACGCTTTAGTACCCTGCAAAGATTCAACAAACACGCAGGAAAGGAGGCACCATAGACAGAGAAGTCATCCATGAACAACTCTACCATCTCCTCTATTAGATCGGAGAAGATCGACATCATACACCGCTGAAACGTAGCCGGTGCATTACACAATCCAAACGGCATCCTTCGATATGCAAAGGTACCGTAGGGACATGTGAAGGTCGTCTTCTCCTGATCGTTTGGGTGAATTGGTATTTGAAAGAAACCGCTATACCCATCGAGAAAACAGTAGTAAGGGTGATTAGCAAGTCTCTCAAGCATTTGATCAATAAAAGGCAAAGGGAAATGGTCTTTCCTAGTCGCAAGGTTAAGTTTCCTATAATCAACACACATTCTATGACCAGTGATGGTCCTAGTAGGGATAAGTTCATCCTTTTCATTCCTTATGACCGTGATCCCTCCCTTCTTAGGCACCACGTGTACAGGAGAAACCCACGTGCTGTCACTTATGGGATAGATCACGTCAGCCTCTAAAAGCTTAAGGATTTCTTTTTTAACAACCTCTTTCAAATTAGGATTCAAACGCCTTTGATGTTCTATAGAAGAGGCGTTCTCATTATCCAAGTGAATCCTATGAGTGCAAAGCATTGGTGAAAGGCCCTTGATGTCACTTAAAGAGTACCCAATGGCCTTCCTATACTTTCTCAGCTCAGTCAGGAGCGAGTGCAACTCATCATCACTAAGGTTTTCATTCACAATCACGGGATAGGTGTTATTAGCCCCTAAGAAATCATACCTTAGCCCTTTTGGGAGCTCCTTAAGGTCCACCTTTGGGGCTAGCAGCTCACTCCAGTCATCCTCGTGGTTGTTGTTGTTGCTTTCCCCTTTGGAGCTCTCCTTTGAACCCGAGGCATGGCCCTTTAGACTGCTTTCCTCCATCGCTATCCCTTCTGAAATCGAGTCCTCCAGTCGATTCTCCTCTCGATGTCGTCTAGATCGAGCCATTTCGCTCGATTCACTTACTCGATTTAATGTGGATCGAGTAAGGGATCGAGACGCTGAATCGATCTCTTGATTGGACCCCATAATGATCGGGAGGTCTCTCTCGATCCTCGACTCGATTGTTTTTCCTGATCGAGCATTCTTCTCGATCTGTCTGTCGATTGTTGCACCGGATCGAGTTGTGTCCTCGATTGCCTTGTCGATCTGACTCCTGGATCGAGTGATAGCGTCGATCTCGGAGTCGATCTCTTGGCAGCAACCTTCTTCATTCTTAACAATCCTCCTAGAATCCAGCAGGTTGACGTACTCCTGGGTCCTCTGGTCCACATAGCCAAACTCCCCTGGCTCTTTAGTCAGTGCTAGCTTCAGATGGTCTTCTAGAGCCAGCTCTTCCAGCAACTCATCCGCTAAGGCATCCATCGTTTCAATATAGAAAGCTTGCCCTTCAATGGTCGGCTTCTTCTGAACCTCGTTGATGTCGAAGTCAAGCCTGATCTCCTTTCCCAAATGCAAGGCAATCTTCCCATTTTTCACGTCTATGATAGCCCCGGCGGTTGCAAGGAATGGTCTTCCTAAGATGAGTGGATCCTTAGGCTCTTCATCCATCTCCAACACTACGAAGTCCGTAGGTACGTTCACACCACTGATTCGCACCGGTAAATCTTCAAGCAGCCCCACTGGTAGCCTCACACTCCTATCTGCCAGTACTAATGAGATCCGACAGTCTTTGAAACGAGTAAAGCCAAGCTTCTTAGCCACAGAGTGAGGCATCAGGTTTATGCTAGCTCTGAGATCACATAAGCAGCTCTTGAACTCTAGAGGACCTAAAGCGCAGGGTATAGTGAAGCTTCCAGGGTCTCCCAACTTCTTAGGGACTATCTCCTTGTGTATCACAGCACTACACTCTTCACTTAGAACAAGTACCTCCTTGCTTTCCTTATTCTTCTTCACGAGAGTGTCTTTGAAGAATTTGGTGCATTTAGGCATCATTGCAAGGCAGTCAATGAGAGGTAGCTTGATCTCCACGTCCTTAAGGTGCTTCTAAAAGAGGATTCTATGCTTCTCTATGAGTTGCTTCTTGAAGCGGCCAGGAAAAGGCAGCTTAGGTACATACGGTGGAGGCACATAAGCATTCTTCTCCTTAGTGGTTTGCTCAGCTTTCTTCTCAGCAACTGCTTTGTCTCCTCTTCTTGGCCCTTGGATCCAAACGTTGTCAAAGTTAATCTCATCACCATCAGCCGAAGGCTTACCCTCCCCCTCTTGAATTACAACGTCCTCTCCTCGTTGTTCTTTGTAGAAACCGGAGGTTCGAGCTCTTTACCGCTTCTCAACGTTATGGTATTAGCATACTCCTTGGGATTCTGCTCACACTTTCCCGGAAGACTGTTCTGACCACTCGTACTCGTTTTCCCTTTCTCCAGCTGCTTGATCTTGTTGTTTAAGTTGGTGATCTGAGTGGAGAAGTCGGTGAGAGATGAGTCTAGACGAGTGTTCCTCTCGGCGAACTTCTGGTTTGTAGAGGCTTACCCTTGTATCAGCTGTTGAAACATTGCTTGAACCGGATCAACTTGTTGTTGCATCGGTTGTTGCTGCTGAGGTGCAAAGCCCGGAGGGTAGTTAGGTGTATAACCCTTGTTGTTTTGATGTTGCCCTTGGAAGTTGTTCAGCCCTTAACCTTGGAAACCACCACTCGGTTGAAAACCTTTGTTGTACGGGATGAAAGGTTTTGCTTCCTGAGCAGGGTACACTTGATCTTTAGGGTTTGCTACGTTGGTGCTTCGGTAAGAGAGGTTGTTGTTTTGGTAGCCTTGGTTGTAGCCTTGAGATTTGTAGTTGTTCTGTCCCGCCACCCAATTGGCTTCTTCTTGGCTCAACTCTAACTCCTCTTGGTTCTCATCAGCTTCACCAACAAAGTGAACATGCTTCTGATTGGCTAACACCAGCTTATCTATCTTCTCGTGCAAAGATTTGAGCTCCTTCTTGTGAGACTCTAGCTCTGATCCTCTCGGTGCACGGTCATAATCCTCAGCGTAGTTTCCATCACTCAACGCCAAGTTTTCTATCCGCTCCATACCCTCTTCTACCTCCTGACCGAGGAAGTTCCCTTTGCTAGCTGTGTCAAGCAACAACCTGATCTTTGGTGAAGCTCCACGGTATATGGTACTGAGTAGTGTCTCCTCGCTGAACCCGTGATGAGGACATTGGATCGTGTAGTCTTTGAAACGCTCCATTGCCTCGTTGAATGTCTCATTGTTCCTTTGAGTGAAACCGCTGATTTCGCTTCTCAACCGTGCTGTCCTGGTGCTTGAGAAGAACTTTGAGAGAAAGGCCTTCTTACACTCGGCCCATGATGTGATGGTGCCTTGTAGGAGGGTCTTTTCTCAATGTCTAGCTTTGTCTCTGAGTGAAAAGGGGAAGATACGCAGCTTGAAAGCATCTTCGGATATGCCATTGATCTTGATCATCCCACATACTTGCTCGAAGTTGTCAAGGTGCTCCAAGGGATCTTCCATTGCTAAGCCGTGGAACTTTTTGTTTTGCACCATGGAGATGAAACCTGGCTTGATCTCGAAGTTATTGTTTTGCACAGGAGGAGGAGTGATCCCAAACCTATTGTGATGAGTATTGGGAGCATCTCCGGCTCCTATGATCCTTGGGGGTCTAGCCGCGTCTTGGGGGTTTCCATTGCCCTGTCCTGCTGCCCCGTGAGCTGGAGGAGGTCCTTCCGGATGCTCGTGTTCGGCCATAGCTTCGAAGTCAACCGAACAGTGCTGAACAATCTCCTCAAAGGCTCTTGTTTGTTCTCTGACTCTCCTTTGCGTGAGTGACCAAGCTGATGAATGTTGTCTAAGGGTTGTAGTAGATTGTTGTCTCCCCTTGAACGAAGATTCATGTACCTGAAAACACACGTTTGAGAGTAGAAGTATTAGTAGCTTGAAAAAGGAAAGACTTAGTCTTTGCTAAGTCCCAAATCTCTATGTTCTCTAAACAGTCCTAGGATGGCAACGGTGCCATTTGATAATCACTTCTTTGGTGCAAGGGTTAAATTGCAGTGAGGTTATCAAACTCAAATGCAAGACATGTTGTAGTACAGCAAGCAAGAGAGAGTCAATCCATGCCTAAGATGATAGAGAATGCACAGAGAATACAAGGACTAATGCAAATCTAAGCGAAATGAGATGATTTATGAGAAAATCTCTAAAAACTAGATGCAGCAACTTAAACAGAATGAAACCTATTTTAAAAATACCAGAAATGAAGAAACTACCACGATAAACAAACAGATTAATTAAAGGAGAAAGCTTCGAATTATTAAAATTCGACTAGTGGATCGACCATGAAATCGACCACTAGATCGAGCAGTAACAATCGATCTCGTCTAAAAATGCAAGAACAGTAAAGCTAATGACCAGGATGCTATCAGAGATCACGCGAAAGATGAGATAAGATGTAAAGATGCTAAAAGAAAGGGCCTAGGGTTTAGATTCATGGTCAGGGGTTCAAAGGTTCGACCTTGGGTTTAAAACTTTAAATCGACTCACTTGGTGAGGATCTCTAAGCCTTGAAAACTAAGCAAGATCTATCCGTGGCTTTCGGTATAGATCACTCCTTCATCCTCTCCTCCAAACCCATGGCTTTTGGTGGAAAGAGAGGTCGAAGGGCAGGGAAAACAGATTTCAAATGAATGGCTTAACTAATCCCCCAAACTTCCATGGCTTTTGGGAAGGGGTAACTAGTCTCTAAGGTGTGATCTTCCGAGGTTCCTGAATCCTGTCAAGGTAAGGAACCTCTCGGATCGTGAAGCTCTTGGCGTGAGAGTCTTCAAGCAAAGAGATCTCAACACCTTAGAAGAGATAGCCATTGAAAATGTTTAGAAAAACCCCATGATCGAAACCCTTTAGACCCCTTAATCCTCTCAACCCCGAACCCAAATAAACTACTCGCTACACATAGAGTGAATCAAGAAAAGCATGTAAAACGAGACGATGAACATGAAAAGAAAGCTAGATTGAAACGGAAATGATTCAATTACAAAGCTTAAGAAAAACGCGAGTTCAACAATGGTGTTCTTCACGAAAACGAGAGAGAAAACATAAAAAAGAAGATTAGGATCTCAAGTTGTTTTGGGAAAAGGACGTCGCCGTCTTCCCAAAATGCCGAAACAAGCTAATGGTCCCCCCCTCGCTAGCGGCCAAAAACTGTTGAAAGGACAGAGATCGACTCCAAGATCGAGTGGTTCTCTCGATCATATCCGGACATCGTGTCTTCGGCTCGATCTGGGTCTCGATCATCATCGGCAGATCGAGTGTTGCATCCGATCTCGGTATCGATCTTTGGCTGGATCTAGTGGTGTACTCGATCTGACTCTCGTTCTGCATGGCGTCATTTACGTCCGTACCGTTTGATCGATTGCTTCACTCGATCCTTGTCTCGATCATTCTCCTTGGATCGCCTGGTTGGCTCGATCTTCTGGTCGATCAACTCCTAGATCGACCGGCCGTGCTCGATCTGCTCCTCGATCTCTGATCCTTAGCATATATCCGAGCTCCCACGAACTGCTACATCAGCCTCAACATGTCCACGAACCTCCACGACTCCAAAGCAGCCAGAAACAACCTGAATGTGGTGCAAAATGCAAGGAAAATGCGTATGCTGATGCAAGAATACTCTAGGACTCTAAGTGATGTAATCTAACCTAAAACGTGATACAAATGAATGAAAAGCTAACTAATGAGTATGCAAAATGTATGCAATATGCAATAACATCAAACTCCACACCCTGAACCTTGCCTTCCTTTCAAGCCAAATATTTCTTGTGTGATGTGAGGCCTTATTTTCGGATCGAACTTGGCATAAAGTGTTAGGTTTAGGCGACATGATTAGGCTTTCATATTGATTCTAGCTTTGCATTTTGAAGCTAGTTTTAGGTTTGTTTTGGGGCAGGGATTTGCTGGTGTTAAAAGAATTTTGGTTATGTGTTTTCAGTTTAAAAAGAAATGGTGTTTGGGGTTTGAAAATAAAGGACTCATGGTTTTAAGTGGTGGTGTTGTTCTCTTTTTAAAATAAAAGTTCAGTTTTAAAAGAGAAGGAGGTAGCTCTCAAAAATAAAATAAAAAATCAGAAAGAAAAGAGCCAAAAGGCCAAAGTTTAAAAAGTAAAAAAAAATATATAATAAGAGAAGAGGGCTACCAAGATTTAAAGAAAGAGCTTCAAGTCTGTGTTTGACCACCACTAGCCTAATAAGAGTAAAGTTGTCTCCTGTTTTCGTGGGTTATGCTTGGCTTCTTGCCTTGTCGTTTGGGTAGTTTCTAGAGGGTGAGTAAGCTCGAAAAAAAAAAAAATGAGAGGGGTTTAGGATCATTGTTAGTGTATATGGGTAGATGAGAGTCTAGTCATGTATGCATAAATTGTCTTAACCTTTAGCATTATGCATAAGTTCAATCCTTTTTGAGATAACCCATTGTTTGAATTACCCGCTTGAATGAGATCATCTTTATCTCATAACCTTGTCATTAGCCAAATGTATTCTGTTCTAAGTGCATAAGTGTGATTCACGGTTTGATCATTAGTTGAATGTTAAAGGTTAGGATTCTTAGATTGTTTGGAATATGAGAGTCATGATCTGAATTTCTTTGTGTGATGAGTATAGCTAAGTTCTTTGGAGTATGAGTGTGCGCATTGCATTTTAGAACTAGTAACTAGGACATTGAGATTGATTCATTAGAAAGGCACCTTTGCAAGAAGCTTAAACCCCCGTCTTTTCTAAAACCTCTCTTCCTTTCTTATTTTCTATTGCTTGAGGGCAAGCAAGAAGTAAGTTTGGGGGAGTTGATGTTACTGCATATTGCATGTATTTTGCATACATATTAGTTAGCTTTCATGCATTTACATCACACTTTAGACTAGATTGCATCACTTAGGGTCCTAGAGCATTCTCGCACCAGCATACGCATGTTCCTTGCATTTTGCATCACATTCAGGTTGTTTCTGGCTACTTTGGAGTCGTGGAGGTTCGTGGACGTGCTGAAGCTGTTGTGGTGGTTCGTGGAACGTCGGATGTTTGCTAAGGACCAGAGATCTGGGCGCAGATCGAGCATGGCAGGTCGATCTAGATGAGATCGACCAGAAGATCGAGAAGCCCAGGTGATCCAAGGGAAATGATCGAGACGAAGATCGAGTGGAGCAATCGATCAAGTTGTATGGACGTAAATGATGCCATGCAGAGCGAGAGCCGGATCGAGCCCACCACTCGATCCGACCGAAGATCGATACCAAGATCAGATGCAACACTCGATCCGCCGAAGAAGATCGAGACCCAGATCGAGTAGAAGACACGATGCCCAAAAGTGATCGAGAGAGCCGCTCGATCCCGAAGTCGATCTCTGTCCTTTCAACCGTTTTAGGCCGCTAGCGAGGGGGGGACCATCGAGCTGTTTTCACCATTTTGGGAAGGCGGCGATGTTTTTTTTCACAGACACTTTTGATTCTTATCTTTTTATGCTTTTTCTATCTGGTTTGGAGACTCTCCGCCATTGTTAGACTTTGAGCTTTGTTCTTGAATATTTCGAATCGTTTTAAGTTTTAAGTAATCGTTTTCATGTTCATCGCTTCATCTTTCATGTTTATTTTGGTTATTCTCATGTGTAGCAAGTAGTTTCATTTGGGTCTCGGGGTTGATAGGATTCACGGGGTCTAAGGGGTTTTCAAGTTGGTAGTTTTCTTGTTCTTAATGGCTTTCTCTTCTAGGATGTTGAGTCCCTAAGGCTTAAAGACTCTCACGCCAAGATCTTTATGATCAGAGAGGTCTCTTACCTTGACAGGATCCAGAGATCTCTGAATATCACATCCTAGAGACTAGTTACCCTTTCCCAAAAGCCAAGGAAGTTTAGGGGACTAGTTAGGCCATGTGTTTGAAATCTGAGTTGATTGCCCTTCAACCTCTCTTTCCACCAGAGGCCATGGGTTTGGAGGAGAGGATGAAGGAGTGATCCATACCGAAAGCCACGGATGGATCTTGTTTTCGTTTTCAAGGCTTAGGGAATCTCACAAAGTGAGTCGATTTAAAGTTTTCAATCCCAACTTGGACCCTTGAAACCCCGGACCATGATATTCACCGCATCCTGGTCATTAATTTCTTCATACTTGCATTTTTAGATGAGATCAATCCAAACTGCTCGATCTAGTGGTCGATCCTGTGGTCGATCCACTAGTCGATTTTTGTTAAATCATAGCCTTGCATTTTAATTTTTCTGTTTGTTCCTCGTAGTAGTTCAATCACTATGGGTAATTTTAAAATAGTTTTGCATTCCATTCGGTCGTTGCATATAGTTTTTAGGATTTTCACAATATCGCCTGTCATTCGCTTAGCATTACACTGCTCTTGCATTCTCTTTGATCTTCCTAGCTCCTAGAAATGGATTGACTCTCACTTGCATATTGTACTACAACCTAAGTGTTGCATTTGAGTTTGATAACCTAATTGCATCCTCACCCTTGCAAAGAAAGTAGTTATCAGCCGGGATTCATCTCAATGGTGCAAAACAATAAGTTTCACGGGCTAGCAATGGAAGATCCCTTGAGCACCTTGATAACTTCGAGCAAGTATGTGGGATGATCCAGATTAATGGCATATCCGAAGATGCTTTCAAGCTGCGTCTCTTTCCATTTTATCTTGGAGACAAGTCTAGACATTGGGAGAAGACCCTTCCACAAGGCACCATTACCTCTTGGGCTGAGTGTAAGAAGGCTTTCCTCTCAAAGTTTTTCTCTAGCACCAGAACAGCAAGGCTGAGAAGTGAGATCAGCGACTTCACTCAAAGGAACAATGAGACTTTCAATGAAGCCATGGAGCGGTTCAAGGACTATACAATTCAGTGTCCTCACCACGGCTTCAGCGAAGAGACTCTTCTAAGCACTATTGATGTTATTGCATATTGCATACATTTTGCATACTCATTAGTTAGCTTTTCATGCATTTGTATCATGTTTTAGGTTAGATTGCATCACTTAGGGTCCTAGAGCATTCTTGCATCAGCATATGCATTTTCCTTGCATTTTGCATCACATTCAGGTTGTTTCTGGCTGCTTTGGAGTCGTGGAGGTTCGCGGACGTGTTGAGGGTGATGTAGCAGTTCGTGGGAGCTCGGATATATGCTAAGGCCAGAGATCGAGGAGCAGATCGAGCATGGCCGGTCGATCTAGGAGTTGATCGACCAGAAGATCGAGCCAACCAGGCAATCCAAGGAGAATGATCGAGACAGAGATCGAGTGAAGCAATCGATCAATCGGTACGGACGTAAATGACGCCATGCAGAGCGAGAGCCAGATCGAGTACACCACTCGATCCAGCTGAAGATCGATACCGAGATCAGATGCAACACTCGATTCGCCGATGAAGATCGAGACCCAGATCGAGCCGAAGACACGATGTCCGGATATGATCGAGAGAACCAATCGATCTTGACGTCGATCTCTGTCCTTTCAACCGTTTTTGGCTGCTAGAGAAGGGGGGACCATTGGCTTGTTTCGACGTTTCGACTTTTTTCCATAACTTTTCAGATCCTTATCTTTTTCCTTATGTTTTCTCTCTCATTTTCGTGAAGAACACCATTGTTGAAACTCGTTTTTCTCTTAAGCTTTTGTATTCGAATCGTTTCTGTTCAATCTAGTTTTCTTTTCATGTTCATCGTCTTGTTTTATATGCTTTGCTTGATTTACTCTATGTGTAGCGAGTAGTTCCTTTGGGTTCGGGGTTGAGAGGATTAAGGGGTTAAAAAGGTTTCGATCTTGGGTTTTTCAAAACGTTTTCAAGGGCTATCTCTTCTAAGGTGTTGAGATCTTAAAGCTTGAAGACTCTCACGCCAAGAGCTTCATGATCCGAGAGGTTCCTTACCTTGACAGGATTCAGGAGCCTCAGAAGATCACACCTTAGAGACTAGTTACCCCTTCCCAAAAGCCATGGAAGTTTGGGGGATTAGTTAAGCCATTCGTTTGAAATCTGTTTTCCTTGCCTTTCGACCTCTCTTTCCACCAAAAGCCATGGGTTTGGAGGAGAGGATGAAAGAGTGATCTATACCGAAAGCCACGAATAGATCTTGTTTTGTTTTCAAGGCTTAGAGATCCTCACCAAGTGAGTCAATTCAAAGTTTTAAAGCCAAGGTCGAACCTTTGAAACCCCTAACCATGAATCTCAACCCTAGGCCCTTTCTTTTAGTATCTGTACGTCTTATCTCATCTTTCGCTTGATATCTGATAGCATCCTGGTCATTAGCTTTACTGTTCTTACGATTTTAGACGAGATCGATTATTACTGCTCGATCTAGTGGTCGATCTCATGGTCGATCCACTAGTCGAATTTTAATAATTTGAAGCTTTCTCCTTTAATTAATCTGTTTGTTTCTCGTGGTAGTGTGTTCATTTCTAGTATTTTTAAAATAGGTTTCACTCTGTTTAAGTTGCTGCATCTAGTTTTTAGAGATTTTCTCATAAACTGTCTCATTTTGCTTAGATTTGCTTTAGTCCTTGCATTCTCTGTGCATTCTCTATCTCCTAGAAGTGGATTGACTCTCTCTTGCTTGTTGTACTACAACATTGCTTGCACTTGAGTTTGATAACCTCTCTGCATTATAAACCGAGCAAAGAACCCGTTTATCAAATGGCGCCGTTGCCATTCTAGGACTGTTTAGAGAACATAAAGATTTGGGTCTTAGCAAAGACTAAGTCTTTACCTTTTTCAAGTTACTAATACATCTACTCTCAAACGTGTGTTTTCAGGTACATGAATCTTCGTTCAAGGGGAGACAACAATCTTCTACAACCCTTAGCCAACATTCATCAACTTGGTCACTCACGGCAAAGGAGAGTCAGAGAACAAACAAGAGCCTTTGAGGAGATTGTTCAGCACGGTTTGGTTGACTTTGAAGCTATGGCTGAACACGAGCATCCAGAAGGACCTCCTCCAGCTCACGGGGCAGCAGGACGGGGCAATGGAAACCACCAACACGCGGCTAGACCCCCAAGGATCATAGGAGCCGAGATGCTCCCAATACCCACCACAATAGGTTTGGGATCACTCCTCCTCCGGTACAAAACAATAACTTCGAGATCAAGCCAGGTTTCATCTCCATGGTGCAAAACAACAAGTTCCACGGCTTGGCAATGGAAGACCCCTTGGAGCACCTAGACAACTTCGAACAAGTATGTGGGATGATCAAGATCAATGGCATATCCAAAGATGCTTTCAAGCTGCGTCTCTTCCTCTTTTCACTCAGAGACAAAGCTAGACATTGGGAAAAGACCCTCCCACAAAGCACCATCACATCATGGGCCGAGTGTAAGAAGGCCTTTGTCTCAAAATTCTTCTCAAGCACCAGGACAGCACGGTTGAGAAGCGAAATCAGCGGTTTCACTCAAAGGAACAACGAGACATTCAACGAGGCAATGGAGCGTTTCAAAGGCTACACGATCCAATGTCCTCATCACGGGTTCAGCGAGGAGACACTACTCAGTACCATATACCGTGGAGCCTCACCAAAGATCAGGTTGTTGCTTGACACAGCTAGCAAAGGGAACTTCCTCGGTCAGGAGGTAGAAGAGGGTATGGAGCTGATAGAAAACTTAGCGTTGAGTGATGGAAACTATGCTGAAGATTATGACCGTGCACCGAGAGGATCAGAGTTAGAGTCTCACAAGAAGGAGCTCAAGTCTTTGCATGAGAAGATTGACAAGCTGGTGTTAGCAAATCAGAAGCATGTTCACTTTGTTGGTGAAGCTGATGAGAATCAAGAGGAGTTAGAAACCAAGAAGAAGCAAATTGGGTGGCTGGACCGAACAACTACAAGTCTCAAGGCTAAAACCAAGGCTACCAGAACAACAACCTCTCTTACCGAAGCACCAACTTAGCCAACCCTAAAGATCAAGTGTACCCTGCTCAGCAAGCAAAACCTTTCATCCCTTACAACAAAGGTTTTCAACCGAGTGGTAGTTTCCAAGGTCAAGGGCAGAGCAACTTCCAAGGGCAACAACAACACAACAAGGGTTATACTCCTAACTACCCTCCGGGCTTTGCACCTCAGCAACAACAACCGATGCAACAACAAGTTGATCCAGTTCAAGCAATGTTTCAACAGCTCATACAAGGGCAAGCCTCTACAAACCAGAAGTTCACTGAAATGAACACTCGCCTAGACTCATCTCTAACCGACTTCTTCACTCAGATCACTAACCTAAACAACAAGATCAAGCAGTTGGAGAAGGGAAAAGCAAGTACGAGTGGTCAGAACAGTCTTCCGGGAAAGTGTGAGCAAAATCCCAAGGAGTATGCCAATGCTATAACGTTGAGAAGCGGAAAAGAGCTCGAACCTCCGGTCTCTACAAAGAACAACGAGGACGTTGTAATTCAAGAGGGGGAGGGTAAACCTTCGGCTGATGATGATGAGATTAACTTTGACAACATTTGGATCCAAGGACCGAGAAGAGGAGATAAGGCGTTCGCCGAGAAGAAAGCTGAGCAAACCACCAAGGAGAAGAACTCTTACGTGCCCCCACCTTACGTACCAAAGTTGCCATTTCTCGGTCGTTTCAAAAAGCAGCTCATCGAGAAGCACAAAATCTTGTTTGAGAAGCACCTGAGAGACGTGGAGATCAAGCTGCCTCTTGTAGATTATCTTGCTATGATGCCCAAGTGCGCCAAGTTCTTCAAGGACACCCTCGTGAAGAAGAATAAAGAAAGCAAGGAGGTACTTGTTCTAAGTGAAGAATGTAGTGCGGTTATACACAAGGAGATACTCCCTAAGAAGCTGGGAGACCCTGTAAGCTTCACTATGCCCTGCGCTTTGGGTCCTCTAGAGTTCAAGAGTTGCTTGTGTGATCTCGGAGCTAGCATAAACCTGATGCCTAACTCCGTGGCTAAGAAGCTTGGTTTTACTCGGTTTAAAGACTGCCGGATCTCATTGGTGCTGGCTGATAGGAGTGTGAGGCTACCAGTGGGGCTGCTCGAAGATTTACCTGTGCGAATCAGTGGTGTGAACGTCCCTACAGACTTCGTAGTGTTGGAGATGGATGAGGAGCCTATAGACCCACTCATCTTAGGGAGACCGTTCCTTGCAACCGCCGGGGCTATCATAGATGTGAAGAATGGGAAGATTGCCTTGCATTTGGGGAAAGAGATCAGGCTAGACTTCGACATCAACAAGGTTCTAAAGAAGCCGACCATTGAAGGACAAGCTTTCTAAATTGAAACGATGGATGCTTTAGCGGATGAGTTGCTGGAAGAGCTAGCTCTAGAAGACCATCTGAAGCTAGCACTAACTAAGGAGCCAGGGAAGTTTGGCTATGTGGACCAGAGAACCCAAGAGTACGTGAACCTGCTGGATTCTAGGAGGATTGTCAAGAATGAAGAAGGTTGCTGCCTAGAGACCGACCCTGAGATCGACGCTATCACTCGATCCAGGAGTGAGATCGACAAGTCAATCGAGAACACAACTCGATCCGGTGCAACAATCGATGGACAGATCGAGAAGAATGCTTGATCAGGAAAAACAATCGAGTCGACGATCGAGAGAGACCTCCCAATCATTTTGGAGTCCAATCAAGAGATTGACTCAGCGTCTCGATCCCTTACTCGTTCCACATCAAATCGAGTAAGTGAATCGAGTGAAATGGCTCGATCTAGACGACATCGAGAGGAGAATCGACTGGAGGACTCGATCGCAGAAGGGATAGCGATGGAGGAAAGCAGTGTGAAGGGCAATACCTCAGGTTCAAGGGAGAGTTCCAAGGAGGAAAGCAACAACAACAGCCACGAGGATGACTGGAGTGAGCTGTTAGCCCCAAAGGTGGACCTTAAGGAGCTCCCAAAAGGGCTAAGGTATCTTTCTTAGGGCCTAATAACACCTATCCCGTGATTGTGAACGAAAACCTTAGTGATGATGAGTTGCACTCGCTCCTGACTGAGCTGAGAAAGTATAGGAAGGCCATTGGGTACTCTTTAAGTGACATCAAGGGCTTTTACCAATGCTATGCACTCATAGGATTCACTTGGATAATGAGAACGCTTCTTCTATAGAACATCAAAAGCGTTTGAATCCTAACTTGAAAGAGATTGTTAAGAAGGAAATCCTTAAGCTTTTAGAGGCTGACGTGATCTATCCCATAAGTGACAGCACGTGGGTTTCCCCTATACACGTGGTGCCTAAGAAGGGAGGGATCACGGTCATAAGGAATGAAAAGGATGAACTTATCCCTACTAGGACCATCACTGGTCATAGGATGTGTATTGACTATAGGAAACTCAACCTTGCGACTAGGAAATACCATTTCCCTTTAACTTTTATTGATCAAATGCTTGAGAGATTTGCTAATCACCCTTACTACTGCTTTCTCGATGGGTATAGTGGTTTCTTTCAAATACCTATTCACCCAAATGATCAGGAGAAGACGACCTTCACATGTCCCTACGGTACCTTTGCATATCGAAGGAGGCCGTTTGGATTGTGTAATGCACCGGCTACGTTTCAGCGGTGAATGATGTCGATCTTCTCTGATCTTATAGAGGATTTGGTAGAGGTGTTCATGGATGACTTCTCTGTGTATGGTGCGTCCTTTCCTGCGTGTTTGTTGAATCTTTGCAGGGTGCTAAAACGTTGTGAAGAGACAAACCTGGTGCTGAACTGGCAGAAATGCCACTTCATGGTTAAGGAAGGGATCGTGCTCGGTCACAAGATATCAGAGAAGGGTATTGAGGTTGATCAGGCTAAGGTGGAGCTCATGATGGCTCTTGAGCCGCCGGTTAATGTCAAGGGAGTCAGAAGCTTCTTGGGACATGCAGGGTTTTATAGGCGCTTCATCAAGGATTTCTCCAAGATTGCACGCCCTCTTACACGGCTGTTGTGCAAGGAAGCTGAATTTGTATTTGATGAGGAGTGGTTAAAGGCTTTCGTGACCATCAAGGAAGCCCTTACATCAGCTCCCATAGTCCAAGCACCAGACTGGTCTCTCCCCTTTGAAATCATGTGTGATGCTAGTGACTACGCCGTAGGAGCCGTCCTTGGTCAGAAGAAAGACAAGAAGCTACACGTGATCTACTATGCTTCAAGAACCTTGGATGACACGCAATCACGATACACCACTACGGAGAAGGAGCTGCTTGCAGTAGTCTTCGCCTTTGAGAAGTTCAGATCATATCTCGTTGGCTCCAAGGCTATTGTATACACGGATCACGCTGCCTTGCGATACATCTACTCGAAGAAAGACACTAAGCCTCGGCTCTTAAGATGGATTCGGTTACTCCAGGAGTTTGACATGGAGATTAAAGACAAGAAGAGGATAGAAAATGGAGTCGCTGACCACCTCTCACGGCTAAGGATCAACGAGTCTCTCCCCTTAGATGACTCTCTTCCAGAAGAGCAGCTTATGGCGATTACTACGGCTGTTTGTGGGAAGCTAGAAGGGAGGTATGAGGAACTGTTGAGTTTCAAAGAGGAGGATCTACCGTGGTATGCTGATGTGGTGAACTATCTAGCGTGTGGTGAGGAGCCAACACATCTCAACAGCTATCACAAGAAGCGGTTTATGAGGGAGGCTAGTGACTACTTTTGGGACGAGCCTTACTTATACAAGAGAGGAGTAGACAGCTTGTACCGGAGTTGTGTTACAAAGGAAGAAGCCAGGGACATCCTCTATTATTGCCATGGCTCTTCCTACAGAGGACACTTCGCTTCATTCAAGACTGCCACGAAGGTATTGCAAGCCGGTTTCTGGTGGCCCTCCATTTTTAAAGATGCACACGAGTTTGTGAAGAGCTGTGAGGCATGTCAACGAGCAGGGAATATAACTAAGAGGAACGAAATGCCTCAAGTTCCCATCTTTGAGGTTGACGCGTGGGGGATTGACTTCATGGGGCCATTCCCTTCTTCATATGGCAACAAATACATCTTAGTAGCAGTGGATTATTGATGTTATTGCATATTGCATACATTTTGCATACTCATTAGTTAGTTTTTCATGCATTTGTATCATGTTTTAGGTTAGATTGCATCACTTAGGATCCTAGAGCATTCTTGCATCAGCATATGCATTTTCCTTGCATTTTGCATCACATTCAGGTTGTTTCTGGCTGCTTTGGAGTCATTGAGGTTCGTGGGCGGGTGGAGGCTGATGTAGCAGTTCGTGGGAGCTCGGAAATATGCTAAGGACCAGTGATCGAGGAGCAGATCGAGCATGGCCGGTCGATCCAGGAGTTGATCGACCAGAAGATCGAGCCAACTAGGCGATCCAAGGAGAATGATCGAGACGGAGATCGAGTGAAGCAATCGATCAATCGGTACGGACGTAAATGACGCCATGCAGAGCGAGAGCTAGATCGAGTACACCACTCGATCCACCCGAAGATCGATACCGTGATCGGATGCAACACTCGATTCACCGATGAAGATCGAGACCCGGATCGAGCCGAATACGCGATGCCCGGATGTGATCGAGAGAACCACTCGATCCAGTGGTCGATTTCTGTCCTTTCAACCGTTTTTGGCTGTTAGCGAAGGGGGGACCATTGGATTGTTTGGGCATTTTAGGCAAGGCGGCGAGATGCTTTTTTGATAACTTTTAGATCTTTCTTTCATGTTTTTCTCTCTCGTTTAACGAAGAACACCATTGTTGAAACTCTTGTTTTTCTTTGAAGCTTTAGTATTCGAATCTTTATCGTTTAATCCAGTTTTTCTTTCATGTTTATCATCTCGTTTCTTCTGCTTTGCTTGATTTACTCTATGTTTAGCGAGTAGTTTACCTTGGGTTCGGGGTTGAGAGGATTAAGGGGTACAAAAGGTTCGATCTTGGTTTGTTTTCTAAACGTTTTAAAGGCTATCTCTTCTAAGGTGTTGAAAGCTTAATGCTTGAAGACTCTCACGCCAAGAGCTTCATGATCCGAGAGGTTCCTTACCTTGACAGGATCCAGGAGCCTCTAAAGATCACACCTTAGAGACTAGTTATCCCTTCCCAAAAGCCATGGAAGTTTGGGGGACTAGTTAAGCCATTACTTGAAATCTGTTTTCCTTACCTTTCGACCTCTCTTTCCACCAAAAGCCATGGGTTTGGAGGAGAGGATGAAAGAGTGATCTATACCGAAAGCCACGGATAGATCTTGTTTTGTTTTCAAGGCTTAGAGATCCTCACCAAGTGAGTCGATCTAAAGATTCAAACCCAAGATCGATCCTTTGAAACCCTTTACATGAATCTCAACCCTAGGCCCTTTCTTTTAGAATCTTCAAGTCTATTTTCATCATTCGCTTGTTACCTGATAGCATCCTGGTCATTAGATTTGTTGTTCTTACAGTTTTAGACGAGATCGATCGTTACTGCTTGATCTAGTGGTCGATCTCGTGGTCGATCCACTAGTCGATTTTTAACAATTCGAAGCTCTTTCCTTTAATCAATCTGTTTGTTTCTCGTGGTAGTTGCTTCCTTTCTAGTATTTTTAAAATAGGTTTCGCCCTGTTTAGGTTGCTGCATCTAGTTTTTAGTTAATTTCTCATAAACTGTCTCATTTTGCTTAGATTTGCTTAGGACCTTGCATTCTTTGTGCATTCTCTGCCTCCTAGAAGTGGATTGACACTCTCCTGCTTGCCTTACTACAACATTGCATGCATTAGAGTTTTGATAATCTCTCTGCTGCATAACACGAGCATAAGATATCGTTTATCAAATGGCGCTGTTGCCATTTTAGGAGTGTTTAGAGAACATAGAGATTTGGGTCTTAGCAAAGACTAAGTCTTTACTTTTTTCAAGTTACTAATACTTCTACTCTCAAACGTGTGTTTTCTGGTACATGAATCTTCGTTCAAGGGGAGACAACAATCTACTACAACCCTTAGACAACATTCATCAACTTGGTCACTCACGGCAAAGGAGAGTCAGAGAGCAAACAAGAGCCTTTGAGGAGATTGTTCAGCACGGCTTGGTTAACTTTGAAGACATGGCTGAACACGAGCATCCAGAAGGACCTCCTCCAGCAGGACGGGGCAATGGAAACCGCCAACACGCGGCTAGACCCCCGAGGATCATAGAAGCCGAAGATGCTCCCAATACCCACCACAATAGGTTTGGGATCACTCCTCCTCCGGTGCAAAACAATAACTTCGAGATCAAGCCAGGTTTCATCTCCAAGGTGCAAAACAACAAGTTCCACGGCTTAGCAATGGAAGACCCCTTGGAGCACTTGGACAATATCGAGCAAGTCTGCTAGATGATCAAGATCAATGGCATATCCGAAGATGCTTTCAAGCTGCGTCTCTTCCCTTTTTCACTCGGAGACAAAGCTAGACATTGGGAGAAGACCCTCCCACAAGGCACCATCACATCATGGGCTGAGTGTAAGAAGGCATTTCTCTCAAAGTTCTTCTCAAGCACCAGGACAGCTCGGTTGAGAAGCGAAATCAGCGGTTTCACTCAAAGGAACAACGAGACATTCAACGAGGCAATGGAGCGTTTCAAAGACTACACGATCCAATGTCCTCATCACGGGTTCAGCGAGGAGACACTACTCAGTACCATATACCGTGGAGCTTCACCAAAGATCCGGCTGTTGCTTGATACAGCTAGCAAAGGGAACTTCCTCGGTCAAGAGGTAGAAGAGGGTATGGAGCTGATAGAAAACCTGGCGTTGAGTGATGGAAACTATGCCGAGGATTATGACCGAGAACCGAGAGGATCAGAGTTAGAGTCTCACAAGAAGGAGCTCAAATCGTTGCATGAGAAGATTGACAAGTTGGTCTTAGCTAATCAGAAGCATGTTCACTTTGTTGGTGAAGCTGATGAGAACCAAGAGGAGTTAGAGCTAAGCCAAGAAGAAGCAAATTGGGTAGCCGGAACAACTACAAGTCTCAAGGTTACAACCAAGGCTACCAGAACAACAACCTCTCTTATCGAAGCACCTATGTAGCCAACCCTAAAGATCAAGTGTACCCTGCTCAACAAGCTAAACCTTTCATCCCTTATAACAAAGGTTTTCAACCGAGTGGTGGTTTCCAAGGTCAAGGGCAAAGCAACTTCCAAGGGCAACAACAACACAATAAGGGTTATACTCCTAACTACCCTCCGGGCTTTGCACCTCAGCAACAACAACCGATGCAACAACAAGTTGATCCGGTTCAAGCAATGTTCCAACAGCTAATACAAGGGCAAGCTTCTACCAATCAGAAGTTCGCTGAAATGAACACTCGGCTTGATTCATCTCTCACCGACTTTTCCACTCAGATCACCAACCTAAACAACAAGATCAAGCAGTTGGAGAAGGGAAAAGCAAGTACGAGTGGTCAGAACAGTCTTCCGGGAAATTGTGAGCAAAATCCCAAGGAATATGCCAATGCTATAACGTTGAGAAGGCTTTCGTGACCATCAAGGAAGCCCTTACATCAGCCCCTATAGTCCAAGAACCAGACTGGTCTCTTCCCTTTGAGATCATGTGTGATGCTAGTGACTACGCCGTAGGAGCCGTCCTTGGTCAGAAGAAAGACAAGAAGCTACACGTGATCTATTATGCTTCAAGGACCTTGGATGACACGCAATCACGATACACCACTACGGAGAAGGAGCTGCTTGCAGTAGTCTTCGCCTTTGAGAAGTTCAGATAATATCTCGTTGGTTCCAAGGCTATTGTATACACGGATCACGCTGCCCTACGATACATCTACTCGAAGAAAGACACTAAGCCTCGGCTCTTAAGATGGATTCTGTTACTCCAGGAGTTTGACATGGAGATTAAAGACAAGAAAGGGATAGAAAATGGAGTCGCTGAGCACCTCTCAAGGCTAAGGATCAACGAGTCTCTCCCTTTAGATGACTCCCTTCCAGAAGAGCAGCTTATGGCGTTTACTACTGCTGTTTGTGGGAAGCTAGAAGGGAGGTTTGAGGAAGTGTTGAGTTTTAAAGAGGAGGATCTACCGTGGTATGCTGATGTGGTGAACTACCTAGCGTGTGGTGAGGAGCCAACACATCTCAACAGGTATCACAAGAAGCTGTTTATGAGGGAGGCTAGTGACTACTTTTGGGACGAGCCTTACCTATACAAAAGAGGAGTAGACAGCTTGTACCGGAGATGTGTTACTAAGGAAGAAGCCAGGGACATCCTCTATCATTGCCATGGCTCTTCCTACGGAGGACACTTCACTTCATTCAAGACTGCCACGAAGGTATTGCAAGCCGGTTTCTGGTGGCCCTCCATTTTTAAAGATGCACACGAGTTTGTGAAGAGCTGTGAGGCATGTCAGCGAGAAGGGAATATAACCAAGAGGAACGAAATGCCTCAAGTTTATCTTCGAGGTTGACGTGTTCGATGCATGGGGGATTGACTTCATGGGGCCTTTTCCCTCTTCATACGGCAACAAATAGATCTTAGTAGCTGTGGATTATGTCTCTAAATGGGTTGAGGCTGTTGCTTCCCCTACGAATGACTCTAAGGTTGTGATCAAGCTGTTCAAGAGTATCATCTTCCCAAGGTTTGGGGTACCCAAGGTTGTTATAATTGATGGAGGAAGCCACTTTATAAACAAGGTCTTTGAGAGCCTCTTGAGAAAGTATGGGGTTAAGCATAAGGTGGCTACACCGTATCAATCTCAAACAAGCGGTCAAGTGGAGGTCTCCAATAGGCAAATCAAGGCTATCCTAGAGAAGACCGTCGGAGCAACAAGGAAGGATTGGTCAGTGAAGCTAGACGATGCTCTTTGGGCCTACCGTACCGCCTTCAAGACGCTGATTGGTACAACTCCTTTCACCTTACTCTATGGCAAGGGCTGTCACCTACCGGTTGAGCTGGAAAACCATGCATTGGGGGCTGTGAAGAGGCTTTGATCTCAAGACTGCTCAGGAGAGGCGCCTTATTCAGCTACATGGACTGAACGAGTTGAGGCTGAATGCTTATGAGAGCTCCCGGATATACAAGGAGCGGACTAAGGAGGCTCATGATAAGAAGGTTGTTGCCAAGGAGCTTAAGGAAGGAGGACTGGTGTTGCTGTACAACTCGAGGCTCA
Source organism: Thlaspi arvense (assembly GCA_911865555.2). Taxonomy (NCBI): domain Eukaryota; kingdom Viridiplantae; phylum Streptophyta; class Magnoliopsida; order Brassicales; family Brassicaceae; genus Thlaspi; species Thlaspi arvense. The sequence goes on from OU466863.1 coordinate 40,066,347, forward strand.
AGCTCTTCCCGGGCAAGCTGAAATCAAGGTGGAGCGGACCGTTCGTGATTCAAGAGGTCTTGCCGTATGGAGCTGTTACTCTGATGGGAAAAAGTGGCAGTGCATTCACCGTCAACGGACACAGAGTCAAGCCCTTGGTGCTTCTCCAAGACCCACCATCCGCTTAGACCAAGTAAGGTCTAGCTAAAAGACGTTAAAGAAAGCGCACTTGGGAGGCATTCCCATGTTTATTTTGTACATACTTCTGCTTTCATTTCTCTTTCAGTTTTATGTTTTTATGTTGCAAGTGTGTAGGAACAGGGATAAGGAGTCTAAACCTTGACTTTGAGGTCTTAAAAAGGCAATAGGGGTTAGAATAAGGCTAGAGATCGAGTGCTAGATCGACTGATCCTTGCTCGATCTTTGCTAGATTGAGAAGTGAATCGAGAGGAGCTAGTCGATCTAGACGAGATCGAGTGACAAGATCGACCTTGACAAAAAAGGATCGATCGATCCAAATCGGATCGACCGATCTAATTTCTCTCGGGAAAATCTGTTGAAAATTGATCGATCACTCGACTCGATCCATCACTCGATCTATGCCAAATCAACCCCTAAATCGAGGACATAGCTCGATCATGAGGACTTAGCCGAGGAGCCAACATCCCAATGATCGAGAGAGCCAATCGATCCAGGATTCGATTCACCATGAATCGAGTCTCAAATCGAGTAACCCTCTCGATCTAAGCCATTTTGGGCATGAGATCGAGTCCTAGATCGACCAAATGGACTCGATCTCATGCCGAGGTAACAATTTTCTTTCCCTCCTTTACTCCTTTCCCTACAATTTTTAAATTCAAAACTTGGTCAAGGCAAGCATCTTTGACCATGAAAGATGTGCCTTGACCAAGACTTTGTCAGAAACCACTTTGACCATCCATTGTTTTGGTTTTGCTAAAGTCTTTAAATATTTCAACCTACCTCTCACCCTCTTATTCCTGTTTGCTCGAGATTTTTAAACAAAGAGAGTGAGTGTTTTAAGTTTTCAAAGGCTAGCAAAGATATTCTAAACTTCTTGCGAAGGTATTTTCAAATTTAATGATTTTATTTTAAGAAAATCTCCTTTAAATCCGCAAGATCTTGTTTTAGAATATAAGATTGGTTTGAATTTTTAAAACTAGCTAAGTAAATGGAATAATTCCAGATTTTTCAGTATCTAAAGATTTGATTTCCTTTTATCTAGCTATGATTTTTATTTATCCTCCAAAATTCTAGGGTAGTTATTATAAATTCTCTCCTTCTCTTCTCTCATTCTCATCAAATCGCCGCTTGCTTATCATTAACTTTAGAATTTGTTTCAGGAACCATGGCACCAAATAGAACAAGAGAGGAGCAAGCACAAGAAGGAGAAGGACAAGAAGTGGTAGCTCAAGAGAGGGTCCGGTGGAGTAAGGATGAGAAGAGGGATAAGAAGAGGCTGGAGAGGCTCCGGTTTGAACCCACAAAGTTTGCTGATCGAGAGCTTTTGTCTAGGCTCGGGATTCTTGGGGACTTCGATCAACTCCTCAAGAACATTGGCTTGAGGTGTTTGTCACGGATGGATTGCCCAACCATTCCTGAAGTGACAATAGACTTCCCTGCCACCTTGGAGTTCCGGTATGAGAATCCTAGTGCACCCGTCCCTTCCCAAGGCCGCCTCTACTTCAAAGTCGGACGTCAAGCCTATACACTATCCATCCCTGAGCTATGCCAAGCCTACGGTCTCAACGCTGATGCACACAAGGTCGAGTTCCCAGCCTTCAAGAAAGTCGACGAGTTTTGGGACCTGATCAGCAATGAAGACTACAAAGCCAGCACCGCCAAGATCAAGCGAGTTAGGAGTCCGGTGCTGAGGTATACTCTGAAGCTGATTACCAACACATTCAGTGGAAGGTCTGTTGCTCCTACTGTCACGAAGACAGAGCTGTGCTTCCTGTTCCAAGGTGTGAAGCACTTGGTGTCTGATCCGGATGCGAATGAAGAGCCCATAGAAGATGAACTCGGCGATGAGGTGAACTACGGCTGTGTGCTCGCGGCTTCCCTGGTGAAGTACAAGGCTTATGCCTTACGGTGCAAGGCAACCTCCTCCTACATTGGCGGTTTCCTTACTCCTTTGTTCGTGCAAGCAGGTGTGCCCATCCATGACTTTGCTCACGTTACAAACAGAGCTTTCATGGATGAAGCATACATGAGGAATACTGATAGCTTGGGACGCACGCCAGCAGAAGGGTTCTATGCCTACCTCTTCATAGATGACGAAGACAAGAAGAGAGTGTGCATCCTCCCCAACAAAGATGAAACCGAGCTGCTTGGTGTTGGGAACATCGAGTTCTTACCCACGGAGGAAGAATGCTTTGCCCCTTTAGGAGGACCGCCTGCTTCAGCCATTGCCCCATGTCAAAGGTCAGAGTCTCCAGGCACGGAAGACGAGATGCCCGAGGCTTACACACTTTCCCAAACTAGACTTTGAGCCGAGGACAAAAACCGAGAAGTTCCTAGCATCGGTGGTAGAGATGCAAAGGAAGATTAACAAGTGGCAAGGGAAGATGCTGAAGAAGCTTGGGAAGAAAGTTAAAGCATTTCAGGGAGGCCAGCCTAAGCCAGCTGCAAGCCAAGAGATGCAACAACCCGAGAAAAGAAGGCTCTCAACCGGAGGGATTGTGATCCGCGAGACCCAAGGAGACAACATTCAGCCGGCGCGCCATTCTCTCCAAGAACCAGCTGACAAAGGCAAAGCAACGATCTCTAGCTCCTCTGGAACATCCTCAAGTTCCAGCCGAGCCTAGACCAGAGGTAACAACCTTCTTCCATTGTATATAACTGCTCATATTTATTTCTTGCATTGTGTTTTGATGCTCCTTCGGATGAGTTTGCCACCGGGACGGTGTCAAGCAAGTTTGGGGGAGTACTTGTGTGATTTAATCTTGTGTTCTTTGATCTTATTTTCCTTTTTGCATCCTTGAGTCTTAGGTCATGAAAAATTGGTAAAATTTTTAAAAATTTTTCAAAGATTCATGTAGTTGCATTCATCTTTTTAAAAACATGTTAGGATTGAGTCTAAAGTTTCTCATATCATCTAGGTTGTTTGCATTTTGCATAAGGGGTTAGAATTTCTTAAAAAGGTGTTTTTACTTATGAATCATTTCAATGCCCTAGTTGGTAGTTCTCTAATGCTTTGTTTATGCTTTGAAAGTAAGTTCTAACCATGCTTGGATCACTAGTTAGGATTTTCGTGGCTTGAATTGAACTCTCATGATTTGAGACTCATTCTAATAAGTGAAAACCTTAATTTGAAACTCTAATTATCATTCTTATGCATTTGAAAATGAACACATGGTTTTAAAATATTTAGGCTCTCTTCTTCCTTTTTACCACTCTTTGTGAGCCTAAGTAGAACTCCCTCCTAGAACCTTACCCTCCTTTGAAGCCAAATGTTCTTGTGTGACATCTTTGTGAGGCCTTACTTTCGGTTTGAACTTGGCATAAAGTGTTAGGTTTAGGCGACATGATTTGGTTTTCATATTGATTGCTAGCTTTGCATTTTGAAGCTAGGTGTTGGCTTATGGTAAGTTTGGGGGATCATTGGGGTTGCTTTATTGTCTATTTGTTTCGGTTTCAAAGAGTTTGTGTTTTAAGGAAAGAAATGAGGTTTTAAGTGAAAGGTTTGCTTTTAAAAACTAAGTATGCTCTAATTTCAGAAAGTAGCTCTCTCATAATAAGTAAAAATAAAAAAAAAGAGAAAAGAAAAGAAAAAGAAATAAAAAGAGCCTAAGTGCCAAATAAAGAAAAATGAAAAGAAAAAAAAAATAATAATAATAAGAGAGCTACTAATAAGAAATTTCTAAGAGCAAAAGTATTTTTCAAAACCTTTTCACTAGCCTAAAAAGTTTAAAAATGTCTTTATTTTGAATTGGAGATTTCTAAGTGTGAGAAAAAGGGTAGACTCTTAATTGGTGAGTGAGGATTAAATTTCTTAAATGAGAGGGGTATAGGATCATTTGATAGTTTACATGGGTAGATGAGAATCTAATCATGTATGCATAAATTGTTTTTACCTTTAGCATTATGCATAAGTTCAAACCATTTTTGAGAGAAACCCTTGTTATGATTATAAACCCTTTTCAAATGAGATCATTCTATGCTCATAACCATAACCCTTAGCCAAATGTGTTTTGCTTTAAAGTGCATAAGTTTGATTCATGGTTCCAATGTTAATGAATGTTAAATAATGAGTTTCTTTGATTGTTAGGAATAGGAGAGTCATGATTTAAATTTCTATGTGTGATGAGTATGGCTAAGTTCTTTAGAGTATGAGTGTAAGCATAGCATTTTAAAACTGTTAACTAGGACATTGAGATGATCCATTTGAAAGGCACCTTTGCAAAAAGTTTAAAACCCCTTTGATTTTCCTAAAAACTTCTCTTCCTTACTTGTTTTTTTTGTTGCTTGAGGGCAAGCAAAAAGTAAGTTTGGGGGAGTTGATGTTATTGCATATTGCATACATTTTGTATACTCATTAGTTAGTTTTTCATGCATTTGTATCATGTTTTAGGTTAGATTGCATCACTTAGGGTCCTAGAGCATTCTTGCATCAGCATATGCATTTTCCTTGCATTTTGCACCACATTCAGGTTGTTTCTGGCTGCTTTGAAGTCATGGAGGTTCGTGGGCGTGTGGAGGCTGATGTAGCAGTTCGTGGGAGCTCGGAAATATGCTAAGGACCAGTGATCGAGGAGCAGATCGAGCATGGCCGGTCGATCCAGGAGTTGGTCAACTAGAAGATCGAGCCAACTAGGCGATCCAAGGAGAATGATCGAGACGGAGATCGAGTGAAGCAATCGATCAATCGGTACGGACGTAAATGACGCCATGCAGAGCGAGAGCCAGATCGAGTACACCACTCGATCCACCCAAAGATCGATACCGAGATCGGATGCAACACTCGATTTGCCGATGAAGATCGAGACCCGGATCGAGCCGAAGACTCGATGCCCGGATGTGATCGAGAGAACCACTCGATCCAGTGGTCGATTTCTGTCCTTTCAACCGTTTTTGGTTGTTAGCAAATGGGGGACCATTGGATTGTTTGGGCATTTTAGGCATGGCGGCGAGATGCTTTCTCGATAACTTTTAGATCCTTATCCTTTCTTTCATGTTTTTCTCTCTCGTTTAACGAAGAACACCATTGTTGAAACTCTTGTTTTTCTTTGAAGCTTTAGTATTCGAATCTTTATCATTTAATCCAGTTTTTCTTTCATGTTTATCATCTCGTTTCTTCTGCTTTGCTTGATTTACTCTATGTGTAGCGAGTAGTTTACCTTGGGTTCGGGGTTGAGAGGATTAAGGGGTAGAAAAGGTTCGATCTTCGTTTGTTTTCTAAACGTTTTAAAGGCTATCTCTTCTAAGGTGTTGAAAGCTTAATGCTTGAAGACTCTCACGCCAAGAGCTTCATTATCCGAGAGATTCCTTACCTTGACAGGATCCAGGAGCCTCGGAAGATCACACCTTAGAGACTAGTTATCCCTTCCCAAAAGCCATGGAAGTTTGGGGGACTAGTTAAGCCATTACTTGAAATCTGTTTTCTATGCCTTTCGACCTCTCTTTCCACCAAAAGCCATGGGTTTGGAGGAGAGGATGAAAGAGTGATCTATACCGAAAGCCACAGATAGATCTTGTTTTGTTTTCAAGGCTTAGAGATCCTCACCAAGTGAGTCGATCTAAAGTTTCAAACCCAAGATCGATCCTTTGAAACCCTTTACATGAATCTCAACCCTAGGCCCTTTCTTTTAGAATCTTTAAGTCTATTTTCATCATTCGCTTGTTACCTGATAGCATCCTGGTCATTAGATTTGTTGTTCTTACAGTTTTAGACGAAATCGATCGTTACTGCTCGATCTAGTGGTCGATCTCGTGGTCGATCCACTAGTCGATTTTTAACAATTCGAAGCTCTTTCCTTTAATCAATATGTTTGTTTCTCGTGGTAGTTGCTTCCTTTCTAGTATTTTTAAAATAGGTTTCGCCCTGTTTAGGTTGCTGCATCTAGTTTTTAGTTAATTTCTCATAAACTGTCTCATTTTGCTTAGATTTGCTTAGGACCTTGCATTCTTTGTGCATTCTCTGCCTCCTAGAAGTGGATTGACACTCTCCTGCTTGCCTTACTACAACATTGCATGCATTAGAGTTTTGATAACCTCTCTGCTGCATAACACGAGCATAAGAAATCGTTTATCAATTATGTCTCCAAATGGGTTGAGGCTGTTGCTTCCCCTAATCAAGTTGTTCAAGAGTATCATTTTCCCGAGGTTTGGGGTACCCAAGGTTGTTATAAGTGATGGAGGAAGCCACTTTATAAACAAGGTCTTTGAGAGCCTCTTGAGAAAGTATGGGGTTAAGCATAAGGTGGCTACACCGTATCACCCTCAAACAAGCGGTCAAGTGGAGGTCTCCAACAGGCAAATCAAGGCTATACTAGAGAAGACAGTCGGGGAAACAAGGAAAGACTGGTCAGAGAAGCTGGATGACGCTATTTGGGCCTACCGTACCGCCTTCAAAACGCCGATTGTTACAACTCCTTTCACCCTACTCTATGGCAAGGGCTTTCACCTCCCGGTTGAGCTGGAACACCGTGCGTTGTGGGCTGTGAAGAGGCTGAACTTTGATCTCAAGACTGCTCAGGAGAGACGCCTTATTCAGCTACACGAACTGGATGAGTTGAGGTTGAACGCCTACGAGAGCTCCCGGATATACAAGGAGCGGACTAAGGAGGCTCATGACAAGAGGTTGGTTGCCAAGGAGCTTAAGGAAGGAGGACTGGTGTTGCTATACAACTCGAGGCTCAAACTCTTCCCGGGCAAGCTGAAATCAAGGTGGAGTGGACCGTTCGTGATTCAAGAGGTGTTGCCTTATGGAGCTGTTACTCTGATGGGAAAAAGTGGCAGTGCATTCACCGTCAACGGACACAGAGTCAAGCCCTACTTGGCAGATAGCTATGACCAGGAGAGAACCTAAGTGCTTCTCCAAGACCCACCATCCGCTTAGACCAAGTAAGGTCTAGCTAAAGACGTTAAAGAAAGCGCACTTGGGAGGCATTCCCATGTTTATCTTGTACATATTTCTGCTTCATTTCCCTTTCAGTTTTATGTTTTTATCTTGCAAGTGTGTAGGAACAGGTATAAGGAGTCTAAACCTTGACTTTGAGGTCTTAAAGAGGCAATAGGGGTTAGAATAAGGCTAGAGATCGAGTACTAGATCGACTGATCCTGGCTCGATCTTTGCTAGATTGAGTCAGTGAATCGAGAGGAGCTATTAATAAGAAATTTCTAAAGAGCAAAAGTTTTTTTCAAAACCTTTTCACTAGCCTAAAAAGTTTAAAAATGTCTTTGATTCGAATTGGGGATTGCTTAGTTTGTAAAGAAAAGGGTAGACTCTTAAGTGGTGAGTGAGGATAAAATTTCTTAAATGAGAGGGGTATAGGATCATTTGATAGTTTACATGGGTAGATGAGAATCTAATCATGTATGCATAAATTGTCTTTACCTTTAGCATTATGCACAAGTTCATCCATTTTTGAGAGAAACCCTTGTTCTGATTATAAACCCTTTTCAAATGAGATCATTCTATGCTCATAACCTTAACCCTTAGCCAAATGTGTTTTGCTTTAAAGTGCATAAGTTTGATTCATGGTTCGAATGTTAATGAATGTTAAAGGATGAGTTTCTTTGATTGTTAGGAATAGGAGAGTCATGATTTGAATTTCTTTGTGTGATGAGTATGGCTAAGTTCTTTGAAGTATGAGTATAAGCATAGCATTTTAGAACTGTTAACTAGGACATTGAGATTGATTCATTTGAAAGGCACATTTGCAAAAAGTTTAAAACCCCACTCATTTTTCTTAAAACCTCTCTTCCTTACTTATTTTCTGTTGCTTGAGGGCAAGCAAGAAGTAAGTTTGGGGGAGTTGATGTTATTGCATATTGCATATATTTTGCATACTCATTAGTTAGATTTTCATGCATTTGTATCATGTTTTAGGTGAGATTGCATCACTTAGGGTCCTCGAGCATTCTTGCATCAGCATACGCATTTTCCTTGCATTTTGCATCACATTCAGGTTGTTTCTGGCTGCTTTGGAGTCGTGGAGGTTCGTGGACGTTTTGAGGCTGATGTAGCAGTTTGTGGGAGCTCGGATATATGCTAAGGACCAGAGATCGAGGAGCAGATCGAGCATGGCCGGTCGATCTAGGAGTTGATCGACCAGAAGATCGAGCCAACCAGGCTATCCAAGGAGAATGATCGAGACGGAGATCGAGTGAAGCAATCGATCAATCGGTACGGACGTAAATGACGCCATGCAGAGCGAGAGCCAGATCGAGTACACCAAGAGCTTCATGATCCGAGAGGTTCCTTACCTTGACAGGATTCAGGAGCCTCGGAAGATCACACCTTAGAGACTAGTTACCCCTTCCCAAAAGCCATGGAAGTTTGGGGGATTAGTTAAGCCATTCGTTTGAAATCTGTTTTCCTTGCCTTTCGACCTCTCTTTCCACCAAAAGCCATGGGTTTGGAGGAGAGGATGAAAGAGTGATCTATACCGAAAGCCACGGATAGGTCTTGTTTTGTTTTCAAGGCTTAGAGATCCTCACCAAGTGAGTCCATTCAAAGTTTTAAAGCCAAGGTCGAACCTTTGAAACCCCTAACCATGAATCTCAACCCTAGGCCCTTTCTTTTAGTATCTGTACGTCTTATCTCATCTTTCGCTTGATATCTGATAGCATCCTGGTCATTAGCTTTACTGTTCTTACGATTTTCAACGAGATCGATTGTTACTGCTCGATCTAGTGGTTGATCTCATGGTCGATCCACTTGTCGAATTTTAATAATTCGAAGCTTTCTCCTTTAATTAATCTGTTTGTTTCTCGTGGTAGTGTGTTCCTTTCTAGTATTTTTAAAATAGGTTTCACTCTGTTTAAGTTGCTGCATCTAGTTTTTAGAGATTTTCTCATAAACTGTCTCATTTTGCTTAGATTTGCTTTAGTCCTTGCATTCTCTGTGCATTCTCTATCTCCTAGAAGTGGATTGACTCTCTCTTGCTTGCTGTACTACAACATTGCTTGCATTTGAGTTTGATAACCTCTCTGCATTATAAACCGAGCAAAGAAACCGTATATCAACTATCTACCACGGAGCTTCACCTAAGATTCGCTTGTTGCTTGACACGGCTAGTAAGGTAAATTTCCTTGGTCAAGAGGTAGAAGAGTTCATGGAGCTGATTGAGAACTTGGCATTGAGTGACAGCAACTATGCTGAAGACTACGACCGTGTACCGAGAGGTTCTGAGGTAGAGTCTCACAAGACAGAGCTTAAATCTTTGCATGAGAAGATTGACAAGCTGGTGTTGGCTAATCAGAAGCATGTTCACTTTGTTGGTGAAGCGGATGAAACCTTAGAGGAGCTTGAGTTAAGTCAAGAAGAAGCCAATTGGGTGGCGGGGCAAAACAACTACAAACCTCAAGGGTATTCACAAGGCTACACCCAGAACAACAATCTCTCATACCGTAGCACCAATGTCGTAAACCCTAAGGATCACGTGTACCCCGCTCAGCAAGCAAAGCCTTTCATACCATGCAACAAAGGTTTTCAGCCGAGTTGTAGCTTCCAAGGGCAAGGGCAGAACAACTTCCAAGGCCAAGGGCAAGGAAACAAGGGTTATACGCCAATGTACCCTCCGGGCTTTGTTCCTCAACAACAACCGATGCAACAACAACAAGTTGATCCTGTCCAAGCAATGTTTCAACAATTGATTCAAGGGCAAGCATCTACAAATCAGAAGTTTGCCGAGATGAACACTCGTTTAGACTCGTCTCTCACAGACTTCTCTACTCAGATCACAAACTTGAATAATAAGATCAAGCAGCTAGAGAAGGGAAAGGCGAGTACAAGCGGTCAGAATAGCTTACCGGGCAAGTGTGAGCAGAATCCCAAGGAATACGCCAATGCCATTACGCTAAGGAGTGGGAAAGAGCTTGCACCTACGGTTACTCCCAAGGTCAACGAGGACGTTGTAATTCAAGAGGGGGAGGGTAAGCTTTCAGCCGATGATGAGATCAACTTTGATAATGTTTGGATTCAAGGGCCAAGGAGAGGTGAGAACGCGGTTGTTGAGAAGAAAGCGGAGCAAACTACAAAGGAGAAGGATACTGATGTGCCTCCACCGTATGTACCTAAGCTACCTTTTCCTGGCCACTTCAAGAAGCAACTCATAAAGAAGCATGGAATCTTCTTTGAGAAGCATCTTAAGGACTTAGAGATCAAGCTACCTCTCGTTGACTGCCTTGCCATGATGCCTAAATGCGCCAAATTCTTCAAAGACACGCTTGTGAAGAAGAATAAGGAAAGCAAGGAAGTGCTTGTTCTTAGTGAGGAATGTAGTGCTGTGATACACAAGGAGATAGTCCCTAAGAAGTTGGGAGACCCTGGAAGCTTCACTATACCTTGCGCTTTAGGTCCTTTGGAGTTCAAGAGTTGCCTTTGTGATCTCGGAGCTAGTATAAATCTGATGCCTCATTCCGTAGCAAAGAAACTTGGCTTTACCCGGTTTAATGATTGTAGAATCTCGTTGGTACTAGCTGACAGAAGTGTGAGGTTACCCGTGGGTTAGCTTGAGGACTTGCCAGTAAGAATCAGCGGTGTAAACGTGCCTACGGACTTCGTTGTGTTGGAAATGGATGAAGAGCCTAAGGATCCACTCATTCTCGGTAGACTGTTCTTAGCCACCGCCGGAGCCATCATAGGTGTCAAGAATGGGAAGATTGCTCTGCACTTGGGTAAAGATATAAGGCTGGACTTTGATATCAATGAGGTTTTGAAGAAGCCTACGATAGAAGGACAAGCTTTCTACATTGAGACGTTGGACGCTTTAGCGGATGAGTTGCTGGAAGAGTTGGCTCAGGAAGATCATTTGAAGCTGGTATTGACTAAGGAGCCAGGAGAGTTCGGTTATGTGGATCAGAGGACTCAGGAATACGTCAACTTGCTTGATTCAAGGAAAGTTGTGCTTGAAGATGAAAGCGCTTGCCTAGAGATCGACTCCGAGATCGATGACATTCCTCTCCAGTGGTCAAATAGACAAGACAATCGAGAGCACAACTCGATCCGGTGCAACAATCGACAGTCATATCGAGGAGGGTGATCAATCCAGGAAAACAATCGAGCTCGAGATCGAGAGATGCCTTCCGATTAATTTAGGGTCTAATCCGGAGATCGACCCAGCGTCTCGATCTCTTACTCGTTCCACATTAAATCGAGTGAGTGAATCGAGCGAAACTGCTCGATCTAGACGACATCGAGAGGCAGATCGACTGGACGACTCGATTTCAGAAGGGACAACGGTTCAAGAAAGCAGCCTCAAGGGTCATGTCTCGGGTTCTAAGGAAGGTTCTAAGGAGGAAAACAACAGCAACAACCACGAGGATGATTGGAGCGAGCTGTTAGCCCCAAAGGTGGATCTTAAGGAGCTCCAAAAAGGCTAAGGTATGCTTTCTTAGGGCTTAACGAAACCTATCCTGTGATTTTGAATGAAAACTTAAGTGATGATGAGTTGCACTCGCTCTTAACTGAGTTGAGAAAGTATAGGAAGGCCATTGGGTACTCTCTAAGTGATATCAAGGGCCTTTCACCAATTCTTTGCAATCATAGGATTCACTTGGATAATGAGAACGCCTCTTCTATAGAACATCAAAGGCGTTTGAATCCTAATTTGAAAGAGATTGTTTAGAAAGAGATTCTTAAGCTGCTAGAAGCTGACGTGATCTATCCCATAAGTGACAGCACGTGGGTTTCACCCGTACACGTGGTGTCTAAGAAGGGAGGGATCACGGTCATTAAGAATGACAAATATGAGCTTATACCTACTAGGACTATTACTGGACGCCGTTTGTGTATTGACTATATGAAGCTTAATCTTGCTACTAGGAAGGATCATTATCCCTTGCCTTTTATTGATCAAATGCTTGAAAGACTTGCTAGTCATCCCTACTATTGCATTCTTGATTGATATAATGGATTTTTCCAAATACCAATCCATCCAAATGATCAGGAGAAGACAACCTTTACATGCCCTTATGGCACCTTCGCGTATTGAAGGATGCCATTCGGGTTGTGTAACGCACCGACTACGTTTTTGAATCTTTGCAAGGTACTAAAGCGTTGTGAGGAGACAAACATGGTGCTTAACAGGGAGAAATGCCACTTCATGGTGAAGGAAGGGATCGTGCTTGGCCATAAGATATCAGAGAAGGGCATTGAGGTTGATAATGCTAAGGTTGAGGTCATGATGAGTCTTAAGCCGCCGGTTAATGTTAAAGGAGTGAGGAGTTTCTTGGGACACGCTGGCTTCTACAGGCGCTTCATCAAGGATTTCTCTAAGATTGCACGCCCTCTTACACGGCTGTTGTGCAAGGAAGCTGATTTTGTCTTTGATGAGGAGTGTTTGAAAGCTTTCATGACCATCAAGGAAGCTCTAGTATCCGCGCCTATAGTGCAAGCACCGGACTGGACTCTACCGTTCAAGATTATGTGTGATGCTAGTGACTACGCCGTGGGAGCCGTTTTAGGTCAAAGGATAGATAAGAAGCTTCACGTGATTTACTATGCTTCAAGAACATTGGATGACACGCAAACGAGGTACACTACCACAGAGAAGGAGCTATTGGCAGTAGTGTTTGCCTATGAGAAGTTCGGGTCATACCTCGTGGGTTCCAAGGCCATTGTCTACACAGATCACGCAGCTCTGCGGTACATCTATTCCACAAAGAACACTAAGCCGAGGCTTTTGAGATGGATTCTTCTTCTTCAGGAGTTTGACATGGAGATCAAAGACAAGAAATGGATAGAGAACGGCGTTGCTGACCATCTCTCTCGGTTAAGGATCAATGAGTCTCTGCCTTTAGATGATTCTCTCCCCGAGGAACAACTTATGGCGATCACTACGGCTGTTTGTGGGAACCTAGAAGGGCGGTTTGAGGAAGTTCTGAGCTTCAAAGAGGAGGATCTCCCTTGGTACGCGGATATTGTGAAATACTTGGCATGTGGGGAAGTGATATGAGGATGGGGACATCTAACCTAGAAGATGAGCATGTAGCCGTTGGAAAACAAGATCAAGACCAGAAGGAGGTTGAAGAAGTTCTTAAAGTGCAAGGAGGTCCAATGACCCAAGCTAAGACTAAGGCATTTCAAAATGCCTTAGAGGTTCTACTTAATCAGTTTAAGTATGAATGAAGTACTAAGGAGGCTACACGTTCCACACTGGTCTGCATTGTAGCCGGGGACTAAGTTAGTGGGTTTGTGGGACATTTTGTGCTCTTTTTCCCTTAGTGAGTTTTGTCCCATTGGGTTTTCTCACTAAGGTTTTTAACGAGGCAAGTGTTCCCACAATGTCATTGCCCATTAAGCTTAGCCTTGTTCCAAGCCCACTTCTTTCTACCATCTGTGGCTTGGATGTGTCTAGGTTCATTTCATTGTTTTTAGTTGTTTCTTTCCTTGTAGTTTGTGGTATTTAGAACAAGAGTCATGCATGGTTATTCAAGGGGGTTTGTCCCAAGACCAACTTATTGCTCTCTTGTTGTCTGTTCTCCTTCCTCTCTCTCTTCTCTCCTTAAGACCGTGTGTTAGTTATTTTTGTTGTTTCATCTATCCTTGAATAAAAATTTCCTTTGCAAAATAGATCATCTTTCTTGGTGCGTCATATCCTTGAGAAATCCTACTTAGAACCCTAGGTGCGTCATATCCTTGTGTTCTAGTAGCTTTGTATCAAGAGCCTTCCATCTCTCTTGATACATTCCACCTTCACTCTTTCCCCACTTTTCCCATTCAATTAAAACAACCTCTTACCACCGTTCGGATCATTCCACCATCTCACGTCAAGTAGTTCGTAACTTAGCTTGAAAGGATCGATCATTAGCCCTAAGCTGGTGGGATCAACTCGTCACAACCAGAAGGAGAAACCAAGAGTATCCGGTTACAACTTGGAACGAGATGAGAAACTTGATCAGGAAACGGTTTGTTCCGAGCCATTACCATCGCGAGCTACATCAGAGGCTTCGGAGATTGACGCAAGGCAACCGTTCTGTGGAGGAATATTTTCAGGAAATGGAAACACTAATGCTTCGTGCAGATATCTTGGAGGATAGGGAAGCTACGATGGCTAGGTTCCTCGGAGGCCTTAACCGAGAGATTCGGGACCGCCTAGAGACACAACATTATGTCGACTTAGAAGAAATACTTCACAAAGCAGTATTGTTTGAGCAGCAAGTCAAGAGAAAAGGGTCGTACCGTTCATGTTCTAGTACCGGACCAAGCAGTCAGATAGTTTATCTGCGGGTCGACAGAAACTCGTACCGGTCAGCATACCCGCAGAATCAGCCGAGAGAGGATAAGCCGATCAGTTCCAAATCCAAAACTGTCCAACTATATAGGAAACCTAAGGAGGCTAATACCAAGGCTCGTGATGTAAAATGTTTCAAATGCTAAGGCCGTGGACATTCTGCCAATGAGTACATCAACAAACGTGTTATGGTGTTACTAGAAAACGGTGACATAGAATCAGAGGATGAGCAACAAGAAGAAACAGAGGAGGAACATGAGTTATTGCCAGTACAAGGAGAGTTGCTTGTAGCAAGAAGGACATTGACCGTGCAAACAAACCAGAGGAACAAGATCAGCGTGAGAATCTGTTTCACACTCGTTGTTTGGTTCAGGGAAAGGTTTGCAGTTTGATCATAGACGGTGGGAGTTGCGCTAATGTGGCAAGCAGTATCATGGTTGAGAAGCTGAGTTTGCAAGCTACTCCTCATCCCAGCCCGTATAAGCTACATTGGTTGAACGATAAAGGAGAAATGAAAGTCACCGAACAAGTCTTAGTACCACTGGCCATAGGTGAGTATAAAGATGAGATACTTTGTGATGTGCTACCTATGGAAGCAAGTCATATCCTGCTAGGGAGGCCGTGGCAATCTGACTGCCGGGTGATACATGATGGATTTTCCAACCGGCACTCCTTTGAGTTTAAGGGTCAGAAGAATACTTTGATTCCCATGACTCCTCAAGAAGTCTACAACGATCAGAAACACACTCTGAGGTCAGCCAAACATCTAAACTTCTTTGCTAAGGCTGGAAAGGTTCGAAAGCTTTATACTCCGAAACACCTATGCTGTTATTTGTTTATAAAGAAACATTAACCACCATGGCTGATCTTACACCGGTGTATCCGAGTGAAATGCAAGCTCTTTTGCAGGATTATGAAAATGTCTTTCCAGAAGGGACACCAACGGGACTACCTCCCATCCGGGGTATAGAACACCAAATAGACTTCATTCCCGGGGCATCATTGCCAAACCATCCCGCCTACCGTACCAACCCCGTGGAGACCAAAGAACTACAGAAGTAGGTGGATGAACTGATGGCCAAGGGACATATCCGTGAAAGCATGAGCCCTTGTGCAGTACCAGTACTTCTAGTTCCAAAGAAAGACGGTAGCTGGAGGATGTGTGTTGACTGCCGTGCAATTAACAATATCACGGTGAAGTATCGCCATCCCATTCCTAGACTAGATGACATGTTAGATGAATTGCATGGTTCTAACATTTTCTCCAAAATTGATTTAAAAAGTGGTTACCACCAGATCAGAATGAAAGAGGGGGATGAATGGAAAACCACATTCAAAACCAAACATGGTTTATATGAATGGCTGGTTATGCCATTCGGATTGTCTAATGCCCCTACCACTTTTATGCGTTTAATGAATAATGTTCTTAGGGCGTATATAGGCATCTTTGTGGTGGTTTATTTTGATGACATCCTTGTTTATAGCAAAGGTCTAGAAGAGCATGTAGAACATATTAGACTAGTGCTTGATTTGCTCAGAAAATAAAAACTATATGCTAACCTTGAGAAGTGTACTTTCTGCACTTCTAGTCTTGTTTTTCTTGGTTTTGTAGTAAGCTCAGAAGGAGTCAAAGTGGATGAGGAAAAAGTGAAGGCCATCCGTGACTGGCCAAGTCCTAAGACCGTAGGAGAAGTAAGGAGTTTCCATGGTCTAGCCGGGTTTTATAGGAGATTCGTGAGGGACTTTAGTACTATAGCTGCCCCACTCACCAAAGTCATCAAAAAGGAAGTTGGGTTCAAGTGGGAAACGACTCAAGAAGAGGCTTTCCAAAGCCTAAAAGAGAAGCTTACTAACGCCCCTGTTCTTATAATGCCTAATTTCTTAAAGACTTTTGAGATTGAGTGTGATGCATCAGGAATAGGTATTGGCGCTGTTCTAATGCAAGACAAGTAACCCATAGCATTTTTTAGTGAGAAGCTTGGAGGAGCCATGCTCAACTATCCGACATATGATAAGGAGTTGTACGCCTTGGTGAGAGCCTTACAAACGTGGCAACACTACCTCTGGCCTAAAGAATTTGTTATCCACACGGACCATGAGTCCCTCAAACACCTTAAAGGTCAGCAAAAGCTCAACAAAAGGCACGCAAGGTGGGTTGAATTCATAGAAACCTTCTCATATGTCATAAAATACAAACAAGGTAAAGACAATGTGGTTGCCGATGCATTATGAAGAAAGTACACTCTTCTCACGACTTTAGAAGCTAAGTTGCATGGATTTGATCAGCTTAAAGAGCTATATAAAGATGATGATGATTTTTCAGAAACTTTTGCTTCTTGTTTCAAATATCCTTCGGGTAAATTCTTTAAACAAGATGGGTTTCTCTTTTATGAGAACCGTCTTTGTGTACCTAATTGTTCTATGCGAGATTTGTTTATCAGGGAAGCACACGGTGGCGGTTTAATGGGTCACTTTGGCATAGCAAAAACCTTAGAGTAATGAAAGATCATTTCTATTGGCCACACATGAGACGGGATGTTGAGAGAATTTGTGGGAGATGCAATACTTGTAAACAAGCCAAGTCCAAGGTCCAAAATCACGGTTTGTACTCACCCTTACCCATACCCTCTCATCCGTGGAATGACATTTCCATGGACTTTGTTATAGGTATATGGTAGCCATGAATTCACTTTTCAATGCATAAGACATGATAATTGAAAGTCCAAATTAAAGTTCAAGTTGATAGAGTTGATTTTCAGAGAACAAATGCTTTCAGAATGAAATGAGAAGACCAAATCTAGCAATCTAAGCATGGTTCAGCCTTAACTTCTAGCAATCATATGATGCATCAAACAACTAAGCACTTGAAAACCGAAATCATCTCTAAACACTAAACACTTAACAAGGAAAATTCATCATAATGCCCTATGAAAATGCAATGCAACCTATATGTCAACACTAGACTCAATCTTAAAGGAATGAAATGCAACTACATGCTTTCTTTTTGGTTTGTAAATAATGCAAAAGATTTTCAAATTTTTTCGATTTTTTGTGTTTTTCTATGCCTTACATGTATGCATGATATGCATGAGACTCAAAGTGAAAAGAAAAAGAAAAACTAAGAAAACAGAAAACAAAGTCAAACCCCAAATCTCTCCCCCACACTTAAATTACACAGTCCCTTGTGTAATGAAAGCAATGGAAGAGAGAAGCAACAAAATAAATTACAAAAATGAAAAGATGCAATGGTATATAACAATGGAGAGGATGTGGTACTTGGTTTAATGGCAGGAGTGGTGGGCTGATCTCTGTCTCGATGACTGTTAGTTTTCTCTTCAACTACTGATCCCTCGTGATATAGTTGGCTCTCATCAGGGCAAAAGCTCAAGTGGCTCCTGATCTCTATGCTTGTTTGCGGAGGGTTTGGAAGGAGAAACTGGGTTGCCGTGTTGGTGTCCTTGAAGAAGGTGTAGATGTGCTGGCTGCCAATGCTCCCTTCAAGGAAATGCCCGCTTCTTAGGTAGTCTAAGTCCATCCATAGTGGTTGTAGGGCACTGTTGGCATGCTCCATCAGGTTCACGCCACAAGCTATTAGGATGGCTGTCACAATGCCCCGACGCAGATGTGTGGGTGATTCTCCGTCAAAACCCAGTGTTTGTAGGTGAAGAGGTGGTCCATCAGCACAGCGGTGTAGCAGGGGTACTTGGTAGGAGGCCTGAGTGGTGTTCCATTGGTGCTGTAGATCACCAGTGGTTGCATGGCGTTGTACATGAAGTCTATCTCCCTTGCTGTGAGTATATCTGTATCAAAGCCAAGTGGGAGTACCTCACCCTTGTGAAGAATGCGTTTGCCAAAGCCAAGTGGGAGTACCTCACTGCCGGATGCTTCAAATATGTGTTCCTCAAGGTTCCTGCAGTGGATTTGCTAGCCCCCAATACTTCCCATAGCATCTTGTGTTGCCTTTGGCTGATCTTGAAATTGCGCTCCCATGAAGTATATCTGTATGTATCTAAGGCCAGTGCAAGCTTGAAGAAGGTTATTGAGAAGGTTTGCCGATCGATTTGAAAGGATATCCAGCCGTCCCCATTCACCAGCTGGCTATCATCATAGTGCACCACTTTCAAGGTAGAGAGGAATTGGTAGGTGAGGTTCATGTAGGATGGAAGTGCTCTTGCCATAAAGTCAGTGAGCCCCATGCCTTCAAAGATAGTCTTGCAGTCCAAGTTGATCCCAAGTGCTTGCATAGTGGAGGCGCAAGGATATCTTGTGGGCTGGAAGCTACATTGGTTGAGTTTTTCCATGAGGATCTCTGCGCTTGGCAATAGGGATGCTTCCTCCCTTTGTAGCCTATTGCTGGTTGCTGTTGAGCTGCCCCTTTTCCTCATTGTACCTGAAAGTGTAAAAGCTCAAAGAAATTCTGAGTGCTGATAATGAGGGGAAGAGAGAGCTAAAGATCTTAGAGGTCAAGTAATGAAGTAAGAAGTTAGGGAGAGTAGGAAGAGCCTATAGATTCATAAATAGATGGGTGGGCAGTGAATGGAATCAAATGAGTGGGAGACAAGGTCAGAGGTGCTCAGGAGCTTTTCAGACTACAGGAGGGGTCCTTCGAAATTTGAATTTAAACTTCCTTGGCTCCAAACCAAAGGAAGGAGAAATTTGAAAATTTTTAGAGACTTACCTGGATGGAGTATCGGTCACTCATGACCGATATTACTGACCGAAATTGCATTTTCGGTCATGAGTGATCGATACTGGAGACTGACGTGCTTCCTGGGATTTGTATCGGTCATCAGTGGTTGACACACTCAACCGAAATACATCCGATATGACTGTGTCGATCTTGAGTGATCGATACTGGTGACCGATATAATTTCAAGAATCATATCGATCAACAGTGGTCGACCCGATAGACCGAAAATCATACGGTATGTTTACGTCGACCAAGTGTGGTCGACATGAATGACCGAAAATTTTCCCCACTTTCAAACTCTTTTCCAAATCGATCACAAGTGATCGATATGTTGACTGGTGTAGACTGGCTCTACTGATATCGGTCAGTCATGGTCGATACAGCTGACCGAAAATATGTGTATCGGTCTGTCATGACCGATACAAATGACCGAAATCAGCCAGACTACACCTGTTCTTTGTCCCATTCTGATCTTTTTAACCTCAAATCCAGACTCCTTATTCCAAACAATATAGCAAAGCATAAAGGATAGATCAAAAAGCATAATATATATACAAAAGGATACCATGGGACTACCTCCCAAGTGTGCTTGTTTAAAGTCCCTAGCTTGACTTTCCTTGGGTGATCATTCTTGTGGAGGTTCATCAAGGCTGATGTCCACCTCATCTCCAAGAGACTCACTTGCCATGTATGGCTTCAGCCTGTGCCCATTCACTGTGAAGTCTTCTCCATTCTTGCTGAACAGAGTGACAGCTCCATATGGCAACACTTCCTTGATCTTGAATGGTCCTGACCATCTTGACTTCAGCTTCCCAGGAAACAGCTTCAGCCTTGAGTTGAATAGCAGCACCTGATCTCCTGCCTTGAAATCCTTGTGTTTGATCCTTTTGTCATGGAAGGCCTTTGTCCTCTCCTTGTAGATCCTAGAGCTCTCAAAAGCTTCAAGGCGGTTTTCCTCTAGTTCATGCAAGTTGATAAGTCTCTTTTACTGAGCTGTCTTGATATCAAAATTCAGCAACTTTGTTGCCCACAAGGCTTTATACTCTAGCTCAACAGGCAGATGGCAGGACTTCCCATAAAGGAGTGAGAAGGGTGTTCCGCCAATGGGTGTCTTGAAGACTGTCTAGTAAGCCCACAAAGCATCATCAAGCTTATTAGACCAATCCTTTCTTGTAACACCAACTGTTTTCTCTAAGATTGCCTTGATTTCTCTGTTGGACACCTCCACTTGGCCACTTGTTTGAGGATGGTAAGGAGTAGCAACCTTGTGCTTGACACCATTCTTCTTGAGCAAGCTCTCAAAAACCTTGTTGATGAAGTGGCTTCCACCATCACTGATCACACATCTTGGAGTACCAAACCTTGGGAAGATAATTGTCTTGAAGAGCTTCAGCACAACTCTAGCATCATTTGTTGGACTAGCAATGGCTTCAACCCACTTTGACACATAATCAACAGCTACAAGAATGTACTTGTTCCCATAAGAGGAAGGGAAGGGTCCCATAAAGTCAATCCCCCACACATCAAACAGATCCACTTCCAGGATAGGATTCAGAGGCATCTCATCTCTCTTGGAAATGTTTCCTTTTCTTTGGCAAGCATCACATGAGGAGATATGGGCTTGAGCGTCCTTGAACAGACTAGACCACCAGAAACCAGCCAGTAGGACCTTGGAGGCTGTCTTGAATGTTGCAAAATGTCCTCCATAGGCTGAGCCATGGCAATGGTGCAGGATTCCTGGATTCTCTTCCTTAGCTACACACCTTCTGAACAACCCATCATTCCCTCTTTTGTACAAATAGGGTTCATCCCAAAAGTAATGGGAGACATCTCTTAAGAACTTCTTCTTCTGATGGGAGTTGAGGGTCTGTGGTTTCTGTCCAATCACCAAGTAGTTTACAAAGTCAGCATACCAAGGTAGTTTATCTTCTTCTAGGCCCTCCACTTCTGCTTTCATGACTCCTAAAGCATGCAACTGTTCCTCTGGTAGAGTATCATTGATTGGGATGAAGTCATCTATCCTCAGTCTTGAGAGGTGATCAGCAACTCCATTCTCAATGCCTCTCTTATCCACAATCTCCATGTCGAACTCTTGCAGGAGAAGAATCCATCTAAAAAGCCTTGGTTTGGTGTCCTTCTTGGCATAGATGTATCTCAGTGCAGCATGATCAGTATAAACTATCACCTTGGAGCCTAACGGGTAGCTCCTGAATTTCTCAAATGCAAAGACAACTGCCAAGAGCTCTTTCTCAGTTGTAGCATACCTTGACTGAGCTTCATCCATAGTCCTGCTGGCATAGTAGATGACATGAAGTTTCTTGTCAACTCTCTGCCCCAAAACTGCTCCAACTGCATAGTCACTAGCATCACACATTATTTCAAATGGCAGATCCCAATTTGGTGCTTGAACTATTGGTGCTGATATAAGAGCTTGTTTGAGGGTAAGGAAGGCGTGAAGACAGTCTTCATCAAACACAAACTCTGTTTCTTTACACAACAATCTTGTCAAAGGTCTTGCAATCCTTGAGAAGTCTTTGATAAATCTTCTGTAGAAGCCAGCATGCCCCAGAAAACTCCTGAACCCCTTGACAATTGTTGGAGGTTCTAAATGCACCATTACATCAATCTTAGCCTTGTCCACCTCTATTCCTTTCTCTGAGATCTTGTGCCCCAAAACAATCCCTTCTTGCACCATGAAGTGACACTTCTCCCAATTCAGGACCAGTTTTGTGTCTTCGCACCTTTGGAGAACCTGAGAAAGGTTAGACAAACAGACACTAAAGGAGGATCCATAGACGCTAAAGTCGTCCATGAATACCTTCACCATTTCTTCAAGCAAGTCAGAAAAGATAGCTGTCATACATCTTTGGAAAGTAGCAGGAGCATTGCATAAACCAAAAGGCATTCTTCTATAAGCGAAAGTTCCATATGGACAAGTAAAAGTAGTTTTTTCCTGATCATTGGGATGGATAGGGATCTGAAAGAATCCACTATAGCCATCTAAAAAGCAGTAATACTTATGATTTGCTAGTCTTTCTAGCATTTGGTCTATAAATGGCAAAGGGAAATGATCTTTCCTAGAAGCAGAATTTAGTTTTCTGTAATCAATACACATTCTATGGCCAGTGATTGTCCTAGTTGGTATTAGCTCATCGTTTTAATTTTTAACAACAGTGATCCCTCCCTTCTTGGGTACCACATGGACTAGTGAGACCCATGTGCTATCTGAGATGGGATAGATCACTCCTGCTTCAAGCAATTTCAAGATTTCCTTTTTTACTACTTCTTTAAATTAGGATTCAGCCTTCTCTGAGGTTCAACAGAAGTTCTTGTCTCATCCTCTAGATGGATCCTGTGAGTGCAGAGGTTAGGAGATATGCCTTGGATATCATCTAATGAATACCCAATAACTTTCCTAAACTTCTTCAATACTTTAACAAGAGCCAGGATCTCATCATCATTGAGGCTATCATTGACTATAACAGGGTAAGTGGAGTTAGGACCTAGGAAAACATACCTTAGCCCATGCAGAAGTGGTTTGAGTTCCACCTTTGGTGCCCTGAGTTCGCTCCAGTCCTCATCTGAGCTGCCTTGCTTCTTGGCGTCAGCTTCCCTACTTGGGGAACTAGTCTCCTGAGCTGAGAAGACTTCTCTTTCTGTGTATTCCAAACTTTCAAATGGCTCTTCCTCCTCAAAGAACCTGTGGGAGTCCAGTTTCAGCTGATAACCCAAGCTTTCCTTATCCAAGTACCCATCATCTACATGCTCACTTGTCAAAGCCACTTGTAACTTGTCCTCACAACACAGCTCTTCTTGGAGTTCATCATTCAACATTTCTAGAGTGTCAATCTGGAATACTTGACATTCAATAGTAGGCTGCTGCATGATCTTCTTGATGTCAAACTTTAAAGACATGTCCTTACAAAACTTCAGGTCAATCTTCCCCTTTTTAACATCTATGACTGCTCCTGTTGTGGCTAGGAATGGTCTCCCAAGAATAAGAGGATCTCTAGGCTCTTCATCCATGTCTAAAACTACAAAATCAGTAGGTATTTCTACACTCCCAATCCTTAGTGGTACATTTTCAAGCAACCCTTTGGGATGTCTTACTGACCTATCAGCCAATACCAAAGAGATTCTGCAATCCTTGAACTTAGTGAAGCCTAGGCGCTGTGCTACAGAGTAGGGCATCAAGCTGATACTAGCTCTAAGATCACACAAACATTTGTCAAACAGGAGTGGACCTATAGAGCAGGGTAGGGTGTAGACAAGGTAGTGGTCCACTGAAAGCTTTGGAAATGAAATCACCAACTTCAGGCAGTGGTCCACTGAAAGCTTTGGAGACACATGGGAGAGATTCAGAGGTTTCACTCATCAGTGCCCTCATCATGGTTTCACTAAGGGAATGCTTCTATCCACACTCTATAGAGGTGTCCTCCCAAAGATCAGAATTCTCCTGGATACAGCTAGTAATGGCTACTTCCTTGGAAAGGATGTAGATGAAGGATGGGTACTAGTGGAGAACATGGCACTCAGCAATGGGGACTATGTGGATGATAAAGAGCAACACTCCAAGGAACCAGCAACAGCACTCTCTGAGATCAAAGCGCTGCAAGAGAAGGTTGACCTACTACTCAATGCAACCACTAGACTCCTACCCAATGACCTCTCACCAAACCCTTACAAGGAGAACCATATACAAGCTATCCAAGAACAAGGGGCGCCACTCATGCTTCATGCAAATGACGCCTATCTACACCAGTCCATTGAGGACATTCACTCTCCACAGCATCAAGCTTCATCTTCTCCCACAGTTGGTATCAACTCTTCTTCACCTTCACATAATCTGGATTACAAAGAGATGTTCCTCCAACTTCAACAACTTCAAACTGGAGAACTGCAAAAGATGATGGCTGTTGAGATTCAAAGGAACCTCACTGATATTCAAAGAAGCATGACTGATGAAATCAACAAGGACATTGACTCCAAATTACAGTCCCACATCACTCCTCTCAACATTAAGATCAACAAATTAGAAACCTTGTCTACCCCTTCTACCTCTTCACTCATACTGAGCTTAAAACAGAGAAAAGATGGGACTTGAGATGAGATAGTTGGTGATAGGGAAATCTTGACTCTACTTATGATGCTTACAAACTCACACAATGCTATTCCTTATGCATAGGATTCAATTATATGACTAATCTAATCTCTTGGCACTAATCTCTTTGCTAATTACCAAGTCAAGAACTAATTCTCATTAGTGAAATGATAAGGAGCAAGCATTAAAACAATTCTATCAACCTTATATTGCCAAATCACTCCCTAGACAGTCAATCTCTTGAGCTAGGATGAGCAATTCTCTTGCAAAGCAGTTCAGGCATTTCATCAAACACTTGGTGGGCATAAAATGAGCCTTAGATCTTAATCAACTTAGCTAGGGCTAATTAAGCATTAAACACAGCAATCAAGAAAGGAAATGAAAGAATTAAAACTAAGCAATCATAGATAAAGTCTCAAATCCCCTAAACCTAACCCATCTCAAATCCCTAAAAAGGACTACTCACTAATCACCATTAAAGCCACCAAATCAAAGAGAAAAAGATGACTAATCATGATTAGAAAGCTTAAATAAGATGAAAGATGCAAACTTTTATTGAAATGAAGCAAAGATTCAAATTACAAAATCCAGAGGTCTAAACAAGGAAGAAAGAACTGTTGGGTAAAAGCCTATTCAAAAAAATTAGGGATTTCCCTTATTTATAGGAGTCTAGGCAAAAATGGCATAATTGTAAATAAAGGGTCTTCGGGCAAAGCTGGTATCGATCAGTTGTGTCGACCTCCAGTGACCGAAATTTATCTGTATTGGTCATCAGACACTTGACCGAAATTATAACGGTGTGTTTGTGTCGACCACATCAGACCGATATTGGTGATCGATACTGCTCCATTTCGGTC
Organism: Thlaspi arvense; assembly: GCA_911865555.2. Lineage (NCBI taxonomy): Eukaryota > Viridiplantae > Streptophyta > Magnoliopsida > Brassicales > Brassicaceae > Thlaspi > Thlaspi arvense. The sequence continues at coordinate 40,091,394 of OU466863.1, forward strand.
ACCAGAGACCGAAAATTCCAGGCATTGAGCGAAAACTTCTGCAGAGATCTTCTGCTTTGATCCTTCTTGCTCCCTTTTGTCCAGCTAGCCTCCTGGATCATTCTCAAAGCTCTTCCAAGCTCCTTTAAGCTCCAAAAACACCTAAAAACATCCAAAATGCAAGGAAAATGCAATCTATACTCTAAATGCAACCTAAGTCTAAAAGGAGAAGAAAATGAGACAAAAGCTAAGGGAAAATATGCAAAAGAGGACCAAAAGATGTACTAAATACAGCCCAAAATGATGTAAATACAAGGGATATCACTTTGCATGTAGCCAATCTTTTTTTTAAGGAAATAGTTCGCATTCATGGTATGCCTAAGTCCATTGTTTCGGATAGAGACACTAAGTTCCTTAGCTTGTTTTGGAAAACCTTATGGTCTAAGCTAGGAACTAAGCTTATGTTTTCTACTACTTGTCATCCGCAAACTGATGGTCAGACCGAGGTAGTAAATAGGACTTTAGGTACATTGTTGAGAGCTTTAATTAAAAAGGACCTTAAGTCTTGGGAGGATTGTTTGCCGCATATAGAGTTTGCATATAACCATGCTGTGCATTCTGCTTCTAAGTATTCACCTTTTCAGATTATTTATGGGTTCAACCCCACTTCTCTTTTGGATTTAATGCCTTTACATTTGAGTGAAAGGATAAGTATGGACGGAAAGAGAAAAGCCGACTTGGTCAAACTAATACATTTGGATGCTAAGAAGAACTTAGAAGATAAGACTAAGCTCTATGCCAAACATGCGAATAAAGGAAGAGACAAGGTGGTTTTTGAAGCTGGTGATCAAGTTTGGGTACATCTAAGAAAAGAGCGCATCTCAGCAGAAAGAAAATCCAAGTTGATGCCACGGATTGATGGCCCTTTTACAGTTACTAAGAAGATCAACGACAATGCCTATCAACTTGACCTCCAAGGTAAGTATCCTATTAGCTCAAGTTATAACATTACTGATTTACTTCCTTATGTTGCATATGAGTCGGATTTGAGGTCAAATCCTTTTCAAGAAGGAGGGGATGATATGAGCATGGGGACATCTAACCTAGAAGATGAGCATGTAGCCGTTGGAAAACAAGATCAAGACCAGAAGGAGGTAGAAGAAGTTCTTAAAGTGCAAGGAGGTCCAATGACCCGAGCTAAGACTAACTCATTTCAAAATGCCTTAGAGGTTCTACTTAATCAGTTTAAGTATGAATCAAGTACTAAGGAGGTTACACGTTCCACACTAGTCTGCATTGTAGTCGGGGACTAAGTTAGTAGGTTTGTGGGACATTTTGTGCTCTTTTTCCCTTAGTGAGTTTTGTCCCATTGGGTTTTCTCACTAAGGTTTTTAATGAGGCAAGTGTTCCCACAATGTCATTGCCCATTAAGCTTAGCCTTGTTCCAAGCCCATTTCTTTCTACCATCCATGGCTTGGATGTGTCTAGGTTCATTTCTTTGTTTTTAGTTGTTTCTTTCCTTGTAGTTTCTGATATTTTGAACAAGAGTCATGCATGGTTAGTCAAGGGGGTTTGTCCCAAGACCAACTTATTGCTCTCTTGTTGTCCGTTCTCCTTCCTCTCTCTCTTCTCTCCTTAAGACCGTGTGTTAGTTGTTTTTGTTGTTTCATCTATCTTTGAATAAAAATTTCCTTTGCAAAATAGATCATCTCTCTTGGTGCGTCATATCCTTGAGAAATCCTACTTAGAACCCTAGGTGCATCATATCCTTGTGTTCTAGTAGCTTTATATCAAGAGCCTTCCATCTCTCTTGCTACATTCCACCTTCACTCTTTCCCCACTTTTCCCATTCAATTAAAACAACCTCTTACCACCGTTCGGATCATTCCACCATCTCACGTCAAGTAGTTCGTAACTTAGCTTGAAAGGATCGATCATTAGCCGGGATCATATCAGGAAGAGTCTTCACATCTTGACAATTACCATAGGAAGAAGTTCATGAGGGACGTGAGCCACTACTATTAGGACAAACCCTATTTATTCAAGAGAGGTGTTGACAGCTTATACAGAAGATGTGTGACAAAGGAGGAGGCAAGAGATATCATCTTTAATTGCCATGGCTCTTTGTATGGCGGGCACTTTGCTTCATTCAAAACCGCCACTAAGGTCTTGCAAGCCAGCTTCTGGTGGCCGTACATCTTCAAAGATACTCATGAGTTCGTGATGAGTTGTGAAGCTTGTCAACGAGCAGGGAACATAACTAAGGGGATCGAGATGCCTCAAGTTCCCATCTTTGAGGTAGACGTCTTTGACGCGTGGGGCATAGACTTCATGGGGCCGTATCTTTCTTGGGGCCGTTTCCTTCATCAAATGGGTTGAGGCCATTGCTTTCCCTACAAACGATTCTAAGGTGGTGATCAAGCTCTTTAAGAGCATCATTTTCCCGAGGTTTGGAGTACCCAAGGTGGTGATAAGCGACGGAGGAAGCCATTTCATCAACAAGCTGTTTGAAAACCTTCTAAGGAAGTACGGCGTGAAGCCCAAAGTAGCTACACCTTACCATCCTCAAACGAGTGGCAAAGTGGAGGTCTCCAACCGACAGATCAAGGCCATACTCGAGAGAACAGTTAGGACTACTCGGAAGGATTGGGCAGCGAAGTTAGATGACGCTTTGTGGGCTTACCGGACTGCTTTCAAAACGCCGATTGGTACTACTCCTTTCACTCTTCTCTATGGCAAAGGATGTCCCCCCCCCCCGTTGAGTTGGAACATAGGGCGTTGTGGGCTGTGAAGCGGCTGACTTTTGATCTGAAGACAGCTCAGGAGAACCGTATAATCTAGTTGCACGAGCTTGATGAGCTAAGGCTGGATGCTTACAAAAGCGCTAGTATCTACAAGGAGCGTACCAAGGCTGCTCACGACAAGAAACTGATACCTAAGGAGCTTAAGGAAGGGAGTTTGGTGCTGCTTTACAATTCAAGGCTCAAGCTCTTTCCAGGGAAGCGGAAGTCACGGTGGAGCGGTCCGTATGAAATCAAAGAGGTATTATCCTAAGGAGCTGTCACGTTGGTCGGCAAGAGTGGGAATGCATTCACAGTGAACGGACACAGAGTTAAGCCATACATGGCAAGTGCATTTGACTAGGAGAGTACCTCAATGCTTCTCCAAGACCCACCATCTGCCTAAACCAAGTAAAGTCTAGCTAAAGACATTAAAGAAAGCGCACTTGGGAGGCATTCCCATGTCTATCCTGTATATATTTTTGCTTTATTTCTTTTCCAGTTTTATGCTTTTAACTTGTGAGTGTTTAGGAACAAGTATTAGGAATTGCAGGCCATGATCTTAGATCCAAAAGGAGTAAGAAGGGGCGAGTATAAGCTAGAGATCGAGTGCTAGATCGACTCGTCCTGGCTCGATCTTTGCTAGATCGAGCTAGTGAATCGAGAGGAGTCAGTCGATCTAGACGAGATAGAGTAGACAGATCGTGTGACACAGTCGATCACGAGAGGACGAACACCCTATACGTTTAGCCTAAAAAGCAAAGGAGAGGTGGATCGACTGAGTCACTCGATTCTCAAGGCTAGATCGAATAGTCTACTCGATCTGCCACTCGATCCAAGCATAAATCGACCCCTGAATCGAGAACGTGGCTCGATCAAGAGGACTTAGCCGTCGTGCCAAAAATTCAAGGAACGAGAGGCGTTATCGATCCAAGACTCGATTCAATTCGAATCGAGTCCCAAATTGAGCAACCCTCTCGATCCACGCCATTATGGGCATGAGATCGAGTCCCAGATCGACCAAAAGGACTCGATGTCGTGCCGAGGTAACATTTTCTTTTCCCTCTCTTACTCTTTCCCTCCGGTTTTTAAATTCAAAAAGTGGTCAAGGCTAACATCTTTGACCATGAAAGATGTGCCTTGACCACAGCTTTTGTCAGAAAACCACTTCTTTTTGCCCATGGTTTTGTTTTGTCAGCCTTTAAATGTTTTCAACTACTTTCACACTCTCTCATTCTTGTTTTCTCGAGTTGTTAAGCAAAAGAGAGTGTGAATTCTTGTTTTCTAAAGGCTAACGAGCATCTTTTTCAATCTTTACAAAGGTATTTTCGAATCTTTAAGAAAATCTTTAAGAAAATATCCTTTTTATTCGCTTTGATTGTTTTAGATGCTAGGGCGGTTTTAAATTTTTAAAAATAGCTTGATAATAGGAAAAATTCTAGATTTCTCTCTTTCTCTAGATTTGATTCTCTATTATATTGCTATAATTTTTATAAATCCCCCAAAATTATAGGGTATTAGTTATAGGTTTTCTTCTTTGCTTCTCTTTTTCTCTCATTATATCGCCGAATTGCTCATTGTTTTGCTTGAGAAACTTGTTTCAGGCGCAATGGCTCCCAAAAGAACGAGAGAAGAGACAGCACAAGAGGGAGGAAACCAAGAAGTGGCTGTTCAGGAGAGGGTTCGTTGGAGTAAGGATGAGAAACAGGACAAGGAACGGCTTCAAAGGCTGAGGTTCGAGGCGACTAAGTTTGCGACAGAGGATTGCTGGCCAAGATGGGGATTCTAGGAGACTTTGATCAGCTCCTCCAGAAGATAGGGCTGAGGTGTTTGTCACGGATGGATTGCCCAACCTTTCCTGAAGTGACAATCGACTTCCTTGCCACTTTGGAGTTTGCGTACGAGAATCCTAGAGTCCCAATTCCATCTCAAGGCCGCCTCTCCTTCAAGATAAAGCGCCAAGCCTTCAGTCTCTCAATCCCCGAGCTTTGCCAAGCTTATGGCCTCGATGCAGATGCCACGAAAGTGGAGTTTCCCTCCTTCACTCAAGCGAACGATTTTTGGGATCTCATCGCCAATGACAATTACAAGGCGAATACTGCGAAGAGCAAGAGAGTGAGGAACCCGGTGTTACGTTACACCTTGAAGCTGATGGCCAACACTTTTAGTGGTCGGTCCGTAGCCCCCACGGTGACCAAGACAGAGCTTTGCTTCTTGTTCCAAGGCCTTAAGCATCTCCTTTGTGATCCGGATGAGAACGATGAGCCGTTGGAAGACCAGCTCGGTGATGACGTGAACTATGGGTGCATCCTCGCCGCTTCATTGGTCAAATACAAGGCATATGCCTTGAGATGCAAGGCGAGCTCGTCACTCATTGACGGTTTCCTTACTCCCTTGTTCGTGCAAGCCGGCGTGCCGCTTCAGAACTTCACTCCCGTTCCGGATAGAGCCTTCATGGACGAGACGTACCTAAGGAACACTGATAGCTTGGGACGCACGCCAGCCAAGGGCTTCTTTGAGTACTTGTTCGTTGATGAGGAGAATGAGAAGAGAACATGCATCTTGCCAAACCAAACCGAGACCGAGCTGTTGGGCGTTGGGAATATCAGAGTCTCCAGCCACGGATGATGAGATGCCCGAAGCCTTTGTCCTCCCTAAGCTAGAATTTGAGCCGCGGACCAAGACAGAAAAGTTCTTTGCTTCTGTTGTGGAGATGCAAAGGAAGATCAACAAGTGGCAGAGCAAAGTCATCAAGAAGCTTGCCAAGAAGGTCAAGGCGCTTCAAAGAGGTTCACCAAAGCAGGCTGCGAGTGAGGAGGTTCAACAGCCCGAGAAGAGAAGGCTTTCAACCGGTGGAGCTGTCATCCATGAGACTCAAGGCAGCAACATTCAGCCGGCGCGTCTCTCTCTCCAAGAGCAAGGCTCCAATGGCAAAGCCATAGTATCTAGCTCTTCTGGAACATCCTCAAGTTCCAGCCGAGACTAGAGCCGAGGTAACAACCATCTTCCATTGTATATACCATTCATGTTTTCTTTATTTTTGCTTTGTGTTTTGAGCTCTCTCGAACATGTTTGCCACCGGGACGGTGTCATTCAAGTTTGGGGGAGTATGTGTGTGATTTGACATGTTTATTCTGTTCTTATTTTATCTTTACATCCCTTGAGTCTTGTGATATCCTTTGTATTTACACCATTTATGGCTGCATTTAGTACATGTTTTGGTCCTCTTTTGCATATTTTCCTTTAGCTTTTGTCCCATTTTCTTCTCCTTTTAGACTTAGGTTGCATTTAGAGTATATATTGCATTTTCCTTGCATATTTGATGTTTTTAGGTGCTTTTGGAGCTTAAAGGAGCTTGGAGGAGCTTTGTGAATGATCCAGGAGGCTAGCTGGACAAAAGGGAGCAAGAAGGATCAAAGCAGAAGATCTCTGCAGATGTTTTCGGTCAGAGCCTGGAATTTTCGGTCTCTGGTGACCGAAATGGAGCAGTATCGATCACCAGTATCGGTCTGATGTGGTCGACACAAACACACCGTTATAATTTCGGTCGTGTGTGTCGATCACTGATGACCGATTCAGATAAATTTTGGTCACTGGAGGTCGACACAACTGACCGATACTGACCCAGTCCGAACCTGTTTTTAATTACACTTTTGCCACATTTCTAGGGTTTTCTCCTTTTGGCTATAAATAGCCCATTTTTCTATATTTTCGAGAGGTCTTGTCAAAATACTGTTCTTAGCTATTTCTTTAACTTTGTAAGACAATTTCTTTGCTTTGATTAATACAATCAAGTATTTCCTTTAATCTTTCTTTAATCTTTCTTTTAATCATGATTAGCATCTTCTCCCTTTGTGATTTGGTGTTAAACATGATTATGAGTGAGTAGTTACCTTAGGGTTTCTAGACTAGGGGAATCTATGGCTTGATTAGGGCTTGTTATGTGCTTCTGTTTATGGGTTCCTCTCTATTAATCTGTTATTCATGTTAGATTAGTCTTGATCAAAGTGGTCTAGGTTGTTAGCTTTCTCTTATGCCCACCAAGTGTTTGATGAAATGCTGAACCTGTTTATTACAGGATTTGCTGGCCTTGGCTCAAGAGATTGACTGTTTGAGGAGCATTTTGACTTGAATAGAGTTGATTAGTCTTGCTTGCTTGATGTTTTAGCACTAATGAGAGTTAGTTCTTGTTAAGATGTTCAGCAAAGGGTTATTTGCCAATAGATTGTATCTAACTAGCTTAGTTGTGAACTCTATGTCTAGTGATAGGGCTCAGGTTTTACCCAAATAAAACTACTGCAAGTGCACAGCAAAAGCAGTTGTAGTACAAGGGGTATCGAAATCCCAAGAGAGTAATGCAGACTACACTATCGAATGTAGATTCGGATTAAGCTAAGCAAAATATGATGTATTTAATGCGAATGAATGAATAAAAGTAAGCAGACAATTGTGTGATATGATCTAAGTTCAAGAAGACTAAAAGCGCTAAGTCAGGGTAATTCGCAGGTTTGAATCCAAGAATGTGTGATGCAGGAAATCAGGAATGATTAAGAACCGTTTTAAACATGAATCTCTAATGCATAACTAATCAATTCTCATTGTAAAAGTTATCTATGCCTAAATCACAGAGTTTCAAATCTCTTTGCAAACCCTAACAACCTAAGCATGCAGGAATGATCAGATTCAATTGTTTACAAAACTCCTAAGCCAAATCTCTTTGCACTAAGGTGCTTTGCTCATCAAATACTAGTTCAGGTTATGAATAATGCTCTCACATATATTTAACAACCTATAATTTTCGGATTCCTAGATGATGTGTCTCAGAAATTCGATTTTAAAGCAAGCAGAGATGAAAAACCATAAGATATTCCTAACAGATAGCGATTCTACACTCTTTTCATCAACTTTTGAAAAACCCTAACTTAACTAGCAGATTACTCAGACATGATTATGAGATCACAAAACATAACTGAATAAAATTGCATTAAGAGAAAGAGAAAGAGTAAGAAATAAAGGGGGTTCGAAATCTTCTCAAAAGAGTACAGGATTTGTCTCCCCAAAAAGCTCTGAATAAATCTCTCTCTAAGCTCTCTGAATTCTCAAAAACTAAGATTATTGCCAACAATGGCTGAAAAACCTAATAAATAGAAGCTAAACACGATCTGGGGTCTTATGAAATAAAGGAAACTTTTGGGCCAATTCTGCAAATCTTCTTGATACTTTTAATAAAACAGCCACGCTCCTTCCTTAATGGGTGACGAGCGTCACCAAAGGTGGTGACGAGCGTCACCATATGCGATACTTTTCTGCTTCGAGCTTGGTACTTCGTGGCTTCCATTCAGAATGCTCAAAAAGGTTCCAAAATCTCCAATTATGCTCCAAACATGCTATAACCTGCAAAGACTCTTCTAGGACTCTAAAAAGACCAAAAAGACTCAATAAAAAGGACTTATATCATGGTTAAAAACCATAAAAACCATGATATATCAACTCCCCCAGACTTAGCTTTTGCTTGCCCTCAAGCAAACATTAGACAAAGAATAAGGTCGACGTTTGAAAACAAGAAACAGTCAGTCAGTCATCGGGAACACCACACTAGTTAGAGCTTTCGAATCCACATGCCACATAGTCAACACAAGGTCAAATTTCAGTCTAATTATCACAAGCTTAGCAAATCTTTCAAGTCCAGTCCAAACCCCTTCAAGAAATCCGAAATTTCTACTGTTAACTCCTTATTTTTATCTAAGTGTGAAATCTCATCAAGGCTCTATCATCTCAATCACTTTACAGATTCTTTTCTCTTCCTAACAACTTAACAAATAGATATCAACACAGCTCTCCTATTTTTTCTTCCCTTAATCTTTTTCCTTAGGATATTTTTGATTTTTCACTTCTTTTTCTCAACTTTTTCAGTCTAAGAAATGGTGCTACTCAATACTTGTGTTCCTTGTGAGGAGACAGGTTCTTGAGTGTGTTCACTACTGTTGTTACTTGTGAGGAGACAGGGTCATGAATGCACCATTCTTTGAACTTAATCTTTTTTAAAAACTACATCAGGGATAATCAAAGAGAGACTGTATCTTAACCTTATTGTCAGTGCTTAAAGAGAGAATCAAGATCAATAAGAATCAATCACCAAGACAAGAAGTTTAAAGTTCATTAAGGTGGAGCTAACAGTAAATTTTCCAGATTCTCTAAGAACCTAAACCTTCATTGCTAGACTGATCTACCTATGACTTTCAACTTAGTAAGACTTGTAATCAACTACTGTGGCAATGGTTCTTATCAGCAAAAACGTCCTATGGCTAGTTCCAAGAAAAACTAACAGTTTCAAAAATTTTGACTCTAGAATAACAGGTTTTTTTACTCAACTTTAAGACTCTATAAACATGACACAAAGCACACAACGTCAGTAACCACCTCCCCCAGACTTGAACAACACTGTCCCCAGTGTTATTAAGCCAAGAGTTGGTCAGAAAAATGAATGAGAAGTCGAAAAACCAAGTCAGAAAAGTGTTACCTCACGTGGGGTCGGGTGACGAGCGTCACCACGACCTGTATTGCCCAAATCTTATGTCAGATGTTAATTAACGAAGTGTTTGCATGTGTACTCGAAAGTTAGACTTTTTGAGCATTCAAACACATAATTAACAACATCCAAACATAGCAAAAATAACCAGATAGTGAAGCCTCAATCCTCATCCTCACAAGGCTCAGTGGTGTAGTGGGGGCGGACACAACCACAATTGCTAAGTGTAGCAACAGCATCCCATAGTCCCTCAAAGCTATCAATGACATACTCCTGAAAAGCAGCCATATCCATGGGTGTCTGTGGTCGTGGAGGACGCCTGAAAGCAGCAGAAGAACCACTCTAGCGTGTAGAAGGTCCAGCATCAGCAGCAGCAGCAGTAGAAGCAGAGGGGCCAGCTGTAGCAGCTCTAGTAGGGCGCAGAGTCAAGGGGCGCAGAAAAGTCTGTGCTGGCATGAAGAATAGCTGGCGTGGATCTCCCTGAATAGTAGTGAGGGCTCTCTGTGGCAACTTAATGCCAACATACTCTCCAAAAGTGGTAGTGAACGTCTAGACAACTCCAATCTTCATTCAAGTGACATGGCGCAGATACTGGTCATCCATAAGTGATCTGTAACTGCGATGACTGCAAGGAGTAACATCGATCTGGAAATGATGGAAGATCGGTGTCAACAAGCTGCCCACACTCTCAGTCTTCTCCCCTGGACTGGTGAATGGCTTGGTCTTTAAGGAGACCAGATGCTCAGCGAAAACAGCGCCCAAGTTGGCGCGAACCATACTATCAACAGGTATCGAATCATCCAGCATCTCATAAAGTCCGTAGTAGAGGAGAAGCAGCTCACTAACTCGAGTCTTGCTGGGCGCAGACTTGCACAGAATGGTATGACCAAAGAGGCGCAGAATGTACCTCAAAACCGGATGTCTAACCTCTGTCTGCGTGCTGGTCTTGCTATCATAGACTCCATTCCCGAACTTGGACCAGAATGTCCTCATATGGGTCCACTGAGAGGGAAGGAGAACGCCTGTGGGATGGTCAGAGAAGCCATAGATCCCACAAAGCTCTATCAGACTGATCCGGTATCGAACTCCTCGGATCAGAAATGTCATAGTGCCTTCCTGCGCACGTTTTGCCAGCTCATTCGCGTAGTAGACGCGAACTGTAGAGAGAAACTAGCGGACCAAATCTGGGTACAGATCGTACTGCTGGAATGGCATAGTCCCCATCCCAATGTGCTCCAGAATCTGAACAACCTCCTCAAAGATCCCCATCTTCTGCAGAACTGCAGGATCCGCGAACCGAGTGGGGATAATCATAACTCCCAGCCACGCATTGTAGAACAGCGTGTCATACTCATCCCACTCCTCCTGAATATCACGGAATACACAGGTATCCCGGGACACTTCTTGCTTCGGAGTCCCTGCCCAAGCCACTCCTGAGGCTATTTTCCGATCCTCGCATTTGGGCCATGGGGGCCTGCAAACCGGGTGCTGACTGAAGGAATCTGTAGACCCTGTTGCAGTGCTGGAAGACGAGCTTTGTCTTGGTCGTTTCTCCTGTCGAGGCATCTTGCAGATCGTAAAAACTGAGTGGATATTCAGAAAGAGGAGCAAAATCCACACGGATTAGACTCTTGAATCACTCAATTTGGTTAAGAAAATCAGAAGTTATGAAATTCTCTACTTTGCTAAGTGTTCGGTTTTTTAAAAACAGGTGTGTTCGACGAAGAAGAAGAGAGAAGCGTTAATACCCGTGCTCGATCCTGACGGGTGACGAGCGTCACCATAAGGGTGACGATCGTCACCACTTTTTTTTTTTTTTTTTTTTTTTTTTTTTTCTCTGAATAAATTTTAATTACTAATCCTAAGCACGAAAATAATAACTAAGTATTATATCTACAACTTACCAGTGGGTTGCCTCCCACTAAGCGCTTTTTTAAAGTCATTAGCTTGACTTTGGCTGGCTGTTTAGACAGCTGGTGCCTGACCCAGAGACACAATGTGTCCTGCTGGAATCTCTGCTTGTGCCTAGTAATGTTTCACCCTTTGTCCATTGACAGTGAACTCCTCTCCTTTGGAGTTAATCAGGACAATTGCACCATGTGGGCGAGCTTCTTTGACAGTGAAAGGACCTGACCATCGAGAGAGCAATTTACCAGGAAAAAGCTGTAAACGAGAGTTGTAGAGCAATACCTGGTCATTGGGCTCGAAATGCCTGGAGATGATCTTCTTATCATGATATGCCTTTGTCCTCTCCTTGTATAACTTGGAGTTTTCATAGGCTAGATATCTGATCTCATCCAGTTCATTGAGGTGAACCAAACGCCTTTCTGCAGCAGGTTTCAGATCGAAATTCAGCTTCTTGATGGCCCATTCTGCTTTGAACTCCAGCTGCACTGGTAGATGGCACGCCTTGCCATAGAGAAGGTGGAATGGAGTAGTCCCAAGTGGCGTTTTGTATGCAGTCCTGTAGGCCCATAATGCATCATCCAGCTTTGCAGACCAATCTTTTCATGTCTTCCCAACTGTCTTTTCCAGAATCTGCTTGATCTGCCTGTTGGAAACCTCAACCTGTCCACTTGTTTGGGGGTGATAGGGCGTGGCCACTCTGTGCTGTACACCATACTTCTTTAACAGCTTGTCAAAAACCTTGTTGACAAAGTGAGAACCACCATCACTTATGACAATTCGCGGGACACCAAATCTGGGGAAGATAATGGTCTTAAACAGCTTCAAAACCACTGCAGCATCATTAGTAGGAGTAGCCAACGCCTCTACCCACTTAGATACATAATCAACAGAAACCAGAATGTATCTATTCCCATAAGAAGAGGGAAAAGGTCCCATGAAGTCAATACCCCAACAATCGAAACTTCAACTTCCAGAATGAAGTTCTGTGGCATCTCATGTCTCCTGCTGATTTTTCCTATTCTCTGACAAGTATCACAGCTTGTGATGAAGGCTTGGGCGTCTCTGAACATAGTAGGCCACCAAAATCCAGCCTGCAAAACCTTAGAGACAGTCTTGAATGTAGCAAAGTGTCCAGCATAGTCTGATCCATGACAGTGAAAGAGCACGTCCTGAACTTCTTCTTCTGCTAAGCATCTTCTGTAAATACCATCAGCACAATGCTTGTAGAGGTATGGCTCATCCCAATAGAATCTCCTAAGTTCTCTCAAGAACTTCTTCTTAGCATAGCCTTTAAAATCATGTGGTTCATCCTCTGCAGCAAGATAATTTGCAATATCAGCATACCAGGGTCTCTTTGGATCATGTAAAGCATAAACAGGCTATTCAAAAGCCTTCCCCAAGCTTGCACAAATCGCATATAAGTGTTGAGATCGGTGACGAGCGTCACCAATGTTGGTGACGACCGTCACCTCTCTCGTATACTTTGGTCGCGACTGTTCTCGGTTGGTGACGAGCGTCACCCTCCTGGTGTCGCTCATCACTCCCCTGCAGTTTCATGAAAATTGCAGGTTTTCAATACTTTCTTCCTGTTCTCTGGTTTCCACTAAGTAAACATTCTCTTCAGGCAAGAAGTCATTGATTGGAACACTGTCTTCGACCTGAATCCTGGATAAATGGTCAGCAACTCCATTCTCAACCCCTTTCTTGTCCTTCACTTCAATATCAAATTCCTGAAGAAGCTGGATCCATCTTAACAGCCTTGGTTTTGCATCTTTCTTCTGCATTAGGTACTTCAGTGCTGAATGGTCAGTATGAACCACGACCTTGGAGCCAACAAGATACTGCCTGAACTTCTCAAAAGCAAACACAACAGCTAACAATTCCTTTTCAGTTGTTGCATAATTCTTCTTAGCATCATCCAAAGTCCTACTTGCATAGTAGATAGAGTGGAGTTTCTTGTCTTTCCTCTGTCCCAGCACTGCTCCAACTGCAAAATCGCTGGCATCACACATTACCTCAAAAGGTAAGTTCCAATTTGGAGACTGCACAACAGGGGCTGTAACCAAAGCATGTTTGATCTGTTTAAAAGCGGATTAGCACTCTTCTGTGAACTCAAACTTCACATCCTTGCAGAGGAGAGCAGTAAGTGGGCGTGCTATCTTGCTAAAATCCTTGATAAATCTTCTGTAGAAGCCTGCATGACCCAGAAAACTCCTCACTGCTTTGACTGAATCAGGTGCTTGCAGACTTGTCATCACCTCAATTTTCGCCCTATCTACCTCTATACCGTCTCCTGAGACTCTGTGGCCAAGTACAATACCATCCTGCACCATAAAATGACACTTCTCCCAGTTTAAAACCAAGTGCTTCTCTTCACATCTTTGCAGAACTGCACACAGATTATCCAAACAGTTCTTGAAAGAGGACCCATAAACAGAGAAGTCATCCATGAACACCTCCATAAACTCCTCTATCATGTCTGTGAAATCGACATCATGCATCACTGGAAGGTCGCAGAAGCATTACACAGCCCAAAAGGCATTCTGCGATATGCAAAAGTGCCATAGGGACAGGTAAAAGTGGTCTTCTCCTGATCATCTGGATGGATGAGGATCTGAAAGAAGCCTGAATACCCATCAAGGAAGCAGTAATACTTGTGATTCGCCAGCCTCTCTAGCATCTGATCGATGAAAGGTAGAGGAAAATGATCCTTCCTAGTTGCTGCATTCAGTTTCCTGTACTCTATACACATCCTGTGTCATGTCACAGTCCTGGTTGGAATCAGCTCATCCTTGTCATTCTTTACCACTGTGACACCTCCTTTCTTAGGCACCACGTGCACTGGACTCACCCAAGCACTGTCTGATATAGGATAGATGATACCAGCCTGCAACAACTTCATGATCTCTTTCTTGACCACATCCTGCAAATTCGGATTCAGCCTCCTTTGGTGCTCAACTGATGATTTCGACTCATCCTCCAAGTGTATTCTATGCATGCACAAGTCTGGGGAGATACCTGAAATGTCATCAAGAGAATAGCCAAGAGCTTTGAGAAATTTTTGCAGCTTACTTAGCGAAAGGGTGAGCTCTGCATTGTTCAATGAAGCATACCGTATGATTTTCGGTCTATCGTGTTGACCACTGCTGATCGATACGATTCTTGAAATCATATCGGTCACCAGTATCGATCACTCAAGGTCGACACAATCATATCAGATGTATTTCGGTCAAGTGTGTCGACCACTGATGACCGATACAAATCTCAGGAAGCACGTCAGTCTCCAGTATCGATCACTCATGACCGAAAATGCAATTTCGGTCAGTAATATCGGTCATGAGTGACCGAAACTCCATCCGAGGTAAGTGTATCAACTTCCAAAAAAATTTCCCTCCTTTGGTTTGGCGCCAATGGAGTTTAAATTTTTAATTGGGATTCCTTATGACCTCTTTCTTGGCTTCTGAACACCTTTTGTTTTTGTCCCCCACACTTTTGATTCCTTAAGTTCCCTCACCAACCTTTGATTCCTTTGGTTTCTCCTCCTTTCTCTCTATTTAAGCAACAATCTTCTTTCACTTCTCTTCACACTTAAAATCACTCTTTTTCTCACCTAAGGCTCGAAATTACTACTTCTTCTTCTCTTTTATTGCTTGCTTTAAGTGTTCAAAAGTCCACAAAAGGTTTGCTTCCTAAACTATCTCTCTTTGCTCTTACTCTTTGCTTATTTTAAAAAATCGCTTAGTAAGAAGTTTTTAAGAGCAAGTAGTGTTTAGTTTTAAATGTTGTGCTATGATTTTGCATTTTGGATTTTTGTTGAAATATCAAGCTAGACTGTTAAAGTTATGCTTAATTGTCTATTCATCTCATAGCTTGTTTACTTTCATCCATTTTGCAAGATCATCATCTCTCTACCTAGGAACCGCTTTGCTAGGATGTCATGCATGACTGTTTATCCTTTGTTCATCCTAGCTTATTTAGTTGTCAGCTTTTGATCTCTTTTTGCTTTAAAGAAGTTTAAGCTTGTTATTAGGACTTGTTAGACTTCTCTTAGCTTAAGGAGCTGTTTATTTAAAAGCTTTCAGCTATTTGGTTCTTCAACTTTTGTTCTTTCACTTACATTGTATTCAAGCTTTACTTTTGAAGGTACAATGGGAAGAACAAAAGTAGCTGCTGGGAAAAAGGGAAAAGCACCTCAAGAAGCAACCACATCACCACCAGAAAGGCAAGAAAAAGGAAAGGGAAAAGCTGATGAGCAATCCTCCAAAGCCGCTAGGAAGAGACCGGTTGGGAATGAGGGAGAAGAGCAACAAAACAAGGGCAGTGCTGCTAAAGAACTCATGAAGGCTTTCAACCAGTGCACTTTCAAGCCAACAAGATATCCATGCACTTCCACAATGAAGGCGCTTGGACTCTATACTGACTGCAAGGGCACGTTTTAGCGCATGGGTCTTGGAGCTTTCATGGAGATGCCACTCCCATCTTACCAACAGCTCACTTACCAATTCCTCTCCACACTCAAGGTGGTTTGGTATGAAGACAGTGAGCTCCCTAATGGCGATGGATGGATCTCTTTTAGGATTAGCAAGGAAGAGTTCTCCTCAACATTCACAGAGATCGCCAAGGATCTAGAGCTGAAGTCCCACCACACAAAGCTGAGCAGGTTCAAAATCCCAAGTAGGCAGCACACCAGACTGTGGGGTCTCATTGGAGTTGGGCAATACATTCCTGGAAGATCAAGAACCAGCACCTAAGGCGTCCAGCCGTGAGATATGTCCACAAAGCACTTGCGAATACACTCTTTGCAAGGAAGGAGACGACATATCTCACAGGAAGGGAAACAGATCTGATATACCAAGGACTGTATGAGGTGTGGGAAGCGATGAGTATGGGGAACCTCTCAGAGCACCGAGAAGCAACCCCTGCTATGTGGCTATGTTAAAGGAGCAACTTCTATCCTACCAGAGCTGGGTTTTGAGTAAGACAAAGAAGGAGAAGAGCCCTCAAGTGCACGTTGGGGGAATTGTGACAGCAGTTCTAGAAGCTAGTGGAGTAGACCTTGACAAACATGAAGGTGATGCACTTGAGCCACTATGGATTGACATTGATTACCTCAAGAGAAGCCACTACCTTGAAAGAACCATTGGTAGAAAGCATGTGTACAACTTCATCACAAGCTTTGGCACACCAGCAAAAGTCCTCCTCCCCAATCCAAAGCTTACATCCTTCTTCAGAAACGGAAATATCAGCTTCAACCCAAGCACTGAAGAGCTCTACACAGGCGGCCCTGTTCCTGGAGAGGAAGAAGAAGACAGTGATGCAGAAGAGGAGCACACTAAAGAGATCAGAGAAGAAGAAGAAGAAGATCAAGGGAATGCTAATGCTGGCGCTGATTTTCAAGGTAGACCCCATGAAGAAGATGAGCTTGGAGAAGAGGAAGTGTTGAACTACAGCTCAAGGCAGTTCTACTTCCAGCCTTATGCAGCACCAAACCAAGGAAGCTCTTTGAGAGCAGCTCATGAACACATCAGCACACTCCAGAAGTGGTGCAAGTGGCAGGATAAAGCCATCAAAGGGCTTATGAAATTGATGAAAGGGAAGTTCAAGAAGAACATGGGTACATCAGCAAGAACTTCCCACCACAGCCACACCCATGAGCTCAACTCTCAGCAAGAAGAGCAACTTCAGCCAACTGAAGAGGAGGAAGCTATATGGAACCCCCATGGAAGACATTCATTTCATACACAACCAAAAGACCAGTGGGGTACATGGGAACAACCAAGGGCTTCATCTTATGAGCCAAGACCCCATGTTCCATCAGCTTGGGAGGCGCTAAACCCCAACTCCTCTGAAGTTCAGGAAACATGGCAATGGGGATCAGAAGGAACTTCTTCACAGGCTGAACAGCTATGGTCAAGCTGGGTTCCACCACCTCCAGAAGCAGCTCAGCATTCCACTATTGTTTATGAAAGAAGGAAGAGGAGAGCTAGCAAGTCTCCTCAAACCTCAGGATCATCTCACCACTCCTGCCAATAAACCAAGTACCACATCCTCCCCATTGTTATATACCATTGCATCTTTTCATCTTTGTAATATATTTTGTTGCTTCTCTCTTCTATTGCTTTCATTACAGAAGGGACTGTGTAATTTAAGCGTGGGGGAGAGATTTGGGGTTTGACTTTGTTTTCTGTTTTCTTAGTTTTTTTTTTATCTTTTCACTTTGAGTCTCATGCATATCATGCATACATGTAAGGCATAGAAAAACACAAAAAAATCGAAAAAAATTGAAAATCTTTTGCATTTCTTGCAAACCAAAAAGAAAGCATGTCGTTGCATTTCATTCCTTTAAGATTGAGTCTAGCGTTGACATATAGGTTGCATTGCATTTGCATAGGGCATTATGATGAATTTTCCTTGTAAAGTGCTTACTGTTTAGAGATGATTTTGGTTTTCAAGTGCTTAGTTGTTTGATGCATCACATGATTGCTAGAAGTTAAGGCTGAACCATGCTTAGATTGCTAGATTTGGTCTTCTCATCTCATTCTGAAAGCATTTGTTCTCTGAAAATCAACTCTATCAACTTGAACTTTAATTTTGACTTTCAATTATCATGTCTTATGCATTGAAAAGTGAATTCATGGCTACCATATACATATTTGGATCATCTTTCTCCTTTTTACCACTCTTGTTGATCCAAATAGCTGATCCTCATATTTATGGGACAGTTACATCCTCACCCTTAGCCAAAACCTCCTTTTGAGCCTAAACACTATTGTGAGAGCTGTGAGGCCTTTGCATTGCATTTTAGATTTTGTCTTGCCAAAAAGTGTTAGGAATAAGGCTGGCAATGATTAGCTCTCTTGTAGATATCAGCTTGCATCTTGAGCTTGATTCTAGGATAGGAGTTTTTGGGGTTTGAAAGGGTAGAGTTAGGTGGTTTGAGCTTAATGTTTTTTTTATCTTTTGAAAAGAAAAGGGAAAGATTTGAAATGGTAGATAAAGGGGAAACAATTTAGTATTGTGGTTAAGCAAAGGGAAGAAAAGCTCTAAGTTCAAAAAGTAAGAATTGGCGTCAACAACAAAGCTCAGAGAGGGTCCAAAGAAGGAAAATCATACCAGGAGCAATCCACCAAAGGTGATGAAGGTGCCATTACAATAAACAAGAGCAAGTCCTAACCAAGAAGAAGCAACCACACAAGCAGAATGAAGAAGGTTTCCCCTGCCATGAATAAGAAGAAAGAAAAGGGTAGAGTTTAGGAAAGGGTAGACTTAGAGGGTTCACTTTTGGGTTTAGAAATGCTTAGGACTCATCTTTGGGAAGTAAGGGTAGAAGAGGGCTTTGAATTGCATGCATAAGTGTGCTTTTACCTTTAGCATTTTGCCTAAGATGAAGTCATTTCATTGAGTGATCGTTTATGTCTTTAACCCGGTGCTTAAATGAGATCATTATTGTCTCATAACCTTACCCCTTTTCAACCAAATGTCTTCACTTGATTTGCATAAGCATGATTCATGTTCTGAACTTAATTGAATGTTAAAGAATTGATTGATTTGAGCATTTGCCTAAGTTGAGATTTGAGATCATTTTGAAACATGATGAGCATGGCTAGGTTCTTTTAAGTATAGCTGATTGTGTTTGCATCCTACAACTAAGCACTTGAGCATTAAAACCATTTCTTTACCTTTGCACTTTTGGAATCTGAATGCCCACTTTCAAACCTCACTCTCCCATTTGTTCTTACTTGCTTGAGGACAAGCAAAAGGCAAGTGTGGGGGTGTTGATATCCCTTGTATTTACACCATTTAGGGCTGCATTTAGTACATGTTTTGGTCCTCTTTTGCATATTTTCCCTTAGCTTTTGTCCCATTTTCTTCTCCTTTTAGACTTATGTTGCATTTAGAGTATAGATTGCATTTTCCTTGCATATTGGATGTTTTTAGGTGCTTTTGGAGCTTAAAGGAGCTTGGAGGAGCTTTGGGAATGATCCAGGAGGCTAGCTCGACAAAAGGGAGCAAGAAGGATCAAAGCAGAAGATCTCTGCAGAAGTTTTCGGTCAGAGCCTGGAATTTTCGGTCTCTAGTGACCGAAATGGAGCAGTATCGATCACCAGTATCAGTCTGATGTGGTTGACACAAACACACCGTTATAATTTCGGTCGTGTGTGTCGATCACTGATGAACGATACAGATAAATTTTGGTCACTGGAGGTCGACACAACTGACCGATACTGATCCAGCCCGAACCTGTTTTTAATTACACTTTTGCCACCTTTCTAGGGTTTTCTCCCTTAGGCTATAAATAGCCCTTTTCCTATATTTTCGAGAGGTCTTGTCAAAATACTGTTCTTAAGCTATTTCTTTAAGTTTGTAAGACAATTTCTTTGCTTTGTTTAATACAATCAAATATTTGCTTTAAACTTTCTTTAATCTTTCTTTTAATCGTGATTAGCATCTTCTCCCTTTGTGATTTGGTGTTAAACATGATTATGAGTGAGTAGTTACCTTAGGGTTTCTAGATGTGGTAGATTAGGGGAATCTATGGCTTGATTAGGGCTTGTTATGTGCTTCTGTTTATGGGTTCCTCTCTATTAATCTGTTATTCATGCTAGATTAGTCTTGATCAAAGTGGTCTAGGTTGTTAGCTTTCTTTTATGCCCGCCAAGTGTTTGATGAAATGCTGAACCTGTTTATTACAGGATTTGCTGGCCTTGGCTCAAGAGATTGACTGTTTGAGGAGCATTTTGACTTGAATAGAGTTGATTAGTCTTGCTTGCTTGTTGTTTTAGCACTAATGAGAGTTAGTTCTTGTTAAGATGTTTAGCAAAGGGTTATTTGCCAAGAGATTAGATCTAACTAGCTTAGTTGTGAACTTTATGTCTAGGAACCACCATTGTTTGCTTACTTGCTTGATCAATGTAGTTTGAAACAGCCTTAATCATTGCCTGAAATTCCCCAAAGTCAATAACCACATCTAGGAACTTGTCTTTCTCTGATTTGAATTTCGGATTTGCTCTGTTTTGCTCTGTTTTACTCTGTTTTTCTTGCTTAGAATTGCTTAGTTTGCTTTTGCTTCCACCTTGTTGCTGCTTGTTTCACTTAGGTTGTTAGAACTGTTGCTAAGGCAACAAAACCCCTTTCCTGGCTTGCTTGACTTAGAGATTCCACTCTAAACTCTTCTGTCTTTCAACTCTTCCCATTTGGATTGATATAACCCTATGTTATACTGCAACTGACTAGTACAAGCTAAGGCAATTGTCCTACAAGGGGTAAAACCCTTGTATCATCTTGCATGCATCTAAGGCATAGAAAAGAAAATGTAAAAGAATCGGTAAAATTTTTAAAAATTTTCAAAAAAAACCATGTAGTTGGATTCATCTTGTTAAGCATTTTAGGATTGAGTCTAGATTTTTTAAGCATCTAGGTTGTTTACATTTGCATAAGGGGTTAAAGTTTTCTTAAAAAGGTGTTTTAATCTTATGAATGGTTTCAATATCCTAGTTAGTAGTTCTCTAATGTTTTGCTCATGCTTTAAAAGTAAGTTCTTACCATGCTTGGATCACTTGTTTTGATTTTCGTGACTTGAATTGAACTCTCATGATTTGAAACTTGTCCTAATAAGTGAGAACCCTAATTTAAATTTTTAAATATCTTTCTTATGCACTTGAAAATGAACACATGGATCTTAAAAATATTTAGGCTCTCTTCCTCCTTTTACCACTCTGTGTGAGCCTACGTAGAACTCCCACCTTAACCCTAACCTTTCTTTGAAGCCAAGTTTTCGTGTGTGACATCATTGTGAGGCCTCTTTCGGTTTGAACTTAGCATAAAGTGTTACATTTAGGCGACATGATTAGGTTCTCATGTGATTGCTAGCTTTGCATTTTGAAGCTAGATGTAGGCTTAGGATAAGTTTGGGGGTTTGATGGGGTTTCTTTCATGTTTATATGCTTTCGGTTTCAAAAGAGTTTGGTATTTGAAGTAAACAAAAGGTTTTAAGTGAAAGGTTTTGTGTTTTAAATGTATAATGCTCTAATAATTTCAGAAGATGGCTCTCTCAAAATAAAAAATAAAATAAAAAAAAAGAAAAGAGTCTAAATGCCAAAATAAAAAGAAAAGAAAAAGAAAGAAAAAAATAAGAGAGCTATCAATAAGAAAAAAGTATATAGATCTAAAAGTATTTTTAAACCTTTTCAGTAGCCTAAAAAGTGTTAAGATGTTTTCTATTTTGATTTTGGGTTTGCTAAGCTTTTGCTTTGGAGATAAGGGTAGATTTTAGGAGGGTGAGTGAGCTAAAAAGAAAGAAAATGAGAGGGGTTTTAGGATCATTGTTAGCTTGCATGGATAGCTGAGAATCTGATCATGTATGCATCAATTGCATTTACCTTTAGCATATGCATAAAGTTCTTACCACTTTTGAGAGAAACCCGTGTTTAAAATAAACCCTCTTTAAAATGAGCTCATTCTATGCTCATAGCCTTTACCTTTAGCCAAATGTGTTTTGCATTAAAGTGCATAAGTTTGATTCATAGTTCAGTTATTACTGAATGTTAAAGGAAGAGTTTCTTTGATTACTTGGAATTGGAGAGTCATGATTTGAAATTCTTTGTGTGATGAGTATGGGTAAGTTCTTTGGAGTATGAGCGTGTGTATTGCATTTTAGAACTAGTAACTAGGATGTTGAGATTGATTCATTTGAAAACTACCTTTGCAAGAAGCTTAAACCCCCGTTTGTTTTATAACCTCTCTCCCTTCTATAACTTTGTTTGCTTGAGGGCAAGCAAAAGGTAAGTTTGGGGGAGTGGATATTGCTGCATATTTCATGTATTTTGCATACATATAAATTAGTTTCTCACGCATATACATTGCTGTTTAGACTAGTTTGCATCACTTTAGGTCCTAGAGTATTCTTGCACCAGCATATGCATATTTCTTGCATTTAGCTTTGCATACATGTTGTTTTCGGCTACTTTGGAGTCTTGGAGGGTTCGTGGACGTGCTGAGGCTCGTGAGGAGGTTTGTGGGACTTGGAGAATTCAGGAATGCTTGCTAAGGACCAGAGATCGGGAAGTGGATCGAGCATGGCCGGTCGATCTAAATGAGATCGACCAGAAAATCGAGTAGTCCATCCGTTCCAAAGGAACTGATCGAGATGGAGATCGAGTGAAGCGATCGATCAAGGAGTTCGGACGTGAATGACGCCATGCAGAGTGAGAGCCAGATCGAGCCTACCACTCGATCCTCCGAATATCGACTCCAAGATCGAACGAAGCACTCGATCCACCGAAGAAGATCGAGACACAGATCGAGCTGAAGGCACGATGTAGGAAGATGATCGATCGGAGTGCTCGATCTCGAGGTCGATCTCAGTGCACTTTAACCATTTTTGGCCGCTAGCGAGGGGGGGGGGACCATCGAGCTGTTTGGCCTATTTCGGGAAGGCGGCGATCATGCTTTTTCACACACGTTTTCACTTTATCATTTTCATCTTTTTCTCTCTGTTCGAAGGCGATTTCGCTATTGTTAGACTTCGAAGATTTTTTCTTGAATATTGAATCGTTTAAGCTTTAAGTAATCGTTTTTTCATGTTTATCGTTTCATCATTTATGCTTTGCTTGGTTTACCTTATGTGTAGTGAGTAGTTTCATCGGGTTTTGGGGTTGAGAGGATTCAAAGGGGTCGAAAAGGTTTTCAAAGTTTGGTGTTTTCTTGTTCTTCATGGCTTTCTCGTCTAGGATGTCGAGTTCTTAAGGCTTAAAGACTCTCACGCCAAGATCTTTATGATAAGAGAGGTCTCTTACCTTGACAAGATCCAGAGATTTCTGAAAATCGCATCCTAGAGACTAGTTACCCTTTCCCAAACGCCATGGTAGTTTAGGGGACTAGTTAAGCCGCGTGTTTGAAATCTGAGTTCTTTGCCCTTCAATCTCTTTTTCCGCCAAACGCCATGGGTCTAGAGGAGAGAATGAAGGCGTGATCCATACCACACGCCATGGATGGATCTTGTTTTATTTTCAAGGCTTAGAGAATCTCACAAAGTGAGTAGATCTAGAGTTTTCAAACCAAGCTTGAACCTTTGAAACCCTTGAACATGAATCTCAATCCTACACCCTCTTTCCTAGTATTCTTATATCTCTCTCAATCATTCGCTTGCTATCTGTTCGCATCCTGGTCATTAGATTCGTTTCTGTTGAACATTTAGACGAGATCGATCATTGTTGCTCGATCTAGTGGTCGATCTTGTGGTCGATCCACTAGT
The DNA here is from genome assembly GCA_911865555.2 of Thlaspi arvense. Lineage (NCBI taxonomy): Eukaryota > Viridiplantae > Streptophyta > Magnoliopsida > Brassicales > Brassicaceae > Thlaspi > Thlaspi arvense. The sequence goes on from OU466863.1 coordinate 40,114,843, forward strand.
CGATTTTTATAAATTCATAGCTTTGCATTTTAATCATTATGTTAGTTTGTCGTGGTAGTTCACTCGCTCCTGGTATTTTTAAAATAGTTTTGCTTTGCATTCAGTCGTTGCATCTAGTTTTTAGGATTTTAATAAAACCGTTCATCATTTGCTTAGCTTTACATGATCCTTGCATTCTCATTGCATTTTCTAGCTCCTGGGTTGGATTGATTCATCTTGCATTATACTACGACTGTGTGCTGCTTGAGTTTTGATAACCTCTTGTTGCATTTGATCATTGCACATGCTAAAAAAAAACCTGTTATCATAAATCATTCGCTTGCTATCTGTTCGCACCTTGGTCGTTAGATTCATTTGTGTTGAACTGTTTGATGTTACTGCATATTGCATACATTTTGCATACACATTAGTTAGCTTTTCATGCATTTACATCACATTTTAGACTAGATTGCATCACTTAGGGTCCTAGAGCATTTTCGCACCAGCATACGCATTTTCCTTGCATTTTGCATCACATTCAGGTTGTTTCTGGCTACATTGGAGTCGTGGAGGTTCGTGGACATGCAGAAGCTGATGTGGCGGTTTGTGGAAGCTCAGATGTTTGCTAAGGACCAGAGATCGGGGACCAGATCGAGCATGACAGGTCGATCTAGGATGAGATCGACCAGAAGATCGAGAAGACCAGGCGATCCAAGGAAAATGATTGAGACGAAGATCGAGTGAAGCAACCGATCAAACGGTACGGACGTAAATGACGCCATGCAGAACGAGAGCCGGATCGAGTCCACCACTCGATCTACCCAAAGATCGATACAAAGATCGGATGCAACACTCGATCCGCCGAAGATGATCGAGACCCAGATCGAGTTGAAGACACGATGTCCAAAGATGATCGAGAGAACCGCTCGATCCCGAGGTCGATCTCTGTCCTTTCAACCGCTTTTGGCCGCTAGCGAGGGGGGGACCATCGGGTTGTTTTCGCCATTTTGGGAAGGCAGCGACGTCCTTTTCCCACACAACTTTTCATTCTTATCTTTTTTATGTTTTTCTCTCTGGTTTTGGAGATTATCCACCATAGTCGAATTTGATGTTTTTCTCTAGCTTTGTAATCGAATCGTTTGAGTTTAATCTAGTTTCTTTTCATGTTCATCGCTTCTTTCTTCATGCTTTGCTTGATTTATCTTATGTGTAGTGAGTAGTTTCTATAGGGTTCGGGGTTGAGAGGATCTAAGGGGTCAAAAGGGTTTCAATCTTGGGGTTTTCTAGTATTTTAATGGCTATCTCTTCTAGGGTGTCGAGTTCTCAAAGTTTAAAGACTCTCACGCCAAGAGCTTTATGATCCGTGAGGTTCCTTACCTTGATAGGATTCAGGGACCTCTGAAGATCACACCCTAGAGACGAGTTACCCCTTCCCAAAAGCCATGGAAGTTTGGAGGACTAGTTAAGCCATTCGTTTGAAATCTGTTTTTTCTGCCCTTCGACCTCTCTTTCCACCAAAAGCCATGGGTTTGGAGGAGAGGATGAAGGAGTGATCTATACCGAAAGCCACTGATAGATCTTATTTAGTTTTCAAGGCTTAGAGATTCTCACAAAGTTTAGTCGATTTAAAGTTTTTAACCCAAGTTCGAACCTTTGAAACCCCTGACCATGAATCTCAACCCTAGACCCTCTCTTTTAGCATCTTTACATCTTCTCTCGTCATTCGCTTGATCTTTGATAGCATCCTGGTCGTTAGTTTTACTGTTCTTGCATTTTTAGACGAGATCGATCGTTATTGCTCGATCTAGTAGTCGATCCCATGGTCGATCCACTAGTCGAATTTTAGTAATTCATAGCTTTGTCCTTTAATTATTCTGTTTGTTCCTCATGGTAGTTTGATCATTCCTGGTAATATTAAATAAGTTTGCATTCCATTTAGTTGCTGCATCTAGTTTTTAGGGATTTTCTCAAAACCTTTCTTGTTTCGCTTAGATTTGCATAGCCCTTGCATTCTCTTTGCTTTTTCTATCATCCTAGGTGTGGATTGCCTCTCTCTTGCATACTGTGCTACAACCTGTCTTGCATTTGAGTTTGATAACCTCATTGCATACTCACCCTTGCAAAAAAAATGCTTATCAAATGGCGCCGTTGCCGGCCTAGGATTGTTTAGAAAACATAGAGATTTGGGACTTAGTAAAGACTAAGCCTTTACCTTGTTTTAGTTACTAATCATTCTACTCTCAAACGTGTCTCTCTCAGGTACATGAATCTTCGTTCAAGGGGAGACAACATTCATCAGCTTGGTCATTCACGGCAAAGAAGAGTACGAGAACAAGCCAGAGCCTTTGAGGAGATTGTTCAGCACGGTTTGGTTGACTTTGAAGCTATGGCTGAACACGAGCATCCAGAGGGACCTCCTCCAGCTCACGGGGGAGTGGGGAGGGGCAATGGAAACACCCAACACGCGGCTAGACCCCCAAAGATCATAGGAGCCGGAGATGCTCCCAATACTCATCATAATAGATTTGGGATCACTCCTCCTCCTGTACAAAACAACAACTTCGAGATTAAGCCAAGTTTCATCTCCATGGTGAAAAACAACAAGTTCCACGGCTTAGCAATGGAAGATCCCTTGGAGCACCTTGACAACTTCGAGCAAGTATGTGGGATGATCAAGATAAACGGCATATCCGAAGATGCTTTCAAGCTGCGTCTCTTTCCCTTTTCACTCGGAGACAAGGCTAGGCATTGGGAGAAGACCCTCCCACAAGGCACCATCACCTCATGGGCCGAGTGTAAGAAGGCCTTTCTCTCAAAGTTCTTCTCTAGCACCAGGACAGCACGGTTGAGAAGCGAAATCAGCGGCTTCACTCAACAAAACAACGAGACATTCAACAAGGCAATGGAACATTTCAAAGACAACACGATCCAATGTCCTCATCACGGTTTCAGCGAGGAGACCCTACTCAGCACCATCTACCGCGGAGCTTCACCAAAGATCAGGTTGTTGCTTGACACAGCTAGCAAAGGGAACTTCCTTGGTCAGGAGTTAGAAGAGGGAATGGAGCTGATAGAAAACTTGGCATTGAGTGATGGCAACTACGCTGAGGATTATGACCGTGCACCGAGAGGATCCGAGCTAGAGTCTCACAAAAAGGAGCTGAATTCTTTGCATGAGAAGATAGACAAGCTGGTGTTAGCCAATCAGAAGCATGTTCACTTTGTTGGTGAAGCGGATGAGAATCAAGAGGAGCTTGAGTTGAGCCAGGAAGAAGCAAATTGGGTGGCGGGACAGAACAATTACAAACCTCAAGGCTACAACCAAGGCTACAACCAGAACAACAATCTCTCCTACCGAAGCACCAACGTTGCCAACCCTAAGGACCAAGTGTACCCTGCTCAGCAAGCAAAACCTTTCATCCCTTACAACAAAGGTTTTCAGCCGAGTGGTGGTTTCCAAGGTCAAGGGCAGAACAACTTCCAAGGGCAACATCAAAGTAACAAGGGTTATACGCCTAACTACCCTCCGGGCTTTGCACCTTAGCAGCAACAGCCGATGCAACAACAGGTTGATCCGGTTCAGGCCATGTTTCAGCAGCTGATACAAGGGCAAGCCTCTACAAACCAGAAGTTCGCCGAGATGAACACTCGTCTAGACTCGTCTCTCACTGACTTCTCCACTCAGATCACCAACTTAAACAACAAGATCAAGCAGCTAGAGAAGGGGAAAGCGAGTACAAGTGGTCGGAATAGCCTACCGGGCAAGTGTGAGCAGAATCCTAAGGAGTATGGCAAAGAGCTAGAACCTCCGGTTACTCCGAAGAACAACGAGGACGTTGTAATTCAAGAGGGGGAGGGTAAGCCTTGAGCTGATGATGAGATTAACTTTGACAATGTTTGGATCCAAGGGCCAAGAAGAGGAGACAAAGCAGTTGCTGAGAAGAAAGCGGAGCAAACTACTAAGGAGAAGAATGCTTATGTACTTCCACCGTATGTACCCAAACTGCCTTTTCCTGGCCGTTTCAAGAAGCAACTCATAGAGAAGCGTAGAATCCTCTTTAAGAAGCATCTTAAGGACGTGGAGATCAAGCTACCTCTTGTTGATGGCCTTGCAATGATGCCTAAATGTGCCAAATTCTTCAAAGACACTCTCGTGGAGAAGAATAAGGAAAGCAAGGAGGTGCTTGTTCTAAGTGAAGAGTGTAGTGCTGTGATACATAAGGAGATAGTCCCTAAGAAGTTGGGAGACCCTGGAAGCTTCACTATACCCTGCGTTTTAGGTCCTCTGGAGTTCAAGAGTTGCCTTTGTGATCTCGGAACTAGCATAAACCTGATGTCTCATTCCGTGGCGAAGAAGCTTGGCTTTACTCGTTTCAAAGACTGTAGGATCTCGTTGGTACTGGCTGATAGGAGTGTGAGGCTACCAGTGGGGCTGGTTGAAGATCTACCGGTGCGAATCAGTGGTGTGAACGTACCTACGGACTTCGTCTTGTTGGAAATGGATGAAGAGCCTAAGGATCCACTCATCCTAGGAAGACCATTCCTTGCAACCGCCGGGCTATCATCGACGTCAAGAACGGGAAGATTGCCTTGCACTTGGGAAAGGATATAAGGCTGGACTTCGATATCAATGAGGTTCTGAAGAAGCCGACCATAGAAGGGCAAGCTTTCTACATTGAAACAATGGATGCCTTAGCGGATGAGTTGCTGGAAGAGCTGGCTCAGGAAGACCATCTGAAGCTGGCACTGACTAAGGAGCCAGGGGACTTTGGCAATGTGGATCAGAGGACCCAGCAGTACGTTAACTTGCTGGATTCTAGGAAGATTGTTAAGAAGGACGAAAGCTGCTGCCTAGAGATCGACCCCGAGATCGACGCTATCACTCGATCCAGGAGTCAGATTGACAAGGCAATCGAGAACACAACTCGATCCGGTGCAGCAATCGACAGACAGAACGAGAGGAATGATCGATCCGGAAAAACAATCGAGTCAACGATCAAGAGAGACCTTCCGATCATTTTGGGGTCTAATCAGGAGATCGACTCAGCATCTCGATCCCTTACTCGATCCACATAAAATCGAGTAAGTGAATCGAGCCAAACTGCTCGATCTAGATGACATCGAGAGCAAGATCGACTGGAGGACTCGATTCCAGATGGGATAGTGGTTGAGGAAAGCAGTCTTAAGGGCCATGCCTCGGGTTCTAAGGAGGGTTCCAAGGAGGAAAGCAACAACAACAGCCACGAGGATGACTGGAGCGAGCTGTTAGCCCCAAAGGTGGACCTTAAGGAGCTCCCAAAAGGGATAAGGTATGCTTTCTTAGGGCCTAATAACACCTATCCTGTGATTGTGAATGAAAACTTAAGTGATGATGAGTTGCACTCACTCCTGACTCAGCTGAGAAAGTATAGGAAGGCCATTGGGTACTCTTTAAGTGACATCAAGGGCCTTTTCCCCATTCTTTGCACTCACAGGATTCACTTGGATATTGAGAACGCCTCTTCTATAGAACATCAAAGGCGTTTGAATCCTAATTTGAAAGAGGTTGTTAAGAAAGAGATCCTTAAGCTTTTAGAGGCTGACGTGATCTATCCAATAAGTGACAGCACGTGGGTTTCTCCTGTACACGTGGTGCCTAAGAAGGAAGGGATCACGGTCATAAGGAATGAAAAAGATGAGCTTATTCCTATTAGAACCATTACTGGTCATAGGATGTGTATTGATTATATGAAACTTAACCTTGCAACTAGGAAAGATCATTTCCCTTTGCCTTTTATTGATCAAATGCTTGAGAGACTTGCTAATCACCCTTACTACTGTTTTCTCGATGGGTATAGCGGTTTCTTTCAGATACCAATTCACCCAAATGATCAGGAGAAGACGACCTTCACATGTCCCTACGGTACCTTCGCATATCGAAGGATGCCGTTTGGATTGTGTAATGCACCGGCTACATTTCAGCGGTGTATGATGTCGATCTTCTCCGATCTAATAGAAGAGATGGTAGAGGTGTTCATGGATGACTTCTATGTCTATGGTGCGTCCTTTTCTGCGTGTTTGTTGAATCTTTGCAGGGTACTAAAGTGTTGTGAAGAGACAAACTTGGTGCTAAACTGGGAGAAATGCCACTTTATGGTTAAGGAAGGGATCGTGCTTGGTCATAAGATATCAGAGAAGGGCATTGAGGTTGATCAGGCTAAAGTGGAAGTCATGATGGGTTTTGAGCCGCCGGTTAACGTTAAGGGAGTCAGAAGTTTCTTGGGACACGTCGGGTTCTATAGGCGCATCATCAAGGATTTCTCCAAGATTGCACGCCCTCTTACACGGTTGCTGTGAAAAGAAGCTGAGTTTGTGTTTCATGAGGAGTGTTTGCGAGCTTTCGTGACCATCAAGGAAGCCCTTACATCAGCCCCTATAGTTCAAGCACCAGACTGGACACTACCCTTTGAGATCATGTGCGATGCTAATGACTACGCCGTAGGATTCGTTTTTAGTCAGAGGAAAGACAAGAAGCTACACGTGATCTACTATGCTTCAAGAACCTTGGATGACATGCAAACAAGGTACACCACTACAGAGAAGGAGTTGCTTGCAGTAGTGTTCGCCTTTGAAAAGTTCCGGTCATATCTTGTTGGTTCCAAGGCTATTGTCTACACGGATCACGCGGCTTTGCGATACATCTATTCGAAGAAAGACACTAAGCCTCGGCTTTTGAGGTGGATTCTCTTGCTCCAGGAGATTGACATGGAGATTAAAGACAAGAAGGGAATAGAAAACGGAGTCGCTGACCATCTCTCACGGCTAAGGATTAACGAGTCTCTCCCCTTAGATGACTCTCTTCCAAAAGAGCAACTCATGGCGATCACCACGGCTGTTTGTGGAAAGCTAGAGGGGCGGTTTGAAGAGGTGTTGAGCTTCAAAGAGGAGGATCTACTGTGGTATGCTGATGTCGTGAACGATTTAGAGTGTGGTGAGGAGCCAACACATCTCAACAGCTATCACAAGAAGTGGTTCATGAGAGAGGCTAGTGACTACTTTTGGGACGAGCCCTACTTATACAAGAGAGGAGTAGATAGTTTGTACCAAAGGTGTGTTACAAAGGAAGAAGCTAGAGACATCCTCTATCACTGTCATGGCTCTTCCTACGGAGGACACTTCGCTTCATTCAAGACTGCCACGAAAGTGTTGCAAGCCGGTTTCTGGTGGCCGTCCATCTTCAAAGATGCACACGAGTTTGTGAAGAGCTGTGAGGCATGTCAACGAGCAGGGAATATTACTAAGAGGAACGAAATGCCTCAGGTTCCCATCTTCGAGGTTGACGTGTTCGACGCGTGGGGCATAGACATCATGGGGCCATTTCCTTCTTCATATGGCAACAAGTACATCTTAGTAGCAGTGGATTATGTCTCTAAATGGGTTGAGGCTATTGCCTCCCCTACAAACGATTCTAAGGTGGTGGTCAAGCTGTTCAAGAGTATCATCTTCCCGAGGTTTGGGGTACCTAAGGTGGTTATAAGCGATGGAGGAAGCCACTTCATAAACAAGGTTTTTGAGAACCTCTTGAGAAGGTATGGCGTCAAGCATAAGGTGGCTACACCGTATCATCCTTAAACAAGCGGTCAAGTGGAAGTCTCCAACCGGCAAATCAAGGCTATACTGGAGAAGACTGTCGGAGCAACAAGGAAGGACTGGGCAGTAAAGCTGGACGACGCTCTTTGGGCCTACCGTACCGCTTTCAAAACACCGATTGGTACAACCCCTTTCACTATGCTCTATGGCAAGGGCTGTCATCTCCCGGTTTAGCTGGAATACCGTGCGTTGTGGGCTGTGAAGAGGCTGAACTTTGACCACAAGACTGCTCAAGAGAGGCGCCTCATTCAGCTACATGAATTGGACGAGTTAAGACTGAACGCTTATGAGAGCTCTCGGATATACAAGGAGCGGACTAAGGAAGCTCATGACAAGAAGTTGGTTGCCAATGAGCTTAAGGAAGGAGGTTTAGTGTTGCTGTACAATTCAAGAGTCAAACTCTTCCCGGGAAAGCTGAAATCAAGGTGGAGCGGGCCGTTTGTAATCCAAGAAGTGCTGCCTTATGGAGCTGTTACATTGATGGGAAAGAGTGGCAGTGCATTCACCGTCAACGGACACAGGGTCAAGCCTTACTTGGCAGACAGCTATGACAAGGAGACTACCTCGGTGCTTCTCCAAGACCCACAATCCGCCTAAACCAAGTAAAGTCTAGCTAAAGACGTTAAAGAAAGCGCACTTGGGAGGCATTCTCATGTCTATCCTGTACATATTTTTGCTTTCTTTCTCTTTCAGTTTTATGTTTTTATTTTGCAAGTGTGTACGAACAGGTATGAGGAGTCTAAAACTCGATCTTGAAGTCCAAAAGAGGCGATAGGGGTTAAGAAAAGGCTAGAGATCGAGTGCTAGATCGACTGATCCTGACTCGATCTTTGCTAGATCGAGTCAATTAATCGAAAGGAGCCAGTCGATCTAGACAAGAACGAGTGATAGGATCGATCTTGACGAAAACGGATCGATCGATCCAAAATGGATCGACCGATCTCATTTCTCTCGGGAAAATCTGTTGAAAACAGATCGATCACTCGACTCGATCCATCACTCGATCTATGCCAAATCGACCCCCAAATCGAGGACGTAGCTCGATCATGAGGACTTAGCCGTGGAGCCAACATCTCAACGATCGAGGGCGCCAATCGATCTAAGACCCAATTCATCATGAATCGAGTCACAAATCGAGTAACCCTCTCGATCTACGCCATTATGCGCATGAGATCGAGTCCTAGATCGACCAAACGGACTCGATCTCATGCCGAGGTAACATTTTCTTTTCCTCCTTTATTCTTTTCCCTCCAATTTTTAAATTCAAAACTTGGTCAAAGCAAGCATCTTTGACCATGAAAGATATGCCTTGACCAAGAATTTGTCATAAAACCACATTTACAACCCATGGTTTTGCCTTTTGCTTGGCCTTTAAATGTTTCAACAACTTCTCACCCTCTCATTCTTGTTTTCTCGGAAATTTTAAACAAAGAGGGTGAGAGTTTTCTGTTTTCAAAGGCCAGTAAAGTTCTTTAACATTCTTGCAAATGTATTTTTGGAGTTTAATGAAATATTTTTAGAAAAATTTCTTTTTAATTCGCAAGATATTGTTCTAGATGCTAGGCCGTTTTTGAATTTTAAAATTTAGCTAAGTAAAAGGAAAAATTCTAGATTTTCTAGTATCTAAAGATTTGATTCTCCTTTATTTAGCTATAATTTTTATTAATTCCCCAAAATTCTAGGGTAGTAGTTATAAGCTCTCTCCTTCTCGTCTCTTATTCTCTCATCAAACCGCCGTTTTGCTTATCAAACTTCTTGAGAAATTTGTTTCAGGTACAATGGCCCCCAAAAGAACGAGAGAAGAGACAGCACAAGAGGGAGAAGGACAAGAGGTGGCTGTTCAAGAGAGGGTCAGATGGAGTAGGTTTGAGCCTACCAAGTTTGAAAGGCTTAGGTTTGAGCCTACCATGTTTGCGGATCGGGAGCTGCTATTCAAGCTAGGGATTCTTGGGGATTTCGACCAACTCCTCAAGAATATTGGCTTAAGATGTCTGTCACAGATGGATTGCCCAACCATTCCAGAAGTGACAATAGACTTCCTTGCCATGTTGGAGTTCCGTTACGAGAATCCTAGCGCACCCGTTCCTTCACTAGGTCGCCTCTCCTTCAAGGGTTGACGTCAAGCCTTCAGCCTCTCCATCCTTGAGCTATGTCAAGCGTATGGACTCAACACAGATGCCACCAAGGTCGAGTTCCCCTCCTTCAAGCGAGCAAACGACTTTTGGGACCTGATTAGCAACGAGGACTACAAAGCGAATACCGCCAAGATCAAGAGGGTGAGAAGCCCGGTGCTGAGGTACACTTTGAAGCTGATCGCCAACACGTTTAGCGGAAGATCAGTTGCTCCCACGGTCACAAAGACCGAGCTTTGCTTCCTGTTCCAAGGCGTGAAGCACTTGTTGTGTGACCCGGATGAGAATGACGAGCCTATGGAGGATGAGCTCGGCGACGAGGTGAACTATGGATGTGTGCATTCTGCCTCCTTGGTGAAATACAAGGCTTATGCCTTGCGGTGCAAGGCAACCTCTTCTTTCATTGGCGGCTTCCTCACTCGTCTATTCTTGCAAGCTGGTGTGCCTATACACGACTTCGCACACGTACCAGCCAGAGCTTTCATGGATGAGGTCTACATGAGGAATACCGACAGCTTGGGACGCACGCCAGCAGAAGGGTTCTACGCTTACCTCTTCATAGACGACGAAAACGAGAAGAGAGTGTGCATCCTGCCAAACAAAGACGAGACCGAGCTGCTTGGTGTTGGGAACATCGAGTTCTTGCCAATGGAAGAGTAGTGCTTTGCTCCTCTAGGAGGCTGCCTGCCCCAGTGATTGCTCCTCGTCAAAGGTCCGAGTCTCCAGCCACGGAAGATGAGATGTCCGAAGCCTACACCCTTCCCAAGTTAGACTTTGAGCCGAGAACAAAAACCGAGAAGTTCCTAGCATCTGTTGTGGAGATGCAAAGGAAAATCAACAAGTGGCAAGGCAAAATGCTCAAGAAACTTGCCAAGAAGGTCAAGGCACTTCAAGGAGGCTCGCCTAAGAAAGATGCAAGTGAGGAGGTTCACCAACCCGAGAAGAGGAGGCTCTCAACCGGTGGAGTTGTCATCCGTGAGACTCAAGGCAGCAACATTCAGCCGGCGCGCCTTCCTCTCCAAGAACCAACCGACAAGGGCAAAACCATAGTCTCTAGCTTCTCTGGAACATCCTCAAGTTCAAGCCGAGACTAGACCAGAGGTAACAACCTTCTTCCATTGTACATAACCGCTCATATTTGTTTCTTTTTGCTTTGTGTTGGTGCTCCTTTGAATTTGTTTGCCACCGGGATGGTGTCAAGCAAGTTTGGGGGAGTACATGTGTGGTTTGACATGTGTTTTCTGATCTTATTTTCCTCTAGCATCCTTGAGTCTTTAGTTCATGAAAAATTGGTAAAAGTTTTAAAAATATTTTCAAAGATTCATGTAGTTGCATTCATCTTGTCAAAACATGTAAGGATTGAGTCTAGAGTTTCTCTTAGCATCTAGGTTGTTTGCATTTGCATAAGGGTTTAAAGTTTCTTAAAAAGGTGTTTTATACTCATGAATTGTTTCAATGCCCTAGTTAGTAGTTCTCTAATGCTTTGTCTATGCTTTGAAAGTAAGTTCTTACCATGCTTGGATCACTTGCTATGATTTTCGTGACTTGAATTGAACTCTCATGATTTGAAATTTGTCCTAATAAGTGAAAACCTTAATCTGAAATTTTAATTATCATCCTTATGCATTTGAAAATGAACACATGGATTTTAAAATATTTAGGCTCTCTTCTTCCTTTTTACCACTCTTTGTGAGCCTAAGTAGAACTCCCACCTTGACCCTTACCCTTCTTTGAAGCCAAATATTTCTTGTGTGACATCATTGTGAGGCCTTCTTTTCGGTTTTGAACTTAGCATAAAGTGTTAGGTTTAGGCGACATGATTTGATTCTCATATGATTGCTAGCTTTGCATTTTGAAGCTAGGTATAGGCTTAGGATAAGTTTGGGGGATCATTGGGGTGGTTTTCATGTCTATTTGTTCTCGGTTTCAAAAATTTTGGTGTTTAAAAGAAAGAAATGAGTTTTAAATGAAAGGTTGTGTTTAAAAACTATATATGCTCTAATAAATTTCATGAGGTAGCTCTCCCAAATAAAAAAAAAGAAAAAAAAAGAGCCTAAGTGCCAAATAAAAAAAAAAATTAAATAAATAAGAGAGCTACCAATAAGAAATAGTAAAAGAGCAAAATTTATTTTCAACCTTTTCACTAGCCTAAAGAGTTAAAAATATTTTGTGTTTTGAATTGGGGAATGCTAAGCTTTGAGAAAAAAGGGTAGATTCTAAGTGGTGAGTGAGGACGAAAGTTAATAAATGAGAGGGGTTTTGGATCATTGTTAGTTTACATGGGTAGATGAGAATCTGATCATGTATGCATCAATTGCCTTCACTTTTAGCATTATGCATAAAGATCTTGCCATTTTTGAGAGAAACCCTTGTTTTAATTGTAAACCCTTTTCAAATGAGATCATTCTATGCTCATAACCTGCGCCCTTAGCCAAATGTGTTTTGCTTTAAAGTGCATAAGTTTGATTCATGGTTCGGATGTTAATGAATGTTAAAAGATGAGTTTCTTTGATTGTTAGGAATAGGAGAGTCATGATCTGAATTTCTTTGTGTGATGAGTATGGCTAAGTTCTTTGGAGTATGAGTGTGTGCATAGCATTTAGAACTATTAACTAGGACATTAAGATTGATTCATTTGAAAGGCACCATTGCAAGAAGCTAAAACCCCCATTCGTTTTTCTTAAAACCTCTCTTCTTTACTTATTTTCCGTTGCTTGAGGGCAAGCAAGAAGTAAGTTTGGGGGAGTTCATGTTACTGCATATTACATATATTTTGCATACACTTGTGAGGTTTCTCTAAGCCTTGAAAACAAAACAAGAACCATCCATGGCGTGTGGTATGGTTCACTTCCTCAATCTCTTCTCCAAACCCATGGTGTTTGGTGGATAAAGAGATCGAAGAGCAAGGAAAACAGATTTCAATATAATGACCTAACTAATTCCCTTTACAACCATGGCGTGTGGAAAAGAGAAGATTAGTCTCTAGGATCTGGTTTTCTATGATATCTGAATCCTGTCAAGGTAAGACAGCCCTGGAATCATATAGACCATTTCCAAGGCTCTCTAAGCCTTATGACCCCAAGATCCTAGAAGAGAAGGTATGAAGAACAAAGAAAACACAATACTTTGACCTTTTTAACCCTTTTGAATCCCCTCAACCCCGAAAACCCAAAAAGACTACTCACTACACATGATTAAGACCGATTGAAAAGCAGTAAAGGATGAACTAAACATGATTAACAACCAATTAAAGGAAAAACTTGCTTAATTTTAAAAGATTCAAGGTTTCAAAAACTGAAAAAGCTTAGATGTTCTACAATCGCGATAAGCCTAAAGTCGAGAGAAAGAAAAGAAAAAGACAGAATGGAGGATAATGAAAGCGATAGCTGCGGTTTGCCAAAAATGGCTAAACCGCAAATGGTCCCCCCTTCGCTAGCTGCCAAAACCAGCTGGACGGATAAGGTTAGTCTGGGATCGACACGGATCACTCGATCTCTGGCTCGATCTTCTCTTGAATCGACTGACTTCTCTCGATCTTTAAGTCAATCCTTTGATGATCAGGATGGGAACTCTATCTGGCCCTCGATCTGCATGGCATGACCCACGTCCGTACTCTCGATCGACCTCCTCACTCGATCGCATGCTCGATCTTCCTCTTGAATCGACTGGGGGTCACTCTATGTTCTGGTCGATCTCGTCTAGATCGACCTGACTTGCCCGATCCGCAACTCGATCGCAGGTCCTTTGCTGAATGGTTGAGTTCTCTAAGTGTCCACAAGCTTCCTCACGAGCCTTAGCATGTCCATGAATCCTCCACAGCTCCAAAGTGTCCAAAAACAACCTGGATATCATGCATAATGCAAGAAACATGCGAATGCTAATGCAAAAGTGCTCTAATACCTAAAATGGTGCAAACTTGCCTATAATGCAAGATGAATGCATGAAAAACTATCCTAAATGCATGCAAAATATGCAAAATATATAGTAATATCAACTCCCCCAAACATGCCTTATGCTTGTCCTCAAGCAAACAAAATTCAAGAATGGAGAAGAGGTTTTAAAAACGGGGGTTTAAGCTTCTTGCAAAAGTGTTTTTCAAAAGAATCAATTCAATGGTCCTAGTTCTTAATTCTAAGATGCAATGCACACACTCATACTCCAAAGAACTTAGCCATACTCATCACATAATGAATTTCAAATCATGACTCTCATATCCAAAACAGTCCAAGAATCCTATCCTTTAACATTCATTAAGATCAAAACCGTGAATCACACTTATGCATTTTAAAGCCGAACACACTTGGCTAAGGATAAAGGCTATGAGACTAGAATGATCTCATTTAAATGGGTTCTCCAATGCAATGGTTTCTCTAAAAAAAGGTATGAACTTATGCATAATGCTAAAGGTAAAAGCAATTGATGCATACACTAGACTCTCATCTACCCATATATACTAACAATGATCCTAAAACCCCTCTCATTTCTTTTCTTTTCAGCTCACTCACCCTCCTAGAGACTACCCTCATCATCAAAGCAATTCGCTTAGCAAAAACCCAAATAAAAGCATCATCTTAAAACTCGTTTGGCTAGTGGAAAGGCTGAAAACACATTTAGCTCTTTTCTTGTCTTTTTGATAGCTCTCTACTTATTTTTTTCTTTTCTTTTCAAACATTTGGCCTTTTGGCTCTTTTCTTTTCTTTTTCTTTTTCTTTTTCTTTTCTTTTCGAGTTATCTTCTGAATTAAACTAGAGCTTTTCATTTTTAAAAACAGTGAGCCTTCCACTTAAACCATTTCATTCACCTCAAACACCAAACTCTTTTGAAACCAAAAACAAGTAAGCAAAATAAATAACACCCATGATCCCAAAACCTAACCTAAGCCTAAAACTAGCTTCAAAATGCAAAGCTAGCAATCTAATGAGAGCCTAATCATGTCGCCTAGACGTAACACGTTATGCCAAGTTCAAACCGAAAAGAGGCCTCACAATGATATCACACAAGAACATTTGGCTTGAAAGGAGGGTAAGGGTAATGGTGGGAGTTCTACTTAGGCTCACAAAAGAGTGGTGAAAGGAGGAAGAGAACCTAAATATGTATATGATCCATGTGTTCATTTTCAAATGCATAAGTATGGTAATTAAAGATCAGATTAGGGTTCTCATTTATTAGGACAAGATTCAATTCATGAATGTTCAAGTCAAGCCACGAAAATCAAATCAGATGATCCAAGTATGGTTAGAGCTTACTTTCAAAGTGTGAACAATACATCAAAGAACTACTAACTAGGGCCTTGAAACAATTCATGAGCTTAAAACAATTTTCAAGAAAAACCTTTACCCCTTATGCAAATGTAAACAACTTAAATGCTCAAAAATTCTAGACTTAATCCTAAAATGCTTAACAATTAGAATGCAACTACATGAAATTTTTTTTGAAAATTTTTAAAACTTTTACCAATTTATTGTTCTTTTCTAAGCCTTAGGATGTATGCAAGACTCAAATAATGATAACAGAAAATAAGAAGAAAGAAAACATGTCAAACACACCACACACTCCCCCAAACTTGAATGACACCGTCTCGGTGGCAAACAAAGTCTAGAGAAACTCAAAACACAAAGCAAAAACTTAAAACACGGGTGGTATATACAAGGGATGGTTGTTGGTACCTTGGAGCTAAACTCGGCTGGAACTTGAGGATGTTCCAGCGGAGCTGCTCTTGCTAGAGGAGTGTCGTGCTATACCCTTGCCTTTGTCCGTGGTTGGGAGTTCATGGATGGAGTGACGTGCTTGTTGTGTGCTGCCTTGAGGCTCACGGATGACTATCGCACCAGTCGATATCCTCCTCTTCTCGGGCTGCTCGACCTCTACACTCATGGACTGCTTAGACTTCGCGGGTGAGTTCCCTTGAAGCGCCCTGACCTTCTTGGCAAGTTTCTTTATCATCTTGCCTTGCCACTTGGTTATCTTGCGCTGTATATCCACGACTGAAGCTAGGAACTTCTCCGCTTTGGTCCTTGGCTCAAAATCTATCTTTGGGAGTTCAAAGTCAGCTGGCATCACGACGTCTGAGGGTGGTGATTCTGAAGGCTCAGGAGCGGCTTGACTTGGGATCGTGGCTGCTCCAAGTGGTGCATAACACTCCTCTTGAGTTGGACAAAACGCGATGGTGCCTATGCTGTCCAAGTGTGTCTCATCACTGTAGAACAGATACACAAAGAATCCTGGAGCTGGCGTAGGTCCCAAGCTATCGGTATTGCGCATATAGGCCTCGTCCATGTATGCTCTATCCACGCAAGGTTCGAAGCTTTGAAGAGGTACACCGGCTTGAATGAAGAGTGGTGTAAGGAAGCCTCCAATGAATGCTGAATTCGCCTTGCACCTCATGGCATACGTCTTGTACTTCGCCAAAGAGGATGCGAAGATACATCCATAATTAACATCATTGCCAAGCTCATCTAGCATCGGCTCGAAGTTCTCCTCTTCGCTGCTACAAAGTATCATCTTGATTCTTTGGAAGAGAAAGCACAGCTCGGTCTTTGTCACTATAGGAGCCACAGATCGCCCACTGAAGGTGTTGGCTAGTAGCTTGAGAGTATACCTCAAAACGGGGTTCCTCACTTTCTTGATCTTAGCCGTGTTGGGTTTGTAGTCTCAATCACAAAGCACGTCCCATAAATCGTTGGTGGTCTTGAGAGGAGGGAACTCTACTTGCTTAACCGTGGAATTAAGACCATAAGCTTGGCAAAGCTCTTCAATGGAGAGATGATAAGCTTACCTCTTGACCTTGAAGGTGAGATAACCTTGTGAGGGAGTGGGGAGACTCAGATTCTTATAGGAAAACGCCAAGGTAGAGAGGAAGTCTCTAGTGACTTGTGGATATGTTGGGCAATCCATCCTTGAAAGGCATGCAAGCCCCATGTCTTGGAGAAGAAAATCAAAATCTTCTAGAAGTCCCATCCTCTCCAACAGATCTCTACTACCAAACTTAGTAGGCTCAAAGCGCAGCCTCTCTAACCTCTTATTTGCCAACTTTTCCTCCTTTGTCCAATGAACCCTCTTTTGTACTTGCTGAGCTTCTTCTTCTTGAACCACTTGTTGCCCCTCTTCTCCTTGTGTTGTTTCTTCTCTCGTTCTCTTGGGAGCCATAGTACCTGAAACACAATTCTCAAGCAAAAGAATGAGCAAAGGCGGCGAATATTGAGAGAAAGACTAGTCAAGAAAGAAAAACTTATAACTAATACCCTAGATTTTCGGGGAATTTATAAAAATCCTAGCAAGATAATAGAGAAGCAAATCTAGAGATAAGATTAAATGTAGAATTTTTCTTAATATCTAGCTAGTTTTAAAAATTGTTAAACCCCTCTAACATCTAATATTCAAGCAATGCAAATAAAAGGAAATTTTTCAAAATATTGAAAGCAAAGACCTGAAAATACCTTTGCAAAGTTTGAAAGAAGAAGTTGTTAGATTTTAGGAAAGAAAAATCACACTCTCTCTTGCTTTAGAAATCTCGAAACAAAAATGAGAGAGAGTGTGTTGTTGTTTGATATATAAAGGCTAACAAAAATATAAAACTATGAGCAAAACTAGTGGTTTCTGACAAAAAGTTTGGTCAAGGCACATCTTTCATGGTCAAAGATTCCTGCCTTGACCAAGATTTGAATTTAAAAACAGGAGGGAAAGAAGAAAAAAGGGAAAAGAAATTGTTACCTCGGCACGAGATCGAGTCCATTTGGTCGAGCTAGGACTCTATCTCATACCCATGTTGGCTAGGATCGAGAGGTTTGATCGATCAGGGACTATTAAAATTGCATCAAGTCTTAGATCGATTGTACCCTCTCGTTCCTTGACTTTTGGTCAACTAGGCTGTACTCCTTGGATCGAGCCACATGATCGATTTGGGGATCGTTTTGGCTTAGATCGAGTGGCAGACCGAGTATACTGATCGATCTATCTTTGAAGATCGAGTTACTCGGTCGATCTACACCTCGTTTGCTTTTCAATCTAAACAGATAGGTGGTTTATCCTCTCGTAATCGACCGTTCCACTCGATTTGTCTACTCGATCTCGTCTAGATCGACTGACTCCTCTCGATTCACTAGCTTGATCTAGTAAAGATCAAGCTAGGATGAGTCGATCTAGCACTCGATCTCTAGCCTACACTTAGCCCTTCTCGCCTCTTTTGACTCCAAGATCACACCTGACAATCCCTTATCCTTTCACTTACACACTTAGACAATAAAAGCATAAAGCTGAAATAAAAATAAAGCAAAAATATGTACAGGATAGATATGTGAATGCCTCCCAAGTGCGCTTTCTTTAACGTCTTTAGCTAGACTTTACTTGGTTTAGGCCTGAGGGGGTCGTGGAGAAGCACGGAGGTGCTCTCCTTGCTGCAATCACTCGCCAGGTAGGGCTTAACCCCGTGCCCGTAGACCGTGAAAGCATTGCCGCTCTAGCTAACCAATGTAACCGCTCCATTAGGTAGAAACTCTTTGATCTCAAACGGTCCACACCACCTTGATTTGAGCTTGCCCGGGAACAGCTTCAACCTCGAGTCGTAGAGTAGCACCAGAATGCCTTCTCTTAACTCCTTGTGAACAAGCTTCTTGTGATGAACCGCCTTGGTCCGCTCTTTGTAGATCTTAGCACTTTTGTAGGCTTCCAACCGTAGCTCATCAAGCTCATGTAGCTCAATCAACCGCTTCTCCTAAGCTGTCTTGAGGTTGTAGTTCAGCTGCTTCACTGCCCATTGTGCTCTGTGCTCCAACTCAACAGGAAGATGACATGCCGTAAAGAAGAGTGAAAGGAGTCGTGCCTATAGGGGTCTTGAATGCGGTTCGGTAAGCCCACAAAGCATCATCGAGTTTGACCACCTAATCTTTCCTAGTAGCCCCAACTGTCCTCTCTAGTATAGCCTTTATCTGCCTGTTAGACACCTCTACTTGCCCACTACTTTGAGGATGATATGGAGTTTCTACCTTGTGCTTCATGCCATACTTCTTGAAGAGGCTTTCAAACACTTTGTTGATAAAGTGGCTTCCACCGTCGCTGATCACTACCTTTGGAACTCCAAACCGTGGGAATATAATGGTCTTCAAGAGCATTATCAGTACTTTAGCATCATTGGTTGGGGAAGCTATAGCCTCAACCCACTTAGACATATAATCAACCACCACTAAGATGAATTTGTTGCCGTAAGAAGATGGGAACTGTAGCATCCGTATCCGAGAAAATGTGGAATGATCGTACCGGACAGGGTGTTGTCGGAGGAATGACCGAGCCAAGGGTCGGATACTGGCTGGGAAATGGAGGTTCGGACTATGGTCGGGTGATGACCGAGGAAATAGTCGGGTATGGCTGGATAGCCGAGCCGGATGGACCATATCCGAGGGAAATGGGGTCCGGTCCGAAGAAAATTGGGATTATCCTAAGGGAAATAGGATTTATTCGAGAGTCTGGGAGGTTAGTCCAAGTGTCTATGGACTGTCTCCGAGGGGGAATAGGAAACCTCCGAGAGAAAATAGAGGATTAGCCGAGGTGGGACAAGTTGTCCGAGAGAGATAGGAATATCCGGGTGAAAAATGGAAAACACCTCGGATAAGGGCGGCTTATCCGAGTGGGAAGGGATTTGGGCGGTGGGCCAAGTGTTTGGTCGGCTATTTTGGGGTTTATCGAAGGAATGGTCGAGCCGGTACAGGGAATAGCTGAGAGAATCGAATCGGACCGGGATAAAACTTGCTGGAACCGGGAAAACGTCGGATAAGTCCGGGTTACCTAGGGTTTTACGAGTATTTAAGGGATTTTGAGACTTTTCTCGGGAGAGTTGTGTTTATTCAAGAGCAATAATGCAAAGAAAGAGAATAGTCGAGAGAAAACCCTAAGAAAAACAGTTTATCCCGAGGATATCCATGAGAGATCAGGCTATCGCCGAGCAGAACCGACCATCGCCGAGATAAACTGGTAAGTGATCGGATATTTCCCTAAGTGTTGAGTTTTCATCGGATAACCTCGAGCTAATAGCCTTGTTTTGTGGGGTTTCTGAGGGAAAACAGAGTTTGGCTCGAAGAAAGGTGAACGGATCAAGAGATAGTCGAGGGGATAAGGATCGGATCGTACCGTGAGCCGAGAGATTCTTAGGGAGATCAGATATCTTCGTTTTGGTGCGGTTTTCATGGGATTTCTTCTGACCAATCTGTTTCCAGCCTTGTCTAAGGAGAGTGCGTGACTGTGGTTGGTGTCTAGGACCGTAGGATTGCTAGGGTTGAATGTTTACATGTTGATTGTGTGATTTTCATGTTATGTGTTTAGAACTGATAAGCAATCCTTGTGTTATGATATATTGTGGTGTTTACCATGGCATATATTATGTTTAGCTAACCTCAGGGTAATCCGGATCATGTACTAGCTTAGGGGATGTGGGATTCTGGCTGAAGTAGACATGAGTCTTGAAAAGGGATTAATCTTGGTTGGTTAGGCTAGATGATCATGGCCGTTTGCTATTGTGATGTCTATTGCGAATTGATTGTGTTGAATGTTGAATCCGAAAGTATGACTGCGTGTTTGGTACTGACAGGTGTTACGGGATGACCGTACTCACTAAGTATTTATGAAATACTTATGCCTCTCATCTTGAGTGTGCAGGTACTAAGCAGTAAAGGGGCGAGACCAGGCGGCAGTGATGGAAATGGATGGATCGGGACTGGGTTTGATTTATGTTTAAGACTTGTGTTTAGAGTCTTATGGCTTTTGTGTTTGGCTATTAGGTTGCTAGATGATCGTTGTATTCATTAGCGAACCATTGTGATTTGTTTAAGTTAGCCCCGAATCCTGTTTAAGTGTTTTATGAAAGTTAAATGAATGAAATGAGTTGCTTTATATTCCGCTGTGAATTGATAAGAAAGAATAAGAATGAAGAAAAATTTCAAAAATATGGCTAAGTATAGAAACGGACTTAAAGGATGTAGTGGGACATAGCCGCGGTACGGTTTACCGGGTTGGGTTACCACAGGAACGGTCCCATGAATTTTATCCCCCAAGCGTCAAAAACATCAACTTCAAATATCGGCACCTGAGGTATCTCATTCCTCTTCGTGATGTTTCCAGCTCTTTGACATGCTTCACAAGACTTAACAAAGTCATGAGCATCCTTGAACAACGATGGCCACCAAAAGCCGGCTTGTAGCACCTTTGTAGCGGTCTTGAAAGAAGCAAAATGACCACCATATGAAGAGCCGTGACAATGTAGGAGAATGTCCTTAGCTTCTTCCCTTATTGCACACCTCCTATATAAGCTGTCCACTCCTCTTTTGTACAAGTATGGCTCGTCCCAAAAGTAATGAGAGATGCTCTCATGAACTTCTTCTTGTGATATTGATCAAGATGAGAAGGCTCCTCTCCACAATCTAAGTAGTTTACTATGTCAGCGTACCAAGGCAAGTCTTCTTCTTTCAAACACAAAACCTCTTCAAACTTGTCTTCAAGCTACTCACATAGCGCCGTGGTGATCATCATGAGCTGCTCTTCAGGAAGTGAATCATCTAATGGGAAAGCTTCATTGTTCCTCATCCTAGAGAGGTGATCAGCAACACCATTCTCTATCCCCTTCTTGTATTTTATCTCCATATCAAACTCTTGTAGAAGGAGAATCCACCTTAAGAGCCTCGGCTTGGTGTCTTTCTTCGAGTATATATACCTCAGAGCAGCATGATCCGTGTACACAACAACCTTGGAGCCAACCAAATACGACCTGAAATTTTCAAAAGCAAACACAACGGCCAGCAGCTCCTTCTCGGTTGTAGCATATCCCACTTGCGTGTCTTCCAAGGTACGACTGGTGTAGTAGATAACATGCAACCGCTTGTCTTTTCTCTGACCAAGAACAGCTCCTATGTCGTAGTCACTCGCGTCGCACATGATTTTAAACGGTAGACTCCAGTCAGGTGCTTGTACTATTGGCGCGGATACAAGAGCCTCTTTGATAGTCTTGAAAGCATGAAGACAATCCTCATCAAACACGAACTCAGCTTCTTTGCACAACAGCCGCGTGAGGGGTCTAGCTATCTTGGAGAAATCTTTTATGAATCTTCTGTAGAAGCCCGCGTGACCTAGGAAACTCCTTATACCATTGACATTAACCGGCGGCTCAAGACTCATCATGACCTCAACCTTGGCTTTATCAACATTTATCCCTTTCTCTGATATCTTGTGGCCAAGCACGATCCCTTCCTTCACCATGAAGTGGCACTTCTCCCAGTTAAGCACTAGGTTTGTCTCCTCACAACGCTTATGTTCCTTGCAAAGATTCAACAAACAAGCAGAAAAAGACGCACCATATACAGAGAAGTCGTCCATAAACACTTCTACCATCTCCTCTATTAGATCATAGAAGATCGACATCATACACCGCTGGAATGTTGCGGGTGCATTACACAACCCGAATGGCATCCTATGATACGCGAAGGTACCATAAAGGCATGTAAATGTCGTCTTCTCTTGATCGTTAGGATGGATTGGTATTTGAAAGAATCCACTATAACCATCAAGAAAGCAATAGTAAGGATGATTAGCAAGCCTCTCTAACATTTGATCAATAAAAGGAAGAGGAAAACGATCCTTTCTAGTAGCAGAATTGAGCTTCGTATAGTCTATACACATACGGTGACCAGTTATAGTCCTAGTAGGTATCAATTCATCTTGTTCATTTCTAATGAATGTGATCCCCCCCTTCTTAGGCACCACGTGGCAGGAGATACCCACGTGCTGTCACTGATGGGGTAGATCACGTCAGCCTCTAACAACTTAAGGATCTCTTTCTTAACTACTTCTTTCAAATTCGGGTTTAAACGCCTTTGATGTTCAATAGAAGAAGAGTTTTCATTATCTAAGTGAATCTTATGTGTGCAAAGCATTGGTGAAAGGCCCTTGATGTCACTGAGAGAGTACCCAATGACCTTCCTATAATTTCTCAACTCGTTAAGGAGCGGGTGTAACTCATCATCACTCAAGTTTTCATTCACAATCACGGGATAAGTCTCATTAAAGCCCTAAGAAAGCATACCTTAGCCCTTTTGAGAGCTCCTTTAGGTCCACCTTTGGGGCTAGCATCTCGCTCCAGTCCTCCTTGTGGCTTATTTTGACATTCCCGTCCTCAGTAGCCTCCTTAGAACCCGAGACATGAGCCTTTAGACTGCCTTCTTGAACCGTTGTCCCCTCAGAGATCGAGTCATCCAATCGATCTTCTACTCGTTCTGGTCCGGATCTAGCAATTTCACTCGATTCACGTACTCGATTTGATATGGATCGAGCAGGAGATCGTGTCCTTGACTCGTTCTCTGAACTGATCGATTGGTTTCTCTCGATCTTCTCATCATTCTCTTCACTGGATCGACCAGCCTCCTCGATCTTCTTGTCGATTGCTGTCTTGGATCGAGTGATCATCTCTATTTCCTGATCGATCTCTAGGCATCTGCCTTCATCTTCTTTGACAACCCTTCTAGAATCAAGGAGATTGACATACTCTTGGGTCTTCTCACTTAAGAAATCGTACTCTCCTTTCTCCTTTGTCAATGCTAGCTTCAAGTGATCCTCTTGTGCCAACTCTTCTAGCAATTCATCCGCCAAAGCATCTAACGTTTCTATGTAGAATGCTTATCCTTTAATTGTCGGCTTCTTCAGGACCTCTTTGATATCAAAATCCAGCTTGATGTCTTTGCCAAGGTGCAGAGCTATCTTCCCGTTCTTGACATCAATGATTGCTCCGGCGGTTGCAAGGAATGGTCTTCCAAGTATAAGCGGATCCTTAGGCTCTTCATCCATCTCAAGCACCACAAAGTCGGTTGGTACATTGACATCGCTTATTCTCACTGGAAGATCTTCTAGCATACCCACTGGAAGTCTCACGCTTCTGTCAGCTAACACAAGGGAGATCCTACACTCTTTGAAACGTCTGAAACCGAGCTTCTTTGCTATAGAATGGGGCATTAGATTTATACTTGCTCCCAAATCGCATAAGCAGCTCTGAACTCTAATGGACCCAAAGCACAAGGAATGGTGAAGGATCCTGGATCTTCTAGCTTCTTATGCACTATTTCTCTGTCAATAATGGCAATACACTCTTCACTAAGCACCAAAACTTCTTTACTCTCCTTGTTTTTCTTTGTAAGGGTGTCTTTGAAGAACTTAGCACACTTCGGCATCATAGCTAGACAATCCACAAGAGGCAACTTGATCTCAACGTCGCTTCTCAAACAAGAGTCTATGCTTCTCTATCAGCTGTTTCTTGAAGCGGCCAGGAAAAGGAAGCTTAGGTACATACGGTGGAGGCACATAAACATCTTTCTCTTTAGTACCTTGCTCTACTTTCTTCTCTACAGCTACCTCTTTACCCTTTCTTGGTCTCTCAATCCACACATTATCAAAGTTGATCTCCTCATCAGCTGAAAGCTTACCCTCTCCCTCTTGGACTACAATGTCCTCATTTTCTTTAGGTGCAACTCTCGGTGGAAGCTCTCTACCACTATTTAAGGTGATAGCGTTTGCATACTCTTTGGGATTCTGTTCACACTCTCCCGGTAAGCTGTTCTGACCGCTTGTACTAGCCTTTCCCTTCTCTAACTGCTTGATCTTGTTGTTTAGGTTTGTATCTGATTTGAGACGTCAGTAAGAGAGGAGACAAGGCGGTTGTTCATCTCGGCAAACTTCTGATTAGTTGAAGCTTGACCTTGAAGCAACTGCTGAAACATTGCTTGAATCGGGTCTTGAGGAGGCTGTTGCATCTGTTGTTGTCGAGGAACAAAGCCGGGAGGAAACATAGGTGTGTAACCATTGTTGCCTTGCTGTTTCTGCTGACCTTGAAAGTTACCTTGCCTCTGCCCTTGAAAGCCACTATTCAGTTGGAAACCCTTGATATAAGGTACAAAGGGCTTTGCTTGCTGAGGGGGGGTACACCTGATCCTTTGGATTCTCAACGTTTGTACTCCTGTATGAGATATTGTTGTTGGCTTGGTACCCTTGAGAATATCCCGGAGGCTTGTTGTAGTTCTGACCAGCAATCCAGTTAGCTTCTTCTTGACTCAGCTCTCCTCGGAGACATCTTCAGCTTCTCCCACGAATTGAACGTGCTTCTGATTTGCAAGAACAAGCTCGTCTATCTTCTCGTGGAGGGACTAAAGCTCTTTCTTGTGAGACTCTTGATATTACTATAGATTTTGTGTACTTTGCATGCATTTAGGATAGTTTCTCATGCATTCACCTTGCATATTAGGCTAGTTTGCACCATTTTAGGTCCTAGAGCACTTTTGCATTAGCATTCGCATGTTTCTTGCATTATGCATCATATTCAGGTTCTTTTTGGACACTTTGGAGCTTTGGAGGATTCGTTGACGTGCTAAGGCTCGTGAGGAAGCTTATGGACGCTTGGAGAAATTAACCATTCAGCTAAGGACCCGAGATAGAGTAGCGGATCGAGCAAGGCAGGTCGATCTAGTTGAGATCGACCAGAAGATCGAGTGCACCAAGTCGATTCAAGAGGAAGGATCGAGATCAAGATTGAGAGAGGAGATCGATCTGGAGTACGGACGTAAATGACGCCATGCAGATCGAGAACCAGATCGAGCTTCCAGCCCGATCAACACAAGATCGACTCAGATATCGACCAGAGCCATCCAATCCAAGACAAAGATCGAGAGCCAGATCGAGCTTCCAGCCCGATCCCAGACAAACCTTATCCGTCCAGCTGTCTTTGGCGGCTAGCGAAGGGGGGACCAGCTAACGGTTTAGCCATTTTTGGCAAAAGCAGCCATTCGCTTTCATTATCTTCATTCTGTCTTTTTGCTTTTTGTTATCATCTACCTTAGGCGATTTCGCCATTGCAACTTAAGCTTTTTGAGTTTTTGAACCTTTGAATCTTTTAATATCAAGCAAGTTTTTCTTTAATCTGTCATTAATCATGCTTAGCTTATTGTTTATTGGTTTCGATTCGGTCTTAAACATGTGTAGTGAATAGTCCTTTTGGGTGGGTTGAGGTGATTCAAAAGGGTTCAAAGGGTTCAAAGCTTTGTGTTTTCTTGTTCTTCATACCTTCTCTTCTAGGATCTTGGGATCTTAAAGCCCAGAGAGCCTTGGAAAAGGTCTCTATGAACCAAAGGCTGTCTTACCTTGACAGGATTCAGATGTCCTTGAAAACCAGATCCTAGAGGCTAATCCTTCCTTTCCCACATGCCATGGTTTTTGAGGGGATTAGTTAGGTCAATATTTGAAATCTGTCTTTCTTGCTCTTCAATCTCTTTTTCCACCAAACGCCATGGGTTTGGAGAAGAGATTGAGGAAGTGAACAATACCACATGCCATGGATGGTTCTTGTTTTGTTTTCAAGGCTTAGAGAAACCTCTTAAGAGAGTAGATCTAAATGTTTTCAAACCAAGGCTTGAATCTTTGATACCCTTGAATATGACCCTTGACCCTAGACCCTCTCTTTTAGTGTTTTAAACCTCAGTTCATCATTCGCTTGTCATTTAGTTGCATTCTGTTCATCAAAAGTCATATCGCTTGAAGTTGTTTGCTAGATCGATCCATTCTGCTCGATCCAGTGCTCAATCCTGTGGTCAATTCACTGGTCGAATTTTAGTTTTTAGTAGCATTGCATTTTTCATCTTTTGCTTGTTCCTCGTGGTAGTTAACCCTCTTCCAGGGATTTTAAAATTGTTTTGCATTGGATTAAATTGCTGTATTTAGTTTTGTTTGATTTTACCAATCATTTATCATATTTGCTTAGATTTGCTAGATCCTTGTATTCTCATTGCTCTTCCTGCTCCCTAGGTGTGGATTGATACCTCTTGCTTTACTACAACTGTGTATTGCTTGAGTTTTGAAAACCTCCTTGTTATCAAATGGCGCCGTTGCCATCTTAGGGTTGCTAGGAAGCATTAAGATTTGGGGTTTAGTAAAGACTAAGCCTTTACTTTAAGTTTGGTTACTAATCTCTCTCTCTTCACACTTGTGTCTTTCAGGTACATGAATTTGCGTTCTAGGGGTGACAACAACTTATTTACACCCCTGGACAATATTCACCAACTCGGACAATCAAAAACAAGAAGAGCAAGAGAGCAAGCTAGAGCCTTTGAGGAGATTGTTCAGGCCGGTACAGTAAATTTTGAAACAATGGCTGAGAAGGAACATCCTGAAGGACCTCCACCAGCTCACGGTGGTGTAGGAAGGGGCAATGGAAACCCCATCCACGCAGCTAGACCCCAACAGATCATAGGCGCTGGAGATGCTCCTAATACGCATCACAATCGCTTTGGGATCACTCCTCCTCCGGTCCAGAATAACAATTTTGAGATAAAGCCGGGATTCATCTCAATGGTTCAGAATAGCAGATTCCACGGGCTGGCTATGGAAGACCCCTTAGAGCACCTTGATAACTTTGAGCAGTGATATTACTGCATATTTCATGTGTTTTGCATACATAATATACAGTTTCTCATGCAATTACCTTGCACTTTAGGCTAGTTTGCATCACTTTAGGTCCTAGAGTACTTTTGCACCAGCATATGCATGTTTCTTGCATTTTGCATCACAATCAGGTTGTTTTCGGTTACTTTGGAGCAATGGAAGATTTGTGGACGTGCTTAGGCTCGTGAGGAAGTCCGTGGATACTTGGAGAAATCAAGATTGCACGCTAATGACCTGAGATCGAGTGTGGCGAACGATCTGAAGTACGGACGTAAATGACGCCATGCAGATCGAGGATCGGATCGAGCTTCCAACCCGATCAGCACAAGATCGACACAGAGATCGACCAAGAGCCATCCGATCCAAGACGTGATCGAGTGCCAGATCGAGCTTCGTGATCGATCCCAGACAAACCTTATCCGTCCAGCCTGTTTTTGGACCGTAGCGAGGGGGGGGGGAGACCATTTGCGGTTTGGCCATTTTTGGCAAAGAGCAACGATCCCTTTCATTATTCCACCATGTCGACTACTTTTCTATCATCTCTCTCATTTTAGGCGATTCACCATTGTAGACTTTCGAGCTTTTTCTTACTTTTATGTTTTGAATATTGGATCTTTGCTTTTAATCAATCATTTTTCATGTTTAGTTCATCGTTTGTTGCATTTCGTTCGGTTTACTTTATGAGTCGTGAGTAGTTTCATCGGGTTTTCGGGGTTGAGAGGATTCAAAGGGGTTGAAAAGGTTTAAAGTTTGGTGTTTTCTTTTTCTTCATCGCCTTCTCTTCTAGGATTTGAGCGCTTAAAGCCTAAAGACTCTCAAGCCAAGATCTTTATGATCAGAGGGATATCTTACCCTGACGGGATTCAGATGTTCTGGAGAAGTCAAATCCTAGAAGCTAATCCTTCCTTTCCCACACGTCATGGTCGTTTAGGGGATTAGTTAGGCCGTGTGTTTGAAATCTGTGTTTTATGCCTTTCAATCTCTTTTTCTACCAAAAGCCATGGGTTTGGAGAAGAGAATGAAAGAGTGATCCATACCACACACCATGGATGGATCTTGTTTTGTTTTCAAGGCCTAGAGACTCTCACAAAGTGAGTAGTTCCAAAATTTTCAAACCAAGCATGAACCTTTGAAACCCTTGAAGATGATTCTCAACCCTGGACCCTCTTTCTTAGTATTTTATCATCTCTGTTAATCATTCGCTTGCTATTTGTTCGCATCTTGGTCGATTAGATTCATTTCTGTTCAAGCTGTTTAGTAGATCGATCGTTGTTGCTCGATCTAGTGGTTGATCCCGTGGTCGATTCACTAGTCAATTTTTATTAATTCATAGCTTTGCATTTTAATCATTCTGTTTGTTCCTCGTGGTAGTTTACTCGTTTCTAGTATTTTTAAAATAATTTTGCTTTGCATTGGACTGTTGCATCTAGTTTTTAGGATTTTTACAAAATCGTTCATCATTTGCTTAGCTTTATATGATCCTTGCATTCGCATTGCACTTTCTAGCTCCTAGGTTGGATTGATTCCTCTTGCACTGTACTACGACTGTGTGCTGCTTGAGTTTTGATAACCTCTTGCATTGCTTGCTTCTATAGACGAAAAAGTTGTTATCAAGCAGTTGTGCGGGATGATCAAGATCAATGGCATATCCGAAGATGCTTTCAAGCTGCGTATCTTTCCTTTTTCTCTCGGTGACAAGGCTAGGCATTGGGAGAAGACACTTCCACAAGGCACCATCACGTCTTGGGCTGAATGCAAGAAAGCTTTTCTCTCAAAGTTTTTCTTCCTCTGACCCAAGACAGCACCCACGGCGTAGTCACTAGCATCGCACATAATCGCGAAGGGCAAATTCCAATCCGGAACTTGAACTATAGGCGCGGTGACTGAGGCTTCTTTGAGGGTCTTAAAGGCTTGTAGGCATTCTTCATCGAAGATGAACTCGGTTTCCTTGCACAGTAGCATTGTAAGAGGACGTGCTATCTTGGAGAAATCCTTGATAAACCGCATGTAGAAGCCAGCATGCCCCAAGAAGCTCCTAATCCCTTTCACATTAACCGGCGGCTCTAGACTCATCATAACCTCTATCTTTGCTTTGTCAACCTCAATCCTATTCTCAGAAATCTTGTGCCCAAGTAAAATGCCTTCCCTCACCATAAAGTGACACTTTTCCCAATTTAGCACCAAGTTTGTCTCCTCACATCTCTTGAGAACCCTGCAAAGATTTGACAAACAACCACCAAAGGAAGCACCATACACAGAAAAATTATCCATGAAAACCTCTACCATTTCCTCTATGAGGTCAGAGAAAATAGACATCATACACCTTTGAAAGGTTGCTGGTGCATTACATAACCCAAATGGCATCCTTCGATATTCAAAGTTACCATAAGGGCATGTGAAAGTGGCTAATCTTTCTAGCATTTGATCAATGAAGGGAAGAGGGAAATGATCTTTTCTAGTGGCTGAGTTAAGTTTCCTATAATCAATACACATTCTATGTCCGGTTATTGTTCTGGTAGGAATTAACTCATCTTTTTCATTTTTTATAACCGTGATACCCCCTCTCTTTGGTACCACATGGACCGGAGAGACCCACGTGCTATCACTAATAGGGTATATCACGTCAGCCTCTAAAAGTTTTAAGATTTCTTTCTTGACCACTTCTTTTAAATTTGGGTTCAAACGTCTTTGATTCTCAATGGAAGATGTGTTTTCATTCTCTAAATGAATCCTGTGAGTAAAAAGCATTGGTGAAAGGACCTTGATGTCACTGAGAGAGTACCCAATGGCCCTTCTATACTTCCTCAGCTCCTTAAGGAATTAGTTTAACTCATCATCATTTAGATTTTCATTCACAATGACAGGATATGTATCATTTGGTCCAAGAAAGCGTACCTTAGCCCATTTGGAAGCTGCTTTAGATCCAACTTTGGGGCTAGCAGCGCGGTCCAGTCCTCCTCGTGGCTGGTGTTGATGTTGCTATCCTCATTCGCCTCTTTTGAACCTGAGTCATGAGCCCTTAGGCTGCCTTCTTGAACCGTTCCTACCTTAGAGATCGAGTCAACCAGTCAATTGCTCCCTCGTTCTAGGCTGGATCGATTGCACTCTCTTGGTTCACTTGCTCGATTGGATATGGATCGAGCAGGAAATCGATTCATGAGGTCGTTCTCTGATAAACAGTTTTTTGCGAGCTGTTTTAGAATCAAACCCAAACCAAGATAATGATGTAGTATAGTGGTGAGGGGTATCAATCCAGCCTAGGTTGATGAAAGAACACTAGGAATGCAAGAGCTAAGTGAAATCGGGTAAATGGGGGAGAAAATTTGTGAACACTAAATGCAAATGCTAAATGACCGCGAAAACAATTTTAAAATCCCCTCTTAAGAGTTAAACAACTACTAGATGACTTCTAAGAAATTAAAATGCAAGACTACTAATTTATAAAAATCGAACTCTAATAGTAGACAAACGGAGAATTTCTAACAACCTAGAACAATGATTTTTAAGACTAAAGATGCAAACTTTAACTAAAGGATGATGATTTAAAGGTTTTGAAAAGTTAAAAGAGGATCTAAGGTTGAGGGTCATTTTAAGAAGGTTCAAGATTCAAGCTTGGGTTTTGAAAACATTAGATCTACACATTTTGTGCTATCTCTAAGCCTTAAGAAGCTAAAAGAGGTTTATCCATCGCGTGTGGTATAAACCCTTTCCTCAACCTCTCCTCCTAACCCATGGCGTATAGTGGAAAAAGAAGTTGAAGAAGATTAAGCATAGATCTCAAATAATGGCCTAACTAGCTCCCTAAGCATCCATGGCGTTTGGGAAAGGATGGGCTAGTCTCATGGATTTGGTTTTAAGAGATTCCTGAATCCCGCCAAGGTAAGGAGATCTCTGAGATCATAGAGATCTTTCCCAAGACTCTCTAAGCATTAAGAGCCCAAATCTAAGAAGATAATAGATTAAGAACAAGAAAATGTCCCAAGCTTAAACCTCTTAAACCCTCTTAATCGCCCCAACCTTAAACCCAAGGGAAACTACTCGCTACACATGATTAAAACCGATGGAAATGCAAAGCAAAGAAAGATAAGCATGATTAAGCAAAAACAATTAAGGAAATACTTAATGATTAAAACAAGATTAAGGTCTAGACGATGAAAAGCTTGAAAACTAGAACAATGGCGATTTCTCAGCCTAAGGAAAGGTAAAACTAAAAGTCCAGTGACAAGATGAATGGTTCACAAAATATCGCCCAAAATAGCCAGACAAAGAAAATGGTCCCCACTTGGGTCATCGATCTCTAACTCGATCTTCTGCGCAGATCGTCTTCCTTTGCTTGATCTTCGGGTCGGTTCGGTCGGATTGATCGAGTACTTCAATCGATCTGCTTGTCGATCCTCGGACGATCGAGTTGTGAACTCGATCTGGCTATCGTTCTGCATGGCTTAGTCCACGTCCGTACTCACAATCGATCACCTCGGTCGATCTTGACCTCGATCCCTTCCTTGAAACGACCCGGGCTTAGTCGATCTTCTGGTTGATCACATCTAGATCAACCTGCCTAGCTCGATCTTTCTCTCGATCTCAGTCCCCTTGCTGAATGGCTGAGTTCTCCCAAGTGTCCACAAGCTCCTTCTTGATCCTTAGCACGTCCGCACAACCTCCATAGCTCCAGTGTATCCAAAACAACCTGAATATGATACAAGAATGCAAGAAATATGAAAATGCTAATGCAAAGTGCACTTAGGACCTAAAATGAGACGAATGGTGCAAACCTAGCCTATTATGTAAGATGAATGCATGAAAACTACTCCAAATGCATGCTAAATATGCGAAATATAAGAGTATATCAACTTCTCCAAACTTGCTTTTTGCTTGCCCTCAAGCAAACAAAATTCAAGAAAGGAAGAGAGGTTTTAAAAATTGGAGCTCAAATTCCTTGACAAGTGTTTTTCAAATGAATCCATTCAATGGCCCGAGTTCTCAATTCTAAGATGCAATGCACAAACTCATACTCCAAAGAACTTAGCCCTATTCATCACATATTGAATATCAAATCATGACTCTCATAGTCCAAACAATCCAAGAATCCTAACCTTTAACATTCATTAAGCTCAAACCGTGAATCACACTTATGCATTTTAAAACCGAATACATTTGGCTTAGGGACAAAGGTTATGAGATAAAAATGATCTCATTTAAGTGGGTAAATCGAGAAATGGTTTATCTCAAAAGGGAATGAACTTATGCATAATGCTAAAGGTAAAGGCAATTGATGCATACGTGACTAGACTCTCATCTATCCATATACACTAACAATGATCCTAAAACCCTCTCTCATTTTTTTCTTCTTTTTCTTTTCAAGCTCACTCACCCTCTAGAGACTACCCATAAAGAACAAGGCAAGACGCCAAGCATTACCCAAATAAACACAAATCTCAACCTTCTTATAGCTAGTGGGATGGTCTTATACATAAACTTAACTCTTTTCTTTTTATTTTGATAGCTCTCTTCTCAAATATTCTTTTTCTTTTCTTTAAACATTTGGCCTTTGGCTCTTTTCTTTTTTATTTTCTTTTTGAGAGCTATCTCTTTTCTTTTAAACTAGAGCTTTTATACAAAACATTTCAAGACCACCCACTTAAAACTATGAAGCCCTTTTATTTCAAATTCCCAACACCAACATTTTTCAAAACCGAAACCAAATAAAAAAAAGCAACAGCACCCGTGAATTCCCAAACCCAAACATAAGCCTAAAACTAGCTTCAAAATGCAAAGCTAGCAATCATATGAGAGCCTAATCATGTCGCCTAAACCTAACACTTTATGCCAAGTTCAAACCGAAAATAAGGCCTCACAATGATGTCACACAAGAAAATTGGCTTGAAAGGAGGATAAAGGTCAAGGTGAGGAGTTCTATTCAGGCTTACAAGAGAGTGGTGAAAAGGGAAAAAGAAAGCCTAAATATGTATATGTGATCCATGTATCATTTTTCAAATGCACAAGTATGATAATTCAAAAGATTCAAATTAAGGTTCTCACTTGATAGGGAAGGATTCAATTCATGAATGTTCAACTTAAGCCACGAAAATCAAAACAAATGATCCAAATATGGTTAGAGCTTACTTTCAAAGTTTGAACAAAGCATCAAAGAACTACTAACTAGGGCCTTGAAACAATTCATAAGCTTAAAATACTCTTCAAGAAAAACTTTTGCTCCTTATGCAAATGCAAACAACCTAAATGTTTAAAATTCTAGACTCAATCCTACATGATTTTTTTAAAAAATTTTGAAATTTTTATGATTTTTTTGTATTTTTCTATGCTTTAGATGATGCATGAAGACTCAAGGATGCTAACATAAAATAAGATCCAAATAAAACATGTCATACCACACACTCTCCCCCAAACTTAAATGACACTGTCTCGGTGTCAATCAAATTCAAGAGGAGATCAAAAACACAAAGCAAAAATTAAGAAGATGCATGATATTTACAAGGGTTGTGTGTTGGTACCTCAGAGCTAGGTATGGCTGGAGCTCGAGGTTGCTCCAGCCCTCCTGCTCTTGCTAGGAGTGGCGCGGTGAGTGCCTTTGTCCTTGCTCCTGCGTGAGCCTTCATGGGGAAAAATTCGTCCAGCTTGATTGCTTCCTTGGGGCCCACGGATCTCAACTCCTCCGGTTGATCTTCTTCTCTTCTCTGGTTGCCCCACCTCCTCACTTGAAGACGCTTCAGATGTGTTTCCTTGAAGGTCTTTGATCTTCTTAGCCAGCATCATGATCAGCTTGCCTTGCCATTTGTTGATCTTGCACTGAATCTCAACAACTGAAACAAGGGACTTCTCGGCTTTTGTGCGTGGCTCATAGTCCACCTTTGGGGCTAGCGGCTCACTCCAGTCCTCCTCTTGGCTTGTGTTGAGGTTGCTGTCTTCATCCGCCTCTTTTGAACCCGAGTCCTGAGCCTTCAAGCTGCCTTCTTGAACTGTTCCTCACACTGAGATCGAGCTAGTCAGTTGATCTTCCTCTCGTTCTAGGCTGGATCGATTGCACTCTCTCGATTCACTTGCTCGATTTGATATGGATCGAGCAAGAGATCGATTCACCAAGTCGTTCTCTTAACTGATCGAGTTGTCTTTCTCGATCTTCTCATCGATTTCTTTTCTGGATCGAGCAACCTCGTCGATCTTCTTGTCGATCGCTTCCCTAGATCGAATGATCTCGTCGATTTCCAGGTCGATCTCTAGGCAAAGGCCTTCATCTTCTTTCACAACTTTTCGAGAATCAAGGATGCGAATATACTCCTGGGTCTGTCCACTCAGGAAACCATGCTCCCCACACTCCTTTGTCAAAGCCAAGTGTAGATGATCCTCTTGTCTCAGTTCTTCAAGCGACTCATCAGCCAATGCATCCAAAGCTCCTATGTAGAACGCTTGCCCATCAATAGTTGGCTTCTTCAAGACTTCATTGATGTCAAAGTTTAGCTTGATTTTCTTGCCAAGGATTAGAGAGATCTTCCCATTCTTCACATCTATGATGGCTCCAGCAGTTGCTAGAAAGGGTCTACCAAGGATAAGAGGATCCCGTGGTTCTTCATCCGTTTCTAGAACTACAAAATCTGTTGGCACATTCACACCGCTGATCCTCACAGGTAAGTCTTCAAGCATGCCTACTGGGAGCCTTATACTTCTATCAGCCAGCACAAGTGAGATTCTGCACTCCTTAAACTAGGTAAAGCCTAGCTTTTTGGCAATGGAGTGAGGCATGAGGTTAATGCTTGCTCCTAAATCACACAAGCAACTTTCAAACTTCAAAGGTCCATGTGCACAAGGGATAGTGAATGATCCTAGATCTCCGAGCTTCTTAGAAATTATCTCCTTGTGGATGATTGCACTACATTCTTCACTCAACAGCAAGACCTCTTCACTCTCTGTGTTTTTCTTAGTAAGGGTATCCTTGAAGAACTTGGCGCATTTTGGCATCATAGCTAAGCAATCAACTAATGGCAGTTTTATCTCAACATCCTTCAAGTGTTTCTCAAACAAGACTCTATGCCTCTCAATCATTGAAACGTCCAGGGAAGGGAAGCTTTGGTACGTATGGTGGAGGCATGTAAGCTTCTTTTTCTTTGCTAACTTGCTCCACTTTTTTTCTCTAAGACCGCTTCCTTGCCTTTCTTAGGTCTTGCAATCCAAACATTGTCAAACGTGATCTCTTGATCATTTGAAAGCTTACTCCACCCCTCTTGAACCACAATGTCCTCATTGTCTTTACGTATTGGCCGTGGTGCTAGCTCTTTCCCACTCCTCAAGGTAATCGCATTGACATACTCCTTAGGGTTTTGCTCACACTTGTCGGGTAAGGTACCTTCACAGGCGAATCATGTTGTTCAGGTTGGTGAGTTGTGTAGATACCTCAGTAAGAGAAGAGTCCATTCTCTTGTTCAACTCAACAAACTTTTGATTTGTAGAAGCTTGTCCTTG
This sequence comes from Thlaspi arvense, assembly GCA_911865555.2. Taxonomy (NCBI): domain Eukaryota; kingdom Viridiplantae; phylum Streptophyta; class Magnoliopsida; order Brassicales; family Brassicaceae; genus Thlaspi; species Thlaspi arvense. The sequence continues at coordinate 40,150,512 of OU466863.1, forward strand.
AAGTAATTGTTGAAACATAGCTTGTACCGGATCTTGAGGTGGAGGTTGAGATTGATGCTGCTGAGGCATGAAACCAGGAGGATAACTGTTGTTCACTTGCTGTTGCTGGCCTTGGAAGTTGCCTTGTCTCTGCCCTTGGTACCAATTGTTTTGTGTAAACCCTCCTTTGTTGTAAGGAACAAAAGGTTTGCCTTGTTGTTGAGGGTACATTTGATCTTCAGGGTTCTCTGCATTGGTACTTCGGTAAGACAAGTTGTTGTTGCCTTGATACCCTTGAACATAGCCCTGTGGCTTAGTATAGTTCTGGCCTCCAACCCAATTCGCTTCCTCTTGGCTCAGCTCAAACTCTTCCATAGCTTCTGCAGCTTCTCCCACAAAGTGTACATGCTTTTGGTTTGCAAGTACCAACTTGTAAATCTCTTCATGAAGAGACTTGAGCTCTTTCATGTGTGCCTCAAGGTTAGATACTCTTGGTGCTCTATCATAATCTTCAGCATAGTTCTCATCACTCAAAGCAAGATTCTCACTGAGCTCCATTCTATCTTCTACATTTTGACCAAGAAAGTTGCCTTTACTCGCCGAGTCTAGGAGCATTCGAATCTTGGGAAGGGCTCCTCTATAGATGGTGCTCAAGAGTGTCTCCTCACTGAAGCCGTGATGAGGACAAGCTATAGTGTAGTCTTTGAACCGCTCCATTGCTTCACTAAAGGTCTCATTCTGCCTTTGTGTAAAACCACTGATTTCACTCCTTAGCCAAGCTGTTCTTGTACTTGAGAAGAACTTTGATAGAAACGCCTTCTCGCAATCAGCCCATGATGTTAAAGTCCCCTGAGTTAAGGTCTTCTCCCAATGCCTTGCTTTATCCCCAAGTGAAAAAGGAAAATGCCTAAGCTTGAAGTTATCCTCCGAGATCCCATTGATCTTTATCATTCCGCAAAGTTGCTCAAAGTTGTCAAGATGCTCCAAAGGATCCTCCATTGCAAGACCATGGAACTTGTTGTTCTGCACCATTGAGACAAATCCTGGTTTGAACTCGAAGTTGTTGTTTTGCACCGGTGGAGGGGTGATACCAATGCGGTTGTGATGTGTGTTTGGAGCATCACCCGCACCAATGATCCTTGGTTGCCTTGGGGCGTGGTTGGGGTTTCCATTACCCCTTCCAGCAGTAGTACGGTGAGGTGGAGCCTCAGCTTGGTCTTGCTCAGCCAAGACCTCAAAATCAAGAAAATCTGGTTGCAATATCTCCTCAAAGTGTTGTTCTTGTTCTCTTGCCCTTCTTTCTCTTTCACTTCCGAGTTGATGAATGTTGTCTAGAGGTTGTAGTAGACTGTTGTCACCACTAGACCTCAAATTCATGTACCTGAGAAAGCAAGTACGAAGGTAGAGAAATTAGTAAACAAAGTAAAAATAAGAACTTAGTCTCAACTAAGCTCCAAATCCTAATACTTTCAACTCAAACCCAAGTTGGCAACAGCGCCATTTGATAAACAGGTTTTTTGCGAGCTGTTTTAGAATCAAAACCAAACCAAGATAATGATGTAGTATAGTGGTAAGGGGTATCAATCCAGCCTAGGTTGATGAAAGAACGCTAGGAATGCAAGAGCTAAGCAAATCTAAGTGAAATCGGGTAAATGGGGGAGAAAATCTGTGAAAACTAAATGTAAATGCTAAATGACCGCGAAAACAATTTTAAATCCCCTCTTAAGTGTTAAACAACTACTAGATGACTTCTAAGAAATTAAAATGCAAGACTACTAATTTATAAAAATCGAACTCTAAAGGTAGACAAACAGAGAATTTCTAACAACCTAGAACAATTATTTTCAAGACTAAAGATGCAAACTTTAACGAAAGGATGATGATTTAAAGGTTTTGAAAAGATAAAAAGAGGATCTAAGGTTGAGGGTCATATTAAGAAGGTTCAAGATTCAAGCTTGGGTTTTGAAAACATTATATCTACACATTTTGTGCTATCTCTAAGCCTTGAGAAGCTAAAAGAGGTTTATCCATGGCGTGTGGTATAAACCCTTTCCTAACCCTCTCCTCCTAACCCATGGCGTATAGTAGAAAAAGAGGTTGAAGAACATTAAGCATAGATCTCAAATAATGGCCTAATTAGCTCCCTAAGCATCCATGGCGTTTGGAAAAGGATTAGCTAGTCTCTTGGATTTGGTTTTAAGAGATTCCTGAATCCCGCCAAGGTAAGGAGATCTATGAGATCATAAAGATCTTTCCCAAGACTCTCTAAGCATTAAGAGCCCAAATCCAAGAAGATAATAGATTAAGAAAAAGAAAAAGTCCCAAGCTTTAACCTCTTAAACCCTCTTAATCGCCCAACCTTAAACCCAAGGGAAACTACTCGCTACACGTGATTAAAACCGATGGAAATGCAAAGCAAATAAAGATAAATATGATTAAGCAAGAAAGATTAAGGAAGTACTTAATGATTAAAGCAAGATTAAGGTCTACAAAATGAAAAGCTTGAAAACTAGAACAATGGCGATTTCTCAGCCTAAGGAAAGGTAAAGCTAAAAGTCCTGTGACAAGATGAATGGTTCACAATTTATTGCCCAAAATAGCCAAACAAAGAAAATGGTCCCCCTCACTAGAGTCTAAAAGTTAGCTGGCCAGATAAGGTTCTAGAGATCGACTTGGGTCATCGATCTCTAACTCGATCACTTGCTGTTGCTGGCCTTCGGTTCGATTCGGTCGGATGGATCGAGTACTTCAATCGATCTGCTTGTCAATCCTCGGACGATCGAGTCGTGAACTCGTTCTGCATGGCTTAGTCCACGTCTGTACTCACGATCGACCACCTCGGTCGATCTTGACCTTGATCCCTTCCTTGAAACGACCCGGGCTTTGTCGATCTTCTGGTCGACCTGATGTTACTGCATATTGCATGTGTTTTGCATACATATTAGTTAGCTTTTCATGCATTTACATCACACTTTAGGCTAGATTGCATCACTTAGGGTCCTAGAGCATTCTCGTACCAGCATACGCATAATCCTTGCATTTTTCATCATATTCAGGTTGTTTCCGGGTACTTTGGAGTCGTGGAGTTCGTGAACGTGCTGAGGCTGGTATGGAGGTTCGTGGGAACAACGGATGCTTGCTAAGGACCAGAGATCGGGGAGCAGATCGAGCACGGTCGGTCGATCTAGACGAGATCGACCAGAAGATCGAGTAGCTCAGGCGATCCAAGGGAATTGATCGAGAAGAAGATCAAGTAAAGCAATCGATCAAATGGTACGGACGTAAATGACGCCATGCAGAGCGAGAGCCGGTTCGAATCCACCACTCGATCCGACCGAAGATCGATACCAAGATCGGATGCAACACTCAATCCGGCGAAGAAGATCGAGACCCAGATAGAAGACACGATGTACGAAAGTGATCGAGAGAGCCGCTCGATCCCGAAGTCGATCTCTGTCTTTTTAACCGATTTTGGCAGCTAGCGAAGGGGGGACCATCGAGCGTTTTTGGCCCATTTGAAAAGGCGGCGATGATCTTTTACGAGGAGACTTTTTCATTCTTATCTTTTTATGCTTTTTCTCTCTGGTTTGGAGACGACCCGCCATTGTTAGACTTTGAGCTTTGTTCTTGAATATTTTCGTATCGTTTAAGTTTTAAGTAATCGTTTTCATGTTCATGGCTTCATCTTTCATGTTTATTTCGGTTATTCTCATGTGTAGCGAGTAGTTTCATTTGGGTCTCGGGGTTGAGTGGATTCACGGGGTCTAAGGGGTTTTCAAGTTGGTAGTTTTCTTGTTCTTAATGGCTTTCTCTTCTAGGATGTTAAGTTCCTAAGGCTTAAAGACTCTCACGCCAAGATCTTTATGATCAGAGAGGTCTCTTACCTTGACAGGATCTAGAGATCTCTGAAAATCACATCCTAGAGACTAGTTACCCTTTCCCAAAAGCCATGGAAGTTTAGGGGACTAGTTAGGCCGTGTGTTTGAAATCTGATGTCATTGCCCTTTAACCTCTCTTTCAACCAGAAGCCATGGGTTTGGAGGAGAGGATGAAGGAGTGATCCATACCGAAAGCCACGGATGGATCTTGTTTTCGTTTTCAAGGCTTAGGGAATCTCACAAAGTGAGTCGATTTAAAGTTTTCTATACCGACTTGGACCCTTGAAACCCCGGACCATGAATCTCAACCCTAGACCCTTCTTTCCTATCATTCTTACATCGGCCTTGTTCGTTTGTATGACGTTGCGGCTGCGGCTGCGACCCTGCGACCAAACGCTGCGATCAGACGCTGCGATTGTTGTTCGTTTGTTGGTCGTGCGTCTGATCGTCACCTGCAACTAGAATGTCACACGCAGAAAAACATCAAGCAACTGTGATTTTAATAAAAGTAACGACATACAAATTAGCAGATATTAGCACATAAACAGAGCTTTGTACTGTAAAATTACTGGAACTTAAACTCTAGAAGTCGACGAATAAATGGCTTTGTAACATTCGATTAAAACAAGCAACACCAATTCTTCTTCATATCAGAAAATCGATTAAAACAAATAAGCCTAAATGAATCAAACTCTGCAAAAAAAACATAAAACCCACATCTCTTATGCACTGCACTAAGAGAATCAATGAACAAAACAAATCAAAATGATGATGAAATCAAAACTTGAGACAGAACTGAGAATCTGAGCTAAATCGATTCAGAGAAATCAAAGCCCAAATCGAGAAATAAAACTCAAGAAAAGCAGATGGTAGAAATCATCAAACCTGATACAAAAAAAGCTACCGAATTTCGACTTGAGAAAGATGAAATTGGAGATCAATGGTGAAGTTTGGGTTTCGGCATAGAGAAGATCGACGAACTATTTAGGATAGAGGGTAATTTTTTGTAATTCATAAATAATAATAAGGTTACTTTTGTCTTTTAGTATTTAATCGCAAGTGTTTTAGTCGCGACGCTGAATTTCTTTGGCGATAAAAAAAAAATGAACGCAGAACGCAGCGTTTGATCGCAGCGTCTGGTCGCAGGGGCTGCGTCAATTAAACGAACAAACTTTGATCGCATGCTGCAGTCGCAGCCTCTTGCGACAGGCAAACGAACAGACCCATCTTCGTCAATCATTCGCTTGATATTCGTTGCATCCTGGTCATTAGTTTCATTGCACTTGCATTTTTAGACGAGATTTATCGTTGTTGCTCGATCCTGTGATCGATCCACTAGTCGATTTTTAGTAATTCACAGCTTTGTATTTTAATTATTCTGTTTATTCCTCCTGGTAGTTTAATCATTCCTGGTAATTTTAAAATAGTTCTGCATTCCATTTGGCTGCTCCATATAGTTTTCAGGATTTTTACAAAATCGCCTGTCATTTGCTTAGCTTTACATTGGCCTTGCATTCTCCCTGACCTTTCTAGCTTCTAGGAATGGATTGACACTCTCTTGCACACTGTACTATAATCTGGTTTGTATTTGGTTTATTGCATCCTCAACCCTTGCAAAAGAAAGTAGTTATCAAATGGCGGACTCGATCTCATGCCGAGGTAACAATTTCTTTTCCTCCTTTACTCTTTTCCCTCCAGTTTTTAAATTTAAAACTTGGTCAAGGCAAACATCTTTGACCATGAAAGATGTGCCTTGACCAAGACTTGTGTCAGAAACCACCTCCTTTTACCCATAGTTTTGTTTCTTATTGGCCTTTAAATGTTTTCATCAACTTCACACTCTCTCATTCTTGTTTTTTCGAAATTTTAAGCAAAGAGAGTGAGAGTTTTCTGTTTCTAAAGGCTAACAAACTTCTTAACAATCTTTACAAAGGTATTTTCGGATATTTAATAAAAAAATTTACGAAAATTCTCTTTTATTTCGCAATTGATTGTTTTAGATGCTAGGGCAGTTTTGAATTTTTAAATTTAGCTAAATAATTGGAAAAATCCTGGATTTTCTAGTATCTCTAGATTTGATTCTCCTTTATTTTGCTATAATTTTTATAAATTCCCCAAAATTCTAGGGTATAAGTTATAAGCTCTCTTCTTTGCCTTTCTTCTTCTCTCATCCGATCGCCGTTTTGCTTATCAAATTGCTTGAGAAACTTGTTTCAGGCAAAATGGCTCCCAAGAGAACGAGAGAAGAGACAGCACAAGAGGGAGAAGGTCAGGAAGTGGTTGTTCAAGAGAGGGTTCGATGGAGTAAGGATGAGAAACAAGATAAGAAGCGGCTTGAAAGGCTTCGGTTTGAGCCTACTAAGTTCGCGGACAGGGAGCTGCTGTCTAAGATGGGACTGCTGGGAGATTTTGACCAACTCCTCCAGAAGATAGGGCTGAAGTGTTTGTCACAGATGGATTGCCCAACCTTCCCTGAAGTGACAATCGACTTCCTTGCCACCTTGGAGTTCGGATACGAGAATCCTAGCGTGCCAATTCCTTCTCAAGGCCGCCTCTCCTTCAAGATACAACGCCAAGCTTTCAGTCTCTCAGTCCCCGAGCTCTGCCAAGCTTATGGCCTCGATGCAGCTGCTAAGAAGGTGGAGTTCCCCTCCTTCACTCAAGCGAATGATTTTTGGGACCTCATCGCCAAAGACGACTACAAAGCGAATACCGCGAAGATCAAGAGGCTGAGGAACCCGGTGCTACACTACACCTTGAAGCTGATGGCCAACACTTTTAGTGGTCGGTCCGTAGCTCCCACGGTGACCAAGACGGAGCTTTGATTTCTGTTCCAAGGCCTCAGGCATCTCCTTTGTGATCCGGATGAGAACGATGAGCCGTTGGAAGACCAGCTCGGAGACGACGTGAACTACGGGTGCATCCTTGCTGCTTCATTGGTCAAATACAAGGCGTATGCATTGAGATGCAAGGCAAGCTCGTTACTCATTGGCGGTTTCCTCACGCCCTTGTTCGTGCAAGCCGGCGTACAGCTTGAGAACTTCACTCCTGTTCCGGATAGAGCATTCATGGACGAGACGTATCTAAGGAACACTGATAGCTTGGGACGCACGCCAGCTGAGGGCTTCTTTGAGTACTTGTACATTGACGTGGAGAATGAGAAGAGGACGTGTATTCTGCCAAACCAGAACGAGACCGAGCTGTTTGGTGTAGGGAACATCGAGTTTCTCCCAAGCAGGGAGGAATGCTTTGCTCCTCTAGGAGCTACGGCAGCCGTTCAACAAGCTGCTCGTCTAAGATCAGAGTCTCCAGCCACTGATGATGAGATGCCCGAAGCATTCGCCCTTCCCAAGCTTGACTTTGAGCCGCAGACTAAAACGGAGAAGTTCCTTGCCTCTGTTGTAGAAATGCAAAGGAAAATCAACAAGTGGCAGAGCAAGGTGCTAAAGAAGCTTGCAAGGAAGGTCAAATCACTTCAAGGAGGCTCACCTAAGAAAGCGGCAAGTGAGGAGGTTCAACAGCCCGAGAAGAGGAGACTTTCAACCGGTGGAGTTGTCATCCGTGAGACACAGGACAGCAACATTCAGCCGGCGCGTCTCTCTCTCCAGGAACCAACCGGAAAAGGCAAAACCATAGTCTCTAGCTCCTCTGGAACATCCTCAAGTTCCAGCCGAGACTAGACCCGAGGTAACAACCTTCTCCCATTGTACATACCGCTCATGTTTTCTTCTTTTTGCTTTGTGTTTTGATGCTCCTTTGAATTTGTTTGCCACCGGGACGATGTCAAGCAAGTTTCGGGGAGTATATGTGTGGTTTGACTTGTGTTTTCTGATCTTATTTTCCCTTTAGCATCCTTGAGTCTTCATTACATGAAATTTTCCCTTTAGGATCCTTGAGTCTTCATTACATGAAAAATTGGTAAAATTTTTAAAATTTTTTCAAAGATGCATGTAGTTGCATTCATCTTGTTAAACATTTTAGGATTGAGTCTAGAATTTTAAAGCATCTAGGTTGCTTGCATTTGCATAAGGGGTTAAAGTTTTCTTAAAAAGGTGTTTTATACTCATGAATTGTTTCGATACCCTAGTTAGTAGTTCTCTAATGCTTTGCTTATACTTTGAAAGTAAGTTCTTACCATGCTTGGATCACTTGCTATGATTTTCGTGACTTGAATTGAACTCTCATGATTTGAAACTTGTCCTATAAGTGAAAACCTTAATCAGAAATTTCAATTATCATCCTTATGCATTTGAAAACGAACACATGGATTTTAAAATATTTAGGCTATCTTCTTCCTTTTACCATTCTTTGTGAGCCTAAGTAGAACTCCCACCTTGACCCTTACCCTTCTTTGAAGCCAAATTTTTCTTGTGTCACATCATTGTGAGGCCTTCTTTTTCGGTTTTGAACTTAGCGTAAAGTGTTAGGTTTAGGCGACATGATTGGGTTCTCATGTGATTGCTAGCTTTGCATTTTGAAGCTAGATATAGGCTTAGGATAAGTTTGGGGGATCATTGGGGTTGTTTTCATGTTTATATGTTCTCGGTTTCAAAAGAGTTTGGTATTTTAAAGAAAGAAAAAGGTTTTAAGTGAAAGGTTTGTGTTTAAAAATTTATATGCTCTAATAATTTCAGAAGGTAGCTCTCTCAAAATAAAAATAAAAAGAAAAAGAAAAGAGCCTAAGTGCCAAAATAAAAGAAAAAAAAAATATATATAAATAAGCAAGAGATCTACCAATAAGAAATATGTAAAGAGCAAATTGTTTTCAACTTTTTCACAAGCCTAAAAGAGTAAAAAAATGTTTTATGTTTTGAATTGGGGAATGCTAAGCTTTTGCTTTGAGAAAAGGGTAGACTCTAAGTGGTGAGTGAGGATAAAAGTTAATAAATGAGAGGGGTTTAGGATCATTGTTAGTTTACATGGGTAGATGAGAATCTGATCATGTATGCATCAATTGCCTTCAGCTTTAGCATTATGCATAAAGTTCTTGCCATTTTTGAGAAAAACCCTTGTTTAAAATGAAAACCCTTCTCAAATAAGATAATTTTATGATCATAGCCTGCGCCCTTAGCCAAATGTGTTCTGCTTTAAAATGCATAAGTTTGATTCATGGTTCGGATGTTAATGAATGTTAAAGGATGAGTTTCTTTGATTGTTAGGAATAGGAGAGTCATTATTTGAATTCCTTTGTGTGATGATTATGGCTAAGTTCTTTGGAGTATGAGTGTGTGCATAACATGTTAGAACTGTTAACTAGGACATTGAGATTGATTCATTTGAAAGGCACCTTTGCAAGAAGCTTAAACCCCCGTTCGTATTTAAAACCTCTCTTCCTTTCTTATTTTCTGTTGCTTGAGGGCAAGCAAGAAGTAAGTTTGGGGGAGTTGATGTTACTGCATATTGCATGTGTTTTGCATACATATTAGTTAGCTTTTCATGCATTTACATCACACTTTAGGCTAGATTGCATCACTTAGGGTCCTAGAGCATTCTCGCACCAGCATACGCATGTTCCTTGCATTTTGCATCATATTCAGGTTGTTTCCAGGTACTTTGGAGTCATGGAGTTCGTGAACGTGCTGAGGCTGGTATTGAGGTTCGTGGGAACAACAGATGCTTGCTAAGGACCAGAGATCGGGGAGCAGATCGAGCACGGCCGGTCGATCTAGACGAGATCGACCAGAAGATCGAGTAGCTCAGGCGATCTAAGGGAATTGATCGAGAAGAAGATCGAGTGAAGCAATCGATCAAATGGTACAGACGTAAATGACGCCATGCAGAGCGAGAGCCGGAGCGAATCCAGCACTCTATCTGACCAAAGATCGATACCAAGATCGGATGCAACACTCGATCCACCGAAGAAGATCGAGACCCAGATCGAGTAGAAGACAAGATGTCCGAAAGTGATCGAGAGCGCCGCTCGATCCCGAAGTCGATCTCTGTCCTTTCAACCAATTTTGGCATCTAGGGAAGGGGGGGACCATCAAGCGTTTTTGGCCCATTTGAGAAAGCGGCAATGATCTTTTACGAGGAGACTTTTTCATTCTTATCTTTTTATGCTTTTTCTCTCTGGTTTGGAGACGACCCACCATTGTTAGACTTTAAGCTTTGTTCTTGAATATTTTCGAATCGTTTAAGTTTTAAGTAATCGTTTTCATGTTCATCGCTTCATCTTTCATGTTTATTTCGGTTATTCTCATGTGTAGTGAGTAGTTTCATTTGGGTCTCGGGGTTGAGAGGATTCACGGGGTCTAAGGGGTTTTCAAGTTGGTAGATTTCTTGTTCATAATGGCTTTCTCTTCTAGGATGTTGAGTTCCTAAGGCTTAAAGACTCTCACGGCAAGATCTTTATGATCAGAGAGGTTTCTTTCCTTGACAGGATCCAGAGATCTCTGAAAATCACATCCTAGAGACTAGTTACCCTTTCCCAAAAGCCATGGAAGTTTAGGGGACTAGTTAGGCCGTGTGTTTGAAATCTGATGTCATTGCCCTACAACCTCTCTTTCCACCAGAAGCCATGGGTTTGGAGGGGAGGATGAAGGAGTGATCCATACCGAAAGCCACGGATGGATCTTGTTTTCGTTTTCAAGGTTTATGGAATCTCACAAAGTGAGTCGATTTAAAGTTTTCAATACCGACTTGGACCCTTGAAACCCCGGACCATGAATCTCAACCCTAGACCCTTCTTTCCTATCATTCTTACATCTTCGTCAATCATTCGCTTGATATTCGTAGCATCCTGGTCATTAGTTTCATTGCACTTGCATTTTTAGACGAGATCAATCGTTGTTGCTCGATCTAGTGGTCGATCCTGTGATCGATCCACTAGTCGATTTTTAGTAATTCACAGCTTTGCATTTTAATTATTCTGTTTGTTCCTCATGGTGGTTTAATCATTCCTGGTAATTTTAAAATAGTTCTGCATTCCATTTGGCTGCTGCATATAGTTTTCAGGATTTTTACGAAATCGCCTGTCATTTGCTTAGCTTTACATTGCCCTTGCATTCTCTCTGACCTTTCTAGCTTCTAGGAATGGATTGACACTTTCTTGCACACTGTACAACAATCTGGTATGCATTTGAGTTTTGATAGCCTGATTGCATCCTCAACCCTTGCAAAAGAAAGTAGTTATCAAGACCTCATCTAGATCGACCTACCTAGCTCGATCTTTCTCTCGATATCGGTCCCCTTGCTAAATGGCTGAGTTCTCCCAACTGTCCACTCTTTTGTCAAAGCCAGCTGTAGATGATCCTCTTGTGCTAATTCCTCAAGCAACTCATCAGCCAATTCATCCAAAGTTTCAATGTAGAACGCTTGTCCACCAATCGTTGGCTTCTTCAGGACTTCATTGATGTCAAAGTTCAGCTTGATGTCTTTGCCAAGGTGTAGAGAAATCGTGCCATTCTTCACGTCTATGATGGCTCCAGCAGTTGCTAGAAACGGTCTACCAAGGATTAGAGGATCTCTTGGTTCCTCATCCATTTCTAGCACTACAAAATCTGTTGGCACATTAACATTGCTGATCCTCACGGGTAAGTCCTCAAGCATGCCTACAGGGAGCCTCATACTTCGATCAGCCAGAATGAGTGAAATTATACACTCCTTAAACTTGGTGAAGCCTAGCTTTTTGGCAATGGAGTGAGGCATAAGGTTAATGCTTGCACCAAGATCACATAAGCAGCTTTCAAACTTCAAAGGGCCTAGTGCACAAGGTATAGTGAATGACCCCGGATATCCTAGCTTCTTTGGAGCTATCTCCTTGTGGATGATTGCACTGCATTCTTGACTCAATACCAAGACCTCGTTACTCTCTTTCTCCTTCTTAGAAAGAGTATCCTTCAAAAACTTGGCATATTTTGGCATCATAGCTAAGCAATCAACCAACGGCAGTTTGATCTCAACGTTCCTTATGTGCTTCTCAAACAAGGCTTTCTGCTTCTCAATCAACTGCTTCTTGAAACGTCCAGGGAAGGGGAGCTTCGGTTTGTAAGGTGGAGGCACGAAAGATTCTTTCTCCTTGCTAACTTTCTCCACTTTTGTTCTCTAAGACCTCTTCCTTGCCTTTCTTTGGCCTTGCAATGTAGACATTGTCAAACGTGATCTCTTGATCATTTGAGAGATTACTCTCCCCCTCTTGAATCACAATGTCCTCATTGTCTTCAGGTAGAGACTGTGGTGGTAGCTTTTTCCCACTTCTTAAAGTGATCGCATTGGCATACTCCTTAGGGTTTGTCTCACACTTCCCGGCTAAGCTACCTTGATCGCTTGAACTGGCTTTTCCTTTCTCTAGCTGGCGAATCTTGTTGTTCAAGTTGGTGATTTGTGTAGATACCTCAGTAAGAGAAGAGTCCAGCCTATTGTTCATATCAACAAATTTCTGATTTGTAGTTGCTTGTCCTTGAAGTAACTATTGGAACATAGCTTGTACCGGATCTTGAGGTGGCGGTTGAACTTATTGCTGCTGAGGCACGACACCAGGAGGGTAGCCTTTGTTCACTTGTTGTTGCTGGCCTTGGAAGTTGCCTTTGTCTTTTCCCTTGGTACCCACTGTTTTGTGTAAACCCACCTTTGTTGTAAGGAACAAAAGATTTTCCTTGTTGTGGAGGGTACACTTGATCCTTAGGGTTCTCCACATTGGTACTCCCAATGCCTTGCTTTATCCCCAAGTGAAAAAAGGAAAAAGCCTAAGCTTGAAGCTGTCCTCCGAGATCCCATTGATCTTGATCATTCCACACACTTGCTCAATGTTGTTTAAATGCTCCAAATGATCCTCCATTGCAAGTCCATGGAACTTGTTGTTCTGCACCATTGAGACAAAGCCTGGCTTGATCTCGAAGTTGTTGTTTTGCACCGGTGGTGGAGTGATGCCAAAACGGTTGTGATGAGTGTTTGGTGCATCACCCGCACCAATGATCCTTGGTTGCCTTGGGGCGTGGTTGGGGTTTCCATTACCCCTTCCAGCAGCAGCACGGTGAGTTGGAGCCTCAGCTTGGTCTTGCTCAAACATGACCTCAAAATCAAGAATATCCTGTTGCAATATCTCCTCAAAGTCTTGTGCTTGTTCTCTTGCCCTTCTTAGCCTTGCACTTCCAAGTTGATGAATATTGTCTAGAGGTTGTAGTAGATTGTTGTCACCACTAGACCTCAGATTCATGTACCGGAGAAGACAAGTAGGAAGGTAGATAGATTAGTAACCAAGGTAAAAATAAAGACTTAGTCTCTACTAAGCTCCAAATCCTAATACTTTCAAACTAAACCCAAGTTGGCAACGACGCCATTTGATAACTAGGTTTTTAAGGTCTAGTTTGAATCAAAGCCTAAAGCACGATATAGTTGTAGTATAGTGCAAGAGGTGTCAATCCAGCTCGGGTTGTCTTGAAAGATACTAAGAATGCAAGAGCTTTATAAAGCTAAGTGAAAACCGGATTAATTAAGGAGAAAATCTGTTAAAACTAAATGCAACTACTAAATGACCGCAAAAATTATTTTAAAATCCTTACTGATGGGTTAAACAACTACTAGATGACTCCTAAGAATTTAAAATGCAAAGCTACTGGTTTTAAAAATTTGAACACTAAAGGCAGACAGAAAAGGAAAGTCCTAACAACCTAGGAAATGACTTTTAAGAAACTAAGACAAAAGATGCAAACTTTAGAACTAGGAAATGATGACTTTGAGTTTTAAGATGCTAAAAGTTGATTCAAGGTTGAGGGTCATGCTTAAGAGGGTTCAAGATTCAAGCTTTGGGTTTGAAAACATAGATCTACACATTTGAGTGCTATCTCTAAGCCTTGAAAAACTATAGCTAGATTTATCCATTGCGTGTGGTATAAATCCATTAAACCCCTTATTCACCCCAACCTTAAACCCATAAATGACTTCTCACTACACATGATTAAAACACACGAAAATGCAAAGGAAGAAAAGATATACATGATTAAACTACTAAGCAAGAGAGATTTAAGAGAAATACTTAGATTAAAAACAGATTAAAGTTCTACAAAATAAGAAAAGCTTAAAAAGTAAACAATGGCGGTTTTTCAAAGCATAAAGATTTCTCGAACACTGAACAAGAAGGAGACAATATGTATTGTTCTGCCTCGCTCCGAAAATAGGGTAGACAAGGGAAATCCCCCCCCACTAAAATCTAAAACATGAGCTGTCCGGATAAGGTTCCGAGCTCGATCGGAGCAGTCGATCTCTTCCACGATCATTCTCGTAGAACGTCTTCTCTCGCTCGATCTTCGGGTCGATTCGGTAGGGTGGATCGAGTGCTTCGATTGATCTTCTGGTCGATCCTTGGATGTTCGAGTCGTGACTTTGTTCTGCTCCTCGTTCTTCCCGGGCCTAGTTCTGTGTCCGTACTCACGTTCGATCACTTTGGTCGATCTTGATCTCGATCCTCTTCCTTGAAACGACCCGAGTAACTCGATCATCTGGTCGATCTGCGCCTCGATCCCGGTTCTTTTGCTGCATGGCTGAGTTCCTCCACGTATCCATAGACTCCCTTTCGATCCTTAGCATGTCCACACACCCTCCATAGCTCCAGTGAATCCAAAACAACCTGAATATGATGCAAGAATGCAAGAAATATGCAAAATGCTAATGCAAAGTGTTCTAGGACCTAAAATGAGATAAATGGTGCAAACTAGCCTATTATGAGAGATGTATGCATGAAAACTACTCTAAATGCATGCTAAATATGCGAAATATATGAGTATATCATGTATCAACTTTGATGCCCTATACACTGCCCGGTACAAACCCATCTTGGTGTATCGAGGTCTTCCTGGTTGATATACTTCTCTTTACGCCTTGCTTCTTCGGTATCGACATGAAGTCCTCGATATCCAGTCCGATACATGTCATATCGGCCAAGCTACATCGATATCCTGCTCAATATTGGTCCATTCGACCTTGTCCTTCTCCTTGCTCCACTCCTACCTCACACCCAGTGCACCACTTGGTCTCCAAACACCTTCTAGTACCTGTATAAAACTCCAAATGCAAACAGAATGCAATGCAACACCTAAAACTACACTAACTCATAAATGTATGCAAATGGGACAAGAAGAAGAAAATTATAAATGTTAAAAGACCAAACTAGTGGTGAATGCATGTTAAGATGGTATAAATACTGGAGATATCAATTACCCGTGGTCTTTATCTGCACCGCTCCTTCACCTGTTGTGACATGACGGTATGTTGGTCTTTCTCCATCTTCTATTGTACCTGTCATTCTTTTATTTTCCCTCAATCAAAACAACCCAACCATGAAACATTAATGAAAATAAAAGCATGAAAATAAGAAAAAGGATAAGGTTGGGGTGCCTCCCAAGAGCGCTTGTTTAACGTCACATAGCTTGATGTTTCCTAGCCGCTTAGGTTCGGGTGGGATCACGGAGGAGGAGTGAATCTTTCTCCCCCAGTTGGTATCGTTCACTGGCCAGGTAGGGCTTCAACTATGGCCATTCACTGTTTAGTCTGCCCCTTCCTTCGTGATCAACGCTACACCTCCATACGGTAGAACTTCCTTAACAGTAAAAGGTCTGGACCATCTAGACTTGAGCTTACCAGGGAACAATTTCAAGCGCGAGTTGTAGAGCGACACCTCGTCTCCTAGTGCAAAGTGCTTTGGTCTTTGTCTTTTCTTGGTAGAGAGGGGAACTCTCAAAGGCTTCTATTCAGGTCTCTCTAAGCTCGTGTAGGTTAATCAGTCGCTTCTCTTGTTCTGTTTTGATGTCAAAGTTAAACAGCTTGATTGCCCACAAGGCCTTATACTCCATGGGTAAGTGACAAGCCTTCCCATAGAGGAGTGCAAATGGTACAGTGACCGATAGGGTGACTGGTATGGTGCTGATCGATAGGGTGACCGGTATGGTGCTTGACCGATGGCTTTTCTGATAAATCCTATCGGTCACATGTTTGACCGATACAGTGACCAATATACATCCGGGTGTTTCCTATCAGTCACTATCTGATCGATAGTGTGACCGGAATGCAACCGATGCATTTCCATCGGTCACTACCTTTTCCCTATCGATCAGGACTGACAGATAGGTAGACCGATGCATCTTGCTCCACCACTATCTATCACCTCATGACCGGTAGGGTCTGTATCGGTCTGGTCTTAGCCGATACGATGACAGATAGCAGCCAGGATGCATCTGTTCTTGCTTCCCAAACTTATAACAACTTGCCTGTTTAACGTCCTTAGCTTGACTTTCCTTGGTTGATCACTCTTGTGGAGGTTCCTCAAGGTTGATGTCTACTTCATCTCCAAGAGACTCACTTGCCATGTATGGCTTCACCCTGTGCCCATTCACTGTGAAGTCTTCTCCATCCTTGCTAAACAAAGTCACAACTCTATATGGCAACACTTCCTTGATCTTGAATGGACCTGACCATCTTGACTTCGGCTTTCCAGGAAACAACCTCAACCTTGAGTTGAATAACTGCACCTGATCCCCTGCCTTGAAGTCCTTATCTTTGATCCTCTTGTCATGGAAAGCTTTTGTCCTCTCCTTATAGATCCTGAAACTCTTAAAAGCTTCAAGGCGGTTTTCCTCTAGCTCATGCAAGTTGATGAGTCTCTTTTCTTGAGCTGTCTTGATGTCAAAATTCAGCAACTTTTTGCCCACAAGGTCTTATATTCCAGCTCAACAGGCAGATGACAGGACTTCCCATAAAGGAGTGAGAAAGGAGTTCTGCCAATTGCTGTCTTGAAGGCTGTCCTGTAAGCCCACAAAGCATCATCAAGCTTATTTGACCAGTCCTTTCTTGTAACACCAACTGTTTTCTCTAAGATGGCTTTGATCTTTCTGTTAGACACCTCCACTTTGCCACTTGTTTGAGGATGGTAAAGAGTGGCAACCTTGTGCTTAACACCATTCTTCTTGAGCAAACTCTCAAAGACCTTGTTGATGAAATGACTGCCACCATCACTGATCACACACCTTGGAACACCAAACGTTAGGAAGATAATTGTCTTCAAAAGCTTTAGCACAACTCTAGCATCATTTGTTGGACTGGCAATGACTTCAACCAATTTTGACACATAATCAACAGCCACAAGGACGTACTTGTTCCCATAGGAGGAAGGGAAATGTCCCATAGAGTCAATCCCCCACACATCAAACAGATCCACTTCATGAATAGAGTTTGGAGTCATCTTATCTCTCTTGGAGATGTTTCCCTTTCTTTGGCATGCATCACATGAGGAGATGTGAGCGTGGGCGTCCTTGAACAGACTAGGCCACCAAAAACAATCTTGGGGACCTTGGAGGCTGTCTTGAATGATGAAATATGTCCTCCATAGGCTGAGCCATGGCAATGATGCAGAATTCCTGAAACTTCTTCTTCAGCTATACACCTTCAGAACAACCCATCATTCCCTCTTTTGTACAGATAAGGCTCATCCCAAAAGTAATGGGTGACATCTCTTAATAACTTCTTCTTCTGGTGTGAGTTGAGGGTTTGTGGTATCTGCCCAATAACTAAGTAGTTCACAAAGTCAGCATACCAAGGCAGTTTGTTCTCTTCTATGCTTTGCACTTCAGCTGCCTTCACTCCTAAAGCATGCAGCTGTTCC
Source organism: Thlaspi arvense (assembly GCA_911865555.2). Lineage (NCBI taxonomy): Eukaryota > Viridiplantae > Streptophyta > Magnoliopsida > Brassicales > Brassicaceae > Thlaspi > Thlaspi arvense. The sequence goes on from OU466863.1 coordinate 40,167,960, forward strand.
TCTGGTAGAGTATCATTGATTGGGACAAAATCATATATTCTCAGTCTTGACAGGTGATCAGCAACTCCATTTTCAATGCCTCTCTTATCCACAATCTCCATGTCAAATTCTTGCAAGAGGAGGATCCATCTAAGAAGTCTTGGCTTGGTGTCTTTCTTGGCATAGATGTGCCTTAGTGCAGCATGATCAGTGTAGACTATTACTTTAGAACCCACTAAGTAGCTTCTGAACTTCTCAAATGCAAAGACAACTGCTAGGAGCTCCTATTCAGTTGTTGCATACTTTGATTGAGCCTCATCCATTGTTCTGCTAGCATAGTAGATAACATGAAGTTTCTTGTCTACTCTCTGCCCCAAGACTGCTCCAACAGCATAATCACTAGCATCACACATGATTTGAAATGGCAAATCCTAGTTTGGAGCTTGGACAATTGGCGCTGATACCAGAGCTTGATTGAGGGTGAGGAAGGCTTGTAAGAACTACTTTCAAACACAAACTCTATCTCCTTACACAACAGTCTAGTCAAGGGTCTTGCAATCTTTGAAAAGTCCTTGATGAATCTCCTGTAGAAACCATCATGTCCCAAGAAGCTTCTGATTCCCTTTACTATATTTGGAGGCTCTAAGTGCAGCATCACATCAATCTTTGCCTTGTCCACAACAATTCCCTTCTCGGAAATCTTGTGACCCAACACAATGCCTTCTTGAACCATGAAATGGCATTTCTCCCAATTCAGAACCAGCTTAGTCTCTTCACACCTTTGTAGAACCTGAGAAAGATTGGACAAGCAGACATCAAAGGAGGATCCATAGACACTGAAGTCATCCATGAATACCTCCACCATATCTTCAAGAAAGTCAGAAAAGATAGAAGTCATACAGCTTTGAAAGGTAGCATGAGCATTGCGTAAACCAAAAGGAATTCTCCTATAAGCAAATGTTTCATATGGGCAAGTAAATGTAGTTTTCTCTTGATCATTAGGATGGAACCTGTAGCATCCGTATTCGAGAAAATTTGAATGATCGAACCGGACATGGCATTGTCCGAGGAATGATCGAGCCAAGGACAAATATTGGCTGGGAACTGGGAGTTTCAGATTATAGTCGGGTGATGACTGGGAAATAGTCAGATGGATGGCTGGGATAGCCGAGCCAGATGGACCATATCAGAGAGAAAATGGTCCAGTCCGTGAGAAAATGAGATTTATCCGAGTGAGAGTGAGGTTAGTCTGAGTGACAGTGGACTGTCTCCGAGGGAAAAAGGAAAACCTCCGAGAGGAAAAGAGGATTAGCCGAGGTGGGACAAGTTGTCCGAGAGAAAAGGAAATATCTGGGTGAAAAGTGAAAATACCTCGGATAAGGGCGGTTTATCCGAGAGTGAAGGGATTTGAGCCGTGGACCAAGTGTTTTGTCTGCTATTTTGTTGGTTTATCGCGCGGATGGTCAGTTGGTATAGGGAATAGCCGAGAGAATCTAATCGCTTCGGGATAAATCCTACTGGGACCAGGAAAACGTCGGTTAAGTCCGAGTTACCTAGGGTTTTGCGAGTATATAAGGATTTTTGAGACTTAACTCGAGGGTGTTGGGTTTATTTGAGCTAAATAAAGTAAAGATAGAGTTTAGTAGAGAGAAAACCCTAAGAAAAGCAGTTCATCCCGAGAATATCCGAGAGAGATTGAGCTATCGCCGAGCAGATCCGACCATCGCCGAGATAAACCGGTAAGCGACTGAATAATTCCCTAAGTATCTAGTTTCCATCAGATAACCTCGAGCTAATAGTCGTGTTTTGTGGGGTTTCCGAGGGTAAACAGAGTTTGGCTCGGAGAAAGGTGAACGGATCGAGAGATAGTCGAGGAGAAAGGGATCGGGTTGTACCGAGATCCAAAAGATTCCTAGGGTGATCGGATATCTTCGTTTCCACGCGGATTTCATCGGGATTTCTTCTGACCAATCTGTTTCAAGCCTTATTTAAGGTGAGTGCATGACTATGGCTGGTGTCTACGATCGTTCGATTGCTAGGGTTGAATGTTTTGCATGTTTGATTGTGAGATTGTCATGTTGTGTGTTTAGAACTGTTAAGCGATTATGTGTTATGGTATTGTGAGGTGTTTACCGTGGAATAGATGATGTCTAGCTAAACTCAGGGTAATCCGGATCATGTACTAGCTTAGGGGATGTGGGATTCTCACTGAAGTAGACATGGATCTTAAAAAGGGATTGATCTTGGGTGGTTAGGTTAGATGATCATGGTCGTTTGATATATATATGTTATGTCTATTGTGAATTGATTGTGTGGGATGTTGAATCCGATAGTATGAATGCGTGATTGGTACTGACCAGGTGTAAAGGGATGACCGTACTCACTAAGTATTTATCAAATTCTTATTCCTCTCTTCTTGAGTGTGCAGGTACTAAGCAGTAAAGGGAGCGAGACCAGGCGGCAGTGATGAACATGGATGGATCGGGGATCGGGTGTTTATTTATGTATAAGACGTGTGCTTTGTCTTATGAGTTTTGGGGTTAAGCGTTTTAGGTTGGTAGATGATATGATGTAATCTTTAGCGAACCATGGTGCTTTGTTTAAGTTAACCCCGAATCTTGTTAAGTGCTTTATTCAAGTTTAATGGAATGAAATGAGTTGTTTTTGAATCCGCTGTGTATTGGTTAATTGAAAGAAAAATATTAAAAATTTGGCTAAGTATAGAAACCAAACTGTTAGGATGTAGTGGGGCATGGCTGCGGTATAGTTTCCGGGTCGGGCTTCCACAAATTGGTATCAGAGCATTTTAACGCTTCTACGACTGAATGTTGGTGACTGCTGTTGTTTGCTTGTGTGGGATTTAAGGGGGTCCGATCCATTCTTCACTGCCAGGTCTCGCGGTTAGGTTGTTTGAGTTGTGTTGTAAAACACGTATTGAGTTAACTTTGGCTAACTGGGATTATTGTACTTGCAGATGGTTGAAACCAGAAGAACCGTGAGACACAATGGGAACCAGCAGGCTGCAGGGTCTGTTAACTCAGTAAACGGTGATGTTTCTGAGAGGGCAAGGGAAGCCGAGAGACATCCGAGAATGCAGCATGGAATGTTGCGGATGCTGTGAATGAGGCAGCGGGTGATGCAGCTAGTGCAGCGAGTTTGGCAGCTGGAATAGCTGGGAATGCAGTTGGGGTTGCTGCGAATGTCGCACCGGTGGGGTTAGAGGCTGTGCTTGGGATGTTGGCACATGGACTAGCTAGACTACCTGCGGTGGCTCCTGCTCCGGCGGTTGCAGCAGCACCACAAGTGGTACCACCAGTGGCGGTTAACGCGGATGTGGTTGGTGAGGAAGCGGACCAAGTGGAGAGGGTTCTGAGTTACCTCAAGGTTTTAGATCACATGGTGCCGTTGGAAACCAAGTTTTTTGCTGGAGGTTCTACACCGATTGAGGCAGATGAGTGATACAAGAGTTTTTGGGCTCTTGTTGTCAATCACCCAAGCTTGTACCAGCCAGTTGTAGTATAGCATAAGGTTTTTATCAATCCAAATGGGTTTTGTTGAAAGCAGAAGAGTTATGAGCAGAAATCTGTAAGTCAAGCAAGAACAGAAGAGCTTTTGTTGCCTAAGCAACCAATCTATCACTCTAGATGATCAAGCAACAAGGAGAACAAAGAAAGAAAGCAGTTTAAGCAAGATTATGCAAGTAAAACAGAGCAAAACAGGGCAAATCCGAAATATATCAAAAGAGAAAGCAAGTTCCTAGATGTGGTTATTGATTTTTGGGGGATCTAGAGACTAACTAAGGCTGTTTCAAACAACATTGATCAAGCAAACAAGCTAGCAATGGTGATTCCTAGACATAGAGTTCACAATCAAGCAAGCTAGATCCAATCTCTTGTAAAATAGCCCTTTGCTAAACATCTTAACAAGAACTAACTCTCATTAGTGCTAAAACATTCAACAAGCATTAATAAACAACCCTATTCAAGTCAAAATGCTCCTCAAACAATCAATCTCTTGAGCCAAGGCCAGCAAATCCTCTATTACACAAGATCAGCATTTGATCAAACACTTGGTGGGCATAAGAGAAAGCTCAAATTCTAGATAAGTGTGATCAAGACAAATATAGTTTAAGAACAGATTAATAGAGAGGAACCCATATACTGAAGCACTAAACAAGCCTTAATCAATCCCTAAATCCCCTTAATCTACCACATCTAAGAACCCTAAGCAAAAACCTCACTAATACTCATGTTTAACAACAAATCACAAGAGGAAAAGATGCTAATCATGACTAAAAGAGAGATTAAAGAAAGATTAAAAGCAAATACCAACTTATATTAATTAAAGCAAATGATTTGTCTTACAAACTCAAAGAAAATGCTTAAGAACAGTAGATTGACATCACTCCTCGAAAATACAGAAAAGGGGCTATTTATACCCAAAAGAGGGAAGTCCTAAAGTAATGGCAAAAGTGTAAATAAAACAGCCTCGGACTGGGTTTGTATCGATCAGTTGTATCTATCAGGGCTTGATTGATACGGATCATATCGATCTGGAGATTGAGCGATACAGTGACCGAAATTAACACGACACGTTTGTATAAATCACTCATGATCGATACTCATGATCGCTACACTTTGTATCGATCACCCTTGATTGATACTCTTAGTCGATACTGTTTGTATCGATCACTCATTGATCGATAGCCTCCGTATTCTGACCGAAAAGCTCTGCAGAGGTCGTCTGCCTTGGTCCCTTTTGTTCCAGCTAGCTTCCTGGATCATCCTCAAAGCTCCTCCAAGCTCATTTTCGCTCCATAAGCACCTAAAAACATCCATAATGCAAGAAAAATGCAAACTATATCCTAAATGCAACCTAAGTCTAAAAAGAGAAGAAAATGGGACAAAAACTAAGGAAAACATGCAAAAGAGAACCAAAATATGTACTAAATGCAAGCCTAACTGGTGTAAATAGAAGAGATATCAACACCCCCACACTTACCTTTTGCTTGTCCTCAGGCAAATAAGAACAAATGAGAGAGCGAGGTTTGAAGGTGGGCATTCAGATTCCAAGAGTGCAAAGGTAAAGAGATGGTATCAATGCTTAAGTGCCTAGTTGTAGAATGCAAAAATAATCAGCTATACTTTAAAGAACCTAGCCATGCTCATCATGTTTCAAAATGAACTCAAATCTCAACTTAGGCAAATGCTCAAATCAACCAACTCTTTAACATTCAATGAAGATCAGAACATGAATCATGCTTATGCAAATCAAGTGAAGACATTTGGTTTAAACGGTAAGGTCATGAGATAAAAATGATCTCATTTTAGCAAAGGGTTATTAAACACAAAGGATCACACAATGAAAAAGATTCCATCGTAGGCAAAATGCTAAAGGTAAAAGCACAATTATGCATGCAACTCCCAGCTCCCTTCTATCCAAAGATGAATCCTAAGCATTTCTAAACCCAAAGTGAATGATAACGATGATTTTATGTCTATAGCAGCAATGCAATGCAAGCAGTAGGTTATCAAAACTCAAGCAGCACACAGTCGTGGTATAGTGCAAGAGGAATCAATCCAACCTAGGAGCTAGAAAGTGCAATGAGAATGCAAGGATCATGTAAAGCGAAGCAAATGATGAACGGTTTTGTAAAAAATCCTAAAAACTAGATGCAACGGTCAAATGCAAAGCAAAACTATTTCAAAAATACTAGAAACGAGTGAACTACCACGAGGAACAGACGGAATAATTAAAATGCAAAGCTATGAATTATTAAAAATTGACTAGTGGATCGACCACTGGATCAACCACTAGATCGAGCAACAACGATCCAACTCGTCTAAAAGTTCAACAGAAATGAATCTAATGACCAGGATGTGAACAGATAGCAAGCGAATGATTAACAGAGATGTGAAAATACTAAGAAAGAGGGTCCAGGGTTGAGATTCATGTTCAAGGGTCTCAAAGGTTCAAGCTTGGTTTGAAAACTTTAGATCTACTCACTTTGTGAGATTCTTTAAGCCTTGAAAATAAAACAAGATCCATCCCTGGTGTGTGGTATGGATAACTCCTTCATTCTCTCCTCCAGACCCATGGCGTTTGGCGGAAAAAGAGATTGAAGGGCATAAAACATAGATTTCAAATACACGGCCTAACTAGTCCCCTAAACTACCATGGCGTTTGGGAAAGGTAGACTAGCCTCTAGGATTCGATTTTCCAGGACCTCTGGATCCTGTCAAGGTAAGAGGCCCTTTTGATCTTAGAGATCTTGGCGTGAGACTCTCTAAGCCTTAAGCACTTGAAATCCTAGAAGATAAGGCAATGAAGAACAAGAAAACACCAAGCATTTAAAACCTTTTCAACCCCTTTGAATCCTCTCAACCCCAAAACCTGAAAAGACTACTCGCTACACATAAACTAAACCGAACAAAGCATAGAAGACGGTCAAGTAAACATGAAAAATGATTGCTTTAAACTTAAAAGATTCAATATCCAAGAACAAAGCAAGAAAAAGCTTCAAGGTCTAACAATGGCGAAATCGCCTTCGAACAGAGAGAAAAACTCGAAAAAGATAAAGTGAAAACGTGTGTCAAAAGCAGGATCGCCGCCTTCCCAAAATGGGCAAACAACTCGATGGTCCCCCCCTCGCTAGAAGCCAAAAACGGTTAAAGTAGTTTGGAATCGAGCAGGAGGCTCGATCTGGCTCTCGATCTTCAGCTGGGATCGTGTGACTTTGGTCGATCTCTGAGTCGATCTTGTGCTGATCTGGTTGGAAGCTCGATCCGGTCCTCGATCTGCATGGCGTCATTTACGTCTGTACTTCAGATCGATCTCCTGTCTCGATCTTGGTCTCGATCCATTTCCTTGCATCGACTCGGCTAATCGATCTTCTGGTCGATCTCATCTAGATCGACCTGCCTTGCTTGATCTACTCCTCGATCTTGGGTCCTTAGCATGCAATTCTGATCTCTCCAAGTCTCCATGAACTTCCTCACGAGCCTTAGCACGTCCACGAATCCTCCATAGCTCCAATGTAGCCAAAAACAACCTGAATGCGATGCAAAATGCAAGAAACATGCAAGTGCTGGTGCAAAAGTACTCTAGGACCTAAAGTGATGCAAACTAGCATAATATGCAAGGTAAATGCATGAGAAACTATCTTATATATATGCAAAACACATGAAATATGCAGCAATATCAACTCCCCCAAACTTTCCTTTTGCTTGCCCTCAAGCAAACAGAATTCAAGAAAGGAGAGATGTTTTAAAACAAACGGGGGTTTAAGCTTCTTGCAAAGGTGCCTTTCAAATGAATCAATCTCAACGTCTTAGTTACTAGTTCTAAGATGCGATGCACACACTCATACTCCAAAGAGCTTAGCCATACACATCACACAATGAATTTCAAATCATGACTCTCCTATTCCAAACAATCAAAGAACCTCATCCTTGGACATTCATTAATGATCAAACCACGAATCAAACTTATGCACTTTAAAGCAAAACACATTTGGCTAAGGGCAAAGGCTATGAGCGTAGAATGATCTCATTTTAAAAAGGGTTATACAATGCAAAGGGTTTCTCTCACGAATGGTATGAACTTTATTCATAATGCTAAGGGTAAAGGCAATTGATGCATACATGATCAGATTCTCATCTACCTCTACGCTAATCAATCATCCTAAAACCCTTCTCATTTCTTTTATTTTAAGCTCACTCACCCTCTTAGATACTACTCTTATAAATAAAGCATTAGCTTAGTAAACCCCAAATCGAAATAGAAAACATCTTTACTCTTTAGGCTAGTGAAAAGGCTTGAAAATATTTTAGCTCCTTATTATTTTTTTTTTATTGATAGCTCTCTATTCTTTCTTTTTCTTTTCTTTTCTTTTCATTTGGCTCTTAGGCTCTTTTCTTTTTCTTTTTATTTTTCTTGAGAGAGCTATCTTCTGAAATACTTAGAGCTTTATACATTTTGAAAACAAAGCCTTTCGCTTAAAACCTTTTAATCACTTCATTTACCAAGACTTTTTGAAAACCGTAAGCATATAAACAAGAAAGCTGTCCCATCAAACCCCCAAACTTATCCTAAGCCTATAACTAGCTTCAAAATGCAAAGCTAGCAATCATATGAGAACCTAATCATGTCGCCTAAACGTAACACGTTATGCTAAGTTCAAACCGAAAAGAGGCCTCACAATGATGTCACACAAGAATACTTGGCTTGGAAGAAAGGTAAGGGTGATGGTGGGAGTTATACTTAGGCTCACAAAGAGTGGTAAAAGGAGGAAGAGAGCCTAAATATGTATAAGATCCATGTGTTTGATGTTATTGCATATTGCATACATTTTGCATATTCATTAGTTAGTTTTCATGCATTTGTATCATGTTTTAGGTTAGATTGCATCACTTAGGGTCCTAGAGCATTCTTGCATCAGCATATGCATTTTTTTTGCATTTTGCATCACATTCAGGTTGTTTCTGGCTGCTTTGGAGTCATGGAGGTTCGTGGGCGTGTGGAGGCTGATGTAGCAGTTCGTGGGAGCTCGGAAATATGCTAAGGACCAGTGATCGAGGAGCAGATCGAGCATGGCCGGTCGATCTAGGAGTTGATCGACCAGAAGATCGAGCCAACTAGGCGATCCAAGGAGAATGATCGAGACGGAGATCGAGTGAAGCGATCGATCAATCGGTACGAACGTAAATGACGCCATGCAGAGCGAAAGCCAGATCGAGTACACCACTCAATCCACCCGAAGATCGATACCGAGATCGGATGCAACACTCGATTCGCCGATGAAGATCGAGACCCAGATCGAGCCAAAGACACGATGCCCGGATGTGATCGAGAGAACCACTCGATCCAGTGGTCGATTTCTGTCCTTTCAACCGTTTTTGGCTGTTAGCGAAGGGGGGACCATTGGCTTGTTTGGGCATTTTAGGCAAGGCGGCGAGATGCTTTTTCGATAACTTTGAGATCCTTATCCTTTTCTTGGATGTTTTCTCTCTCGTTTTACGAAGAACACCATTGTTGAACTCGTTTTCTTTTGAAGCTTTTGTATTCGAATCTTTATCGTTTAATCCTTTTTCATGTTTATCGTCTCATTTCTTCTTCTTTGCTTGATTTACTCTATGTGTAGCGTGTAGTTTACTTTGGGTTCGGGGTTGAGAGGATTAAGGGGTAGAAAAGGTTCGATCTTGGTTTGTTTTCTAAACGTTTTAAAGGCTATCTCTTCTAAGGTGTTGAAAGCTTAATGCTTGAAGACTCTCACGCCAAGAGCTTCATGATCCGAGAGGTTCCTTACCTTGACAGGATCCAGGAGCCTCGGAAGATCACACCTTAGAGACTAGTTACCCCTTCCCAAAAGCCATGGAAGTTTGGGGGACTAGTTAAGCCATTACTTGAAATCTGTTTTCCTTGCCTTTCGACCTCTCTTTCCACCAAAAGCCATGGGTTTGGAGGAGAGGATGAAAGAGTGATCTATACCGAAAGCCACGGATAGATCTTGTTTTGCTTTCAAGGCTTAGAGATCCTCACCAAGTGAGTCGATCTAAAGTTTCAAACCCAAGATCGATCCTTTGAAACCCTTTACATGAATCTCAACCCTAGGCCCTTTCTTTTAGAATCTCTAAGTCTATTTTCATCTTTCGCTTGTTATCTGATAGCATCCTGGTCATTAGATTTGTTGTTCTTACAGTTTTAGACGAGATCGATCGTTACTGCTCGATCTAGTGGTCGATCTCGTGGTCGATCCACTAGTAGAATTTTAACAATTCGAAGCTCTTTCCTTTAATTAATATGTTTGTTTCTCGTGGTAGTTGCTTCCTTTCTAGTATTTTTAAAATAGGTTTCGCTCTGTTTAGGTTGCTGCATCTAGTTTTTAGTTAATTTCTTATAAACTGTCTCATTTTGCTTAGATTTGCTTAGGACCTTGCATTCTTTGTGCATTCTCTGCCTCCTAGAAGTGGATTGACACTCTCCTGCTTGCCTTACTACAACATTGCGTGCATTAGAGTTTTGATAACCTCTCTGCTGCATAACACGAGCTAAGAAACCGTTTATCAGTGTTCATTTTCAAATGCATAAGAATGATATTTAAAAATTCAGATTAGGGTTCTCACTTATTAGGACTAGTTTCAAATCATGAATGTTCAATTCAAGCCACGAAAATCAAAACAAGTGATCCAAGCATGGTAAGGACTTACTTTCAAAGCGTGAGCAAAGCATTAAAGAACTACTAACTAGGGCATTGAAACAATTCATGAGCTTAAAACACCTTTTTAAGAAAACTTTAACCCCTTATGCAAATGTAAACAACCTAGATGCTTAAAAATTCTAGACTCAAACCTAATAAGTTTAACAATGTGAATGCAACTACATGAATTTTTTTGAAAATTTTTAAAACTTTTACCAATTGTTTTGGTCTTTTCTATGCCTTAGAAGCAATGAAGACTCAAGGGATGCAAAGAGAAAATAAAAGCAAAATAAACATGTCAGATAACACACACACTCCCCCAAACTTGAATGACATCGTCTCAGTGGCAATCAAATTCAAGAGAGTTAAAAAACACAAAAAAGTAAAAAAATATGAGCGTTATATACAATGGAAGGTTGTTGGTACCTCGGATCTAGTCTCGGCTGGAACTTGAGGACGTTCCAGACGAACTAGATACTATGGCTTTGCCTTTGGAGGCTAGTTCTTGGAGAGAGAGACGCGCCGGCTGGATGTTGCTTCCTTGAGTCTCACGGATGACAAATCCACCGGTTGAAAGCCTCCTCTTCTCGGGCTGTTGAACCTCCTCACTTGCAGCCTGCTTTGGCGAAGCTCCTTGAAGCGCCTTGACTTTCTTGGCAAGCTTTTTTATGACTTCGCTTTGCCATTTGTTGATCTTCCTTTGCATCTCCACAACAGAAGCAAAGAAGTTTTCTGTCTTGGTCTGCGGCTCAAGGTCGAGCTTAGGGAGGACAAAGGCTTCGGGCATCTCATCATCCGTGGCAGGAGACTCCGATCTTGGCCGAGTAGCTTGGCGAATGGCGGCTGTGACTCCTAGAAGAGCCATACACTCCTCTACGCTTGGGAGAAACTCGATGTTCCCAACTCCCAACAGCTCGGTTTCGGTCTTGTTTGGCAGGATACACACCCTCTTCTCATTCTTCGCGTCAATGAATAGGTATTCAAAGAAACCCTCAGCTGGCATGCGTCCCAAGCTGTCCCTATTCCTTAGGTATGTCTCGTCCATGAAAGCTCTATCCGGAACGGGAGTAAAGTTCTGAAGCGGGACACCGGCTTGCACGAACAAAGGTGTGAGGAAGCCTTCAATTAGTGACGAGCTTGCCTTGCACCTCAAGGCATACGCCTTGTATTTCACCAATGAAGCAGCCAGGATGCATCCGTAGTTTACGTCATCTCCGAGCTGGTCTTCCAACGGCTCATCATTCTCATCCGGGTGACACACGAGATGCTTGATGCCTTGGAACAAGAAGCAAAGCTCCGTCTTGGGGACCGTGGGGGCTACTGACCGTCCGCTAAAGGTGTTGGCCATCAGCTTCAAAGTGTAACGCGGCACTGGTCTCCTCACCCTCTTGATCTTGGCGGTATTTGCCTTGTACTCATCGTTGGCTATGAGGTCCCAAAGATCATTTGCTTGAGTGAAGGAGGGAAACTCAACCTTCGTGGCAGCAGCATTGAGACCATAAGCTTGGCATAGCTTTGGGGTTGAGAGGCTGAACGCTTGACGTTTGATCTTAAAGGAGATGTGTCCTTGAGAAGCAGTTGGGACGTTCGGATTCTTGTACGCAAACTCCAAGGTGGCAAGGAAGTCAATTGTCACTTTGGGAAAGGTTGGTCAATCCATCCGTGACAAACACCGTAGCCCTATCTTCTGGAGGAGTTCATCAAAATCTCCCAATATCCCCATCTTAGACAGCAATCCTCTGTCCGCGAACTTAGTTGGCTCGAATCGAAGCCTTTCCAGCCGCTTCTTGTCTCGTTTCTCATCTTTACTCCAACGAACTCTCTCCTGAACAGCCACTTCTTGATTTTCTCCCTCTTGTGCTGTCTCCTCTCTTGTTCTTTTGGGAGCCATAGTGCCTGAAACAAGATTCTCAAGCAAGAGAATAAGCAAATCGGTGATTGTAGAGAGAAAGAGAGAAGCAAGAAAGAAAACTTATAACTAATACCTCAGAATTTTGGGGGATTTATAAAAATTATAGCAAGATAATAAAGAATATAGTGAAATCCAGAATTTTTACTGTCATCAAGCTAGTTTTTAGAAATTCAAACCGTCCTAGCATCTAAAACAGTTAAAGCGAATAAAAAGGGATTTTCTTGAAGATTTTCTTGAAGATTCGAAAACACCATTGCAAGAATTGAAAAAGGATGCTGTTAGCCTTTAGAAAACAAAGAACTCACATTCTCTTTTGCTCAAGAATTCGCAAAAAAAGAAATGAAAGAGTGTGAGAATAGTTGAAAACATATAAAGGCTAACAAAACACAAAACCGTGGGTAAAAGAAGTGGTTTCTGACACAAAGCTTGGTCAAGGCACACCTTTCATAGTCAAAGATTCCAGCCTTGACCAAGTTTTGAATTTAAAAATTAGAGGGAAAGTGGGAAAGAGAGAAGAGAAAATGTTACCTCGGCACGAGATCGAGTCCATTTGGTCGATCTAGGACTCGATCTCATGCCCATAATGGCTTGGATCGAGAGGGTTACTCGATTTAGGACTCGATACGTGTGGAATTGAGTCTTGGATCGATAACACCTCTCGTTCCTTGAATTTTTGGCACGACGGCTAAATCCTCGTGATCGAGCCATGTTCTCGATTTAGGGGTCGATTTGAGCTTGGATCCACCTCTCGTTTTCTTGAGTAGACTATTCGATCTAGCCTTGAGAATCGAGTGACTCATTCGATCCACCTCTCGTTTTCTTTTCAAGCTAAACGTATAAGGTGTTCATCCTCTCGTGATCGACTATGTCACACGATCTGTATACTCAATCTCGTCTAGATCGACTAGCTCCTCTCGATTCACTAGCTCGATCTAGCAAAGATCGAGTCAGGATCAGTCGATCTAGCACTCGATCTCTAGCCTATATTCGCCCCTTCTTACTCCTTTTGGATCTAAGATCATGCTCTGCAATCCCTTATACCTGTTCCTACAAACTCATAAGATAAAAACATAAAACTTAAAGAGAAATAAAGGAAAAATATTTACAAGATAGACATGGGAATGCCTCCCAAGTGCGCTTTCTTTAACGTCTTTAGCTAGACTTTACTTGGTTTAGGCAGATGGTGGGTCTTGGAGAAGCATTGAGGTCCTCTCCTTGTCAAATGCACTCGCCATGTATGGCTTAACTCTGTGTCCGTTCACTGTGAATGCATTCCCATTCTTGCCGACCAAGGTGACCGCTCCATAAGGCAATACCTCTTTGATCTCAAAAGGTCCGCACCATCGTGACTTCAGTTTTGCTGGAAAGAGCTTGAGCCTTGAATTGTAAAGCAGCACCAAACTCCCTTCCTTAAGCTCCTTGGGTACCAACTGCTTTTCATGAGCAGCCTTAGTGCGCTCCTTGTAGATCCTAGTGCTTTTGTAAGCATCTAGCCTTAGCTAATCAAGTTCGTGTAGCTGGATCAAGTGCTTCTCCTGAGCTGTCTTTAGATCAAAATTCAGCCGCTTCACAGCCCACAATGCTCTATGTTCCAGCTCAACGGGGAGGTGACATCCTTTGCCGTAGAGAAGAGTGAGAGGTGTAGTACCAATGAGCGTTTTGAAAGCAGTCCGGTAAGCCCACAAAGCATCATCTAACTTCACTGCCCAATCTTTCCGAGTTGTCCCAACTGTTCTCTCAAGTATTGCCTTAATCTGCCGGTTAGAGACCTCCACTTGGCCACTCGTTTGAGGAAGGTAAGGCGTGGCTACCTTGTGCTTCACGCCATACCTCTTTAAGAGGTTTTCAAACAACTTGTTGATGAAATGACTTCCTCCGTCGCTTATCACTACCTTGGGTACTCCAAACCTCGGGAATATGATGCTCTTAAAGAGCTTGATCACCACCTTAGAGTCGTTTGTAGGGGAAGCAATGGCCTCATTTAGAAACGTAGTTAACAGCTACCAATATGACCTTGTTGCCGTAGGAAGATGGGAAAGGCCCCATGAAGTCTATGCCCCATGTGTCAAACACGTCTACCTCAAAGATAGGAACCTGAGGCATCTCGTTCTTCTTCGTGATGTTCCCTGCTCATTGACAAGCTTCACAACTATTCACGAACACATGGTCGTCTTTGAAGATGGACGGGCACCAGAAATCGGCTTGTAAGGCCTTTGTAGCGGTTTTGAACGAAGCAAAGTGTCCGCCGTACGAAGAGCCATGGCAGTGAAAGATAATGTCCTTAGCTTCTTCCTTTGTAACACATCTCCTGTTTAAACTGTCCACGCCCCTCTTGTACAGGTAAGGCTCGTCCCAAAAGTAGTGGCCTGCGTCTCTCATGAACTTCTTCTTGTGATAGTTGTCAAGATGCGAAGGCTCTTCTCCATATGCCCAGTAGTTCACAATGTCAGCGTACCAAGGAAGATCCACTTCTTTGAAACTCAGAACCTCCTCAAACCGCCCTTCTAGCTTTCCACATACGGCTGTAATGATCATCATAAGTTGTTCTTCCGGAAGCGAGTCATCAAGAGGTAAGGCTTCATCACTCCTCAACCTGGAAATGTGATCAGCAACACCATTCTGTATCCCTTTCTTGTCTTTAATCTCCATGTCAAACTCTTGAAGAAGAAGTATCCATCTCAAGAGCCTTGGCTTAGTATCCTTCTTGGAGTAGATGTATCTAAGCGCCGCGTGATCTGTGTAGACAACGACCTTGGCTTCCACTAGATAAGCTCTGAACTTCTCAAAGGCAAACACTACTGCCAACAGCTCCTTCTCCGTAGTAGTGTATCTTGTTTGCGTGTCATCCAAGGTTCTCGAAGCATAGTAAATCACATGCAGCCGCTTGTCTTTTCTCTGCCCTAGAACAGCTCCCACAGCATAGTCACTAGCATCACACATGATCTCAAACGGTAGACTCCAGTCTGATGCTTGAACTATTGGTGCCGTGACAAGAGCTTCCTTAATGGTCTTGGAAGCCTGCAAGCACTCCTCATCAAAGACGAAGTCGGCTTCCTTGCACAACAGCCGTGTGAGAGGGCGAGCAATCTTGGAAAAATCCTTGATGAAGCGCCTGTTGAAGCCAGCGTGCCCCAAGGAACTCCTGATACCTTTGACATTAACCAGCGGCTCAAGACTCATCATGACCTCAACCTTAGCCTTATCAACCTCAATGCCCTTCTCTGATATCTTATGACCAAGCACGATCCCTTCCTTCACAATGATGTGCCATTTCTCCCAATTAAGCACCAAGTTTGTCACCTCGCAACGCTTTAGTACCTTGCAAAGATTCAACAAGGACGCACCATAGACTGTGAAGTCATCCATATACACTTCTACCATTTCTTATATTAGATCAGAGAAGATCGATATCATACACCGCTGAAACGTAGTCGGTGCGTTACACAACCCAAACGGCATCCTTCGATACGCGAAGGTGCCATAAGGGCATGTAAAGGTCGTCTTCTCCTGATCATTTGGATGGATTGGTATTTGAAAGAATCCACTATATCCATCAAGAAAGCAGTAGTAAGGATGATTACAAAGTCTTTCAACCATTTGATCAATAAAAGGCAAGGGAAAATGATCCTTTCTAGTAGCACGATTAACCTTCCTATAGTCAATACACATACGGTGCCCTGTAATAGTCCTCGTCGGTATAAGCTCATCTTTATCATTCTTAATGACCGTGGTCCCTCCCTTCTTAGGCACCACGTGTACAGGAGAAACCCACGTGCTGTCACTTATGAGATTGATCACGTCAGATTCTAACAGCTTAAGAATCTCTTTCTTAACAACCTCTTTCAAATTAGGATTCAAACGCCTTTGGTGTTCTATAGAAGAGGCTTTCTCATTATCTAAGTGAATCCTACGAGTGCAAAGCATTGGTGAAAGGCACTTGATGTCACTTAGAGAGTACCCAATGGCCATCCTATAATTTCTCAGCTCAGTTAGGAGCGAGTGCAACTCATCATCCCTTAAGTTTTCATTCACAATCACGGGATAGGTTTCGTTAAGCCCTAAGAAAGCATACCTTAGCCCTTTTGGGAGCTCCTTAAGGTCCACCTTTGGGGCTAGCAGCTCGTTCCAGTCCTCCTCGTGGCTCTTGTTGTTGTTTTCCTCCTTGGAACCTTCCCTAGAACCCGAGACATGACCCTTAAGGCTGCTTTCTTGAACCATTGTCTCCTCTAAGATCGAGTCATCTAGCCGATCTTGCTCTCGATGTCATCTAGATCGTGCAGTTTCACTCGATTCGCTCACTCGATTTAAGGTGGATCGAGTGAGAGATCGAGCTGCCGAGTCGTTCTCCGGAATGGACCCTGAACTGATCGGAAGGCATCTCTCGATCTTGGACTCGATTGATTCCCTGGATCGATCATCCTCCTCGATCTGACTGTCGATTGTTGCACCGGATCGAGTTGTGTTCTCGATTGTCTTATCGATTTGACCTCTGGATCGAGTAATGTCATCGATCTCGGAGTCGATCTCTAGGCAGGCGCCTTCATCCTCCTTGACAATCTTCCTAGAATCCAGCAGGTTAGCGTATTCCTGAGTCCTCTGATCCAAGTAACTAAACTCTCCTGGCTCCTTAGTCAATGCCAGCTTCTAATGATCCTCTTGAGCCAACTCTTCTAGCAACTCATCAGCTAAAGTGTCCAACGTCTCATTGTAGAAAGCTTGCCCTTCTATAGTAGGCTTCTTCAAAACCTCATTGATGTCAAAATCAAGCCTGATGTCCTTGCCTAGATGTAGAGCTATCTTCCCATTCTTGACGTCGATGATGGCTCCAGCAGTGGCTAAGAACGGTCTACCAAAAATGAGCAGATCCTTAGGTTCTTCATCCATTTCCAACACAATGAAGTCCGTAGGCACGTTCACACCGCTGATTCTCACTGGAAAGTCCTCAAGTAGACTCACAGGTAGCCTCACACTTCTGTCAGCTAGCACCAAGGAGATTCTACAATTTTTGAATCGCGTGAATCTCAACTTCATTGCTATAGAATAAGGCATCAGATTTATACTAGCTCCCAAATCGCAAAGACAACTCTTGAACTCCAATGGACCTAAAGCGCAAGGTATAGTGAAGCTTCCAGGATCTCCCAACTTCTTGGAAAGTGTCTCCTTGTGTATTATAGAGCTACATTCCTCACTAAGAACCAACGCTTCCTTGCTTTCCTTATTTTTCTTTGCAAGCGTGTCTCTGAAATTTTTTGCACATTTAGGCATCATGGCAAGGCAATCTACGAGAGGTAGCTTGATCTCTATGTCCTTTAGATGCTTCTCAAACAAGATTATGTGCTTCTCTATAAGTTGTTTCTTGAAGCGGCCAAGAAAAGGTAGCTTGGTTACATACGGTGGAGGCACATAAGCATCCTTCTCCTTAGCAGTTTGCTCCACTTTCTTTTCTACAGCAACCTCCTTACCCTTTCTTGGTCTCTCAATTCAAACATTGTGGAAGTTAATCTCATCGTCAGCTGAAAGCTTACCCTCCCCCTCTTGAATTACAACGTCCTCGTTGTGCTTAGGAGTAACCGTAGGTGCAAGCTCTTTCCCACTTCTTAGTGTAATGGCGTTGGCGTATTCCTTGGGATTCTGGTCACACTTGCCCGGCAAGCTATTCTGACCACTTGTACTCGCCTTTCCTTTCTCTAACTGCTTGATCTTGTTATTGAGGTTTGTAATCTGAGTAGAGAAATCAGTGAGAGAGGAGTCTAAGCGAGTGTTCATCTCGGCAAACTTCTGTTTTGTAGAGGCTTGCCCTTGAATCAGTTGTTGAAACATGGCTTGTACCGGATCAACTTGTTGCGGTTGCATCGGTTGTTGTTGAGGAACAAAGTCCGAAGGGTACATTGGCGTATAACCCTTGTTTCCTTGCCATTTTCCTTGGAAGTTGCCTTGCCCTTGGAAATCATCACTCGGCTGAAAACCTTTGTTAATGGGAACAAATGGTTTTGCTTGCTGAGCAGGTTACACCTGATCTTTAGGGTTTGCGACATCGGTGCTTCTATAGGAGAGATTGTTGTTTTGGTTGTAGCCTTGTGAATACCCTTGAGGTTTGTAGTTGTTCTGCCCCGCCACCCAATTGGCTTCTTCTTGACTCAACTCAAGCTCCTCTAAGGTCTCATCCGCTTCACCAACGAAGTGAACATACTTCTGGTTTGCCAACACCAGCTTGTCAATCTTCTCATGCAATGACTTAAGCTCCTTCAGTGCACGGTCGTAGTGTTCAGCATAGTTTCCGTCACTCAATGCCAAGTTTTCAATCAGCTCCATGCCTTCTTCTACCTCTTAACCAAGGAAGTTTCCCTTACTAGCCGTGTCAAGTAGCAAGCGTATCTTAGGTGAAGCTCCGCGGTATATTGTGCTTAGTAGAGTCGCTTCACTGAAGCCGTGGTGAGGACACTGTATGGTGTAGTCCTCGAACCGCTCCATGGCTTCATTGAACGTCGCATTGCTCCTTTCAGTGAAGCCGCTGATTTCACTTCTCAACCTTGCCGTTCTGGTGCTAGAGAAGAACTTTGAGAGGAACGCCTTCTTACACTCAGCCCAAGAGGTAATGGTGCCTTGTGGAAGGGTCTTCTCCCAATGTCTAGCCTTGTCTCCAAGAGAAAATGGAAAGAGACGCAGCTTGAAAGCATCTTCGAATATGCCATTAATTTTGATCATCCCACATACTTGCTCGAAGTTGTCAAGATGCTCGAATGGATCTTCCATTGCTAGCCCGTGGAACTTATTGTTTTGCACCCTTGAGATGAATCCTGGCTTAATCTCGAAGTTATTGTTCTGTACAGGAGGAGGAGTGATCCCAAACCTATTGTGATGAGTGTTGGGAGCATCTCCCGCTCCTATGATCCGTGGGGGTCTAGCCGCGTGTATGGGGTTTCCATTGCCCCTTCCTACAGCTTCATGAGGTCCCTCGGGATGTTCGTGCTCAGCCATTGCTCCAAAATCCACTGAACCTTGCTGAACAATCTCCTCAAAAGCTCTGGCTTGCTCTCTTAATCTTCTTGTTCTTGAATGTCTGAGTTGATGAATGTTGTCCAAGGGTTGAAGTAAGTTGTTGTCTCCCCTTGAACATAGATTCATGTACCTGAAAGACACATGTTTGAGAGTAGAGAAATCAGTAACCAAAAAAAAAACAAAGGGTTAGTCTTTACTAAACCCCAAATCTCAACGCTTCCTATCCCCTAAGATGGCAACGGCACCACTTGATAACGATGATTTTATGTCTATAGGAGCAATGCAATGCAAGCAGGAGGTTATCAAAACTCAAGCAGTACACAGTCGTGGTATAGTGCAAGAGGAATCAATCAAACCTAGGAGCTAGAAAGTGCAATGAGAATGCAAGGATCATGCAAAGCTAAGCAAATGATGAACGGTTTTGTAAAAAATCCTAAAAACTAGATGTAATGGTCAAATGCAAAGCAAAACTATTTTAAAAATACTAGAAATGAGTGAACTACCATGAGGAATAGACGGAATAATTAAAATGCAAATCTATGAATTTAATCGACTAGTGGATCGGCCAGTAGATCGACCACTAGATCGAGCAACAACGATCGAACTCGTCTAAAAGTTCAACAGAAATGAGTCTAATGACCAGGATGCGAACAGATAACAAGCGAATGATTAACAGAGATGCAAAAATACTAAGAAAGGGGGTCCAGGGTTGAGATTCATGTTCAAGGGTCTCAAAGGTTCAAGCTTGGTTTGAAAACTTTAGATATACTCACTTTGTGAGATTCTGTAAGCCTTGAAAACAAAACAAGATCCATCCATGGCGTGTGGTATGGATCACTCCTTCTTTCTCTCCTCCAAACCCATGGCGTTTGGCAGAAAAAGAGATTGAAGGGCATAAAACATAGATTTCAAGTACACGGCCTAAGTAGTCCCCTAAACTACCATGGCGTTTGGGAAAGGTAGACTAGCCTCTAGGATTCAATTTTCCTGGACCTCTGGATCCTGTCAAGGTAAGAGGCCCTTTTGATCTTAGAGATCTTGGCGTGAGACTCTCTAAGCCTTAAGCACTCGAAATCCTAGAAGAGAAGGCAATGAAGAACAAGAAAACACCAAGCTTTTAAAACCTTTTCAACCCCTTTGAATCCTCTCAACCCCAAAACCAGAAAATACTACTCTCTACACATAAAGTAAACCGAACAAAGCATAGAAGACGATCTAGTAAACCTGAAAACGATTGCTTTAAACTTAAAAGATTCAATATCCAAGAACAAAGCAAGAAAAAGCTTCAAGGTCTAACAATGGCGAAATCGTCTTCGAACAGAGAGAAAAACTCGAAAAAGATTAAGTGAAAACGTTTGTCAAAAGCAGGATCACCGCCTTCCCAAAATGGGAAAACAACTCGATGGTCCCCCCCCTCGCTAGAAGCCAAAAACGGTTAAAGTAGTCTGGAATCGAGCTGGAGGCTCAATCTTCGGCTGGGATCGGGTGACTTTAGTCGATCTCTGAGTCGATCTTGTGCTGATCGGGTTGGAAGCTCGATCCGGTTCTTGATCTGCATGGCATCATTTACGTCCGTACTTCAGATCGATCTCCCGTCTCGATCTTGGTCTCGATCCATTTCCTTGCATCGACTCGGCTACTCGATCTTCTGGTCGATCTCATCTAAATCGACCTGCCTTGCTCGATCTACTCCTCGATCTCGGGTCCTTAGCATGCAATTCTGATCTCTCCAAGTCTCCATGAACTTCCTCACGAGCCTTAGCACGTCCATGAATCCTCCGTAGCTCCAAAGTAGCCGAAAACAACCTGAATGCGATGCAAAATGCAAGAAACATGCAAGTGCTGGTGCAAAAGTACTCTAGGACCTAAAGTGATGCAAACTAGCCTAATATGCAAGGTAAATGCATGAGAAACTATCTTATATGTATGCAAAACACATGAAATATGCAGCAATATCAGTGAACCCCTAAGTCTACCCTTTCCTAAGCTCTACCCTTTCCCCTTCTTCATGGCTGGGGAAACTTCTTCTTTTTGCTTGTGTGGCTGCTTCCTTTTGGTTGGGACTTGCTCTTCTTTGTTGTATGGGCACCTTCATCACCTTTGGTGGATTGCTCTTGGTCTGATTTTTCTTCTTTTGACCTTTCTGAGCTTTGTTGCTGGCATCTTTCTTCTTTAAACTTAGAGCTTTTATCTCCCTTAACTTAACCATAACTCTATACTGTTTCCCATTATCTACCATAACAAAAATTTTCCTTTTCATTCAAAACATATATACATGAAGTTCAAACCACTTACACTGCCCTTTTAACCCAAAACTCCTATCCTA
Organism: Thlaspi arvense; assembly: GCA_911865555.2. Lineage (NCBI taxonomy): Eukaryota > Viridiplantae > Streptophyta > Magnoliopsida > Brassicales > Brassicaceae > Thlaspi > Thlaspi arvense. Next base: position 40,189,374 of record OU466863.1, read on the forward strand.
GAATCAAGCTCAGATGCAAGCTGATATCTACAAGAGAGCTTATTAATGCCAGCCTTATTCCTAACACTTTTTGCCAAGACAAAATCAAAAATGATGATCAATGGCCTCACAGCTCTCAAGATAGTGTTTAGGCTCAAAAGGAGGTTTTGGTTAAGGGTGTGGATGTAACTGTCCCATAAGTATGAGGATCAGCTATTTGGATCAACAAGAGTGGTAGAAAGGAAAAAGACGATCCAAATATGTATATGGTAGCCATGAAATCACTTTTCAATGCATAAGACATGATAATTAACAGTTCAAATTAATGTTCAAGTTGAAAGAGTTGATTTTCAGAGAACAAATGCTTTCAGAATTAGATGAGAAGACCAAATCTAGCAATCTAAGCATAGTTCAACCTTAACTTCTAGCAATCTTATGATGCATCAAACAACTAGCTACTTAAGCACTGAAATCATCTCTAAACTCTAAGCACTCTACAAGGAAAGTTCATCGTAATGCCCTAAGCAAATGCAATGCAACCTATTTGTCAACACTAGACTCAATATTAAGGGAAAGATATGCAACTATATGCTTTCTCTTTGGTTTGTAAAAATGCAAATTTTTTCAAATTTTTCGACTTTTTTGTGTTTTTCTATGCCTTATATGAATGCATGATATGCATGAGACTCAAAGTGAAAGAAAAAGAAAAACTAAGAAAACAATACACAAAGTCAAACCCCAAATCTCTCCCCCACACTTAAATTACACAGTCTCTTGTGTAATGAAAGCAATGAGAGAGAGAAGCAACAAAATGTAATACAAAATTGAAAAAGATGCAATGGTGTAGACAATGAATAGGATGTGGTACCTTGCTTAATAGTAGGAGTGGTGGGACTATCCAGATGTCTGAGGAGACTTGCTAGCTCTCCTCTTGTTCCTCCTCTCATAAATCCTTGAAGATAGCTCTACTGCTTGTGGTGGGGGAACCAAAGGAATCTCGGGCGGGTATCGGTCACAAGTGATCGATACTACTGATCGATATGCTCAGTATCGATCACAAGTGATCGATACGAATGATCGATATTCTTCTTGTCAATCGTAACGGTCTTCATATGATCGTTACACTGACCGGAATTCATACAGCGGGTTTATATCGACCATTGTTTGATTGATATGAATGATCGATACAGTTTTCACTTTCAGACTTCCTTCCCTATCGATCAAAAGTTATCAATAGGTTGACTGGTGCAATCTGGCTCCACTGATATCGATCACTCATGATCGATATTCATGATCGATATGCTCAGTATTGATCTGTCATGATCGATACAGTTGATCGATATCAACCAGAAAGCACTTGTTCTTTGCCCCTTAGAGACTTTCTCAACCCCCAATTCGAACTCCTTCTTCTATACACATTAGCCAAGCATAAAAAGAAAACTAGACAGCATAATATATACAAAAGGATACCATGCGACTACCTCCCAAGTGTGCTTGTTTAGAGTCACTAAGCTTGACTTTGCTTACCTCTCTAGTAGAGGTAGTGAGAAGGAGTCTTGGAAATCCTTGGTGTTGCAGTGCTCACTCTGTCATTCCTGGTGACTCCATCAACCTTCAACACAGTAACGGGTTTTGGTTTGTTCCTCCCCTTTCTTGTAGTGGACTTCACCATTCCTCGAAATAAAGGGTTTCAAGACAACCCCATATTCCTTAATGCAATCAGAAACACCCACTTTGAGGACCTCCTGTTCAGTGGTTTCAGCAAACAACTTGGTCAAACAGCATCCATCAAAACTCTCTCCTTGGTAGCCCTCAAACTCTGGCCAGTTTTTATCAATCTTTTTCACCTTGTTAAGGTCCATAGAGAAAGCATGATCATGCTCTAGCTTGTTACCCTTGCTGTCAAACTTCAAGACCTTGTTCCTTGAAAGCCTTAGCTCTGTTGTGCACTTTCTAGAATCAAATACAGCGCCAGCTGAAGCTAGAAATGGTCTCCCTAGAATGATAGCATTCCTTATCTGTCCTTCCACATCAAGCACCAGAAAATCAGTAGGGATGGTGATTCCTTCAATCATCATTGGCACATCCTTGAGGGTCCTTAGTGGTGTCTTGACAGTCCCATCAGCTATGGTGAGAGACACATTGCTCTCTTGAAGTTGAGTGTACCCAAGAGCTTTAGCAGTAGAGGATGGAAGAATGTTGATACTTGCTCAAAGATCACAAAGACAGTTCTTGAAAATCTACCCTTTAAGCTCACATGGTAGAGTGAAACAACCTGGATCTCCAAGCTTCTTGATGTTAAGCTCCTTAACCTCAGATGCTCCTGCTTTAGCTCTCCGTTTCTTAAGCTCTTCTTGACCATTCAAACCTCTCATTTCCATTTTAGAAGCACAGAGAGTCTCATACTTCTGCACTAGCTGCTCTTTGAATCTTCCTGGAAAAGGGATAATGGGTTGATAGGTAGGGAGATCAGCAGCTTGAGTTACCTTCTTGGCATCAGAGGCTTTAACAAAGTCTTCCCCTGTAGCATCAACAACCTCATGTGGCGCCCACCACTCTTCTTCTTTCTTGTTGGTTCCTTCTTCAAGAGAGTTCTCCTCAGTGGCATAAGCTTCAATAAGCTCCTCTCCCCCACTCTGAATGTCAAAGTCCTCATTGATTAAGGAAAGGAAGTCTTCGGTGATAGCTTCTTCTTCAAGAGGAGTAAAGGCAACTGCAGACTCATCAGCTTGGCAATATTCATAGGTGGTATCTAAGGTCTGTATCCTGGAATCCAAATCATCAAACTTAGTGTTGAGCTCAGCATGAACATAGTCTAATTTTTTATGCAACTCAGCAAATCCCTGGTTCATCTCCAATGTTTCAAGGAGTTGTAAGTTGAGGAATTCAGTGAGTATACTCTTGATATCAGCTGCAGTAGAAGTAGAAGCATTGAGCTGAGCTTGAGGGAGAGCAGGCGTGGGTGCAATCTGTGGGTGAGTATTGTAGCTGTCTGCAAAGTAGTTCATATGCAGAAGCTCTTGGTAGAAGTTGTTGCACCTTTGAGTTTCAAAACATAGCATCTTCTCTACATGTAGAGATGTACCTGAAATAAAAATACTTGGAAAGGAGTGAGTAACCAAATAAAACTAAAAAGCTTGATCTCAAAGATTCTACAAACTCTAATGTCTCAAACTGAAAACCCTAATGGCAACAGCGTCAAATTGATACAAAAGTTTTTGGGCTCTTGTTGTCAATCACCCAAGCTTGTACTAGTCTGTTGTAGCATAACATAGAGTTTTTATCAATCCAAATAGGTTTTGTTGAAAGCAGAAAAGTTATTAGCAGAAATCTATAAGTCAAGCAAGCACATAAGAGTTTTTTGTTGCCTAAGCAACCAATCTATCACCCTAGATGATCAAGCAATAAGGAGAACAAAGAAAGAAAGCAGTTTAAGCAAGATTATGCAAGTAAAACAGAGCAAAACAGGGCAAATCCGAAATATCTCAAAAGAGAAAGCAAGTTCCTAGATGTGGTTATTGATTTTGGGGGATCTAGAGACTAACTAAGGCTGTTTCAAACAACATTGATCAAGCAAACAAGCTAGCAATGGTGATTCCTAGACATAGAGTTCACAATCAAGCAAGCTAGATCCAATCTCTTGTAAAATAGCCCTTTGCTAAACATCTTAACAAGAACTAACTCTCATTAGGGCTAAAACATTCAACAAGTATTAATAAACAACTCTATTTAAGTCAAAATGCTCCTCAAACAGTCAATCTCTTGAGCCAAGGCCAGCAAGTTCTCTAATAAACAAGATCAGCATTTCATCAAACACTTGGTGGGCATAAGAGAAAGCTCAAATTCTAGATAAGAGTGATCAAGACAAATCTAGTTTAAGAACAGATTAATAGAGAGGAACCCATATACTGAAACACTAAACAAGCCTTAATCAATCCTTAAATCTCCTTAATCTACCACATCTAAGAACCCAAAGCTAACTACTCACTAATACTCATGTTTAACACCAAATCACAAGAGGAAAAGATGCTAATCATAATTAAAAGAGAGATTAAAGAAAGATTAAAGGCAAATACCAACTTATATTAAATAGAGCAAAGGATTTGTCTTTCAAACTCAAAGAAAATGCTTAAGAACAGTAAATTTACATCACTCTTCGAAAATACAGAAAGGGGCTATTTATACCCAAAAGAAGCAAGCCCTAGAGTAATGAAAAATGTGTAAATAAAACAGGCTCAGACTGAGTTTGTATCAATCAGTTGTATCGATCAAGGCTTGATCGATACGGATCATATCGATCTGGAGAGTGATCGATACAGTGGCCGAAATTAACACGGCAAGTTTGTATCGATCACTCATGATCGATACTCATGATCGCTACACTTTGTATCGATCACCCTTGATCGATACTCTTGGTCGATACTGATTGTATCGATCACTCCTTGATCGATAGCCTTCGTGCTCTGACCGAAACGCTCTGTAGAGATCGTCTGCCTTGGCCCCTTTTGCTCCTTTTGGTCCAGCTAGCTTCCTGGATCATCCTCAAAGCTCCTCCAAGCTCCTTTTAGCTCCATAAGCACCTAAAAACATCCATAATGCAAGAAAAATGCAAACTATATCCTAAATGCAACCTAAGTCTAAATGGAGAAGAAAATGGGACAAAAACTAAGGACAACATGCAATAGAGAACCAAAATATGTACTAAATGCAAGCTTAAATGGTGTAAATACAAGAGATATCAATGAGTGGAGGATGAGACTGGAAAGGAATTTTGAGTCTATCCGATGTCCAGAGGGTTATAAGAGTGACATAGCCGTGCACTAGTTGGAGGGTGATGCACACACATGGTCGAAAGGAATCGTTGGAGGACTGGTGAATGCAAATTTTTCGTATGAGAGATTTTCAGCAATGTTCAGGATTAAGTACTTTCCACATGAAGCTTACAACGAGTTGGAGAAGGCGTTCTTGTACCTTAGTCAGAGGACGCTTACAATGAAGCAGTACGAGGCTCAGTATGTGTCTCATGAGTTTGACACGGACGAGAACCTGATTCGTAAGTTCATAAGAGGACTGCGAGATGAGCTAGGGAACGGATGTGTAGTCCGGGACTTCATGACAGTGGCTGAGCTTGTTGAGAAGGCGGCATTATTGGAGTCAGGACAGGCAGAAGCTGTTTTAATGACAGTTGGGGCTAGGACAGCCGTGACCAAGGCTGGTCAGTCTAGTTGACAGAACCGGAAGTTTGGGAAAGGAGTACCAAACAAAGGATATGGGGGACGCAGCGTGTGCAGCAAGTGTTGCAAGGCTCACGTTGGCGAGTGTAGAAGCGGTGGTAGTGGATACCACAGGTGCGGGAGCTTAGAGCATCGGGTACGAAACAGTCTGGAGGAGTATGATCGAGTGGTTTGTGTGTCCGGCAGTGATAGTGCGGTTAGGGTTTGCTACGGTTGTGGAGAACCAGGGCATTTCAAGTGTAAGTGTCCCTAAGCAGGAGTGGTGGAGCAAGCTGTGTCGCAAGGGAAGCAAGCAGGGGAGGCGCTTGCATCACAGGCCAAGAGGCAGGCCATTATGCCGAGGGTGTACACGACGAGTGCAGCAGCAGCGAACGAACAAAGTACTTCTCATCCGATAACTGGTACGTGTGGTGCATAGAGTTTTCGTGAATTTTTTTGCGTGTTGTGTGTTAGTATAGAGTCTTAGCATTCTAGGAAATAAATGTGTAGAGACCTTGCTTATGGGTGAGGTTGAAATCCATGTTCTGTTCGACTCGGGAACGAGTCATTGTTTTGTTAATCCGGATATGATTGGAAAGGGTCGGTTCCAGAAGGAACCTCGAGAGGACTTTGGATTAGTACAATCGGCTGGAGGCCAAGTGATGTTTTCACTAGGAGTGGTTAAGAATGTTTCAGTGTGGTTTGGCAAAGTGAACATGCCAGCGTATCTAGTGATCTGTGGAGTTAAGTCCTACGATGTCAATTTGGGGATGGACTGGTTAGGAAAGTACAGAGCTCACTTAGATTGTCACCGTGGAAGAGTGCGGTATGAAAGCGACGGAGAGGTCTTGGTTTATCAGGGAGTTAGACCAACCTCAGGAGGTTTGGTGGTTTCAGCTATTCAAGCAGAACGGCTGATAGAGAATGGTTGTGAGGCGTATCTAGCAACGATCACTACCACATAAGGAGGACCGGATGTTGACTTGGGCAGTATACCGGTGGTGCAAGAATTTGAGGATGTCTTTCAAGCGTTGGCTGGACTGCCACCAACTTGTTCAGATCCGTTCACGATTGAACTTGAGCCGGGGACAGCTCCATTGTCCAAAGCACCATAACGGATGGCGCCGGCCGAGATGGCTGATATTACTACATATTTCATGTATTTTGCAAACATATAAGTTAGTTTCTCATGCATTTACCTTGCACTTTAGGCTAGTTTGCATCACTTTAGGTCCTAGAGCATTCTTGCACCAGCATATGCATGTTTCTTGCATTTTGCATTGCATTCAGGTTGTTTTCAGCTACTTTGGAGTATTGGAAGATTTGTGGACGCGCTAAGGCTCGTGAGGAGGCTCGTGGAAACTTGGAGAATTCAAGAATGCTTGCTAAGGATCAGAGATCGAGAAGCGGATCGAGCATGACCGGTCAATCTAGATGAGATCGACCAGAAGATCGAGTAGCCCATCTTATCCAAGGGAACTGATCGAGACCAAGATCGAGTGAAGATATCGATCAAGGAGTACGGACGTAAATGACGCCATGCAGAGCGAGAGTCGGATCGAGTCCACCACTCGATCCTCCAAAGATCGACTCCAAGATCGGACGAAGCACTCGATCCACCAAAGAAGATCGAGACACAGATCTAGCTGAAGTCACGATGTCCGAAGATGATCGAGTGAGATGCTCGATATCGAGGTCGATCTCAGTGCACTTTAACCGTTTTTGGCTTCTAGCGAGGGGGGGGGGGGGGGGGGGGGGGGGGAGCTGTTTGGCCTATTTTGGGAAGGCGGCGATCTTGCTTTTCGATACACGTTTTCACTTTATCTTTTTAGAGTTTTTCTCTCTATTCAAAAGGCGATTTTCGCCATTGTTAGACCTTGAAGCTTTTTCTTGCTTTGTTCTTGAATATTGAATCGTTTAAGTTTAAAGCAATCGTTTTTCATGTTTACTAGTTCATCTTCTATGCTTTGTTGGGTTTATTTCATGTGTAGCGAGTAGTTTCATCCGGTTTTGGGGTTGAGAGGATTCAAAGGGGTTGAAAAGGTTTTAAAGCTTGGTGTTTTCTTGTTCTTCATGGCTTTCTCTTCTAGGATATCGAGTTCTTAAGGCTTATAGACTCTCACGCCAAGATCTTTATAATCCAAAGGGCCTCTTACCTTGTCAGGATCCAGAGGTCCTTGAAAATTGAATCCTAGAGGCTAGTCTACCTTTCCCAAACGCCATTGTAGTTTAGGGGACTAGTTAGGCCGTGTGTTTGAATTCTATGTTTTATGCCCTTCAATCTCTTTTTCCGCCAAACGCCATGGGTATGGAGGAGAGGATGAAGGAGTGATCCATGCCACATGATATAGCTGCATATTCCATGCATTTTGCATACACACAAGTTAGTTTCTCACGCATATACATTGCATTTTAGGTTAGTTTGCATCACTTTAGGTCCTAGAGTGTTCTTGCACCAGCATATGCATATTTCTTGCATTTTGCATCGCATAGAGGTTGTTTTCGGCTACTTTGGAGTCTTGGAGGGTTCGAGGACGTGTTGAGGCTCGTGAGAAATTTCGTGGGACTTGGAGAATTCAGTAATGCTTGCTAAGGACTAGAGATCGAGAGGAGGTTCGAGCATGGCCGTTCAATCTAGATTAGATCGACCAGAAGATCGAGTAGTCCAGCCAATTCAAGGGAACTGATCGAGACGGAGATCGAGTGAAGCGATCGATCAAGGAGTACGGACGTGAATGACGCCATGCAGAGCGAGAGCCGGATCGAGTCCATCACTTGATCCTCCAAAGATTGACTCCAAGATCGAACGAAGCACCCGATCCACGGAGGAAGATCGAGACGAAGATCGAGCTGAAGACACGATGTCTGAAGATGATCGAGAGAGATGCTCGATCCCGAAGTCGATCTCAGTGTACTTTAACCGCTTTTGGCCGCTAGCAGGGGGGGGGGGGGGGGGGGGCGGGAGCCGGACCATCGAGCTGTTTGGCCTGTTTTGGTAAGGCGGCAAGCACGCTTTTGACACACACGCTTTCACTTTATCATTTTCATCTTTTTCTCTCTGTTCGAAGGCGATTTCGCCATTGTTAGACTTTTGAGCTTTGTTCTTGAATCTTTGAATTGTTTAAGCTTTAAGTAATCGTTTTTCATGTTTATCGTTTCATCTTTCATGCTTTGCTTGGTTTACTTAATGTGTAGTGAGTAGTTTCATCGGGTTTTGGGGTTGAGAGGATTCAAAAGGGTCGAAAAGGTTTTCAAGTTTGGTGTTTTCTTGTTCTTAATAGCTTTCTCTTCTAGGATGTCGAGTTCTTAAGGCTTAAAGAGTCTCACGCCAAGATCTTTATGATCAGAGAGAACTCTTACCTTGATAAGATCCAGAGATCTCTGAAAATTGCATCCTAGAGACTAGTTACCCTTTCCCAAACGCCATGGTAGTTTAGGGGACTAGTTAAGCCGCATGTTTGAAATCTGATTTCCTTGCCCTTCAATCTCTTCTTCCGCCAAACGCCATGGGTCTGGAGGAGAGAATGAAGGAGTGATCCATACCACACGCCAAGGATGGATCTTGTCTTGTTTTCAAGGCTTAGAGAACCTCACAAAGTGAGTAGATCTAGAGTTTTCAAACCAAGCTTGAACCTTTGAAACCCCTGAACGTGAATCTCAACCCAAGACCCTCTCTCTTAGTGTTCTTGCATCTTTGCTAGTCATTCGTTTGCTACCTGTTGCATCCTGGTCATTAGTTTCGTTGCATTTGAACTTTTAGACGAGATAGATCGTTGTTGCTCGATCTAGTGGTCGATCCTGTAGTTGATCCACTAGTCGATTTTTATAAATTCATAGCTTTGCATCCTGCCCAACAAAGATGAAACCGAGCTGCTTGGTGTTGGGAACATCTAGTTCTTGCCCACGGAGGAAGAATGCTTTGCCCCTTTAGGAGGACTGCCTGCTTCAGCAATTGCCCCACGTCAAAGGTCAGAGTATCCAGGCACGGAAGATGAGATGCCCGAAGCTTACACACTTCCAAAGCTAGACTTTGAACCGAGGACAAAAACCGAGAAGTTCCTAGCATCAGTTGTGGAGATGCAAAGGAAGATCAACAAGTGGCAAGGCAAGATGCTTAAGAAGCTTGGAAAGAAAGTCAAAGCACTTCAGGGAGGGTCGCCTAAGCCAGCTGCAAGTCAGGAGATGCAACAACCCGAGAAGAGAAGGCTCTCAACCGGAGGAGTTGTTATCCGCAAGACCCAAGGAGACAACATTCAGCCGGCGTGACACTCCCTCCAAAAACCAGCTGACAAAGGCAAAGCAACAATCTCTAGCTCCTCTGGAACATCCTCAAGTTCCAGCCGAGCCTAGACCAGAGGTAACAACCTTCTATCATTGTATGTAACCGCTCATATTTGTTTCTTGCATTGTGTTTTGATACTCCTTCGGATGAGTTTGCCACCGGGACGGTGTCAAGCAAGTTTGGGGGAGTACATGTGTGATTTGACTTGTGTTCTTTGATCTTATTTTCCTTTTTGCATCCTAGAGTCTTTAGTCATGAAAAATTGGTAAAAATTTTTAAATGTTTTTCAAAGATTCATGTAGTTGCATTCATCTTTTTAAAAACATGTTAGGATTGAGTCTAGAGTTTCTCATATCACCTAGGTTGTTTGCATTTTGCATAAGGGGTTAGAATTTCTTACAAAGGTGTTTTTACTTATGAATTGTTTCAATGCCCTAGTTGGTAGTTCTCTAATGCTTTGTCTATGCTTTGAAAGTAAGTTCTTTCCATGTTTGGATCACTTGTTAGGATTTTCGTGGCTTGAATTGAACTCTCATGATTTGAAACTCATTCTAATAAGTGAAAACCTTAATTTGAAATTCTAATTATCATTCTTATGCATTTGAAAATGAACACATGGTTTTAAAATATTTAGGCTCTCTTCTTCCTTTTTACCACTCTTTGTGAGCCTAAGTAGAACTCCCTCCTTGAACCTTACCCTCCTTTGAAGCCAAATGTTCTTGTGTGTCATCTTTGTGAGGCCTTCCTTTCGGTTTGAACTTGGCATAAAGTGTTAGGTTTAGGCGACATGATTTGGTTTTCATATTGTTGCTAGCTTTGCATTTTGCTATCTTGTCTATTTACTCTCGGTTTCAAAGAACTTTGTGTTTTAAGGAAAGAAATGAGGTTTTAAGTGAAATGTTGTTTTTAAAACTAAGTATGCTCTAATTTCAGGAGGTAGCTCTCCCATAATAAAATAAAAAAAAAGGAGAATAGAAAAGAAAAGGAAATAAAAAGAGCCTAAGTGCCAAATAAAGAAAAAAATAAAAAGAAAAAAAAATAATAATAAGAGAGCTACTAATAAGAAATTTCTAAAGAGCAAAAGTATTTTTCAAAACATTTTCACTAGCCTAAAAAGTTTAAAAATGTCTTTGTTTCGAATTGGAGATTGCTTAGTTTGTAAAGAAAAGGGTAGACTCTTAAGTGGTGAGTGAGGATAAAATTTTTTAAATGAGAGGGGTATAGGATCATTTGATAGTTTACATGGATAGATGAGAATCTAATCATGTATGCATAAATTATCTTTACCTTTAGCATTTACACAAGTTCATCCATTTTTGAGAGAAACCCTTGTTCTGATTATAAACCATTTTCAAATGAGATCATTATATGCTCATAACCTTAACCCTTAGCCAAATGTGTTTTGCTTTAAAGTGCATAAGTTTGATTCATGGTTCGAATGTTAATGAATGTTAAAGGATGAGTTTCTTTGATTGTTAGGAATAGGAGAGTCATGATTTGAATTTCTTTGTTTGATGAGTATGGCTAAGTTCTTTGGAGTATGAGTATAAGCATAGCATTTTAGAACTGTTAACTAGGACATTGAGATTGATTCATTTGAAAGGCACCTTTGCAAAAAGTTTAAAACCCCACTTATTTTTCTTAAAACCTCTCTTCCTTACTTTTTTTCTGTTGCTTTAGGGCAAGCAAGAAGTAAGTTTGGGGGAGTTGATGTTATTGCATATTGCATACATTTTGCATACTCATTAGTTAGCTTTTCGTGCATTTGTATCATGTTTTAGGTTAGATTGCATCACTTAGGGTCCTAGAGCATTCTTGCATCAGCATACGCATTTTCCTTGTATTTTGCATCACATTCAGGATGTTTCTGGCTGCTTTGGAGTCGTGGAGGTTCGTGGACGTGTTGAGGCTGATGTAGCAGTTCGTGGGAGCTCGGATATATGCTAAGGACCAGAGATCGAGGAGCAGATCGAGCATGGCCAGTCGATCAAGGAGTTGATCGACCAGAAGATCGAGCCAACCAGGCGATCCAAGGAGAATGATCGAGACGGAGATCGAGTGAAGCAATCGATCAATCGGTACGGACATAAATGACGCCATGCAGAGCGAGAGCCAGATCGAGTACACCACTCGATCCAGCCGAAGATCGATACCGAGATCGGATGCAACACTCGATTCGCCGATGAAGATCGAGACCCAGATCGAGCCGAAGACACGATGTCCGGATATGATCGAGAGAACCACTCGATCTTGATGTCGATCTCTGTCCTTTCAACCGTTTTTGGCATTTAGCGAAGGGGGGACCATTGGTTTGTTTCGACGTTTTGGGAAGGCGGCGACGTCCTTTTTCCCAGAACTTTTCAGATCCTTATTTTTTTCCTTATGTTTTCTCTCTCGTTTTCGTGAAGAACACCATTGTTGAAATTCGTTTTTCTCTTAAGCTTTTGTATTCGAATCGTTTCTATTCAATCTAGTTTTCTTTTCATGTTCATCGTCTTGTTTCATATGCTTTGCTTGATTTACTCTATGTGTAGCGAGTAATTCCTTTGGGTTCAGGGTTGAGAGGATTAAGGGGTTAAAAAGGTTTCGATCTTGGGTTTTTCAAAACGTTTTCAAGGGCTATCTCTTCTAAGGTGTTGAGATCTTAAAGCTTGAAGACTCTCACGCCAAGAGCTTCATGATCCGAGAGGTTCCCTACCTTGACAGGATTCAGGAGCCTCGGAAGATCACACCTTAGAGACTAGTTACCCCTTCCCAAAAGCCATGGAAGTTTGGGGGATTAGTTAAGCCATTCGTTTGAAATCTGTTTTCCTTGCCTTTCGACCTCTCTTTCCACCAAAAGCCATGGGTTTGGAGGAGAGGATGAAAGAGTGATCTATACCGAAAGCCACGGATAGATCTTGTTTTGTTTTCAAGGCTTAGAGATCCTCACCAAGTGAGTCGATTCAAAGTTTTAAAGCCAAGGTCGAACCTTTGAAACCCCTAACCATGAATCTCAACCCTAGGCCCTTTCTTTTAGTATCTGTACGTCTTATCTCATCTTTCGCTTGATATCTGATAGCATCCTGGTCACTAGCTTTACTGTTCTTACGATTTTAGACGAGATCGATTGTTACTGCTCGATCTAGTGGTCGATCTCATGGTCGATCCACTAGTCGAATTTTAATAATTCGAAGCTTTCTCCTTTAATTAATCTGTTTGTTTCTCGTGGTAGTGTGTTTCTTTCTAGTATTTTTAAAATAGGTTTCACTCTGTTTAAGTTGCTGCATCTAGTTTTTAGAGATTTTCTCATAAACAGTCTCATTTTGCTTAGATTTGCTTTAGTCCTTGCATTCTCTGTGCATTCTCTATCTCCTAGAAGTGGATTGACTCTCTCTTGCTTGCTGTACTACGACATTGCTTGCATTTGAGTTTGATAACCTCTCTGCATTATAAACCGAGCAAAGAACCCGTTTACCAATTCTCATTGCTTTTTCTAGCTCATAGGTTGGATTGATTCCTCTTGCATGCTATACTATGACTGTGTGCTGCTTGAGTTTTGATAACCTCCTGTTGCATTGCATCACCCTAGATAAAATCTTGTTATCACCACACACCATGGATGGATCTTGTTTTGTTTTCAAGGCCTAGAGAATCTCACAAAGTGAGTAGATTCAAGGGCAAGCCTCTACAAACCAGAAGTTTGCCGAGATGAACACTCGTCTAGACTCGTCTCTCACAGACTTCTCTACTCAGATCACCAACTTAAACAACAAGATCAAGCAGCTAGAGAAGGGGGAGGCGAGTACAAGTGGTCAGAATAGCCTACCGGGCAAGTGTGAGCAGAATCCTAAGGAATATGCCAACGCCATCACGTTAACAAGCGGCAAAGAGCTAGCACCTACGGTTACTCCTAAGAACAACGAGGACGTTTTAATTCAAGAGGGGGAGGGTAAGCCTTCAGCTGATGATGAGATCAACTTTGACAATGTCTGGATTCAAGGGCCAAGAAGAGGAGACAAAGCACTTGTTGAGAAGAGAGCGGAGCAAACTACTAAGGAGAAGGATGCTTATGTACCTCCACCGTATGTACCTAAGCTGCCTTTTCCTGGCCGTTTCAAGAAGCAACTCATAGAGAAGCACAGAATCCTCTTTGAGAAGCATCTTAAGGACGTAGAGATCAAGCTACCTCTCGTTGACTGCCTTGCAATGATGCCTAAATGCGCCAAATTCTTCAAAGACACTCTCGTGAAGAAGAATAAGGAAAGCAAGGAAGTGCTTGTTCTAAGTGAGGAGTGTAGTGCTGTGATACACAAGGAGATAGTCCCTAAGAAGTTGGGAGACCCTGGAAGCTTCACTATACCCTGCGCTTTGGGTCCTTTGGAGTTCAAGAGTTGCCTTTGTGATCTCGGAGCTAGCATAAATCTGATGCCTCATTCCGTGGCAAAGAAACTCGGCTTTACCCGTTTCAAGGACTGTAGAATCTCGTTGGTACTAGCTGACAGGAGTGTGAGGTTACCCGTAGGATTGCTTGAGGACTTGCCAGTGAAGATTAGTGGAGTGAACATGCCTACAGACTTCGTTGTTTTGGAAATGGATGAAGAGCCAAAGGATCCACTCATTCTCGGTAGACCTCTCTTAGCTACCGCCGGCTCCATAATAGACGTCAAGAACGGGAAGATTGCCTTGCACTTGGGTAAAGATATAAGGCTAGACTTCGTTATCAATGAGGTTTTGAAAAAACCTACGATAGAAGGGCAAGCTTTCTACATTGATATGTTGGATGCCTTAGCGGATGAGTTGCTGGAAGAGCTGGCTCAGGAAGATCATTTGAAGCTGGCACTGACTAAGGAGCCAGGAGACTTTGGTTATGTGGATCAGAGGACTCAGGAGTACGTCAACTTGCTTGATTCGAGGAAAGTTGTGCTTGAAGATGTAGGCGTTTGCCTAGAGATCGACTCCAAGATCGATGACATTACTCGATTCAGGAGTCAAATCGACAAGATAATCGAGAGCACAACTCGATCCGGTGCAGAAATCGACAGTCAGATCGAGGAGGGTGATCGATCCAGGAAAACAATCGAGTCTGAGATCGAGAAATGCCTTCCGATCAATTTGAGGTCCAATCCGGAGATCGATCAGCGTCTCGATCTCTCACTCAATCCACATTAAATCGAGTGAATGAATCGAGCGAAACTGCTCGATCTAGACGACATCGAGAGCAAGATCGACCCGAGGACTCGATTTCAGAAGGGATAACGGTTGGAGAAAGCAGCCTCAAGGGCCATATCTCGGGTTCTAAGGAAGGTTCTAAGACGGAGAACAACAGCAACAGCCACGAGGATGATTAGAGCGAGCTGTTAGCCCCAAAGGTGGACTTTAAGGAGCTCCCAAAAGGGCTAAGGTATGCTTTCTTAGGGCTTAATGAAACCTATCCTGTGAGTTGCAATTACTCTTAACTGAGTTGGGAAAGTATAGGAAGGCCATTGGGTACTCTCTAAGTGACATCAAGGGCCTTTCACCAATGCTTTGCACTCATATGATTCACTTGGATAATGAGAACGCCTCTTCTATAGAACATCAGAGGCATTTGAATCCAAATTTGAAAGAGGTTGTCAAGAAGGAGATTCTTAAGCTTTTAGAGGCTGACGTGATCTATCCCATTAGTGACAGCACGTGGGTTTCTCCCGTACACGTGGTCCTAAGAAGGGAGGGATCACGGTCGTTAAGAATGACAAAGATGAGCTTATACCTAATAGGACTGTTACTGGACACCGTATGTGTATTGACTATATGAAGCTTAATCTTGCTACTAGAAAGGATCATTTTCCCTTGCCTTTTATTGATCAAATGCTTGAAAGACTTGCTAATCATCCCTACTATTGCTTTCTTAATGGATATAGTGGATTTTTCCAAATACCAATCAATCCCAACGATCAGGAGAAGACGACCTTTACATGCCCTTATGGTACCTTCGCGTATCGAAGGATGCCATTCGGGTTGTGTAACGCACCGGCTACATTTCAGCGGTGTATGATGTCGATCTTCTCCGATCTAATAGAAGAGATAGTAGAGGTGTTTATGGATGACTTCTCGGTCTATGGTGCGTCCTTTTCTGCGTGTTTGTTGAATCTTTGCAGGGTTTTAAAGCGTTGTGAGGAGACAAACTTGGTGCTAAACTGGGAGAAGTGCCGCTTTATGGTTAAGGAAGGGATCGTGCTTGGTCATAAGATATCAGAGAAGGGCATTGAGGTTGATCAGGCTAAGGTGGAAGTCATGATGGGTCTTGAGGCGCCGGTTAACGTTAAGGGAGTTAGAAGTTTCTTGGGGCATGCCGGCTTCTATAGGCGTTTCATCAAGGCTTACTCCAAGATTGCACGCCCTCTTACACGGCTGTTGTGCAAAGAAGCCAAATTCGTCTTTGATGAGGAGTGTTTGCGAGCTTTCGTGACCATCAAGGAAGCCCTTACATCAGCTACTATAGTTCAAGCACCAGACTGGACACTACCCTTCGAGATTATGTGTGATGCTAGTGACTACGCCGTGGGAGCCGTTCTTGGTCAGAGAAAAGATTAGAATCTGCACGTGATCTACTATGCTTCAAGAACCTTGGATGACACGCAAACGAGGTACACTACTACAGAGAAGGAGTTGCTTGCAGTAGTGTTCGCCTTTGAGAAGTTCCGGTCGTATCTTGTGGGTTCCAAGGCCATTGTCTACACAGATCACGCGGCTTTGCGATACATCTATTCAAAGAAGGACACTAAGCCTAGGCTTTTGAGATGGATGCTCTTGCTCCAAGAATTTGATATGGAAATTAAAGACAAGAAGGGGATAGAAAACGGAGTTGCTGACCACCTCTCCCGGCTAAGGATCAACGAGTCTCTGCCCTTAGATGATTCTCTCCCCGAGGAACAACTTATGGCAATCACTACTGCTGTTTGTGGAAAGCTAGAAGGGCAGTTTGAGGAGGTGTTGAGCTTCAAAGAGAAGGACCTTCCCTGGTACGCTGATGTTGTGAACTACTTAGCATGTGGTGAGGAGCCAACACATCTCAACAGCTATCACAAGAAGAGGTTTATGAGAGAGGCGAGTGACTACTTTTGGGACGAGCCCTACTTGTACAAGAGAGGGGTGGACAGTTTATACCGGAGGTGTGTTACAAAGGAAGAAGCTAAAGACATCCTCTTTCACTGTCATGGCTCATCCTATGGAGGACACTTCGCTTCATTCAAGACTGCCACGAAAGTGTTGCAAGCTGGTTTCTTGTGGCCGTCCATCTTCAAAGATGCACACGAGTTTGTGAAGAGCTGTGATGCGTGTCAACGAGCAGGGAATATCACTAAGAGGAACGAGATGCCTCAGGTTCCTCTCTTCGAGGTTGACGTGTTTGATGCGTGGGGCATAGACTTCATGGGGCCGTTTCCTTCTTCATACGGCAACAAGTACATCTTAGTAGCGGTTGATTATGTCTCTAAATTGGTTGAGGCTGTTGCTTCCCCTACAAATCATTCTAAGGTGGTGATCAAGCTGTTTAAAAGCATCATTTTGCCGAGGTTTGGAGTACCAAAGGTGGTTCTATGCGATGGAGGAAGCCACTTCATAAACAAGATCTTTGAGAGCCTTTTGAAGAAGTACGACGTTAAGCATAAAGTGGCTACACCGTATCATCCTCAAACGAGCGGTCAAGTGGAAATCTTCAACCGGCAGATCAAGGCTATACTTGAGAAGACGGTCGGAGCAACAAGGAAAGACTGCGCAATGAAGCTGGACGACGCTCTTTGGGCCTACCGTACCGCCTTTAAAACACTGATCGGTACGACCCCCTTCACTCTGCTCTATGATAACTACTTTCTTTGTAAGGGTGAGGATGCAATGAGGTTATCAAACTCAAATGCAACACTTAGGTTGTAGTACATTATGCAAGTGAGAGTCAATCCATTTCTAGGAGCTAGGAAGATCAAAGAGAATGCAAGAGCAGTGTAAAGCTAAGCGAATGACAGGCGATATTGTGTCCTAAAAACTATGTGCAACGACCGAATGGAATGCAAAACTATTTTAAAATTACCAAGAGTGATTGAACTACTACGAGGAACAAACAGAAAAATTAAAATGCAAGGCTATGATTTAACAAAGATCGACTAGTGGATCGACCACAGGATCGACCACTAGATCGAGCAGTTTGGATCGATCTCGTCTAAAATGCAAGTATGAAGAAAATAATGACCAGGATGCGGCGAATATCAAGCGAATGACTAACGAAGATGTAAGAATGCTAAGAAAGAAGGGTCTAGGTTTGAGATTCATGGTTCGGGGTTTCAAGGGTCCAAGTTGGGATTGAAAACTTTAAATCGACTCACTTTGTGAGATTCCCTAAGCCTCGAAAACGAAAACAAGATCCATCTGTGGCTTTCGGTATGGATCACTCCTTCATCCTCTCCTCCAAACCCATGGCTTCTGGTGGAAAGAGAGGTTGAAGGGCAATGAACTCAGATTTCAAACACACGGCCTAACTAGTCCCCTAAACTTCCATGGCTTTTGGGAAAGGGTAACTAGTCTCTAGGATGTGATTTCAGAGATCTCTGGATCCTGTCAAGGTAAGAGACCTCTCTGATCATAAAGATCTTGGCGTGAGAGTCATTAAGCCTTAGGGACTCAACATCCTAGAAGAGAAAGCCATTAAGAACAAGAAAACTACCAACTTAAAAACCCCTTAGACCCCGTGAATCCTCTCAACCCCGAGACCCAAATGAAACTACTCGTTACACATGAGAATAACCGAAATAAACATGAAAGATGAAGCGATGAACATGAAAACGATTACTTAAAACTTAAACGATTCGAAATATTCAAGAACAAAGCTCAAAGTCTAACAATGGTGGAGAGTCTCCAAAACCAGAGAGAAAAAGCATAAAAAGATAAGAATGAAAAGTGTGTCTGGAAAAAAAATCATCGCCGCCTTCCCAAAATGGTGAAAACTGCTCGATGGTCCCCCCCTCGCTAGCGGCCAAAAACGGCTGAAAGGACAGAGATCGACTTCGCGATCGAGCGGCTATCTCGATTACTTTCGGGCATCGTGTCTTCTACTCGATCTTGGTCTCGATCTTCTTCGGCGGATCGAGTGTTGCATCCGATCTTGGTATCTATATTTGGTCGGATCGAGTGGTGGGCTCGATCCGGCTCTCGCTCTGCATGGCGTCATTTACGTCGGTACCACTTGATCGATTGCTCCACTCGATCTTCATCTCGATCATTTCCCTTGGATCGCCTGGGCTTCTCGATCTTCTGGTTGATCTCATCTAGATCGACCGGCCGTGCTCGATCTGCTCCCCGATCTCTGGTCCTTAGCAAACATTCGTTGTTCCCGCGAACCTCCACACTAGCCTCAGCACGTCCACGAACTCCACGACTCCAAAGTAGCCAGAAACAACCTGAATATGATGCAAAATGCAAGGAACATGCGTATGCTGGAGCAAGAATGCTCTAGGACCTAAAGTGTGATGTAAATACATAAAAAGCTAACTTATATGTATGCAAAATACATGCAATATGCAGTAACATCAACTCCCACAAACTTACTTCTTGCTTGCCCTCAAGCAACAGAAAATAAGAAAGGAAGAGAGGTTTTAGAAAAGACGGGGGTTTAAGCCTCTTGCAAAGGTGCCTTTCAAATGAATCAATCTCAATGTCCTAGTTACTAGTTCTAAAATGCAATGCGCACACTCATACTCCAAAGAACTTAGCCATACTCATCACACAAAGAAATTCAGATCATAACTCTCATATTCCAAACAATCCAAGAATCCTAACCTTTGACATTCAATTAATGATCAAACCGTGAATCACACTTATGCACTTAGAACAGAATAATTTTGGCTAAGGACAAGGTTATGAGACAAAGATGATCTCATTCAAGCGGGTAATTCAAACAATGGGTTATCTAAAAAAGGGTTGAACTTATGCATAATGCTAAAGGTAAAGACAGTTGATGCATACATGACTAGACTCTCATCTAACCCATATACACTAACAATGATCCTAAACCCCTCTCATTTTCTTTCTTTTTCGAGCTCACTCACCCTCTAGAAACTACCCAAACGACAAGGCAAGAAGCCAAGCATAACCCACGAAAACAGGAGACAACTTTACTCTTCTGAGGCTAGTGGTTGTCAAACACAAACTTAAAGCTCTTTCTTTAAATCTTGGTAGCTCTCTTCTCTTATTTTTTTTTTTTTTTTTTTTAAAACTTTGGCCTTTGGCTCTTTTCTTTCTGATTTTTTTATTTTATTTTTGAGAGCTACCTCCTTCTCTTTTAAAACCGAGCTTTTATTTAAAAACAGAACAACACCACCACTTAAAACCATGAGTCCTTTATTTTCAAACCCCAAACACCATTTCTTTTTAAACTGAAAACACATAAGCAAAATTCTTTTAACACCAGAAAATCCCTGCCCCAAAACAAACCTAAAACTAGCTTCAAAATGCAAAGCTAGCATCAATATGAAAGCCTAATCATGTCGCCTAAACCTAACACTTTATGCCAAGTTCAATCAAAAAATAAGGCCTCATATCACACAAGAAATATTTGGCTTGAAAGGAAGGCAAGGTTCAGGGTGTGGAGTTCTATTCAGACTTACAAAGAGTGGTAAAAAGGGGTAAGAAAGCCTGAATATGTATATGTGATCCATGTATTTCATTTCAAATGCACAAGAGTGATAATTCAAATTTAGATTAAGGTTCTCACTTAGTAAGAAAGGATTCAATTCATGTCTGTTCAACTTAAGTCACGAAAATCATAGCAAGTGATCCAAGCATGGTAAGAACTTACTTTCAAAGTATGAGCAAAGAATTAGAGAACTACTAACTAGGGTATCGAAACAATTCATGAGTATAAAACACCTTTTTAAGAAAACTTTAACCCCTTATGCAAATGCAAGCAGCCTAGATGCTTTAAATTTCTAGACTCAATCCTAAAATGTTTAACAAGATGAATGCAACTACATGAATCTTTGAAAAAATTTTAAGACTCAAGGATGCTAAAGAGAAAATAAGATCAGAAAACACAAGTCAAACCACACACATACTCCCCCAAACTTGCTTGACACCGTCCCGGTGGCAAACAAATTCAAAGGAGCATCAAAACACAAAGCAAAAAGAAGAAAACATGAGCGGTATGTACAATCGAAGAAGGCTGTTACCTCGGGTCTAGTCTCGGCTGGAACTTGAGGATGTTCCAGAGGAGCTAGATGCTACGGCTTTGCCTTTGGATCCTGGCTCTTGAAGAGAGAGACGCGCCGGTTGAATGTTGCTGCCTTGAGTCTCACGGATGACAACTCCACCGGTTGAAAGCCTCCTCTTCTCGGGTTGTTGAACCTCTTCTCGATTTGACCTTCTTGGCAAGTTTCTTGAGCATTTTGCCTTGCCATTTGTTGATTTTCCTTTGCATCTCCACAACAGATGCTAGGAACTTTTCCGTTTTGGTTCTCTGCTCAAAGTCTATCCTAGAGGAGCAAAGCACTCCTCTATTGTTGGCAAAAACTCCATGTTCCCAACACCAAGCAGCTCGGTCTCGTCCTTGTTTGGTAGGATGCATACTCTCTTCTCGTTTTCGTCATCGATGAAAGGCTAAGCGCAGAACCCTTTTGCTGGCGTGCGTCCCAAGATGTCGGTATTCCTCATGTAGACCTCATCCATGAAAGCTCTAGCCGGGACGGGTGTGAAATCGTGTCTAGGTATGCCAGCTTGTATGAATAGAGGAGTGAGGAAGCCGCCAATGAAAGAAGATCTTGCCTTGCACCGCAAGGCATAAGCCTTGTACTTCACCAAAGAGGCAGCAAGTACGCATCCATAGTTCACCTCGTCGCCGAGTTCATCCTCCATCGGCTCTTCATTCTCCGCCGGATCACACAACAAATGCTTCACGCGTTGGAACAATAAGCAAAGCTTGGTCTTCGTGACTGTGGGAGCAACTGACCTTCCGCTGAATGTGTTGGCGATCAGCTTCAAGGTGTACCTCAGCACCGGGCTTTACACTCTCTTGATTTTGGCGGTGTTGGCCTTGTAGTCTTCGTTGCTGATCAGGTCCCAAAAATCGTTTGCTCGCGTGAATGAGGAGAAATCGATCTTGGTGGCGGCTGCGTTGAGACCATATGCTTGACACAACTCGGGGATTGAGAGGCTGAAGGCTTGAAGTAAACCCTTGAAAGAGAGAAGGCCTTGTGAAGGAACGCGGGCGCTAGGGTTCTTGTAACGAAACTCCAATGTGGCAAGGAAGTCTATTGTCACTTCTGGAATGGTTGGGCAATCCATTCGTGACAGACATCTTAAGCCAATGTTCTTGAGGAGTTGGTCAAAATCTCCAAGGATCCCTAGCTTGAACAGCAGCTCCCGGTCCGTAAAATTAGTAGGCTTGAACCGAAGTTCTTACTCCCTTTTCAGCCGCTTCTTATCCCTTTTTTCGTCCTTACTCCATCGGACGCTCTCTTGAACAGCCACTTCCTGACCTTCTCCCTCTTGTGCTGTCTCTTCTCTCGTTCTCTTGCGAGCCATTGTGCCTGAAACAAGTTTCTCAAGCAATTTGATAAGCAAAACGGCGATCGGATGAGAGAAGAAGGAAGGCAAAGAAGAAAACTTATACTTTATACCCTAGAATTTTGGGGAATTTATAAAAAATATAGCAAAATAATAGAGAATCAAATCTAGAGATACTAGAAAATCCAGAATTTTTCCTATTATTTAGCTAAATTTAAAAATTCAAAACCGCCCTGGCATCTAAAACAGTCAATTGCGAAATAAAAAGAGATTTTCCTAAAGATTTTTATCAAATATCCAAAAATACCTTTTTCAAAGATTGTTAAGAAGTTTGTTAGCCTTTAGAAACAGAAAACTCTCACTCTCTTTGCTTAAAATTTCGAGAAAACAAGAATGAGAGAGTGTGAAGTTGATGAAAACATTTAAAAGCCAACAAGAAACAAAACTATGGGTAAAAGGAGGTGGTTTCTGACACAAGTCTTGGTCAAGGCACATCGTTCATGGTCAAAGATGTTTGCCTTGACCAAGTTTTAAATTTAAAAACTGGAGGGAAAAGAATAAAGGAGGGAAAGAAAATGTTACCTCGGCATGAGATCGAGTCTGTTTGGTCGATCTAGGATTCGATCTCATGCCCATAATGGCTTAGATCGAGAGGGTTACTCGATTTGTGACTCGATTCATGGTGAATTGAGTCCTGGATCGATTGGCTCTCTCGATCGTTGAGATTTTGGCTCCACGGCTAAGTCCTCGTGATCGAGCTACGTCCTCGATTTGGAGGTCGATTTGGCTTAGATCGAGTAATGGTTCGAGTCGAGTGATCGATCTGTCTTTTAAGGATTTCCCAAGAAAAATTAGATCGGCCGATCCATTTGGGATCGATCGCTCCGTTTTCATCTAGATCGATCTTATCACTCGTTCTCGTCTAGATCGACTGGCTCCTCTCGATTCACTAACTCGATCTAGCAAAGATCGAGTTAGGATTAGTCGATCTAGACTCGATCTCTAGCCTTTTCTTAACACCTATCGCCTCTTTTGGACTTCAAGATCGAGGTTTAGACTCCTCATACCTGTTCCTACACACTTGCAAAAGAAAAACATAAAACTGAAAGTGAAATAAAGCAGAAATATGTACAGGATAGACATGGGAATGCCTCCCAAGTGTGCTTTCTTTAACGTCTTTAGCTAGACTTTACTTGGTTTAGGCAGATGGTGGGTCTTGGAGAACCACCGAGGTACTCTCCTTGTCATAGCTGTCCGCCAAGTAAGGCTTGACCCTGTGTCCGTTCACGGTGAATGCACTGCCACTCTTGCCCATCAATGTGACAGCTTCAGAAGGCAGCACTTCTTGGATCACAAACGGCCCGCTACACCTTGACTTCAGCTTTCCCGAGAAGAGTTTGAGTCTTGAATTGTACAGCAACACCAAACCTCCTTCCTTAAGCTCCTTGGCAACCAACTTCTTGTCATGAGCTTCCTTAGTCCGCTCCTTGTATATCCGAGAGCTCTCATAAGCGTTCAACGTTAGTTCGTCCAGTTCATGTAGCTGGATGAGGCGCCTCTCTTGAGCAGTCTTGAGGTCAAAGTTCAGCCTCTTTACAGCCCACAATGCACGGTGTTCCAGCTCAACTGGGAAGTGACAGCCTTTGCCATAGAGCAGAGTGAAAGGGGTCGTACCAATCGGTGTTTTAAAGGCGGTACGGTAGGCCCAAAGAGCGTCGTCCAACTTTACTGCCCAGTCTTTCCTTGTTGCTCCGACCGTCTTCTCAAGTATAGCCTTGATTTGCCGGTTGGAGACTTCCACCTGACCGCTCGTTTGAGGATGATACGGTATAGCCACCTTATGCTTAGCGCTGTACTTTCTCAAAAGGCTCTCAAAGATCTTGTTTATGAAGTGGCTTCCTCCATCGCTTATAACCACCTTTAGTACCCCAAACCTCGGGAAAATGATGCTTTTAAACAGCTTGATCACCACCTTAGAATCGTTTGTAGGGGAAGCAACAGCCTCAACCCATTTGGAGAAATAATCAACCGCTACTAAGATGTACTTGTTGCCGTATGAAGAAGAAATTGGCCCCATGAAGTCTATTCCCCACGCGTCAAACACGTCAATCTCGAAGATAGGAACCTGAGGCATCTCGTTCCTCTTAGTGATATTCCCTGCTCGTTGACACGCCTCACAGCTCTTCACAAACTCGTGTGCATCTTTGAAGATGGACGGCCACCAGAAACCAGCTTGCAACACTTTTGTGGCAGTCTTGAATGAAGCGAAGTGTCCTCCAGAGGATGAGCCATGACAGTGGAAGAGGATGTCTTTAGCTTCTTCCTTTGTAACACAACTCCGGTACAAACTGTCCACCCCTCTCTTGTCTTTAATTTCCATATCAAACTCCTGGAGTAAGAGGATCCATCTCAAAAGCCTCGGCTTAGTGTCTTTCTTGGAATAGATGTAGCGCAAAGCTGCGTGATCTGTGTAAACTATGGTCTTGGAACCCACAAGGTAAGCTCTGAAATTCTCAAAGGAGAATACAACCGCCAATAGCTCCTTCTCAGTAGTGGTGTACCTCGTTTGCGTGTCATCCAAGGTCCTTGAAGCATAGTATATCACATGCAGCTTCTTATCCTTCCTTTGGCCTAGGACAGCTCCCACGGCGTAGTCACTAGCATCGCACATAATCTCGAATGGGAGAGTCCAATCTGGTGCTTGCACTATAGGCGCGGATAATAGAGCTTCCTTGATTGTCACGAAAGCTTGCAAACACTCCTCATCAAAGACGAATTCAGCCACCTTGCACAACAGCCGAGTGAGAGGGCGTGCAATCTTTAAGGAAACGCCTGTAGAAGCCGGCGTGTCCCAAGAAGCTTCTCACCCCTTTTACGTTAACTGGCGACTCAAGGCTTGTCATCACATCAATCTTTGCCTTGTCGACTTCAATACCCTTCACTGATATCTTATGTCCAAGCACGATCCCCTCCTTAACCATGAAGTGGCATTTTTCCCAGTTGAGCACCAAGTTTGTCTCCTCACAACGCTTTAAAACCCTGCAAAGATTCAACAAACACGCAGAAAAGGACGCATCATAGACCGAGAAGTCATCCATAAACACCTCTACCATCTCTTTTATAAGATCGGCGAAGATCGACATCATACACCGCAGAAACATAGCCGGTGCGTTACACAACCCGATTGGCATCCTTCGATACGCGAAGGTACCATAAGGGCATGTAAAGGTCGTCTTCTCCTGATCGTTGGGATGGATTGGTATTAGGAAAAAATTTCTAGTAGCAAGATTAAGCTTCCTGTAGTCAATACACATACAGTGTCCAGTAATAGTCCTAGTTGGTATAAGCTCATCTTTGTCATTCTTAACGACCGTGATCCCTCCCTTCTTAGGCACCACGTGTACAGGAGAATCCCACGTGCTGTCACTTATGGGATAGATCTCCTTCTTGACAACCTCTTTCAAATTTGGATTCAAACGCCTTTGATGTTCTATAGAAGAGGTGTTCTCATTATCGAATTGAATCTTGTGAGTGCAAAGCATTGGTGAAAGGTCCTTGATGTCACTTAGAGAGTACCCAATGGCCTTCCTATACTTTCTCAGCTCAGTCAGGAGCGAGTGCAACTCATCATCACTTATCTTTTCATTCACAATCACAGGATAGGTGTTATTAGGCCCTAAGAAAGCATACCTTAGCCCTGTTGGGAGCTCCTTAAGGTCCACCTTTGGGGTTAACAGCTCGCTCCAATCATCCTCGTGGCTGTTGTTGTTGTTCTCCTTCTTAGAACCTTCCTTAGAACCTGAGATATGGCCCTTGAGGCTGCTTTCGCCAACCGCTATCCCTTCTGAAATCGAGTCGTCTGGTCGATCTTGCTCTCGATGTCGTCTAGATCGAGCAGTTTCGCTCGATTCACTCACTCGATTTGATGTGGATCGAGTGAGAGATCGAGATGCTGAGTCGATCTCCAGATTGGACCTCAATTTGATCGGAAGGCCTTTCTCGATCTCGGAGTCGATTGTTTTCCTGGATCGATCACCCTCCTCGATCTGACTGTCGATTTCTGCACCGGATCGAGTTGTACTCTCGATTCTCCTGTCGATTTGACCCTGGATCGAGTAATGTCATCGATCTTGGAGTCTATCTCTAGGCAAACGCCTACATCTTCAAGCACAACTTTCCTCGAATCAAGCAAGTTGACGTACTCCTTAGTCCTCTGATCCACATAACCAAACTCTCCTGGCTCCTTAGTCAGTGCCAGCTTCAAATGATCTTCCTGGGCCAGCTCTTCCAGCAACTCATCCGCTAAGGCATCCATTGTATCAATGTAGAAAGCTTGCCCTTTTATCGTATGCTTTTTCAAAACCTCATTTATATCAATGTCTAGCCTTATATCTTTACCCAAGTGCAAGGCAATCTTCCCGTTCTTGACGTCTATTATGGCGCCAGCGGTAGCTAGAAGGGTCTACCAAGAATGAGTGGATCCTTTGGCTCTTCATCCATTTCCAAAACAACGAAGTCTGTACGCACGTTCACTCCACTGATCTTCACTTGCATGTCCTCAAGCAATCCTACGGGTAACCTCACACTCCTGTCAGCTAGTACCAACGAGATTCTACAGTCCTTGAAACGGGTAAAGCCGAGTTTCTTTGCCACGGAATGAGGCATCAGATTTATGCTAGCTCCGAGATAAGAAAGGCAACTCTTGAACTCCAAATGACCTAAAGCGCAGGGTATAGTGAAGCTTCCAGGGTCTCCCAACTTCTTAGGGACTATTTCCTTGTGTATCACAGCACTACACTCCTCACTTAGAACAAGCACTTCCTTACTTTCCTTATTCTTCTTCACGAGAGTGTCTTTGAAGAATTTGGCGCATTTAGGCATCATTGCAAGGCAGTCCACGAGAGGTAGCTTGATCTCTACGTCCTTATGATGCTTCTCAAACAAGACTCTATGCTTCTCTATGAGTTGCTTCTTGAAACGGCTAGGAAAAGGTAGCTTAGGTACATACGGTGGAGGTACATAAGCATCCTTCTCCTTAGTAGTTTGCTCCGCTTTCTTCTCAACAACCGCTTTGTCTCCTCTTCTTGGCCCTTGAATCCAGACATTGTCAAAGTTGATCTCATCATCAGCGGAAAGCTTACCCTCCCCCTCTTGAATTACAACGTCCTCGTTGTTCTTAGGAGTAACCGTAGGTGCTAGCACTTTGCCGCTTCTTAACGTGATGGCGTTGGCATATTCCTTAGGGTTCTGCTCACACTTGCCCGGGAGGCTATTCTGACCACTTGTACTCACTTTCCCCTTCTCTAGCTGCTTGATCTTGTTGTTTTAGTTGGTGATCTGAGTGGAGAAGTCAGTGAGAGACGAGTCTAAACGAGTGTTCATCTCGGCAAACTTTTGGTTTGTAGAGGCTTGCCCTTGGATCAGCTGCTGAAACATGGCGTGAACCGGATCAACTTGTTGTTGCATCTGCTGTTGCTGCTGAGGTGCAAAGCCCAGAGGGTAGTTTGGCGTATAAACCTTGTTACCTTGATGTTACCCTTGGAAGTTGTTCTGCCCTTGACCTTGGAAGCCACCACTCGGCTGAAAACCTTTATTGTAAGGTATGAAAGGTTTTCCTTGCTGAGCAGGGTACACTTGGTCCTTAGGGTTGGCGACGTTGGTACTACGGTAGGAGAGATTGTTGTTCTGGTTGTAATTGTTCTGTCCTGCCACCCAATTGGCTTCTTCCTGGCTCAACTCAAGCTCCTCTTGATTCTCATCTGCTTCACCAACAAAGTGAACATGCTTCTGGTTGGCTAACACCAGCTTATCAATCTTCTCATGCAAGGATTTCAGCTCCTTTTTGTGAGACTCTAGCTCAGATCCTCTCAGTGCACGGTCATAATCTTCAGCATAGTTGCCGTCACTCAATGTCAAGTTCTCAATCAGCTCCATGCCCTCTTCTACATCCTGACCAAGGAAGTTCCCTTTACTAGCCGTGTCAAGCAACAACCTGATCTTTGGTGAAGCTCTGCGGTAGATGGTGCTGAGTAAGGTCTCCTCACTGAAACCATGATGAGGACATTGGATCATGTAATCCTTAAAACGTTCCATTGCTTCATTGAACGTCTCATTGTTCCGCTGAGTGAAGCCACTGATTTCGCTTCTCAACCGTGCTGTTCTGGTGCTAGAGAAGAATTTTGAGAGAAACGCCTTTTTACACTCGGCCCATGAGGTGATGGTGCCTTGTAGAAGGGTCTTCCTAGCTTTGTCTCCGAGTGAAAAGGGAAAGAGACGCAGCTTGAAAGCATCTTCTGATATGCCGTTTATCTTGATCATCCCACATACTTGCTCGAAGTTGTCAAGGTGCTCCAAGGGATCTTCCATTGCTAAGCCCTGGAACTTGTTGTTTTGCACCATGGAGATGAAACCTGGCTTAATCTTGAAGTTGTTGTTTTGTACAGGAGGAGGAGTGATCCCAAACCTATTGTGATGAGTATTGGGAGCATCTCCGGCTCCTATGATCCTTGGGGGTCTAGCCGCGTGTTAGGGGTTTCCATTGCCCCGTCCCACTGCTCGATGAGTCTGGAGGAGGTCCCTCTGGATGATCCTGCTCGGCCATAGCTTCAAAGTCGACCAAACCATGCTGAACAATCTCCTCAAAGGCTCTGGCTTGTTCTCGTACTCTTGTTTGCCGTGAATGACCAAGCTGATGAATGTTCTCCAAGGGTTGAAGTAGATTGTTGTCTCCCCTTGAAGGAAGATTCATGTACCTGAGAGACACACGTTTGAGAGTAGAGAAATTACTAACTAAAACAAGGTAAAGGCTTAGTCTTTACTAAGCCCCAAATCTCTATGCTTTCTAACACTCCTAGAATGGCAACGGCGCCATTTGATAACTACTTTCTTTGTAAGGGTGAGGATGCAATGAGGTTATCAAACTCAAATGCAACACTTAGGTTGTAGTACAGTATGCAAGTGAGAGTCAATCCATTTCTAGGAGCTAGGAAGATCAAAGAGAATGCAAGAGCAGTGTAAAGCTAAGCGAATGACAGGCGATATTGTGAAAATCCTAAAAACTATGTGCAACGACCGAATGGAATGCAAAACTATTTTAAAATTACCAAGAGTGATTGAACTATGATAAACGTTTTCTCAAGCCAGGGTTATGATGCAGAGAGGTTATCAAACTCTAATGCACGCAATGTTGTAGTATAGCAAGCAAGAGAGTGTCAATCTATTTCTAGGAAGATAGAGAATGCACAGAGAATGCAAGGACTAGAGCAAATCTAAGCAAAATCAGACAGTTTATGAGAAAATATCAAAGAACTAGATGCAGCAACCTAAACAGAATGAAACCTATTTTAAAAATACTAGAAATGAAGCAATTACCACGAGAAACAAACAGATTAATTAAAGGAAAGAGCTTCGAATTATTAAAATTCGACTAGTGGATCGACCACGAGATCGACCACTAGATCGAGCAGTAACTATCGATCTCGTCTAAAACCGTAAGAGCAGTAAAGCTAATGACCAGGATGCTATCAGATAACAAGCGAATGATGAAAATAGACGTAAAGATGCTAAAAGAAAGGGCCTAGGGTTGAGATTCATGGTTAGGGGTATCAAAGGTTCGACCTTGGTTTTAAAACTTTAGATCGACTCACTTGGTGAGGATCTCTAAGCCTTGAAAACAAAACAAGATCTATCTGTGGCTTTCGGTATAGATCACTCTTTCATCCTCTCCTCCAAACCCATGGCTTTTGGTGGAAAGAGAGGTCGAAAGGCAAGGAAAACAGATTTCAAGTAAATGGCTTAACTAATCCCCCAAACTTCCATGGCTTTTGGGAAGGGGTAACTAGTCTCTAAGGTGTGATCTTCCGAGGCTCCTGAATCCTGTAAAGGTAAGGAACCTCTCGGATCATGAAGCTGTTGGCGTGAGTCTTCAAGCTTTAAGATTTCAACACCTTAGAAGAGATAGCCTTTGAAAACGTTTTGAAAAACCCAAGATCGAAACCTTTTTAACCCCTTAATCCTCTCAACCCCGAACCCAAAGTAAACTACTCGCTACACATAGAGTAAATCATGCAAAGCATAAGAAACGTGACGATAAACATGAAAGAAAAACTGGATTAAACGGAAACGATTCAAATACAAAAGCTTAAGAGAAAAACTGAGTTTCAACATTGGTGTTCTTCACGAAAACGAGAGAGAAAAGCATAAGGAGAAAGATAAGAATCTAAAACTTATCGAAAAAGCACGTCGCTGCCTTGCCTAAAATGCCCAAACAAGCCAATGGTCCCCCCTTCGCTAGCAGCCAAAAACGGTTGAAAGGACAGAGATCGACTCCAAGATTGAGTGGTTCTCTCAATCATATCCGGACATCGTGTCTTCGGCTTGATCTGGGTCTCGATCATTATCGGCGAATCAAGTGTTGCATCTGATCTCGGTATCGATCTTCGGGTGGATCGAGTGGTGTACTCGATCTGGCTCTCGCTCTGTATGGCGTCATTTACGTCTGTACCGATTGATCGATTGCTTCACTCGATCTCCGTCTCGATCATTCTCCTTGGATCGCCTAGTTGGCTCGATCTTCTGGTCCATCAACTCCTAGATCGACCGGCCATGCTCGATCTGCTCCTCGATCTCTGGTCCTTAGCATATTTCCGAGCTCCCACGAACTGCTACATCAGCCTCAACACGCCCACGAACCTCCATGACTCCAAAGCAGCCAGAAACAACCTGAATGTGATGCAAAATACAAGAAAAAATGCATATACTGATGCAAGAATGCTCTGGGACCCTAAGTGATGCAATCTAACCTAAAACATGATACAAATGCATGAAAAGCTAACTAATGAGTATGCAAACTGTATGCAATATGCAATAACATCAACTCCCCCAAACTTACTTCTTGCTTGCCCTCAAGCAACAGAAAATAAGTAAGGAAGAGAGGTTTTAAGAAAAAAATGAGTGGGGTTTTAAACTTTTTGCAAAGGTGCCTTTCAAATGAATCAATCTCAATGTCCTAGTTAACAGTTCTAAAATGCTATGCTTACACTCATACTCCAAAGAACTTAGCCATACTTATCACACAAAGAAATTCAAATCATGACTCTCCTATTCCTAACAATCAAAGAAACTCATCCTTTAACATTCATTAACATTCGAACCATGAATAAAACTTATGCACTTTAAAGCAAAACAAATTTGGCTAGGGTTATGGTTATGAGCATAGAATGATCTCATTTGAAAAGGGTTTATAATCATAACAAGGGTTTCTCTAAAAAATGGATAAACTTGTGCATAATGCTAAAGATAAAGACAATTTATGCATACATGATTAGATTCTCATCTACCCATGTAAACTATCAAATGATCCTATACCCCTCTCATTTAAGAAATTTTATCCTCACTCACCACTTAAGAGTCTACCCTTTTCTTTACAAACTAAGCAATCCCCAATTCGAAACAAAGACATCTTTAAACTTTTTAGGCTAGTGAAAAGGTTTTTGAAAAATACTTTTGCTCTTTAGAAATTTCTTGTTAGTAGCTCCCTTATTATTATTATTTTTTTCTTTTTATTTTTTATTATTATTTTTTTTTTCTTTGTTTGGCACTTAGGATCTTTTTATTTCTTTTTCTTTTCTTTTCTCTCTTTTTTTTTATTTTATTATGGGAGAGCTACCTCCTGAAATTAGAGCATACTTAGTTTTAAAAACAACCTTTCACTTAAAACCTCATTTCTTTCCTTAAAACACAAAGCTCTTTGAAACCGAAAACAAATGATCAAGATAGCAACCCCAATGATCCCCCAAACTTATCCTAAGCCTACACCTAGCTTCAAAATGCAAAGCTAGCAACAATATGAAAACCAAATCATGTCGCCTAAACCTAACACTTTATGCCAAGTTCAAACCGAGAAGAAGGCCTCACAAAGATGTCACACAAGAACATTTGGCTTCAAAGGAGGGTAAGGTTCAAGGAGGGAGTTCTACTTAGGCTCACAACGAGTGGTAAAAAGGAAGAAGAGAGCTTAAATATTTTAAAACCATGTGTTCATTTTCAAATGCATAAGAATGATAATTAGAGTTTCAAATTAAGGTTTTCACTGATTAGAATGAGTTTCAAATCATGAGAGTTCAATTAAAGCCACGAAAATCCTAACAAGTGATCCAGGCATGGTAAGAACTTACTTTCAAAGCATAGACAAAGCATTAAAGAACTACTAACTAGGGCATTGAAACAATTCATAAGTAAAAACACCTTTGTAAGAAATTCTAACCCCTTTTGCAAATGCAAAAAAAAAAAAACTAGATGACATGAGAAACTCTAGACTCAATGAATGCAACTACATGAATCTTTGAAAAAATTTTAAAAATTTTACCAATTTTTCATGAACTAAGACTCAAGGATGCAAAAAGGAAAATAAGATCAAAGAACACAAGATTAAATCACACATGTACTCCCCCAAACTTGCTTGACACCGTCCCGGTGGCAAACTCATCCGAAGGAGCATCAAAACACAATGCAAGAAACAAACATGAGCGGTTATATACAATGGAAGAAGGTTGTTACCTCTGGTCTAGGCTCGGCTGGAACTTGAGGATGATCCAGAGGAGCTAGAGATCGTTGCTTTGCCTTTGTCAGCTGGTTCTTGGAGAGAGTGGCGCGCCGGCTGAATGTTGTCTCCTTGGGTCTTGCGGATAACAACTCCTCCGGTTGAGAGTCTTCTCTTCTCGGGTTGTTGCATCTCTTGACTTGCAGCTGGCTTAGGCGCGCCTCCCTGAAGTGCTTTAACTTTCCTCCCCAGATTCTTTAGCATCTTCCCTTGCCACTTGTTGATCTTCCGTTGCATCTCCACAACTGATGCTAGGAACTTCTCGGTTTTTGTCCTCGGCTCAAAGTCTAGCTTGGGAAGTATGTAAGCCTCGTGCATCTCGTCTTCCGTGCCTGGAGACTCTGACCTTTGACGCGGGGCAATAGCTGAAGGGGCAAATCATTCTTCCTCCATGGGCAAGAACTCGATGTTCCCAACACCAAGTAGCTCGGTTTCATCTTTGTTGGGCAGGATGCACACTCTCTTCTTGTCTTCGTCATCTATGAAGAGGTAAGCATAGAATCCTTCTGCTGGCGTGCGTCCCAAGCTATCAGTGTTCCTCATATATGCTTCATCCATGAAAGCTCTGTTTGGAACGTGAGCAAAGTCATGAATGGGCACACCGGCTTGCACGAAGAGAGGAGTAAGGAAGCCGCCAATGTAAGAGGAGGTTGCCTTGCACCAAGGCATAAGCCTTGTACTTCACCAAAGAAGCCGCGAGCACACAGCCGTAGTTCACTTCATCGCCGAGTTCATCCTCTATGGGCTCTTCATTCGCATCCGGATCAGACACTAGGTGCTTCACACCTTGGAACAGGAAGCACAGCTCCGTCTTCGTGACAGTTGGAGCAACAGACCTTCCACTGAACGTGTTGGCAATCAGCTTCAGAGTATACCTCAGCACCGGGCTCCTTACTCGCTTGATCTTGGCGGTGTTGGCCTTGTAGTCTTCATTGCTGATCAGATCCCAAAACTCGTCGGCTTTCTTGAAGGCTGGGAACTCGACCTTGTATGCATCAGCATTGAGACTGTAGGCTTGGCATAGCTCAGGGATGGAGAGTGTATAGGCTTGGCGTCCAACTTTGAAGTAGAGGTGGCCTTGGGAAGGGACGGGTGCACTAGGATTCTCATACCGGAACTCCAAGGTGGCGAGGAAGTCTATTGTCACTTCAGGAATGGTTGGGCAATCCATCCGTGACAGACATCTTAAGCCGATGTTCTTGAGGAGTTGGTCGAAGTCCCCAAGAATCCCAAGCCTAGACAAAAGCTCTCGATCAGCAAACTTGGTAGGCTCAAACCGGAGCCTCTCCAGCCTCTTCTTATCCCTCTTCTCATCCTTACTCCACCGGACCCTTTCTTGAACTGCCACTTCTTGTCCTTCTCCTTCTTGTGCTTGCTCTTCTCTGGTTCTCTTTGGTGCCATGGTTCCTGAAACAGGATTCTAAAGAGATTGGTAAGCAAGCGGCTATTTGATGAGAATGAGAGAAGAGAAGGAGAGAATTTATAACAACTACCTTAGAATTTTGGGGAATAAATAAAAGTCACAGCTAAGTAAAGGAGAATCAAATCTGTAGATACTGAAAAATCTGGAATTTTTCCTTTTACTTATCTAGTTTTAAAAATTCAAAACCGACCATATATTCTAAAACAAGATCTTGGGATATTAAAGGAGATTTTCTAAAATTAAACCATTAAATCTTTGAAAATATCTTTGCAAGAAGTTCAGAATATTTTTGCTAGCTTTTGAAAATTGAAACTCTCACTCTCTTTGTTTAAAAATCTCGAGCAAAACAGGAATGAGAGTGTGAGAGGTTTGTTAAAACATTTCAAGACTTAGCAAAACCAAAACAATGGGTAGTCAAAGTGGTTTCTGACAAAGTCTTGGTCAAGGCACATCTTTCATGGTCAAAGATGCTTGCCTTGACCAAGTTTTGAATTCAAAAATTGGAGGGAAAAGAGTAAAGGAGGGAAAGAAAATTGTTACCTTGGCATGAGATCGAGTCCATTTGGTCGATCTAGGACTCGATCTCATGCCCAAAATGGCTTAGATCGAGAGGGTTACTCGATTTGAGACTCGATTCATGATGAATTGAGTCCTGGATCGATTGGCTCTCTCGATCATTTAGATGTTGGCTCCTCGGCTAAGTCCTCGTGATCGAGCTATGTCCTCGATTTAGGGGTCGATTTGGCATAGATCGAGTGATGGATCGAGTCGAGTGATCGATCAGTTTTCAACAGATTTTCCCGAGAGAAATTAGATCGGTTGATCCGATTTGGATCGATCGATCCTTTTTCGTCAAGGTCGATCTTGTCACTCGTTCTCGTCTAGATCGACTGGCTCCTCTCGATTTACTTACTCGATCTAGCAAAGATCGAGCCAGGTTCAGTCGATCTAGCACTCGATCTCTAGCCTTATCTTAACCCCTATTGTCTCTTCAAGACCTCAAAGTCAAGGTTTAGACTCCTTATACCTGTTCCTACACACTTGCAAAATAAAAACATAAAACTGAAAGGGAAATAAAGCAGAAGTATGTACAAGATAAACATCGGAATGCCTCCCAAGTGCGCTTTCTATAACTTCTTTAGCTAGGCCTTACTTGGTCTAAGCGGATGGTGGGTCTTGGAGAAGCACCGAGGTACTCTCCTTGTCAAAGCTGTCAGCCAAATAGGGCTTGACTCTGTGTCTGTTGACGGTGAATGCACTGCCACTTTTTCCCATCAGAGTAACAGCTCCATACGGCAAGACTTCTTGAATCACGAACGGTCCGCTCCACCTTGATTTCAGCTTGCCCGAGAAGAGCTTGAGCCTCGAGTTGTACAGCAACACCAGTCCTCCTTCCTTAAGCTCCTTGGCAACCAACTTCTTGTCATGAGCCTCCTTAGTCCGCTCCTTGTATATCCGGGAGCTCTTGTAAGCGTTCAGCCTCAACTCATCCAGTTCGTGTAGCTGAATAAGGCGTCTCTCCTGAGCCGTCTTGAGATCAAAGTTCAGCCTCTTCACACAGCCCACAACGCACGGTGTTCCAGCTGAACCGGGAGGTGACAGCCCTTGCCATAGAGTTGAGTGAAAGGAGTTGTACCAATCGGCGTCTTGAAGGCGGTACGGTAGGCCCAAAGAGCGTCATCCAGCTTCATTGACCAGTCTTTCCTTGTTGCTCTGATAGTTTTCTCCAGTATAGCCTTGATTTGCCTGTTGGAGACCTCCACTTGACCGCTTGTTTGAGGATGATACAGTGTAGCCACCTTATGCTTAACCCCATACTTTCTCAAGAGGCTCTAAAAGACCTTGTTTATAAAGTGGCTTCCTCCATCACTTATAACAACCTTGGGTACCCCAAACCTCGGGAAGATGATACTCTTGAACAACTTGATTACCACCTTAGAGTCATTTGTAGGGGAAGCAACAGACTCAACCCATTTAGAGACATAATCCACTGCTACTAAGATGTATTTATTGCCGTATGAAGAAGGAAAGGGCCCCATGAAGTCAATTCCCCACGCGTCGAACACGTCAACCTCGAAGATAGGAACTTGAGGCATTTTGTTCCTCTTGGTTATATTCCCTACTCGTTGACATGCCTCACAGCTCTTCACAAACTCATGTGCATCTTTAAAAATGGAGGGCCACCAGAAACCGGCATGCAACACCTTCGCGGCTGTCTTGAATGAGGCGAAGTGTCCTCCGTAGGAAGAGCCATGGCAATGATAGAGGATTTCCCTGGCTTCTTCCTTTGTAACACATCTCCGGTA
This sequence comes from Thlaspi arvense, assembly GCA_911865555.2. NCBI lineage: Eukaryota > Viridiplantae > Streptophyta > Magnoliopsida > Brassicales > Brassicaceae > Thlaspi > Thlaspi arvense. The sequence goes on from OU466863.1 coordinate 40,225,687, forward strand.
CAAGCTGTCTACTCCTCTCTTGTATAAGTAGCGCTCGTCCCAAAAGTAGTCACTAGCCTCCCTCAGAAACCGCTTCTTGTGATAGCTGTTGAGATGTATTGGCTCCTCACCACACGCTAGATAGTTCACCACATCAGCATACCACGGTAGATCCTCCTCTTTGAAACTCAACACTTCCTCAAACCTTCCTTCTAGCTTCCCATAAACAGCAGTAGTAATCGCCATAAGCTGCTCTTCTGGAAGAGAGTCATCTAAGGGGAGAGACTCGTTGATCCTTAGCCGTGAGAGGTGGTCAGCGACTTAATTTTCTATCCCTTTCTTGTCTTTAATCTCCATGTCAAACTCCTGGAGTAACAGAATCCATCTTAAGAGCCGAGGCTTAGTGTCTTTCTTCGAGTAGACTACTGCAAGCAGCTCCTTCTCCGTAGTGGTATATCGTGATTGCGTGTCATCCAAGGTCCTTGAAGCATAATAGATCACGTGTAGCTTCTTGTCTTTCTTCTAACCGAGAACGGCTCCTACGGCGTAGTCACTAGCATCACACATGATCTCAAAGGGGAGAGACCAGTCTGGTGCTTGGACTATAGGGGCTGATTTAAGGGCTTCCTTGATGGTCACGAAAGCCTTCAAACACTCCTCATGGAATACAAACTCAGCTTCCTTGCACAGCAGCCGTGTAAGAGGGCGTGCAATCTTGGAGAAATCTTTGATGAAGCGCCTATAGAACCCTGCGTGCCCCAAGAAGCTTCTGATCCCTTTAATATTAACCGGCGGCTCAAGACCCATCATGACCTCCACCTTAGCCTGATCAACCTCAATACCCTTCTCTGATATCTTGTGACCGAGCACGATCCCTTCCTTAACCATGAAGTGGCATTTCTCCCAGTTCAGCACCAGGTTTGTCTCTTCACAACGTTTAAGTACCCTGCAAAGATTCAACAAACACGCAGGAATGGACGCACCATACACAGAGAAGTCGTCCATGAATACCTCTACTATCTCCTCTATAAGATCAGAGAAGATCAACATCATACACCGCTGAAACATAGCCGGTGCATTACACAATCCAAACGGCATCCTTCGATATGCAAAGGTACCGTAGGGACATGTGAAAGTCATCTTCTCCTGATCGTTTGGGTGAATAGGTATTTGAAAGAAACCACTTTACCCATCGAGAAAACAGTAGTAACGGTGATTTGCAAGTCTCTCAAGCATTTGATCAATAAAAGGCAAGGGGAAATGGTCTTTTCTAGTCGCAAGGTTGAGTTTCCTATAGTCAATACACATCCTATGACCAGTAATGGTCCTAGTAGGGATAAGTTCATCCTTTTCATTCCTTATGACCGTGATCCCTCCCTTCTTAGGCACCACGTGTACAGGGGAAACCTACGTGCTGTCACTTATTGGATAGATCACGTCAGCCTCTAAAAGCTTAAGGATTTCCTTCTTAACAATCTCTTTCAAGTTAGGATTCAAACGCCTTTGATGTTCTACAGAAGTGGCGTTCTCATTATCCAAGTGAATCCTATGAGTGCAAAGCATTGGTGAAAGGCCCTTGATGTCACTTAAAGATTACCCAATGGCCTTCCTATACTTTCTCAGCTCAGTCAAGAGCGAGTGCAACTCATCATCACTAAGGTTTTCATTCACAATCACGGGGTAGGTGTTATTAGGCCCTAAGAAAGTATACCTTAGCCCTTTTGGGAGCTCCTTAAGGTCCACCTTTGGGGCTAACAGCTCACTCCAGTCATCCTCGTGGCTGTTGTTGTTGCTTTCCTCCTTGGAACTCTCCCTTGAACTCGAGGCATCGCCCTTCAGAATGCTTTCCTCCATCGTTATCCCTTCTGAGATCGAGTCCTCCGGTCGATTCTCCTCTCGATGTCGTCTAGATCGAGCCATTTCACTCGATTCACTTACTTGATTTGATATGGATCGAGTAAGGGATCGAGACGCTGAGTCGATCTCTTGATTGGACTCCAAAATGATCGGGAGGTCTCTCTTGATCGTCGACTCGATTGTTTTTCCTGATCGAGCATTCTTCTCGATCTGTCCGTCGATTGTTGCACCTGATCGAGTTGTGTTCTCGATTGACTTGTCGATCTGACTCCTGGATCGAGTGATAGCGTCGATCTCGGAGTCGATCTCTAGGCAGCAACCTTCTTCATTCTTGATAATCCTCCTAGAATCCAGCAGGTTCACGTACTCTTGGGTTCTCTGATCCACATAGCCAAACTTCCCTGGCTCCTTAGTTAGTGCTAGCTTCAGATGGTCTTCTAGAGCTAGCTCTTCCAGCAACTCATCCGCCAAGGCATCCATCGTTTCCATTGTCCTTCAATGGTCGGCTTCTTTAGAACCTTGTTGATGTCGAAGTCTAGCCTGATCTCCTTCCCCAAATGCAAGGCAATCTTCCCATTCTTCACATCTATTATAGCCCTGGCGGTTGCAAGGAACGGTCTCCCTAAGATGAGTGGATCCTTTGGCTCTTCATCCATCTCCAACACTACAAAGTCTGTAGGTACGTTCACACCACTGATTCGCACTGGTAAGTCTTCAAGCAGCCCCACTGGTAGTCTCACGCTTCTATCAGCCAGCACCAATAAGATCCGACAGTCTTTAAACCGAGTAAAACCAAGCTTCTTAGCCACGGAGTGAGGCATCAAGTTTATGCTAGCTCCGAGATCACACAAGCAACTCTTGAACTCTAGAGGACCCAAAGCGCAGGGTATAGTGAAGCTTCCAGGGTCTCCCAGCTTCTTAGGGACTATCTCCTTGTGTATAACCGCGCTACATTCTTCACTTAGAACAAGTACCTCTTTGCTTTCTTTGTTCTTCTTCACAATGGTGTCCTTGAAAAACTTGGCGCACTTGGGCATCATAGCTAGACAATCAACAAGAGGAAGCTTAATCTCCACGTCTCTCAGGTGCTTCTCAAACAAGATTATGTGCTTCTCGATGAGCTGCTTTTTGAAACGACCGGGAAATGGCAACTTTGGTACGTAAGGTGGGGGCACGTAAGAGTTTTTCTCCTTGGTGGTTTGCTCACTTTTCTTCTCAGCGACCGCCTTATCTCCTCTCCTCGGCCCTTGGATCCAAACGTTGTCAAAGTTAATCTCATCATCATCAGCCAAAGGTTTACCCTCCCCCTCTTGAATTACAACGTCCTCGTTGTTCTTTGTAGAGACCGGAGGTTTGAGCTCTTTGCCGCTCCTCAACGTTATAGCATTAGCATACTCCTTGGGATTTTGCTCACACTTTTGCGGAAGACTGTTCTGACCACTCGTAGTTGCTTTACCCTTCTCCAGCTGCTTGATCTTGTTGTTTAGGTTGGTGATCTGAGTGGAGAAGTCGGTTAGAGATGAGTCTAGGCGAGTGTTCATTTCAGCGAACTTCTGGTTGGTAGAGGCTTGCCCTTGTATTAGCTGTTGAAACATTGCTTGAACCGGATCAACTTGTTGTTGCATCGGTTGTTGTTGTTGAGGTGCAAAACCCGGAGGGTAGTTAGGAGTATAACCCTTGTTGCGTTGTTGTTGCCCTTGGAAGTTGCTTTGCCCTTGGAAGTTGCTTTGCCCTTGACCTTGGAAACCACCACTCGGTTGAAAACCTTTGTTGTAAGGGTACACTTGATCTTTAGGGTTGGCTACGTTGGTGCTTCGGTAAGATAGGTTGTTGTTCTGGTAGCCTTGGTTGTAGCCTTGAGACTTGTAGTTGTTCTGTCCAGCCACCCAATTTGCTTCTTCTTGGCTTAGCTCTAACTCCTCTTGGTTCTCATCAGCTTCACCAACAAAGTGAACATGCTTCTGATTTGCTAACACCAGCTTGTCAATCTTCTCATGCAACGATTTGAGCTCCTTCTTGTGAGACTCTAACTCTGATCCTCTTGGTGCTCGGTCATAATCTTCAGCATAGTTTCCATCACTCAACGACAAGTTTTCTATCAGCTCCATACCCTCTTCTACCTCTTGACCGAGGAAGTTTCCTTTGCTAGCTGTATCAAGCAACAACCGGATCTTTGGTGAAACTCCACGGTTATATGGTACTGAGTAGTGTCTCCTCGCTGAACCCGTGATGAGGACATTGGATCGTGTAGTCTTTGAAACGCTCCATTGCCTCGTTGAATGTCTCGTTGTTCCTTTGAGTGAAACCGCTGATTTCGCTTCTCAACCGAGCTGTCCTGGTGCTTGAGAAGAACATTGAGAGAAAGGCCTTCTTACACTCAGCCCATGATGTGACGGTGCCTTGTGGGAGGGTCTTCTCCCAATGTCTAGCTTTGTCTCCGAGTGAAAAGGGGAATAGACGCAGCTTGAAAGCATCTTCGGATATGCCATTGATCTTGATCATCCCACATACTTGCTCGAAGTTGTCTAGGTGCTCCAAGGGGTCTTCCATTGCTAAGCCGTGGAACTTGTTGTTTTGCACCATGGAGATGAAACCTGGCTTGATTTCGAAGTTATTGTTTTGTACCAGAGGAGGAGTGATCCCAAACCTCTTGTGGTGGGTATTGGGAGCATCTCCGGCTCCTATGATCCTCGGGGGTCTAGCCGCGTGTTGGGGGTTTCCATTGCCCCGTCCTGCTGGAGGAGGTCCTTCTGGATGCTCGTGTTCAGCCATATCTTCAAAGTTGACCAAACCGTGCTGAACAATCTCCACAAAGGCTCTTGTTTGCTCTCTGACTCTCCTTTGCCGTGAGTGACCAAGCTGATGAATGTTGTCTAAGGGTTGTAGAAGATTGTTGTCTCCCCTTGAACGAAGATTCATGTACCTGAAAACACACGTTTGAGAGTAGATGTATTAGTAACTTGAAAAAGGTAAAGACTTAGTCTTTGCTAAGACCCAAATCTCTATGTTCTCTAAACACTCCTAGAATGGCAACGGCGCCATTTGATAAACGTTTTCTCAAGCGAGGGTTATAATGCAGAGAGGTTATCAAACTCTAATGCACGCAATGTTGTAGTATAGCAAGCAAGAGAGTGACAATCCATTTCTAGGAAGATAGAGAATGCACAGAGAATGCAAGGACTAGAGCAAATCTAAACAAAATGAGACAGTTTATGAGAAAATATCAAAGAACTAGATGCAGCAACCTAAACAGAGTGAAATCTATTTTAAAAACACTAGAAATAAAGCAATTACGACAAGAAATAAACAGATTAATTAAAGGAAAGAGCATTGAATTATTAAAATTCGACTAGTGGATCGACCACGAGATCGACCACTAATCGAGCAGTAACTATCGATCTCGCCTAAAACTGTAAGAGCAGTAAAGCTAATGACCAGGATGCTATCAGAAAACAAGCGAATGATGAAAATAGACGTAAAGATGCTAAAAGAAAGGGCCTAGGGCTGAGATTCATGGTTAGGGGTATCAAAGGTTCGACCTTGGTTTTAAAACTTTAGATCGACTCACTTGATGAGGATCTCTAAGCCTTGAAAACAAAACAAGATCTATCCGTGGCTTTCGGTATAGATCACTCTTTCATCCTCTCCTCCAAACCCATGGCTTTTGGTGGAAAGAGAGGTCGAAAGGCAAGGAAAACAGATTTCAAGTAAATGGCTTAACTAATCCCCCAAACTTCCATGGCTTTTGGGAAGGGGTAACTAGTCTCTAAGGTGTGATCTTCCAAGGCTCCTTAATCCTGTAAAGGTAAGGAACCTCTCGGATCATGAAGCTCTTGGCGTGAGTCTTCAAGCTTTAAGATTTCAACACCTTAGAAGAGATAGCCTTTGAAAACGTTTTGAAAAACCCAAGATCGAAACCTTTTTAACCCCTTAATCCTCTCAACCCCGAACCCAAAGTAAACTACTCGCTACACATAGAGTAAATCAAGCAAAGCATAATAAACGCGACGATAAACATGAAAGAAAAACTGGATTAAACGGAAACGAATCGAATACAAAAGCTTAAGAGAAAAACTGAGTTTCAACAATGGTGTTCTTCACGAAAACGAGAGAGAAAACATAAGGAAAAAGATAAGAATCTAAAAGTTATCGAAAAAGCGCGTCGCCGCCTTGCCTAAAATGCCCAAACAAGCCAATGGTCCCCCCTTCGCTAGCAGCCAAAAACGGTTGAAAGGACAGAGATCGACTCCAAGATCGAGTGGTTCTCTCGATCATATCCGGACATCGTGTCTTCAGCTCAATCTGGGTCTCGATCATTATCGGCGAATCGAGTGTTGCATCCGATCTCGGTATCGATCTTCGGGTGGATCGAGTGGTGTACTCGATCTGGCTCTCGCTCTGCATGGCGTCATTTACGTCCGTACCGATTGATCGATTGCTTCACTCGATCTCCGTCTCGATCATTCTCCTTGGATCGCCTAGTTAGCTCGATCTTCTGGTCGATCATCTCCTAGATCGACCGGCCATGCTCGATCTGCTCCTCGATCTCTGGTCCTTAGCATATTTCCGAGCTCCCACGAACTGCTACATCAGCCTCAACACGCCCACGAACCTCCATGACTTCAAAGCAGCCAGAAACAACCTGAATGTGATGCAAAATGCAAGAAAAAATGCATATGCTGATGCAAGAAGGCTCTGGGACCCTAAGTGATGCAATCTAACCTTAAACTCGATTTGTGACTCGTTTGGCTCTCTAGATCGTTGAGATTTTGGCTCCACAGCTAAGTCCTCGTGATCGAGCTATGTCCTCGATTTGGGGGTCGATTTGGCTTAGATCGAGTGATGGATCGAGTCGAGTGATCGATCTGTCTTTTAAGGATTTCCCGAGAGAAATTAGATCAGTCGATCCATTTGGGATCGATCGATCCGTTTTCATCTAGATCGATTTTATCACTCTTTCTCGTCTAGATCGACTGGCTCCTCTCGATTCACTAACTCGATCTAGCAAAGATCGAGTTAGGATTAGTCGATCTAGCACTCGATCTCTAGCCTTTTCATAACCCATATCGCCTCTTTTGGACATCAAGATCGAGGTTTAGACTCCTCATACCTGTTCCTACACATTTGCAAAATAAAAACATAAAACTGAAAGAGAAATAAAGCAGAAATATGTACAGGATAGACATGAGAATGCCTCCCAAGTGCGCTTTCTTTAACGTCTTTAGCTAGACTTTACTTGGTTTAGGCAGATGGTGGGTTTTGGAGAAGCACCGAGGTACTCTCCTTGTCATAGCTGCCCGCCAAGTAAGGCTTGACCCTGTGTCCGTTCACGGTGAATGCACTGCCACTCTTTCAATGTGACAGCTCCATAAGGCAGCACTTCTTGGATCACAAACGGCCCGCTCCACCTCGACTTCAGCTTTCCCGGGAAGAGTTTGAGTCTTGAATTGTACAGCAACACCAAATCTCCTTCCTTAAGCTCCTTGGCAACCAACTTCTTGTCATGAGCTTCCTTAGTCTGCTCCTTGTATATCCGAGAGCTCTCATAAGCATTCAACGTTAGTTCGGCCTGTTCATGTAGCTGGATGAGACGCCTCTCTTGAGCAGTCTTGAGGTCAAAGTTCAGCCTCTTTACAGCCCACAATGCACGGTGTTCCAGCTCAACTGGGAGGTGACAGCCTGTGCCATAGAGCAGAGTGAAAGGGGTCGTACCAATCGGTGTTTTAAAGGCGGTACGGTAGGCCCAAAGAGCGTCGTCCAACTTTACTGCCCAGTCTTTCCTTGTTGCTTCGACCGTCTTCTCAAGTATAGCCTTGATTTGCCGGTTGGAGACTTCCACTTGACCGCTCGTTAGAGGATGATACGGTGTAGCCACTTTATGCTTAACGTCGTACTTTCTCAAAAGGCTCTCAAAGGTCTTGTTTATGAAGTGGCTTCCTCCATCACTTATAACCACCTTTGGTACCCCAAACCTCGGGAAAATGAGGCTTTTAAACAGCTTGATCACCACCTTAGAATCGTTTGTAGGGGAAGCAACAGCCTCAACCCATTTGGAGACATAATCAACCGCTACTAAGATGTACTTGTTACCGTATGAGGAAGGAAATGGCCCCATTAAGTCTATGCCCCACGCGTCAAACACGTCAACCTCGAAGATAGGAACCTGAGGCATCTCGTTCCTCTTAGTGATTTTCCCTGCTCGTTGACACGCCTCACAGCTCTTCACAATCTCGTGTTCATCTTTGAAGATGGACGGCCACCAGAAACCAGCTTGCAACACTTTCGTGGCAGTCTTTAATGAAGCGAAGTGTCCTCCATAGGATGAGCCATGACAGTGAAAGAGGATGTCTTTAGCTTCTTCCTTTGTAACACATCTCCGGTACAAACTGTCCACCCCTCTCTTGTACAAGTAGGGCTCGTCCCAAAAGTAGTCACTCGCCTCTCTCATAAACCTCTTCTTGTGATAGCTGTTGAGATGTGTTGGCTCCTCACCACACGCTAAGTAGTTTACAACATCAGTGTACCAGGGAAGATCCTCCTCTTTGAAGCTCAACACCTCCTCAAACTGCCCTTATAGCTTTCCACAAACAGCCGTAGTGATCGCCATGAGTTGCTCTTCGGGGAGAGAATCATCTAACGGCAGAGACTCGTTGATCCTAAGCCGAGAGAGATGGTCAGCAAGTCCGTTTTCTATCCCCTTCTTGACTTTAATTTCCATATCAAACTCCTGGAGTTAGAGGATCCATCTCAAAAGCCTCGGCTTAGTGTCTTTCTTGGAATAGATGTAGTGCAAAGCTGCATGATCCATGTAAACTATGGTCTTGGAACCCACGAGGTAAGCTCTGAACTTTTCAAAGGCGAATACAACCGCCAATAGCTCCTTCTCAGTAGTGGTGTACCTCGTTTGCGTGTCATCCAAGGTCCTTGAAGCATAGTATATCACGTGCAGCTTCTTATCCTTCCTTTGGCCTAGGACAGCTCCCACGGCGTAGTCACTAGCATCGCACATAATCTCGAATGGGAGAGTCCAATCTGGTGCTTGCACTATAGGCGCGGATACTAGGGCTTCCTTGATTGTCACGAAAGCTTGCAAACACTCCTCATCAAAGACGAATTCAGCCACCTTGCACAACAGCCGAGTGAGAGGGCGTGCAATATTAGAGAAGTCTTTAATGAAACGCTTGTAGAAGCCGGTGTGTCCCAAGAAGCTTCTCACCCCTCTTATGTTATCTGGCTGCTCAAGGCTTGTCATCACATCAGTCTTTGCTTTGTCGACTTCAATACCCTTCTCTGATATCTTACGCCCAAGCACGATCCCCTCCTTAACCATGAAGTGGCATTTTTCCCAGTTGAGCACCAAGTTTGTCTCCTCACAACGCTTTAAAACCCTGCAAAGATTCAACAAACACGCAGAAAAGGATGCACCATAGACCGAGAAGTCATCCATAAACACCTCTACCATGTCTTCTATTAGATCGGAGAAGATCGACATCATACACCGCTGAAACGTAGCCGGTGCGTTACACAACCCGAATGGCATCCTTCGATACGCGAAGGTACCATAAGGGCATGTAAAGGTCGTATTCTCCTGATTGTTGGGATGGATTGGTATTTGGAAAAATCCACTATATCCATCAAGAAAGCAATAGTAGGGGTGATTAGCAAGTCTTTCAAGCATTTAATCAATAAAAGGCAAGGGAAAATGATCCTTTCTAGTAGCAAGATTAAGCTTACTATAGTCAATACACATACGGTGTCCAGTAATAGTCCTAGTAGGTATAAGCTCATCTTTGTCATTCTTAACGACCGTGATCCCTCCCTTCTTAGGCACCACGTGTACAGGAGAAACCCACGTGCTGTCACTTATGGGATAGATCACTTCAGCCTCTAAAATCTTAAGAATCTCCTTCTTGACAACCTCTTTCAAATTTGGATTCAAACGCCTTTGATGTTCTATAGAAGAGGCGTTCTCATTACCAAAGTGAATCTTGTGAGTGCAAAGCATCGGTGAAAGGCCCTTGATGTCACTTAGAGAGTACTCAATGGCCTTCCTATACTTTCTCAGCTCAGTCAGGGGCGAGTGCAACTCCTCATCACTTATGTTTTCATTCACAATCACGGGATAGGTGTTATTAGGCCCTAAGAAAGCATACCTTAGCCCTTTTGGGAGCTCCTTAAGGTCCACCTTTGGGGCTAACAGCTCGCTCCAATCATCCTCGTGGCGGTTGCTGTTGTTCTCCTTCTTAGAACCTTCCTTAGAACCCGAGATATGGCCCTTGAGGCTGCTTTCTCCAACTGCTTTCCCTTCTAAAATCGAGTCGTCCGGTCGATCTTGCTCTCGATGTCGTCTAGATCGAGCAATTTCACATGATTCACTCACTCGATTTGATGTGGATCGAGTGAGAGATCGAGACGCTGAGTCGATCTCCGGACTGGACCTCAATTTGATCGGAAGGCCTATCTCGATCTCGGACTCGATTGTTTTCCTGGATCGATCACCCTCTGCGATCTGACTGTCGATTTCTGCACCGGATCGAGTTGTGCTCTCGATTATCTTGTCGATTTGACCTCTGGATCGAGTAATGTCATCGATCTTGGAGTCGATCTCTAGGCAAACGCCTACATCTTCAAGCACAACTTTCCTCGAATCAAGCAAGTTGACGTACTCCTGAGTCCTCTGATCCACATAACCAAACTCTCATGGCTCCTTAGTCAGTGCCAGCTTCAAATGATCTTTCTGAGCCAGCTCTTCCAGCAACTCATCCGCTAAGGCATCCAATGTATCAATGTAGAAAGCTTGCCCTTCTATCGTAGGCTTCTTCAAAACCTCATTGATATCGATGTCTAGCCTTATATCTTTACCCAAGTGCAAGGCAATCTTCACGCTCTTGACGTCTATTATGGCGCCGGCGGTAGCTAAGAAAGGTCTACCGAGAATGAGTGGATCCTTTGGCTCTTCATCCATTTCCAAAACAACGAAGTCTGTAGGCATGTTCACTCCACTGATCTTTACTGGCAAGTCCTCAAGCAGTCCTACGGGTAACCTCACACTCCTGTCAACTAGTACCAACGAGATTCTACAGTCCTTGAAACGGGTAAAGCCGAGTTTCTTTGCCACAGAATGAGGCATCAGATTTATGCTAGCTCTGTGATCACAAAGGCAACTCTTGAACTCCAAAGGACCTAAAGCGCAGGGTATAGTGAAGCTTCCAGGGTCCCCCAACTTTTTAGGGACTATTTCCTTATGTATCATAGCACTATACTCCTCACTTAGAACAAGCACTTCCTTACTTTCCTTATTCTTCTTCACGAGAGTGTCTTTGAAAAATTTGGCGCATTTAGGCATCATTGCAAGGATGTCCACGAGAGGTAGCTTGATCTCTACGTCCTATGAGTTGCTTCTTGAAATGGCCAGGAAAAGGCAGCTTAGGTACATACGGTGGAGGTACATAAGCATCCTTCTCCTTAGTAGTTTGCTCTACTTTCTTATCAACAACTGCTTTGTCTCCTCTTCTTGGCCCTTGAATCCAGACATTGTCGAAGTTGATCTCATCATCAGCGGAAAGCTTACCCGCCCCCTCTTGAATTACAACGTCCTCGTTGTTCTTAGGAGTAACTGTAGGTGCTAGCTCTTTGCCGCTTCTTAGCGTGATGGCGTTGGCATATTCCTTAGGATTGTGCTCACACTTGCCCGGTAGGCTATTCTGACCACTTGTACTCGCTTTCCCCTTCTCTAGCTGCTTGATTTTGTTGTTTAAGATAGTGATCTGAGTGGAGAAGTCAGTGAGAGACAGTCTAAACGAGTGTTCATCTCGGTGAACTTTTGGTTTGTAGAGGCTTGCCCTTGGATCAGCTGCTGAAACATGGCCTGAACCGGATCAACTTGTTGTTGCATCGGCTGCTGCTGCTGAGGTGCAAAGCCCGGAGGGTAGTTTGGCGTATAAACCTTGTTGCCTTGATGTTGACCTTGGAAGTTGTTCTGCCCTTGACCTTGGAAGCCACCACTCGGCTGAAAACCTTTGCTGTAAGGTATGAAAGGTTTTGCTTGCTCAGCAGGGTACACTTGGTCCTTAGGGTTGGCGACGTTGGTACTACGGTAGGAGAGATTGTTGTTCCGGTTGTAGCCTTGGGTGTAGCCGTGAGGTTTGTAATTGTTCTGTCCCGCCACCCAATTGGCTTCTTCCTGGCTCAACTCAAGCTCCTCTTGATTCTCATCTGGTGAGGATCAGTGGTGTGAACGTGCCAACAGATTTTGTAGTGCTAGAAATGGATGAGGAACCAAAGGACCCTCTAATCATTGGTAGACCCTTTCTAGCAACTGCTGGAGCCATCATTGACGTGAAGAATGGCAAGATTTCTCTACACTTGGGTAAAGACATCAAGCTGAACTTTGATATCAATGAAGTCTTGAAGAAGCTGACCGTTAAAGGACAAGCTTTCTACATTGAAACGGTGGATGAGTTAGCGGATGAGTTGCTTGAGGAGTTAGCGCAAAAGGATCACCTTCAGCTGGCTTTAACAAAGGAGTGTGGGGAGTATTGTTTTCTGAGTGAACAGACCCAGGAGTATGTACACATCCTTGATTCTCACAATGTTGTGAAAGAAGATGAAGGCAGATGCCTAGAGATCGACCAGGAAATCGACGAGATCACTCGATCCAGGACAACGATCGACAAGAAAATTGAGAAGATTGGTCGATCCAGAAAAGAAATCGATGAGAATCTCGAGAGGGATAACTCGATCAGTTCAGAGAACGACTCAGCAACTCGATCTCCTACTCGATCCACATCAAATCGTGTAAGTGAATCGAGAGAGTGCAATCGATCCGGACCAGAACGAGGGGAAGATCGATTGGATGACTCGATCTCTGAGGAAGGAACGGTTCAAGATAGCAGCCTGAAAGCTCATGACTCGGGTTCAAAAGAGGCTGATGAGAATGGCAACATCAACACAAGCCACAAGGAGGACTGGAGCGAGCTGCTAGCCCCAAAGGTGGACCTAAAGGAGCTCCGAAATGGGCTAAGGTACGCTTTCTTGGGACCTAATGATACTTATCCTGTCATTGTGAATGAAAACCTGAGTGATGATGAGTCAAAGTCACTCCTTAAGGAGTTGAGAAAGTATAGAATGGCAATTGGGTCCTCTCTAAGTGACATCAAGGGCCTTTCACCAATGCTTTGTACTCACAGGATTCACTTAGAGAATGATAACACTTCTTCCATTGAACATCAAAAACGTTTGAACCCCAACTTAAAAGAAGTAGTTAAGAAAGATATCTTAAAACTGTTAGAGGCTGACGTGATATACCCTATCAGTGATAGCACATGGGTCTCTCCGGTCAATGTGGTACCAAAGAGAGGGGGTATCATAGTCATTAAAATGAAAAAGATGAGTTGATTCCTACAAGAACCATAACAGGACATCGAATGTGTATTAATTATAGGAAGCTTAACTCAGCAACTAGAAAAGATCATTTTCCTCTTCCCTTTATTGATCAAATGCTTGAGAGATTAGCTAATCACCCATATTACTGCTTTCTTGATGGCTATAGTGGTTTCTTTCAAATTCCCATTCATCTTCATGACCAAGAGAAGACAACTTTCACCTGCCCATATGGTACCTTCGCATATCGAACGATGCCTTTTGGGTTATGTAATGCATCAGCAACCTTTCAAAGGTGCATGATGTCTATCTTCTCTGATCTCATTGAGGAAATGGTGGAAGTTTTTATGGATGATTTTTCTGTGTATAGTGCTTCTTTTTCTGCTTGTTTGTCAAATCTTTCCAAGGTACTCAGGAGATTTGAGGAGACAAACTTGGTGCTGAATTGGGAAAAGTGTCACTTCATGGTGAAGGAAGGCATTGTACTTGGGCACAAGATCTCTGAGCAAGGAATTGAGGTTGATAAAGCCAAGATAGAGGTCATGATGAGCTTAGAGCCGCCGGTTAATGTGAAGGAGATAAGGAGTTTCTTGTGTCACGCAGGCTTCTACAGGCGGTTTATCAAGGATTTCTCCAAGATTGCTCGTCCTCTTACAAGGTTACTATGCAAGGAAGCTGACTTTGTCTTTGATGAGGAGTGTCTTCACGCTTTCAAGACGATCAAGGAAGCTCTTGTTACCGCACCTATAGTGCAAGCACCAGACAGAAGCCTACCATTTGAGATAATGTGCAACGCGAGTGACTACGCCGTAGGAGCTGTGTTGGGCCAGAGAAAGGATAAGAGGCTGCACGTTATCTACTATGCCAGCCATACCTTGGATGACACGCAAGTGAAGTATGCAACTGATAACAAGTTATTGGTATATGATGTTGTATCAAAGCCCAAATGCAACACTGAGAAGTAGTATAGCATGCAAGCAAGTGTCAATCCACACTTAAGAGCTAGAAAGCGCCATGAGAATGCAAGGATTATGCAAAGCTAAGCAAATGAAGAACGGTTTTGTGAAAATACTAAAAACTAGATGCAAAGGTCAAATGCAAAGCAAAACTATTTTAAAAATACTAGAAATGAGTGAACTACCACGAGGAACAAACAAAATGATTAAAATGCAAAGCTATGAATTTATAAAAATCGACTAGTGGATCAACCACAGGATCGACCACTAGATCGAGCAACAACAATCGATCTCGCTAACAGTTCATCACAAATGAATCTAACGACCAAGGTGCAAACAGATAGCAAGCGAATGATTAACAAAGATGTAAGAATACTAAGAAAGAGGGTCCAGGGTTGAGATTCATGCTCAAGGGTTTCAAAGGATTAAGCTTGGTTTGAAAACTTTAGATCAACTCACTTTGTGAGATTTTCTAGGCCTTGAAAAGAAAACAAGATCCATCCATGGCGTGTGGTATGGATCACTCCTTCATTCTCTCCTCCAGACCCATGGCGTTTGGCGGAAAAAGAGATTGAAGGGCATAGAACTCAGATTTCAAACACACGGCCTAACTAGTCCCCTAAACTACCATGACGTTTGGGAAAGGTAGACTAGTCTCTAGGATTCGAATTTCAAGGACCTCTGGATCCTGTCAAGGTAAGAGGTCCCTTTGATCATAAAGATCTTGGCGTGAGAGTCTCTAAGCCTTAAGAGCTCGATATCCTAGAAGAGAAATTCATGAAGAACAAGAAAACACCAAACTTTGAAAACCTTTTCGACCCCTTTGAATCCTCTCAACCCCAAAACCCGATGAAACTACTCACTACACATAAAGGATGAACTCATAGACATGAAAAACGATAACTTAAAGCTTAAACGATTCAATATTCAAGAACAAAGCTTGAAAGTCTAACAATGGCGAAATTGCCTTCGAACAGAGAGAAAAACTGTAAAAAGATAAAGTGAAAGCGTGTGTGTGAAAGCAAAGTCTCTACTCGCGAACTTGGTAGGCTCAAAGCGCAGCCTCTCTGACCTCTTCTTTGCTGACTTTTCCTCCTTAGTCCAACGGATCCTCTCGTGAACTTGCCGAGGTTCCTCCCCTTGAACTTGTTGAGTTCCTTCCTCGTGAACCACTTGTTGCTCTCTTCTCTCTGTGTAGCCTCTTCTCTGGTTCTCTTTGGTGCCATTGGTGCCTGAAAGGTAATCCTCGGAAGAGAGAGTTAGAGTAGGCGGCGAATACCAAGAAAACACAAGAAAGAGAAAGAAAGTCGCAACTAATACCCTAGATTTTTGTGAGATTTATAAAATTTTTAACTAGATAAAGGAAAAGAAAATCTAGAGATGAGATTAAATCTAGAATATTTCCTGATTTCTAGCTACTTTAAAAAAATCGTTAAAACCTCTAGCAACTTAAATCAATCAAGCGATGATAAAATGAATTTTTAAAAAGATTTTAATTAAAAATCTGAAAATACCTTTGCAGGACTGAAAACAGAAGCTAAATGCCTTTAAGAAAAGAATAAAAGCACTCTCTCTCGATTTAGAATTCGCAAGAACATAAATGAGAGAGTGTGAAGTTGTTGAGAACATAAAGGCAACAAAAATCTAAATCCATGGGTAAGGAAAGCGGTTTTCTGACAAAATGTGTGGTCAAGGCACATCTTTTGTGGTCAAAGATTCTTGCATTGACCACCATTCAAATTTAAAAAGTGAGGGAAAAGAGAAAGAGAGGGAAAAGTTTTGGTTACCTCGGCATGAGATCGAGTCCATTTGGTCGATCTAGGACTCGATCTCATGCCCATGCTGGCTGGATCGAGAGATTTGATCGATCAGTGACTCGATTGGACTAGAATCTAGTCTTAGATCGATTATACTCTCTCGTTCCTTGACTTTTGGTCAACTAGGCTGTACTCCTTGGATCGATTTCCTTGATCGATTCGTGGGTCAGTTTGGCTGAGATCGAATGGCAGATCGAGTAGACTGCTCGATCTTTTCAAGGATCGAGTGATTCGGTCGATCTACACCTCGTTTGCTTTTCAGGCTGAACGCATTGGTGAATTGTCCTCTCATGATCGACCGTTCCACTCAATTTGTCTACTCGATCTCGCCTAGATCGACTGACTCCTCTCGATTCACTAGCTCGATCTAGCTAAGATCGAGCCAAAATGAGTCGATCTAGCACTCAATCTCTAGCCTATATTCGCCCCTTCTTACTCCTTTTGGATCTAAGATCATTGCCTGCAATCCTTTATACTTGTTCCTACACACTCAGAAGATAAAAACATAAAACTGAAAGAGAAATAAAGCAAAAATATGTACAAGATAGACATGGGAATGCCTCCCAAGTGCGCTTTCTTTAATGTCTTTAGCTAGACTTTACTGGGTTTAGGCAGATGGTCGGTCTTGGAAAAGCATTGAGGTGCTCTCCTTGTCTAATGCATTCGCCTTGTATGGCTTAACTCTGTGTCCGTTCACTGTGAATGCATTCCTACTCTTGCCTACCAACGTGACAGCTCCGTAGGGCAATACCTCGTTGATTTCATACGGACCGCTCCATCGTGACTTTAGCTTTCCTGGAAATAACTTGAGCCTTGAATTGTAAAGCAGCACGAAACTCCCTTCCTTAAACTCCTTGGGTACCAACTTCTTGTCATGAGCAGCCTTAGTGCGCTCCTTGTAGATCCTAGCGCTTTCTTAAGCATCCAGCCTTAGCTCATCAAGTTCGTGTAGCTGGATCAAGCGCTTCTCCTGAGCCGTCTTTAGATCAAAATTCAGCCGCTTCACAGCCCACAATGCTCCATGTTCCAGCTCAACGGGGAGGTGACATCCTTTGCCGTAGAGAAGAGTGAAAGGAGTAGTACCAATGGGCATTTTGAAAGCAGTCCGGTAAGCCCACAAAGCATCGTCTAACTTCACTGCCCAATCCTTCTGAGTCGTCCCAACTGTTCTCTCAAGTATCGCCTTGATCTGCCAGTTAGAGACCTCCACTTGGCCACTCGTTTGAGGATGGTAAGGTGTAGCGACCTTGTGCTTCACGCCATACTTCTTTAAGAGGTTTTCAAACAACTTGTTGATGAAATGACTTCCTCTGTTGCTTATCACCACCTTGGGTACTCCAAACCTCGGGAATATGATGCTCTTAAAGAGCTTGATCACCACCTTAGAGTCGTTTGTAGGGGAAGCAATGGCCTCAAGCCATTTCGAAACGTAGTCAACAGCCACCAAAATGAACTTGTTGCCGTAGGAAGAGGGGAAAGGCCCCATGAAGTCTATCCCCCATGTGTCAAAGACGTCAACCGCAGAGATAGGAACTTGAGGCATCTCGTTCCTCTTCGTGATGTTCCCTGCTCGTTGACAAGCTTCACAACTCTTCACAAACTCATGGGCATCCTTGAAGATAGACGGCCACCAGAAACCGGCTTGTAAGACTTTTGTAGCGGTTTTGAATGAAGCAAAGTGTCTGCCGTACGAAGAGCCATGGCAGTGAAAGAGAATGTCCTTAGCTTCTTCCTTTGTAACACATCTCCTATATAGACTATCAACACCTCTCTTGTATAAATAGGGTTCATCCCAGAAGTAGTGGCTTACGTCCCTCATGAACTTCTTCTTGTGATAGTTGTCAAGATGCGAAGGCTCTTCCCCACATGCCAAGTAGTTCACAATGTCCGCGTACCAAGGAAGATCCTCTTCTTTGAAACTCAGAACCTCCTCAAACCGCCCTTCTAGCTTTCCACACACGGCTGTAGTGATCATCATAAGTTGTTCTTCCGGAAGCGAGTCATTTAAGGGCAGAGATTCGTTGATTCTCAACCGAGAGAGATGGTCAGCAACGCCGTTCTCTATCCCTTTCTTGTCTTTAATCTCCATGTCAAACTCCTGAAGAAGAAGTATCCATCTCAAAAGCCTCGGCTTAGTATACTTCTTGGAGTAGATGTATCTAAGCGCCGCGTGATCTATGTAGACAACAACCTTGGCTCCCAATAGATAAGCTCTTAACATCTCAAAGGCACACACTGCCGCCAATAGCTCCTTCTCCGTAGTAAGGTAACTTGTTTGCGTGTCATCCAAGGTTCTTGAAGCATAGTAAATCACATGCAGCCGCTTGTCTTTTCTCTGCCCTAGAACAGCTCCCACGGCATAGTCACTACCATCACACATGATCTCAAACGGTAAACTCCAGTCTGGTCTTTGAACTATTGGTGCCGTGACAAGAGCTTCCTTAATGGTCTTGAAAACAAGCAAGCACTCCTCATCGAAGACAAAATCGGCTTCCTTGCACAACAGCCGTGTGAGAAGGCGTGCAATCTTTTATCTGCCCCTTGACATTAACCGGCGGCTCATGACTCATCATGACCTCAACCTTAGCCTTATCAACCTCAATGCCCTTCTCTGATATCTTATGACCAAGCACGATCCCTTCCTTCACCATGAAGTGACATTTCTCCTAATTAAGTACCAAGTTTGTCTCCTCACAACGCTTTAGTACCTTACAAAGATTCAACAAACACGCAGAAAAGGATGCACCATAGACAGAGAAGTCATCCATAAACACCTATACCATCTCTTCTATTAGATCAGAGAAGATCGACATCATACACCGCTGAAACGTAGCCGGTGCGTTACACAACCCAAATGGCATCCTTCGCTACGCGAAGGTGCCATAAGGGCATGTAAAGGTCGTCTTCTCCTGATCATTTGGATGGATTGGTATTTGAAAAAATCCACTATATCCATCAAGAAAGCAATAGTAGGGATGATTAGCAAGTCTTTCAAGCATTTGATCAATAAAAGGCAAAGGAAAATGATCCTTTCTAGTAGCAAGATTAAGCTTCCTATAGTCAATACACATACGGTGTCCTGTAACAGTCCTAGTAGGTATAAGCTCATCTTTATCATTCTTAATGACCGTGATCCCTCCCTTCTTAGGCACCACGTGTACGGGAGAAACCCACATGCTGACACTTATGGGATAGATCACGTCAGCTTCTAACAGCTTAAGAATCTCTTTCTTAACAACCTCTTTCAAATTTGGATTCAAACACCTTTGATGTTTAATAGATGAGGCGTTCTCATTATCCAAGTGAATCCTATGAGTGCAAAGCATTGGTGAAAGGCCCTTGATGTCACTTAGAGAGTACCCAATGGCCTTCCTATACTTTCTCAGCTCAGTTAGGAGCGAGTGCAACTCATCATCACTTAAGTTTTCATTCACAATCACGGGATTGGTTACATTAAGCCCTAAGAAAGCATACCTTAGCCCTTTTGGGAGCTCCTTAAGGTCCACCTTTGGGGCTAGCAGCTTGCTCCAGTCCTCTTCGTGGGTCTTGTTGACGTTTCCATCCTCAGTACCCTCCTTAGAACCCGAGACATGACCCAAAAGACTGCTTTTTTTAATCGCTGTCTCCTCTGAAATCGAGTCATCCAATCGATCTTGCTCTCGATGTCTACTAGATCGAGCAGTTTCACTTGATTCGCTCTCTCGATTTAAGGTGGATCGAGTGAGAGATCGAGCTGCCGAGTCGTTCTCCGGAATGGACTCTGAACTGATCGGAAGGCATCTCTCGATCTTGGACTCGATTGATTTCCTGGATCGATCACCCAACCCGATATGAATGTCGATTTGACCCAGGGATCGAGTAATGTCATCGATCTCGGAGTCGATTTCTAGGCAAGCACCTTCATCCTCCTTGACAATCTTCCTTGAATCCAGCAGGTTAGTGTATTCCTGAGTCCTCTGATCCAAGTAACCGAACTCTCCTGGCTCCTTAGTCAATGCCAGCTTCAAATGATCCTCCTGAGCCAACTCTTCTAGCAACTCATCCGCCAAAGCGTCCAACGTCTCAATGTAGAAAGCTTGCCCTTCTATTGTAGGCTTCTTCAAAACCTCATTGATGTCAAAGTCCAGCCTTATATCTTTACCCAAGTGCAGAGCTATCTTCCCATTCTTGACGTCAATGATGGCTCCAGCGGTGGCTAAGAACGGTCTACAAAGAATGAGCGGATCCTTAGGTTCTTCATCCATTTCCAACACAACGAAGTCCGTAGGCACGTTTACACCACTGATTCCCACTGGCAAGTCCTCAAGCAAACCCACGGGTAACCTCACGCTTCTGTCAGGTAGCACCAAGGAGATTCTACAATCTTTGAACCTCGTGAATCCCAACTTCTTTGCTATAGAATGAGGCATCAAATTTATAATAGCTCCCAAATCGCAAAGACAACTCTTGAACTCCAATGGACCTAAGGCGCAAGGTTTAGTGAAGCTTCCAGGATCTCCCAACTTCTTGGGAACTATCTCCTTGTGTATTACGGCGCTACATTCTTCACTAAGTACTAGCACTTCCTTGCTTTCCTTATTCTTCTTTGCAAGCGTGTCTTTGAAAATTTTTGCACATTTAGGCATCATAGCAAGGCAGTCTACGAGTGGTAGCTTGATCTCTACGTCTTTTAGATGCTTCTCAAACAAGCTTATGTGCTTCTCTATTAGTTGCTTCTTGAAGCGGCCAGGAAAAGGTAGCTTGGGTACATACGGTGGAGGCACATAAGCGTCTTTCTCCTTAGCAGCTTGCTCCACTTTCTTCTCTACAGCAACCTCCTTACCCTTTCTTGGTCTCTCAATCCAAACATTGTGGAAGTTGATCTCATCATCAGCTGAAAGCTTACCCTCCTCCTCTTGAATCACAACGTCCTCGTTGTTCTTAGGAGTAACCGTAGGTGCAAGCTCTTTCCCACTCCTTAGTGTAATGGCGTTGGCATATTCCTTGGGATTCTGCTCACACTTGCCCGGTAAGCTATTCTGACCACTAGTACTCGCCTTTCCTTTCTCTAACTGCTTGATTTTGTTATTCAATTTTGTAATCTGAGTAGAGAAATCAGTGAGGGAGGATTCTAAGCGAGTGTTCATCTCGGCAAACTTCTGGTTTGTAGATGGTTGCCCTTGAATCAATTGTTGAAACATGGCTTGGACAGGATCAACTTGTTGTTGTTGCATCGGTTGTTGAGGAGCAAAGCCCGGAGGGTACATTGGTGTATAACCCTTGTTTCCTTGCTGTTGGCCTTGGAAGTTGCCGTGTGCTTGCCCTTGGAAACCACCACTCGGCTGAAAACCTTTGTTATAGGGAACCAATGGTTTTGCTTGCTGAGCAGGGTACACTTGATCAGTAGGGTTCGCGACATTGGTGCTTCTATTGGAGAGATTGTTGTTCTGGTTGTAGCCTTGTGAATACCCTTAAGGTTTGTAGTTGTTTTGACCGACTACCCAATTAGCTTCTTCTTCTTGGCATTGCTCTAGCTCATCCAAGACATCCGCAGCTTCACCAACAAAATGGACATGCTTTTGGTTAGCAAGCATGAGCCTATCTATCTTCTCGTGTAGAGACTTCATTTCCTTCTTGTTGGCTTCAAGATCAGCTCCTCTTGGTGCACGGTCATAGTCCTCTGAATAATTTCCATCACTTAACGCCAAGTTTTTAATTAGCTCCATGCCTTCCTCAACCTCTTGACCAAGGAAGTTTCCTTTGCTTGCTGTATCAAGTAGTAGTCTGATCTTTGTAAGTGCTCCACGGTAGATAGTACTCAATAAGGTCTCTTCACTGAAACCGTGGTGAGGGCAAGCGATTGTGTAATCCTTAAAGCGCTCCATAGCCTCGTTGAATGACTCATTCTGTCTCTGAGGGAAGCCACTGATCTCGCTTCTCAACCTTGCTGTCCGAGAGCTGGAGAAAAACTTGGAGAGGAAATCTTTCTTACAATCCGCCCAAGAAGTGATAGTGCCTTGTGGAAGAGTTTTCTCCCAATGTCGTGCCTTGTCGCCTAAGGAAAAGGGGAACAAGCGCAGCTTGAAGCTGTCTTCCGAGATGCCATTTATCTTGAGCATTCCACAAAGCTGCTCAAAGTTGTCTAGATGCACCAATGGGTCCTCCAAAACTAACCCATGAAATTTGTTGTTTTGCACCATCTGAACAAACCCTGGCTTGATCTCGAAATTATTGTTCTGCACTGAGGAGGAGTGATCCCAAACCTATTATGGTGAGTATGGGAGCATCTCCCGCTCCAATGATACGTGGGGGCTAGCCGCGTGGTGGGGGTTTCCATTACCCCTTCCCACAGCTTCATGAGGTCCCTCAGGAAGTTCGTGCTCAGCCATTGCTTCAAAATCCACTGAACCTTGCTGAAAAATCTCCTCAAAAGCTCTAGCTTGCTCTCGAACTCTTCTTTGTCTTGAATGTCCGAGTTGATGAATATTGTCCAAGGGTTGAAGTAAGTTGTTGTCTCCCCTTGAACGTAGATTCATGTACCTGAAAGACACAAGTGTGAAGGTAGAGAAATCAGTACCTAACTTTATGAAAACACAAAACTTTAACCTTTTTGACCCTTTTAGAATCGCCCAATCCCCGAAACCCAACAAGACTACTCGCAATTCATAAAGAAAACTGATGAAAGCATAAAGGATGATCTCTTAAACATGATTAACGATTTATTAAAAGCAAAGATTCAATATTCAAAACATAAAAAGCAAAAAAAACCTCGCAAGTCTACAATGGCGAATCGCCTGAAAAACAAGAGAGATGAAAAAGGTAGAAGACAGAATGGAATAATGAAAGGGATCGTTGCCTTTTGCAAAAAAATGGCCAAACCGCAAATGGTCCCCCTTCGCTACGGTCCAAAACCAGCTGGACGGATAAGGTTGGTCTGGGATCGAGTACGAAGCTCGATCTGGCGCTCGATCTTGTCTTGGATCGGATGGCTTTTAGTCGATCTTTGGGTCGATCTTATGCTGATCGGGTTGGAAGCTCGATCCAGCCTTTGATCTGCATGGCGTCATTTACGTCTGAACTTCAGATCTACCTCTAGACTCGATCTTGATCTCGATCCATCTGCTTGCATTGACTCGGCTACTCGATCTTCTGGTCGATCTCATCTAGATCGACCTGCCTTGCTCGATCTGCTCTTCGATCTTGGGTCCTTAGCATGCAATCCGGATCTCTCAAGGTCTCCACGAACTTCCTCACGAACCCTAGCACGTCCACGAATCCTCCATAGCTCTAAAGTAGCCAAAAACAACCTGAATGCGATGCAAAATGCAAGAAACATTCAAATGCTGGTGCAAAAGTACTCTAGGACCTAACGTGATGCAAACTAGCCTAAAGTGCAAGGTAAATGTATGAGAAACTAACTTATACATTTATCATAGTGCTCGCTATGCCTTTTGCTTCTTCAACGAGTTCTAGAGAAGCTATTCTCGCCTTTTGCTTAATTTATTGAGTGGATTCTCTTGAGGTTAAGCCCGTGTTGTATTAGAGTCTCACCATCACTTTGTGGTACACTTCGATCCGCTAACAACCCCATTCAACCCGATCCCACACGTGAGAGCGACTGCCAGCTTGTTAGATTTTCACCATCGACCATCAAACGAGTGCAAGAGAGAGCAAATGCCAACTTGTATTCACCATCCCCTATCCGGTTCATATAAGCTCTCCTGAGTCTTATATCACATGCCTTTTGCTTGTCCTTAAGCAAACAAACTAAGACAAGAAGGGAGTGGGGTTTGAAGGTTGGAACTCAAATAAAAAAATGTTAAGGTAAAGAAGTGAAAACAATGTCCAAGTGCCTAATTGTAAGATGCAAAACATAATCAGTTATACTTTAAAGAACCTAACCATGCTTATCCAGTTTCAAAATGATCTCTAGCTCAGCTTAGCCAAATGCTCAAATCAATCAACTCTTTAACATTCAATTAAACTTTGTAACTAATGAGTCATGTTCAAACAAATCAAGTGGAATCATTTGGCAAAGAGATAAAGTCATGAGATATAAATGATCTCATCAAAATGTGGGTTCAAATGCAAGCATTTCTCTCAAAATGGAATGAGCTTAGGCATAATGCTAAAGGTGAAGCACAACTTATGCATACAAGGATTGATTACTATCTACCCAATACCTAAATTGTTCTAAACACCAAACTCTTAACCCAAACCAAACCCAATCCTAGCTACCCTTTTCTTAACACTCTTCCTTCACTCTTAACACTTGATCATCTTTTAAGCTTTTGATCTCACCATGTTGTGGCCTTCTTTTTACTCCTTTGTTGTGGGCGCCTTCTTTTTGTAGTGGAGAGTCACCTAAATCACAAAACAACTCCTGAAAGTCTTTCTTTTGAGCTCACAAGGAAGAGTGAAACACCCAGGATCACCAAGCTTCTTGACATCTAATACCTCAGCTTTAGCTATATCTTCTTTCAGCTAATTTGCAACATCGACACCTCTAAGCTTCATCTGAATAGCATAAAGAGTGGTATACTTTTCCACAAGCTGCTTCTTAAACCTTCAAGGAAAAGGAAGAGCTGGCTTGTGAGGAGAAAGATCATATATATTGTCTTCCTGATTTTCCTTACCAGTCACAAGTGGCAACACTCTTCTTCTCTTTCTTGGTGGTTTCTTCTTCAAGAGACTCTTCCTTGACATCCTCTTGGCTGGCGTCAGTTTCTAGAAACTCCTCTCCCCTACTCTGAAGTTCAATGTCCTCATTGAGCAATGAAAGGAAGTCCTCTAGGATATCCTCTTCTTCAGCCAAGTGAGACTCTTTCTTGGTAGCTATAGCATTGCAGAACTCCTTAGGGTTAGCTTCTGATCTTCCAGGAATGTTTCCTTGAGGTTTAGGTCCAGGAATGCCTCTGTAGAGAGCTCAAAATGGAAAGAGTCCATCCTGTTATAAACTTCAACAAACTTCTTGGTGATCTCCAAATTTGTAGCTTGTTGCCCTTGAAGGACCTGTTGCAGCATTTCTTTCATCTCAGCATCATTAGTGTTTGAGGAACTTTCTTGGCCTTGTGAAAAACCAGGAGGAGCAAATTGTTTTGGCTGGAAGTTGCCTTGGAAGTTATTCTTTGGAGCATATCCTTGGTTAAATGGCGCAAAAGGTCTTTGCTGATTACCTTAAGGTTGTTGTGGAGGATAAACCTGATCTTGGGGATTAGCAACATTGTTGCTTCTGTAAGAGAGGTTGGGATTAGGCCTGTAGTTGCCATAGTTTTTGTAGCCTCCCTGATTTCCTACATAGTTCAGCTCTTCCAGTTATAGTTCTTCCTCACTTGGCATCTCAACCATTTCCAAAACAATGTTCAGCTCCTTATGCTGCACTTGAAGCAACTTGTCAAGCCTAGAGTTCAGCTCCTTTAGCTCTCTTCTTTTGGACTCTAATTCCTTCTGGCTGGCCGAAAGACCGGCCGGCGCCCACAGGATTTGCGAATGAATGCTGGGCCAGGCCACCTCGAATGGCGTGAGCCGCGTGCGGGTTGTATTGCCCTCTTCTCCTCTTTGAGTTCTGTCAAAATCCTCATTGTAATTTCTATCACTTTGAGCCAAGTTTTCAACAAGCTTAAGACCTTCATCCACATCCTTGGAGAGAAAGTTCCCATTACTAGTTGTGTCAAGGAGTATCATTATCTTGGGGAGAGCACCTCTGTATAGTGTAGACAGAAAGGATTCAGTTGAGAAGCCATGGTGTGGACATTGAAGAGTATAGCATTTAAACCTCTCCCATGCTTCTCCAAAGGACTCATTGCTTCTTTGGGAAAACTCTGAACTTTCATTCCTTATCCTTGCAGTTCTAGATGTACTAAAGAACTTTGCTAGGAATGCATTTTTACACTGATCCCAACTTGTGATACTCCTTTGCTGAAGATTCTTTTCCCAAAGATGTGCTTTGTTTCCTAAGCTGAATGTGAATAACTTGAGCTTCAAGCTGTCCTCACTTACCCTATTGATCTTTATTGTGTTGCAAAGTTTGTCAAAGTTATCCAAATGGTCTAGAGGCTCCTCTAGTGGGAGACCATGGAACTTGTTGTTCTGCACCATAGGGATTAAGCCTGACTTGATTACGAAGTTGTTGTTTAGTACTGGTGGAAGGATGATGCTATTCCCATTGTTATAGGCGTTAGGAGCATCACCAGCACCAATAGGCCTCATGGGGCGTGCTGCATGTGCAGGTCCTCTCTGACCTTGCTTACCTTGGACTCCTTGTTGTCCCTGGATGCAGTAACTCCCTGAACTCCTTATGCTCCTTGGGGACCCTGAAACCGCTGATCATCTATACCATGCTGTTCCATGTTGAGCTGATGGAACCTTTGCATTCTTTCCCTTTCCTCTAGATCTCAGGTTCATGCACCTATAAGAGAAAGAGCAAGTTTGCAAATCAGTAACTGAACAGAAAATAACAGACTAATCTCAAGCAATATATATATCCTAATGCTTCTAACAAGCCCATATGGCAACGACGCCAATTTGATGACAGGCTTTTGAGCTCTGATCAAATCCTACACACTCATGTCATTGCAGCAAGTGAGGTATCAATCCAATGGGCAAGTAAGTCACTAAGAATGCAATAGTTCACTCAAGTCAAGCCTAATTAAGATAACAAGTGTGATCAACTCTAGTGATTAAACTAATCAAGACTAAGCAAAGCAATTTCGAAATAAGAGATTAAAATAGATTAAAGGAAGGACCTAAGATGGGGGCTATTGACTAAGAGGAGATTAGAACCAAACTAGTGATGCTTCAAAACCATTCAAACAATGCTATCTTCTAAGCATATGATTAACAGCTATAATCAGCCCAATTTCTTGGGTACTAATCACTTTGCTAAGCACATATTCAAACCAACTTTCATTACTGAAAAGATGATTAAAAAGCATTCAAACAGAAATCTAATCATATAAAGCCAAAATGTTCCCTAGACATCTAATCCCTTAGGCTAAGATAAAAAAATCCCCTAAAAGACTAAGCAGCATTTCACCAAACACTCATTAGGCATAAGAGAAAGCAAAGATACTAAACAATCTTGGCTAAAGCAAATCTAGTGTTAAGCACATCTAATAGAGAGAAGATAATCATATTAAGCACAAGACATCACTAATTTAATCCTAAAACCCCTCTAATCTATCCCATCTTAAACCCTAAACAAGACTACTCACTAGTCAGATCAAAACCACATATCCAAAGAGAAATAATACCTAAGAATGATTAGAAAGCAGAATAGACAAGAATAGATAAAGACAAACACACAAATTCACTAAATTAAGCAAGAGTCTTACAAAGATAAACTCAAAAGGGAAAAGTTTTTAGGTAAGATTAGTAAAGAAAATAAATAAGATAAGAGTTGCCTAAACATTTTAGGACTTAAAGTATTTATAGGGAGGCTTAGAATCCCTAGTAAACTAAAGGAAAACCGCCTTTTAAGCTGACTCGGCTGGACCATATCAGCATCTTCAGTCGATACACACATCGTTATTAGCTCTCCTTCAGGGTGTATCGACGTGGTCTTGGTCGATACGGTGATCGATACATCGGGCTTCAGGTGTGTATCGGTTTGACCCTTCTCAGTGTAGACATCAATACAATCGCCGTTTTTCTAAGGCATATGGAGCACTCCCAAGTCGATATGCTCTTCGATATTGTCCTGTCTCTGGTGTATCGGCTTTGATGCCCGATACACTGCCCGGTACAAACCCATCTTGGTGTATTGAGGTCTTCCTGGTTTATATACTTCTTTGTACGCCTTGCTTCTTCGGTATCGACATGAAGTCCTCGATATCCAGTTCGATACATGTCATATCGGCCAAGCTACATCGATATCCTGCTCAATATTGGTCCATCCGACCTTGTCCTTGTCCTTGCTCCACTCCTACCTCACACCCATTGCACCACTTGGTCTCCAAACACCTTCTAGTACCTGTATAAAACTCCAAATGCAAACAGAATGCAATGCAACACCTAAAACTACACTAACTCCTAAATGTATGCAAATGGGACAAGAAGAAGCAAATTATAAATGTTAAAGGACCAAAACTAGTGATGAATGCATGCTAAGATGGTATAAATACTAGAGATATCAATGACCCGTGGTCTTTATCTGCACCGCTCCTTCACCCGTTGTGACATGACAGTATGTTTGTCTTTCTCCATCTTCTATTGTACCTGTCATTATAATTTTTATCCTCAATCAAAACAACCCAACCATGAAACATTAATAAAAATAAAGGCATGAAATTAAGAAAAAGGATAAGCTTGGGATGCCTCCCAAGAGCGCTTGTTTAACGTCTCGTAGCTTGATGTTTCCTAGCCGCTTAGGTTCGGGTGGGATCACGGAGGAGGACTGAATCTTTCTCCCCCAGTTGGTATCGTTCAGTGGCCAGGTAGGGCTTCAGCTATGGCCATTCACTGTTTAGTCTGCCCCTTCCTTCGTGATCAACGCTACACCTCCATACGGTAGAACTTCTTTAACAGTAAAAGTTTTGGACCATCTAGACTTGAGCTTCCCAGGGAACAATTTCAAGCGCGAATTGTAGAGCGGCACCTGGTCTCCTGGTGCAAAGTGCTTTTTCTGATCCTCTTGTCGTGAAAGGCCTTTGTCTTTTCTTTGTAGAGACGGGAACTCTCAAAGGCTTCTAATCAGGTCTCTTCAAGATCATGTAGGTTAATCAGTCGCTTCTCTTGTGGTTTTTTGATGTTAAAGTTTAACAGCTTGATTGCCCACAAGGCCTTATACTCCATGGGTATGTGAGAAGCCTTCCCATAGAGGAGTGCAAACGGTGATCTCCCTATGGGTGTTTTGAAAGCTGTCTTGTAAGCCCATGGCGCATCACCAAGCATGACTGACCAATCTTTCCTTGTTACTCCCATGGTTATCTCTAGAATAACCTTTATCTTGCGATTGGAGACCTCTACTTGCCTGTTGGTTTAAGGGTGCTATGGCATGGCTACTTTGTGCCCTACGCCATGTTTCTTAAGGAGGTTCTCAAAAACCTTATTGATGAAGTGACTGCCCCCATTGCTGATTACTGCTCTTGGAACGGTGAATCTTGGAAAGATAGTAGACTTAAACAGCTTAAGGACCACTCTAGTGTCATTGGTTTAGCTCGTGACTGCTTCTACCCATTTGGAGACGTATTTCACAACTAAGAGTATGTACTTGTTGTCATAGGATTATGTAAACGGGCCAATAAGGTGATGTTACTGCATATTGCATGTATTTTGCATACATATTAGTTAGCTTTTCATGCATTTACATCACACTTTAGACTAGATTGCATCACTTAGGGTCCTAGAACATTCTCGCACCAGCATACGCATGTTCCTTGCATTTTGCATCACATTCAGGTTGTTCCTGGCTACTTTGGAGTTGTGGAGTTTCGTGGACGTGCTGAAGCTGTTGTGGCGGTTTGTGGAAGGTCGGATGTTTGCTAAGGACCAGAGGTCGGGGAGCAGATCGAGCATGGCAGGTCGATCTAGATGAGATCGACCAGAAGATCGAGAAGACCAGGCGATCCAAGGAAAATGATGGAGACGAAGATCGAGTGGAGCAATCGATCAAATGGTACGGACGTAAATGACGCCATGCAGAGCGAGAGCCGGATCGAGTCCACCACTCGATCCAACCGAAGATCGATACCAGGATCGGATGCAACACTCGATCCGCCGAAGAAGATCGAGACCCAGATCTAGTAGAAAACACAATATCCGAAAGTGATCGAGAGAGCTGCTCGATCCCGAAGTCGATCTCTGTCCTTTCAACCGCTTTTGGCCAGCGAGGGGGGGACCATCGAGCTGTTTTCACCATTTTGGGAAGGCGGCAATATCTTTTTCGACACAAAATTTTTCATTCTTATCTTTTTATGCTTTTTCTCTCTGGTTTGGAGACTCTCCGCCATTGTTAGACTTTGAGCTTTGTTCTTGAATATTTCGAATCGTTTAGGTTTTAAGTAATCGTTTTCATGTTCATCGCTTCAACTTTCATGTTTATTTCGGTTATTCTCATGTGTAGCTAGTAGTTTCATTTGGGTCTCGGGGTTGAGAGGATTCACGGGGTCTAAGGGGTTTTCAAGTTGGTAGTTTTTTTGTTCTTAATGGCTTTCTCTTCTAGGATGTTGAGTCCCTAAGGCTTAAAGACTCTCACGCCAAGATCTTTATGATCAGAGAGGTCTTTTACCTTGACAGGATGCAGAGATCTCTGAAAATCACATCCTAGAGACTAGTTACCCTTTCCCAAAAGCCATGGAAGTTTGGGGGACTAGTTAGGCCGTGTGTTTGAAATCTGAGTTCATTGCCCTTCAACCACTCTTTCCACCAGAAGCCATGGGTTTGGAAGAGAGGATGAAGGAGTGATCCATACCGAAAGCCACGGATGGATCTTGTTTTCGTATTCAAGGCTTAGAGAATCTCACAAAGTGAGTCGATTTAAAGTTTTCAACCCCAACTTGGACCCTTGAAACCCCGGACCATGAATCTCAACCCTAGACCCTTCTTTCTTAGCATTCTTACATCTTTGTTAGTCATTCGCTTGACATTCGTCGCGTCCTGGTCATTAGTTTCCTCATACTTGCATTTTTAGACGAGATCGATCCAAACTGCTCGATCTAGTGGTCGATCTTGTGGTCGATTCACTAGTCGATTTTTGTTAAATCATAGCCTTGCATTTTAAATTTTCTGTTTGTTCCTCGTTGTAGTTCAGTCACTCTTGGTAATTTTAAAATAGTTTTGCATTCCATTCGGTCGTTGCATATAGTTTTTAGGATTTTCACAATTTCGCCTGTTACTCGCTTAGTTTTACACTGCTCTTGCATTCTCTTTGATCTTCCTAGCTCCTAGAATTGGATTGACTCTCACTTGCATACTGTACTACAACCTACGTGTTGCATTTGAGATTGATAGCCTCATTGCATCCTCACCCTTGCAAAGAAAATAGCTATCAAATGGCGTCGTTGCCATTCTAGGAGTGTTAGAAAGCATAGAGATTTGGGGCTTAGTAAAGACTAAGCCTTTACCTCGTTTTAGTTACTAATTTCTCTACTCTCAAACGTGTGTCTCTCAGGTACATGAATCTTCGTTCAAGGGGAGACAACAATCTACTTCAACCCTTGGACAACATTCATCAGCTTGGTCATTCACGGCAAAGAAGAGTACGAGAACAAGCCAAAGCCTTTGAGGAGATTGTTCAGCACGGTTTGGTTGACTTTGAAGCTATGGCTGAACATGAGCATCCAGAGGGACCTCCTCCAGCTCAAGGGGCAGTGGGAAGGGGCAATGGAAACCCCTAACACGAGGCTAGAGCCCCAAGGATAATAGGAGCCGGAGATGCTCACAATACTCATCACAATAGGTTTGGGATCACTCCTCCTCCGGTACAAAACAACAACTTCGAGATTAAGCCAGGTTTCATCTCCATGGTGCAAAACAACAAGTTCCACGGCTTAGCTATGGAAGATCCCTTGGAGCACCTTGACAATTTCGAGCAAGTATGTGGGATGATCAAGATAAACGGCATATCAGAAGATGCTTTCAAGCTGCGTCTCGTTCCCTTTACACTCGGAGACAAAGCTAGGCATTGGGAGAAGACCCTTCCACAAGGCACCATCACCTCATGGTCCGAGTGTAAGAAAGCTTTCCTCTCAAAATTCTTATCTAGCACCAGAACGGCAAGGCTAAGAAGCGAGATCAGCAGCTTCACGCAAAGAAATAATGAGACTTTCAATGAAGCCATGGAACGATTCAAGGACTATACTATCCAATTTCCTCACCACAGCTTCAGCGAAGAGACCCTTCTAAGCACTATCTACCGCGGAGCTTCACCAAAGATCAGGTTGTTGCTTGACACGGCTAGCAAAGGGAACTTCCTTGGTCAGGAGGTAGAAGAGGGCATGGAGCTGATTGAAAACTTAGCATTGAGTGACGGCAACTATGCTGAAGATTATGACCGTGCACCGAGAGGATCTGAGCTAGAGTCTCACAAAAAGGAGCTGAAATACTTGCATGAGAAGATTGATAAGCTGGTGTTAGCAAACCAGAAGCATGTTCACTTTGTTGGTGAAGCGGATGAGAATCAAGAGGAGCTTGAGTTGAGCCAGGAAGAAGCAAATTGGGTGGCGGGACAGAACAATTACAAATCTCACGGCTACACCCAAGGCTACAACCAGAACAACAATCTCTCCTACCGTAGTACCAACGTCGCCAACCCTAAGGACCAAGTGTACCCTGCTCAGCAAGCGAAACCTTTCATAACTTACAACAAAGGTTTTCAGCCGAGTGGTGGCTTCCAAGGTAAAGGGCAGAACAACTTCCAAGGGCAACATCAAGGCAACAAGGTTTATACGCCAAACTACCCTACGGGCTTTGCACCTCAGTAGCAGCAGACGATGCAACAACAAGTTGATCCGGTTCAGGCCATGTTTCAGCAGCTGATCCAAGGGCAAGCCTCTACAAACCAGAAGTTTGCCGAGCTGAACACTCGTTTAGACTCGTCTCTCACTGACTTCTCCACTCAGATCACCAACTTAAACAACAAGATCAAGCAGCTAGAGAAGGGGAAAGCGAGTACAAGTGGTCAGAATAGCCTACCGGGCAAGTGGGAGCAGAATCCTAAGAAATATGCCAACGCCATCACGTTAAGAAGCGGCAAAGAGCTAACACCTACGGTTACTCCTAAGAACAACGAGGACGTTGTAATTCAAGAGGGGGAGGGTAAGCTTTCCGCCGATGATGAGATCAACTTTGACAATGTCTGGATTTAAGGGCCAAGAAGAGGGGATAAAGCGGTTGTTGAGAAGAAAGCGGAGCAAACTACTAAGGAGAAGGATGCTTATGTACCTCCACCGTATGTACCTAAGCTGCCTTTTCCTGGCCGTTTCAAGAAGCAACTCATAGAGAAGCAGAGAGTCTTGTTTGAGAAGCATCTTAAGGACGTAGAGATCAAGCTACCTCTCGTGGACTGCCTTGCAATGATGCCTAAATGCGCCAAATTCTTCAAAGACACTCTCGTGAAGAAGAATAAGGAAAGTAAGGAGGTGCTTTTTCTAAGTGAGGAGTGTAGTGCTGTGATACACAAGGAAATGGTCCCTAAGAAGTTGGGAGACCCTGGAAGCTTCACTATACCCTGCGCTTTAGGTCCTTTGGAGTTCAAGAGTTGCCTTTGTGATCTCGGAGCTAGCATAAATCTGATGCCTCATTCTGTGGCAAAGAAACTCGGCTTTACCCGTTTCAAGGACTGTAGAATCTCGTTGGTACTAGCTGACAGGAGTGTGAGGTTACCCGTAGGATTGCTTGAGGACTTGCCAGTGAAGATCAGTGGAGTGAACGTACCTACAGACTTCGTTGTTTTGGAAATGGATGAAGAGCCAAAGGATCCACTCATTCTCGGTAGACCTTTCTTAGCTACCACCGGCGCCATAATAGACGTCAAGAATGGGAAGATTGCCTTGCACTTGGGTAAGGATATAAGGCTAGACTTCGATATCACTGAGGTTTTGAAGAAGCCTACGATAGAAGGGCAAGCTTTCTACATTAATACATTGGATGCCTTAGCGGATGAGTTGCTGGAAGAGCTGGCTCAGTGATAAACACTTTCTTTGCAAGGGTGAGGATGCAATGAGGCTATCAAACTCAAATGCAACACTTAGGTTGTAGTACAGTATGCAAGTGAGAGTCAATCCATTTCTAGGAGCTAGGAAGATCAAAGAGAATGCAAGAGCAGTGCAAATCTAAGCGAATAACAGGCGGTTTTGTAAAAATCCTAAAAACTATATGCAGCAACCAAATAAAATGCAGATCTATTTTAAAAATACCAGGAATGATTAAACTACCACGGGGAACAAACGGAATAATTAAAATGCAAGGCAATGATTTAACAAAAATCGACTAATGCATCGACCACAGGATCGACCACTAGATAGAGCAGTTTAGATCGATCTCGTCTAAAAATGCAAACATGAAGAAACTAATGACAAGGATGCAGCGAATATCAAGCGAATGATTAACGAAGATGTAAGAATGCTAAGAAAGAAGGGTCTGGGGTTGAGATTCATGGTCCGGGGTTTCAAGGGTCCAAGTTGGGGTTGAAAACTTTAAATCGACTCACTTTGTGAGATTCCCTAAGCCTTGAAAACGAAAACAAGATCCATCCGTGGCTTTCGGTATGGATCACTCCTTCATCCTCTCCTCCAAACCCATGGCTTCTGGTGGAAAGAGAGGTTGAAGGGCAATGAACTCAGATTTCAAACACACGGCCTAACTAGTCCCCTAAACTTCCATGGCTTTTGGGAAAGGGTAACTAGCTTCTAGGATGTAATTTTCAGAGATCTCTGGATCCTGTCAAGGTAAGAGACCTCTCTGATCATAAAGATCTTGGCGTGAGAGTCTTTAAGCCTTAGGGACTCAACATCCTAGAAGAGAAAGCCATTAAGAACAAGAAAACTACCAACTTGAAAACCCCTTAGACCCCGTGAATCCTCTCAACCCTGATACCCAAATGAAATTACTCGCTACACATCAGAACAACCAAAATAAACATGAAAGATGAAGCGATTAACATGAAAAGCAATTACTTAGAACTTAAACAATTCGAAATTATTCAAGAACAAAAGCTCAAAGTGTAACAATGGCGGATGATCTCCAAACCAGAGAGAAAAGCATAAAAAGATAAGAACGAAAAGTGTGTGTGGAAAAAGACATCGCCGCCTTCCCAAAATGGCAAAAACTGCTCGATGGTCCCCCCCTTGCTAGCGGCTAAAAGCAGATGAAACGACAGTGATCGACTTCGGGATCGAGTGGCTCTCTCGATCACTTTCGGACATCGTGTCTTCAACTCGATCTGGGTCTCAATCATCTTCGGCAGATCGAGTGTTGCATCTGATCTTGGTATCGATCTTCGGTTGGATCGAGTGGTGGACTCGATCCGGCTCTCGCTCTGCATGGCGTCATTTACGTCCGTACCATTTGATCGATTGCTCCACTCGATCTCTGTCTCGATCATTTTCCTTGGATCGCCTGGTCTTCTCGATCTTCTGGTCGATCTCATCTAGATCGACCTGCCATGCTCGATCTGCTCCCCGATCTCTGGTCCTTAGCAAACATCCGACCTTCCACGAACCGCCACAACAGCTTCAGCACGTCCACGAACCTCCACGACTCCAGAGTAGCCAGAAACAACCTGAATGTGATGCAAAATGCAAGGAACATGCGTATGCTGGTGCGAGAATGCTCTAGGACCCTAAGTGATGCAATCTAGTCTAAAGCGTGATGTAAATGCATGAAAAGCTAACTACTTTGTATGCCAAATACATGCAATAACATCAACTTCTCCAAACTTACTTCTTGCTTGCCCTCAAGCAATAGAAAATAGGAAAGGAAGAGAGCTTTTAGAAAAGACGGGGGTTTAAGCTTCTTGCAAAGGTGCCTTTCAAATGAATCAATCTCAATGTCCTAGTTACTAGTTCTAAAATGCAATGCGCACACTCATACCCCAAATTCAAAACAGAAAATATTTTTTTTTACTCTTTTAGGCTAGTGAAAAGGTTGAAAACAATTTGCTCTTTACATATTTCTTATTGGTAGCTCTCTTGTTTTATTTTGGCACTTAGGCTCTTTTCTCATTTTTTTTTTATTTTTATTTTGAGAGAGCTACCTTCTAAAATTATTAGAGCATATAAATTTTTAAACACAAACCTTTCACTTAAAACCTTTTTCTTTCTTTCAAATACCAAACTCTTTAGAAACCGAGAACATGTAAACATGAAGACAACCCCAATGATCCCCCAAACTTATTCTAAGCCTATATCTAGCTTCAAAATACAAAGCTAGCAAACACATGAGAACCCAATCTTGTCGCCTAAACCTAACACTTTATGCTAAGTTCAAAACCGAAAAAGAAGGCCTCACAATGATGTCACACAAGAAAAATTTGGCTTCAAAAAAGGGTAAGGGTCAAGGTGGGAGTTCTACTTAGGCTCACAAAGAGTGGTAAAAGGAAGAAGAGAGCCTAAATATTTTAAAATCCATGTGTTCATTTTCAAATGCATAAGGATGATAATTGAAATTTAAGATTGAGGTTTTCACTTATTAGGACAAGATTCAAATCATGAGAGTTCAATTCAAGTCACGAAAATCATAGCAAGTGATCCAAGCATGGTAGGAACTTACTTTCAAAGTATAAGCAAAGCATTAGAGAACTACTAACTAGGGCATTGAAACAATTCATGAGTTTAAGACACCTTTTTAAGAAAAACTCTAACCCCTTAGGCGAATATGAACAACCTAGATGCTTTAAGATTCTAGACTCAATCCTAAAATGCTTAATGAGATGAATGCAACTACATGAATCTTTGAAAAATTTTAAAAATTTTACCAATTTTTCAGGTAATGAAGACTCAAGGATGCTAAAGGGAAAATAAGATCAGAAAACACAAGTCAAACCACACATATACTCCCCCAAACTTGCTTGACACCGTCCTGGTGGCAAACAAATTCAAAGGAGCATCAAAACACAAAGCAAAAAGAAGCAAACATGAGCGGTATGTACAATGGAAGAAGGTTGTTACCTCTTGTCTAGTCTCGGCTGGAACTTGAGGATGTTCCAGAGGAGCAAGATGCTACGGCTTTGCCTTTGGAGCCTGGCTCTTGAAGAGAGAGACGCGCCGGTTGAATGTTGCTGCCTTGAGTCTCACGGATGACAACTCCACCGGTTGAAAGCCTCCTCTTCTCGGGTTGTTGAACCTCTTCACTTGCATCTTTCTTAGGCGAGCCTCCTTGAAGCGATTTGACCTTCTTGGCAAGTTTCTTGAGCATTTTGCCTTGCCAGTTGTTGATTTTCCTTTGCATCTCCACAACAGATGCTAGGAACTTCTCCGTTTTGGTTCTCGGCTCAAAGTCTATCTTGGGAAGGGTGTAGGCCTCAGGCATCTCATATTCCGTGGCTGGGGACTCGGACCTTTGACGAGGAGCAATCGCTGGGGCAGGCGTTCCTCCTAGAGGAGCAAAGCACTCCTCTTCTGTTGGCAAGAACTCGATGTTCCCAACACCAAGCAGCTCGGTCTCGTCTTTGTTTGGCTGGATGCACACTCTCTTCTCGTTTTCGTCGTCTATGAAGAGATAAGCGTAGAACCCTTCTGCTGGCGTGCGTCCCAAGCTGTCGGTATTCCTCATGTAGACCTCATCCATGAAAGCTCTAGCCGGGACGGGTGCGAAATCATGTATAGGTACGCTAGCTTGTAAGAATAGAGGAGTGAGGAAGCCGCCAATGAAAGAAGAAGTTGCCTTGCACCGCAAGGCATAAGCCTTGTACTTCACCAAGGAGGCAGCAAGCACGCATCCATAGTTCACCTCGTCGCCGAGTTCATCCTCCATAGGTTCGTCATTCTCAGCCGGATCACACAACAAATGCTTCACGCCTTGGAACAAGATTTAAAGCTCGGTCTTCGTGACCGTGGGAGCAACTGACCTTCCGCTGAATGTGTTGGCGATCAGCTTCAAAGTGTACCTCAGCACCGGGCTTCTCACTCTCTTGATCTTGGCGGTGTTGGCTTTGTAGTCTTCGTTGCTGATCAGGTCCCAAAAATCGTTTGCTCGCTTAAAGAAGGGTAACTCGATCTTGGTGGCAGCTGCGTTGAGACCATACGCTTGACATAGCTTGGGGATTGAGAGGCTGAAGGCTTGACGTCCAACCTTGAAGGAGAGACGGCCTTGTGAAGGAACGGGGGCTCTAGGGTTCTCGTAACGAAACTCCAACGTGGCAAGGAAGTCTATTGTCACTTCTGGAATGGTTGGACAATCCATTCGTGACAGACATCTTAAGCCAATGTTCTTGAGGAGTTGGTCAAAATCTCCAAGGATCCCTAGGTTGAGCAGCAGCTCCCGGTCCACAAACTTAGTAGGCTCAAACCGAAGCCTTTCAAGCCGTTTCTTATCCCTCTCTCTCATCCGTACTCCATCTGACCCTCTCTTGAACAGCCACCTCTTGCCCTTCTCCCTCTTGTGCTGTCTCTTCTCTCATTCTCTTGGGAGACATTGTGCCTGAAACAAATTTCTCAAGCAATTTGATAAGCAAAACGGCGATCGGATGAGAGAAGAAGAGAGGCGAAGAAGAAAGCTTATAATTAATACCCTAGAATTTTGGAGAATTAATAAAAATTATAGCAAAATAAAGGAGAATCAAATCAAGAGATACTAGAAAATCTAGGATTTTTCTTATTATTTTGCTAAATTTAAAAATTCAAAATTGCCCTAGCATCTAAAACAATCCAAGCCGAAAATAAAAGGAAATTTTCCTTAAGAATATTATCAAATATCCGAAAATACCTTTTGCAGAGATTGTTATGAAGCTTGTTAGCCTTTAGAAAACAAATAACTCTCACTCTCTTTGCTTAAAATTTCGAGAAAACAAGAATGAGAGAGTGTTAAGTTGATGAAAACATTTAAAGGCCAACAAGAAACAAAACTATGGGTAAAAGGAGGTGGTTTCTGACACAAGTCTTGGTCAAGGCACATCTTTCATGGTCAAAGATGCTTGCCTTGACCAAGTTTTGAATTTAAAAACTGGAGGGAAAAGAATAAAGGAGGGAAAGAAAATGTTCCCACGGCATGAGATCAAGTCCGTTTGGTCGATCTAGGACTCGATCTCATGCCCATAATAGCTTAGATCGAGAGGGTTACTCGATTTGTGACTCGATTCATGATGAATCGAGTCTCCGATCGATTGGCTCCCTCGATTGTTGAGATTTTGGCTCCACGGCTAAGTCCTCGTGATCGAGCTACGTCCTCGATTTGGGGGTCGATTTGGCATATATCGAGTGATTGATCGAGTCGAGTGATCGATCTTTTTTTAAAGGATTTCCCGAGAGAAATTAGATCGGTCGATCCATTTAAAAGATCGAGTCAGGATTAGTCGATCTAGCACTCGATCTCTAGGCTTTTCTTAACCCCTATCGCCTCTTTTGACTTTCAAGATCGAGGTTTAGACTCCTTATACCTGTTCCTACACACTTGCAAAGTAAAAAACATAAAACCGAAAGAGAAATAAAGCAGAAATATGTACATGATAGACATGGGAATGCCTCCCAAGTGCGCTTTCTTTAACGTCTTTAGCTAGACTTTACTTGGTTTAGGCAGATGGTGGGTCCTGGAGAAGCACCGAGGTACTCTCCTTGTCATAGCTGTCCGCCAAGTAAGGCTTAACCCTGTGTCCGTTCACGGTGAACGCACTGCCACTCTTGCCCATTAATGTAACAGCTCCATAAGGCAGCACTTCTTGGATCACAAACGGCCCGCTCCACCTTGACTTCAGCTTTCCCGGGAAGATTTTTAGTCTTGAATTGTACAGCAACACCAAACCTCCTTCCTTAAGCTCCTTGGCAACCAACTTCTTGTCATGAGCTTCCTTAGTCTGCTCCTTGTATATCCGAGAGCTCTCATACGCGTTGAACCTTAGTTCGTCCAGTTCATGTAGCTGGATGAGACGCCTCTCTTGAGCAGTCTTGAGGTCAAAGTTCAGCCTCTTCTCAGCCCACAATGCACGGTGTTCCAGCTCAACTGGGAGGTGACAGCCTTTACCATAGAGCAGAATTAAAGGGGTCGTACCAATCGGTGTTTTAAAGGCGGTACGGTAGGCTCAAAGAGCGTCGTCCAGCTTTACTGCCCAGTCTTTCCTTGTTGCTCTGATTGTCTTCTTTAGTATAGCCTTGATTTGCTGGTTGGAGACTTCCACTTGACCGCTCGTTTGAGGATGATACGGTGTAGCCATTTTATGCTTAACGCCGTACTTTCTCAAAAGGCTCTCAAAGATCTTGTTTATGAAGTGGCTTCCTCCATCGCTTATAACCACCATTGGTACCCCAAAACTCAGGAAAATGATGCTTTTAAACAGCTTGATCACCACTTTAGAATCGTTTGTAGGGGAAGCAACAGCCTCAACCCATTTGGAGACATAATCAACCGCTACTAAGATGTACTTGTTGCCGTATGAAGAAGGAAATGGCCCCATGAAGTCTATGCCCCACGCGTCAAACACGTCAACCTCGAAGATAGGAACCTGAGGCATCTCGTTCCTCTTAGTGATATTCCCTGCTCGTTGACATGTCTCACAGTTCTTCACAAACTCGTGTGCATCTTTGAAGATGGACTTCCACCAGAAACCAGCTTGCAACACTTTCGTGGGAGTCTTGAATGAAACGAAGTGTCCTCCGTAGGAAGAGCCATGACAGTGAAAGAGGATGTCTCTAGCTTCTTCCTTCGTGACACACCTCCGGTACAGACTGTCCACCCCTCTCTTGTACAAGTAGTGCTCGTCCCAAAAATAGTCACTCGCCACTCTCATAAACCTCTTCTTGTGATAGCTGTTGAGATGTGTTGGCTCCTCTCCGCATGCTAAGTAGTTCACAACATCAGCGTACCAGGGAAGATCCTCCTCTTTGAAGCTCAACACCTCCTCAAACTGCCCTTCTAGCCTTCCACAAACAGCCGTGGTGATCGCCATGAGTTGCTCTTCTGGAAGAGAATCATCTAAGGGGAGAGACTCGTTGATCCTTAGCCGTGAGAGATGGTCAGCGACTCCGTTTTCTATTCCTTTCTTGTTTTTAATTTCCATATCAAACTCCTGGAGCAAGAGAATCCACCTCAAAAGCCGAGGCCTAGTGTCCTTCTTTGAATAGATGTATCGCAAAGCCGAGTGATCTGTGTAGACAATAGCCTTGGAACCCACAAGATATGACCGGAACTTCTCAAAGGCGAACACTACCGCAAGCAACTACTTCTCTGCAGTAGTATACCTCGTTTGTGTGTCATCTAAGGTTCTTGAAGCATAGTAAATCACGTGCAGCTTCTTGTCTTTCCTCTGACCAAGAACGGCTCCTACGGCGTAGTCACTAGCATCGCACATGATCTCAAAGGGTAGTGTCCAGTCTGGTGCTTGAACTATAGGGGCTGATGTAAGGGCTTCCTTGATGGTCACGAATGCTCGCAAACACTCCTCATTAAACACAAACTCAGCTTCTTTGCACAGCAACCGTGTAAGAGGGCGTGCAATCTTGGAGAAGTCCTTGATGAAGCGCCTATAGAACCCGGCGTGTCCCAAGAAACTTCTGACTCCCTTAACATTAACCGGCGCCTCAAGACCCATCATGACTTCCAGTTTAGCATGATCAACCTCAATGCCCTTCTCTGATATCTTATGACCAAGCACGATCCCTTCCTTAACCATAAAGTGGCCTTTCTCCCAGTTTAGCACCAAGTTTGTCTCTTCGCAACGTTTTAGTACCCTGCAAAGATTCAACAAACACACAGAAACGGGCGCACCATAGACAGAAAAGTCATCCATAAACACCTCTACCATCTCTTCTATTAGAGAAGATCGACATCATACACCGCTGAAACGTAGCCGGTGCATTACACAATCCAAACGGCATCCTTCGATATGCAAAGGTACCGTAGGGACATGTGAAGGTCGTCTTCTCCTGATCATTTGGTTGAATTGGTATCTGAAAGAAACCGCTATACCCATCGAGGAAACAGTAGTAAGGGTGATTAGCAAGTCTCTCAAGCATTTGATCAATAAAAGGCAGAGGGAAATGATCTTTCCTAGTTGCAAGATTAAGTTTCCTATAATCAATACACATCCTATGACCAGTGATGGTCCTAGTAGGAATAAGCTCATCTTTATCGTTCCTTATGACCGTGATCCCTCCCTTCTTAGGCACCACGTGTACAGGAGAAACCCACGTGCTGTCACTTATGGGATAGATCACGTCAGCCTCTAAAAGCTTAAGGATCTCTTTCTTAACAAACTCTTTCAAATTAGGATTCAAACGCCTTTGATGTTCTATAGAAGAGGCGTTCTCATTATCCAAGTGAATCCTGTGAGTGCAAAGCATTGGTGAAAGGCCCTTGATGTCACTGAGAGAGTACCCAATGGCCTTTCTATACTTTCTCAGCTCAGTGAGGAGCGAGTGCAACTCATCATCACTTAAGTTTTCATTCACAATCATGGGATAGGTGTTATTAGGCCCTAAGAAAGCATACCTTAGCCCTTTTGGGAGCTCCTTAAGGTCGACCTTTGGGGCTAACAGCTCGCTCCAGTCATCCTCGTGGCTGTTGTTGTTGTTTTCCTCCTTGGAGCCCTCCTTAGAACCCGAGGCATGGCCCTTAAGACTGCTTTCCTCAACCGCTATCCCTTCTGAAATCGAGTCGTCCAGTCGATCTTTCTCTCGATGTCGTCTAGATCGAGTGGTTTTGCTCGATTCACTTACTCGATTTAATGTGGATCGAGTAAGGGATCGAGAGGCTGAGTCGATCTCCGGATTAGACCCCAAACTGATCAGAAGGTCTTTCTCGATCTTTGACTCGATTGTTTTCCCGGATCGATCACCCCTCTCGATCTGACTATAGATTGCTGCACTAGATCGAGTTGTGTTCTCGATTGCCTTGTCGATCTGACATCTGGATCGAGTGATGGCGTTGATTTCAATGTCGATTTCTAGGCAGCAGCTTTCATCCTTCTTAGCAACCTTCCTAGAATCCAGCAAGTTGACGTACTCATGGGTCCTCTGATCCATATAGCCAAGCTCTCCTGGCTCCTTAGTCAGTGCCAGCTTCAACTGATCTTCCTGAGCCAGCTCTTCCAGAAACTCATTCGCTAAAGCATCCAATGTATCAATGTAGAAAGCTTGTCCTTCTATAGTCGGCTTCTTCAGAACCTCATTGATATCGAAGTCCAGCCTTATATCCTTTCCCAAGTGCAAGGCAATCTTCCCGTTCTTGACGTCAATGATAGCCCCGACGGTTGCAAGGAATGGCCTTCCAAGGATGAGTGGGTCCTTAGGCTCTTCATCCATTTCCAACACGACGAAGTCCGTAGGCACGTTCACACCGCTGATTCGCACCGGTAGATCTTCAAGCAGCCCCACTGGTAGCCTCACACTCCTATCAGCCAGTACCAACGAGATTCTACAGTCTTTGAAACGGGTAAAACCAAGCTTCTTCGCCACGGAATGAGGCATCAGATTTATGCTAGCTCCGAGATCACAAAGGCAGCTCTTGAACTCCAAAGGACCTAAAGCGCAAGGTATAGTGAAGCTCCCAGGGTCTCCCAACTTCTTAGGGACTATCTCCTTATGTATCACAGCACTACACTCCTCACTTAGAACAAGCACCTCCTTGCTTTCATTATTCTTCTTCATGAGAGTGTCTTTGAAGAATTTGGCGCATTTAGGCATCATTGCAAGGCAGTCAACGAGCGGTAGCTTGATCTCTACGTCCTTAACATGCTTCTCAAAGAGGATTCTGTGCTTCTCTATGAGTTGCTTCTTGAAACGGCCAGGAAAAGGCAGCTTAGGTACATACGGTGGAGGTACATAAGCATCCTTCTCCTTAGTAGTTTGCTCTGCTTTCTTCTCAGCAACTGCTTTGTCTCCTCTTCTTGGCCCTTGAATCCAGACATTGTCAAAGTTGATCTCATCATCAGCGGAAAGCTTACCCTCCCCCTCTTGAATTACAACGTCCTGAGACATGGCCTGTACCGGATCAACTTGTTCTTGCATCGGCTGTTGCTGCTGAGGTGCAAAGCCCGGAGGGTAATTTGGTGTATAACCCTTGTTACCTTGATGTTGCCCTTGGAAGTTGTTCTGCCTTTGACCTTGGAAGCCACCACTCGGCTGAAAACCTTTGTTGTAAGGTATGAAAGGTTTTGCTTGCTAAGCAGCGTACACTTGGTCTTTTGGGTTGGCGACGTTGGTACTACGGTAGGAGAGATTGTTGTTCTGGTTGTAGCCTTGGTTGTAGCCGTGAGGTTTGTAATTGTTCTGTCCCGTCACCCAATTTGCTTCTTCTTGGTTCAACTCAAGCTCTTCTTGATTCTCATCCGTTTCACCAACAAAGTGAACATGCTTCTGGTTGGCTAACACCAGCTTGTCAATCTTCTCATGCAAGGATTTCAGCTCCTTTATGTGAGACTCAAGCTCAGTTCCTCTCGGTGCACGGTCATAATCCTCAGCATAGTTGTCGTCACTCAATGCTAAGTTTTCAATCAGCTCCATGCCCTCTTCTACCTATTGACCAAGGAAGTTCCCTTTACTAGCTGTGTCAAGCAACAACCTGATCTTTGGTGAGGCTCCGCGGTAGATGGTGCTGAGTAAGGTCTCCTCACTGAAACCGTGATGAGGACATTGGATTGTGTAGTCTTTAAAACGTTCCATTGCCTCACTGAATGTCTCATTGTTCCGCTGAGTGAAGCCGCTGATTTCGCTTCTCAACCGTGCTGGTCTAGTGCTAGAGAAGAATTTTGAGAGAAATGCCTTTTTACACTCGGCCAATGAGGTGATGGTGCCTTGTGGAAGGGTCTTCTCCCAATGCCTAGCTTTGTCTCCGAGTGAAAAGGGAAAGAGACGCAGCTTGAAAGCGTCTTCTGATATGCCGTTTATCTTGATCATCCCACATACTTGCTCAAATTGTCAAGGTGCTCCAAGGGATCTTCCATTGCTAAGCCGTGGAACTTGTTGTTTTGCACCATGGAGATGAAACCTGGCTTGATCTCGAAGTTGTTGTTTTGTACAGGAGGAGGAGTGATCCCAAACCTATTGTGATGAGTATTGGGAGCAT
This sequence comes from Thlaspi arvense, assembly GCA_911865555.2. NCBI lineage: Eukaryota > Viridiplantae > Streptophyta > Magnoliopsida > Brassicales > Brassicaceae > Thlaspi > Thlaspi arvense. The sequence goes on from OU466863.1 coordinate 40,270,307, forward strand.
CTCCGGCTCCTATGATCCTTGGGGGTCTAGCCGCGTGTTGGGGGTTTCCATTGCCCCTTCCCACTGCCCCGTGAGCTGGAGGAGGTCCCTCTGGATGCTCGTGTTCAGCAATAGCTTCAAATTCAACCAAACCGTGCTGAACAATCTCCTCAAAGGCTCTGGCTTGTTCTCGTACTCTTCTTTGTCGTGAATGACCAAGCTGATGAATGTTGTCCAAGGGTTGACGTAGATTGTTGTCTCCCCTTGAACGAAGATTCATGTACCTGAGAGACACACGTTTGAGAGTAGAGAGATTAGTAACTAAAACAAGGTAAAAGCTTAGTCTTTACTAAGCTCCAAATCTCTATGTTTTCTAACACTCCTAGAATGGCAACGGCGCCATTTGATAAACACTTTCTTTGCAAGGGTGAGGATGCAATGAGGCTATCAAACTCAAATGCAACACTTAGGTTGTAGTACAGTATGCAAGTGAGAGTCAATTCATTTCTAGGAGCTAGGAAGATCAAAGAGAATGCAAATCTAAACGAATAACAGGCGGTTTTGTAAAAATCCTAAAAACTATATGCAGCAACCAAATGAAATGCAGATCTATTTTAAAAATACCAGGAATGATTAAACTACCACGGGGAACAAAGTGAATAATTAAAATGCAAGGCTATGATTTAACAAAAATTGACTAGTGGATCGACCACATGATCAACCACTAGATCGAGCAGTTTGGATCGATCTCGTCTAAAAATGCAAACATGAAGAAACTAATGACCAGGATGCAGCGAATATCAAGCGAATGATTAACGAAGATGTAAGAATGCTAAAAAAGAAGGGTCTGGGGTTGAGATTCATGGTCCGGGGTTTCAAGGGTCCAAGTTGGGGTTGAAAACTTTAAATCAACTTACTTAGTGAGATTCCCTAAGACTTGAAAACGAAAACAAGATCCATCAGTGGCTTTCGGTATGGATCACTCCTTCATCCTCTCCTCCAAACCCATGGCTTCTGGTGGAAAGAGAGGTTGAAGGGCAATGAACTCAGATTTCAAACACACGGCCTAACTAGTCCCCTAAACTTCCATGGCTTTTGGGAAAGGGTAACTAGCCTCTAGGATGTGATTTTCAGAGATCTCTGGATCCTGTCAAGGTAAGAGACCTCTCTGATCATAAAGATCTTGGCGTGAGAGTCTTTAAGCCTTAGGGACTCAACATCCTAGAAGAGAAAGCCATTAAGAACAAGAAAACTACCAACTTGAAAACCCCTTAGACCCCGTGAATCCTCTTAACCCCGAGACCCAAATCAAACTACTCGCTACACATCAGAACAACCGAAATAAACATGAAAGATGAAGCGATGAACATGAAAAGCGATTACTTAGAACTTAAACGATTCGAAATTATTCAAGAACAAAAGCTCAAAGTGTAACAATGGTGGATGATCTCCAAACCAGAGAGAAAAGCATAAAAAAGATAAGAACGAAAAGTGTGTGTGGAAAAAGACATCGCCGCCTTCCCAAAATGGCGAAAACAGCTCGATGGTCCCCCCTCGCTAGCGGCCAAAAGCGGTTGAAAGGACAGAGATCGACTTCGGGATCGAGTGGCTCTCTCGATCACTTTCGGACATTGTGTCTTCAACTCGATCTGGGTCTCGATCATCTTTGGCGGATCGAGTGTTGCATCCGATCTTGGTATCGATCTTCGGTTGGATCGAGTGGTGGACTCGATCCGGCCCTCGCTCTGCATGGCGTCATTTACGTCCGTACCATTTGATCGATTGCTCCACTCGATCTCTGTCTCGATCATTTTCCTTGGATCGCCTGGCCTTCTCGATCTTCTGGTCGATCTCATCTAGATCGACCTGCCATGCTCGATCTGCTCCCCGATCTCTGGTCCTTAGCAAACATCCGACCTTCCACGAACCGCCACAACAGCTTCAGCACGTCCACGAACCTCCACGACTCCAAAGTAGCCAGAAACAACCTGAATGTGATGCAAAATGCAAGGAACATGCGTATACTGGTGCGAGAATGCTCTAGGACCCTAAGTGATGCAATCTAGTCTAAAGTGTGATGTAAATGCATGAAAAGCTAACTAATATGTATGCAAAATACATGCAATATGCAGTAACATCACTCAGGAAGATCATTTGAAGCTGGCACTGACTAAGGAGCCAGGAGAGTTTGGTTATGTGGATCAGAGGACTCAGAAGTATGTCAACCTGCTTGATTCGAGGAAAGTTGTGCTTGAAGATGTAGGCGTTTTCCTAGAGATCGACTCCAAGATCGATGACATTACTCGATCCAGGGGTCAAATCGACAAGACAATCGAGAGCACAACTCGATCCGGTGCAGAAATTGACAGTCAGATCAAGGAGGGTGATCGATCCAGGTAAACAATCGAGTCCGAGATCGAGAAAGGCCTTCCGATCAAACTGAGGTCCAATCCAGAGATCGACTCAGCGTCTCGATCTCTCACTCGATCCACATCAAATCGACTGAGTGAATCGAGCGAAACTGCTCGATCTAGACGACATCGAGAGCAAGATCGACCAGACGACTCGATTTCAGAAGGGATAGCGGTTGGAGAAAGCAGCCTCAATGGCCATATCTCAGGTTCTAAGGAACGTTCCAAGAAGGAGAACAACAGCAACAGCCACGAGGATGATTGGAGCGAGCTGTTAGCCCCAAAGGTGGACCTTAAGGAGCTCCCAAAAGGGCTAAGGTATGCTTTCTTAGGGCTTAACGAAACCTATCCTGTGATTGTGAATGAAAACTTGAGTGATGATGAGTTGCAATCACTCTTAACTGAGTTGAGAAAGTATAGGAAGGTCATTGGGTACTCTCTAAGTGACATTAAGGGCCTTTCACCGATGCTTAGCACTCATATGATTCACTTGGATAATGAGAACGCCTCTTCTATAGAACATCAAAGGCGTTTGAATCCAAACTTGAAAGAGGTTGTCAAGAAAGAGATTCTTAAGCTTTTAGAGCCTGACGTGATCTATCCCATAAGTGACAGCACGTGGGTTTCTCCCGTTCACGTGGTGCCTAAGAAGGGAGGGATCATGGTCGTTAAGAATGACAAAGATGAGCTTATACCTACTACGACTATTACTGGACACCGTATGTGTATTGACTATAGGAAGCTTAATCTTGCTACTAGAAAAGATCATTTTCCCTTGCCTTCTATTGATCAAATGCTTGAAAGACTTGCTAATCACCCTTACTATTGCTTTCTTGATGGATATAGTGGATTTTTCCAAATACCAATCCATCCCAACGATCAGGAGAAGACGACCTTTACATGCCCTTATGGTACCTTCGCGTATCGAAGGATGCCATTCGGGTTGTGTAACACACCGGCTACGTTTCAGCGGTGTATGATGTCGATCTTCTCCGATTTAATAGAAGAGATGGTAGAGGTGTTTATGGATGACTTCTCGGTCTATGGTGCGTCCTTTTCTGCGTGTTTGTTGAATCTTTGCAGGGTTTTAAAGCGTTGTGAGGAGACAAACTTGGTGCTCAACTGGGAAAAATGCCACATCATGGTTAAGGAGGGGATCGTGCTTGGACATAAGATATCAGAGAAGGGTATTGAAGTCGACAAGGCAAAGATTGATGTGATGACAAGCCTTGAGCCGCCAGTTAACGTAAAAGGGGTGAGAACTTTCTTGGGACACGCTGGCTTCTACAGGCGTTTCATTAAAGACTTCTCTAAGATTGCACGCCCTCTCACTCGGCTGTTGTGCAAAGAGGCTGAATTCGTCTTTGATGAGGAGTGTTTGCAAGCTTTCGTGACAATCAAGGAAGCCCTTGTATCCGCGCCTATAGTGCAAGCACCAGATTAGACTCTCCCATTCGAGATTATGTGCAATGCTAGTGACTACGCCGTGGGAGCTGTCCTAGGCCAAAGGAAGGACAAGAAGCTGCACGTGATATACTATGCTTCAAGGACCTTGGATGACACGCAAACGAGGTACACCACTACTGAGATGGAGCTATTGGCGATTGTATTCGCCTTTGAGAAGTTCAGAGCTTACCTCGTGGGTTCCAAGACCATAGTTTACACGGATCACGCAGCTTTGCGCTACATCTATTACAAGAAAGACACTAAGCCGAGGCTTTTGAGATGGATCCTCTTACTCCAGGAGTTTGATATGGAAATTAAAGACAAGAAAGGGATAGAAAACGGAGTTGCTGACCATCTCTCTTGGCTAAGGATCAACGAGTCTCTGCCCTTCGATGATTCTCTCCCCAAAGAGAAACTGATGGCGATCACTACGGCAGTTTGTGGAATGCTTGAAGGGCAGTTTAAGGAGGTGTTGAGCTTCAAGGAGGAGGATGTTCCCTGGTACGCTGATGTTGTGAACTACTTAGCGTGTGGTGAGGAGCCAACACATCTCAACAGCTATCACAAGAAGAGGTTTATGAGAGAGGCGATGATGTTATTGCATATTGCATACATTTTACATACTCATTAGTTAGCTTTTCATGCATTTGTATCATGTTTTAGGTAGGATTGCATCACTTAGAGTCCTAGAGCATTCTTGCACCAGCATACGCATGTTCCTTGCATTTTGCATCACATTCAGGTTGTTTCTGGCTGCTTTAGAGTCGTGGAGGTTCGTGGACGTGTTGAGGCTGATGTAGCAGTTCGTGGGAGCTCGGATATATGCTAAGGATCAGAGATCGAGGAGCAGATCGAGCATGGCCGGTCGTTCTAGGAGGTGATCGACCAGAAGATCGAGCCAACCAGGCGATCCAAGGAGAATGATCGAGACAAGGATCGAGTGAAGCAGTCAATCAAACGGTACGAACGTAAATGACGCCATGCAGAGCGAGAGCCAGATCGAGTACACCACTCGATCCAGCCGAAGATCGATACCGAGATCGGATGCAACACTCAATTCGCCGATGATGATCGAGACCCAGATCGAGCCGAAGACACGATGTCCGGATGTGATCGAGAGAACCGCTCGATCCTGGAGTCGATCTCTGTCCTTTCAACCATTTTTGGCCGCTAGCGAGGGGGGGACCATCAGCTTGTTTCGGCATTTTGGGAAGGCGGCGACATCCTTTTCCCACAAAACTTTAGATCCTTATCTTTTTCTTTATGTTTTCTCTCTGTTTTTCGTGAAGAACACCATTGTTGAACTTGCGTTTTTCTTAAGCTTTGTAATCGAATCATTTCCGTTCAATCTAGTTTTCTTTTCATGTTCATCGTTTCGTTTTACATGCTTTTGCTTGATTTACTCTATGTGTAGTGAATAGTTTATTTGGGTTCGGGGTTGACAGGATTAAGGGGTCTAAAGGGTTTCGATCTTGGGGTTTTTCTAAACGTTTTCAATGGCTATCTCTTCTAAGGTGCTGAGATCTCAATGCTTGAAGACTCTCACGCCAAGAGCTTCATGATCTGAGAGGTTCCTTACCTTGACAGGATTCAGGAACCTCGGAAGATCACACCTTAGAGACTAGTTACCCCTTCCCAAAAGCCATGGAAGTTTGGGGGATTAGTTAAGCCATTCATTTGAAATCTGTTTTCCCTGCCCTTCGACCTCTCTTTCCACCAAAAGCCATGGGTTTGGAGGAGAGGATGAAGGAGTGATCTATACCGAAAGCCACGGATAGATCTTGCTTAGTTTTCAAGGCATAGAGATCCTCACAAAGTGATTCGATTTAAAGTTTTCAACCCAAGGTCGAACCTTTGAAACCCCTGACCATGAATATCAACCATATGCCCTTTCTTTTAGCATCTTTACATCTTATCTCGTCATTCGCTTGATCTTTGATAGCATCCTGGTCATTAGTTTTACTGTTCTTGCATTTTTAGACGAGATCGATTGTTATTGCTCGATCTAGTGGTCGATCTCATGGTCGATCCACTAGTCGAATTTTAGTAATTCGAAGCTTGGTCCTTTAATTAATCTGTTTGTTCCTCGTGGTAGTTTCTTCATTTCTAGTATTTTTAAAATAGGTTTCATTCTATTTAAGTTGCTGCATCTAGTTTTTAGAGATTTTCTCATAAATCATCTCATTTCGCTTAGATTTGCATTAGTCCTTGTATTCTCCTTGCATTCTCTATCATCCTAGGCATGGATTGATTCTCTCTTGCTTGCTGTACTACAACATGTCTTACATTTGAGTTTGATAACCTCATTGCAATTTAACCCTTGCTAAGAAAGTGTCTATCAAATGGTGCCGTTGCCATCCTAGGACTGTTTAGAGAACATAGAGATTTGGGACTTAGCAAAGACTAAGTCTTTACCTTTTTGAAGTCACTAATCCTTCTACTCTCAAACGTGTATTTTCAGGTACATGAATCTTCGTTCAAGGGGAGACAACAATCTACTACAACCCTTAGACAACATTCATCAGCTTGGTCACTCACGGCAAAGGAGAGTCAGAGAACAAACAAGAGCCTTTGAGGAGATTGTTCAGCACGGTTTGGTTGACTTTGAAGCTATGGCTGAACACGAGCATCCAGAAGGACCTCCTCCAGCTCACGGGGCAGCAGGAAGGGGCAATGGAAACCCCCAACACGCGGCTAGACCCCCAAGGATCATAGGAGCCGGCGATGCTCCCAATACTCATCACAATAGGTTTGGGATCACTCCTCCTCCTGTACAAAACAACAACTTCGAGATCAAGCCAGGTTTCATCTCCATGGTGGAAAACAATAAGTTCCACGACTTAGCAATGGAAGATCCCTTGGAGCACCTTGACAACTTCGAGCAAGTATGTGGAATGATAAAGATCAATGGCATATCCGAAGATGCTTTCAAGCTACGTCTCTTCCCCTTTTCACTCGGAGACAAAGCTAGACATTTGGAGAAGACCCTCCCACAAGGCACCATCACATCATGGGCCGAGTGTAAGAAGGCCTTTCTCTCAAAGTTCTTCTCAAGCACCAGGACAGCACGGTTGAGAAGCGAAATCAGCGGTTTCACTCAAAGGAACAATGAGACATTCAACGAGGCAATGGAGCGTTTTAAAGACTACACGATCCAATGTCCTCATCACGGGTTCAGCGAGGAGACACTACTCAGTACCATATACCGTGGAGCCTCACCAAAGATCAGGTTGTTGCTTGACACAACTAGGAAAGGGAACTTCCTCGGTCAAGAGGTAGAAGAGGGTATGGAGCTGATAGAAAACTTGGCATTGAGTGATGGCAATTACGCTGAGGATTATGACCGTACACCGAGAGGATCAGAGCTAGAGTCTCACAAGAAGGAGCTGAAATCTTTGCATGAGAAGATAGATAAGCTGGTGTTGGCCAATCAGAAGCATGTTCACTTTGTTGGTGAAGCTGATGAGAACCAAGAGGAGTTAGAGTTGAGCCAAGAAGAAGCCAATTGGGTGGCGAGACAGAACAACTACAAACCTCAAGACTACAACCAAGGCTACCAGAACAACAACCTCTCTTACCGAAACACCAATGTAGCCAACCCTAAAGATCAAGTGTACCCTGCTCAACAAGCAAAACTCTTCATCCCTTACAACAAAGGTTTTCAACCGAGTGGTGGTTTCCAAGGTCAAGGGCAGAACAACTTCCAAGGGCAACATCAAAACAACAAGGGTTATACACCTAACTACCCTCCGGGCTTTGCACCTCAGCAGCAACAACCGATGCAACAACAAGTTGATCTGGTTCAAGCAATGTTTCAACAACTGATACAAGGGCAAGCCTCTACAAACCAGAAGTTCGCCGAGATGAACACTCGTCTAGACTCGTCTCTCATTGACTTCTCCACTCAGATCACCAACTTAAACAACAAGATCAAGCAGCTAGAGAAAGGGAAAGCGAGTACGAGTGGTCAGAATAGTCTTCCCGGAAAGTGTGAGCAGAATCCCAAGGAGTATGCTAATGACATAACGTTGAGAAGCGGTAAAGAGCTCGAACCTCCGGTCTCTACCAAGAACAATGAAGACGTTGTAATTCAAGAGGGGGAGGGTAAACCTTCGGCTGATGATGATGAGATTAACTTTGACAACGTTTGGATCCAAGGGCCAAGCAGAGGAGACAAAGCAGTTGCTGAGAAGAAAGCTGAGCAAACCACTAAGGAGAAGAATGCTTATTTGCCTCCACCGTATGTACCTAAGCTGCCTTTTCCTGGCCGCTTCAAGAAGCAACTCATAGAGAAGCATAGAATCCTCTTTGAGAAGCATCTTAAGGACGTGGAGATCAAGCTACCTCTCGTTGACTGCCTTGAAATGAAGCCTAAATGCGCCAAATTCTTCAAAGACACTCTCGTGAAGAAGAATAAGGAAAGCAAGGAGGTACTTGTTCTAAGTGAAGAGTGTAGTGCTGTGACACATAAGGAGATAGTCCCTAAGAAGTTGGGACACCCTGGAAGCTTCACTATACCCTGCGCTCTAGGTCCTCTAGAGTTCAAGAGTTGCTTATGTGATCTCGGAGCTAGCATAAACCTGATGCCTCACTCCGTGGCTAAGAAGCTTGGTTTTACTCGTTTCAAAGACTGTCGGATCTCATTGGTACTGGCTGATAGGAGTGTGAGGCTACCAGTGGGGCTGCTTGAAGATTTACCGGTGCGAATCAGTGGTGTGAACGTGCCTACAGACTTCGTAGTGTTGGAGATGGACGAAGAGCCTAAGGATCCACTAATCTTAGGAAGACCGTTCCTTGCAACCGTCGGGGCTATCATAGATGTGAAAAATGGGAAGATTGCCTTGCATTTGGGAAAGGAGATCAGGCTTGACTTCGACATCAACGAGGTTCTGAAGAAGCCGACCATTGAAGGGCAAGCTTTCTACATTGAAACGATGGATGCCTTAGCGGATGAGTTGCTGGAAGAGCTAGCTCTAGAAGACCATCTGAAGCTAGCACTGACTAAGGAGCCAGGAGAGTTTGGCTATGTGGACCAGAGGACCCAGGAGTACGTCAACCTGCTGGATTCTAGGAGGATTGTTAAGAATGAAGAAGGTTGCTGCCTAGAGATCGACTCCGAGATCGACGCTATCACTCGATCCAGGAGTCAGATCGACAAGGCAATCGAGAACACAACTCGATCCGGTGCAACAATCGATGGACAGATCGAGAGGAATGCTCGATCAGGAAAAACAATCGAGTCGACGATCGAGAGAGACCTCCCGATCATTATGGGGTCCAATCAAGAGATCGACTCAGCGTCTCGATCCCTTACTCGATCCTCATCAAATCGAGTAAGTGAATTGAGCGAAATGGCTCGATCTAGATGACATCGAGAGGAGAATCGACTGGAGGACTCGATCTCAGAAGGGATAGCGATGGAGGAAAGCAGTCTGAAGGGCCATGCCTCGGGTTCAAAGGAGAGTTCCAAGGAGGAAAGCAACAAAACCAGCCACGAGGATGACTGGAGTGGACCATAAGAAGCTCCCAAAAGGGCTAAGGTATGCTTTCTTAGGGCCTAATAACACCTATCCCGTGATTGTGAATGAAAACCTTAGTGATGATGAGTTGCACTCGCTCCTGACTGAGCTGAGAAAGTATAGGAAGACCATTGGGTACTCTTTAAGTGACATCAAGGGCCTTTCACCAATGCTTTGCACTCATAGGATTCACTTGGATAATGAGAACGCCTCTTCTATAGAACATCAAAGGCGCTTGAATCCTAATTTGAAAGAGGTTGTTAAGAAAGAAATCCTAAAGCTTTTAGAGGCTGACGTGATCTATCCCATAAGTGACAGCACGTGGGTTTCTCCTGTACACGTGGTGCCTAAGAAGGGAGGGATCACGGTCATAAGGAATGAAAAGGATGAGCTTATTCCTACTAGAACCATCACTGGTCATAGGATGTGTATTGATTATAGGAAACTTAACCTTGCAACTAGGAAAGACCATTTCCCTTTGCCTTTTATTGATCAAATGCTTGAGAGACTTGCTAATCACCCTTACTACTGTTTTCTCGATGGGTATAGCGGTTTCTTTCAAATACCAATTCACCCAAATGATCAGGAGAAGACGACCTTCACATGTCCCTACGGTACCATTGCATATCGAAGGATGCTGTTTGGATTGTGTAATGCACCGGCTACGTTTCAGCGGTGTATGATGTCGATCTTCTCCGATCTAATAGAGGAGATGGTAGAGGTGTTCATGGATGACTTCTCTGTCTATGGTGCGTCCTTTCCTGCGTGTTTGTTGAATCTTTGCAGGGTACTAAAGCGTTGTGAGGAGACAAACTTGGTGCTGAACTGGGAGAAATGCCACTTTATGGTTAAGGAAGGGATCGTGCTTGGTCATAAAATATCAGAGAAGGGCATTGAGGTTAATCAGGCTAAGGTGGAAGTCATGATGGGTCTTGAGCCGCCGGTTAATGTTAAGGGAGTCAGAAGCTTCTTGGGACACGCAGGGTTCTATAGGCGCTTCATCAAGGATTTCTCAAGATTGCACGCCCTCTTACACGGTTGTTGTGCAAGGAAGCTGAATTCTTATTTCATGAGGAGTGTTTGAAGGCTTTCGTGACCATCAAGGAAGCCCTTACATCAGCTCCTATAGTCCAAGCACCAGACTGGTCTCTTCCCTTTGAGATCATGTGTGATGCTAGTGACTACGCCGTAGGAGCCGTTCTTGGTCAGAAGAAAGACAAGAAGCTGCACGTGATCTTCTATGCTTCAAGAACCTTGGATGACACGCGAACAAGGTACACCACTACGGAGAAGGAGTTGCTTGCAGTAGTGTTCGCTTTTGAGAAGTTCAGATCATACCTCGTTGGTTCCAAGGCTATTGTATACACGGATCACGCTGCCTTGCGTTACATCTACTCGAAGAAAGACACTAAGCCTCGGCTCTTAAGATGGATTCTCTTACTCCAGGAATTTGACATGGAGATTAAAGACAAGAAAGGAATAGAAAACGGAGTCGCTGACCATCTCTCAGGGCTAAGGATCAACGAGTCTCTCCCTTTAGATGACTCTCTTCCAGAAGAGCAGCTCATGGCGATTACCAGGGCTGTTTATGGAAAGCTAAAAGGGAGGTTTGAGGAGGTGTTGAGTTTCAAAGAGGAGGATCTACCGTGGTATGCTGATGTAGTGAACTATCTAGCGTGTGGTGAGGAGCCAACACATCTCAACAGCTATCACAAGAAGCGGTTTATGAGAGAGGCTAGTGACTACTTTTGGGACGAGCCCTACTTATACAAGAGAGGAGTAGACAGTTTGTACCGGAGATGTGTTACAAAGGAAGAAGCCAGGGACATCCTCTATCATTGCCATGGCTCTTCCTACGGAGGACACTTTGCCTCATTCAAGACTGCCACGAAAGTGTTGCAAGCCGGTTTCTGGTGGCCGTCTATTTTTAAAGATGCACACGAGTTTCTGAAGAGCTGTGAGGCATGTCAACGAGCAGGGAATATCACTAAGAGGAACGAAATGCCTCAAGTTCCCATCTTCGAGGTTGACGTGTTCGACGCGTGGGGGATAGACTTCATGGGGCCATTTCCTTCTTCATATGGCAACAAATACATCTTAGTAGCAGTGGATTATGTCTCTAAATGGGTTGAGGCTATTGCTTCCCCTACAAATGACTCTAAGGTGGTAATCAAGCTATTCAAGAGTATCATCTTCCCGAGGTTTGGGGTACCCAAGGTTGTCATAAGCGATGGGGGAAGCCACTTCATAAACAAAGTCTTTGAGAACCTCTTGAGAAAGTATGGAGTTAAGCATAAGGTGGCTACACCGTATCATCCCCAAACAAGCGGTCAAGTGGAAGTCTCCAACAGGCAAATCAAGGCTATACTAGAGAAGACTGTCGGAGCAACAAGGAAAGACTGGGCAGTGAATCTGGATGACGCTCTTTGGGCCTACCGTACCGTCTTCAAAACGCCGATTGGTACAACTCCTTTCACTCTACTCTATGGCAAGGGCTGTCATCTCCCGGTTGAGCTGGAACACCGTGCATTGTGGGCTGTGAAGAGGCTGAACTTTGACCTCAAGACTGCTCAGGAGAGGCGCCTTATTCAGCTACACGAACTGGATGAGTTGAGGCTGAACGCTTACGAGAGCTCTCGGATATACAAGGAGCGGACTAAGGAGACTCATGACAAGAAGTTGGTTGCCAAGGAGCTTAAGGAAGGAGGTTTAGTGTTGCTGTACAACTCGAGGCTCAAACTCTTCCCGGGCAAGCTGAAGTCTAGGTGGAGTGGACCGTTCGTGATTCAAGAAGTGTTGCCTTATGGAGCTGTTACTCTGATGGGAAAAAGTAGCAGTGCATTCACCGTCAACGGACACAGAGTTAAGCCCAACTTGGCAGACAGCTATGACAAGGAGAGTACCTCGGTGCTTCTCCAAGACCCACCATCCGCCTAAACCAAGTAAAGTCTAGCTAAAGACGTTAAAGAAAGCGCACTTCGGAGCCATTCCCATGTTTATCTTGTACATACTTCTGCTTATTTCCTTTTCAGTTTTATGTTTTTATTCTGCAAATGTGTAGGGACAGGTATGAGGAGTCTAAACCTTGATCTTGAAGTCTAAAAGAGGCGATAGGGGTTAAGATAAGGCTAGAGATCGAGTGCTAGATCGACTGATCCTGACTCGATCTTTGCTAGATCGAGTCAGTGATTCGAGAGTAGCCAGTCGATCTAGGCGAGAACGAGTGACAAGATCGACCTTGACAAAAAAGGATCGATCGATCTAATTTCTCTCGGGAAAATCTGTGGATCTGCGCCAAATCGACCCCTAAATCGAGGACATAGCTCGATAATGAGGACTTAGCCGAGGAGCCAACATCTCAATGATCGAGAGAGCCAATCGATCCAAGACTCGATTCACCATGAATCGAGTCTCAAATCGAGTAACCCTCTCGATCTAAGCCATTATGGGCATGAGATCGAGTCCTAGATCGACCAAATGGACTCGATCTCATGCCGAGATAACATTTTCTTTCCCTCCTTTACTCTTTTCCCTCCAACTTTTGAATTCAAAACTTGGTCAAGGCAAGCATCTTTGACCATGAAAGATGTGCCTTGACCAAGACTTTGTCAGAAAAATCACTTTTACTACCCATTGTTTTGTTCTTTGCTAGCCTTTAAATATTTCAACAACCTCCCACCCTCTCATTCCTGTTTTTCTCGAAAATTTTAAACAAAGAGAGTAAGAGTTTCGGTTTTCAAAAGCTAGCAAAGATATTCTGCATTTCTTGCAAAGGTATTTTCAAAATTCAATAATTTATTTTTAGGAAAATTTCCTTTAATTTCGCAAGATATTGTTCTAGAATATAGGGTCGGTTTTGATTTTTAAAAACTAGCTAAGTAAAAGGAATAATTCTAGATTTTTCAGTATCTAAAGATATGATTCTCCTTTATTTAGCTATGATTTTTATTTATTCCCCAAAATTCTAGAGTAGTTTTTTATAAGTTCTCTCCTTCTCTTCTCTCATTCTCATCAAAACCGCCGTTTGCTTATCAAATTTCTTTAGAAACTTGTTTCAGGAACAATGGCCCCAAAGAGAACAAGAGAAGAGACAGCACAAGAAGGAGAAGGACAAGAAGTGGCAGTTCAAGAGAGGGTCAGATGGAGTAAGGATGAGAAGAGGGACAAGAAACGGCTGGAAAGGCTTCGGTTCGAGCCTACCAAGTTTGCTGATCGAGAGCTGTTGTCCAAGCTAGGGATTCTTGGGGATTTCGACCAACTCCTCAAGAACATTGGCTTAAGATGTCTGTCACGGATGGATTGCCGAACCATTCCTGAAGTGTCAATAGACTTCCTTGCCACGTTGGAGTTCCGTTACGAGAATCCTAGCGCACCCGTCCCTTCTCAAGGTCGCCTCTACTTCAAGGTTGGCTGTCAAGCCTATACACTCTCCATCCTTGAGCTTTCATGGACGAGGCATACATGAGGAATACTGACAGCTTGGGACGCACGCCAGCGGATGGGTTCTACGCCTACCTCTTCATAGACGACGAAGACAAGAAGAGAGTGTGCATCCTGCCCAACAAAGATGAAACCGAGCTGCTTGGTGTCGGGAATAATGCTTTGCCCCTTTAGGAGGACCACCTGCTTCAGCGATTGCCCCTCGTCAAAGGTCAGAGTCTCCAGCCACGGAAGATGAGATGCCAGAAGCCTACACACTTCCCAAGTTAGACTTTGAGCCAAGGACAAAAACTGAGAAGTTCCTAGCATCTGTTGTAGAGATGCAAAGGAAGGTCAACAAGTGGCAAGGCAAGATGCTCAAGAAGCTTGGAAAGAAAGTCAAGGCACTTCAGGGAGGCTCGCTTAAGAAAGCTGCAAGTCAAGAGGTGCAACAACCCGAGAAGAGAAGGCTCTCAACCGGTGGAGTTGTCATCCGCGAGACCCAAGGAAGCACCATTCAGCCGGCGCGCCACTCTCTCCAAGAACCAGCTGACAAAGCCAAAGCAACAATCTCTAGCTCCTCTGGAACATCCTCAAGTTCCAGCCGAGACTAGACCAGAGGTAACCGCTCATATTTGCTTCTTTTTGCTTTGTGTTTTTATGCTTCTTTGAATGAGTTTGCCACCGGGACGGTGTCAAGCAAGTTTGGGGGAGTACATGTGTGATTTGACTTATGTTCTTTGATCTTATTTTCCTTTAGCATCCTTGAGACTTTAGTTCATGAATTTGACTTGTGTTCTTTGATCTTATTTTCCTTTAGCATCCTTAAGTCTTTAGTTCATGAAAAATTGGTAAAATTTTTAAAAAATTTTCAAAGATTCATGTAGTTGCATTCATCTTGTCAAAACATGTTAGGATTGAGTCTAGAGTTTCTCATAGCATCTAAGTTGTTTGCATTTTGCATAAGGGGTTAGAATTTCTTAAAAAGGTGTTTTTACTTATGAATTGTTTCAATGCCCTAGTTAGTAGTTCTCTAATGCTTTGTCTATGCTTTGAAAGTAAGTTCTTACCATGCTTGGATCACTTGTTAGGATTTTCGTGGCTTAAATTGAACTCTCATGATTTGAAACTCATCCTATTAAGTGAGAACCTTAATTTGAAATTCTAATTATCATCCTTATGCATTTGAAAATGAACACATGGTTTTAAAATATTTAGGCTCTCTTCTTCCTTTTTACCACTCTTTGTGAGCCTAAGTAAACTCCCTCCTTGAACCTTACCCTTCTTTGAAGCCAAATGTTCTTGTGTGATATCTTTGTGAGGCCTTCCTTTTGGTTTGAACTTGGCATAAAGTGTTAGGTTTAGGCGACATGATTTGGTTTTCATATGATTGCTAGCTTTGCATTTTGAAGCTAGGTATAGGCTTAGGATAATTTTGGGGGGTCATTGGGGTTGTTTCCTTTCCTATTTGTTCTCGGTTTCAAAGAACTTTGTGTCTTAAAGAAAGAAATAGGTTTTAAGTGAAAGGTTGTGTTTTCAAAACTAAGTATGCTCTAATAAATTTCAGGAGGTAGCTCTCCCATAAGAAAAAAAAATATAAGAAAAAAAAAAGAATAAAAGAAAAAGAAATAAAAGAGCCTAAGTGCCAAAGAAAAAAAAAAGAGAAAGAAAAAAATAAGAGAGCTACCAATAAGAAATATCTAAAGAGCAAAAATTATTTTCAAAACCTTTTCACTAGCCTAAAAAGTTTAAAAATGTTCTTATTTCGGATTGGGGATTGCTAAGTGTTGTAAAGAAAAAGGGTAGACTCTTAGGTGGTGAGTGAGGATAAAATTTGTTAAATGAGAGGGGTATAGGATCGTTTGTTAGATTACATGGGTAGATGAGAATCTAATCATGTATGCATAAATTATCTTTACCTTTAGCATTATGCACAAGTTCAACCATTTTTGAGAGAAACCCTTGTTCTAATTATAAACCCTTTTCAAATGAGATCATTCAATGCTCATAACCTTCACCCTTAGCCAAATATGTTTTGCTTTAAAGTGCATAAGTTTGATTCATGGATCGAATGTTAATGAATGTTAAAGGATGAGTTTCTTTGATTGTTAGGAATAGGAGAGTCATGATTTAAATTTCTTTGTGTGATGAGTATGGCTAAGTTCTTTGGAGTATGAGTGTAAGCATAGCATTTTAGAACTGTTAACTAGGACATTGAGATTGATTCATTTGAAAGGCACCTTTGCAAGAAGTTTAAACCCCCACTCGTTTTTCTGAAAAACCTCTCTTCCTTACTTATTTTCTGTTGCTTGAGGGCAAGCAAGAAGTAGGTTTGGGGGAGTTGATGTTATTGCATATTGCATACAGTTTGCATACTCATTAGTTAGCTTTTCATGCATTTGTATCACGTTTTAGGTTAGATTGCATCACTTAGAGTCCTAGAGCATTCTTGCACCAGCATACGCATGTTCCTTGCATTTTGCATCACATTCAGGTTGTTTCTGGCTGCTTTGGAGTCGTGGAGGTTCGTGGACGTGTTGAGGCTGATGTAGCAGTTCGTGGGAGCTCGGATATATGCTAAGGATTAGAGATCGAGGAGCAGATCGAGCATGGCCGGTCGTTCTAGGAGGTGATCGACCAGAAGATCGAGCCAACCAGGCGATCCAAGGAGAATGATCGAGACAAGGATCGAGTGAAGCAGTCGATCAAACGGTACAGACGTAAATGACGCCATGCAGAGCGAGAGCCAGATCGAGTACACCACTCGATCCAGCCGAAGATCGATACCGAGATCGGATGCAACACTCGATTCGCCGATGATGATCGAGACCCAGATCGAGCCGAAGACACGATGTCCGGATATGATCGAGAGAACCGCTCGATCCTAGAGTCGATCTCTGTCCTTTCAACCATTTTTGGCCGCTAGCGAGGGGGGGGGAACCATCAGCTTGTTTCGGCATTTTGGGAAGGCGGCGACGTCCTTTTCCCATAAAACTTTAGATCCTTATCTTTTTCTTTATGTTTTCTCTCTGTTTTTCTTAAGCTTTGTAATCGAATCATTTCCGTTCAATCTAGTTTTCTTTTCATGTTCATCGTTTCATTTTACATGCTTTTGCTTGATTTACTCTATGTGTAGTGAGTAGTTTATTTGGGTTCGGGGTTGAGAGGATTAAGGGGTCTAAAGGGTTTCGATCTTGGGGTTTTTCTAAACATTTTCAATGGCTATCTCTTCTAAGGTGTTGAGATCTCAATGCTTGAAGACTCTCACGCCAAGAGCTTCATGATCCGAGAGGTTCCTTACCTTGACAGGATTCAGGAACCTCGGAAGATCACACCTTAGAGACTAGTTACCCCTTCCCAAAAGCCATGGTAGTTTGGGGGATTAGTTAAGCCATTCATTTGAAATCTGTTTTCCCTGCCCTTCGACCTCTCATTCCACCAAAAGCCATGGGTTTGAAGGAGAGGATGAAGGAGTGATCTATACTGAAAGCCACTGATAGATCTTGCTTAGTTTTCAAGGCTTAGAGATCCTCACAAAGTGAGTCGATTTAAAGTTTTCAACCCAAGGTCGAACATTTGAAACCCCTGACCATGAATCTCAACCCTATGCCCTTTCTTTTAGCATCTTTACATCTTATCTCGTCATTCGCTTGATCTTTGATAGCATCCTGGTCATTAGTTTTACTGTTCTTGCATTTTTTTGACGAGATCGATTGTTATTGCTCGATCTAGTGGTCGATCTCATGGTCGATCCACTAGTCGAATTTTAGTAATTCGAAGCTTGGTCCTTTAATTAATCTGTTTGTTCCTCGTGGTAGTTTCTTCATTTCTAGTATTTTGAAAATAGGTTTCATTCTATTTAAGTTGCTACATCTAGTTTTTAGAGATTTTCTCATAAATCATCTCATTTCGCTTAGATTTGCATTAGTCCTTGTATTCTCTTTGCATTCTCTATCATCCTAGGCATGGATTGATTCTCTCTTGCTTGCTGTACTACAACATGTCTTGCATTTGAGTTTGATAACCTCATTGCAATTTAACCCTTGCTAAGTGATATGTCATGGTTTTTATGGTTTTTAACCATGATATAAGTTCTTTTTATTGAGTCTTTTTGGTCTTTTTAGAGTCCTAGAAGAGTCTTTGCAGGTTATAGCATGTCTGGAGCATAACTGGAGATATTGGAGCTTTTTGGAGCATTGCAAGTTGAAGCCACGAAGTATCCAACTCGGAAGGAAAGTATGCATATGGGTGACGCTCGTCACCACTTTTGGTGACGCTCGTCACCCAGAAAGGAAGGGGTCGTGGCGTGTTTTTAAAAGATTGGGAAGAAATTGCAGTTTTGGCCCAGAAGTTCCATTTTTTGCAAAAAAGGCCCCAGATCGTGTTTTAGCTTGTATATTAGGTTTTTCAGCCATTCTTTTGGCAGATATCTTGGCTATATTTTCGGGTACACCACCCATTTCATAAAGGATTTTACCTGGTTTAACTACAGCTACCCAAAACTCTGGGGATCCTTTCCCAGAACCCATACGCGTTTCCGCGGGTCTTACTGTAACTGGTTTGTCTGGAAATATACGTACCCAAATTTTTCCACCACGTCGTACATTTCGTGTCATTGCTCGTCGCCCTGCTTCTATTTGTCTAGATGTGATCCAAGCGGGTTCAAGTGTTTGAAGAGCATATCTACCAAAACAAATACGATTCCCACGAGAAGATATTCCTTTTAGTCTTCCTCGATGTTGTTTACGAAATCTGGTTCTTTTTGGGTTATAGTTGATGGGTTTTTTCTAAATTAGAAATTCCATCTCTACTACAGAACTGAACGTGAGAGTTTCTTCTCATCCAGCTCCTCGCGAATAAAAGTACTAATTAAGATATAGATTTAGTTAATGATTAATCCTATTAATAATGGTATTTTTTTTAATTTAATCTTATCTCTTATAAATTTGTGTATTTCTTTTTCGAAATAGAACCCAAGATGAATTCTATTTCGATTTATTTAAAAATAACGTAATATCATCATTTCGAATGTAGTTTTTGTTAGAGTTAGAATATTCTAACAAATTCTTATTTTCTTTTATATATATTTTTTTATATTTTATTACTTTTTTTTATTTGAAAAAAAAAACACTAATTTGTCGCCGGCGAATATTTACTCTTTCAATATCTATTTAAGTTTGATGTTTATCCCCCGAGGTCTCAGAATCAAAATAAGAATAGATAATAAAGTTTCTGGTTTATTCCGCCATCCTGTCCAATGAATTACTAAGATTTTTTTTTCACTAGAATCCTCTATATTCATGGGTTCCGTCGTTCCCATCGCTTCTTGAT